>OX454415.1:47885505-50285505 GCA_949715475.1 Microchrysa polita
GGTTATGATATTGCTTCCGATTTTGATATTTACAGAACACATTTCCTCCGATTACTAAAAAGAATAGCCTCTCTTTCTCGGTAAGTTCAGAGTCAATCGTAGCTTTATAGTTGTAATCGCCTCGCTGGCATAAACTGCGACGCACTCTAGTTTCTTTCCTACAGCAACAATTGCAATGTCATATGTGAAGCTTACCACAGTCACTTGTCTAGGGCATGGGAAGCTCCAAAATACAATTTTACATATATATTTTGATTCATAGCAGCTGGCCAAGAACTGACCCCTATAGAACTCCCACTAAAATCCACTTTGAGTACCAACTTTTGTTGTTTCAATGTTATTAAAAACTTCTGGGGAATAGGACGGATTGCAGACTTCAACGCTTTACTAGGAATCCTATCTGGCCCTTTTGCCCCTGCTATACAGTAAATCATCTGATATAGCACGAATGCTCTCATGTTGAGGGAACAGGGCCGAAATAATGTTTTGGAGCAGCGTCGGGCACATTAGTTGTGGTGCATTTTGAACTATTTTTTCATCACCCGGTTATAATGTCCTCGTCGTGTCGCAGTTTTCTGAAACGATTTTGCTTGCTTTTTTTAATAGCAAGATTCAATGACCGTCAAGGGTTTTTATAAGACTCTAGCTAGACATTATGGGTGTTTTTTGGGTTTGAGGCAATTGTGCCTAAGCCTCGCTATGCCCTCAGAGCAGACCAAACCAGACCGGCAGCTCCCATTTGTTTGACTTAGTAACTATTTCCTAGGCATAGATGCGTCGCAGCCGATTATCAATACACTTGCGATCTGGGCTGACCTCTGTTTCGGAGAACGTTCGGTTGGACAATTTTGAAGCAGGACTTCCATGACGTCGAATCTCTTTATACACCGTCCAATGGTCAATGTTTGGATCTGTGGCCGATATACTCTAATACTATGTACATAGCTGCAGAGTACGAAATTGCTTGGTGATCGTGATGAGTATAAAGCTCAGTGTCAGCAGTTCGTTGATGCCGTTTATGGAGTGGCACCCTAAATCTGAATCTAGAAAACTTACTTACTCTTCCTGATATGAACGAATTTCAATTCAAAAAATACAAAAATTTTGTTTTGAAGCTGATTTATCATATATGGGGAGTATCGTTAGACAATAGATAAGACTTCACTACAATTTTTTTTACCAAGGACTAGTCAAGGATATCACGCATCATAAATGTACACAAACAAATTAATTATTTTCTCTTGGATGACCTATTTAAATTTTTTGGGCCAAAAATACAGATAACAATCGACAATTTTTTATCTTTTTTTCGCAAATTAACGTCAGTATTGCGGAAATAGATACTAAACTCATGAACAACTAAAATCGTGAACCTTTAAAACAACGTTAACGTCCTTCGTTACTATTGTATTATGCGAGTATACTAGAGCTTTCCTTCGATTGTACGAGTAAATTTTCCAAACAAATTTCTCCTCATTATTCCGTTGTCACTGGTGGTGAATCATTCACCTTGGCCATATATCGGCATAGCGTGTGCATATTTTTCTGTTTATTCATTTTATTATCTATTGACACTATCATGACAATCGGCCGATAGTTCACTATCAAGGCTGTAATTGGATATAATAGGTGCGTTTTTTTACTATCGGATACAGGATAGAGCAGCACAACTTCTATACATGGTGTGTGGAAACTGCCACATATACGCACCGGATTGCGATTCCTCATAAGATTTCCAGCAAAAAAGTTGTACGGAACATATCCCTTTAGCTTAACCCTTTAGTTGCCACAGGCATTTGAAAATTTGACAAAAAATAGTTTTCTTGTACGACTAAAACTTTAATATCTCAAAAGCTCGACTAGCTAGAATAGCAAAATAAAATGATTTTTACAGCCACCAAATTTACCTAAAAAATAAAAATAACGGCACTAAAATCGGATAAGAGGTTTGATTTTTACAGAACTTTTTTTTTGTGATTTGACCCAAAAACAATCTGTTTTTCTATCTCACTTTTCTCCAACTTCTGCCAAGGTAAGGTGATCGTACGATTCTTTTAAAAATTGGCGCATAGTCTAACGATCATTTCTATCTTACATCATTTTATTCTAGCTTTATTATTTCTAACAGTTTTAATGCCTTAAGCGCAGAAAACTAGGGTTAATTTTACCTCGATTTCAATTCAATTCAAACTGCCCCTAAAGATCTGCAATTTGGTAAAATTTATTCAAATTATATCAAAATGGATCCAAAATTAACCGTAGTTTTCTGCATTTAAGGCACTTAAAAGAATCGTACGAGCACCTCACCTTGGCGGAAGTTGGAGAAAATTGAGATGGAAAAACAAATTGTTTTTGGGTCAAATCACAAAAATTTGAATTTAAAGTTGCGTAAAAACCAAACCTCTTATCCGATTTTAGTGCCGTTAGTTTTATTTTTTTTAAGTAAATTTGTTAGCTGTAATAATCATCTTATTTTGCTATTCTAGCTAGTGCTCGACTAGATATTAAAGTTTTAGTCGTACAAAAAATGATTTTTTCAAAAATCTTCAAATGCAGGGCAGCTAAAGGGTTCAGGTAAGGGGGTAAGTTCCGTACAACTTTTTTGCTGGAAATCACATGAGGAATCACAATCTGGTGCGTTTATGCGGCAGTTTCCGGACACTCTATATAGAACAACTCGTATCCAACTTCATGTTCAAATTTGTATTTGTATGCTATTCTGTCCTGTACCTGGTAGTAAAAATGCACCTACTACATAGATAGAATAAAATATAAGAAAAATGTTGTGTTTATTCAAATAAACTAATATTCAAAAATGTTTTTCTTTAATTACAGGATCTTGTGAAATCTCATCTTATGATTGCTGTTCGCGAAGAGGTTGAAGTACTCAAGGAGAAAATTGCCGAACTTATGGATCGTATTAATCAGCTGGAATTGGAAAATACAATACTGAAAGCAAACGTATCACAAGAAACCTTATCACAACTATCGGCAACAATGCAAAATGCAGCTGCCAAGCCGCCAACAACTCAGAATACAAGCAACGGGCCCATCTCATAATGTGTTGCGGTGGAGAATACGCAGAAGAAAATGAGTGAAATCGAATATGTATACATATACTAGTAGGCAAACAGCAACAAATAATTACAACAAGAAGAAAAATATTATGAGCAGGATCAATATCATTTTGGTTTATTGTGCGACAACTCGACGCATATGATTATAATTACACGATGATGATGATGGAGAAGATGAAGATGATGATTATGTTGACCGTAATATACAGTCATCTTGGTAGACCCTCTGTGAGGATGTTGTCGCCACTAGAGCAAAATTAATCTTTTCCGCGTAAGCTATACTTAATGCATACTGAATAACACTCATCCTCTACGTTTCACAGATAAATGTAAGCTCTGAGAATGGAATATCGATATCCATTCAACCCGATATGATTAAGATGTTTACCGTTGATCATATTAATTTCAATATTTCTTCTCGTGTATTACAACATATTTATGGAGAATCCTATTTTTGAGGATTTTTTGTATACGTTACGTTGATTAAGTTTTTAATACACTGAAAAAAATATGTATGTTGAAATTTTGTTGTAACTCTTGTGTATACCATACCATTTCACCCACAACAATTAATGGTGGCTAAAATGATGATAATGCTGTTTCGCTTGCATATCGGAATTGTAATGTCTGCTGAAAGCACCGGGTAGAATGGAAACCACCCGGAGTACATTCTAAAAAAGAAAAGGAGTGTGATGAATGAAACTATATAATTACATATTCAAATAGATACTAGCAGCTATCCATCACTTTTACGCTCTTCCCCTATTCTATACAACAAAACACACACGCATAGTAGCCGAAAAGAGAAAAATGAATAGAAAAAATGTGATAATTTTGCAAATGCAACTGTAAAGAAGAAAACTATAAAAAGGTGAAAAATCTGAAATTACAAGTACATAGTATATTTTTTTACCAAAATCAAAATAATTTTCTTAAAACGAACAATTTCTAGAGAAACATGATAGAAAAGCATGTAAGCATATTAAAATATTAAAAATGTAAATAGAATGTGCGTTTAGAACACAATATGTTGTAGAAGCAAAGAAAACAATTTTGTGAAAACGATCATTGGATTGCAATTGCAAAGCAGCGTATGTCCTAAGATTGATTGCAAAGATGAGCCGAACTGAAACGGCAGTAAATTGGCACTTACCCCACACATACACACACAATGCTAATATTTTTAAATATATATTTTTTATTTTAAGTTATATATTGCACACAAAAACTAAAATGCATTGTCGAGATGGTACAATCTCAAATTCGCATAATAACCGTTGGAACTTTATAAAAAAAATATCTAATTCAAATAAATTATATGTTTAGATAAAGAAAACTATTGTTATTCGCTGTTTAACATATATTATCTTTTTTTTTAATAGAAGACAAAATAAAATCCAGAAAAAAAATGCTAAAAACAACTTTAAGTTATGTGTAACATATTTTATTTATTATCATTGTATTTGTAGTCGTTCTATTGCAAAAGAAAAAGATTATTTTATATAAAACCTATCTTATATATATATTTTATGGAAGATGTAAAAAATAATTAACAATTAATAGGCAAAACAAGGAAAAATTATGATTATTAAATATTAATATAAAAAATATTCATTATGTAAAAAGTAACTAATGAAGAAAAAAATTAGCTAACGGTTCAAACCAAAAAAAAGAAGAAATTGAACACGCAAAGAAGAAGAGTCAATAACGAAAATATAGTAGATGTAGATCATATTTCATGTAATCCTATATAAATATATAACAGTTATAAAAAGCATATTATATCATGGTAATATTTAATATTGTATGTATCTACTGTACTACATAACAACACTAATACTCGGATGTATTAAGCACCGCCAAGAAAAAGAAAAAAAACACACAAACACAACATTTTCACTTACACACACATACACATCGTATATATTTCTGTTTGTTTTTAGCAAATTCTGTAAACATAATTTAGCGCGCGTTCATTATCATTTGTTTTATGCTCCACACGGTTTTATTTTCCTATATAATATTGTGCTCTTATTTTTTATCATACGTCACACGTACACAAACACACATGCCAATCATTATTATCACAGCAATATCAGGAAAATGTATCGTTTCAAACAAACCAAGTTAAGATGAAAACATACCGAAACTCCTAATAGCAATAGTTCTTCTCAGTTCGTGTAACGATTTTATTTATCAAACACTAGAAAATAATACATATATACAAAGAAGCATGCATACATACTGTTTAAAAGAACAAGCAAATATAAAGACGAGATTTATTCAAATTCAGTACGACTACTACTGAATTTTCATCCCCCAGTATAATGATGTTTAGTGGTGCACTAAACAATGAAATTTATTCTTCTTCAATAATACGTGAAAAAAAAAACCGATCATCTGAACGAAATTCTCCCACACAAAAAATCGGTTCTTTCGAAATAATAGATTCTTTGAAAAAATGCTACTTTCAAGCATATTAATTCCAACAACAATTGAAGAAGAATTGACAATTCAAACGTGCATAAATGTTTAGCTAAAATTTATTAAAACACAATTATTATCAAAGGCAGAAAAGAAAAACGGAAAAAATAACCATAATAATGGCGCTACTTAGCTTTGCATTGACAAACATATATTACAACAAAATAACTATGTACTATTATAAATATATCTAAAGAAATAAATAAATAAAGCTAGCACTAAAAGAAAAAGAGAAATTGAAAGAATATAAAATAATATAATTACTCTGAAATCGTGGATTTTTAGAGTGCTCTATGAATACAATAAATGATGAATATATAAATAAATAGACCGTATTAAGTCCAAATACATAAGTCTCGTATATAATGATAAGCTTTTAGGACTGACATTGTTATTGTGATATTTGTTTATTTTTAGTGAAAAATAAAAATGAAAATTTTCAATTTCATTTCGATATCCTAAAAAAAATGTTTTATTGAAGGTGTGAAATTTGATAGGAAATGCGAACAATGCCACATACTATCGGTGTGTGAGCTTCTTTAAAACCTGTTCAACGGGCCATCGAGTTATAGGCGACTTCTCATTGCCGATCACACGAAAGTGCGATTATCTTCCCTATTTCAGCATAAGGAGGGGTTGCTGCTCCCCAACCGAAAAAACGGTGAATGAATGATGATACAAAGTATCCGACCCCTTCTTGCGTCGAAGGGGGTCTTTGCGACTCTTGGCCATGCCTGGGGCATGGGTCGTTCCGGGACGTAGACACGGTCGCAGTAGGAAAGGAAGGAGGTGTCGAACTAGATACTTTACTTCTTATTTTCTTCTTCTTTTTTACTTCCTTTAACAGATGCTTTACCAGGGTTGGTTGAAAAAATTTTCGTTCTCACTACTCAATGAAGCCATTTTCTAAGGCAGCTCCACCGAATGAACTGACAACAGAGTAGAAAGGAAAGGAAACTATGTGTCGTCGCATTCTTATCGTTTTTCTCTCGGGGAGCAGTCTTGGCCGGGCCAGCTGCTCCTCACACTACTACTACGTGCCGGCATCGAATCGAATCCAGGTTTGCTCAGTCTGTGGTAACAGAATTTGGATCAATTTTCAAATGTCGGTTAAATGTACGTGCTGCGGAGAATGGGTTCATCTAAAGAACTGCTCAGGACTTACAAATCTTAATCAATGGGGACCAACTTATACAGTGAGCCGGTGTAGTAATAAAGGCCGACGCTCATCATCCAACTCTTAACAGCCGCCCGACCAAGGTTACCAACTATCATCACCTTCCATCCCGGCAAACGGTATACGACCTGTCCCACCGATATCAAATTTAACCCCAGCTCCACGATTTATCGATGTTAACTACTCCAACACGAAAATCGTCCAACAAAACTGCAATGGACTCCAGCATAAGATCGTCGAACTTACTGAATTCATGGACAGACACCACATCCAGATAGCAGCTGTTCAGGAGACTAAACTCAGCTCCAACCATTCGCTCAGCTCACGTGGGAACGTCATCAGACGCGACCGAGAAAGCAATGCTGGACGGGGTTTGGCCTTCCTAATTCACAACAATCTACCGTACAGCATCGTTGATGTCACTTCCGACCATAACACCATGGATCAACAAGCGATAACCGTCAAATCAGGAAATATGTACATATTGACTTTGAAATCTACAACATTTATATTCCACCTGTCCCAGCTGTCCCGCTACTTACAAAGTCAATATTAGCTCCCTACTAAACGGCCAATATCGTCTTCTGCTTGGTGATTTCAACGCCCAGCACGATCTATGGCACTCCTTCACAACGAAACCAGAGGTAACATCATCGCCGATCAACTGGATGCATCCGATTTCTATCCCATCAATGACGATAAACCGACTCGTATCACTGTATCTAGCACTAGCTCACCTGATATTTCCATCGCTAGTCCTGGACTTATCAATAACATCACATGGGAACTATGTCTTCTGAACACTTACCAATTGTACTATAACGCTGGTTATGCCGTCTAAATTCGTCCATCCCGACAAGAAAACGTACACAAACTTCAAGAAAGCTGACTGGCATAGCTTTAAAAGGTTCACTAGCGAGGCTTTTGCTAGTCTTACCCCCTCCTGGCAAACAACACTCTTTAGGAGAATCCTACCGCCCGAGCATGCTTTTATCTCCTGTGGCAAAGATACTGGAATCGCTGATGCACTAAACTCTTGCGACTCACATACAACTCGCCAGTCACCGAGACGGCTTCAGGAAAATGCACAGCACCACCACTGCATTAGACCGAATCATGTCCAAGGTCTTTAATGGAATTAGCCACCCCAAGCCGTTTAAGCGTACCATCCTAGTGGTATTAGATCTGTCAAAAGCATTTGATACGGTGAACCACTCGCTCCTACTGACGGATCTTCGTAACTCATCCACATCGTCGCATATAGTTAAATGGATCGCAAACTACCCTGCCGGACGTCAATCCAGCACGGAGTTTAGAAATGGGAAATCTAAACTAAGAAGGATCAAACAAGGAGTACCACAAGGTGGAGTCCTATCCCCCACCTTTTTTAACCTCTACATGTAAGGGCTTCCCACCCCACCCGAAGGAATCGACATAATATCCTACGCTGACGACTGTATCATCCTGACATCCGGCAACGATATTTCCGACATGTGGTTACTTGGAAGAGGCTAATCTGGCGGCACTGGTAGGGAAGTTGAGTCGAACTTTCGGGATACGTCCTGCAGGAATATAACGTGCCGCTGCTTGGCAATGACATTTCTAATATTTCGTTCGGCCTTGTGAACGCTAGTTGGTGTAGGTAGCTCGATGAACTTTGCCGACGAGGATGCCTTGAAACCGCCCCAAATCGGCAACGTTCGCTGACTCGAGTCAGAGTTTTTTTGTTTCTTCTCATCTCGTTGCGGACAGGGTCAAAATCGCGAAAAACCCTAAATTTTTTGCCGTTTTTCCGTTATTCGGCCCCTAACTCTGAAACTATATATTTCGCGACAAAACTTTCCATGAATATTTTAGAGAGCACATAATTGCGCATCCAAAGAGACATTAATATTTTAAATCCGTTAAGCGGTATTACTACAATTGATCATTTAAATTTGCCATTTTTAACATATATTGTTCAATATTATGAATAAAATTTTGAGATTGAACGGTTTTTCATTTTTGGTCGCAAAAGTTGCATTTTTCTTGTACATTAAGTATTTTGGGGTGCAAAACCTGAATCCGTATGTTTTCTCTTATATTTCCATGGATAGGTTTTCGGAGAAATGTACACTTTCGGAGTTATTAACAAAAAAACGGGAAAACTCCGAAAATGGTTTTTTTTCGCGGTTTGACCCTGTTCCGCAACGAAATTTTTGTGGGAAGCCCCGGATTCGAGCTCAAAAAAAACATAAGAAACAAAAAAAATTTCTCCACCACACCTTGCAATCTGAAATCACATAGTAACTTCACTATACTCGCTAATGTGGAGGAGTTGGTGGGTCAGGTGAAGCCCGTGGTCGCCATGAATTTCTACATCCCGCTGCAATATATGATATGGTATGCTGACCTATCCTTTTCAAGCCTGAGCACCTGAGATGGACCCACTCCACACAGCAATTACATTGCACTGACCGGGCATTCGAAACAATTCTTTGGTTGCAAACACTACAAAACCATACCATAATTAGTAAAATTGAGAGCAGCCGAGAGATCGTCCTAAAATCACGTGTCGCAGATCGGTGGATGGAGAGAGAGCGAAGAAGAAGTATGTGGGTCAGATACCTGGGGTCAACTACGATACATGGCCGGAAACCGTACGCGAAGGCGAGTAGTTGTAGTAGACTCTGCTGAACGTGCTGTTGATCTTGGAAATTTGATGTCACTAACACAGCTATGTGGCTTTGGTCCAATGTTGGACTTTCATATATTTCATGACATATTTTTGAAAAGAAAGTTTTACGAATACATACTAAATTTATTGGCGTTTTCAATCATTTTGTGATGACCTATCATCGTGAGAACGAAAATTTTTTCAACCAACCCTGGTAAAGCATCTGTTAAAGGAAGTAAAAAAGAAGAAGAAAATAAGAAGTAAAGTATCTAGTTCGACACCTCCTTCCTTTCCTACTGCGACCGTGTCTACGTCCCGGAACGACCCATGCCCCAGGCATGGCCAAGAGTCGCAAAGACCCCCTTCGACGCAAGAAGGGTGTGGAGTGGGTCCATCTCAGGTGCTCAGGCTTGAAAAGGATAGGTCAGCATACCATATCATATATTGCAGCGGGATGTAGAAATTCATGGCGACCACGGGCTTCACCTGACCCACCAACTCCTCCACATTAGCGAGTATAGTGAAGTTACTATGTGATTTCAGATTGCAAGGTGTGGTGGAGAAATTTTGTTTGTTTCTTATGTTTTTTGAGCTCGAATCCGGAGCTTCCCACAAAAATTTCATTGCGGAACAGGGTCAAACCGCGAAAAAAAACATTTTTGGAGTTTTGCCGTTTTTAGGGTTTTTTAGAATTTTTTCAAAAAAACCTTATGAAATCGATTTTGTCCGTCCGTCCGTCCGTCTGTTCACTAAATAACTCGCGAACGGCTCAACCGATTGTCATGAAATTCGGTAGAAGTTGGTAGGAAAAAGATAACAGGGTGTCCCGAACGTTTAAAAAAAGGCGACTTTTTTAGTTTTTATCCAGTTTCGAGTAACGGTAAAAAAGTTATTGGCGTTTAAAGTTAAACTTCCTTTTCGAGCTCCGTTTTTCTAAACCGTTATAGGGATCGATATGAAACTTTGCACAAAGATTGGTCAGTATGGCCTTATATACGTTAAATATTAAGACTGTTGACTTTTGCTAAGGAAAAGTAAATAACAGTGAATTTGTAAAATTTAAATTTGTTCGTGTGTAGCCCCTGTTAGGCTTCCAAATATGAAAATTTTGCTAAGAGTTTTTAGAAAATTACAAAGGGAATATGTCTACGAATTTTCATTCGAATAACTGTATCCAAACCGGAAATATAGCCAAGTAAGTATTTAGTAAGGGCCTTTCACAATGCAAGGGAAGCCTCTTAAGCATTTCTTCAATGCATATCTTTTAACTTGATGAAACAATGTACATGAAATTTGGTGGAAATGCATAGAATGCTAATAGTGTTTGCCACAAATATTTGTAGGACCAAGTTAACAGGGTGTCCCGGAAAAGCTGCAAAAGTATACTTGTTCAATACTCATAGGAAAGCTTGCGTGGGCTCTAATGTCAGGGGACACAATGGAATCATTTCATATAAGCTGGTTTTCCTTGATTTAAAAAACAGTAACAGTAGATTTACAGCTAATAATTCAGTTCATATATAATGCCAAGCCATCCTTACGTTTGCCTGAGCTTCTTTTTTCTCAAAGGCCACCAGAAATCTTAAATCGAAAAATGCCTGTAGATTTGCCTCGGAGTACTTTTATACAAACTGGGTAAATAGTAAATCTATTTTTGGATTGGTCTAATTAAAGGTGGAACAGAATGAAAGGCGCTAGCCTTTCATTCTGGAAGGCGTTTATTTAGACCAATCCAAAAATAGATTTACAGGAAGCATTTCATTAATGTTGTGCACAATTCTTATCTATTGCTTATAAAATATATGCACAAAAAATATCCACTATGCATCAAAATTCTAAAAAACCCTCGTATTGCGGGCGCAGCCCTCTGTACGCCGGTATTTTTTTGTTAATAACTCCGAAAGTGTACATTTCAACGAAAACCTATCCATGGAAATATAAGAGAAAACATACGGATTCAGGTTTTGCACCCCAAAATACTTAATGTACAAGAAAAATGCAACTTTTGCGACCAAAAATGAAAAACCGTTCAATCTCAAAATTGTATTCATAATATTGAACAATATATGTTAAAAATGGCAAATTTAAATGATCAATTGTAGTAATACCGCTTAACGGATTTAAAATATTAATGTCTCTTTGGATGCGCAATTATGTGCTCTCTAAAATATTCATGGAAAGTTTTGTCGCGAAATATATAGTTTCAGAGTTAGGGGCCGAATAACGGAAAAACGGCAAAAAATTTAGGGTTTTTCGCGATTTTGACCCTGTCCGCAACGAGATGAGAAGAAACAAAAAAACTCTGACTCGAGTCAGCGAACGTTGCCGATTGGGGCGGTTTCAAGGCATCCTCGTCGGCAAAGTTCATCGAGCTACCTACACCAATTAGCGTTTACAAGGCCGAACGAAATATTAGAAATGTCATGTCCAAAGCAGCGGCACGTTATATTCCTGCAGGACGTATCCCGAAAGTTCGACTCAACTTCCCTACCAGTGCCGCCAGATTAGCCTCTTCCAAGTAACCACATGTTGGAAATATCGTTGCCGGATGTCAGGATGGTACAGTCGTCAGCGTAGGATATTATGTCGATTCCTTCGGGTGGGGTGGGAAGCCCTTACATGTAGAGGTTAAAAAAGGTGGGGGATAGGACTCCACCTTGTGGTACTCCTTGTTTGATCCTTCTTAGTTTAGATTTCCCATTTCTAAACTCCGTGCTGGATTGACGTCCGGCAGGGTAGTTTGCGATCCATTTAACTATATGCGACGATGTAGATGAGTTACGAAGATCCGTCAGTAGGAGAGTTCACCGTATCAAATGCTTTCGACAGATCTAATACCACTAGGATGGTACGCTTAAACGGCTTGGGGTGGCTAATTCCATTAAAGACCTTGGACATGATTCGGTCTAATGCAGTGGTGGTGCTGTGCATTTTCCTGAAGCCGTCTCGGTGACTGGCGAGTTGTATGTGCGTCGCAAGAGTTTAGTGCATCAGCGATTCCAGTATCTTTGCCACAGAAGATAAAAGCATGCTCGGGCGGTAGGATTCTCCTAAAGAGTGTTGTTTGCCAGGAGGGGGTAAGACTAGCAAAAGCCTCGCTAGTGAACCTTTTAAAGCTATGCCAGTCAGCTTTCTTGAAGTTTGTGTACGTTTTCTTGTCGGGATGGACGAATTAAGACGGCATAACCAGCGTTATAGTACAATTGGTAAGTGTTCAGAAGAGATAGTTCCCATGTGATGTTATTGATAAGTCCAGGACTAGCGGTGGAAATATCAGGTGAGCTAGTGCTAGATACAGTGATACGAGTCGGTTTATCGTCATTGATGGGATAGAAATCGGATGCATCCAGTTGATCGGCGATGATGTTACCTCTGGTGTCGTTGTGAAGGAGTGCCATAGATCATGCTGGGCGTTGAAATCACCAAGCAGAAGACGATATTGGCCGTTTAGTAGGGAGCTAATATTGACTTTGTAAGTAGCGGGACAGCTGGGACAGGTGGAATATAAATGTTGTAGATTTCAAAGTCAATATGTACATATTTCCTGATTTGACGGTTATCGCTTGTTGATCCATGGTGTTATGGTCGGAAGTGACATCAACGATGCTGTACGGTAGATTGTTTGGAATTAGGAAGGCCAAACCCCGTCCAGCATTGCTTTCTCGGTCGCGTCTGATGACGTTCCCACGTGAGCTGAGCGAATGGTTGGAGCTGAGTTTAGTCTCCTGAACAGCTGCTATCTGGATGTGGTGTCTGTCCATGAATTCAGTAAGTTCGACGATCTTATGCTGGAGTCCATTGCAGTTTTGTTGGACGATTTTCGTGTTGGAGTAGTTAACATCGATAAATCGTGGAGCTGGGGTTAAATTTGGTATCGGTGGGACAGGTCGTACACCGTTTGCCGGGATGGAAGGTGATGATTGTTGGTAACCTTGGTCGGGCGGCTGTTAAGAGTTGGATGATGAGCGTCGGCCTTTATTACTACACCGGCTCACTGTATAAGTTGGTCCCCATTGATTAAGATTTGTAAGTCCTGAGCAGTTCTTTAGATGAACCCATTCTCCGCAGCACGTACATTTAACCGACATTTGAAAATTGATCCAAATTCTGTTACCACAGACTGAGCAAACCTGGATTCGATTCGATGCCGGCACGTAGTAGTAGTGTGAGGAGCAGCTGGGCCGGCCAAGACTGCTCCCCGAGAGAAAAAACGATAAGAATGCGACGACACATAGTTTCCTTTCTTCTCTGTTGTCAGTTCATTCGGTGGAGCTGCCTTAGAAAAAGGCTTCATTAAGCAGTGGCCTCGTCCTTATAAACTTTACGGCTGGACAGCTCTATCCGTTGTAATAAAGGAGTGTACTCGGGTATAATTTCGAATATCGTAGAACAGACTCGAAAATACAAAATGTCAATGATCAACAACGTGAACCCACGCCCCGGGAACTTAGTTATGGATAACGCCTCTACACACTAAGATTTTGAACACCCTAATAAATAAAAAAAAATAGTCGCTCGTCGGAACGCTCTGTAATAGGTGGTGAGTTTGTTTAGACGCGTCGAGTAGTGCTTGTCCACATTTGTTTTTTCTCGGCTGCCCAATGCCGTGCCCAACACGTTTATTTGTACCAGTGATCTAAATTCGCGTATTTCTACAGTGGCAAAGCATTTCAGTTGTGCATGTGAATACCGTTGTTCGCCACTTAGCCTAGTATACCTTGTTAGAATTTATAATAATTGCCAAACGTTACATCTGGTTGACCTTGCCTGCGATTTAAACTGAGCCATACAGATTTTTATATTATCCGCAAGTAATTGTAACTTGTACTCGTAACGTAGATTGCTTCCTCTCCTTGCAGTGATTCAGATTCGCCTTCCAATACATAGAAAACCTCATTTCTCAGTATCACCCTACGCGGGAATATCTAATGAGCCAAGACACTTGTTCTTCTTCAAATATTTGGTAGACAGAAGAAGGGTGGACAAAAATATTTTCCGGAGTTGACGTAAACAATCTTCTCATGTTTCACTTATTTTATTCAAATGTAAAAACAGAACACTCCTATCGCAATCAGTTCGTATCATTTGTCGGTTATTACAATAATTAATTTGTTCTAAAACATCTTTCTTAAAACTATCATTAACCGTAGCAGGTACACATATATAATTCTGGGCTAAACTTTTCAAATCACGATAAATATAACCGTACGCATCCCACCATGTGAGCGGACACTGTTCCATATCGCATAGTTCGCCAATATATTTTTGATATTCCAATTCGTATGAATTTTTCACAACTTTCGGTGTACGCTTGAAATCATTGTCATTTTGAAAGAACATTTTTAGACCTATGAGGAAATTGAGAAAAAAGAATAAATATTGTTTTGATGACTTAGGCATACTCACTTGATTTCCTTGCGTTTTGTTTACTATTGTCCTCCGTAATAGGACAATCATCGTCTTTGTCCTTATGCAATTTCAATTTCACCTGCTGTTTAATCAAATCGATATGATTGCTATCAATAAAGTTGAGAAATCGTGGATCGAAGAATGTAGCCATAGTAAGAAATGAGTCGTGTATAACACTAAAAGGTTCAGTTTGGATCATAATGTATCTATAAAACCGAAAGTCTTATGCTGATAGAACTTTAATCGCACTTACCTTTCCGACATGACTTGATTTACAATTTCTTTTATACTGGCCACAACTGACGAGTCTTCGTCATAAATGCAAAAATATTCATTGAGTAGTTTTGTTGTGAATGGCTTAATTAATGAACACAAAGCTACTGTTTCATCGGAAAGGGTTTCCAGTGTGACCTAGAAATATTATTATCAATAAACATGATATTTGAGCGGTAGATGGTAGAAACAATTGCGTACTTTGAGCGGCGTCATACAGTCGATGATTTCCTTAATCTGCTCTAGAAATTCTGTGATGTGCGCCCACGAGGTGTAAATTGTATTAATTGAATATTTATCATAAAAAGACGACAATGAATTTAATTTTGTCAATGGAAAGTTGTCGTCAATTTGAGATGAATCAGAGCCGAGCTGTAATTAGATAATATTGCAAAGGAGACCAACATTATAATAATAAAAAACTGTAAATGTAAAACACTTATTAAATAAATAAAAACCTGTAGCGACAGTCCGAAATTAGACCGAGCCGAACGAACAGCACGCTTTACAGAGCTATTTATTCGAACCTACGATCGTGTTCTTCGAAGCGGGTGCACTAACCACTGCACCAACCAGACTACTAAACACTCAGTTTTATTTTTAATGCAAGATTTGGTAATACATATAAGAGAAAAGTTTACCTTGCAACCGTCCGATTCAAACTCTTTCAGGTACTCATTTAGCTGTCGCAATACATTCTTAACTTGTGCACTACTAAATGACTGATGCATACATTTGTGGATGATGGAAGCAAAACATGGCACTATCGGAATACCTGTAAAATACTTTTGTTCAATAACATGCATCGAAATTAAGTTTTCTTTTGGATGTTACCTTTTGCATTGAAAAATTCTTTAATAATTCCAACCGGACAATTAACGACGGCTGCGGAACAATTTGTCAGGTTTATGTCTTCGAAAATATCAAAATTGTCATCCTGCTTCAAGCAGACCGTTTTAAAAAGAAACTGCTGCAGCTGCTGATTATTATCGTGGGGAATGTAATTGATGTAGACATTGGCACACTGATTACCATCCGCATTGTTCCAAACATCCACACAAATCGAGAATGGTTGTCTATTAGAATGGGATTTAATCTTCTCCAGTTGAGAGTTGAAGGTTGTTGTGTGGCTGGTTTTGATCGTCTTTTCGATCTGCAGCAATTTACTAATATTAGATGAAAAATACTAAGCTAACTATTTCAGAAGTACCTCTTTTCTGCTTGGCAATTCAGCCGTTGGTGCTATCGTTGAAACGAAATTTCTAAATCCACTTCCACTGCATATTGACGGTGGCAATAAATCACGTATAAGCATATTGGTTACTGCATCCGAGACGCTCTTCGGCGCTATCGTGTTGTTTGTCAGATCCTGAATTTTATACGGTTTTATTTCTATCGATGAACTGCACGTGGATTGACAATCGGCACCATCATTGATTTTGTCTGTTTCATTTTCAATTATATCCGCTTCGGTTAGTGTTTCAAAAATAGTTGTTTCTCTTTTTCCATTCTCCTCGTCCGTGTTCAATTCATCCAAGGTGGTTATGCTTTGGATTTGAAGTTTCAGCTCAGTAGTATTGGTGGGTTGCTTTTCGGTTTTGATCCGTTTCGAATCGTCATCAAGTTCGTGTAGAATTTGATGATGTTTAGCCGCTAAATGCGTTCGTAGATTTGTTGTATTTCGATTGTATGTTATGGCCGTACTGCATAGGGTACATATGATTTTTTTCTTTGTTACGATTTTGTTGTAATTGTCGCACGGGAAGCCGAAATATTGCCAGTAACGACTGCGCATGGAGGGCGGTACCATTATGTGGGAATATTCAAAGACTTCAGTGCCATTCATTGTTGGATCTGATGTAGATGTTGTATCGATCTCCATTTTAGATCTGTTATAAATGTAAAGGGATAAATATTGAAATCTATCACACGATGGCTAGAGCAAAGATTATTACAGTAACAGACATTTTAATCATCTTCTAGACAGAAGCCCCATTCGGACCATATTTAGGATTTGCCTCAGAGCAGTGCACTATCTATAAATATTCTGCTGTAACATCGATTGCCCGAAACCTGCGCCATTAAATACTTCCCGGATGTAGTTTGAACACAGACTCTTAGGACCGTTTACGTTTAGTCAGTCAACCAACGTAGAATATTTCATAAATATATTCACCGCGACCCGCTGGGTAACCCTATTAAAATTCACTACGTTCTCCATTAACTGACTTCGCTATGTTTTAGATAAAGGTAGGGTCCATCGGCCAGTTTGTCCCACCGAACTTGTTACATGCGCAGGAGAAATCTGGCTCCGCCTGGGGCTAGCGATATAATCACAGTCATTAAGATGTGTTTAAATTCATAAAATAATTTTACCGGAATATTAGGGTGTAACCCTAAGTTCCAAGACATCTAAAAAGAGCAACTTTAAACTATGATCTACTCACTCAACTTTTGGAAACTAGCGACGGATTAGATCAAAAAGTTTTGTGCGACGATACACTCCCAATCAATAGAATAGTTCCTATTCAAAAATGGCTGTATATCGAACTCCTCATTTGATGCATACTCCACAATGCAGCACACAGTGTGCATTTGCTTTCGGCCAATTACCCAGGGAAATATGAACAAACACTTGGGGCAAACTTCGGGGAAAGCTAGATTTTTGCACGAGCCTCCTTTCGAGTTCCTAAACACGACCCCAAAAGTCTCCGTTTGTACGAGTGCCGCTAGCGGTGCTACAGAGAAGACCCCAAAAAATAATCTGAATATCTCGATATAACACAGTAACATGTACCAAAAAGTAGTATATTGTCAATTTGTAGCTTTTGTGGTTTCTGAATAAACTGTCAAAAGTCAGTATTGATATGTGCGCTCCTAACGGTGCCAGGAGCTCAATCGGTATATATAACCAGGTTTCATAAAAATCTCTATAACGGTAATTCTGGCTAAAAAAAAATGTATGGCGAACTCGTAGCCCATACTGTTTCCATTTGTTATAACATATTTTCGTGGTTCTGAAAAAAGACACATGAAAATAAGGTTTAGTTGGAATTGATGCTTAAATTTGTTTCTTAGAAGAACCAAAATTCGGTGTTAGCATGCAGTTATGTCGGAGTCTTACCGACTAAACCTAAACACCTCTTTCGTCACCGCTTGACCCTGCGCGACCACCTTTCAGTATTACTCCACAGGGTCAATTTAGGCTTATCAGCCATCACCGCGGGTAACAGACTTGCGTCTACGGTCCTCCCGCTGTAACTCCATGTGGACCGCACAAATCGCCCTGCTTACTGAATCCCAGTTATTTGCTGATAGCAGCATCCGAGCCACTGGGTTCTCGGGGCTAATATTTTCTCCCAAGTTCCGCTTCGAGTTCACTGCGGATATCTCCAAATCTGGTCCATGTAAAAATTAGTATCCCCGTGTTGTCGGTTAACCCACATAGCTATGTCTGGGATAAGGGTATGTGTCCATCGGCCTCATCCCATCCTTCTTCTCATAGATTCAAGCCTTTCAATGGTTCTACGCCCTGTGTGCATCTCAGGTGTTACGCCTGGGCGACTGCTGTTCAGCCTGCTGTAAGGGCATCAATGCAGATATCACGTAGGCCGCTTCATGTGATGTGGTGAGGTACGCGCAACACACTCTCAAAGCACACTTACGATAGATCGCGTTTAATGGTTTCGCGTTACGGGCAAGCCGCAATGCACTGGCCCAAACTGGCGAGGTATATATGATTATTGATGTTACCACCTCGTCAATAGCAGCCGCCGTGGCAGTCACCGCCTTATCGCCTATATACTTTAAGTGCTCTCCAAAACTTAGTTTCGAGTCAATCATAACCCCCAAGTACTTAACGGCACGCTTAGAGGTTATAACACACTCTCCGTCTCTGATTTTGATGCAACACTTTTTTCTGCGCTTGATTATCAAAACCGCTTCAGTTTTCTGATCGGTGAGCTCTAATCCAACGGTTTCCAGCCACAGTTTGAAGATTGTTATCGCCTCGCTTGTGTACATTTCGACAAACTCCGGGTCTCTTGCGACAGCTATGTCGTCAGCAAAACCTACCACCGTCACTCCTTTTGGGCATAGTGAGCTCCAGTATGGCATTGTACGTAATATTCCACAAAAGTGGGCAAAGAACAAATTCCTGCGGTACTCCTGCAGTAACCACGTATTCCTTTTTATCCCTCACTAGTGTCATAATTAGAGCCCCGATTCTCGTGCAATTGCACGTTAATGCACGAAATTGCATTTTGAGGGTATATTGCCCGAAATTGCACGGTTTAGGGTTTTTGAATGAAAACGCACATTTCCATTTTTTAGCTTCTATTATAACATTTTTACATTTTTTCGACAGAGAAAAGAATCAAAGGAAAGAGAAAGAAACAACAGGCTAAAAAACAATAAAACTAAACAAAATCGATGGCCATATGGAAATTTCGTCAAATGCCCGTTGATTTTCATACAATTTTGCAGCTGTTGTTTGTGGATGTGCATGTTAATTAAATGGTGGTGAACTAATCTTAAATACAAATAGGAATATCTGCCGCTTAGAAAACGATTCCTTCACGAATTAGATAAGGTCAAAGACTATGCAATGCATCCGAAGCGAATAAACCTAATTGAAATGAGCGAATCTAGAGAGCATTTTATGCGAGAAGCATACGTTAGGTTAAAATATTGAAAATGTCTCGTATTTAAGTAAAAATTATTTAATTTTTTAGAGGTAGTTCTTTTAAAGTATACTTTTCTTTGTTGTTGTTGTTGTAGCGATTCAAGAGATTTTTTTTTCTCTTGAATCGAAGGGTGTCTTGGCAGCTCTTGGCCGTTTTAACAACGGGTACCTCCGGGACGATTTTACATCGAAGAACCGGCTACCATAGGAGCATTTTTATGGACAACACAAACACCCATGGGTCACAGTGGGATTCGGACCCACGCACCGGCAACTCAGAGATAGACATCTCTGCCACTGAGCCACCGAATGCCCCCCATACTTTTCCTTAATCGAGTGCTCCAAAGTCCGAGCTTCTAAAAGCCTATAAAACATTTTTTTCTATTACACGCTAAATGCACATGTGGGAAATTATATTGCACGATTTTGCACGTTTCGGGATTTTTACTGCACGTTTTTCAATTTTTTACTGCACGAAAATCCGGCGGGCTCTAGTCATAATTCAAGACGCGATATGCTGAATACACTCCCAATTCGCAGAATTGAATGCGCTTTTGACTAAAGTCACAGCAGCGCAACAAGTACTTTAACATAGTGATTCCGTCGCTATATTAGTTACCGTGGTAATTGCGTCTACCGTAGACCGCGCTCGTCTAAAACCGTATTGGCGGTCTGATAAATGCCCCTGCTCCCCCACTGCTTCTGACAACCGGTTATATATTATTCTTTCGAACAATTTTTCCGTAGCGTCGAGTAAACAAATTGGGCGATACGTGTTAGGCTCACCAGCAGGCTTATTTGGTTTGGGAATAAGCACCAATCTTTGCCTTTTCCATGATTGCGTTCATCTAAGCAGGTTCCAAAAACGTCAATGAACTTTCCGGGCATCGTCAGAATTGCTGCCTTCAACGCCCTATTAGGGACACCATCAGGGCCTGGTGCTTTACCATCCTCAAGTCTGGATGCTGCCTTTAGAAGTTCGGGCTCTGTAATCGGGGGTATGATAATACTATTGGAGATAATATTGGTTAGGTTAGGTTCTACACCCAGTGCACTTAGACCAGAATTTGGTCTATTGTGATACCACCGAGAGAATCGTGCCTCTACTAACCGCTTATGACAGGGAACCAGCCCGTGTTAACAATATATCTATTGAGCAGTATTGGGCTCACATCACGAAGGTCGTCGGTATCGTAAAAATACCTTGAGCCCAGAAAACGCCTCCGTTTCTCGGACAGGGCGGGGCAGTGACAAAGTAAGTGGTGCACACTCTCTTCCTCTTCTTCGTCATCACAACTTCTGCAAAAGTCGTTGTGAGGAATTCGGAGTCTTCTTGCGTGCTCCCCAATAGGGCAATGCCCCGTTATTATCCCTACAAAATTGCGAATATGCTTTCTGTCCAATGACAGTAGCATGTTAGAACGGACATTGTCTAGTTTTGGCCAGACCATTCTTGTCGTGTCGCAAGTCCAGCCATTAGTCCATCTTGCGTTGGTTCTGTGCTCTGCAGCATCTTCTATTATCACTGCACAGGTGACAATAGGCATTTTCAAGTCGACGCGGCTGTCTTCAGCGTTACCTGCTGACGCATATCGGGCCAAGTCATCTGCGTAGCGATTGCCTACAAAGCCACTATGGCCCGGTATCCAGCATAGAGTAATGTTTAAGAAGCGACCCATCTCTCTAAGTAATGCGCGGTTACTCTCAATAGTTCTTGATGTGGTTAGCACTGAATCTCTCTCTGGTTCCTGTTAACCCCTTGTGGGGCATAGGGCATCAACTACGCCTACTTTCCACCTCGTTCTGTTCTGTGCCATCGTCTTTAGGTCTGACCACTGTTTGTTTAATGAAGCAGCCTCGCTATTAACCGATCTTCTCCACGTGTTTCTTGGTCGTCCAACACGGCGTCTAGCATTGGCTCCCTGAGGGTTCCAATCTACGGCCTGCTTTGCAATATTTGTTGGCCCTCTTCGGAGAGTATGACCTATCCATTGCGACTTTCGCCTTTTGACAGAAGTGCCTATCCAATCCAGGCCTGTGATACTCAGGAGATCATCATTGGAAATAATCTCCGGCCAGCGGATTTGTAGGATGCGCGGTAGGCACTGGTTTACGAAAGTTTGCAGCTTAGTTGTTATCTCGTTGGTCACCTTCCAAGTTGAACAGCCATAAAGAAGCACAGATATTACAATAGAATTGAAGATTCGGATTTTGGTGCGCCTGGAAATGTTGTTATTTTGCCAGAAAGGAGTCAAAGTGAAGAAGACTGCCCTAGCCTTATTGATACGCGATTGTACATCAGCGTCCGCGCCGCCATCTGCTGTGACTATGCTTCCGAGGTAGCAGAATTCGTCAACTTTTTCGACTGCCTGGCCCGAAACACAAATTGCGCTTTGTTCCCCAGGATGGGAGCTCAAGTACTTGGTCTTGGCAGCGTTTATCTTGAGCCCAGCATTACGACTTTCGCAATGCAGAGCATCGGCCATTTGAGCTACATACTCCTTTTTATTTGAAAGCAGACAAATATCGTCAGCATAGTCCAGGTGTTGCAGGTAATCAAACATTTTCCATCTGATACCTTTCCTCTGGTTTTGAAGCGCGCTCACTAGTACATCGTTATGAGGAAAAGAATAGGTGATAAAATGCAACCTTGTCTCACTCCACTGTGCACCTCAAAAGGATCTGAAAGCTTACCCTTGTGCAAAACGTGACATTGGGCTCCCTGATAAGATTCCTTGATGATGGAAATTATTTTATCTGGTATGCCCCTCCTACGAAGAGCTCTCCAAATATACTCCCGATCAACACTATCGAAAGCCTTCTCGAAATCAATGAACATGAGGTGTAATGGGAATCTCCATTCGGCGGATTGCTCAATAATAATTCGGAGGGTGTTTATATGGTCGCTGAATCAAGAGATCGAATTGCATGCTGACTATCGGTAAAACAACGACGTCTTTACCAATGTCGACGTGGCAGCCCAACCAGGTTAGGGCTTCGAATATCGCTGTAACCTCCGCTTGGAGGACGCTACAGAAATTAGGAAGGCGGTAAGACAAATTGATATCCAATTCATCCGAGTGAATTCCCTTACCAACTCCCGCATCCGTCTTCGACGCATCAGTATAGATTGCAATAGATCCACTGACCAGCTGCCTGTTAGTATCCCAAGATTCCCTTGACGGGATCAAGCTGCAATGGTTACCACCAAAAAAGTGATTGGGAACAATGTAGTCCGTCGATGGGGGCAGGTTAAAGTTCCGAAGTATCGACGAGTGCCCATAATCCAGCGCTCGCCATAGGCCAGTTTCACATAGGCGTAAGGCCGTGTATGCAGCCATCCGTTGACTAAAAACGTCCAATGGTTACAGTCCGAGCACCATATCTAATCCGAATGAAGGTGTCGTTCGAAAGGCTCCTGTTATGAGAAGAGAAGCCAACCTTTGAACTTTGGCCAGCAAATCATAATAGGTAGTGGTGCTCAGTGCCATCCACCACACACTAACTCCGTAAAGCAATATAGGCCACACAATAACGGTATACATCCAATATACGACTTTTGGCTGTAAGCCCCAGGTCTTCCCCATAGCTCTCCTGCACGAGTACAGTGTTATAGTAGCTTTATTCACCCTTTTTTCGATGTTGGGTTTCCATTTTAATTTCTTATCTAAAATCAGACCCAGAAGCTTCGTCGTGTCAGAAAACTCAAGTTGAACACCTCCCAGTCTAGGGAGGTTAATAGAAGGAATCGTCCGTCTTCTCGTAAAGAGGACTAATTCCGTTTTGGATGGATTAATTCCGACGCCACTGAGATTTGCCAATCCGTTATGATAATCAGGGCGTTCTCTAATAGCCCACTAAGGATGTCAGGGAACTTCCCCCTAACATCAATAGCAACGTTATGGTTGAATTACATATCCCGCGTCAGCATCAGCAGAGGCATCGGCATCAGCAGAAAAATTTCAATTTAGAACACACGCATTTGCCTTTGATGACCCACATTGACAGCAGCGGCAGAAGCATCGGCAGAAGCATTTTTCTGCTTCTGCCGCTGCTGTCATTGTGGGTCATCAAAGGCAAATGCGTGTGTTCTAAATTGAAATTTTTCTGCTGATGCCGATGCTGATGCGGGATATGTAATTCAACCATTATCAGCGTAAGCAGTGACTTTGCATCCGATTTCTTCCAAGTTCAGAAGCAATTGATTTATGGCTATATTCCAAAGTAAAGGAGAGAGAACCCCTCCTTGTGGGGTACCTCTAGAAACATATCTACACACAGACTCGCTTGCTAGCAGGATAGTTGGCAATCCAATAATTCTCTTGTGTAGGAATATGCATATTCAACAAATTTGCGAGGGGCATCGAATGATTCACCCTATCAAACGCATTTGATCAATTGCCATTTGGATGGTGTATAACACGACGTTGATTGAACCCATTTTTTAGCGTCTAGTGATGACATAATGTGCAGTAGTTATTCTATGTATCTTTCTGAAGCCATGCTGGTGAGAATCCAGGGTCTTTGCGACTGAAAAGACAGTATCGCTGTGGGTTGGTAGGACTTCCCGAGCGCCTCTTCCCGGCAAAAGGCAAGAAACAGTAAACATTTTCATGATTTTAGGATTGGGGAGCGTAGAGATCGGCAAGTTAAAGACGGCCGTGAGATATTCAATGGCTGGAAAGTAGACATGTTTAAGTATGACCGTCGAAAACCGGAAGACTTGTAGTTTTAAGCATTTTCAATGTCTTTTTAAAGCTGATCCGCAGTGTACAAAAGTATAGTATCAACAGTTCGGCTGCGAATCCGTTAATTTTGCACTTGAGCCCATTAAATTTGGGATATTCAATATATTGCTTATTGAAAGTGAGCTCGAATGGTGCTTCGTTTTATTATTTATTTGGTCTTGTTTGATAGAGCGAGGCTGGTCCCGTAGTTCCGGCTAGTCATTGAAATGCTTGTCCCATTTACCCTAACAATGGTTTGATATTTCCATTGGTCCTGCTTTTTGCTCTTCCACACTCAATAGTTGTGTCCTTTCACATCCTAGGAGGTGAATCAGTTAAGTATCGATATCATCAAAATTTGTCTGATTTCAGAGTTGTGCTCCTGATATGAATTTTGCCACCTTTTGTGTACATCAGGGCAAGCATAGCAAATGTACCAGATGAGCTGTCTGGGGACTTGGTACATCCTCCATTTTGCTAATGCAAACGGATCTATCGTAGACATAGGGGGAGATTGGGAGGATTCGTACGATTTTTACTTTTTGATAAAAATCTCTTTAAATACAAAATTTTAAGTGCCGGGTTTTTGCTCATTTCTCAGTTGAACATGTTTGCTATGTAAATGGTATAAAAATTATTCACATATCTTAACAGTTTTGAAGTGGGCGATGATTTTCCAAAAGTCGTCAAATGTACGAAGGCGCCCCTGTCATGGGGCATTTTCGTACATTGCTGGGGGCACATTCGTACACAGTGGTATTTACGCAGATTTACAAATAAAATATCATAACTAATGGTGCAATTGTTTATTTCAAGTGAGAAATAAGGCGGCTACAATTCATTACAAAATTCAACAGTTTAACCCAATAACTAAAAGTAATTTAAAAAAATATTACAAAATGTATTCCAACAAAGAACTAAAATACTTTATTGCCAGACTAGGCACGTCCTTGGGCGTTCCGGAAGGAACGACACACTGTATTCAGTATTGTTGTGATTTTGCAAAATTTGTCCGATATTACATACGTCGGTCTTAGATTCTATGATATTTATAAGGACAAAGCATTTTTGAATAATATTGCGTGAGTGTATATTACTGGACTCATTTTGGAATTATCCAAAGATGCGAAACTTGTACTGGATTTTGAAGCTTATCAGTTAGAGCGCCATTTCGCTTTTCTATAATTGGCTTATTTCTTTGATTTCGCTCATTACTAAGGCGATTAGATAAATTTAGCGCGTATTTCATTTCTCTAGCCTGTGTCTTTTTTTCGTTTTCGGCATTTTTGTTTTCTTTTTGCTGATTAATGATGATGGCTGCGTTGATCCATCCAGTTTTTGTTGCAACACCTAAGGATCCTTCAGGAGCAGCTTCGAGAAAATTACTCCTATAATGAACACTAGGCAATAGAAACAGCAGCGGAAGGGTGTTCCACAAGTTCAAGTTCGTTACAAGTTCGCCTCTTTCAGCAGAAACAATTTGCTGACTTATTTTTTCTTACTGTCTGCCAATATTTTCGGAGGGGTCATCATTGTTGAAATACCAGATTCATCAAAATTAGGTATTCTATCGGCCGTAAATTTATATTTATCCAACACAAGGCTTTGATAGAAATCGTTTACACCTGTTTTGTTAAATACAAAAGACCTTGCAGCGCTTGTGTTTTCTTGTTTTCGTAAACTTACATTTGGGTTTCGTGTCCGAAAACCTAACAGCTAATCAATCCCCGCAATTTCGCCTTTGTCCCAACTAGTTGGGTTTTATCGAATTGGTCTTTGATCCATAGTGCTTTTTCGAACATTGCAGAAAGTAATCTTGAAGAGTAGCTTCTTTTTTCACCGAAAATATTTGACATGATCCGTGTTTCGAATTAAGATTCCGGTTATGTGTTGCTGATTGTTTGACTTTTTTTTAACACGACTTTCGAGTGTCGATGGTTTTATGCCATATTTCGAGGCAGCTTTCCAAAAACTTAGCTCTCCATGCATTACAAACTTAATTGCCAAAGTCCAAAGCTTTTTCGTCCATCTCTGCGCTTCGTGTTCCTTTTTTTGTAGGCTCGCACCATGTTAAAAAAATAAAAATCAAGTGTTGTGGGGTAGATTCGTACTGTACGAATGTGCCCCACTGGTAAACGTATGAATCTGCCCCATAACGACCTACAGTTCGCGATTATCAATTACTAATAGCATGTGATTGGTTCTACGATTTTAATTTTAAGGAATGATTACTAACACTTTAGTTAATAAATGTAACCAAACAGACATAAATTTTTGCATAATGTGTGGTCGTTACAAGACATTATACGCCATGGTAAAAATTTACTTACACAAAGAAAATGCATTGAAAAATACGTCTTTACCGCTAACTTTGGAAGATTCAAATGGAACTGCATTAAACTACATACATTAATAGTGGTAGATTAGGGCTGTTTGTTCACTGTGAAATTAAAGTTCTGATGCACTTAGGTGCCGAGATATTAGCGGTGTACGAAGGCGCCCCCTGTACGAAGCCACCCCAACTCCCCCTACACGAGAAACTACAGAATGGACCACATAAACTCCGCAGAGTGCTGTGTTTTGTGTAATTTTTTCCAACTAAGAAAGATCTTAGGCTCTCAGCCGGGGATGCTGCCAGCTGCCTTTATGGGAGCCCCATACAGATATACCCTTAGGCAATTTTCGTAATTCGGTGACATCTAAAAGATGCGTACATTTCATGTACACTAAACCCTTTTCAATATTTAATGCAAAATTCAACAGTTAAGCCTCTTCAACACCAATTAACATTACAACAAATCAAAACATTAAAAAGCGAGTATCGAAATTGAAGGTCGCCATTACCCGAAATGTCGCTTCTCCTCCCGGTGAGACTCGTTTTTTAATTGTGTCGAATTCGAGATAACTAGGCCGTTTCAAAATTAATCACTGCACACAGATACGTTCAAAAAAAGAATTTAAAAGAATTTATCCATTTTAGAAACGCGTTTAATGGTCGTGTGAAGTATTCTCCTAGAAGCGAGCACAGTTTCTTTGAACTCCAATTGACAGCTTGCAGGTATTACCAGCAGTCAGGGATTTTAAACGGAAGTCGGTTACACAAGCGTGAACTTTCAAATTACATTTTTCTAAATCATATGGATGAAAAACATGCAATTCAAGACTATCAGTTGAAAGTAAAGCTAAAATTCTAATTGTTTATCAATTTTATCTCCTATTGGCGGTATATTATTCACATTCAAATGAAATTTCGTGAACACAGGTGCATTAACGTAGAAACCGCGGTTCGTCAAACAGCTGATGGACGTCAAATTATCGAAATTGTTGCCGTCGAGAGAAGCGAGAGTCGAAATTGAATCGAACGATTCGGAGAGGATTTTTTGATTATTATGAATTATATTTCATCTAATTTTACATTTTTCGTATTTTGCGGGCTTAGGGCTTTTTCAGAATAATCTATGGGGACTTGAAATGCGATTGATTTCATTTTAATCGAACACCATCTTGACCTGACCAATACGAAAGTCATTTTCATAAGTCAAAAAAGAGAAGAAGAAGAAATTTGTATTCGTGACGTTTTGACAGTTCATTACACTTTCACTGGTCTGTATCAAAACAAAAACTTTATCGGTCGTGTGAATCATAACGAATTACCGTGTCTAATCCACTTAAGAGACACTGATCCCGTGGGAGCAATTAGCTTTCATGAAAATCTCGTTTCATACCCGCGCAAAGTGTACGCGACGTATCAAAGTGCGTGTTTGTCGATTTCGTGAAAAGTGCACTGTCGTCACCGATGCACTAGAAAATGTGCAAGGGAAGCTGGCGACAGATTTGTGGCGAATGGCGACTATGGATTCGTCCATTGCTCATTCTACTCTATGTTTTGTTTGCCATCATTGTCATTCCGCTGCTAATAGTCAATTCCGTTAAGGACGGATTCACGCGCAAGGATCAGTTAATACTGATCGGAGGCTTGTTCGTGCTGGCCGCCGTTCCTATTTCCATTTGGCACATTACACAACACATGATCCACTTCACTAAGCCGATTTTACAAAAGCACATCATTCGCATACTATGGATGGTTCCGATCTATGCCCTGAATGCGGTAAGTGGTGAAAGTGGTTTTCCTAACAAATGCGATCGCAACGTTGACTAATCGACTCACTTTATTCCTTTTCAGTGGCTAGGCTTGCTCTTTCCGCAACATTCGATTTATGTGGACTCGTTGCGAGAATGTTACGAAGCGTACGTGATATACAATTTCATGGTGTACTTATTGAATTACTTGAATCTAGGCATGGACCTGGAAAGGAGCTTAGAAGATAAGCCACAAGTGAAACACTTTTTTCCGTTGTGCTGTATGCGACCGTGGGAGATGGGACGCGAGTTCATTCATAATTGCAAGCATGGCATTCTCCAGTACACTGTCGTGAGGCCGATAACGACTTTTGTGTCCGTGTAAGTTGACTTTGGTGGTTCTGCTATACATTAGACGGCTGAGAAAGTAATCTACGATAATTGGTAGACACCCGGACGTGTATTGTCTGAGCATTTTTGGTTCAGTTTATCACAAGGGCATCGCGAAACAAATACCACAGTTCCACTGTATGTAAACAAAATTTAAAAATAGCTCGGCATTGATGATTGAGCTAATTAGACATTGATTATTCAAGACCGTGCAAAACGCTATTGCAGTTGTTGTTATATTAGGAAGTATTTAAGTCACATGGGTATATAATCGCAATCAATATTGAAACTTAATTTACCATCTAGTTCCATGGGTGTTCGAAAACCTTTTCCGAACATCATAAATCCAAAATAACCAAATCATAACTGCGTTCGTTCGTTTAGTGATGTCCCCCTCCCCCATATAAATGACCACGGTATGAATCAGGATTTTGTCGGATATCAGTGCATTTTCCAACAATCAGATAGCATTGTTCAGAATTACAGGGGCATATCATTAGTTTTATCCAAAACCCTGGAAAAGAGAATTAATCCGTATGCAGAACAAATCATTGGCGAATACCAAGGCGGCTTCATACCTGGTCGTTCAACAACTGATCAGCTTTTTACCGTTAAGCTATTACTCCAGAAGTGCTGGGAATATAACATCGACGTAAACAAAATCTTTGTCGACTTCAAGCAGGCATACGACAGTATCAATCGAATTGTACTGTACAACATTTTGCTGCATTTTGGTATAACGGCAAAGCTAGTGCGACTCCTAAGGATCATAGGAGTATAATAATTAATTCGAAACTTGCGCACAGGAACAAGAAGCTCCGCGTGTACAAAACGATCATCCGATCCGTGCTATGTTATGGCTGCGAAACATGGAACCTAACCCAAGCCTCTGAAATTTTGCTAGACAGATTCGAACGAAAGGTCCTTTGGCGAGTTTTCGGGGCCGCTCGCGAGCGAAATCAATAGCGTATTCGGTACAACCATGAGTTGTATCAATGAGCTGGAAGTATCGAAAATCGTGATGCTTCGTGGGCGGATGGATGGACGACAATCGCATCCCAAAGAGAGTGATTAACGCACAGCGAATTGACGGAGCGTGGACGAGTTCGCTGAGAGAACTCCGTAAGTGAAGACGCCCATCAGCTGCTGGGCTTCCGAAACTGGAGGACAAGGTCACGTAACCGCGACAATTGGAGGTCAACGTTTCAGGCATCCAAAGCCCGATGTCGAGCTATCGTGCCAAATTGATGATGATGATTTAACTCAAATAGATATATAATCGCAATCAATATCGAAAATATTATACGTACATATTTACCATTTAGTTATGGATGTTCGAAAAGCCTTTCCGAACATAATAAATCCAAAATAACTAAGTGCTAACTGCTTACGTTTCAATCTAGATTTTGTCGGATATCAGTGCACTTTCCAGCAATTAGATTGCCTAGTTGATGACCGCATACAACAACGCCATACTAGGACTGAGTGAAACTACATGGCTCGGTCCGGGGGCGACTTTATCATCAAGCTCTCGCACTCTGAAAATCAAGACGACAATTCACCTCGGCAAGCGGCCGTCGGAATGCACGCCGATCCCTAATCGACTGGAAACCTATTTTCAATCGTATCGTTACATCCAGATTAAAGTCCAGAGTAGGTAATATCACAATTATTCAGTGCTACGCACGGACTGAACCTGCTGATCAATCTGCAAAGAACGTTTTTTTTCTCAACGACTAGGCTCCCAGAGGTGACATTAAAATTATTATGGGGGATCTCAATTCCAAAGTCGGTTATGGGCAATCATGCACTTTGCGACAGGGACAATATTAGCGAAATGTTCATCAAGTTTTGCAGCTCTCGACAACTTGTCATTGGCAACTTAGGATTCCCCGGATGGCAGAACGGAAAACCAGATTAACAATATTGCTATTTCAAAGACGTGGAGAAATTTCCCATTAGACGTCAGGTCAAAGCGTGGTGCTGATCAACGCTTTAGCGAAGAAGGCAGATGATGCAGTTTACCGTGGTTAAAGCGCAGAACAGCAGCTTCAGAGATGGAAAGAGACCTTTTTTGGGGTCCTACATAACTGCTTTGGACCTGCAAGTGCATCTTCATCGGCAGACGCTCAAATGGCCGCTGCATTGCATTGCTCAAGATAAACGCTGCCAAGACCAAGTACTTGAGCTCTGATCCAGGGAGACAAAGCGGAATTTGTGTTTCGGTCCAGGCAGTCAAAAAAGTTTACGAGTTCTGCTACCTCGGAAGCATATTCACAGCAGATGGCGGCGCGGACGCTAAAGGCTAGGGCAGCCTTCTTCACTTTGACTCCCTTCTGGCAAAATAATAACATTTCCAGGCGCACCAAAAACCGAATCTTCGATGCATTTGTGAAATCTTTGGCTTTTCAACTTAGAAAGTGGCCAATGAGATAACAACTAAAATGCAAACTTTCGTAAACGATTGTCTACGTCGCATCCTATAAATCCGCTGGCCGGAGGCTATGTCCAATGATGATCTCCTTGATTCCACAGGTTGCTAAACATACCCTAGATTGGAACCCACAAGGAGCCAATGCAAGATGTAGTGTTGGACGTCCAAGAAATACATGGAGAAGATCCGTTGATAGCGAGGCTGCTTAATTAAACAAGAGTTGGTCACACCTAAAGACGGAATAATATCAATGGAAGTTCCACTTGATGGACCCAAGGCCAGAGGCAGACCGAAGAACACCTGGATGTGTCAAATGAAAAAGCAACAACAACGCATTGGTCTCGGCGATGACACGATCCAAGATAGAGCTGCCTGTAGAAACATGCTGAGATATTATCGCCAAAACGGGCGATGTGCCTACGCCGCGGGTCGAGCAACGCGAAGCCATGGAGCGGTATAAAGAACGAGGCAAGGAAGAAGAAGAAAAAGGTCACACCTAAAGACGATGGCACAGAATAGAACGAGGTGGAAAGTAGGCGTAGTTAATGCCCTATGCCCCACAAAGGGTTAACAGGAACCCGAGAGAGAGTTTAAATCTGAGAAATTTCACGCCAGAATAAGAAGTCAGTATTTTTCATTACTTCATACTGTCTGGTTTGTGTAGCGGTTATTGCGCTCATCTTCAGTGCATAGGGTCGTGGGTTCGAGTATCACCGTGAACGAATTTATGATATTTTTCGAACTCACGACCCATGTGACGGACTATGATCTCACTCAGATGTAATCGATTACCCATTTATGGGTATAAATAACTCTGCTGCTACAAAAAAGCAGTTAAGATCTTGGTAACTGGATGTCATTAACACAACTGTGTTCTTGACTCAATGTTTTTCTTCTTCTTCTTGTAGCGGTGCAGAAAGGTGTGTAACCTTTGTGCATCTATGTGGGTACGGTTTATGGTTCGTCAATGTTTGTGTCCGTGAGGTCTAAGGACAAAAACATAGCTGCTGCGATAGGGTTTTCCCACAGCAATATAGGGGTAAGATCAGTGGGCGCAGCGGGGCATTGAAACAGGTGACCCACATCATGAGGAGTACCATTGCAGTTTGGACAGATGTTTTGGATGTCCGGGTTTATGCGAGAAAGGTACGAATTAAGGCGTGAACAAAAGCCCGACCGAAGTTGAGCTAGTGTTACTCTAGTGGCTCTCGGGAGCCTAATCTCCTCAGGCGAAATTACTGGTGGGCGCTCTGAGAGGACTCTATTCGCACCTAAACTCGCGATAGACCGATTCACTTCTTCAGTGTGGATCGCTGCAATGGCGGCTCGGTATGTAACTTCATCGTAAGGGTCCCGTTTGTATCCCTGAACCTCTCTCTCAAGGTCTCGTAAACCACGCCTGACATGTGGTGGAGGAATTCGGTCCATGAGATGATTATTGGGATGATCCTCACGGTAGCAACCAACAAGATACTGTTTTGAGAGTAGGAGATTGTGATCACGTATTGGCATCAATTTTGTCTCCTGATGTAAGTGATCCTGGGCAGACATCAGGAGGTAACCTGTCCCAATGACCAATGACCCAATGTTGGAATATGGCGCCAGGTACTTCTTTATTTACATAATCAAACGGAGCTGTTGTCAACTGTTTGGAGCACCATTGCCCAAATGCAAATAAAATGTGATGCTAAGTAAGTAAGTAGAGAACCGTTACGTTTTTACGAAAAAGAATAGAAGAACGAGACCGAGTTCTAATCGTTCTCTTCCGTATCGTAAACTGGATTTTCCTGTGTCCTCATGCCCTAGTCAAAATATCGGTAAATACTCTTTCACCTTCCATCGTGTTCATGAAGATCTCACCTATAAACCGAGTATCCTGCTGGAACGATTTCCTCCGGGCTTTAGCGATTTCCACAGCGGTCGCAGTTTCGTGAGTAGATACATAATGGAAATACAATCTTTCTCAACCCTGAAATTCCGGAAGGGGATACTCGCGAAGCTTCATATAGTCTTCTGAATTCTGTTTTTCAAATATCGTTAAATCATATTCTTCCTTTTCCACAACAACGAATGCATTACCCTTTTCCGTCCGGAAATAAAAGAATCTTTGTGTTGTAATTCTTTCACGGTCCTGGATTGTTATATTTCCACATTCGATGTCGTTGAATTTTGCAGCTCACACTTCCTTCTTGATATTGACTTCTTGCTGCAATGCTCCTTAGACTGAATGCCAGGTACGTCGACCACGATGTCCTATACACAGTCAAACACAGCCTTCCTGCATTGAACCTTCAAGGCTTTTGCTTTGGGCTCTTGCCAGGTAGGTGGAAACAGCTCTTAACCCTTATTGTTCAACGGGTACAGCTGCACAGCTAAAAGAAGAAGAAGAACCACAATGCCCTTATTCCTTAACCCATAAGAGCAGCTTATTGTGCCGCTTGGAGAAATTTTGCTTCGATTTGTTGATGGCGAATTCAACCAGTAATTCAACTTAGGCACTCTGATCTTGGGTGGGCGTTCTACCCTAGTTGTAACTGGAGCTGTAGCTAATTCTTCATACTCGGCCCCAGTTTTCGGAAGTAAAGATTACACCCCTACTCAATGTGACTTATGCATAATCGAATATGCTCGCCGATTTTTAGTAATTGGTTGAAAGTCGACTGAGACTCGGTTTCCATTATGAAAACAGATGTGTCGATGTTTTGCTCGCCTGGATATCGAGGCGAAAAATGAAGCCTATCGCCAATACACTCAACGCGCATCCCGAGCCAAGAAAGAAAGATACAATGAACTTCGGCGAGTATCCAATTAGTTAATTAGACGTAAGAAACGCAAACATTTTGACGAGCAGTTACACCAAATAAACCAAAGATTAGCCAGTAAGAACATTAGACAGGCGTACAAACTTATAAATAATATCAAGAACGGATATCAACCCAGGACAAGGATGGTAACATCATCAGCGACATCGAAAGCGTAAACAAGCGATTGGTCTCGCATTTTGAAGAGCTCCTAAATGCACTATCAACATTCCCCACGGAGCCAGCTCTTGAGCAGTTAGCCGAACCAGTAGAGGAGGTGAGTCTCGCCATACAGTCGCTCCACAGTAACAAACAGCCCGGCGCTTACGAGATCCCAGCAGAACTGCTGAAGCATGGTGGAACGTGCCTGACCAACCCTGTACACGTGCTACTGCTGAAAATATGGAACGACGAGGTAATACCCGAAGATTGGCGCAAAAGCATAATTTGCCCAATCCACAAAAAGGGTGACAAGCTGAAGTGTGAGAATTACAGGGGCATATCATTGGTTTGTACGACCTATAGATTTAATCGAAAATTCTGGAAAAGAGAATCAATCCGCACGCAGAACGAATCATTGGCGAGTCTCAAGGCGGCTCCAGACCTGGTCGCTCAACGACCGATCAGCTTTTCACAGTGAAGCTACTACTCCAAAAGTGCCGGGAATATAACATACCAAATCTTTGTCGATCGAAGTGTACTCTACAACATTTTGCTGCATTTTGGTATACCGGCAAAGTTAGTGCGACTCACAAGGATGACGATGACTAATACCGTCTCGCAGGTCAGGGCGACGGGCGTGCGCCGACGCTCTTCAACCTTGCTTTGGAGTATGTAATTTGAGCCATGAATATGGACAGCAGCGGAACGCTACTCATCAAGTCGACTCAATTAGTAGCGTACGCCGACGATATCAACATGAAGATTGGGTGATGCAGGAAGCCTTCTGCATAACCTCAATAACGCCGCAAAGGAAGTTGGACTACATATCAACGAAAGCAAAACAAAGGCCATGATGCAATCGAGAACAAGGACGCCAGCAAAATCAAGCATTACAGTGGGGGACCTTAATATCGAGTATGTAGACAACTTCAACTATCTGGGTTGTAACTTATCAAAGGACGCCAACGAAACCGACGATATTAAGCGACGGATACAACTAGCCAATAGGACCTATTTCTCGGGCCTCCTTATAATTAATTCGAAACTTGCGCACAGAAACACGAAACTCCGTGTGTACAAAACGATCACCCAACCCGTGCTATGTTATGGCTGTGAAACATGGACCCTCACCCATTTTGCTAGACAAATTCGAACGAAAGGTCCTTCGGCAAATTTTGGGGCTGTTCGCGAGCGAGATCAATGGCGTATCTGGTACAACCATGAGTTGTATCAATTGTACGATAAGTTGGAAGTATCGAAAAACGTGAAGCTTTAACGTTTACAATGGGCGGGGCATGTTTAACGGATGGACGATAATCGCTTGCCAAAGAAAGTGATGAACGCACAACGAATTGACGCAGCGAGGTTGCGTGGACGACCGATAGCTCGCTGGGAGAACTGCGTAGGTAAAGGAGCGCACTAGCTGCTGGGCTTCCGAAACTGGAGGACAAGGTCACGTAACCGCGACAATTGGAGGTCAACGATTCAGGCGGACAAAACCCGATGTCGGGCTATCGTGCCACATTGATGATGATTACGTTTGACGTTTATCATAGCAAACACGCAAAATTTTTCGCTAATATTAAATTTCTAATTTTTTTATCAAATTCATAAGATTTAATATTAAATTCATAATTTTATGATTCATTTGCTCGTTCACTTCATCTGTAAAAGTGGTTTCGCGGATTGGTGTAGTGATAAATCATAAATTTGTTCGAAAAGTGTTTAGTGGTTTGCATTTTTTACCTGCCGCTCGGACGGTCTTTGTTCTTTGTTTTCATTTGGTCCAGTAGTCATTTCAACTCGGCTTAACTGAGTTATCTGGGCATAGATTTTCGTACTAGCATATAGCGCAGTGGTAGCGTGTACGACTCACGCCCGTGAGGTCCTGTGTTCGAATCCCACTTTTTGCAAATTTGTTTCTTTTTGCTTTTTTTTCTCTTTTTATTAATTTATTAGTTTAGTTCTTGTATTAAAATGAATTGTGTTTGCGAGCAATTTTACAAAGTCCAAATTGACGGTCTATCTCAGCTCGTTTCGTCGTTGCAGAGCCAACTTAGCAAGCTGAGATCCCTTATGAAATCTGTAAGTTGTTGTGAAAACAATTCCGAAGCATTGCGAGATAAAAATGTAAATTTAAAAAATAAGAAGAGTAATACATATAGGGAAAGACACTAAGAAAAAAACTAAAAATATTATTTCAATATCTTCTGAGCAATCTTTCGTTAGCCATGAAGCGGGGACTGTTATTTCAGATTCATCTTCTACAATTCCTTCCAACGTTGACAAAAATCAATCTCCGATTGATAAATTTGTCACAGTTCGTAAGAAAGGGAAACATATTAAAAATCCTTCTCCTGTTGGTGATGTTATTCCCAAAAAGAGTGATAATAATAATAGGCGACACAAAAGAATCTTCGGTATCGATCAAGCTAATGATTCTCTTCGAAGTGTCCCCAGTTTCAAGGTATTCCATGTTTCTAAGCTGCATGCTTCGGTAAAAGCAGACGATTTAAAGGAATATGTAATGAAAAAGCTTAATTTAACAGATGACAGCTTTCTTTCGGTTTATCCTCTGATAAAAAAAGATTGTGATATTTCCAAATTAGTTTCAATCAGTTTTGGTTTGAAACTTCCTCATGAATATTCTAAGCAAGTGTTTTGTGCCAACTTCTGGCCCAAGGGCGTCAACATATCACCCTTCAAATTTTCAAAAAACGACAAACGCCAAAACAGTGTCCAGCAGAACACATAATTTCCAATTCATTTTTCTCGGTCTATTATCAAAATGTTGGCGGTCTTCGTTCAAGAACAAATGACTTTTACCTTGCAGCTTCACAAGAAGATTATGCTGCCATTTGCTTAACCGAGACTTGGCTTCACACAAACATTACAAATGAAGAACTTTTCATAAGAGACTATGATGTCTATCGTCGCGACCGTTATGAGGCTTCGACTAAGAGAGGAGGTGGTGTTTTGGTAGCTATCAAAACAACATTCGCATCTCATGAAGTTGAGCTTTTTCATAAGGACGTGGAACAGATATGTGTTTCTATCAATGTTTCTCGCAGCGAAAAAGTATATATTTTTAATAGCTATTTACCACCTTTGAGTTCAGTTGATGTTTATAACAAACATGTAGATAATATCTCCAAGCTATTTGCATCTTTTGAGGAAAAAGACAAATTGATTGTTGTTGGGGATTTCAATCTTGGTAATATAAGTTGGTACTGGAACGACGACGAGAAAAAAAATCTGCCGCGTGATTTACATCTTGAGTGTGAATCTGTTCAGATTGTTTGTTTGCAATGGATTTGATGCAAATGAATCTTGTTAAAAATTCGATTGGTAGAATTTTAGATCTAATTTTTGTTAGTACTTGCTTGAATGCTTCTGTAATTAAAGTAGATAAACCAATTTTGCCCAATTCAATCCATCACAGTGCTCTTCTTCTTGAGTTTGTTTTTTATGATTACATTGAAGAAGAGCCCGAAGTTATTCGTACTAGAAATTTTCAAAAAGCCCAATTTGAAAAACTAAATTCAACATTTTTTAATATGGATTGGGCTCCAGTTATATCGAATAGTAATCTTATTGAAAGTTATACAATTTTTAATTCAATTTTAAATAAATCTATTCGCAAGTACGTTCCTTTAAAAAAGAACAAAATAAAAGCAAAAAATCCTTGGGCTACCAAAGAATTGTTCAAACTTAAGAGAGCAAAAAAATAAGGCCCATAAATTATACAAGAAGTCATCCTCTCTTGCCAATAAAGAAAATTTCTTTAGATTGAGAAGAGAGTATGAATTAATGAATAAAAATCTTTACAAACAGTATATTGCGAGAGCTGAAAATAATATAAAGAATGACAGTAAGACATTTTGGAATTTTATAAACAGCAAGCGTAAGAATACGGGAATCCCAAAAAATTTAGAATTCAATGGCAATTTTTACAAAGATGTTCAATCGGTTTGTGACGGATTTGCTAGATTTTTCAGTTCAGTTTACAAAGTGCCAGACTCCGTTTCATCAGAAATGAATGCTAACATCAATGGAAGTCAGAGTGCATTGGTCCCTCGGATAGCTCAGGAGGACCTTACGAGTGCTCTTGAGATTTCTGAGGATGACCTATTGAATGCTATGCGTGATCTTGATGTTAGTATTCAGGCCGGACCTGATGGCATTCCTAATATATTTTTGAAGAATTGCATGCAATCGTTATGTCGTCCTTTTGCCTTTAGTTTTAATTTGTCCTTGACTTCAGGTGTTTTTCTTGATGAATGGAAAGTTTCATACATAACGCCTGTTCACAAAAAGGGTCCGAAGCATCTTATTGATAACTATAGACCCATAGCTAAAATATCTGCAATACCGAAGTTGTTTGAAATGCTTATTAAAAATAAAATAGATGTTTTAATTAGCCGTTTGATATCGCCATGTCAACATGGATTCCTGAAAGGAAAAACAACTTCAACAAATTTGGTATCATTTACATTTACATTTGTTGCTGATGGTATTGAGCAGGGAATGCAGGTTGATGTGGTATATACCGATTTTTCGAAGGCTTTTGATAGAGTAGATCATAATATTTTACTTAAAAAACTAGAACATTTAGGAATACAGTCAATTTTTCTAAGCTGGGTGAGATCCTATTTAACGGATAGGACTCAGTTGGTGAAGTTAAATGGCTGTACATCTCGCTCTGTTATAAAGTGTTCATCAGGGGTTCCGCAAGGAAGCCATTTAGGACCACTTTTCTTTTTAGTTTTCATAAACGATATCATCCAAAATTTTAAATTCGTGCGTGTATGGCAGTATGCCGATGATATGAAAATCGCTATGAAAATACGCAACATTGATGATTGCCTTAAGTTGCAATCCGATTTAGAAAAGCTGCAATTTTGGTGCCGCGATAATAATTTAAATTTAAATGTTAGTAAATGTAAAGTACTTAGCATATATAAATTGAAAACTCCGGTCTTCTTTGAGTACTCCTTAACAGGTAGTGTTCTTGAAAGGGTTGCCGAAATATCAGATCTTGGTGTAATTTTCGACCATGAGCTTTCATTTCGACAACACATTGATTACATTATTTCAAAAGCGAATAGTATGTTAGGATTTGTTAAACGTAATGCGCGCGAATTTAATGATGCTTTTACTTTAAAAATATTGTATGCAGCTTTCGTTCGTTCGCACCTGGAGTATTGTTCTATTGTGTGGAATCCGTTCTATAAGGTGCATATCGAGCGTATAGAAAGAATTCAACACAATTTTACACGGTTTGCCATTTATCAAATTGGCTGGCGTTTCAAGCCAGATTATAAAACTCGCTGTTCCTTATTGGGTTTACAAGCCTTAGATTATAGAAGAACATTTTTAAACGCTATGTTTATAAGAGACCTGTTTTGCTCTCATATTGTTTGTGAAGATATATTAAATAACTTTCAAGTCAGAAATATTCCTCACAATTTGCGGCGGAACAACCTTCTTGTTCAGCCTTATCATAGAGTAAACTATGGGCTTAATGAACCAATTACAAGGTCAATTATTCTTTATAATAGTTTGAAGGACTTAGTTAATTTTAATTGTACTAATAAACTAATGTTTAAAAGAAGTTATTTTGATAAATTTCCTTATTAATATATTTTGTTTTCAGTTTTTTTTTACGATCTGCTAGAGTTTACACTCGATTGATTGATTAGTCACTTACGTACGGATAGTAAGTAAAGTGATGCCGACAAGCCTAGTCCCGGGACAAAAGTTTCTGTGAGGCAAAAAAAAAAAAATATAGGTTACTGTGTGTATCCGTTTCTCCAATGCTCTTAATTAGACTGATCCACGAATAGATTTATTGACAATTTTTAAAAATGTATACAAAAATTAGGTAGCTGCTACTATGCTATGTTGAGAGACGCTAATGGCAGAATTGAAACCATTCTATTTACACTTAATTTTTTTTCACTAAAATGCTACTAGGCCTGAATGCATAAAATCATATATTTAAACGTTTCAAACTCTTTCTATTGCTATCCTCCAGTTGCTGCGAACTTGGCGGTGTGTATGGCGAAGGAACATTCAAAGCCGACGTTGCGTTTCCCTATATAATTTTTGTAAATAACGTTACACAATTTGTAGCAATGTATTGTTTGGTATTGTTCTATCAAGCGAACAAGGTAATTCATATATCATAAATCATCACATAACATATTACCATGAAAATGATAACTGTTTATGTTACAGGTTGATTTAAAACCAATGCGACCTATACCGAAATTTTTGTGTATCAAAGCCGTCGTTTTCTTTTCATTCTTGTAAGTATTTACTTAAATTTATTGAATATGCTATTTTCAGAAATGATATGGATAAATTTTCCCTTTCAGTCAAGGCGTTATAATCAATTTTCTAGTATATTACGGATATATCAAAAACATATTTGGTTCAGACGATGAACCGAACGATGCCAAAGGATTAGCTTCAGAGCTTCAGGTATAATCTCATTAGAAACGATTTTAGTGGATATCATTATAATCTTTTCTTGCATTCACAGAACTTCCTCATTTGCATAGAAATGTTCTTGGCCGCTCTGGCTCACATCTACAGTTTTCCCCACGAACCGTTCCACATCAACTTACCCCATTACACCCAAAATCGTAGCTGGTACGATGCCCTCTTGGCTATGGTCGACATTTCCGACGTCCGGGACGACGTCAACGAGCATATTGGTGTTGTAGGTAGCTCGCTGAGTAGACGATTTCGTGGACGTACAAGCTATCAAGTGCCTCGTGGCAATGAGACTCAATACCTTATACCGCATATGAGCAGTTCGCAATGCTATCAAACTGGTCTAGACACGGGACATGTGACGGCAGTTGAATCAAACATGAGGACGACAACAACAACGTCCACGACTGCCCAACCGAAAAATAAATACGGTGCATTTGATATGCATAGACAACAACAGCAGGCAAGCAACAATCCGGGAATAAGTATTAACAAGGGAGACGCAAAAGAGTATTCACCACACTACGGAGCGCCAACGTCGTCTAGTAATTTCCTACAAAATCGATCGGGAACGGGAGGCGGAGGCGATTCGAGTATTTCATTGAAAAACGATACCATGACGAATACGTCGTCAAAGTCAGAGTCGACTTCAACACATACCGGAGCGGCGACGGCTAGTGGTAGTGGGACTCAGTCGAATATTAAGAAATCTGATAGTAGTGCTAGCGACTGGTTGAGTACGCCAACCGATGAAATGATGGGTATTGATGTGAAGGGCGTTGAAAAGGATCGGATAACATTCTTTACGGATCCACGAGCATAGAAGGGACTTTTATCCATTATGTATGTTTATGTGTTCTACAATTGGCTTTGCTTTGTCGCATCTAAGCTGATTCCATCATTGTGATCATATTTGTGCCCGAAGAAGAATTCGGTTTTAAATTTATGTATACGCCGTAATTAGCATGTATAAAGTGAGGATAAACAATTTCGGGTTTAGATGGATTCATCAAAATTCGAAACATGGATTAATTCAATATCTGCAGTTTGCGTGTTTAAAGATTATTATTGAGATTCGTTTGACCGTTGTATCCTATTTTCTTTAGCGAATCCTATGGTATATATATTTATGCTCTCACGTTTCCTATATGCTCGTTCTATTTAAACGATTATTTATTATTAATTGTTCTTAATTTTTAGTTGTAAGATTTTTTTTTTTATTTTATAAATTACTATTATCACTAATTATTATTAAATTTTGATACTTTATTGCCAAAAATTAATGAAAATCATCATCGTTGAATCTTCAAACCTGTGCACGACTGAACATATCGGGAGACATTTGCATAGATTGTTTCTTGTTACGGGACCGACATTCATAGTACTGCATAAACAATACAAAAAAATGTCGAGTGATCCACATAACGTTGTCCTCCGCGCTTTAATCAAAATTCTGTGTATATTAACGAATTTAAATTGGCGCTCAATTCGAAAATAGCTATAGCTACAAGCGTGCTTAAAAAAAATAGATAAATTTTAAAGAAACATTTAAAGCCTAATAATAGTTGATCTGGGGCGTACACGAGTAAACAATCGACAATTTTGTTATTGAAGATTAATAGCATTTTTTATAAATATACATATGTACTGTAAATGAATGTTAAGTAGATTATAGGTCTAAACATTATCCATAAATTCTTTTTTTTTATGAATATATATAAATTTGGAAATGTACGATTTATATACTCGTAAAAAATCACGTACTACTCATATACGAATAGCTTTTAATGTTTTTTTTTTTGAGGAGAAGGAAGAGAAAGAAATGTGAAAAATATTTATTAATCATTTAAATTGTAAGTAACTTTATTTTCTTCTGAGTTCGAAATGATTCCAAAATCAATGTAGACAATATACAATATACCTATATATTTCTAGTCAATCATTAGAGTTTTATTTCGGAAATTTTTGTTGACCCATCTGTTTGTACACTAGTAGTATTCTCTCTTGATTACCGTAACTCCTAGTGGAGCATGGTGCGTTGATGACTACCGTGTGTAGTCATCAACGTTACAAAGACAATTGAATTCGGAGTGTGATGCGGTTGTCAGCCATACCCCTTCCTAGTCGCATTGTTAGTTTATTATTCTACGATAAGAACTTAGAGAAAACATAGCAACACATGCCATGCGTTAGTCCAGAGTGGCTATGTGATCACACAACCCATATGTGTTTGACTCCAAATTTATTACACTACACTCCACGAAATAATTTAAATGTCAAAATATTGTCGATGCAATTATTAACCCTTCTGACGCCGCCTACGAGCTATTATGCCTAAGGTGTAGCTGAATCTCTGTGAAATCAATCTTATTTTTTGAAGAGGTCTAATTTTGGTACTAGAAATAGTTTACATACTGTGTCTTACGATGATGCGCCGTTTTTTTCGATTCTTTAGACATATGTAGTTTACCGAACGCCGAACGTTTGATCGCATTTGTGGCCGTCGGTTCCTTTGAAATTTATATGGAAAGGGGTGGAAAATATTATTGAACGATATTTTTCATCAAGATATAGTACCAATGGTCTGTCTGGATATATATGCCAACAGAAGGGTTAAATATCACGTCGGCATTTTAAGAGAGTAATGAATATTGCGCGGATTTTATATTCTCAATTATAAACAAAAAATTGATGTTTGCATAAAATTTTCACGCATACTATGGACTGCAATAGTGTGAGAACGGTGCCATTTTTATTTTCTGATGCCCACTCTGGACTAACGCATGCTTTCTCTAAGGATAAGAATAATTCTTATCATCCTCTTCTGAATAATAAACTTGCGACGAGTCGTGAGTTTGGAAACTCGTTTCTCTATGAGTATCTATTTCACAGAGTGGCGACCGAACGATCACGGCCACAGAGCACGACACTAGTAGTATTAGAGGCACAACAAATAATTTCGTCAAGGGTTTTATGCAGCTTTTCACAGTGGGGATGAAGGGCGTTTCAAATCGACTCTCTCAAAATTCGGTATGATTGGTACATACACTGCCTGTCATAACTTTAGCCGCACCATAAAACAGAGTGATCCCTTAAAATTCAAAGAGATCACAGTTATTCCACATAATATAAACATAAGAGATAATAAAAAGACAAATAAATTCACAAGAAGTTTCCTTATATTTCAAACCGTTATTTCTCTCTAAAGGAAAATCTAAATTTCCCGTATTTCATAACTATAGCCGCACTTGGATTGGGGAAATTAATAACGGGAGAGATAATTTTAGAATAAAATAGACTCTGAGGGGTAGTTTTTTTTACTTTTCACTAAATAGTTTTAACAGTTTTTCGAGTTTTTATTTGCTTATTAACCCCTAAGCATCGATAACCGCTGCGTTTACATAAAAAACTCTTCGAAATCGCTTTTTTTTAAATTGTACGTAATAATGTTCCTCTAAGGTTTGCTGTCTAATTTGAATAGATGGATACCCCCTCGCTAACATTTGTACCATTAAAACCAACTTTAAGTACGAAGACTGCTGAGAGATGATGCAATCTCTTGCTTCAAAACCCGTTATGTGTCCTATCTTCTGTAAAATATGGAAGCTGTTTATCGTCAGGACAATCCCATGAAATTTTTCCTATGCTGGAAGTGACGAAATGAACTGTTCTGTAGGTAGCCTATCCTGGCTAATACTTTTAATGAGCACTTGTTGGATTTCCATAGATCTCAATACAAACTTCGGTCAGAGTTCCTTAATGGTATTAATCAGGGTCGTTTCTGTATTTAAAAGTTGTTACGTAAGTGGTCCCTCCTTAATCAAAATTCGACAGGAAATCTTTAAGAAAGATTATTACATAAAAAAAAAAACAATAATATTTCAAAGAGTTTTCTATGTAAAAGAAAAGATTATCGGTACCGAAAGGTCATTAAGAAAAAAAAACAAAAACCGTTATAATTATTTATTGAGAAATAAACCAAATAATCCCTCGGAGTAAATTTTATTCAAAAAAGATTTTTCCTGTTATTAATTTACTCAATTTCCGCTTTTTGATACGGTTTTTCCTATACTAGTTCCAAGTGCGGTTATAGTAATGACAGACGGGAAAATTAGATTTTCCTTTACAGATAAATAACGGTTTAAAATATAAGGAAACTTCTTGTGAATTTATTTGTCTTTTTACTATCCCTTATGTTTATTGTATGTAGAATGACTGTGCTCTCTTTCAATTTTAAAAGATTAGTATGTTTTATGATGCGGCTATAGTTATGACAGGCAGTGTATGTAGTTGTGAAAGTAAAAAAACGAGACCGAGGCTAATTTCGGTCGCGGCCGAAATTTGAATACCCGTCACACTTGAATGAAAGGTTCTATTGTGTTAATAATTTCTACCACAACCCTATGACGTGTTCCGATTCCATCTGTTCCGGGATATATTTTTTTGCTTTACTAGAAACTCACTTGGGTGATAAGTTTGGTTAAAAGTAAACTTTTTTTTTAAGAACCCAATTTTCAGGGGTTGGTTTGTAAGACAGTCCTATGACGTAGTGTTCCGATTCCATCCGTTCCTGGATATGTTTTTAGGAATTACACTTGGATAAAGTTTGGTTAAGATTGCTTCATAAAGAAAAAAGTTATTCTTGGAAGAACCTAATTTTGGATTTTGGGCTTCCATGGCAGCCCCATGACGCCATGTCCCGATATCATTCGTTCCGACATATATTGCAGAGTACACTAAATAGAAACTTGTATTCAAAATTTCTGCCCGATAGCTTCAAAACTGAGGGACTAGTTTCGTTGGTATTGAAACAGACGGACAGACAGACAGACGGACATCGCTCAATCGATTTCTGGGGTCACACTGATCAATAATGTAGATACTTTTCATAGTCGGAGGTGCTTCCTTCTAAGCGTTGCAAACTTCATGCCAAAGTTTATATACCCTTTCACATAGTGACAGGTATAAAAAATAATTCTACAAAAACTAAATATTTGAGCTACAGATAGGCTATAGAAAAAGTCGAGATATTTTTTTTTCGGAAGCAATGTAATAGCAGATAGTGAAACTCATGACTCGAGTAGTCCTTTTCAGTCTGGCTGCTTTCTGAGAAAACCATAACATCAGAACAGAAGCACCAAACTCGGGATCTTCGAAGCCAATGTGATGTCTGTGTTTTAATATGAGTGTTCCATGAGGAAGGTGGCTACCAAACTGCAACATTTGTACCTATAGCGTATCCTGCGAATATACTGGTCAAAATGAGATATAATAAAAAAATGCAAGTGGGGCAGCCATAGGCACATTTCACCCGAAAAACATTCCTGAGCAAGCTCTCAATCGGAATCCGCCGAGAACTAATTCATGTCGGTTTGTGGGACGTTCCAGAAACACATTAAAAGGGTCTCTTGAAGCAGAGGATTTTTTTAGGCAAATCATGGCATCGGCTGTGGGATATGTCATGGGAAAGATGGAATCTCTCTCTCTCTTGATTACCGTAGCTCCTAGTGGAGCATGGTGCGTTGGTGACTACCGTGTGTAGTCATCAACGTTACAAAGACAACTGAATTCGGAGTGTGATACGGTTGTCAGCCATACCACTTCCTAGTCGCAATGTTAGTTTTATTATTCTACGATAAGTATATTTCTTATCATCTTCTTCTGAATAATAAACTTGCGACGAGTCGTGCCGAGTTTGGAAACTCGTTTCTCTATTTCACAGAGTGGCGACCGAACGATCTCGTCCACAGAGCACGACAAGACATGGGAAAGATGGAATAGTGGCATAGTTATTGTCAGCAGTTAAATGAAACCCGAAAAAGCATAACCTAAAATACAAAACACCAAAGTGAATATAGTTTTGTCTGTAGCGCAAACGTTCTAACCTAACCGCCATTTTGGCGATCAGAAATAATCTCCGGTTCTTTTCGTTTGTCTGTTCCTCAAAGGCACTTGCCAGCTCACAGCTCACGTTGAATCCGTGGATTCAAATCCATGGATTTTCGTTTTGTCAAATGAGCCCATCCACAGGCGGATTGGGCTTTTGGAAGAACGAAAATCCATAGATTCGTCGTGGGAGTGCAACCAGCTTTCATTCTTAGCTTACTATTTTTTCCTCATCTATTCTGCAAACGGTGCCGTGTCCTATCAATTATGTTCTGTAAATGCTGTATCACAAAATCGAGGTTGGGGATCAGAACGGCAAACGTGTTGGAGGAACAGACGGAACGATTTCGTTTTATAAACCCACCCAATGAGCAGTCCCCTGCAAGGGAGAATATCAAAAAATTTATTCCTCCGGTTTCAACCGGCAGTGCATCATGGTGTGATCATCTCGTCAGATGCCGCCGCTTTGTAAGTACCACTAAATGCATTACCAGGAATAATTCGATCAATAGGTGTGTTTTTTGGCTATCCCGTGTAGGTTTGGGTAACGAAACTCCATATAAAAAAAATGTCACCTGTCATTTTTTATATGAAGTTTCGTTACCCAAACCTACACGGGATAACCAAAAAACACACCTAATGTTGATTTGCACTGTGTAAGTGCAAGAGTTTAGAGTTTAATCATTTCAAAAGAAATTACCAACGTTCGTTTTTCTGAGTTCGGATAATTACGCGGGATGGGAAGAGGCCCTAGATCTAAGATCTGTCAGACGACGATACATTTAAGGTGGAACAGTGGAGAGTATCAGAGCTGAGATCCTTCTCGCACCATAACTGGATACTCTATAATATTAATGTCTCCAGGGAGATGCCGTAACCTTACAGAAATCCTAAGGCGACAAACTGGAAGAAGTTCAGGCAGATTCGTAGAGTAAAACTCTCAACTGCGCCAAATCCCTCGCTCAGCTCCGTTGAGGAGCTGGAGAAGGAGGTAAAGTCATTGAAAAAATTTTAAAATCCTTGGAAGAAGCGTTCAAAGGTTCGTGTCCAGTGAAAAGGAGTAAGCAAGTTCTCCCTCCCTCCCAGTAGTCTGGCTGGTCTAGCGGTTAGTGCGCGCACCTTCGGTGCACAGGGTCATGAGTTCGAATCTCACCGTGGATCATGGTGTTTTTCGAGCTCACGAGCTTGTGACGGACTATGATCTCACTCAGATGTTAAACGAGTACCCATGCTGATCTCATTACCTCAACAAAAAAAAAACAGATAAGAACTTGGAATAGGATGTCACTAACACATCCTGCGGCCTTAGTCCAATGTTGGATTGTCGCGCCTGTTATTTATTTAAGTTCTCCCTTCATGGTGTAACATGGATCTTTCTAAGTTACGGAAGCTAACTCGGGATATATTTAACATTTGCAGCAAGCCTAAGTTCTAGCAGCCATACTAGGACTGCCTTGAAAATTTACAAAAAAGCTATTAGATCCGCAAAGGTCCCAGCTTGGGACGATCTCCGCCAATCACTGCACAAAGTCCACGGCTTAGCTAGAATCAGTAAGATTTTGTCCAAAGCAGGGTCGTGTCCGTCCTTAATAAAAAGAGAGGATGGCATTTGGGCAGAATCAACTTGCGAATCTCTTGAGCTTATGATGAATACGCATTTCCCTGGGTGCAAGAGCACTTGCACATAGAGCCCAAGAGTGACTTCCTTTTCTCCATTATTACTGAGGAGAACATTACCTGGGCAGATGTCATACTACCGATTATGCTTCAGAAAACGTAGGATCTGGTAGTTCCAAGACTGCTGATATTTTTCAGAAGCCTTCTGCTACTCAACCACGTCCCCCAGTCGTGGCGACGGGTTTGAGTCGTTTTCATACCGAAGGTAGGCAAATTAGTTTATCCTCCTTCGTACTCAAAACTTTAGAGCGCTTAATAGACATACACATCCGACAAAGTTTTGGGAACTCAAAACTTTCGAAGTCACAGCATGCATACGTGAAGAGTTCACAGAAACGGCTCTCGACGAGGTAGTTCGTATCGAACACAGCCTCGAATACAAATAGTACACGTTATCCGCTTTCCTCGACAGATAGGGGGCATTCAATGATGTTCGCAATGAATCTATTCATGAGGCCCTCTTAGGCTTAGGAGTTAAGCCAAGTCGTGGATAGTGACACTACTAACGACCAGACTAATCCATAGCGACTTAGGAAACAGTCATCTGACTAATTCGTGTGCAGAGGAACACCTCAGAGTTGTGTCATCTCTCCACTACTGTGACTAGTAGTAATTAACAAAATCCTAGCTTGACCTCTAATTAAGGATGTAGATATAAACGGATTATGTAGCGATTGTAATATAAAGAATGTGTCTCTCTGTGATCAGTCAGATCATGGAAAGAGCCTTTGGTTTGGTAAGTAAATGGGCCACAAGCTGTGGCCTGGGCGTAAACCTGGGGAAGGCAAAAAACCTTACTACAAAAACGAAAATACCACCTTTCTCGCTCCCAAAATGAAATGAACATCAACTGCAATTATCGCCCAGCTCGAAAAATTTGGGTGTTATTCTGGATTCAAAGCTCAACTGGAAGTTGAACATTGAAGAGCGCGCTAAAAACCTGAATTGCTCTTTACGCCTATAATTTTGTATATAGCAAGAAATGGGGTATCAAGCCAAACATGGTACGCTGGGCTTACACGGCCATGGCCCATCCTAACATACGGGTGACTCGTCTGGTGGCCAGCGCTCAGTAAAGGCTACAATGTAACAAAACTTGGTAAAGTGCTGAGATCAGCTTGCCTTAGCATCACAGGGGGCATACGAACATAGCCGAGGGGTGCCCTGAATGTAATCCTGAATCTTCCACCCATCGATCTTTTCATCAACCAACTGGCAGCATTTAGTGCAGTCAGGCTCAAAGAGTTAAACTGCTGGGGTGCTAGGCTACGGCAATATTCTAAACCACCTCCCATAAGACGTACGCAACGTTGTAACGGATTTCAAAATGCCAAAATTAAGCTTTGGGAAGAACTTTGGTTCCAAAATTCACAACTAGAGGTGAAGGGAAAAAGAGGGAGGTGGTCAAGGATTTTGACATGACATTTTTCACCGATGGGTCTAAAATGGATTGTGGCGTGGGTGCCGGAATCTTTTCCGGATCACTATTTATGAATATTACCGTCTTCCTGATGATGCCAGCATTTTTCAAGCCGAAATGCTTGCAATCATGAAGGCCTGTCATGCTCTCAGGAACATACAACATAACCAGAGAATCGCCATTCGCTGAGATAGTCAGGCTGCTATCATGGCTTTACAATCGATGAAGAAGACCTCCAAGGTTGTTGAAGTATGTGAGGAAGCGTTACCCAGCCTCGGCACACGACAAAGAATCACCCTACTGTGGGTACCCGGACACAGGAATATAGGTAACGAGATGGGTGATGAACTTTTAGGCTTCATTCAAACGACGCGAAAACGGCTCACAAGCTCGAGACACACAAATGCATGGGCTTATATGGCAAGCTCACGACAAGCGAGAGCAAGCAATCACCGCGTCACTGTCAAAACACGGCTCGCGAGCCGTGAATTGTGCGGGTTGTGGTGCTCGATATGTGAAAACACGTCTCGCTAGTTGTGTTTTGACAGCGGCACAGCTCTCGCTCATCGTGAGCTTCCCATATAAGCCAATGCATTTCCGAGCCGTTTTCGCGTCGTTTGAATGAAGCCTAAGACTTTTAGGATACAGTTTACAGTTATGAAAGCCGCTGAAAACTAAACACAAGGTTCAGGGTCTGTTTTGTTTTCCTCGTTATTTACGCAAAATGATAAGAAATGTTCATTGATGTATTTTTGTATTCATTTAAAAAATGTTATTTCAATAGTGTATTAAATTAATTAAATTCAATTCATCATCAATGTGGCACGATAGCCCGACGTCGGGCCTTGGCCGCCTGAATCGTTGACCTCCAATTGTCGCGGTTACGCGACCTTGTCCTCCAGTTTCGGAAGCCCAGCAGCTGGTGGGCGTCTTCACCTACGGAGTTCTCCCAGCGAGCTCTCGGTCGTCCACGCAACCTCGCTCCGTCAATTCGTTGTGCGTTCATCACTTTCTTTGGCATGCGATTATCGTCCATCCGTTGTACATGCCCCGCCCATTGCAAAAGTTGAAGCTTCACGATTTTCGATACTTCCAGCTCATCGTACAATTGATACAACTCATGGTTGTACCGGATACGCCATTGGTCTCGTTCGCGAACGGCCCCGAAAATTCGCCGAAGGACCTTTCGTTCGAATCGGTCTAGCAAAATTTCGGAGGCTTGGGTGAGGGTCCATGTTTCGCAGCCATAACATAGCACGGGTCGGATGATCGTTTTGTACACGCGGAGCTTCGTGTTCCTGTGCGCAAGTTTCGAATTAATTATAGGGAGGACCGAGAAATATGTCTTATTGGCTAGTTGTATCCGTCGCTTAATTTCGTCGGTTTCGTTGGCGTCCTTTGCTAAGTTACAGCCCAGATAGTTGAAGTTGTCTACATACTCGATACTAAGGTCCCCCACTATGATGCTTGAATTTGCTGGCGTCCTTGTTTTCGATTGCATCATGGCCTTTGTTTTGCTTTCGTTGATATGTAGTCCAACTTCCTTTGCGGCGTTATTGAGGTTATGCAGAAGGCTTTCTGCATCACCCAACCTTCGAGACATGATGTTGATATCGTCGGCGTACGCTACTAATTGAGTCGACTTGATGAGTAGCGTTCCGCTGCTGTCCATATTCATGGCTCGAATTACATACTCCAAAGCAAGGTTGAAGAGCGTCGGCGCCAGCCCGTCGCCCTGCTTGAGTCCAGTACGAGTTTCAAATAGGTCAGTGAGTCGATTCTGCACTCTGACCTGCGAGACGGTATTAGTCATCGTCATCCTTGTGAGTCGCACTAACTTTGCCGGTATACCAAAATTCAGCATAATGTTGTACAGTACACTTCGATCGATACTGTCGTATGCCTCCTTGAAGTCGACAAAGATTTGGTATACGTCGATGTTATATTCCCAGCACTTTTGGAGTAGTAGCTTCACTGTGAAAAGCTGATCGGTCGTTGAGCGACCAGGTCTGAAGCCGCCTTGATACTCGCCAATGATTCGTTCTGCGTACGGATTAATTCTCTTTTCAAGAATTTTAGATAATATCTTATAGGCCGTACAAACTAATGATATGCCCCTGTAATTCTCACACTTCAGCTTGTCACCCTTTTTGTGGATTGGGCAGATTATGCTTTTGCGCCAATCTTCGGGGATTTCCTCGTCGTTCCATATTTTCAGTAGTAGCACCTGTATAGCGTTGGTCAGGCACGTTCCCCCATTCTTCAGCAGTTCTGCTGGGATCTCGTCAGCGCCGGGCGCTTTATTATTTTGAAGCGGCTGTATGGCAAGACTCACCTCCTCTACTGTTGGGGGTAGAACGGGAGGGCCTGGTTCGGCTAACTGCTCAAGAGCTGGCTCCGCGGGGGATGTTGATGGTGCATTGAGGAGCTCTTCAAAATGCGAGGCCCATCGTTTGTTGACGCTTTCGATGTCGCTGATGATGTTACCATCCTTGTCCTTACATAGGCTTGTCCTGGGTTGATATCCGTTCTTAACATTATTTATAAGTTTGTACGCCTGTCAAATGTTCTTACTGGCTAATCTTTGGTTTATTTGCTGTAACTGCTCGTCAAAATGTTTGCGTTTCTTACGTCTAATTAACCTATTAGATACTCGCCGAAGTTCATTGTATTTTTCTTTCTTGGCTCGGGATGCACGTTGTGTGTATTGGCGATAGGCTTCATTTTTCGCCTCAATCGAGGCCCTGCATTCGTCGTCGAACCAGTCTGCTCGTCTGCGCCGGCCTTTATAGCCCACGACCTCTTCTGCGACCCCCTTGATGCTGTCTTTGAGCTCCTCCCAGAACTCATGGATGCCTAAATTGTTGATGTCGTCAAGCATGGGCGACAGTTTTTCCTCTAGTGCTGTAGTATACGCAGCCGCCGTGGCATCATCAATCAAATTGTCTACCTCGAAGATCTTGGCAGGGTTAGGTGCACCGAGGAGATTCTGCACCTGTAGGTCGTCTTCACCAAATAGTGATCGGTGTCGCAGTTGGCTCTTCGATAGGATCGAACATCTAGGACATTAGAAGCCCATCTCTTGCTGATCAGTATGTGGTCGATCTGGTTCACGGTGTATTCATCTGGAGACTTCCAGGTCTGCTTGTGGATTCGTCGATGAGGGAAGCATGTAGAGCTTATTACCAGGTTTCTGCCTCTCGCGAAGTCGATAAGTCGCTGACCGTTGTTGTTGTTTTCGTCGTGGAGGCTATGACCTCCAGTAGTTCCCCTATGCCAGCTTTCATTCCCGACTTTGGCGTTAAAGTCTCCTAGCAGCAGCTTGACGTCGTTTGATGGAAGTGAGTCGAAGAGTGTTTCTAGGTCGTTGTAGAACTCGTCCTTAATCGCGTCTTCTTTTACTTCTGTAGGGGCATGCGCATTAATGAGCCAGAGATTAGCGAAACGGGTCTTAATGCGGATCGCACATAGCCGCTCGTTGATGGGTTTGAAGCCGATAACGTGGTCCTTGAGCTGCTTATTCACGATGAAAGCTACTCCAAACTCCTTGTTGCCCTCCTCTTTACCACTCGTAAAAATAGTGTGCTTGTATTGTTCTACCTGATCCAGGAGGGCCCTTAAGGCCCCCGGTCTATTCAGGGAGCGTACATTCCAGGATCCGTTGTTCGTTTGCGGGGTCGTCGTTGTATTGTATCCGTCCAATCCGAGGCTTTTGTTTCAGGTTTCTTGACTTGAGATTTTCTTAGGATGAGTTGTCGGCACATCGCTAAACCATGATAGAGTTTAATCGTTGAGTAAAGGCCATCATGGGCATGCCTCGAAAATGCTGCTTTAGTGGTTGACTTAATTGTTTTCTGTCACCTATCACGTTAAGTAACCTGAGACGCTGCAGATGTTAATACAGCACTCAGGCGCAGCGGTTACTCGGATAATGCGGGAAAGTAACGCCCCGTAGAGAGACATAGGAATTGGCCGAAGTCCTTTTCCTATGAAACTCCTCCTGCATAGCTAAGGGTCCGCAGTTATGCCACAACTGAAGAAGATATAGGAATTAGCCGAAGCCTTTCAACCTTTATCTTCCCCCTTAATCGGTGAAAATGCGTCAAGAGGCATGCTTAACACGTTCACTGTCTCACCCTTTTATTCGACATTACCAACACATCTGCCTTCCGAAAATCTTTTGTTCTTCCATTGTTCCACGAGTCACATGTGACTCATAGACACTGAACGTGTTAAAGGCTGTAATCATGTTGGGCGTAGTCACCGCTTACTGATTCACTGACATCGTCTCATTATTCAGCTGCGGTATATGAAAAGATACGCAGTAGGAACAAAATTATAAAAGCACTGACCGGCAGCACGTGGGGCAAGGATAAAGAAACCATGCTGGTCTCTTTTAGAGTGGTGGATCAAGCAGCGGCTGATTATGCATCTCAGTCTAGTCGCATTCTTTATATAACACAAACTGGGAACGAATTAAGGTATGCCCGAATGATGCTGACGTCTGGTCAGGATCACTTACAACATCAGGAGAAAATTAATTCCAATACGTGACCACAATCGTCTACTTTCAAACAGTCGTTGGTTGTTATCGAGAGGATGATCACAATCATCATCGAATTCCTCCACCACGACACGTCAATAACGGAAAAGGTCGAAGACCGACCAATTCGTATTACCATGTTCAGAAGCTTCCGCCTGAGAACCACGCAAAAAAGGCGATATCAATAGAAGTTCCATATGATGGATCCTCGACCAGGAGGCAGTCCGAAGGATTCACGAATGATGACACGATCCAAGAAATAATGACACCTGTTTGTAGAAATAGGCTAAGACATTACCGCCAAAACGGGTGATGTGACGCTCAGCGTTCGCAGTTTAGGCCATAGTCGACACAAGGAAAGTAGTACCAATAAAAAAATATGCAATAAGCTCAGAATTGGTACTACGATCGCGTAGCGATCAACGCATGAGTTGTCTTTGCGAGCACAAACCTTAAAGGACGGCGTTTTCTACGAGATGTTGAGAAAGAGTGATATAAGCAAAACTCTTTCGATGAAAAAACATACTGGACGGCTGGGATGCTCATTGAAGATTTGAATCGAAGTTTAGGTGTGAATAGAGTCCACTCAGCTCTTCCACCACTGTCTCACTTGATTCTCGAAAGCAATCAGATTAACATTTGGTCAATTTCGGTCGGGCTTTTACTTGCGCCTAAATTCCCATTTTTCTCGCATAGACCAAAACATCTGCCCAAACTGCGCTGTCGTCACTGTGCGGATTGTATCAATGCTCAGCTGCGCCCACTAGGTAAGGACCTTAATTTCACTATTGGAAACCCCTATCGCAGCAGCAATTAGCTGGAAAGCTTCTGCAAACGTTACCGCCGTATTATCTACACAGGCAGTCGCAATCGCATATAAACAACACGCAAACACTGCCAGGATGCATAGCTGTTTAAAGTAAGCTTCAAAACTAAACAAAACTCAATCCAATATCCTTAAATAACAATATATTTTTTAACCATTTTTTTAATCCATCGATATGGCTGATGGATCCAAATCGTCCGCGGTATCATCACCCGGATCCGGCTGCGTTTGTTGCGGTGGTTCATTTGTATTCGTAGACGTCGCGGACGGTGTTGCTCCTGCCGCTGTTTGAGTTCCCGCAGATGGCGAATTTTCCAGGACCATATCACTCTCGTCCATCCACACCACTTGACAGTCAATGTCCATTCCTGCAGAATGCGGTGTGGCCGGGCGTTGAGCTCGTTTGTTTTCGATTGTTTTCAATAGGGATTTTGCTTCTGATTTTTTCTGTTAACAAATACAAAATTAGGAAACGAAAAGATTAGGAAAAATATGCTTACCTCATCCGATTCCAAACATTTGTATGCATAGTGTGACGCTTCCTCATAATTTCCTTTACTTTCATAGTAATTTGCAAGTGTTAGGTAAGTTTGGAAGAGTGCCTGCTTATCACACGTCGAGCGTTCGTCCATACCGAATTCGACATATGCCGGGACAGCCTTTTCAATTTCGCCCAGTTTTTCGTATAAATTTGCTAATTTAAAGAGAGCAACACCTTCAATATCACCCACGTTGCATGCTATTTCATAGCATTTTATGGCATTCGCATTCTTATCAAGACGTTCGTAGGTTTCCGCCAATGCGACTAACATTCGACTATCATACGGCCGCAGTTGATGGGCTATTTGGAAGTAGTGTAAACTATAGAAATTCATTTTGAGTATTTCATAGGCCTGTCCCAGGCCGTACCAGGCACGATAGTCACGACGATTGACTTCTGTAAATGAGGCAGAAAATGATTTTAGTTTTGTTTTGACATCCAGGTGTAAAACCAAACTTACCAACAGCTTTCCTATAACTCTGAATCGCTGCATTAATATTCTTCAACTCCATGAACTCATGACCCATGAGTGTCCAAGCGGCGAGATACTGTGGATTCAGCTTTAATGCTCTCTGAAAGTTGAGAATTGCCTTTTGATGGTCCCCTCGTATGCTGTAGTAGTTTCCTGAAAAAGAGACAGATTTATCGAATTTTTCTAAAGTTTGAAACGTTTTGGCGTTACCTATAATGCAACATGTTTCTGGTCGATATTTATTTATCTCCACGGATCTGTGAGCGAGGAATGCCATATCAGTTTTCATCTCCTTTACAAACAACAAATTTGAGTACGTGTCCATATTGTCCAGACGATACGGATCGACTTCTTGCAGTAGTTGAAATATTTCAATGGCTTTGTCCACGTCTATGGATGAAAGGAAAAACTAGGTAGCAAATGGTAGGTAGGATTAAATGGAGGAGTTTTTACCTCTTTTATTGTGATACGCTAACGCCATTTGCGCCGTTATATGTACACATTTGTTGAAACCCGCCGCCTGCAAGTCCTCATAATGTTTCAGTCCTTCGTCATTCAAATACAACTCGAGGTACGTATACCCGATGAAAATTTGCTTCATCCAGTGATTCGGCAGATTCAAACTTTGTAACTTCTCCTTATCGCTAACCAGCGGAGCAAGCTCTATCCACGATGCCCACAACATTGGTGCAGCATGCAGAGATTCCACCAGGACATTCAAGGCAATCTGTGGCAAATCCAACTTCTTCAATACCACCCCATACAAATACAGGCAATAGCCATCCAATTTCCTTTGACTGTACAGCGATTTCAATTGTGCCAGCAAGTCCGACAAGTCCTTAATATAACCACTATCATTCAAGTTCGAAGTATCCGTAATACTGTCCATTCGGCGCTTTTCGCGCGCCATATACGTCGCATAGAAGTGCAAGAATTTTGGTACGGCTGATTCACAATTTCGCGTGAAATATGCCGCCCGGTCATATTCGCGAACATCGAAATAACTCTTGGCTACATAGTATCGGTCATATTCACTTTCAGCGATATCGGTGGTTACGTTTTCATGAATATTTTCCGGTAAATCCACATCGGTCAGTCCGTGGTTCATTTCAGCCAACCACTTAGCACTTTGTATCAATCCGCGCTTATTGCATTCAATCAGGCCGGTGTAGAGGTCGCGTTTTACTTCGGGCATTCGTATGTTGAAAATTTCGGCAGTCATTTTGGGGAAAATTGTCGAGACTTCTCCCTTTTTTTAGATTTTACCCTATTTTACTGGATTGCTGTAAACAATTTTTGAATGTTCCTGACGTTTGAGGGTTTGTTTTGGAACATAACCTCATTCGCAATACCGACGAACCGATAACATTTGTCAGATTGAAGATTATCGTAAATGGCATTGCCATATGATTCTAAATAGAATCGGCTCACATAGAAATATCCGTTGGAATATAAAATAATGTTAGTCGCATTTCCTGCGTATTTTTATTATTATTCCTTTTGCATATACTTAAAGAGGAGTATCCTTGCCGAATTATTACCTTTCGGATTATATGGCTAACGCCAATTCACTTGTTTTTTGTTGTTGTCTGTTTATCATTATGCTATCATCACCACGCGAGCGACATAAGGATGGGGCATAATGGATCATGGCGCCACGAGATCACCCTGATTTGTAGCCCAGAGACGGCTGAAGTTGATGAGATTGTCAAACTAAAAGTATTGAGTCGGCCCATTGGCCCTAATTAGGGCGAATGTCAGCCGCTGGATGTGATGTTGCAGATAAGTAGGATAATATTGCTGGTGTTGAAGTCAGTCCCAACTAACAAACTCTTGAGAATTTAGCTCTTGTGAACTGGAAAAAGCTCTCATAAGACTCTAGTAAGGCTCTCGCCACTCTTGTAATATAGCTCTAGTAGCAAGATTCAAATAAACTCTTTAAGTACATTTATTATAAGATTATTACTCTTGTAGAGTTGTATTCCTGTTACAAGGTCATATTTTGTTGTCATGAACTCTAATAAAGACTTTTTAGTGGGAGTTTAACTCTTTAAGGCTTAAACTCTTATAAAAATATTCTTTCAAGAAGTTTATTATTACGACTCTTATGATGAGAGCTTTATGTCCTTTTATTGGAAATTTTGTGTACTTTCAGGAGAATATGAAAAACATTGATTGCCCAACTAACATTTTGATTATTAAAAGGCACTCACAGTGGGTTGTGAGAGTAAAAACTGAATGTCTGTGAGATTAACATTCTGTTAATATCATCCTGATAGAGTGCTTGAAGAATGTAACTATATTCTTAGGAGCGTTAAATGGCGCATTTATGAAAACTAAAATTATCCTATAACAACAATTTATATCTGCTTATAAGAGATATAAAAGTTTTAAAAGGAAAATATAGGTCTTCTTACAAAAGCAGAATCTCATTCTGTTAATACATAAATGCTACTTCTCCTAAGAATTTAACTCTTTTCATAGAACCGTGTATGCTCATTGTCAACTTGTGAATACACTCTTACACTTTGTTGATTGTTGATAGAAAGAGCAAGCATTATCTAACAACCATATGGCTGCTAATACCAAAATTAATATTAAATGTATTAAGGTGGCAATAAATACCTTTTTCTGGAACACTCTGGCGCAAAGTTGTATGCGATTAAAATTTTATCGATAATAATGGCCTTTGTACTTCGAAAAAAATCAAAGCCCTTTCATAATAATCGATATTTAAAAGTGATATGGGTTAAATTTTCATAACCAGAAAAATTGTGTCGCCTTAAAAACTTACAAATTTTTGTGCAAAAGCTACGGAACGAAGTTTACGATTATACGGGATCATAACTATTGCCTTTTTAACACAAAAATACATACCTTTGAAAATTTTTTAATTCTTAGTGTAGTCGAAAATTTCCAATAATCAGGAAAAATATGGCCGCTAACTTGAAATGCTTTTAATGAAAATATAAATTTCACTTTGAAAACTTTACTTTCTTTATGAAAATTTAAAGTTGAATATAGTTTTCTTACAAAATTAAAGACCCCACTGTAAACATGCTATTTTTCGTAAGATACTATTAATTTCCATACAAAAACAATGCTCTGTTTTCTAGTGCGTATTATATATTTCATTTAATTTAAAATTTGGTTCCGCAATACATATTTTCACTCTCACTATCGTTGCCGCTGCCTTCCGATTCAACATTAGGTGTGTTTTTTTGGTTATCCCGTGCAGGTTTGGGTAACGAAACTTCATATAAAACAAATGACAGGTGCGTCAGCTGTCATTTTTTTTATATGGAGTTTCGTTACCCAAACCTGCACGGGATAACCAAAAAAACACACCTATTATAACTATATCTTCTTCTTCTTCTTCCTTGCCTCGTTCTTTATACCATGGTTTCGCGATGCTCGACCTGCGACCACATCGCCCGTTTTGGCGGTAATATCTCAGCATATTTCTACCAGGCAGCTCTATCTTGGATCGTGCCATCGCCGAGACCAATGCGTTCTTGCGACAAGATTATAACTATGTATCTGAAAAAAAAAAACATTTAAATTTACTAAAATCCTTAAGACACCCCCAAAAAAAATCAACTTACTCGTACTTCAGCCTGGCATGTTGCAATATTATCTACGGGAACTGTTGCAAAAATGTATCGCCATTTAATGTAGCTGGTTCCAGATTCTTGTGCGTTTCAAAGTCTTGCCTTTAAGATCCTGATAAACTTTATTTATCTTCCTACAAAAACTCGTTGATCTTTTAACTTTGTGCCACAGCTGTTTTTCCATTTTTTCTTGCACACTACATATTCACAATCCTTGATTTTATAAATTGGCAAACGTCAAATGATAATCGCTCACAGTTTATCTTATAAATGTATTATAAGAAATCAGTTTAACACGTACACTCTTCATATTCTTACAACTGTCGACTAATGAGAATTGCTACTTATAAAAGTTTTCCAATGACTATTTAACCATTTTGATTCTAGTTAAGGTATTAGTATGATCCATTATACACTCGTATTCTTATAAGCGGCAATTAATGCGAGTGGCATTCTTCAGATGCAAAGTCTTATAAAAAAAGGTTTAATAAGAGTGACGAGATAATCCCATTAAAAGAATATATCTCTCACAAGCACTACAAAATTAAAACATTCATATCAATAATGCTACCAGTATCTTTTTGAGTTTTGGTAGAAAACATTGGTTACGAGCAGTGTTGCCAACTGAAAATTTAGAAAACGGCTAAATTTAGCCGGAAAACCGGCTTTATTTTTTTCAAAAACGGCTAAAAATCCGGCTAAATAAATTTCAGCCAGAAAAACGGCCAAACAAACCGGCTAAATCATACAAAACAATCACATTACGAACAAATATAGTAAAAAACTGATTTTAATAATTTAAATTCTTTCTGGAGAATTACCCATAGCATAGCAAGCATAGTTTTAGGCAGATTTCTTTTTTCTGTTTTATTACATATGTATATGCTCCAATCGCTGGCATCACAGTTAAAACTTACTGAGTTAGATAGCTCAACTAGTCAAAGCTGTTGTATACAGGAACAATTTCTCGGTCAAGTCCATAACCACATTAGGTCATGAAATTCGCAAAAGGAGCGTCCATTGCGTAACTATGGGCAAGGGCAACCGCATTTATGCATGGATATCTTACCACCATCGCACCTGAATAATTTTATATTTTGATTAAATTGAACCATTTTATTCATTTTCGAATTTGAGCCCTCCAAATGTTATTTGATTTTCCATGGTAACGAAATTGATGTTCCATTTTTGATGTGCCGCCTCTTTTTGTACGGCAGCCCCATGACCGCATGGCTGCTTTCCATTAATTTTTACATATAAGTTTTTCTTTGAAGTAGGTACCTAATTTCGGGGGTGGGTTTGTATGGCAGCCCTATGACCCCATGGTCCGATTTCATTAATTTGCATATTGCATATTTGCATATGTTTTGTGACATCAATAGAAATGCATTTTCATGAGGTTTGGTGTAAATTGTTGCCCAAATACAAAAGTTTTTCTTAGAAAAACCTAATTCGGGGGGCAAACATACATTTTCATTAATGAATTGACACTTATGAAGTGCTCTGAAATACATAATTTTTTCACTAGAAATCCTTGAAATCTTGCATGAAACACACTTACTCACTCATTGTTATCTTCGGAACCAATTAAGGTGATCTCTGCGCAGAAACTGACTCTATTTTATTGATAAATGTTTAGATTTAGGGTGCATTGCAGAAGATTCGATAAAGAATTGTCAAGCATTTCTATAGAAGCAACTAACCATTTGTAGTGTTTACGAGCAATGCTGACTATATGTGAGGTTAGCTGAGTGGTAGCGTGTAGGATGGGCAAGCAACAGATACGGGTTCGATGCTAGCTGCGGAAATTTTGTTTTTCTATTTTTTTTTTTGCAAATTCGGTCAATGACAGAAAATGAAATAAAGCAATTCCGATCCATTTTATCATATGTGTTTTTTCTAACATCCATACGGATCCATTTTTATGAAGTTTGGTTAAGATTGGTTTATGAACAAAAAAGTTTCTCTTAGAAAAACTTAAATTGGGGGTCTCGGTTTATATGGCAGCCCCATGACCCTGTGATCCAATTTCGGTGATTCAAACATACAAACAACCTGCTAGCTTGAATACCTATCGAGTAAAAGGCGTCTCAACAGACAGACAGATAGACAGACGGACATCTCCCAATCGACTCCCCAAGTCATGCTGATCATATACAGTTAAAGCGCCCGTGGACGGACACTAACGGTTCCAGCATTTTTGTCCGGCCACGGGAGATGTCCGCTTGCGGGAGAGGGTTAAAAAATAATGTTTCTATGTGCGCATTAATTTATGCTCAAAAATTCAAAGGAACATTAAAACAATACAAATGGTGTTTCTATGTGCATGTGTTTTAATTCATTTTTGATTTACAAACCTCCACAATGTACAATAAACTGTTCCAAGATTTCATAGGGAAAACAAGTAGAAATATTGGCTTTAATTAGGGATGTCCAAAACCGCCCAACGGTGAGATGCTCCTTCCAAAGTTGTATCTTACCCAGTGTGACCACTTGACCCAGTCTGGCATTGTTACTTGGAAGTTGTAAGACACTCGAGCGTTGTAATGACTTCTTTCCACTGAATTAACCCTCAGAGCATTAAGTAAAGCTTCTTTAAATTGGCAATGCCGCCTGGTGTAGAGAACCCCGACTAAGTAAGTCAGCAGGAAATGTAGTTTTGCCTAAACTTGTAATAAAATATAATTTGGAGTAGAGCGTGAGTTACACTCCTTGGCGCTTTAGTCCTTTCAATATGACTCGCACAGTAGTATCCTGTGCAATACATGCTCTGCTCCAAAAGCATTTCTTCGCGTAAAAAAAACACCCTCTCAGAGGATTAGTCTGGGCATCGAAATTAACCTTGAATTTCTGATGGGCCTATACGATCGACAAAGAACCGCCCATAAAGAAATCGAATTATATTTATGTAATCTCCAGATGGTGATCTGATAAGTCCTTTATTAAGGAAAATTTTGTTTGCCAATAAACTGTTTTATGATGAACAGATTATAACACACAAAACAATAATGTTTCACCGATTCCAAAAGGCCCATTTGTATGTTCACAAAAATATTTATTTTTAGTATTGACAGTTGAGACTTTGTCCGCAAATATGAAAGGAAATTAATGTCAGCAAGTCGCCTAAAAATTAAATTTGTGTCCGCTTACGGGAGATGATTTATGAGAAATGTATGTAGGAATAGTGTCCGTGTCCGGCCAGTAGAGCGTCCGGCTAGTGGAATGGATTTTGTTCTAGAATATGAAGGAAAAAGTTGGGACTAAGAAAATTGGCCGGCTACGGGAGATGTCCTCCTGCGGGAGCTGTCCGCGAACGGAGCTTTCACTGTACTCGTATGCATACTTTCTTCTTCCTTTAATGCGTTACAAACTTATATACTCTATGAGGGAAGGGTATAAAAAATTCATAAAATAATTTTAGCCTGTAAAACGGCCAAAGAAAATTAATTCCGGCTAAAAATCCGGCCGGCCGGAATTACAAATTTCTTCCGGCTAAACAGCACAGTTTCCGGCTAAATTTGGCCGGAAAACGGCTAAATTGGCAACACTGGTTACGAGAGTCTCGAAAAGCGTTATTAAAGCTTTTTGAGAACCAGCAGTGGTCGATGAAATCCTAACTCTTGAGAGTTTGTTAGTTGGGTGGGCTAAAGTGGAAGCTAGAAAATAGGAGTTTTTCGAAAAAAGTCGTGTTTTTCGATAAGAATCACAAAAAAGGTAATTGCTCCTTAACGGTAAAAGCTAGGGAAATAATTTTGGCGACATTTTTCCTAAAACATCCTGTAGAGTCTACCATTGGTCTATGGCTAACCAGTTGCGGGACACTCTGTATATTGACGTGAATCAATAGAGCATGCGCCAAAAAATAACTTTTTTAAATTTCATTTGCCTCCCTGTCTTAGCAAATTTTACAATACAATTCTTAGCAAATAATTTTCGACTTTTCATATTAATCATTGTGGGACGACTGATTAAAATTAAAACGTCAATTTGATGGCATCGAACACTTTCGCCAATGTGTAAAGCGAAAATATTCCCATTTTCTTATCAAATTACTTATCTGAATTCATTGAGAAGTAAAATTTTAACATTGAATATCTGGAGAAGCGTTACGATTTCTCGAAAAAGGATTGCATTTTCGGCCGTTTCAGGCAAATATTAATGAAATGGCATCATCAAAATTTGGTGCCCCAGATACTGAAATCTCCCCGAGAAACGTGTCGATTGCGGGCAATTCTTGTAGCATTTCCAGTTTTTTCCAGCGAATTTCGTTCATTAAATGCTACTGCCACAGCCACTGTTTCAATTTATCATGCAGCAGAGGATAAAGCAGTTTTTAAACATTCCTTTCCCATATATATTTTATGATTGAATTTGTGAATGTGTGTTGAATTGAATTTGCCAAATTCTCTTATAAAAGAATGCCTGCATAAAAAAAGCTCTCCAGAAAAACTCATTTTAAATGTGTACGACCCGCTTTAGAGTACTACTCTGCAACATCAACATCATGATGACGGCCTCCTAGAATCCCGGCAATGACCTTCGTCAGCTGCTTCTCCGCCCGCATCCTTCACTATTGACATTTCTTTGTGTTTGCTTTTGCTTTTATTATGTACTCCCTTTCTCCCTTGTTGAGCACAAAACCACGCACAAAACATTTTGCAGTTGTCAGTTCGTCGTGTTCTTCGGTCTTCCACCGATCCACCAATTACGTATATTTTTGTTGTTCATATTCCCTGTTTGGTGTTTGCAATTACGTTGATTACGCGAGCAGTCACCAGAAAACAAGACAAAAACAGAGTTTTTGTATATGTGCCCTCATCGTGCGATAAAAACGTGGAAAGGTCGCCGAGAGGAGCACCAGCCACAGCACAGCTAAAATCTGCGACGATGTCCGAGTGGTCCGAGTGCCCAGATTATAAATAACGGTCGCGGTGAAAACATCGAGTCTGGCGAGTGTGATTTGTCGTGGACACTCTGGACACGGACAGTGGGCTATTTTCTGGTTGTTCTGTTTACTAGTTGCGATTTAGTGGATTTCTCTGAAACTCGTGTTCATAGAAAGACTTGTGATTTTTTATAATTTGTGAAAAGAGAACATTGACTCAAGCACACGATGAAGATTTCGTTGCTGATATGCATTGTGGGGGTTGTTTTAGGACCATTACAGATAGCAGAAGCTAGAAGTGCTCCGAAACAAAGATCGCCTGTTATTTTTGGTAAGTGCCATGGAGAATGATTGGGAAAAATCAATCAACTTTGAACTGTCGTAATTGGATCCAAATATGAAAAGACAAAGAAACATTAAAGTCGGTTGTACATTGTAAAGACGCTAGTGATAGCGAAGCTGAGGAGGTGTTTTTTGTGTAGGTACATGAATTTGAGTCCCGAATATCAATTCTAATGCAAATCGGGGCCCTCCCGCCTACTTATTGAGTGGGCCCCCCTAAATAAGTCGTAGTTTTTCTGCGATTTCAGAAAAGTGTATGTTACTATTCACTGTTATAGGATTGCTAAATATGCTATGTTGTATTAAGTATCGCAAAGTTAAAATGTCCTCTATTTCGTTGAAGACCTCAGTTTCGTACAATTTGTGTATACCTCATCACGTTCGTGGGCCCAGCCAGATCGGTAATTTCTCCACGATACTACACAGATGTTAGGCGCCGTAGCACAGCTTGCAACCCTTAGCAAGACTCCATTGGGTGAATTCACATTGTAAGACGAAACCGGACGGGTAAACTTGCAAGACAAGAACCATCGTTCTTACGATCTGAAATGCACAATGCTTGTCTGCTGGCCACTACAAAAGCTCTCGCCATCCGTTTATTATCACAAACAAATTTGAGCTGATTTTTGGTCGGTTGTATAATGCAAACAATCGAGATTAAAGCTGAGGGTACCTGGTATACAAAGTTCTATGCACTGACATGTTGACTACTATCTTATTGATGCAGTCCTCTCTTCGTGTTTTCCCCAAAGTAGGGGACTCCGTTGCGGAAGTATGTTATGCCCATGAAAACTGGTATCACAAAGAAATTGCCACTCATACTAAAAATGTTATTTCATCATGACAATGTGTCATCTTAACTTATAATTCTCAGATTTGCCTACTTGCAGACAAAAGTTCTTCAGTGAAGCTAGACTTGATTTCCATTCTTCTATGGAAATATGCCGAATTTCGCACTTAAGGTGACCAAACGTACACCACTTCGTTGTATATAGTACAGCGTTTAGACCCATCATAAAGAATAAAGAATCGTTCAGCCCATTCTTCTACTCCTCCACCTCTGCTTCGATTCAGGAAAAACATCTTCATCATAAGTACAGCATTGTTTAAAAAATTTATTTTTTTATAAATTTTATTAAATTTAATTTTTTTTGAAGAGGGGAGGGGTAGATGGGTTGAATCTCGCACATCTTTAATATCTTATAACGGCATCCAGCAGCTATCATTTGCTATAAATTTGAAGTTTTTCGCAACATTCTATCAAAAGATATGGCGGAATATTGCTTTGTAGGGGATGTAGGGGTAGGGGTAGTCAGACCTTCTCCACTTTCCACCAACTTCAAGCATATGTCACAATTAGGCTGGAAACTTCACGTCGCTAGTGATATTCTGTCGAAAAATATGGCCGAATTAAACTATCACGGAGGGGTCATTTGTATGGGAGTTAGGGGAACCGTTTATCGTTATCGTTCTTACAATCTGAAATGCACAATGCTTGTCTGCTGGCCACTACAAAAGCTCTCGCCGTCCGTTTGTTTGTGCGGTTTCGTCTTACAATGTGAATTCACCCATTCAAAGGCTATTTACACTTAGGGGAGGGGAACCGTTGGTCCGATTTGGCCCATTTTCAATACCATCCAACCTTTTATTAAAACAATCTTCTGACCAAAATTTCAAAACGCTAGCTTCATTATTTCGGGAGTTATCGTGCGAACTAACAGGCACACGGACGGACAGACAGACAGACAGACGGACATGGCTTGTTCAAATCAGGGACCAACCCTGATCATTTATATATACAGGGTGTCCCGCGACTCTTGGTACATACGATAATGGGTGATAGTACAGCTAATTTGGGTACAATTAATGTTCTACATTACCCCTCTATCTTTAACCGTTATAAAGTTATAGCATTTTTTGTTAATAGTGTCAGAAACCTCGACTTGCCGAGCAAAATCACTATTTGTCACACTCCCGAATATTTGATCCGAGGTTTGACTCTACTTTCTGAAGGTGAGGTGTTACATAAATCGTCGTAACAAAAACAATATACCCTATACCATCTTTTGGGTATAGGGTATAAAGATTGGTCACAACGAGGTTCGATGAGCATTACCGAGAACACGAAAAGGGGATAAATAGGACACGTCAAATCAATGGCACGACACATTTAACCAATTAGGTAGCATTGAGGAAGGGAGTACGTTGCTATCGAAACGGCCGTTTGCCAGCCGTTTTTTTATTTTTAATAAATAGAACTGTAAAACCACGGACACAGGAAACGTTCCGGCTTAATTGTTTGTGTGAGTTTCTTTTGCCTATAATTAATAAGCGAATGAACTCGACATAATCAGAAGACGAGTTTTTGTATAAAATTTTGCTAATGTGAGAGATTAAAAGAAGGAGAGAATTCCTTCAAGCAGAAAAAGAAACAAGATTTTCGATGATTTTTTAAGGGATCGACAAACTTATTACATTGAATAATATAAAAAACATGCTGTGATAGCTCGCTTCGCTCGCTCTCCCATCTTGAGCTCGCTCCGCTCGCAAATTTACAAAACTAATTGTAAATTTGAAAGATACTTAATTCGATATTCAAAGAGGAAGGAGGTGTATACCAATCCGCTGGAATCGGTTGACTGAAATCTGGCAATTCGTTCAAGGAATACAGAAAGAAATATGCGAAAAACAAATCTTTATAATTTTGCTCATTATAAATTTTTTTGTGTGTTTCAATGTTATTCTGATATTCAGGGAAAGGACCTATAAATTCGACAGGAAAATTTTCCTAAAATCCGCAAAAACAGTCAAGAAATAGAAACAAAAATATTCGAAAAAAAACTCATTGTGAATTGTTGCTCATTGGCAATTTTCTGCTTATTTCAATGGTTATACTGCCATTCCGGTCGAGCCTTGTGTAGACCCATAAGGTGGGGTCAACTTACTGAAATCCTGTAATTCGCTCAAGAAAGACAGAAAGAAGTATGTATAAGAAAAAGAATTGTCTTCATAATTGTGCCCCATTGTGAATTTTTCATATGTCTCGATAGTTGTCCTGTTACTTTGGGTAGAGACCAATCCTGTGGAAGAAATTTACTGAAATCTGTTAAAGAAATACACGCAGAAATAGGTGAAAAGAACCCATTGGGAAATTTAGCTCATTGTGAATTTTTTGCATGTTTCAAAAGCTATTATGCTATTCTGGCCAGAGCCTAATCCAACAAATTTAAAATCATGAACATCTGTCCAGCCGTTCTCGAGTTATAAATGGTGTAACTAACACAACTCTATTTTATATATATAGATTGAATGCGATTTGATAAGGCTTCGTTAATGAGCCTAGCGAACATTGCCTAGTATGTATGATACCAATTACTTCTCTACTATTGAACGAATCAGCAGCGGTGTAGCTTGGGAGACTTGTTGACATTAAGTATTGTGCACTATAGATGATCTGGATATCAAAATACAGGATTCGTTGAGACGAATCATACAGAATGCCAAAAAACTGATTTTGAATTTTTGAAAAAGGATATTACCACCAAAAAGGACACTTTAGTACAGGTAGTAAGTAAATAATGGTCCACCCACGAAAACTATCATGTCGTTTGAAGGGGGATGATTAGGGCAATGTATGTGGTCATTTTCAAAGGATTTCTGGCCTTCTGAAGTACATAATAGGATAATGGTGGAACCTCGATTAAATGAACGTAAATGTCAATATTTAACTGCAACTACACCCTTTATGTGTTATCTAATTTTTAAAACAGATCAATCAAATCTTGACTGGTGTTAAACCTTAATTCTTCAATTTGTGATATTTTACACTTTTTACTTGTATATTCGACTGTGATATTTACACCATACTCTAGTCTTGTATACGTCCTTTACCTTAATTAGTTGTATTTTGACTGTGATATTTATTACCATCTATGTATTATAGTCTATACGACTTATGAAAAAATCAGGTTTTTTAATGAGGCAACATTATAGTTGTACTACTCTTTTTTATTCCTGTAAATGTATATTCAGCCAGCTTTTGGCGGTGAAATAAATAAATAAATAAATAAATAGGAAAGTCAAAGTAATATTTACTCTTCGTCGTAACAAATATAGTATGGTTCACCTCAATACTGTTTCTTAAATTCAATCGGAACGAAATATCCTTTTTTCATCCTCGAAGAACATGGGTATCAAATTTCCAGATTTCCTTAAGGGAGTTCCCCAGAATACAAAAGAAAGTATTTTAAATCCTTTTTCGGTGGATTTTAATGTCCAAAATGGACATTTTTTTGTAGAGAGAGGTTAAATAGTCATGATTTGTTCGAACAAAAAGGGGATGCTGAGAATAGCGTATCTTATAAGTATAGGGCAAATTTTGTTCGTCGAAAGCCGCAGCATAACTATCAATTTTATTGTGAAAATTTGAAAATTTTACTTTTGAGCATCATCGCTAGCATTTGCCTAACCCATGTTTTTACCAAATTTAGAGTAATAGTTTTGAAAGATTACGACAAACGAAGCAAGATACACCCGATTTTTTTTGTTGGTTATGTCATTCAGGACCAAATGTCCCTTTTCACATTGAAAATGGTACACAGTCAATATGAGTATCAAAAGAAAGGGTTTTTTAAGAGGAGTTCCCCATAATGATAATGGAACCATTTCGAATTTTTATAGAATTTTCATATACAAAAAGAACGTTTTTTGCGTGGTAGTCGTTATATGGGCAACATGGATTTCATTTGAAAGAGGATGCTCAGGAGAATGCATTTGATGAGTTTTTGAATTACTTTTGTCCTTTGGAAGCAGCAATATGTAGGAAAATTCTAGAGAGAGAATTAAGGAAATCGTGATTATTTGATGATAGGTTACAACTTTCGTTAAATAGTTTATAATAAAATTAAAGCAAGTACTTCACTGGGAACCTATCGTTATGTATAACCGACAGTTGTGTTGAACATTATCAACCCCAGAATTCGGTAAGGGTAATTTACCAGTTCAAGATCAATGAATCCAAGTCGGTATCAGTATGTATGAAATGAAAATAATTTTAAAAGGAATGTACCAACAGTGATATTATAGGGCTATCGTTTCATAAAGAATAACAGTGATATTTATTAGTTGTGCATTTAATCATTTGTGACAACGCACCATGCTTCTGAAGGAGTTAGGGCAAAACAAGATGTTGTGACTAAAAATATATTTTCAGGATCAATGTGTGTTTAATTGATAAAATGTCGGTAGGTGAACTTCAATTAGAATGGTTATTTTTATTAGTAAATGGTTCTATGGAACGGGTGCCGATCCTAGTGGAACTTTTGGAATTATTTTTTCAAATCCTTAAACGCTTGTGTCAGCTAAATCCGTTACATATATAATTTTGTATTGTTTGTCATCTAATATCCCAAAAAAATATTTTACAGTCCCTGGCGATGGCGGTAGTCAACTATACGCTAAACTCAACAAACCTGCCGTTGTTCATTATATTTGCGAAAAGACATCCGATTGGTTCAACATATGGCTAAATATGGAATTGCTTGTTCCGCTGGTCATTGATTGTTGGATTGATAATGTTCGTCTTGTTTATGACAATCAAACACGAAAATCATACAATGCACCGGGCGTGGAGATTCGTGTGCCCGGCTGGGGTGACCCGGAAGTTGTCGAATGGATAGATCCAAGTCATGCTTCGACGGGCAAATATTTCCAAGATATTAGTCAAGCTCTGGTCAATATTGGATACGAGAGGATGAAATCAATTCGTGGTGCACCCTATGATTTCCGGAAAGCACCAGGTATGTATTTTTTTTGCTGTAATTTGATCATCGACTCTAGATTTTTCGAAATTATGTTCATTTGTGTATGCATTCAAATTACAGCTGAGAACAAAGAATGGTTTATTGATATGAAAGATTTAATCGAGGATACCTATCGAGTGAATAATAATTCACCCGTAACATTAATTACTCATAGTATGGGTAGCTCTATGGTGATGGTACTTCTTCAACAATTGCCGGAACTATGGAAAAATCAGTATATTAAGAGAATTATTAGCTTGTCGGGAGCATGGGCTGGAAGTGCGAAAGCCGTTAAAGTTTTTGCCATGGGTGAGTTGCTGTTTGTGTTCCTACTTATCAATATTCATGTACGTAATGTTTTCAAATGCTCATATCGGAAGAGACAGAAATAAAGCTAAATAATGTCAGTGACACAATAATTTAGATGTAATAAAATGATAAGACAATGTTTCTGCTTCTATATGCGTCATGTATACACTAAACTCGCAAGCTACTGTCCATGAAAATAATCATCTTGTTGTAAATAGTAAAAAAAATAGATGAACGCATTTAACGTAGCTAAGCTTAGCTTAGTGGAAATTACGTGTGAACAAAATGGTCTCTAGAGGAATTTGTTGTTGTAGAGAAGTTTGAACAATGACTTTCGTTATTTAGTCAAAGTAATCTTCGTTCAAAGGAGACTTTTGCTATCGATTAATAAATTATGATGAGATGTGCCGATGTAGTACTCAAAAAATCATTTTTTACATTATCCCTTTGCGCAGGCGACGATTTAGGATCCTATGCTCTGAGTGGAAAAGTTTTACGTGCTGAACAAATAACTTCACCCTCACTGTCGTGGTTATTACCATCACCGCTATTTTGGAAGCCCAATGAAGTCCTAATTGAAACACCAGATCGTACGTACACAATGGCTCAACTGGAGGACTTCTTCACGTATGTAAACTTAAAAAATGCTTTCTTAAAACTATTGTTACAATACCACTTTTCCCCAACATCTTTGCAGTGATATCGACTATTACACTGGCTGGGAAATGCGTAAGGATTCAATACAATACACATGGAACTTTAGTCCACTTGATGTTGAAATCCATTGCTTGTATGGCATCGGAGTAGATACTGTCGAAAAGTAAGTAAAATTTTCGCCTTAATACATTTTCTATCTGATTCTAATTCTTCTTTCTAGACTTGTCTACAAAAAGAGTCTTAGCGTTTCGGAAAAGCCAACATTGATAATGGGTGACGGAGATGGAACAGTCAATGTCCGATCTCTACAAGCGTGTAAGTCCTGGGAAAAACTCCAAACTCAAAAGATTTACAGTCAAGGTTTCAACAAAACGGATCATATGTCGATACTTATCAATAAGGATGTGATTAATTACATAGTCGACGTATTGTCGAAAGACTAAAAATGTTACGTGAAAAAGCCTAGTCTCAATTGAAAGTTTGCCAAAACGAATAACACATATTGCAATTAAGTTTCAAGCTATCGTCTTCGTCGGTTCGTATCGTCTGAAATGCTGTGGATTCTCGTAGTTTTTAAGTTTTCCTGAGAAGTCTGATCATGTTTAATTATTGTGTAGTTTTGAAGATGAAAAATGTATTTTTCCTAAATAAATAAAATGTAGAAAGAAGCTTTGTTCTTTTTTAGTCGCTTCAATGCTGCTAATACATAAAAAGAGCTAAACGTATCCACGCGATTAATATAATTTGTTGTAGTTATCTCAGTTATCAGTCACTGATTTCGATAGAAGATCTATCACCTATACATTTTTTAATAATCTAATCGAATCCGAATTGGCTCGTAATCGGATTTTTGTATTTCGTTAATTTATTGTATATTATCTTTAGTCTGTCACAGAATTAATAACATCGTCGAATCATAAAGAAGTAGTGTATAAAACTTTGATTTATTTACAAGCAAAATGTTTGGGCTGGATGTTTTAGGCTGTATACTTTTAAATCTGGATAAGTTACTGGCTGCTGTGCTAATTTTGGTCATTGTTTCAGATGGTAACGTACTAATGTTTATTTTTAATTTGCCTGTTTCTTAATCACTATTTCCCTGTTTCAGTAATAGTTTCAAGAAGAGTACCACCAACGTCTGGCCAGTTACAGAGATAATATTTAAAACAGCGTTGTAAGCAATTTTTTAAGATAAAAACAACAGCATTATCATAAAAATATTTGAATTGCGTCAATATACATATTTTCGAAATGTTTAAAAAAAATCATTAAAGAATGAAAAAGCCAAACATAAAGAAAAATATGAAACCAATTAAACCATTACATATTAAAATAAAGAAAATCATAATTCCTCCTTTTTTTAATAAATTTACAAAATATCCTATAGAACAAGCATACATGCATGCATCACCATATACAACATTTCAACAATCATATGTTTGATTTGTTACCATAGCAACAACAAGTATCCAAACAAAGCCAAACAAAACATTTTTGTCAAAATAGATAGTGTCCTTTCACCTTGTAAATGGCATAGAACGAATGTCATAATTTCTTTGCGATTTACATAATTATCTGCTAAAAAAGCGGGTTAAAAGTGCTCGTCGGGGATGATAAATAAAGGAAAAGCAATGTTCACACCGGAAAAAGACAATCGAATTCGTTTGATGAACGAACGCATCAATTTCGTTGAAAAGCATTTTGGGGAATTGTGCTCGGCATTCGGGGCATATACCAGAAAATTGGGAAGGTAAGTTTTCATCGATATTTAATAAATCCCATCAATAAAATTAAAAAATGTGTGTGTTTTATTCAGATATAGAGATAAGCACGATGATTTAGCCAAAGCTTTGCAAACATTTTCCGAAGAGGAACCCTTCAATAAAGGAACCGCCCGGGCTCTCGACAGTCTCACTAAAGGTATAACATTTATGGCAGATTATATGGATATTGAAGTGCAAACATTGGAAAGTAAGGTAAGTGGATTTTTATTGTTACTCAAGGCAAATTCTAGATTAGAAAAATCTAGCAATTAAACTGATATCCATAGTTACCCATTTTAGGCCGCTGTTCGGAAAGTCGAACAGGAAATTTTCCCATTTTCAACCTTCAATTTTTCTGTAGCAAATTATTGGAACCTGTTACTGTTTCGCATTTATTTGATTAAAGTGTTTTTTTGGCTATCACAAAATATGTCATGTACTCCACCGTCAATTGGGTGATGAATAACATTATTCAAGTCGAAGATGTGGATTTGGGCAGTTCAAATATGATAGAGAAAAACGCTGTAGATAGCGGGCATGGATGTTTAAAAGGTTAAGTATATGATAGCTGGGTCCCTTACGAACAGTGTAGGATAGTTTTCGTCGCGAAGGGATGTTTTACGCTCGTGCTACGAAAATGATTGAACATCCAGTGCCGACCGCCGCCGTTGCGCAACGAATTGTCATTCGTTTTTTAGTGAGGGAAGGCGTTAAAAATACGGACATTTTTCTGCGTTTGCAAAATTAGTTCGGTAGTGAGTGCCTGAGAAGGGCTGCTGTGTTTAAATGGGCCAAAACAGTCAAGGATGGCCGCGAAACCGTCGAGAATAAACCGCATGATTGTCGACCGCGAACCAGCATCACACCAGACAACATTCACCGCGTAGATCAATTCATTTTGGAGGACCTTAGGATGAATTTCGAGACATTTCGGCTGAACTCAGTATTGGTAGTGTAGTCTCTCTTCCACGAAAACCTTAAATAACGAAAAATAACGGCGCGATGGGTTCCCAAACTGTTGAACTTCTCCAGGATCACGCGCGTCCCCATACCGCGCGTCTCACGCTCGATACAATATCGGAATTGGTATGGGAGGTACTGGAACACTCCCCCTACAGTCTGGACTTATGACTCTGCGACTACCATAATATTTGGATCGCTGAAAGAAACCCACGGAGGTAAGAAATTCAAGACCGATGACTAGGTAGTGTGCGCACATGGCTGTTCGAGTTTCCCATGGAATTTTTCGATACCAGCATCAAAAAGCTTCCGGAGAAGTTGAAAAAAAGTGTAAATAGTGAGGTGTCCTTGTGACATCAGCCAGAAATGGCTGTATGTAGTGGGACAACGACCTTTGGTGAGCTGCGACACCACGGACCTAGCAGCGCAAGGGGGCCCCTGGTATAGTTGATACGCCATGGCGTGGATCTGTACAAAGACCATTCGGGCGGTAACGTTCCCGAGCTCCTGAGTTATGTACGGGTGGCTCATGGCGTGACCTACCTCTTCCCATGACTTACGGGAGGGAAGTCACTAAAGACCAAGCACGATTATGGTGTCCTCTGGTGGGGGAGTGCATCGTATGGTAAATCGTGTGAGCCTCGGAGTTGACGGCTTCGCATGACCCGAGTCCTGAACGGGCTAGTTAAGGAGAACGGCCTTGGTGGTAAATGCCTACGCGCCTATATCTAACTAGTTTGTGAGTTGATGACCACACTGCCCGAATCGCATTGCTGACTAGTATACTAAAGGGGCCACCTGGATGTGAAAAGCAGCGCTACGAGTCTGCACAGGCTCGTAGTCACAGGTCCAACGAGCCTGGGATGTGCACATCTGAATTCTTACGTGAGGCTTAACCAATAGGGGGCCGAAGGAAGATCACACCTGCTATAGAGAAGTCTATAGCGAATAGTGTACTACGGGGATGGGTGTGCCCAGGGGACCATGGTCCTTGCCCATCAAGGTGTTGGCCTCGTAGTGGCTGGAGGTTGTTACCCAAGTCATCCAGCTAGTGATGCAACCCCGGGGTTGGGTTCCTGAAGGTGAGTGCATTCGCCGGATGGAGAAATCCCCGTCTGGCAGCAACATCTTGTCAGAAAAAAGGCCGAAGGTCCAAACAGTTCGAGGGACCGGGAGATAAAGGCCGAAAGGCTAGGTGCTCCCCTGACGGTAAACCTCGTAGATGGTAAACTTGTTACAGTATGCCTTCCATTGTTAATTTTCGTACATATAAGAATAAGTCGACCCCATATGAAGATTTTATTTAAGAAGTTCCTTTTCGACGACTTGCGAACATCGAAAAATTCAACGTTTTCCGAAAAGTGATGAATTGTGGGACATAATTTTATTTTAAAAGTGTTGCGTATTAACAGAACTTTCGATTGAATTGCCTCTTTTCAGGTTCAATAAAGGCTACAATCGAAAATGTGGCTAAAAAAGGATAATAATAAAGATACTCACGTAGGGCAACCAACCAGGGCATACCAGATAAATTTCTTAGGTCAAATTTACATTAATACATTCTATAGATATTCGATTTTAATAATTAAAATAAAAAATCTTGAAAAGGTCAACACCCGTCAATAAAAAAACAACATTTATGTGAAACAATTTCGTATCATTTTCTGAACGGGTACTTTTGCCCCAATTTTCATAATGTTTTGATAGGTACACCACTGTATATGAGAGATATAATTGTTATGTCTAAATTCTATGGATATGTGCAAATGTATTTCCCAGCATGAATTTAAAAAATCTAACACTTGTTTTTATACCCTTCGCTCATAGAGTGAAAGGGTATATTAACTTTGTCATGAAGTTTGTAACGCGTTGAAGGAAGCATCTACGACCATATAAAAAGTATAAATATATGATCAACATGACTATGAAGCTAAAATTTTGCACAAATGCTTCTTTTTGCTGCAGGCAGTTTGTATGTTTGAATCGGACAATGGGGTCATGGGGCTGCCATACAAACCCAACTCCCCAAATTAGGTTCTTCTAAAAAAACCTTTTTTATTTGTGTACCAATTTCAACCAAATTTCACACAAATGTGTTTCTATTGATAACACGAAACATATGTGAGAATGGATCAAATCAGACCATGTGGTCATGGGGCTGCCATACAAACCTAACCCCCCCAAATTAGATTCTTCTAAGAAAAAAATTGTTATTTGTGCACCAAATTCAACCAAATTTTACTCAGATGTATTTCTATTGATGACACAAAACATATATAAGAATGGATCAAATCTCACAATGGAGTCATGGGGCTGCCATACAAACCCAACCCCCCCCCCCCCCCAAATTAGATTCTTCTAAGAAAAACTTTTTTATTTGTGCACCAAAATCAACCAAATTTCACTCAAATGTATTTCTATTGATGAAATAAAAGATACGTAAGAATGAATCAAATCGGACGATGGGGTCATGGGGCTGCCATACAAACCCAACCCTCCATTTTGGTTCTGCTAAGAAACATTTTTTTTAAACCAATTTCAGAAAACCTTGAATTAATGTGTCTTTCTCAAAGCAACACTAAAAAGGTAAAAAAAATTAACTGCTAAACCAAATATTAGAACAATCAAATCGTGGTCATCCACTGGTATCGTTATTTCCATAAGAAGAAGAGATCAGTTAGCACAAATGGTTAAAAGGTATCCTAATAATGAAAGTTTGTTATTGCATTATAAAAAATACAGAAACAAACTAACCAACGTGATCCGATCCGCGAAAAATCTGTATTATTCAAATAAACTAAATAGTGTCATTGGCGACAGTAAAAAACTATGGAATACTATTAAAGAAGTCACATCTTAAAATAATCGAACATCTTCCTTCAATATTAGAAAAATTTCAAACAAACACGGTGTCTTAATATCCGAAAAAAAAAGAAATAGCAGATGTAATGAACAAATACTTCTCAACTGTAGGGCAAAATTTAGCATCCGGCTTAGATAATGCTTAAGTCTTGTACCAAGTTCAAGTACCTTGGCTCGATGGTGAACAACGGAGCTACATGCGATGGTGACATCAAACATCGCACAAAGGTTGGGTGGATGACGTGGCTAGAAAACTCTGGAGTTTTCTGCGATAAGAAAATGCCACTGAAGCTAAAGGGCAAGTTATACAAAACGGTTGTACGTCCCGCACTCATGTATGGATCAGAATGCTGGACAATGTATGAAGGTTACGCGAAACAAATGACAGCGACTGAAATGAAAATGTTACGCATGTCAGTTGGTGTAACGAAAAGGGACCACATCAAGAGTAGCTACATCCGAGGCAGCTTGTCCATAGATCAATCAAACACTGAAAAGCTCGAAGACCGACAAATGGATTGGTATTGCCATGTTCAACGGCGTCCGCCTGAGAACCCCGCAAAGAAAGCGATATCAATGGACGTTCCACTTGATGGACCCAAGGCTAGAGGCAGACCGAAGAACACCTGGATGTGTCAAATGAAAAAGCAACAACAACGCATTGGTCTCGGCGATGACACGATCCAAGATAGAGCTGCCTGTAGAAATATGCTGAGATATTACCGCCAAAACGGGCGATGTGCCTACACCGCAGGTCGAGCAACGCGAAACCATGGAGCGGTATAAACAACGAGGCAAGGAAGAAGAAGATAATGAAATCCAAAATAGCAACACCGGAAATCTGGCTACTGACTTTTCATCTAGCTTAACGTCCAATTCAAATAATTTTAAGTAACTATTTTTAGTAACTATCGTCCAATCTCTCTATTATCGAATTTGTCCAAATTATCTGAGAATTGCATTAAAACAAGACTAGTGAAGTTCCTTGATGATAATAATATAATTGCACCAAATCAGTATGGGTTCAGAAGCGGCTTAAGTACTTCTGATATATTGTACGAAGTTACCAAATTTATTTCTACTGCGATGGATAAGAATGATAAACCAATTGCCATTTTTGTTGGATTAAAAAAAAAACATTCGACACCTTTAATCATTCATTGCTTCTCGGAAAACTCAAAAGCTTAGGAATGGATCGAACTTGTTTTTCATTCTTCAAATCCTATTTATCTAATAGAACACAGATGGTCAGAATCGAGGATACAGTTAGCTCTCCAGAAATAGTGAAATGCGGTGTACCACAGGGAACAGTACTTGGTCCTATTCTTTTCCTGTTATATATTAACGACCTTTGTCGTTTAACATCCACTATGAATGGGCATTTAGTGTCATTCGCTGACGACACGGTGTTACTATTCAAGAGTTCTAACTGGGAGGAAACTGTAAGAATGGCTAACGAAAGTATGTTACTGCGGTTAATAACTGGCTTATAACGCACAAACTTTCCTTAAATTTACAAAAGACAAAAAAATTAAAATACATTAAATTTGGAAAAACAATACAGTAGTAGCCAACACCTTGATTTCTTTAAATAATATAACAATTGAATCTACAAGCAATATCAAATATTTAGGTATCAAATTTGATTATCTTTTAAAGTGGGATTATCATATTAATTACATAAGCAGTAAATTACGAAAAGCTATGCATATGTTTTATATTCTACGTGATATTGTCAACTTAAGAACTCTCAAAAATGTATATTTTGCAATTTTTCAATCGATTTTACAATATGGAATTCTTGTATGGGGCTCTACATACAGCTCTACAATTTCTCCGCTCAGTAATATTCAAAATTTTATAGTTAAAATATGTTTGCATCAATCGAAATATTCATCTATCACTAACGCTTATTTTAATTTCAAAGTTATGAATATAAGACAGCTATAGATTTTCAATCTGTACAAATTCATGTACCTAAATTATAGAACATTCCTTCTCTCTGCACGAATTATTCGACTTGTAACAGCCAACGTAGTTATTTATTGAAATTGAATAAATGTATAAAATTCGTAATGAAAACTCATGCTTGCTCTCTAGGTCCAAGAGCATTTAATTTATTGCCAGTAAATATTCACTCACAATTATCACCACGAAATTACAAACAATTGTTACGAAATTATGTTTTAGATCATCCGAACTTATACCATGAATTAACTAGTATTTTAGTATAACTTAATCTTAATTTAAATGAAACAATTTATGTACTTGATTTTTATTGATTAGTGCATCATTTTTCGACTGTCTCTTCAGCGCTCACCCACAAGCCCTTCCGGCTTATGTGAGTTGCAGAAATCAATTTTCTGTTATTACTTTTTTTTTTTATTTGAATTTTAATTGTTAAGACTAGGCCTGGGGGGTCCGGTACCAAGTGAACACCGGTTTTGTACCGGGATCCCGGTTTTTGGAACAGGCCTAGTTAAGACTATGTACTGAACTGTGAAATCATAATGATTTTTTGCAATAAAGAAATAATAAAAAAAAAGAAATGGAACCGTACCATGGGGCCATGCTCCCGCAACCCCCAATCAAATTTTCTGAGTAAATATTTGTATTTGCCCACTTATTCCAACCAAACCCCTCACAAATATTGTTTTGTCGACGCAACGAAACTTTTGTGAAGAAGGGAAAGGGGGGGGGATTAAATAAAAGTCGTAGGTATGCCCGAGGGGAGCGAAGGGTATCCAAATTTCGGCCGCGCCCGAAATTAGCCTCGGTCTCGTTTTTTTTTTTCATTTTTGTCCTGCTAGAAGGTGAATCTGAACCACTGTGCGCCTGGCTGTAGTTCGCCGAGCAAAAAACTGCAGTGTTCCTTACAAGCAAGTGCAGAAAAAAGTGTTCTATCCAATTCGACACGGGTTTCTTGAGCGAACGTTGTACATACATTTCCGTGTTCAACTCGAGGCAAAATTGCCTTGAACTCCGCTATAAATTTGATTACAAACCCGTGTCGAATAAAAGACACACGTAATCGAATTCAATACAAGTCTTTTGTGCGTACATTGCAGGTTCCTATCCGACTTACATTGCAAGCAACATTGCCTTGAACTCGACACTGCTTTGTAACGCGTACTATGAAATAAGTTTCCGTATTAGAATGGGTGCAGGACTACATCTTCGGCCCTGCCATTGGAGGGCCTTTTGAACTCTACATGGATTTATTACGCGTACGGCGTTCTTCCGTATTTAATTCGAGGCAGGAAATTTAATATTATTATTTGCATTGTTAGTTTTTTTTTATAAAATTATAAAATTTTTATTTGATAGTTTCACAGCTTAATTCTATTAGTCGAAGTCGATTAGATTCGAGTTAGAGAGGTGGTCAGTACTTAATAAGTCCTTTTTCATTGATTTTGTTGTTGTTTTATTTTTGAAAGCAGGAATAGCAAGTTCATCTCCGACAGAGCCCTTATAGTATAGTACAGATAGCTTTAGACCCAAACATAAAACAAAAGAAAGGCATTTTGCGGTCAGACTCATAGTTTTCCAGATATTTGCAAAAAACTGAATTTTCACCCCTTTGCCACCGCTCCCCCCTTAACCCATGACGCATATTATTATTATTATTCCACGACTGTAAGAATACATTTTCATTGAAAAAATCGCAGCGGCGAAAAATTTTACTCTCGAGGTCAGTACTAGGCTTAAATAATATAATTACCATTGGTTATTCCATTGTATTGATTACTATAGGAAACCAGTGGCGATTTGATCAAAATGTGTGTGGCCACATTAAACAAATACGCAAATAGAGTTCAGAATTGGTTGCAGGACTACGATCTACGATTGTTGGAATCGTCTCCAGCAACGCAAACCTTAGAACAACTGTTGAAAACGGCGATTAATGTGGAGCACATTCTCTTTGGAGCGACAGATAGGATATGAGAGCCATACCATAGGTCGTAAAATGTTTTTATTTATGCGGTATATCCTGCTTCTGTTCAAGTTTCATTATTGGGGGTCCGTTAAAATTCGCAAATTGGCCAACTTTAAGTGGAAATTGAAATAAAGTTTAAACTAAACTAACCGAAATCCGAAAATCTTCATGTCGAATTGAAGGAATTACCGCAAAGTCTTCGCTGATCAATCACCTACACAGAGAAAAAAAATTAGAATGGTTATCTAAAGAAATAGTAGAATTCATCTAAAGTTCGCGTTGATTTTCAGCTTATGATTCTATGTAGTTGAAACAGTTACGAAGATATGGATAATTTTTCTATTCGTCATTAGTTGAAACATCTACTATATTTGCAAATTCAATTAATTCATTTGTAAAGACAGCTATTCATTATCTATAAATTGTTAAATGTTGGATAGCTAAATTGTGTTGAAGAAAAAAGAACGATTGTTTGTAGTTAAATTTTATATTTGAATAGTACAATCAACAACTTTTGTGGAAGAATTGACTAAACTTTTTCTTCTAATCTTGCGTGGTTAAATGAACGAATTTAATAGTATTTTCAGCCACGAAGATTAGAGAAATTAGCCATTTCATTGGTAAAACTATCTAAATTTAAGTCAACTACTTCACTTTAGATAAAAAGTCTAAACCATTTTTTTCAGTGTAAGGATGCCTCAAGGGACATACAGTGGTCCGATTATGGTAAATAAAATGGTATTTCTGTAGGTGACCATAAGAAACATCAGGAGCTTCCGATTATTTACTGCCAGTGTATCGCTAAGTTAAAGACTATTCTAGCGAGGAGTGGGTCAGAAGAATTATATCCGTTACCACCCATTAGTTAGTTTATGGATGCCCTCAATACAGATAAAACTATCTGGCACATGGATAATAAGCTACGCTTGTCCTCTGGATTATTTAACGTTTTAAGCCTAGTACTGACCCGAGAGTAAATTTTTTCGCCGCTGCGATTTTTTTCAATGAAAATGCATTCTTATTGTCGTGGAATATGTGGGGAATGCTGGAGAATTCCATAAGCTAAAATCCGAAAACAGTTCCATAATTTTTCTCGACCATTTTATGTATTTTTCCCGATTCCCCGGTTATTTCATCGTGAAATGTCAAATGACCGGGGAATCGAAAATTAATAGATAAAATGGCCGAGGAGAATTATGGAACCGGTCTCGGATTGTAGCTTATGGAATTCCCCACCGTTTGTGACATATTCCACGACAGTAAGTATCCATTTTTATTGATAAAATCCCTGGGCGAAAAATTTCACTCTCGATCTTAATTCAGCCCTTTAAGAAGAATCTTTCTACATTAATTAGAGCATACAGTATGCCAGGTGAGTCTAGTTTTAGATTAATAGTAGTTACCGTTGCAACAACACATTCGACACAGCGAATTGTATCGGTTTCCTCTGCATTCCAATCAAGAGCCTGCATGGCAATGTTTTTGACTGCTTTCGAAACGTGTGACTACCATTCCCGGCTTTTGATATCTAGTTATATCCTATTTGGGCAGTATTTGGGAGGAGGTCATCTCGCCAACGAGAACGAATCATAGGATGCACCACGAAGGTACTGACTCACGAATACTTACATATTTTGTCTGTTATGTCACTGCTATTCTATTCTATTTCGTGCAACACCCATATATGTAAGTGAAATAACATTTCGAATATAAATTCTATTTTCAAAAAATAAAATCTGGTAAATTCGGTCTGTGTTCATTGGCACCTTCGTGGCTCGCGTTGGCTGGTCACTAACTCCGAGGCTGTACATACGCTCGCTTACAGTGACTTTCTCAGATCTCCGTAGAAGCATCACGATATGTGCTTGGCTTGATAACAGTCGCTCTGACGGTTTTTGGCCAACTAGACATATATACGTTCTAACGATGAGAATTTTAATAATAAGGAGTGGACGAAAGAAAATGGACCGGTTCGGGAACGACCTTATTACCCAGTTCCCAATCTGTGTTACTTTACTCTGATAGTGAACTTGAAGGCTCACCCAGAATGACTGGAGTCGGAATCCTTTTGAGCGTGGAAGCTTCGACAATCTTTTGTAGAATGGAAGCCATTAATAATAACTGCCATAGATTCAAGTCCAGAGTAAGAAACATCACTATAATTCTGTGCTACGCCCCGACTGAGTCAGTCGACCAGCATGCAAAGGACGCCTTTTACCTTTTACCACCAATGCATGGCGATACCTTTGGCTAAGGCTACCGGAGGTGACATAAAAACTGCACGGAAGAGAATTAAGTAGCATTTAAACACCCCGCTAATTGACAGTAAAGGCAAGCAACAACTGGGGCAACAGAGAAGCCTAAAGGTACGTACATATTCGTAGAGACGACTTATGTGATGATCGCTCAGCGATCGTAATTTTGCATCCAATTCCGAAACATATTTGCGTATTGCAAATATTGCACCATTGAATGGTGCTACTTTCCTTGTATCGACTATGACCTAAAGGAACATGTCTGTAAATTTAGTGCTCAGAACTGGTGGTTTAATTTCGATCGCTGAGCGATCATCACATGAATCGTCTCTACGAATACAAACCTTAAGACGTGATAAACGCAACCACATCAACGCGTTAGCCGTGGAGGCGGCAAAGGTGGCTTATCATGGTGACAGTATAACCGTATAACCCTTTACAAGCTGATAAAGTCACTTACTGGTAAATCAGTTACGTGTGAGCATCCTGTAAAAATAAAGACGGGTCTCTGCTAGTCACAGACGAACAACAACTGCGTCGTTGGAGAGAGCATTTCATGGAGGCCCTTAACAAGAATTTTAACCCTTCAAGCCCACCTCTACCGGAGGCAGTAAGTCTTCCGCAAATGGCCAGAGTTAATAACGGTGTACCATTCCAACCTGGAAATATCCAAAGCCCTTAAATCAATGGAAGCTGGTAAAGCCCAGGTGACAGATATTCTTATGGTAGATATTCCTACAGCAGATATTTTCCTTCTCCTAATCCAAGAGTTTTGGGCAACCGAGATTCTCCCTCAAGAGTGGAAGAAGGACTTTATTAAAATCCCTAAGAAAGGAAATCTTAAGGATTGTAATAATTGCCGTGGAATATGTCTCCTCCCAGCAGTCTCCAAACTGATGGCCGAAATAATCTTGGACCGGATCAAGGAAACGGTGGACCGCATTCAGAACAATAGTTTTGTTCATTGTTTTTGTGAGTCCTTTCATGTATCGATCACATCAACACCCTCCGAATTATAATTGAACAATCCGCAGAATCGAGATCCCCGTTACATCTTTTGTTCATTGACTTCGAAAAGGCGTTTGACAAAGTTAACCGGGCTTATATCTGGACAGCCTTACGTAGGAGAGGCATACCAGATAGAATTATTTCGATCATAAAAAAGTTCTATAACGGAGCCCAATGTCAATCGATAGACATTTTAACGATTGACATTTTAACGAACCAGCAGATAGTGGGGCTGATGTCGATGTGGAATAGCGGGAAAATCTACACTAAAATCGTGGGACCAGCTAAAAACGATGGCTGCTGATAACAGGGAGAGGTGGAAAAGAAGCGTAGTCAATACCATATGCCCCACTGGGGGTTTAAAGAACCCAGAGAGAGACAGAGAGAAACATATAATAAACTATATTTACATATTAATTTATTTTATTTACTCGAATACATCATCTTTAACGCATTTAAGGTCATTAATCAACTTACACCCTACGAGAACATTTGTCGAACCACTCGTGAATCTCTCAAGTCTGCAATACTTGTCCGCGACAAAGAACTGTCTAGAGAGAAGCAGTTAATGGAAATTCGTAACAAATTTGCAGTTAATACGGTAAGTAAATTGCTTCAATTCTTACCAATTTTTATATTTTATTAAATTGTTTTTCATATGAATTTTATCAACAGTCTGCGGCCGATTCGGAGCTACTAAAAGTTAAAGTCGAAGTGAATCGATCCAATAAAGATGTCGAAAATGTTATGGAAAGTTTTGAAAAACGAAAATTAAAGGACATTAAATCACTGCTATTGGATTTTGTTGCAATTGAGATGAAACAACAAACCAAAGCCTTGGAAATTTTAACAGCAACATATCAGGACATAGCCGATATTGATGAGAAGAGAGATTTGCAGGTAAGCGTTTGATGGTTATTCATTCACACATTGCAGTCATCATAGTTATAGTCACCGAGATTTCCAATACGAATTGCCATCAAAACATTTGTAGGAAAATTCTGGTGACGGTGACTGTAATGTGTGAATAAACCTTAAAGTGCGAAAAAGAACACTTCCGTTGTGTTACGTTCCGAATAGCTCTACGGCCGCCCACAACCTGTGTGCAACCTAGTACAATTTAGCTTCCGTGTCATCTGTGCAGTCACATCCATTAGACCAACTTTGAGAGGTGTTCGCCGCGGAACGGCACGGAAGTGCCCATTTATTTGGAACGGGATGTAACGGAACGGAAGTTAACGTAAGCTATCTGGTTCGACCTTAACACTCAATGACCGCAAAAAGCGAACATTTCAGTCGTTATTACTGCGATCGGGTCTACGTACTGGAACGACCCATGCCTCTGGCATGGCCAAGAGTCGCAAATACCCCCTTCGACGCAAGAAGGGGTTGGATACTTATACTATCATCATTTCATTCATCGTTTTTTCGTTTGGGGAGCAGTTCTGGCCGGCCCAGCTGCTCCTCATACTACTAATACGTGCCGGCATCGAGCCGAATCCAGGTCCATGGATGTGCTCAGTATGCGCCAATAGAATTTGGTCCAAAGTTCAATCGTCAGTTGAGTGCACATGCTGCGGAGAATGGGCTCATCTTAAGAACTGCTTGGGACTCACAATACCAATCAATGGACACGATCTTACACAGCGATCCGGTGTAGAAACACCAACTTCAACAAAGCTGACTGGGACAGCTTTAAAAGGTTCACCAGCGAGGCTTTTGTTAGTCTTAACGCCCCAAGTGATGTACGTATGGCTGAAAAACAACTCAGACGGATTATTCTCACTGCAGCTAAGAGATACATTCCAGCAGGCCGCATTCCCAGCCTAAAACCCAACTTCCCAACATCTGCGGCTAAATTGGCAAAAACAAGGGATCAACTCAGAAGTGCAGACCCAAGTAACCCACGGATTAACGACGTTAATGACATCATAGTCAAACAGGTCAACGACCACAGGAGAGGCATATGGCACTCACATCTAAGAAAACTAAGTTCGAACACTGGTGTGAGCAAACTTTGGAACACTGTTAGAAACCTATCAAACCCCACTAAAACTCAAGGGAGGGTTCCTATCAAGTTTAGCAACTCTAACGTGAGCGACGACAAGAAATGCGCAAATCTATCCAACAAACAATTCATCGAGCACCCAACTAAGGATAAACTCAAGCGCAAAATGACACGAGACATCCGAAACACTAAGGTAGAAGAATATCTTCACATCACGACCACAGAAGTTTCCATGGCCATAAAGAATTCCAAAAATTCAAAAGCACTTGGTCCAGACGGTATAGCAATGATCATGCTGAAGCACCTCGACACACCGGCCTTAGAGTATATCACTGCTACGATGAACCTTTCGTTACATCATACCAGAAATTTGGAAGAGAGACCGCATCATACCGCTACCCAAACCTAGTATACAACACTCCTTAGGAGAATCCTACCGACCAATCACGCTTTTATCCCTTGTGGCAAAAATATTGGAATCGCTGATTCACAAGACTCTTGGACGCATATACAACTCGCTAACCACCAACACGGCTACAGAAAAACGCACAGCACCACCACCGCACTGGACCGAATCATGTCTTTGGTCTTCAATGGGATCAACCAGCCGCAGCCGTTTAAGCGTACCATTCTTGTGGCTTTAGATCTGTCGAAAGCGTTTGAGACGGTAAACCACTCGCTCTTATTGACGGATCTCCGTAATTCATCCACACCGTCGCATATAGTCAAATGGATCATAAACTACCTTGCCGGACGTCAATCCAGCACCGAGTTTAGAAATGGGAAATCTAAACTAAGAAGCATAAAACAAGGAGTACCACAAGGCGGGGTACTTCCCCCACCTTGTTCAACCTATACATGTCAGGGCATCCCACCCCACCTGATGAAATCGATATTGTATCCTATGCTGACGACTACACCATCCTGACATCTGGCAACGACATTCCCGACATGTGCGAGCTCATAAATGGTTACTTGGAAGAGGTCAACCTTTTCTTCAACAACAAGAACCTAATGCTATCAGCGCCCAAATCCCCGGCCACCCTCTTTACCACATACAACAAAGAATACAACCTACGGCTTAACATAAGAGTAAATGACTCCGAAGTTCCTACTATCCGTCACCCCAAAATTCTTGGCGTCACAATCGATACCCACGGCCTATTCAACAGCCATGCCGACAACATTTGTGACAAAATGAAGGGCAGAAACAAGATCCTGAAGTCCCTTGCTGGCAGCAAATGGGGAACAGATAAGGAGACTTTACTCACCACCTACAAAGCCGTCGGTCGTTCTGTGGTAAATTACGCAGCACATATATGGACGAATAACTTATGTAAACCCAATTGGAAACGGATTCAAACATGCCAGAATGCAGCCATGCCTACTGTTACTGGATGCGTACGCATGTCATGTCAAGAAACTAAGCTGCTAGACCTCAAGGCACACAACGATACCCTGGCTAAGCAGTATCTTGTTGGTCTTCTCGATTACTCCAGCACTTATAAGGCGGCCCTTAATCAATTGCACACCAGTGAGGTAACCAAAGCGACCGATAGGCTATCCGCAAACCGCGTCCTTCGCGCTCGACCACTCGACATCTCAGCCGACAAGCAACAACTGCCTAGAGCCACAGCTTCGTTCTGGATGGTGCTCCAGATTGAACTCGTTTTGGTCGCGCATCGACAACGCCATTGGAAATATTTGTCCAGGCTGTGGAGCCAGCCCACACAACGTGGATCATATATTGTACTGCCGCACCTACCACCCATCGCACTATGGGAGAACCCCATCGAAGTTGCGATTTTATTAGGTCTTGACCTTGAGGAGAGGATGCCTACGATGATTTATTTATTTATTATTATAGGCAAGCTGAACAGAACAACAATAATTCTAATAACACAGCACCTTAAGAAACTATAGAACTGTTATCTAAAGTTATAGAAAAGAAGAGGAAAAATGAAAAATATTATTAAACTAATTGTAGGAGTAATAAAGCAAAAACGTAAAATTCAAGAATTTAAATAGGTAAGCTACAAAATGCAAGAAATTAATTGTACATGCAAAATCGAGTATGGAAAATAGAATATATTTATAATCACTGATAAAAATATTAATTTAATTTAGACAACAGAGCGCGCCTGAATGCATAAATGGAAGAAGTCAGCGGACCAAGCTCCAAATCGTCGTAACTGCGCATCATTCTGATAATAGACGAGTTCATGTAAGTGGAAAGACAAACAGTTGGGGGGTTAAAAATGGCTACACTACGATTCATATAACTGGGAAGTCTATACACAATATCCTCTACTGCAGAAGTAATTATAAGCCCTTTGCAGATTTTGTAAAGAAAACAAAGGTCAAGAAAACACCTTCTTTTCTCCAAGGACATAATGTTTAATAAGATAAGACGTTGAGGATACTGTAGGTAAGGTATTCCATATTAAAAAAAAAGATTTAGTGAATCTACATTGAACTGATTCTAAGGGCGGAATTCATAATCGTCACTTAAGGAATAAGGACTCCCTTAAGGAATAAGTATAAGGGAATGCAAAACGCAACTTATAAAGGTACTGCCGCATTCAATAAATTAATTTAATTCAGGAGCCCAATTATAGTAACTGACAAATAAAACATAAAAAATTATCTAGAAGTATCAAAATTTAATTTATTTTTTTAAGTATTGACGACTATGAGTCGCGAAATTAATAAGGATTCCCTTAAGGGTTCCCTTAAGTATAAGTGGGGACTATGAATTCCGCCCTTAGTCTGTTCTGTTTTGTTCTGCAGATGGTGACCAAATAACAGACGCATATTCCAGTAAACTGCGTACAAGCGAAAGGAATAGTCTTACAGCAGTTCCAATGTTACGAAAATAACTGGAACATCTTAATACGAAACCAGAAAGTTTAGATGTTTTATGAACCAAATTTTCAATATGGACGTTGAACTTCAGCTTAGTTTCAAAGGTTACCCCTAGGTCGTCAACTGTTGAAACACATTTAAGAGGAAGGGAATTAATTTGATAACGATAGGAAAATGGAAAAGGTTTAAGGGAATATATCATCTGAGCACATTTAGAAACATTTAGGTGCAGACCGTTCCTAAGGCACCATTCAGATAAGGTATCCAGGTCGGCTTGCAACGAGATAGCGTCATACAGCCTTGAAACCGACGTGAATAGCTTGCAATCATCAGCATATAATAAAGAATGGTTTTTCAGAAGTGGAGGCAGGTCATTAATAAAGAACAAAAAAAGTAATGGGCCTAATATTGACCCTTGAGGTACCCCAGAGCACGGGTAAAACGGCAAAGAAACCAAATCTTTAAAAGCGACTGATGAGCTTCTATCCATAAGGTACGAAGCTAACCAACCTAAAAGAATGGGAGGGAAACCAGAAATGCCAAGTTTATGAAGAAGGATACCATGATCCACTGCGTCAAACGCTTTAGAAAAGTCGGTGTAAATCACATATACATCGCAATGTTTATTGAAGGACTTTCCTACATACTCGACAAACTCAACTAAATTTGTGACCGTTGATTTGCCTGCACAGAAACCATGTTGGTTCGAGACAATAAGATGGCTAAAACAATCCCAAATGAGGTTGAATATGATACGCTCAAGAATTTTGGAGCAGGAAGACAGCAATGAAATGGGCCGATAATTCGAAGCAATGCTTGAATCACCTTTTTTCGGAATGGGAACGGTATAGGATAGCTTCCAAAGGGAAGGGAAAACCCCTTGTCTAATACTCTTGTTGAGAATTATCGCAAGAGGTAAGCATAAAGACAGGCTGCACTTCTTTAGGAAGTAATTGGAGATTCCATCGGGACCAGAAGAAGAATTGTTTTTAAATGATGCAATAATTGTGCCCACATAAGCTTCTTGAATATTAGGGAAAAAAGGAAGGTGATTATGTGATTCATGAAAAGCAGTATAAGCAGAAGAGTTAGAGGTTTGTCTAAAATGGCTAGCAAAGTACCGGGCAAACAATTCACATATGTCTTTTGGATTGCTTGCAGTTAACTGGTCAAATGAAAGGTTAGAAGGATGTGTAGATGACGAGCGCATATTTCGAACATATGACCAGAACAGTTTACCTTCGCCTTTGTTGACGCTGTTTTCTGTGCTAATAATGTAAGCATTACGTGCTGCCATTATCATTTTTTTCGTTTTGGCTCTAATTCGACGAAATGCAATTTGGTCACAGTTTCTGTTGTAACGTCTATAACGCAAACGTTCTTTTTCCTTATAAGCCTGTGCAAATAAGGCGTGAACCATATAGGACCAATGCGAGGTTTAGTGGAGTAAAGCGGAACGTTTTCCTGTATGACTTCGTATAAAATATTATAGAATGCATCCACCGCAGAGTCGCAGTTAAGATCAGCAAGGACGCTCGACCAATTAATCCGACTCAATTTAGCATTAATTACTTCATAATTGGCCTTGAAATAATTAAACCGTGGAAGTTTATTTTTGTGCCGAGAAGGAGAAATGTTGAGGAGAAGTTCGTAAGAAATGGCAGGATGGTAAGAGTCACAGGGAACATAGGAGATTGTACGGTTTGAGGGCGATAAACACGACAAAGGTAAATTGCTGAGTACAAGGTCCAACGTTCTATTCATGAAGTTACGAACAACATTGAACTGCAATAAGTTACACAATTCCATAAATGACGACAGATACAGGACTTGCGAGTTAGAAAGCGTTGGGTATATTAAAGTCACCGCAGATAATGATGTTCGAATCAGGATAGGTAATGTTAATAAGATTAGAATAGTATGCAAAAAGATCAGAGAATACAGAATTTGGAGAGGCACACGGAACGTATACGCAAGAGAGTATGAGCGCCGACGAACCTGAAATTTGAACTTTAATGGTAACACAGTCAAAGGGCTCAGACTCTGTTGATGAGATAAAAGAACATACTATGTGGTCTTTGACGGCAATGAGTACACCACCTCCATTTGATTTACCAAAAAGATTAGTATTTCTGTCGCAACGAAAGACAGTGAACCCTTCCAATAGCTCCCCATTATTGATATTATAGTTAAGCCAAGTTTCCGTAATGCAAATGAAGTCGTGGGAACAAAGTATAGCAGATGCGTTAAAGATTTGGAGCTTAGTCCTTAAGCCGCGTACATTCTGATAGTACATAGAAAATTCCTTTATTTTGAAAATTTTGTTAAACGACGCCTGGAAAAAATTGTTTTATTCTCAAATTTCTTAACTAAGATACCATGCGGCCAGAAATTGGGTTCGCAAACCGGTGAATCGTCATGAATAGTTACTTTGAAGGAGGCAACAATGCGATTAGGCATATTGTCCTTCGTGAGTTTTCTGACGTTCAAGATCATCATCAATGTGGCACGATAGCCCGACGTCGGGCCTTGGCCGCCTGAATCGTTGACCTCCAATTGTCGCGGTTACGTGACCTTGTCCTCCAGTTTCGGAAGCCCAGCAGCTGGTGGGCGTCTTCACCTACCTACGGAGACGTTCAAGATGGCAGGCTCATATCCGATCTTCTTGATGATGTAATCCCTAACCTCAGCCTCAGTGGAGTCGTACGCAAGTCTAGTAATGAAAACTTGAGTGGGCGGAACACACACTCTCAAACTACATTGAGATGATGAAGCGGTTGGCGAACGACCCTTATGCTGCTGTGAAGTAAGCGAAATTTGTGACGTACCATTTGTTGAAGCACTCTGAGAACCCTTTGTAGGAACAATTGTTGGCGTCGTCTGTATGTTCAAATTAACAGACAACGGATGCTGGTAGGAAGAAACGGTAGGTTGTCGAGGCGAAAGATGATTCGAATGAAGAACAGATGGCGACAACGAGGCAGAAGATATCGACGCAGTTGGAAGTGAAAGTGTAGGAGACGCTGACGGATGAAATAGATGCTGCTGATCCAAGTGAATGTTCGGCGAAACAAAAGGCAAAGTTGTTAAGGCAGAATGCGCCGAAGGCAGCACAAAAGATGATGGCTCTTGTTGAGATAGTGATGCCGGGGATTGCAGAATTCGAGCATGGTGAGGCAAATGTTTCGACGAAGCAAGTTGAGGCTGGTGAAAAGTTGAGTCGTTTGACGGAGTTAGCAGTTGAAGTTGCGGTTGGGATTTCGAGAGGCCCTTGGAACTGAGCTCAAGTAGCTGAGGCTTGTTAACGTGTTGAGATACCTCATTCCTCTTCTGAGCCTTCTGCTGACGGAGACGTGTGGTGACACCAATATGCTCAGAGGATATGGAATCGGCTCCCGTCTTAGTAGGAATTTTGTTGGGACCAGTATCGTCGGTGGCGTCAGAAGTAAGAAAGGCCGCAACGTTATCGAAAGAATTTTGAAGACGATATGATGATACAAATTCCCCCTCCCTCCTCTCTTGCGCCGCTACAACATTTCAGTCTTTTTAAGCAATACGTTTCGAATTCCGTATTTATTTATTAGTACGAAAAAAAGGCCAATGTAGCATCAAAACGCTAAGATATATTTTGTTAATTTTATTTATTTTAAAGGATTTTAAACGTTCGCTGAAATCTCAAAATAAATCACAAATCGAATATGCACGAAAAACACGCTCAAAATCTTTGGACAATTTAGGAATTCCTGGCGCTTTGTCACGCAATCCAAGATTATCAAGAAGCAATCGAAATCTAACAGAAGGTTCGGAATCTGACGAAGTAAGTAATTCTCGAAAATCGATAAAGGCTTTGGTTATTGATTAAACATTTTTTTTCAGGACTCTAGTGACGAAAATTCCAATAGTTCTGAAGGCGAAAATGAAGACGAGAATCAACCAGCACCGGATCAGGACGACTCTGAATCAGGAAGTAGTGTAGAATCATCGCCAGTACACAATGTAGACGAAAAAGTGTTGCCATTGCATTCAAAACTACCCAAACCAATATCACGAGTAAAGGGACATAAATAGAATTAAATTTAAGTTTTTCACTCGTCTCGCGAATAGGTTTCAACAAATCTCAAGAAATATTGTGAAGGCGTACACGTTCGCGATGGAACATCCGAAGCTTTATTATTCCCACGTAGCCAAATTGCACAAGGAATAAGTAGAGAGTATGAAGTCAAAAACGCACATCCACTTATTAGAAAACCGCTAGTAGAAATAAATAGGCTTGGTCCAGTTCGAATCAAGTCAAATATGTGACGGAAATGTACCTAGAACCGCAGGATCAATAAAGAAAAAACAGCAAATTTTACGTACACAAGTAATTTTTTGTTTTATATTTTAATCAATAATTATTATGCTTACATTCCTAGCCCAATACATAATTCAGTGCACTAATTACGTTACGATACGATTAAAAGTAAAAACTAAACTACTGACAGGCGCGATAAAGCCGCCTGACATTATTTATTTATTGAAATGTGTGCCCACTGTCTTCCCAGCCGCCTTTCGTGTCAGCTAAACGAAAAATTTATATTCCAACATCTAATTCCTTACAAATAATACAAAAGGAGTGTGTGTGTGGATGTATGACTTTTGGGATCGGGTTAGTACAAACATGCAAGAGATGTGCTGCTTAATTGAGACATGAATGAATGTAGACAGATGTCCACGTTTTCTTTGTGTGTTTTCCGAGTTTCCTTTATACGACTAAGACTTTACTTTTTTATGTTTTGGTGCTCCTTGAAATTTCCTGATGTAGTGTTCTTTGTTGTTGTTTTTTCTTTGTTTTGGCCAATATTCCGATTCTTTTCTTTTATGCCAATGTGAATACTTTTCTTCCCGTCTCAGAATGTCTCGTCGAATCGGAAATGGGCCTCGTCTCATTTCTCCGGTCCCTCGACGCCTGCCTGAGTCATTAGATCGGCAATGCTCTTCTCCAGATCGTCTATTCGATTGCCCATGTCGTCGATACGCGAAATGATTTGATCCGACATCGATTGGAACTTGTCCTGAACGTTCTGCAGAAGATTTTGAACCTGAAATTCAAAGGGGAACGAATAGATGAGTTTTGTTTGGGTGCCGGCGGACGGTAGACCTCGTCCTCTGAATTGTTTGTGCTTACATATACCGTCAATTCTTGCATATTTTTCGGATCGGCGTTGCTGTTGAGCGAATAGTTTTGATCCAAATCACTGTCGATGTCTGGTTTCAGTTCAGCCATTGTGTGTTCACTTCACTAGTGCGCGTGGAACTTTTGCGTGTGCAGAAAAATCGCGACGAATCACACCGAATCGCAGTGGAAAACAACAGAAGCACAGCAGCAGAGGCGTGTATTGACAGATGACAATTTGCTTTTTGGGTGGTTGTGCGATTCTTGTGTACATGCGGGCGGGTGTGGAGAATTGCCATAGTAATTGAAAATTTGTTGACAGCTTGTAAATATGGGGAGAGGGATGTTTTATCGATATTTTTATGGTAACCGTTCCGGATAGGGAATTGGTACGATATTTACGGGAAAATAATTTCAATTATTCATAGCCATCAGAATTTGGATTGTACATATGAATATTTAATTGATATAAAATTGATTTTGAATTGTAATGTATAATGAAATAGACATTGGCGTAGCCAGGATTTCGGTCAGGGGGACGGGGGGCAAGACCAAATTTTTTTAACATCATGATTTTCTTAGGAATTGAAATTTCCGGTCGCAGAAATATTGTTAGCAAATTTTAGTAGCCTGGCTTGTGGTTGGATTGGTGCACAGGGCACGATTTCAGTATCTGTGGCGCCAAATTTTGATGATGCCATTTCATCAATATTGACCTGAAACGACCGAATCTGCAATTTTTTTTTCGCGAAATCGTAACGGTTCTCCAGATATTCAATGTCAAACTTTGACATTTATATGAGGTAGTTTAGTTTTTAATGGGAAATCGGTGGTATTTTTACTACATATTGATGTGAATTAATAGCATTGCACCGAAAATAACATTTTAAATTTGATTTGCCTCCCTGTCTAGCAAATTTTACAATTCTTGCTCGCAACTATATTTCGACTTTTCATATTACATATTAACATCTTTAACATCTTTGCCAAATTGGTAAAACTTACTATTCAAGTGGAACTGAGTAACATTAAAACGTCAATTTGATGGCATCAAACACTTTCCGCAATGTGTAAAGCGGAAATGTCCCCTTTTCTTATCAAATTACTTAACTGGATTCATAGAAAAGTCAAACTTTGACATTGAATATCTAGAGAACCGTTACAATTTCGCGAAAAAGGATTGCAGATTCGGTCGTTTCAGGCCAATATTAATGAAATGGCATCATCAAAATTTGGCGCCACAGATACTGAAATCTCCCCGTGCACAGGGTCATGGATTCCAAACTCACCGTGAACGAATTCATTTAATGGTGTTTTTCGAACTCGCTCAGATTGTAAACAAGTATCCATTTATGGGAATAAATAACATTGCTGGGCGTGCTGTTGATCTCAACACCTCAACAGAACAGCAGTTTAGATCTTGGAAATTGGTGGGTGTATTAACTTTGTCATTAAGAGTGTAACGCTTTTAAAGAAGCATCTCCGACCATATAAAAAGTATAAATATATGATCAGCATGACTTGGGGCAGTTTGTATGTTTGAATCGGTAAAATCGGACAATGGGGTCATGGGGCTGCCATACAAACCCAACTCCCCAAATTAGATTCTAATAAGAAAAACTTTTTTATTTGTGCACCAATTTCAACCAAATTTCACACAAATGTGTTTCTCTCGATGACACAAAACATATCTAAGAATGGACCAAATCGGACCTTGGGGTCATGGGGCTGCCTTACAAACCCAACCTCCCAAATTAGGTTCTACTAAGATTTTTTTTTATTTGTGTACCAATTTCAACCAAATCTCATACGAATGTATTTCTGTTAATGACACAAAACATATGCGAGAATGGATCAAATCGGAACATGGGGCTGCTACGCAAACCCAACATCCCATTTTTGTTCTTTTAAAAAACATTTTTTACACCAATTTCACAAAACCTTGAATTATCAAAGCAACAAAAAAGGTCAAAACAAATGCTCCCGCATCCATCCCAATAAAATTTTCAGAGTAAATATTTTTATTTGCCCACTTATTCCAACCAAACCCCACACAAATAATAGCGACGTTTTTTTCGTATCGCGTGTAAGTCTGACTCGAAAAAAACGATCGCGGGTAACATCCCGGTTAAGACCAAACAGCTGACATTTGACAGTTTTTGTGCATCTTTGACTCGCTTTCATCGGCCTATTTTTTAGATGTGGTGGATTTTATCACAAAAGATGATTATTTCTTTGCAAAATCTTTTCTCGTGATTAGAAAAACTCTCACATTTGCTTTGAAAAAACAAATTCCCTCATATTTCCCCTATGCGTCCGCCATCTACATTTGAGCTCTATCCCGTGTAGGGTAGTTGCACGGGTTAACTTTACCTGGGTAAGTGTCATTTTTTTTATATGAAGTTCTACCCAAACCTGCACGGGATAAACACAATAAAACGTCCCTAATATATTAGGTGTGTTTTTTTTGGTTATCCCGTGCAGGTTTGGGTAACGAAACTTCATATGAAAAAAATGACAGGTGCGTCAGCTGTCATTTTTTTATATGGAGTTTCGTTACCCAAACCTGCACGGGATAACCAAAAAAACACACCTATTGTTTTGTGTTTTTTTTGCAAATTTTAGAGTCAAATTTTAAAAATGGAGATGAGAATGATTTTCTTCTGCATTCTGATTACATTCAACTGGCCTCTAATATCTTTATCTTTTAGAGCGTAGTTTGCCTATTTTCAGTGCAATTTTTGTATCTCAGACTTTCGTCTGTCACTTTCATCTTAGCAAAGTAGCATCGTCAGTATATTTATAAATCCTTTATTGATTGAAATATGGTTAACGGTTTTAATAAGATTTCCTCTAAATTTATCAAAGTATTAACAGCGGCTAAATTTTATTGCTGGTATGATTCAGCTAGAAGGTCCCTAACAAAGCAAAACTGTATACCATTTGTCACCCTTTGAGATGAAAATAAGTTGAATTCCACTAACTTCCCGAAGGGACCTAACGATTTAAATTGTATACTCCAGCTCAGAAGCCATATGAAACAGGAAATATGGGATCCACGCAGCCACAGTAGCAAACTCACAAGTGAAATGTGTGTCCTGGTACGCAGCCTCCGTCAGTTACGAGAGGCCACTCGCTGTCATATATTTGTTTGCGCCTCCTGACTGCAAACTGTCCCGATCATGGCTTCTCCGGCAGTACTTGGTAGTGAAAAGGCATCTGCTGCGCCAGCATCAGAAATTTTTTTAAAATGTTGTATAGTGCAGCGATTTTTTTATTAAGTCGATAAGGATCTTTTTACCATCTTCATCGACCAGGGGGGGGGGGCGACTGCCCCTCCCTGCCCCCCTCTGGCTACGCCCATGGAAATAGAGGAGTTTACGCTGGGGCTAGATTTGCTCGGTTTTTCACAAGCAATAATGAATTCAGAAATTAAACCCGCATTAGGTCTGTTTTACTTTTAATGGGTTAGAACAGATAGAACAGCACAATTTTCATACAAATTTGACTAGAGTTGTTCTGCAATTTAAATTATTTAATTGGGAAAAGAGTTATTTTATGTAGAATTTTGTACAGTTTCATAGAGTTGAAATAGATTGGATGCGTTAGCATCGGCATCGGCATCAGCAGAAAAATTTCAATTTAGAACACATGGTTGAAATACATTTCCCGCGTCAGCATCAGCATCGGCAGAGGCATCAGCAGAAAAATTTCAATTTAGAACACACGCATTTGCCTCTGATGACCCACATTGACAGCAGAAGCAGAAAAAATGCTTCTGCCGCTGTCAATGTGGGTCATCAAAGCAAATGCGTGTGTTCTAAATTCTGCTGATGCCGATGCCTCTGCCGATGCTGATGCTGACGCGGGAAATGTATTTCAACCATTTACACCGATTAAAGGTATCACAGAGTGCACTTTTAAAGGCAGCATCCAGATTTGAGGATGGTAAAGCACCTGGCCCTGACGGCGTCCCTAAGGGCGTTGAAGGCGGCAATTCTGACGATGCCCGCTAAGTTCATCGATGTTTTTGGAACTTATTGCCTAGAAGATCGGATTTTCCCGCAATCATAGACAAAAACTGGTGCATATCCCAAGACCAAATAAGCCCGTTGGTGAGCTTAACTCTTATCGCCTTATCAGTCACTCGACACAACGGGAAAAGTGTTATAATTATTCAGGGTATCTCACGGCTCATGGTACATACAATTGTGGATGATAGTACAGCTCATTTGGGTGCAATTAATATTCTACATGACCCCTCTATCTTTAACCGTTATAAATTTTTAGCATTTTTTGTAAACAGTGCCAAAAGCTCGACTTGCCAAGCAAAATCACTATTTGTCACATTCCCAAATATTAAATCCAAGATTTGACTTCACTTTCTGAAACTGCACAAAATTCTACATAAAATAACTCTTTTCCCAATTAAATAGTTTAGTTTCCCAGATACTACCATTCAAACTTTAAAGAAATTCGAAAATGGATTTTTCATTGAAAAGTAAAATTGTAAAGTCGTAACGGTGCGTTGAACTGACAAATGTACAAAGTTGACAAAAGATGCCCCATTATGTTAGCTTTCGAAGGACATATACAAATTTGGGAGTTCGGATTTGTAAGATTCCAAATCTATACATGTTTAAGAGAAAAAAGCGTGGTCCTAAGTGAAAACCAAAGTAAACGTTTCCTCAATTTTTATACAAGTTTTATTTAGTAAACAAGATTTTTTTTTATAAAAAACGAAAAAAAGGAAAAGCAAAACTATCAACAATACGAACTTAAGCTTACAAGTACTGTTCGAAGTGTCCTCCTCAATATCGGCACCTTTTACCTACAGAAGAGACCGCCTGAAGCACCATTTCCCTTTTTTCTCGCAAATTGTTGCAAGCCGTTTTTCGATGCTCGGCATGACCCGTCGCACCAGACTAAAAAGGAAGTTGTATGGCTGACAACCGTATCATACTCTAAATTCAGTTGTCGTTGGAACGTTGATGATTACACACGGTAGTCTGGTTGTCAGAAATAGTGGCGATGTACCCGGGGCGAAGTAACATAGATAGGATAGGATGGAGTCTATAACAAGGTGGGAGGTCCGATGGATACACACTCATATCCCAGACATTGCTACGTGGGTAGGCCGTAAATACGGGGATTTGAATTTTTATATGACCCAGTTTTAATGGGCCAGGGAGGGTGCCGACAATATTTGCATCGGTTTAAAGTAGACGACTCGCAAGAATGGGTCAAATGCTAGGGAGTTGCGGAGGATACGAAACATGTCTTGTTCGATTGTCTCTGTTTTCGAGATATCCGCAGCCATTCGGTAGCGGAACCTGGGAGAAGACATCATCCTCGAGAAGTGACTCTTATGCTAGTATCGGAAGTCTCAGTTTTCGAGATATCCGCAGCCATTCGGTAGCGGAACCTGGGAGAAGACATCAGCCTCGAGAAGTGACTCTTATGCTAGTATCGGAAGAAAGACAACTGGGATTGTTCATATGGAGCTACAGAAGGAGGAGCGTAGACGCAAGTCTGCTACTCGCGTTGATGGCTAATTAGCTGGAACTGATCTTGTGATGCAATACTAAAAGATGGTCGCGCAGAGTCTACTAGAGATGTAACGGATCTTGTTTAGCGGATGAGGATGCGGATGCGGATGCAAAATACTATAACATTGAGGATGCGGTTGCGGATGCGGATATTAATGGAGAAATTTTTGAGGATGCGGATGAGGGTGCGGATGAGGATATGATCGAATATGTAGACAACAATATTTAGGTTTCACACTTTTCATGAAGATGAAAAAAAGTTGAAATTCCTCTGATTAGTGTGGTTAAAAATTAAAAAGTTGCATACTTCCTTACTTCGCTTCACCTTAAAAAAAAACCCACTTCACCCGCCTCAGTTCAATTCATTTAAAACAAAACCACTCAAACACTAGTCACAAAAATGCGAACCGGACGTGCGTTCCTTAATTCACTCGTAGTCGTAGCTGTAGTCATCACTGACTACTCAGATCATATAAATGGAACGCGCTCCTGCTGTGCTGACCGACAAACTGAAGCTCAGTAGTATATACGATACAGAATATAATTTGTCTCAATGCATTTCTTTATACAGTAGAGCGTCGATTATCCGAACGTCGATTATCCGAACATTCGATTAACCGAACCGAGCACTCAGCTTCTTTTCATGTGAAAGACATCGAAAAAATCGTTTTGCTCGTTTTCAGTTTTTCGCTTAGTTCTACATTTGGGCTATTTTCTAATTTTTCTATGGAAGTTCGATTAACCGAACTTTCGTTTACCCGTACCACCCTTGTCGACATTAGTTCGGATAATCGACGCTCTACTGTAGTTACAACGTAGCACGTGGGTCGCATATATCCGCTAATTGTCTGCATACAAAAATGAGGATTGCGGATGAGGATGCGGATGTAAATATTTACAGGATGAGGATGAGAATGCGGAGTTTAATTTTTATGCGGATAATCCGCGATTGCGGATGCGGACATCCGTTACATCTCTAGAGTCTAGCGGTGACAACAGAGATAGGTGTTTAGGTTTAGTTGGTAAAAGTCCAATGGAACTGACGGGTTTTTGCTACTCTGCTTGCAGTGTCAACGCCCATCAATAGGTGTGTTTTTTTTGGTTATCCCGTGCAGGTTTGGGTAACGAAACTTCATATAAAAAAAATGACAGGTGCGTCAGCTGTCATTTTTTTTATATGGAGTTTCGTTACCCAAACCTACACGGGATAACCAAAAAAACACACCTTCTATAAGAAAAAAAGGAGGGTCAAATCTGCTATCGACAAGTCAATAGCAAAGCATGAACATTCCCAGGGGACCATGGGCCCTACTCATCAAGAAGTTAAGGTTGGTGTATGTGAAAGCCAGCTAGAGTTCCAACGCCGGGGTGGGGCTTTTAAAGGAGAGTGCATTCCGATTGACCGGGAGGTAATACCGCATATAGCTTAGGAACTCCCTGGACGGCAGTCCTTGTATATATCCTGCTGCATTTACTCTCTCTCTCTCTGCAAGCTTGCATTCCTTCTAGTAGGAGCTCAATCTGTGCTTAATTGTACACGGAATATAAGCTTACCAACACGTGGTTATTCCATTTAGATGAAAGAAAACGATGTAGCTGCCTGTAGAAACATACGTTACTATATAGAACGGCGAAGTGATAACATCACAGGTTGAGCAACGCGACTGCAGGAGAATTATAGTTGGGTTAGGAAGTAGAAGACATTAATCAGTTATACTGTAAAAAATGAGAACGGATTTGAAATTAATTCCTTCCTCTGAGTATATGCCTCAAGCACTTTATAAGACTCCAACGAACCAACGTTGCTGGCAGAGCTAAATAGGAATTTCCCGTACCGTGCTCGAATTTGAGCGTTTCTAAGTGCCCTGGAGCGTATCAGACGAATGCGTTAGTGTTTAAACAATCTATTAAAAACACACCTTCAAAATTCATTCCATTTATTATACCGCATAGAATAGTCTGTCTTTGTGTTTCTATTTCGCACAAATACAATCACAGGTTTGGCTGGCTCTACACTCAATATGCAATTACAGAATTTTTCTTTACCTATTTCAACTTAACTTAAATAACTAGAATCTTTCAGAAATGCGACTCGCCACCGATCGCAAATTTCCATAAACTTTGCTTGGCGGCGATCCTAAAATCAAATTACAAATCGCTCGTCTTGCCAACTGAATGTTTTGATAACTGCCTAAAATGTGGATTTTGCTATCGGCCAACACGATTCGGGTTTTCGTAACGTTTTCAATGGTGAATTTGGTGCGACCACCTTTGCCAGCAAGACGGCCAATCGCCCGACTCATGTGATCGCCTCTGAGCGTTTTTACGTCCTTTACTTCGAACGATTCGACAAAGAGGTCATCCAGTCGAAGTAGTGCCAACGAGTCGTCAACCTCGAAACCGCACAGGAACGCTTTGACAAAATCGGCGGCTTTTTGGAGATTTGCAATATCCGGTGTCTCGGGACTGACGCGAATTTCAACCTGAAAGAATGTAAATTTATTGTGATATAGATTGTTTTGTATACATCAAACTCAGTGTCAAATGTAACATTTCGCAATAAATTCTTGAAGTTTTCTAGGAAATTATAGGTAGCAAATTTGTCTAATTTCCTTACCTGTCTGGCTTTCATATTGAAACGAATCTGTAATTTCATATGCTCGACAATAGGACTGAAAATTTTCATCCAATTCTCCTTTAGTGATGAGTATCTAAAAAAGATAAAAGCTTCATCAGTACACTTTTATAGACAGAATTTTATTTCAATTTACCTATGCGGCGGGACAGCAATTTTTCTGATTTCTTCACTCGAACGTTTCCGTTTGCTTTCAGGTTTTGTGCTAAGTACGTTACCCTCGATGCCAGCAATCTCTTCGACTTCCATTCCATCGCCCTCGGAGTGGACACGTTTCTTTGCCTTTTTTGTGGCCTTTGGTGGCAAAAAATTTTCAGTGGAAATGTTTTCTTCGGCACTCATGATGTTGGTGTTTTGGAAAATAGTTTGTGAAGGCTGAACACTTGAGTAGTAACAAATGCACGATAACTATTTACAAACTGAAAAGGATCAGCAAAACCATGCCATGTGCATGCTGTCAAAAAAAGAAAGATGACAGTTTTGTTGCCAGATAATGGACTTACCAGAATAGAAAGAAGAACTACAGCTGATTAGATGGCGTTCGGAATTGATATACCAATTCATATATACAGTGATGGATGAAAATATATTTTATAGCATTTTTTTTGTGCGGTGGGGAAAATTTAGAAAAACTGACCGCTTATATACCGGAGCAAAGATAAAAAGTTTTAGACAAATTTAAATTATTTTTGGACGGCATATACGGGGTGCACTAACTAATCGAAACTAAATTTAGTCCCGCTCGCAACAGATGGCGAGGTGCTTACCAATCCATAATGCCTAGCCAAGCGACTGTCTCTGAAATTTATCCAGGAAGAGCGAAGTCGTCTTGTTACTGGAATGATATCGTTTTCGATTTTCGTTTCGCTACAAAGTTTATATGAAATTCCTGGTTAGAAAAAACGCGAGATTAAAAAATTCCAATCATAATATTGTCATCATAATATTGTAATCGGAATGTCAGATAAACCATTTCTAAACATCTGCACATTCCACAACCAATTCGAATAAAAAGAAGAAGAAGAAAGTTAATACGCGAACTAGACTAGGACGGTATATTCACCCTATGGAAAAGGTACTATCTCCAAAAATGCTTTAAGATAGTTTAAATTAAGAGCCGGTATATAAGCGCTCACTGATACTGATTGAGTTTCGGAATGCAATTGACTGAAATTTTACTTAAAAACGCAAAAAATGTCCTCCCAAGCAACAATTCGTTTGCTTTAAAGAAGCACTTCACACTGTAGCAACCATATAGTACCACGGAATTCATTTATCGTGTGACATCGCTTAAAGTAATATTTTTATCCGATAAACCATCCTTAAAGTATTTTCCGGAAAGCTTCTGTCATCATTATGGAATAAATTTAAAGATTGTGGTATAAAACTTCGATAAAACTGTCTCTAAACGACAACCTAAAAAAGACACTCCGTTAAATACTCCACTCTTGTGTTTTATTGGATGATACAGCACACACATGCAATAGTCTCTCTAGTTAACTCACACACATGCATATATTCTTCTATAGCACAGTCGGTGTCATTTTTATCGTGTGACATTCGTATGGTCATCCAATAAATTGTTCAGCCTAGTTTTATTGAAGGATGGACTTTGTGATTTATTGAATTGACACTTATGAAGTGCTCCGGAATACCACGTTTCTTGAATTGAATTCATTGAAATATTGCATGAAACTAACATTTCCTCACTCCTTGTTAACTTATGAATCAGCGCAGAAAATGTCTGCATTTTGTTGATGAATGTGTGGATTTATTCAACTTCAATTGACTGACATATAAAGAAGAAGGTGCAATGGAGAAGAGTCGATAAAGAAGTGTTGAGCACTTGTAGTGTTTACGAGCAATGTTAACTATATGTGAGGTTGGCCGAGTGGTTAGGGCGTCGGACTGGCGTCCGACAGTCGCTGGTTCGACGCTGGCTGGGGGATTTTTTTTTTCACGAGAAAATGACAGAAAATGATGACATAACACATTGATGTATGTCTTTTTCAAAGCTTAGTTCAGTGCTACAATAAGGTGCAATTGGATCAAAAAACGGCGCCAAACGCCATTATTGGACTATTATTCAGAGTTAATACCCTGTAAAGTGCCCCTATTGTCGTTAGAAGATAATATTTTACGAAGTATTATAGGGATGAAATTGTTACTTGGGCTGGGCCCGTTGCACAAAAAACTACAAGTGAAAACTATTAGTGAAGTTACTAATAATTTCTGTTGCGCAATCTGAAACTAGTAGTATGGTACATTAGTGCAATTTCTTCTATTATGAACTTATAATATTAGTTTCTTTTGCATAGTTGTTGAATGCTACTTGCAATTACAGAAAGAGTTGTAAATTGTAACACTATTTCGGTTGAAATACACTTCCCGCGTCAGCATCAGCATCGGCAGAGGCATCGGCATCAGCGGAAAAATTTCAATTTAGAACACTCGCATTTGCCTTTGATGACCCACATTGACAGCAGAAGCAGAAAAAATGCTTCTGCCGCTGCTGCTGCTGTCAATGTGGGTCATCAAAGGCAAATGCGTGTGTTCTAAATTGAAAATTTTCTGCTGATGCCGATGCCTCTACCGATGCTGATGCTGACGCGGGAAATGTATTTCAACCATTTGTGTTGCTCATCTAAAAAACCACCAAAAAGTATTTTTTCAGGGAACTCTTGTACAACGCAGTTCCAGTGCGATCGCAAAGAAATAAAACCGGTCACAAGCCTATTAGCTGTTAATTGATCAATGGCGATTAAATCCACTAGAGAGGCTACTTAGAGGCTCCTCTTAATTATGCTATTGATCCGAAGGACTTAATTCCATACTGACTGAAGCTCTTAACGTCAATAGTGGAAAAATTGTGCAACATAAATTTTGAATTTACCAGTTTTTTGCTAATTTTCAGATGATTTAAGAGACTCTTTGTATGATAGGTGCAAAATCTCAGTCTATCTGCAAAGACAAAGAAAGACCTGAAATTTATTTCGAGAGGAGAAAAACTTTAACAAAATTTCCCTACTATATAATTTTCTGCTCAAAAATTTAGTTTTAGTTTTATTGAATTCAGTCGAAAAAAATAGAGACAATTTCTATTTGAAAATTGTCGACGAGTTGATTTGTTTTTTAGATAGTTTTTTTTAACTTTGCTCAGGCATTTTAACTTGTTTCAAGGAATACGTTGAATTACCCCAACTTCGTACTAGACGGTACCCCAATCTGCTTTCATTTTCTAGCTAGAAGTCTGTAGCAATAAATAAAGAAGTAAACAATTTCCTTGACTCCAAAAACTCACTGACTGCCATTTGGCTGGGCGTCCAGTTTTGATACTCAACTAAATCATCTAACAGCTGACAATTTGACAATAGCTTGTCCAATTTAAAGTGATAATTTTGCAACTTTTGTTCGTTTTTTATGTGAAATTGTATAAGTTACTCTTGAATAGCCTAGTAATAATTTTAACGCGCAGAGCTCGATTTTTATAAGTAAATTAGGAAAAACTCATCTCGCGATGCTAATTGGAATCAATGTGGATACAGCTTCAGGCAACGAATCAATTGAATACAAATATAAAACAATTTTTCACGTTTTTATCGAAAACCCAAAATCAAAAAACCAAGAATCCAAATCTTCCATAACTGTACCTTCTCAGCAGCAGCATCAGCATCACGAAATGTCAAGCGCAATGCATTTTACATTGCTGACAAAAATGCTGGGCAGAAAGCTCGGCATTCAGCATATTTGTCTGCTATGAAATTCTGCCGATGCTGCTGCTTCTGCGCGATATGTATTTCAAGCATAAAACTTAACGCAGTGGCGCGACAACGGGTGGGGCTAAGGGTCGAGTGTACAATCATGGTTTAACCAACGCCATCTAGATACATCAAGGCCGTAACTCAGCTGTATCATGCCGTCATAGTTTGCCTACTGAATTTTGGATTTACACGAACAAACAACAAGCATATGACGTAATTAAAAGAAACAACAAAACAGTGCAAATTTAGTGGGTGATTTTTCTACACTGCGGCCTTAATATACAGGGTGTCCGGAAACTGCCGCATAAACGCACCGGATTGTGATTCCTCATGTGATTTCCAGCAAAAAAGTTATACGGGACATACCCCCTCAGCTTAACCCTTTAGCTGCCACACGCATTTAAAATTTTTTGAAAAAATAATTTTCCTACACGACTTAAAGCCTAATATCTCCAAAGCTAGACCACCTAGAATAGTGGAATGAAATGATTATTACAGCCAATAAATTTACCTATAAAATAAAACTAACTACACCAAAATCCGACAAGAGGTTTGGTTTTTACAGAGCTTCAAAGTCAAATTTGCGTGATTTGACCCTAAAACAATCATTTTTTCCATCTCAATTTTCTCCAACTTCTGCCAAGGTGAGGTGCTTGTACGATTCTTTTAAAATTTGGCGCATATTCTTACAATCATATCTTTCTTACATCATTTTAATCTAGCTCCATTACTTCTAACAGTTTTTATACGTTAAATGTAGAAAACTAGGGTTAATTTTAGCTCGAATTAAATACAATTCAATGGACACTGCCCCTAAAGGTCTGCAATATTGGTAAAATCTATTCAAAGTATGTCGAAATCGAGCCAAAATTAACCCTAGTTTTCAGCATTTAATTAGTACCTTAACTGTTAGAAATAATGGAGCTAGAATAAAATGATGTAAGAAAGATATGATCGTAAGACTATGCGCCAATTTTTAAAAGAATCGTACAAGCACCTCACCTTGGCAGAAGTTGGAGAAAATTTAGATGAAAAAAAAGATTGTTTTTGGGTCAAATCACACAAATTTGACTTTGAAGCTCTGTAAAAACGAAACCTCTTATCCGATTTTAGTATGGTTAGTTTTATTTTATAGGCAAATTTGTTGGATGTAATAATCATTTTATTTCCCTACTCTAGCTCGTCTAGCTTTGGAGATATTAGGCTTTAAGTCGTGCAGGAAAACGATTTTTCCAAAAATCTGAGGGGGTATGTTCGATACAACTTTTTTGCTGGAAATCAACTGAGGAATCATAATCTGGTGCGTTTATACGGCAGTTTCCGGACACCCTGTATAGACGGCGGTGGTTTAACTCACCGTTTAGTTAACTGTAGTTTAATTTTAAACTCCGTTTAACTAACTGGGGAATATACACTACGCGATAATTAAAATTTCTGGCTAAACAGCAATTTAAAAAATCATTAGTTTTCATTAGGAACTGGATATTTTCGAATGGGAGCTATTCATATTTTTAATTTCAAAATAAAATGGCCCGAATGAAAATTCATGGTTTAACTGATGGTTAAACCCACAACTAAACTCCGTTTAAGGAAATTGCCAAGCAGTTAAACTGTCGTTTAAACTGCAGTTTAAATAAAGAGATAGAAAGCAAGGACCCGGCATAATCCATTGCACTTCCTTTTGGTTTATCCGCACAGTTGGTAGTAGCATATACTATTATATACGATGAGACCAGAAGTCCTAGTCCTTAAAATTAACTTTAACAAAAATCATCAAAAATCTAAATTACCTACCTACCTACAGTGGGAATCGATCCCGGGACCCTATGATTTGAAGACAGACATCCTAGCTGCTACACCACGCAGACTATACGTGACGAAGGTTTATAAAATATACATAAAGTGATAGTGAGATCAATATGTACTACTATGATCGATGTCATGTAATTAATGAACAATATCATCAATTATTTTGTTTTAGCTACTATCGCGGCTAATGTATGGGTTCATAGCCGGAATGTACAATGCATAAGATTCTACTGGAAGTTCATTGTGTTCATGATCGCTTTACATTAAGTTGAAATTTTGTTTTCGTTATACTAACGACCGGTGTTTCGTAAAATATATGAACTCTGTATTATTTTAAGGAAGAGAAGGTTTACTTACTATGAACTAATTCATCATGGCAATGAAAAAAGTCTATGCTCCTAGTTCATTAATATTATGATGATTTTTTTTTTAGTGTCTACGAAGGAAAACAAAATAAGGTTCTGAAACGCATTTTTATTTTCTACAAGGCTGGAAGTTTCAAAGTTAAATCTGATCTGATGCGCATCATTGAGACAAGATGCGAGTATTTTGGCGGGGTTGTATTTATACCAGTGGCGTAGATAGCTTTTCGGAGAGGAGGGGGATCATTTTGCAAGATTACTTACACCTTCACGGTTATAAAATGTTGAATTTCAGAATAACAATTTCTGTATTTATTAAGGTACGTTGTGCTAGACGCGGCCGCACGACTGCGACTCGCTCATTCCATATAAAAACTCGTTTCTCTCTCATTTTAAAAACGAGTTTTTATATGGAACTAGCTGAGAGAGCTCGATTTGCTCGCTCTCTTATCTAGTGCTCGCTACGGTCGCAGTGACACTAATTTAACTTTATGAGCGATTTTGAATGCCAATCAACCTTACTAAAATGTGCACGCGCCACCTATTGAAAACTGTTCATACTAACCCAGAAACTATCATACATCCAGGTTGACGGTTATCGCTGACCACCCTGTGCACTGATTGGAGAAGAGGGTCCGATGACCCTTTAGGCAATTTCATGGCGAGTCCGGTGACACCTCAATCGTTTCACTCCGCCAAAGGATTGCGGAGATATCGACGGATTTCCGAAATAGTACGAAGTTGATTGTGAAATTGCTGTGACAACATTCAGGATGTATGTATGCATGTACGTAAAAACGTAGTCACCTTGAATACAATTTATCGGAGATATCGGCGGATTTCCGACCACCATGGGCTCTAATTGGGGAAGAGGGTCCAATTATCCTTTAGGCAATTCGGTGGCGAGTCCGGCGATACCTCAATAGTGTCGCTCCGCCAAAGGGTTGCGGAGACGGCCAACATCCAGGTTGACGGTTATCTCTGATCACCCTTTGTACTGATTGGAGAAGAGGGTCCGATGACCCTTTAGGCAATTTTGTGGCGAGTCCGGCGACACCTCAACAGTGTCGCTCCGCCAAAGGATTGCGGAGATGACCAACATCCAGGTTGACGGTTATCTTTGACCACCACTGATTGGAGAAGAGGGTCCGATGACCCTTTAGGCAATTTTGTGGCGTGTCCGGCACCACCTCAATCGTGTCACTCCGCCAAAGGATTGCGAATATATCAACGGATTTCCGCAGTAGTACGAAGTTGATTCTGAAATCCTTGTAACCAACATCCAGGATGTATGTATGTACGTAAAAACGTAGCCACCTTGAATACGATTTTTCGGAGCGACACTGTAGTTGATCCAATGACAACTCAATATATTCCTAAGTGAATTTAAATGTTGTCGATGAAAACTTGATTACAACATGTGACTCTCATACAAAATGGAATTTCGATATTTACCACCACTTCCTTTTATATTTTCAAAAAAGTTTTGGTCCATAAACCTTCTCCAATGTAAGACAGATAAAACAAAAGAAAAAAATCGACCAGTGGTTTAGAAGTTTACTGGCAACAGACACAAATACACGTCCATTTTTATATATATAGATGAGCGAGTCGCATTCGTGCGATCGCGTCTAGCACAACGTACCTTTACACTTCAAATTCGTGAGTAGATATTTCTAAAATTTCCAAACTTGACACCTATTATTGTTTGAAAAGGATACCAAAAATGTGAGTAGAACTTAAAATTCGGACTGTTAACATTCGTTTAAAAAAATTGTAGAAAAGTTTTGATTAACTCTTTATTTAATCCTCAAATTTATTTTCGCTTTAATTTAAATCCCAAGAACCTCGACACAAATGTTTTATTACAATATGCTTTATTTTCTGGTACACACTACTTCCTTTTCCATTTGATATAGTAGAAAGTTGTAAAAGAAAATCGGTTGAGTCTCTCATGCTGGTCAAATATTTTACAGTTAAGTTGATTTCCGGTACAGTGTAGCAGACTAAGCTTCGGAATTTTAAAACTTGTCCGCATTTTTCCAATTTTTGAATATCTTTGCGCAACCCCTGAGAAATCATCAACCCTAGGGCACCGCGGAATTTCGTTTGTTTTTTTGTTAATTAGTTTCGAATTACTGCCTGCATATGACTATATATTTTTCAATTTTGGGAATTTCTACAATTTATTTTTATATTATATTTAGTTTAAAAAACGAATCCTGGTTATAGCTTTGAGAGTTCTTCGTATTAAATTCAATTAAATTGCGAATTTTAACTTAACAAAAAAGAATGTTGATAAGCTCAAGCAATAAAAGAAGCTTAAAAATTGGAAGCAAATTGGAAATTCCACTTCTGTGGAAGAGCGGAACATTAAGATTTTCCGGCGACAAATTTTCAATCAGTGGTTACATTTAATTTTTCCAGCAGCATTTCTAGATCCAATTTGGAAAAGTATATGAACGTAAAGTCCTCTGCTGGAGTTTTCTATTCTATCTACACGCTTCTATTTGAAATTCGAGGAAGTGCTAAATTTTCTATTGCAGTTCTGAATATGGTTTCATGTTTGTTTGAAACACTGCACACGTACCTAAAGTAACAAGAAAAAAGTGTAACCGAAGGGGGGGGATTGATCCCCTTAATCCCCCCCTTATCTACGCCACTGATTTATACCAATCCTTTTTGCGGCTGAAGACTTTTTCTTTGGCGGAAACCTTTTACAACACAGTTGTTTTTGTGAGATATCATATTTTTTTGCAGTTTCCGATTAACAAAATCGACTTAACATATCAATAAATGATGAAGATTATATTCATTGCCCTATTGTCACGAATTTGTTTGAGAACAATGGGCCGTATTCATAAAAAAGAGGATATGCTTATACTTGCAAAATATGAAGGAAATCCTCCCGTTTGTATTCATAAAAATTTGAAGCAGAACCTTTTACTTTTAGAGTAAAAGGTTATGCTTATAACTAGAGCCCGGATTTTCGTGCAGTAAAAATTGAAAAACGTGCAGTAAAAATCCCGAAACGTGCAAAATCGTGCAATATAAATGCCCGAATGTGCAGTTTGCGTGCAATATTAAAAAATTGCCATTTTCATTGTTCTTTTTAGGCTTTTAGACGCTTACGCTTTGAAAAAAGGACGTAGGTAAAATATGGAAAAAAATTTAAGAAAAAAAGTAAAATATTTTTTTATTTAAAAAGCGGGACACTTTCAATATTTTACCCTAACATAAACTTTTTCCCTTAAAATGCTGTCTAGATTAGCGCATTCCAAATTCCATTCCAAATACATAACCGGTTTTTGTTTAGTTAGGATCCATCGCTCAACCTTTGGGCTTATCTAATTCGAGAAATCATAGTTTTAAAGAGGGAGATTTTCCTACATATATTTGAGTTCAGTTAACCACCAGATTAACATGCACTCTACACACAAGAATTGCAAAATTGTATGAAAATCAACCGGCATTTGATGACATTTCCATTAATGGTGATGCACTTTTTTTGTTTTATTAGAGAGTTTTAGCTTATCGTTTGAAATCAAACGACATAATGACATTCCATATAAAAATTTGCTTGGTTACCGTATACGAAACAATATATCTTAATTTTGCATGCATGTGCCAAGTAGGCATGGGCGCATGGGTGTATTTCCGTATATTTGATGCTCTGGAAACAGTCGAAATTGGCGAAATAATTTGTCGTGTTTTACACCTGTGCCTACTTTAAAACGATAAGCTAAAACTCTCTATTGTTTTTCCACATGTATTTTCTTTCCCAATACATACTTTTCTCTTCTCTGTCTATCGAAAATTTCTGCACGTTACATAATGTCTGGGAAAAAATTTAATGAAACAGGGGTAAAAATGCAAATGTTCGTTTTCATGCAAAAACCTTAAAACGTGCAATTACCCTGAAAAGTGCAATTTCGTGCATTAACGTGCAATTGCACGAGAATCCGGGCTCTACTTATAACTCATATAAAAGAAAATGGGTATTTCGTATTCATAATCTTAACCTTTTACTCGACACAAAAAACATATCCTCTAAAAATTTTGAGTGTGATCAATAGCAGACTCATCTCTGAAGTAAAAGGTTCTTTCGTCTATAATAAATTGGTGTAATGGCAGATTTTGTGGATCTAAGAGGTGTTAAACAATATACTAAGCCCCGCTTACCAACCCTTGAAAGTGATTTGAAAGCATTATTTCGTTTTGAAGAAATTATTATTTTCATCAAAAACATTAATTTTTTGTGTACACTCCTGGCTATTTCTTTGTATCCTTTCCAACTTTTCATAATACTCCTTTTGAACTTTACTCGTCTGGTACTAAATGTTAAAGATATTTTATAGTCAGTCCTCTTGTTTCATCCGTTTCGTACAATTCGGTCGGTCGCCCAGTAGATGCTTCACTCCGTTGCTGAGGAGATCTGTCTTCACGAGTTCCAATCTGCAGGGCACCTCTATCTCTTCCAATTGTAGGATTGTTATCTCCCTCCATAGCCTTAAGTACGCATTTCCCCAATCATACAATTTTATCGCTTTGTTACCCGTTTTTTAGGTCTATTTTTTTCTTCAGCCTGGTCTTCTTGTTAACTTTTTTCAATAAGCCTTTAGCATCCAGCGGCCTACCAAATGTTCTTGAATACTTAGTAGTGAGTAATGCAATTGCCTCGTCTTTTCTTTGTTTTATTTTTGCATCTTGCGATTTATCCAAAATAACTGGATCAGCAGGAATTCCTTCCGCTATAAACTGTAGTTCGCTGGTACATACTGTTATCTTCTGGACTGGACTCTGAACTCTCACTTGGACTACTTGAAGGACGCATTTTGACCCCACTGAACACCACCTCAAACTGAATGCATATATGTGTGAACGAAATGACAAATGGAATGACGCCCAAAGGCATCACGACATTATCATGTTATAGTACGTTTTGATATGTCATTCAGATCTCAGTCGAGTTAACCTTTCACTCGTTCTTGAAGGAAATCCTCGCAAGTATAAGGTAATGATTATGAATACGAAAAGAAGGAAATGCTTATACTCTTACCTTTTACTTCAGAGCATAACCTTATACTTCTACCTTATGATTGGGAGGATATCCTTCATTTTTATGAATACGGCCCAATAATTATAGTAATGATAAACCCCTTGCTAACCTTTGTCTCTTCAGTAACCTTAGTGACCTCTTGGTCCCCTTGGTAACCTTAGTAACCATAGCACACTTGATAACTTTGGTGATCTTGCGGAAGTCCTTAGTAACCTTGGTAGCCCTGATGGCCTTGGTAGTCCCTGTAACCGAGCAAACCTTAGTATATTTGTACATCACATTAAACTTAATGTTAACCCTAACTTTGACCTTAACCTTGGCCTAAGCCTAAACGTCAAACTTAACCTTAACGCAAACCCTACCCTTACATTTAACCATAATAATAACGTTAACTGCGACCTATCAATAGCTTTAACCCTATCCGTTACCCTAAACTTCATTTTGACTTTAACCTTAGTCTAAATTTTTACTCCATCTCTATCCCGAACCCTAACATTCATCCTAATCTTAAATCCAATTTTTAATGTATCCATTAAGCCTCACTCAATATATGATTCAAATTACATCCATATTTCCTAAGTTCCAAATTGGGCCTATCAACACCAAACGATTAAGACACGATTCCCGTTACTACTACACACCCATGACTTTCCTTATATCCAGGTTCCATCAATCTCTTTGTTAAAATATCCCTATCTACTACTTTTAAATCTTTGATCTTCATCGTCGTTGTGTCGTTACGTTACGTTACGCTCGTTAGTTACGTTACAAATTTTGTTAAAATTAACTCATGAGAATTTCTTGAGAAATCGATTTTTAAACCATATAAAAAGACTTAAGCGAGAAACTCTATGCATTATTTTCACATTTTTCGCTGTATCTTTTTTGTTACTGCACGGATCGGAGCAAATAATTGCCTATGCACACCTTCAGGACAGACTCTATCAATGGGACAAGACAGCAAGTCCCGAGACGCTCTCTACCAGGCTCTAGCCCTGTTAATAAACAACAAGAACAACGATAACGACGAGAACACGATTTTTGAAAAAATGCGACTTTCAAACTCTTAAATCTCCGGCGTTTTTCATCATATCTTCTTGAAATTTGCTACACTTCGTAAGACGGCGCGAGCGACAACCTCTATTAAATTTTAACACTCAGGACCTACCAGGGTCCCAGCTACAGAGGTCCGAAAACCCGTACTTGTTCCGTCGTGTAAACATAGTCTTAGTCGCTTCTCACTTTTGATTTGTTGAAATTTCTTCGTTTTTCTTTGGCGGGTGGGACGCTCCCGCGTCCCTAGATGTATTTCGTTGAAGATTTTATAGAAATATGAGTCATGATCGCTAGTTTCGATTGTGTGTGAAACATTTTAGAACATAAAAATTAAGAAAAGAAACACCTGAGATAGTTTTTGCAAGGAAAAATTATCTTCAAAATAAATTCTTCGAAAAAAATGTCTGCTTCGATTATAAATTTTTACCGAGCTCTGAATATTATACAGCTGAAAAATGTGTAAGGCATATCAAATTAAAAGTTTGAATTTTTCATTGCAATTGAAGATTTGACGCTTTGGTGTAGGAATCTCACATTAGAAAATACATTAGGCAATAATAAAACCGGGCATTGCAAAAAATATTACAAGCCTAATTGTTGTACAAATATATTCTAGTAAAAAAAGAACAGGATACAATCATTGTATACATTAACGATCATTGCATTCGCATTTTCACGATGCCTATAGCTACGAACTAATTTCCATCGAATATCAGCGTGAATGCAACAGGACTTAAAAACACCATCGTATAGCGTCCACTGGAAAACTGCACCTTCAACCAAATTATGACAGCCGACTGAAACCAGATCGCAAAAACCTTCAAGAAGGGCACTCCTCCTAGCAAGTTGAACTTTTATATCTTTTCAATATTCAGTTTTGTTGTTTGTGTTGTCGGAATTGCATCATAACCTTTTCAATATTTTTGTGACCAAAACTCCAGAGATGTACTGACAACACGCTTGGAATACGCTTGCAGACCAATAAAAGTTAATGTCTTTAAAATTACCGTTACTCAGAACAGAACATTTACTGTTGCTTGGAGGCCATGTTTGTGTTTCACCGTACGTTATGCAACTGAGGAAAATCAAGAGACCATATTTCAGTTTTGAAAATCGTAAGCAATTTATATTTTTAGTAATAACATTACATAGATTATTTTCACCTTCTCTCCAGTCACCTCCATTTGTCTTCTTTTTTCATGTTTCTATTTTTTTACATTTCATATTTTCGGGATTTTAATTTAAAATTTGTTATCCCACCGTTTCCATATCAATTAAAAAAAACTTAATCAAGATGCATTTATCTAGAAATTGATTGTTTTAAAACGAATAAAACACAAACGATATTTGCAATTTGAAATCAAATTATTCCATAAAATTGTCATCATATAATTTATACATTACAAAGATCTATATTTTCTTTAATAATAATATGTGTGTTTGTTTGTGTGTAATGTATGAAACATTTAACAGTGTATAAGTGTTGTTTTTTATTTATTAGTTTTCCTATACTTTTTGGTTAGATTTTTTTGCTGTGTTTCTGTGTGTGTTGTTGGATTTATCTACAAACTTAGGGGAACAGTTAAATTGTAGTATGTACTTATTTTTAATACAATTCTATTAATTAATTTCTTGTTTTTGTATTTCAAATATATCCTAGAACGAAAAATTTGATTCTTTTCAGAAAGTAGTGTTTTTATACAAAAACTTTTGTTCGTCTACGGTTATCTAGTACATATTAGAAAGCAATTGATTAAATTCTTAAGAAAACGATCGATAAAAGAAAGAGACTTATTTTGGTTTTTCTTTGTAGAAATTGTTTACCTACTTTTTGACAAATTGTTTGCTAAGTGTTTGTTTTGTTGAATATTTAGGTATATGTAGCGAAAAATTGTCAGATTTGAGAGTTTTGCATGTTTAATTTTCTGAATTTTTGGTAATTTTCAGGTTTTTTGAAAACTTGTCATGTTTTTATGTCCGATGCATCTTTACTATGTCTTTTGTCTGCATGCATAGAGCTGTATTGTAAAATCGAATGTGTTTTTGTGAGTGTGTGTCATTTGTAAAAAGATATTATCCCTTTTTCTATAATATAATAGATTTCATGTTGGTAGATTTTACAGATGGACTTTTTTCTGAATTTTGCCGTTTCATTCAAATATTTGTTTATTTACCTAATTTTTTTATCGGTTGATTTAATTCTTTACTTAAGAATCTCTTTTTTGGTTTCATCTGAATTATGTAAAAAAATTTATATCATATTATAATATATATATATATATATTTATTCATATACATAGTTTACTTTTTGGGTTTTAAATATTTATATTCCTCTTCGTTACTTTTTTTACAGAAATATACCTATTTATACATATACAATGTACTTTTAGTGAATAGATTTTCTTGGGATTGTTTTTTTGTTGTCTTAATATTTTTTTCTTAGTTTCTTAGTTGTTAAAGTATTTAAAGGATGCTTCTTTTTGTGTTTTTTCATATATTTTGTTTTTTTTTTTCTATTTAGTTAAGGCAAATAAAATGTTCGTAACGAACAAATGGCAAAAACACAACAAAGGAGGAGATTCGTGTTTCTTCTTTTATTTATATCAAATATTAACTATTTACTATGTAATAAAGAAGTATGCATATGTATTTATAATATTGTTTATATTTGATGTATTATCTTTTGTTTTTGCTATTTTCATGAAAAATAAGTGCATTGATTTAATTAGTTATTTTTTTATCTAGTTGACTTAAAAGTTCTTTTGTTACATATTTGTTTTTGTTGTTGATTTTTCTATTTGCCTTTTAATCGTTAAGTGGATTGAATGATTTTTCATATGTTTTTCAGTTGAGTTGTTTATATTTTTATGACAAGAGTTGAGTTTTAGTTTCCTTTTGGCTAATGCGTTGCGTGACCTATCTTTGTGTAATATGCAATTTTACAGGTTCTAGTATTTATGTATTTATTTTACATTTCGTTTTGTTTTTGTTTTCAGTTATTTGTTCGGTTGCTGTTCTTGTTTTGATAGGGGTGCAAGATTCATTCGATTACAGTGTTTTTGTTCTCGGGATTCAATTTCTCTTTTTCCGGATCGTTTATTTCGGTATTTATTTTTGTACAAACATTTTACTATGATGTTTTAAGACGGACTCCCTTCACCGAAACATAGGCATAACGGATACTAACGGGAAAATTTTTAACTTGTTTAAGCAGTATAATGAATGAAATAAAATATTATTGTCAGCTCGGAAATTGGCTTCTCATAAATTCTAAAGAATGTTTAAACTACCAAAACTAATTTCTTCCGTGTATATTCAGGGACATTTATCAGAGTTATTTGTTTGTCCTAATACACCATTCCACAAACGCGTTGCTCTTACTTCAAAGAGAAGTATTAAGCACCGTGTACCGTGGACAGGCTATAATGATTATAGTGGAATCGCTTTTCGTCGTCCTGCATTTTTTTTTCCGAAATTCGGCTAATGACGGAGAAGGAACCTATCGCTGCAGAGATAGGTCAGTCATGTTGACCGAGATTTGTGTTCATAAGAGGGTAAAGGCCGGTGTCCAACATCATCATCGCACCGGAGAGGGCCGGAACATATAAGACGATGATTAAGCTGCGGCTTCTTTTACCATTTTTCCCCATTTTTTAATTCTCTATGTTAGGTGTATTGTAATTCCGTAAGGCACGGGATCCTTTTTAAGTGTGATAATAAGTGACCAAAATCCCGTCTCTTTCCGATTTGAGCTGCAAGAAGCTCTTGCCGGTGCCAGCTCGTAGAGGAGAGTTTTCCTGGCCCTGTCCTATTGTCTCACTTGGGTGTTCCCACCATTGTAAGATACGTTAAATGAAGATTTACAAAAAAAAAATCCCCTGTTAGCCAATACCGGTTTTTCGTAAGAGGCAACTAAAGGGATAAGATTTTACGTCTTTTTCCAAAACAGAAATCTTTAATATGGCCTCTAAATGCTTTGTTACAATTATTATGGGGGGATCTCAATTTGGAACACCTAATTAGCAATCATAGTGTTAATCATAAAGTAATTGCGAGTTGTTCCTGAAATTCAGAAACTTTCGCCAGCTTTTTGTTAGAGACCCAAACACCAATAGTCAACAATCAAATCAGGACCACTTCCAGTTGCCTTCAGAAAAACGTACAGAAAAGATACATATTTTAGTAACACAAATATCAGAATGTGGAGCTGATTTCGATGTGTTGTCTTGTATAAAGAGCTGGATTAGCATTTTTCCAGTATAAATCCACTTTCACAAAAAAAGCGCCTCTCAGGTTTTAACATATAAAAAATAGCAAGTGTTTGTATAGCATCTCAGGGATCTGCACACCTTAGCATACCGTCAGCTATATGTTTGCCTATACACACGTATCCAACAAGGAGATGGATGCCGCCAAGGTTTGAGGGCTTTTAATAGCGTTACATTCTGCAAAAATTTCATTGACTGCAGTCGTACGTAACTACGATAGATCAAATATGTCCTTCAAGACGCTACGGCAAATTATATAAGCACCAAACTGGATCGAGAGGAAATTAACCTATTCTCCGAATAACGAGAATACACTCCGCTGAAAATTGCAGGAGACCTCAACGCGTGGGTTCGAGCATGTCTCATGTTTCATATACATTCAATTAACTGATTAGCAAATCAGAGGGCTTTGCAATTCGCTGAACTATTAGGCCAGTCATTTTATGATGATGAGAAGTGTACCACCGAGTTTGCAACTTCGATAAACCTGTGCTTACCCCGTGACCCTCAAAAAACCTCAAAATTGTCGGACTTTTTTCATATTTTGGTTTGTAATTTCCAAAAGGTGCTTCCTAGAAGAAAGTAGTCTACTGGATTTTTAAAGCTAGCAAAACCTTCTTTAATTTGAGTCCACCTCCAGCTTTGTAGGTGCAAAGGATCCCAAGATAATAAATAACAGGCGCGACAATCCAGCATTGGACTAAGGCCGCAGGATGTGTTAGTGACATCCTATTTCCAAGATCTTATCTGCTTTTTGTTGAGGTAATGAGATCAGCATCACGCTCAGCAGTGTTACTTATCCCCATAAATGGGTACTCGTTTCGAAAAACACCATGGATGATGGTGAGATTCGAACTCATGACCCTGTGCACCGAAGGTGCGCGCACTAACCGCTAGACCAGCCAGACTACAAGGATCTCAAGATACAGCACTTTAAACATTGTTTTTTGTAAAAAAGTTCGAAATTTTTCCGAACTAAATATCGGGTTAAATGTGCATTCTACGGAGAAAGTCATATAACACGAAGTTATAAGCCAGTTACTTAGCTGTATATATGTCGGAACGAATGGAATCGGACTATGGGGTCACAGGGCGGCCCCTGAACATTAGGTTCTTCCAAGATTTTTTTCTTTATGTACCAATATTAACCAAACTTCACTCAAATGTGTTGCTTGTTAAGCCTCAAAAAATATCTAGGAACGGATGAAATCGGAACACTACGTCATAGGGCTGTCATACAAATCAACCTCTGGGTTAGGGTTTTCTAAGAAAATTTTTTTTCTTGATGAACCAATCTTAACTAAACCTCACCCAAATGTGTTCCTAGTAAAGCCTCAAAACATATCTAGGAATGGATGTCATATAAACCAACCCCTAACTATTAGGTTCTTGTAAGAAAAACTTTTTTCTTTTTGAATCTTAACCAAAACTCATCCAACTGTGTTCCTGGATTAGCCTCAACGCATCCAGGAACAGATGGAATCGGAACACGTCGTATTACAATTACGGACTTTTCTACAAAAATAAAAACATCTTTTAAAATGCTGTATCTTGGGATCCTTTCTACCTACAAAGCTAGGATTGCGCTCAAATTAAAGAAGATTTTGTTAGCTTTAAAAGTGCAGTGGACGACTTTCTTGTAAGAAGCACCTTTTAAAAATTACAAACCAAAAATGAAAAAAGTCCGAAAATTTTGAGGTTTTTTGAAGGTCAGGGGTTTAGCGCAGGTTTTTCGAAGTTGCAAACTTGTTGGTACACTTCTGGTATCTATCGTAGCAATATCCCAAAAAACCAGAGCCGAGCTATTTTTTGCGCCTATTTCGGTTTATTGACTGGCCTATATTGGGATTAGCATGCGATGCCTCCATGCCAGCGATGCATTCGCCTAATACAAGGTAAGAAAACTACTAGACTGAGGAGATCATGAGGATGCGACGCGTGTACTTTGACAATGTTCGACACTAGCAATTTTGTATATAGGTAGTTAGGGCCGTTGCGTCGATAGGCGAAAGTAGGCGGCCTTGGGCCCATAGGGGCGCAAATTGGGCCGGTAAAGTAATTGTGTGTGTGCATCGCGGGACGTATTCGCGGTGCACACAAAATCCAGAAGTGCGGAAATTTCGTTTTTAAGAAATAGATGCGAATTTCGGTGAAAATTGCTCATTTTAGCGAATATATGCGAAAAAGAGTGCAAAGTAGCGTAAGACGTTATAAACGCAACAACAATATCGAGTTAGCGTTGGGAGGTAGAAGATGCGGACTACTGTGGGGACAGTGGGACCCTTTACAAGCTCATAAAGCCACTGAATGGTAAATCTTTTACCCACGAACATCCTGTAAAAGATAAAGACGGGTCTCTGCTAGTCACAGACGAACAACGACTGCGCCGTTGGAGAGAGCATTTCATGAAGGTCCTTAGCAACAACTTTTACCCTTCAAGCTCATCTCCACCGGAAGCAGTAAGTCTTTCGCAAACGGCCAGAATTAATACCGGTGTACTATCCAAGCTGCAAATAACTAAGGCCCTTCAATCATTGGAAGCTGGTAAAGCCCCGGGGGCAGATGTATCCCCATGGAACTTTTGTAAGCGAATATCAACGCTGAATCGGATATTCTCCGTCCCCTGATCCAAAAGTGTTGGACAACCGAGACTCTCCCTCAAGAATGGAAGAAGGGCGTCATTATTAAAATCCCTAAGAAAGGAAATCTTAAGGATTGCAATAATTGGCGTGGAATCTGCCTCCTCCCTGCAGTCTCTAAACTGATGGCCAAGATAATCTTGCACCGGATCAAGAAAACGGTCGACCGCACTCTGAACAATGAACAAACTGGTTTTCGTGAGGATTTCTCATGCAGCGTCCACATCAACACCCTTCGAATTATAATTGGACAATCCGCTGAATGGAGATCCCCGTTACATCTTATGTGCATTGACTTCGAGAAGGCATTTGGCAGCGTTGACCGGGCTTATATCTGGACAGCCTTACGAAAGAGAGGCATACCAGAGAAACTTATTTCCATCATAAGGGAGTGCTATAACGGAGCCTAATGCCATGTTTTGCACAAGGGCGAATTGTCTAGTCCTTTTGAGGTGAATAATGAAGTTAGACAATTTAATCACCATAATGCTGTTCCTTATTACCATCAACGACGTAATCTGCGACGCTCTAGGCGACCATAAAAGTAAGGGTATCAGGTGGAAATTATTTGATTACTTCATCACATGGACTACACCGACGACATTTGCCTTCTCATACCTGAGCTTGACATCAGAAGGGCAAAGTACAATTTCTATCTCTAGAAAACCGATAGAAAAAGTTGAGAACTTACTTACCTTGGAAGCGTAGTGACAGCGGATGTTGGGGCTGATGCCGATTTAGAGTCGCGCATAAATAAAGCCCGAGCAGTATTTTTCAATTTGACTCCTCTTTGGCAAAATCACAACATCTCCAGAAATACCAAACGCCGCATCTTCGAAAGCAATGTAAAATCTGTGCTTTTATGTGGGTGTTCCACGTGAAAGGTAACCAGGCTCTAGATTGGAATCCTCAGGGAACCGATGCAAGCCGTCGTGTGGGACGACCCAAAAATATATGGAAAGGTCTGTGGAGTCAGAGGGAAAATCGATATCCAAATCGTGAGACCAGCTAAAGGCGATGGCTGCTAAAAGGAAGACATGGAAAAGAAGCGTAGTCAATGCCCGATGCCCCACTGGGGATTACAAGGAACCAGAGAGAGAGAGAAAATGTTATGCTGACACTGCTGCTGTCACTTCCGACGTCAGTTCCTGTAACTTCAGCGTCAGCAGAAAGGAGTTACTCTACATTGAAGTGATTTACTTGCGTTTTGCAAAAAATGAGAATCGCCTTGCCAATGTTCACAAAGAAATAGAAATAACGCAAAAAGAAATTATTGCAGATTATTGTAGAAAGAAACGACGTCGCATGGAAACATCAAATTGGGCTGTTGAGAAAAACGACACCGTATGAATTTCCATTAATGATTAAACATTATAGTTTGTAAAATAAATGCCCACGGCAATTAGTAGTTTATATGTATATATTTTGAAAAAAAATGCCTCTCCTTCTTCCTTGCTTCTTATTACCGCTTCATGGCGTCGCGTTGCTTGGTCTGCGGTGTGGGCACGTCGCCTGTTTTGGCGGTATTATCTCAGCCTATTTCTACAGGAAGCTCAATCTTGGATCGTGTCATCGCCGAGACAAATGCGTGTTTGTTGGTTTTTCATTTGACACATCTAGGTGTTCATCGGCCTGCCTAGGGTCCATCCATGATAATAGGGAGGCTAGTGTTATTTTCATTTAAAAAATGCAAACCGTTCATATATGGCAACACTAAGATTTATGCATGTAGTCTAGCTGGTGTAGTGGTTAGTGCGCGGAACTGGGTTCGAGACTCGCTGTGAATGAATTCAGTTTATGGTGTTTTTCGAACTCACGACCTATGTGACGGACTATGATCTCACTCAGATGTTAAACGAGTACCTACTTATTTTTGGAAAAAAAAACAAGCAGTCAAGATCTTGGAAATTGGATGTCACTAACACATCTGCAGCCTTAGTCCAATATTGGACTGTCGCATCTGTTATTTTTATGATTGATACGTACATAGGAACACATGCATCGAAACCAACCAAGCTAACAATATTATTCCAGAGAATTTACTAATTAAAAATATTAATTTAAAGAACATGAAAATATCTCAAAGTTTATAACAAGTTTACCCTATCATTTAAATATCCAATTTAAAGCTGGCAAGCAAGATTACTTAAATGTGAAAAATATTTTCTTTTGCTGCTGTTATAAGAAGGTTAAGCGAAAATATTGCTTTTTAAAAAATATACTTATATGAAGAAATTGTTTTATGATTGTTTTAGTTGTACGTAACAAGCAAGAGAACACATTTGAAATACATTTAAGGAATGGGTAAAATCGAAAGTATCTTAAAAACTTATTATAAATTTGACAACAAGACAATGTAATTCATAAATCACCTTTTATGTCTTATTAGTTCATATAAGTAGGAAACGAACATTTTCTCCTAAATTATATACTCAAATATGAAGAATTAAACTCTGTAAAACTTATTGCATATATGCAAATTTTCTTTTTAACAACATAGCATTCAGTTTTGATATTGAATTTATCAGTTAAAGTCTTTTAATATAATAACACAATTTAACGATTTTTTGTGCATTTAAATTATCAAGGAAATTTAAAAAGAAAAATCAATTTTCTTCTTTTTAATCAATCAATCCAAACAAAAAAGAAGTCAGATTAAGCTCGATATTTTCCATTTAAAATTTTGCGAGATTTTTATTAAGGAGAACGTATTCAAATAATTTATATAAGGACATTGAAAGTAGCTGGCACGAGTTTAATAATAAGACAGAATCAATGTTTATGGTGGCATCTAAGAAAATTGTCAAATCTATCTAAATACTTTAAAAGTTTTTAATTCGATTTAATTTTTTAGCGTCTTTTTTTTAATAATTTGTGCATGATTTGTGTTTTGTTTATAATTTATATTTACAATTGTATATATAGGGATTTGTTTAGAATTAAATTGCAAAGTTATGCTTTTCTTCGTGATTTTCTTTTTGTGATTTATTTTAAAATATTTTTTTAAATAACATTTTAGTCTCTGTACAATACATTTTTAAATATGTTATTACTTTCTTCTTAATGTTTTTTGTTAAAGCTTTTTATATGTATTTTATGCGTTACATTTTAATTGTGAGTTTCTTTTATAATTCATTTCTTTTTGGTCATTAGATCCACCGAAAACATTGATTCTATATGGAATAATAAAAACTTAAGTTTGACTTAATTACGATAATACCTGTATCGAAGAGATAAAGGTATTTGCTTTAAGTATGTATAAGAAAAAAATTTTCTATTTAAATAAATTTAAAAATTAAACTATAAATTTGATTAGTTATCATACGTATCTGAGTTACTCCCACTTTATTTTTAATAATTATAGTATTAAATATGTTTATGTTAAAAAGTATGTAGTAGATTTGTTTTTAAGCTTATTTCGGAATACAATAATATTTTGGCACTTTAAGTTTTTTTTTTCATTTGTTTCTTCTGTTTTCATTCTGTCCAGGAATCATTCGTGTTATTAGAAAACGTGTTTCATAATAAAAAAAAAATTGTTATTAAAAAGAAAAATTACCAAATGGAACGTTGGGAGAGGAGAAGAAAATTGTCATCCAATATTTGTAAATTTATGGCTTACTCTTTTTTTTAATTTCAATCGTGAGTTTGAGAGATGGAAGCTCAATAGATTCCATTTTTTATGATGCTTTATGGACAGTAATTTTTTTTCATTGAAAAGTTATAATCAGCTTATATTTAACTAGAAAATCATTCAAGACCAAACAATAAAAATCAGAGATTTGAAGCAAAATATAAATATGTATTTGTACATAGCGTTAATGTTTCAAAACATAAAGCAAAAAGGAAAATCAGTTTATAATTTTATATAAAACCAAATTAATTAGGAAGTTAAAGAGCTTCTACGTAGAATAACACTGGACAGTACATTTATAACAATTATGTTGAAAATCACATTCTTATTCATCTTATATGATAGTAAGGATGACAAAAAGGCATCGATTTTTGTTTTTAGTTTCATATTTAGCATACATTTAAGCTTTATCTACTCCCACAATAAAAAGTTAAACAATACCATTCAGGGGAAATGAAAAAGAACGCTTTCTGACTTATTACGATTCTAAAAGAAATACAGCTCAGTACAATAAAAACTATTATACTAGACATTCTCCTTAATAAAATTCATCACTATCGAAACTAACATCATCCATGTCATTTTCATTATTTTTAACATTAATATCATGATCGTCATACTCATCACTATGATTAAAATCATCAACATCATTTTCCTCCACTTGGTCGTTAATCATAATAATTTTATCATTCTCTACCTCAATCTCGTCATCATTACAATCGACCTGATCCCACCCCTATATCCACGATTCCTACATGGCATTTAGTACTCTCCTACTGCTTCCGCCGCCCCGATGTGGACTATATTCGTCACGATCTCCACGTCGATCGCGCGACGATTGTTGATGCGATTGACTCGATGCGGGTGGATAACGACCGCCATCACGATCGTGCATTAAATCAATATCATCGGGCATGCCGCCGCCACCCCCTCCGCCCCTTCCTCGATGCCCCGACGGCATATGACGACCATCCCGCGTTGTAAAGTCCACACCGTAGTTACGCTCGTCGAGCAAATCGTCACTGTTCAAATCGTAATGCATCATGTCACGTTCACGGGCATGCAGTCGCTCGCGATCTCGATCACGATCTCGCTCTCGTTCACGTTCCATTCGCTCCATACGTTCGCGGTCGCGATCGCGATCACGATCACGGTCACGATCTCGATCGCCGCGATCGTGACGGGTGGCCGTTGAACGTCGATTGTGATGATACGATGCACCTGTATTATAGGAGAAAAGGAAATCATTAGGTTATATCGATACAAAAATGTTAAAAATTGAAATTTTTGAAAACGTAAATCCAAAACGTAAAAAAAACAACAAACTCAAACTAATTATTATTTGCTTTGAAAATAGGACTAAGCTTTTCCAAAAACAAGGCAGAAAAACGAAAAGCTCTTTTATGAAACGTATTCGTCTAAATGATGGTATGAAATAGTTTATCGCTAAAGTAAACAAAACACGAACGCAAATAAATTAAAATATATAAATATAAAGATTATGTCTTCTAAACGCGGATGAAATATTTTTTTCACTACTACTTGGTTGAGTCGCACTCTACGTTGCTAGTAATCTAGAGGTCCGGAGATCGAATCTCGGCGTGGTCCAAAATTTCCGTACATGTGCGGATGGGAAATATACAGTGCTTGCAACATTATATACACTCCGAAATGATATGCAATGTAACGTTGACTCGAAATTGCCTATAGACGGCTGAGTTAACGCACCATGGCCCCACATGAGGCTATACGGTACTAAGAAGAAGATATGAAGTTGATACACTATTGGATTAAGCATTGCCATTTTGATAGATAGGCCGAACTGCACAAACATAAGTTCTACCCGAGTTCACAATTTCGTCCATGGCTACTGACAGTCCACCAGTTGTTGTTGCTATTGCTATTGTTGTAATACGGAATACTTAAGGTCCTTAGCCATTGACAATTGGAAATTGGTTCAATTTTATCAGCTAATAATCCGGCTTGTATATCTAGATGCCGTTAGTTTAAGAAACGCCATCTAGATATACAAGCCACATTATCAACTGATTTTAATGAATCTGTCAGTAGTGATGAACTCAAGTAACACGTATTAGAACTATAGCAATAGCAACAACAACAGGTAAACTATCAGTGGCCACGGACGAAATTGTGGACTCGCGTGGAACTTAGGTTTCTGCTGTTCGGGCCTGTCTATCAAGATGGCAGTTTAAGCCATCAAGTGATTTTTATTAAACCCAGGATAATGGGATAGATATTTTTAATATTTGACATTTTCCAAAATTGTCTAATCAATGTTGGCCGAGCTGGGTCGACCGAGTCTCTCATCTTTAGGGGCACCTCTCGATAAATTTTGAAAACCATCTTTTCCTAGCAAATGTCTTGATAAAACTTTTATTGGGTAGTACGTTTGCTAGTGCTATCCAACACTTAAAGAGGGTTCAGACTATCGAGAAGATTTACTAAATCCTAGATTTAGTTAACAGTTGTATTATTGTACTGCAATTTGAGTACATTCCACGATGTATTTTGAGTTTAGTGACATACGATTAAATCTAGTAGGCAGGTTTTGATTCGATTAATTTAGTGGTTTTGGTATAGGTAACTGTTAACTAAATCCTGTCAGTAGTGTGAATCCCCTCTTATCTTATTAGTGTAGAATTGTTACAAGTTTACTAAAATATAATCCCATCTTTCTTCATAGAACCAATTAAGGAATTGCAAAATTAGTTTGAGGGTCCACTTAATAGGTCCGACAATTCAAAATAAGTTTGAGTACTTTTACAAATATTTGAGGCGACATAGACCGTACAGGTCAGATGCATCAAGGCAAGGCAAAAGCACCCGCTTTTAATGTAATTAAAATTAAATGATTCTGTTGAAGTTCAGTTATAAAATCAGATCCACAGAAAAATATAATTATAATCTTGTTGATGCGTTGTACTGATGAAGCCAGGTTTCTAATTTTTATTTACAAGAAGGCAATTGCAGTTAGGGACTGCTAATGACCATTCTTTTGTACCACTGATGAACATTTCGACTTGAAATATAAAACGAGCAGGAAATAATAATGATTTCAAGCGCAAAATAAAAATTTCTAAGTTTAAATCCAAATGCTGCTGAGGAGCTCAAAAAATGAGGAACTTGCGATAAAAAATGAAATGTACCGTTAGCCCTTTGAAAATTTTACTTAAAAATGTAAATCCTTGGAAACAAAACTTGTGAAAAACGTACTAGCAAATAGAATCCCTTCTCTTTAATATAGCTCTCTCATAACGGGTCACTAGCGCTGCTGGAGCAGCGATGACTGTCATCAAACTGAGCAGCATTGCGTTGTCAGTAGATTTTGAGTAACGCTATAGACACATCAAAAAAATTGTTACCCTCTAGAGGGCTCAAAATCAAAACACGTTGAAGGGATTCTCTTAATGATTGCATACGTATTTCGAACCAAATTAGCTTATTGGACGACTGATCAGTTTGGCATCGTAGGATGTCAATTGGCAGTTGTTATCGCGTCCACACGTGACGCCTAAGGGCAGTGGAGAGGTCGTCAAATTTTATTTTCCAGGTATGTTTTCGCTTTGTTTTCAACTCATAACTTTTTTACAAATGATTTAAGACGATGTTTTCTTTGGGTTATGTGATGAAGAAGACTTTATTTGATCGTCATGTGTTAACATTTTTAAGATTCGGTTGGTGCAAATTTAAGGTTTTACGCAACCTTCTTTTTTCTTCTTGCCTCGTTCTTTATGGCGTCGCGTCACTTGGCCTGTGGTGTGGGCACATCGCTCGTTCTGGAGGTAATGTCTCAGCCCATTTCTACAGGCAGCTCTATCTTGGTTTGTTTAATTGCCGAGACCAATGCGTTGTTGTTGCTGGAGAGTAAGGTTTTACGCAACCAAATAGTACCAAAAACCGATATGATATGTATGATATGGATAACTGCAAGTATTTGTGCAATTTTCTTTTCTTCCCGTACACTTCTTCGTATTATTTGCAGGAGAGTTAGGCCTCCACTTAACGGAATTTCCTTTTATATTTTCAAATTTTTGAGGATCGAACTAAACTGCTAATGACCATTGTTTTGCTCATGTTTTGTACCACTGATGAACATTTCTACTTGAAATATAAAACGAGCTGCTCAGGAAATAATAATGATTTCAAACGCAAAATAAAAATTTCTATGTTTAAATCCAACTGCTGCTGAGGAGCTCAAAAAATGGGGAACTTGCGATAAAAAATGAAATGTACCGTTAGCCCTTTGAAAATTTTACTTAAAAATGTAAAAAAAAAAAACTGAGTGCGGAACTTGAACAATGTTAGCCTTTAAAGGATGAAAGTTAGGAATAATCAAAAAACCACACCGTTGGAAAACTGGATTTTCAAATTCCGAAAAAGGACTTGAAGCCTATAAAAATTATAGGCACGTGGGATAGCAGATAAAAGCAAAGTACTCGTATTTGTCACATATGATTAATATGACGTGTGTAAATGGCCATACGTTGAGTGTCCCTAATTTTGGCCTTCCAAAATAAAAGCAATTTCCGACTGGAAAACCCACCACCCTCGTATATCTTTCCTTATGTTTTAATTCTTCAAAGGCGGACTCCGACGTTTCATAAATAGTGAACTTTTGTTCGATTTAAAACTGAAAATTAGTGGAAAACTACCATTAAAAATGACACGTAATTTTAATGTAATTTATCAATTAAACGCTTTGAATATGTATTTATTCTTATTTAAATAAGGTTTTTTTAGTCACTCTCCTGTTATTCGCACCAAAAAAAGACATCTAGCCCCTGGTCGAAATGCTTATACATATTATGATGGTGAACCGCCAGGTAAAGAAATTTATTGAAGGACTTTCTAGCAAACAAAACTGAATTATAAGCTATCATGTGTAATAAGCTTAAAACCGGCGCCCCACACTGCCCGGAGTTGGCCGAACCCGACCAAAAGATCAGTCCAAGATTGATACCTTGGATTCGCCCAACCACACTGCAAAATACTGAACAAACAACAAAATTTAATTCCCTTCCATCGCTCCTGTTCCTCGCAAGCGTGTGTTTAAACGATTTTTAGGGAAATAAGTATGCATTGAGCAATACGCTGATGTTTGGTCCAATGTTGTGGCTGAGCTTTAGTGTGATCTTTTTACGGATTTTTTGTATCAAATCTTTGCGCCGTGTTTGGAAAACTGCGGACAGTGCGGGGCCGGCACTGTAATGCTAACTGCCCCCCCCCCCCAGTCAGCATTACGTAAGCGGATTACATGCACCCGGGTTTCAGTTTTATGAGAAGTTTTTAAAGTTGAAGTTAAATTTATTTAATTGTGGCCTCATAGCGATAGCAGTAAAAGCTTGCTGAGAATGAGGCGAACAGATCTCATTACCCAAATATCTCGTGGCTGCATAAGTAATTTTGCACTATTTTCGGCTCGCGTTCTCGGGTCTCAAATGAAGACACAAACATCGCAAAAGTCTATGAATTTATTTAAAAGGAAATGTAATGAAATCCGATAGATGATCATATTTGCAATGAATTTCCTTCAAACTTGGCAATCAAGCCAGAATAAATTTTATAAAAAGGGAAAAACTGCCAAAAAGGATTTTGGTTTCACACGGCATATTATAAAATGGGAATGTCATACTTACGAAAAGTTTACCAAAAAACACAAGGAAATCATTTGAGAATGTTTTTAACATAAAATCGGAAGAGTGTTGATAGACGATGTGAAGAAGTCATTAGGACGATGACTATTTAAGATTAACTTATTAACGAAAGTGACATTTTTAGGGCAGCACCTGTTGTTGATGGCACAACAACGCCAGGAGTAACTGCATAGCACACATAAGAGTAAATGTATGATAAAAAATTATTAATGTTGATTAAAAATACATTTTGTAAAATAGATATCAATTTTGATAAACGCTGGACCCAGTATTATCGATTTGCAGGTATATAAGGGAAATGAATGAAGGAATCGAAAATAGTTTTTAGAAGTATACTCGTAAACGATTTTTTTTTAATAATTGAACTTTTCGATTTAAAATCAATACTCGATGTTTAAAAAAATTTGTTTGTTAACATTTTAAAAAATCGAACAAAAACATACATGGTTAATATTAAGAAAAACCAATTCAAAAATTCTTCATATTATATACAAACAAAAATGATTAAATAAAAAAAAAATATTTTGAAAACAATCACAATAATAAAAAGAATAAAATAAACTTGAAAATTAAAAACCTGAGTAGAGTTTTCTTTTCGAATGCTAAAGAGGAATCTCCAGTCAAATGTAAAGTTGTCCTGTGTTTAGATGGTTTTTGAATTATTTTGTTCGTTTAACTTATAAAGAAAGGAAATGATACATGCTCAATATGTACGGATGTCTAGGTATAGTTCTTATAAAGTCCTAATTTAAAGATAGACGGATCCTGGAATATCGTTTGGAGTAAAGGCTGAAAAAAATTAAAATGAATGGATTGAAGTCTACTCTAGTTTATACGGTACTCGCTACAACTATAATTGTTTAGTTTTATGAAAAATGTTTTTCTAGACATTTATGTTTTTATACAAACTATTTTTACTCAAAAGTCAGATTTAGATAGATTGTCTAGTTTTATTTGAAAGAAGCCACGGAGAGTTAAACTAAAAGCTTAAAGAATAAACATTTACCTATGTACTTTAATTTTTCTTTTTATATATTGATGACAAAAGTATTGAAAATACATAGAAATTGATAAGAAATTATGAAAAGCCTCTAATGTACTCTATAAAGTATATTGGCAATATACAAAACTACATTTACAATAATAATAAATTAAATAGAATTAAGTAGAAATAAGATAAAATGATCTTAAGATCTTCATATTTCAATAAACAAAGTACAGTTGTTTACCTCGTTCGCGATCACGATCGCTTTTACTATAGGTTTGAGGTTGTGGTTCCCTATCAACTATTTTAGTTATTTTTTTAATTGTTTGATTCATTGATTGGTCGATGGTGGATGTGAAATAAGAAAGAAACGGGCAAAAAAAGTATATTTATATTGTTGATTGGATGAACATTTTTGTTTGTATAATATTTGCATAAAAATGTATAGTATTATGTTTTTATGAAAGTAAAATTTATTATTTTGTGTCTGCCTGATGCATTGTATGTAAATACATGACATGATTAAAAGCCGGTGATAAAATATTTTTTTTGTAAATAATTAAATTAAGTTGTTTTATAAAATATAATCGTTTAAAATAGATTGGTTACCTGGTGGAGTTGGGCCCATTCTAGGCTGTTCCGCTGACGGTGACGCTTCCTGAGATGGTAGGGGCCTAGGTACTGTTGAAGCCGCCCGTATTGGTGGATGTGTCGCTCTCCAATATGCCTAAAAGAAAAAAGTATAGTTTTGAGTACAAGCACAGTCAAAGAATGGGAACATAGTTCGTTTGAAAAATAATAAAAGAATTGACAGGAACGTTTAGGACGCTATCAACATTAAGAAATGAAGAAAACTTAAAAACAATGTTCGCCGTCGATGCTTAGCGCCCGCTCTAGCAATTATCACACCATCACCATGGACAAAAAAATAAATTGCCGTATCTTAGGTTAGGGTCAGCATTCTTACTACATATCCATCAGATTCCTGCAAGGGGGTCAGTGTCCTTGTGGCACAGGCCTTTGGTGGGTTGCGGCACTACGTACCTGAGCAGCGCAGGGAGGCCCCTGGTATGGTTGATACGCCATGGCGTGGATCTGTACAAAGACTGTCGGGCGATGACGTTCCCGAGCTCCCTAGTCATGTATGGGTGACACAGCATGGCTGACTTTTTCCCTATTCCTTCGAAAAGTTAGCCATACCAGCTTACACGACGCAGTGCTTCCTCGTAGGGGAGAAACACATTATAAGCGTACGTGTCCAGTCTCGGAGCTGGCGGCTTCGCATAACCCAAGCAACGAAGGGGCTAGTTAGGGAGAATGGCCTATGCGCCTATACCTAGCTGGTTTGTGGATTGATGACCACACGGCCCGAGTCAAATTGCTGCCTAGTAAACGGACGGGGGCCAGACCAATGTGAACGGTAGCGCTACGAGTCTGCTTTAAGCCGACAAGTAGTAAACAGGCATAACGATCCTGCGGCTGGCAAGCCGAATTCAAAGGAGGATCACACCTGCTATTGAGAATCTTTAGCGAATAGTTTACCTCGGGGATGGGCGTGCCCAAGGGACCATGGTCCCTACCCATCTAGGCGTTGGTTTGTGGTGTTAGACAAGCCGATCAGCTAGAGTCCCATCCCAAGGTGGGGTTCCAAAGGGAGGCATCTCGGCGGAGAACACCCTTCCGGCTGTTAGTCGGATAAATCTCGTCGTCCCGCAATGGAGGGAGGTTATGGCCACCTGGCTTAGGTACTCCTAATGACAAATGCGAGGTAGACGCAGGATGGATATCCATCAGATATGGTCAAAGAAAAGATTTTTGCCGAAAATTGAATCGCTCCAATCGAGAACCTCCACCATCCCCCCATTTGAATTTGGTTCGTTTTGGGAGTCTCTTAGGTCTCATTCAAACGACGATCCTTGCAGCCAGGGCCGGCCTTAGCATTCTAACGGCCCCTACAAACACCGAAACAAAAATTTGTTATAAAGACAACATTGTTTAACAAACAATGTTTAAATTTATTTTCAGTCACCATTTTTACGATTATCCATGAGAAATCATGTTAATGTGATACATCCTTTATTTTAAGGAAATCTATAGACATCGTCCTTGCTTGAAGGGATTCGTTCTGTTACAATTTTATTAATTCTTAGTTAGGCGCACGGTCTACAATTGTAGCAAACACTTTTTTAAATGAATGAAATTCATTCGAGCTGCCCAGTAGCTGTCAAAATGTTACCTCTTAATCGAATAAATGTATGTTTTGTATATTTCTTAGCCTAGAAACTAATATTTTTTTTGCGATCAAAGTCCACTGGGCTAGAAGTGTAGCACGCGTGCCCAATCATGTAACTTTTGTGTTAGTCATCAATATCCTTTAAAAATAAAAAATATTATTATAAAACATTGTAGAAAATAGCATCAGTAAAATGTTTGACAAATAAAAGGGTTTCAGGATAAACGTTCAAATACTAGAGTATTTTTTTAACGAAAAACCTGGAATCGAAGCTCTAAATTTCTTACTGCGTGCGCATGTCACCTAATGCTATCACAGCTTAGTTTCTGGATGGAATCAGATCAATTCTAGCGAAAATAGAGAACAGTTAATCTGAATATTGTGAGTAAATTTTCAATCAGTATGATTCAACTTTTGTAGCTTCTTAGGAAGCAACTGTACTCTCAGTTTAAAAATTCTTAATATTTGGTACGCAAAAATGGGCTAAATGAAATTCTACAAAGCATTATTCACTGCATTCCCTCGCTTGATATTTAATTTCAAAGTTTTTTTTGTTGGTTTTTGAGAATAAAAACTTTTTTTTTTGAGTTTAGAGTTTTTAAAAGTAACAGTTTCGTCCATCTAAGTAATTTAATATGAAAAAAGACTAAAAATATAAATTATAGGCATTTTGCCCGCTATTATCATATGTATTATAAAGGAAAATTAAAGATTCCGTATTTTCATGCTGTGCAGTAATAACATTCGAGCAGATTCGAGCATTTCGTCTCAACAATATTTTTTATATAACTTAAATTGTAGCCCAAACGCCTAGCCACGTGACAAATAGGTGTGCGCCTAACGAAGGGCTAATACTGATCCATTTGTGAGCTGGTTACTAGGGATGTCAAAACCCGGAGGGTTACTCCGAGAACCGGTACTTTCAGAATGTTTAACCGGGTTGTTTCGGTTTTTTAAATTGAAGCATTGAAGAAAGTACCCCAGGCAGGGCACCACCGACACAGAACCGCAGGAATTCGAAAATGTATGCTAAAAATGCGTTCCCACCAAAACACTTCAATTTTTAGCATTTTAACAGAAAGAAAAGCATCTGGTTTAAGGACCTTTACAGCAGCCTAACACGAATTTACGGCCAAATTAAAATACACAAGCCCGATCGAAAAATCAGACCGATTGTTTCAAATATTTATCAATTCAGCGGTTTCCAAGACATCGATACCGCAACAACATTTCCTCAACTTATATCAACATAAGATGGGGTCACTTCACACATGACGAGACTTTCAATAGCAGTCCTTGTTTCCGAACAGATTCATGTCGAGATGGGGCAACGTTTCATGACCACCTCGTTGCCTCGACATAATCATAGCTTGTACTTATTCTCTGAGAGTTTTTGTTCTTGAAACCACGCGTCTATGAAAATAAACTCAACCCGTTCGAAAAACGGAAAGGGTTCATCAACGAGGAGATCTGGCGAATTGAGGAGATAATGTGATGATAATGTTTCGCAAAAGATTTACAAAGTTTAATAATAGAATCGCTCAAAATAAAAAGGGAACGCAAAAGATTTACAAAGTTTAATAATAGAATCGCTCAAAATAAAAAGGGAACATTTGCAATTTTTAGTAAGGTGTGAAAAAAGTTTGATGTGCTCACAGGGGGGGGGGGGCACGTGCCCCCGTGCCCCCTGTAAATACGCCACTGCACATTGTGCTCGAATTTTTTTAATTGCTTGATTAAATTTTCTATTATGTATGTGTGAAAACCTTTGCCTCAAGCTTATTAGTTACTCTGGTCTGATAAAACTATAATAAGCAAGTTTAAAACTAAAAAATACCGGCGTACAGAGGGCTGCGCCCGCAATACGAGGGTTTTTTAGAATTTTGATGCATAGTGGATATTTTTTGTGCATATATTTTATAAGTAGGGCCCGGATTTCTATGCAGTAAAAAAGGTCGAAATATGCCATATAATATGCAATAAAAAATCACAAAATATGCAATGAAATATGCAGTGATAAAACGAAAAATATCGTATATATGTAGCTGAAAAATATATACGTAATTAAACCTTTTACCATCAGTATACTAGACAAATTTTTATCGCAATTCGATTAAAACAGAGATATTTTTTAAGTATAATAAAACAGAAGTGCTTTCGATGATATGTTTTAATACTAAATTCAGTTCAATTCAGATTCAACATAAAACACATTTCAGAATAATAACAAATACATAAACTTTAGCAATATAATAAATCCAACCAAAATTCAAATCGTTTTCGGTCCAAAAATATATTTTAAATGATTTCATTATTATTCCATTTTTGAATTGCAATGAAGTACTTTTAAAAATTTTCCTCAGTAAAACTGTGTTTTCTGCCTTTTAAAATATACATATTTATTTACCGAAAATTATCTTTCTACATTCACTGATGTAATTGGAGCAAATTTAAATGTTTATTGGTCGGTTATTTCCGAAAATCCGCGTTGTTATGGTTAATGATTTTGTTAATATTCCTTAGTGTGGTTAAGCCTGTGCTTTTGTCTGTAATTTCATGAAATTTTAATTTGTGCATTTCGCCCGAGCTTCCCGGAATACAATTTATATGTATGTTCTTCAAAGTCGTCAATTAATTGACAACTGTCACTTAAGCCATATACAGTCAAATCGATTGCACATAATCCATCTGGCGCCCGTACAGCACATTTACTATACAATTTATCGTACAAATTAAACTTACAGTCTTACGATCCACCCGACACAACACAACAAGCCAAAATTATATATTTTGTAGCGATGCTACTTTCGATGGAGAATGACCGCCTTAACCACAATATAAGGAATGACCACCGATTAATGTGAAAAAATCAGCAACTAGTTGATTTTTTCACATGTGTTGACCACCGGTCATTTTCCATGTTGTCGCTGTGGTGGCCATTCTCCATCTAAAGTAGCAATAGATACCCTTCGCCACAAAATATATAATTGTCACTATGTTGTGTTGTGTCGTGTGGATGGTGAGACGATCATTTTAGATTGTACGATAAATTGTATAATGTTTGTGATGTACGGGAGTCAGATCGATTGGGTGCAATCGATTGTTCAATCGACTGGACAGTGTAGGGTAAGCTTTAGAAACATTGTATGTCATGTTATATTGATGCAAAACGGAATAATTTGCAGTTTCTTTTTGTTTTTTATGTTTGTTTTTTCTTTGTGAAACATTTTTTTATAATTTTCTTAGAGCAAATTAGGTATTATTGCAAAATTTTTAAGAAAGAGCAAAATATGCAAAAATATGCAATAACCCATCAAATATGCACAAATATGCAAAAATATGCATTTGCATATAAATCCGGGCCTTATTTATAAGCAATAGATAAGAATTGTGCACAACATTAATGAAATGCTTCCTGTAAATCTATTTTTGGATTGGTCTAAATAAACGCGTTCCAGAATGAAAGGCTAGCGCCAATTAGACCAATCCAAAAATAGATTTACTATTTACCCAGTTTGTATAAAAGTACTCCAAGGCATATCTACAGGCATTTTTCGATTTAAGATTTCTGATGGCCTTTGAGAAAAAAGAAGCTCAGGCAAACGTAAGGATGGCTTGGCATTATACATATATGAACTGAATTATTAGCTGTAAATCTACTGTTACTGTTAATGTTTAAATCAAGGAAAACCAACTTATATGAAAGGATTCCATTGTGCCCCCTGACATTAGAGCCTACGCAAGCTTTCCTATGAGTATTGGACAAGTATACTTTTGCAGCTTTTCCGGGACACCCTGTTAACTTGGTCCTACAAACTTCAAAAATATTTGTGGCAAACACTATTACCATTCTATGCATTTCCACCAAATTTCATGTACATTGTTTCATCAAGTTAAAAGATATGCATTGAAGAAATGCTTAAGAGGCTTCCCTTGTATTGTGAAAGGCCCTTACTAAATATGTACTTACTTGGCTATATTTCCAGTTTGGATACAGTTATTCGAATGAACACACGAACACACGAACAAATTGAAATTTTAAAAATTTACTGTTATTTACTTTTCCTTAGCAAAAGTCAACAGTCTTAATATTTAACGTATATAAGGCCATACTGACCAATCTTTGTGCAAAGTTTCATATAGATCCCTATAACGGTTTAGAAAAACGGAGCTCGAAAAGGAAGTTTAACTTTAAACGCCAATAACTTTTTTACCGTTACTCGAAACTGGAAAATTTTAACTGATATGAGATGTACTCGTCTAGATCTTTGATTTAAATACAATTTAAATTGTAATCTCCGATAAAAACTTAAAAAGTCGACTTTTTTCAAACGTTCGGGACACCCTTTTATCTTCTTTCTACCAACTTCTAAGCAGTGCCGGATTAACCTCGTGGCAGAAGGTGGCAAATGCCACGGGCCCCGCGCCTTGAGGGGGCCCCGCGCTGGCCTTAAAAAAAAACTTAATAATAACCAAATTCTAAAAACGAGTGGTGGTGGTGGTTTTCAATATAATATAGTCATACAGACACCCAATAAGGTTATGGTAATGGTAATATATGGTTAATATATATGATAATAGTGCCTTTCGACTTACTGGACGAAACTCGGCGTAATTTATACGAAATTCATCATCTACATTTTTTACTAGAAATAGCGTACGCAGCAAAGCTGTAGAGGTCAGTAGTCAGAAATGTTATTCGATACAAAACCCTCTTCAGTAGACTTTACGATCCAATATAAAAGTAAGTCAACCAGTGGCGGAACAACTTGACTTGGGGCCCTTCAGCCAGCTTCTTGAATGCCCCCTTCTGACATATGAAAGTATCTAGGTACTATTTTTTTTTCGATTTAAAAAAAATGTTTGTCGCCCTTTGCTGGCATAATTGTTAATGCTATGCTTTTTAGTATTTAGAAATACATAACTTTAAAATCTTCTAAGAGAAATTTATGTGTTCTATTTTTTGTTGGAAATCTCAGTTTTGTAGAACTTTTTTTTCAATCACCATATCCATCAAGCTCGTTGACTCAACAGGCCCAGGTCACTACTTTACGCAGCGGGGTAATTTTTCATACCTTGGCACAAGGTGATGTGACTATAAAACATAAATTTAGCAAAATTATGTTTAAAGAGAATTATACATAACTGGGCCAACAACAGATACAGCCAGGAAAGTCAAATGGGGATAAAAGAGGTCAACTATCACACACAATCATTCAAACTAAACACAAATTGCTCGTTTAGGGGCTAAGGAGCAAAGTCTTCAGTACATCGATGGACAATATTTTTTCGTCGGGACACTGTAGTGTCGCTATCGTTATCATCTTAAATGAACTAGGGACACACTATACTAGTACTTATGATTTTATGGTAAGATTGGCTGATCAATTGGACTTAAATAAATACTTGTCAAAATGAAATTCTCTGTACAGTCTTAGCTCAGGAGAAGTTGGTCAGAGAGTGACAATACATTAAGTGTCACAGTCCAAGTGTATCATCGACAAAACACTCTAAATAATATTTCACACTGGATAATAGAAAAAAGTAGATACATACGCTTAAAATGTATGATATTTTACTTTAAGTAAGAAGGTTTTCACACTTAGGGCCAGATTACATAATCTGTGCAAATTTCTTAATTTTGAGCTGTCAAATTCCATACATTTTTAAATTCACCACACCTCAGATTACGTAATCGGGCCCGGATTAAGTGTGAAAACCTCCTAAGATTAATGAATAAACCAAAATATAGAGTGTTAAATTTTGTGTTAGTTTTGGAACACGTTATTAATTGGACTAATCAAGGTTCCAGTGTAGGCCAGACATGATCACCTAATGCAAAGCTAGGGGGCCCCGCCATTGACTCTTGCCACGGGCCCCGCGCTTGCTTAATCCGGCACTGCTTCTAAGGTATTTGTGCCAAAGACTGTAACCATTCTACACATTCCTACCGAATTTCATGACAATCGGTTGAGCCGTTCGCGAGTTATTTAGTGAATAGACGGACGGACGGACGGACAGACGGACGGACAAAATCGATTTCATAAGGGTTTTTTGAAAAAATTCTAAAAAACCCTAAAAATTGGAGATCGGACATTGGCAAGCTTTTCGATCAATTCCGAAGAATGTTGACCAGAAATGTTAAACTATTTATTATCGCATAAAATCAGAGAGTGGTAGTTCCTTCAAAGTGGTGACCCTGGGCGACCGCCCAGTTCGCCCACCTCTATGGCCGGCCCTGCGTGCAGCTTGCAAACTTGAGCCAAGAAAATACATAAACCTATGTGGGACCGTCGCGAGCCGTATTTTGAGAGCTAGCCACCGATTCACGACTCGAGGTGCAAATGTTTTGCAGCTCGCAAGCACGAGTCGTCCCGGATTCGTATATAAGCCATTGTACTTTTGTGTCTCGAGCTTACGAGCCGTACGTTTCTACGAAGTCTAAGGGTTGAGATGGAGCACTGTCTTGGTGAAATCAATCTTTTAGCAAAAGCGGCAGTAACTTTGTGCAGCATCCGCTGTAGCACTTACGCCGTCCCGAGCAAAAGGACAAATTGCCGCCCCTGTACCAGCCAGATTGATAGTAGAGAGAATATAATATATTACCTACCCCAGGAAAATTATAATTTACTTTATAACTCATCTGGTTTGTGAATAATTTGTCAAAGGAAGATTTTGATTCGAGCGCTCCTAACACTTTCATTGCCTTAAAAGCAGAAAACTAGGGTAAATTTTAGCTCGATTTGAGCATAATTTATATAAATTTTCACAAATCGCAAAATATTAGGACAGTTTGAATGAATTTGAGCTAAAAGTAACCATAGTTTTCTGCACATAAAGCATTGAAACTATGTATTAGAAATAATGGAGCTAGAATAAAATAATGTGAGGAAGATACAATGGTAAGATTATGTTCCAATTTTTAAAAGAATCGTGTAAGCACCTCACTTTGGCAGAAGTTGAAGTAAATTGAGATGAAAAAATTATTTGTCTTGCTAGGCTAGTTTTGGAGATATTAAAGTTTAAGTCGTGTAAGAAAATGCTCCGCTTAACTCGATGAGCCCATTTGTTTACATCTCCCAGGAGCTACAAACTCGTCATACTTTACAGCATACTTACATACCGTTACATAGATATTCAGGAAAAACCCAAAAAATCCTGTTTTTCTGTTTTTCCAAGTTTTAAGCCCCCGTAGCACCCTTAAGGGTGTACGTATGGATAAATTGGCCACTTTCTTCGAAACCGTATGGGTTATGAATTCACCATACAACATTTTTGAGCAAGAGTTACCATTATAAAGATTTTCCTAAAACCTTGCTAAAAATACCGTTGTCCCCTTGGCACCGTTAGATGTGGTCGAATCAAACTCTACTCTTGATTTTGTATTTACAAAACACAAGAGCTATAAATTTGTCACATACCACTTTTCAGTACATATATTACCATTATCGAGTTTACAAAAAAAAAACTGTTTTTAAAGGGTTTTGACCCTCAGTAGCACTGCTAGCGGCACTCGTATAGATGGTGACTTTTGGGACCTTGTATAGGACCTCGAAAGGAAGGCTCATGCATAAATTCAGCTTTCGCCTAATTTTTCCGAAGTTCGCCCAAATTTTTGTTCAAATATTTTGGGGTTAAATGTCGTTTTGTTTAAAAGCGATTTTTTCTCTTGAATCAAGTTCTTTTGGCAGCTCTTGTACGTTGTAACAGCAAGTAGCTCCGAAAGGATACATCTTGACACTGGCTGCTGTAGGAGCACTTAAAAAACCTCCGTTCGGGAAAATTTTGTACCAATGAATGGTGCTCCTCGTTTTCATTGCAAACATTTTGGAGTATTTTCCGATAGAGAGAGTTATTTCCCCACTGGTTTCAACGTGCCAATCTATGGATTTAAACATGCATTTAATTGGATTATAGTCAAATCCGCTCGTGGATGGGCTCAATATAGCAGGCATTCATTTTAATTCAATAAAAAATACATGGATTAGCCGTGTATTTACGACTCTGGCAAATGCACTATGTACTGTGGCTCTAATCCTCATCTCGATGAAAACGAAATGTTCGAAATTTATCTTCTCAATGCTAGATGGATCAATGCAAATTTTTTTTGTGCAGAGTATTTACGCGACTCCATATCCCTAAGATTTTTTTTTATTTAAAAAAAAAGTTGATGTGATACTTCGGCTTCATTTCATTAGAGTAACTTTTAGTTTAAGATTGAAAAATAATAAAAAAAGCGAATTGAGTGGCTTAAATCATGGACGAGGTCTGAACTGAATACGTGTTGATCCTAGAGTGATTAAAACCTACGCGAAAGAGAAAAAAAAAATACTTTTGACAAGAATTTTACTGTAAAACTTATTAATGAAGTTTGGTAGATTTAACTTCGGTCTGAGTTTTAAAAAATATTCTGCCGGTGAAATACTGCATTACCATAGAATGCGTCCTTACGTTACGGTCTAGGAGATGCCAGCCTGAGCAAGACATACCATATACATAGTACCTAATCATGGATCACTAGTGAGTGAGATAATTGAGATTCACCTCTTCGAAATATGTCTCTGCGGAACATTACGCTATCAGCTCTCGTAAGAAGAATTTTCTTGTTCTTCTTATCGACACTAGCGACACTTATATTACCGTCCGCATTATAGGAGACACATAGCGGAAAATATCGGAAACACAAAAGTTCTCCCTATGAGAACGGATAGCAGAATAAGCCAAAAATTAAAACATTTCTGGCAAACTCTAGCCTCCTTAACACTAATTTTTTTCGATTAAAATATTTTTTTATATTATTTCAATTGTAATCATTTCGGACTCATTATGATCTTTGACAATTTTGAGATGGCCATTATTCACAAATTTTAAAAGGAAATGGTATGTAGTTCTAGTTAGCAATTTTGTACCGAAACCAATAGGTAAACACTTTAGGCCAATATTAAATTATTGGAAAGAGTTCGGAATTAATTAACGATTTTTACAGGCAGCTCAATCTTGGATGGTGTCATCGCCGAGATCAATGCGTTGTTGTTGCTTTTTCAATTGACACATCCAGGTGTTCTTCGGTTTGCCTCTGGCCTTGGGTCCATCAAGTGGAACTTCCATTGATATCGCTTTCTTTGCGGGGTTCTCAGGCGGACGCCTTTGAACATAACAATACCAATCCATTTGTCCGTCTTCGAGCTTTTCGGTGATTGGTGAATGGTCTATGGACAAGCTGCCTCGGATGTAGCTACTCTTTTGGTTACACCAACTGACACACGTAACATTTTCATTTCAGTCGTTGTCATTCCTTCATACATGGTCCAGCATTCTGATCCATACATGATGTTACCTACACAATCGAGTACGACCAATTCTTTCTTTCTTCTAGTTTTCTAAAATTTGGCACCATGGGCGACCGCCTAGTTTGCCATTCACTTAGGCGAGCACTGTTTGGAGGATTCTTGGACACTCAAACACTCACACCCTAAGTAAGATCGCCTCCCACTTGGGGACACGTATTGATAATATGAATTGTGGCGTTTGATTGGGAGCCATAAGACATAGAAATTTTGTATTGACTATTTTTGAGGGTACGTAACCGTTATGGAAATATCTATAACAAGAACTTCCTAATTTCCGATTTTAAAGAAATTTTTGTTTCAACAGATTATTTGACAATTTAATGGACATTGGTAACGAAACATAGAGCGGTTAAAAATTTAGCAGACGCGCTTTTGGATATTTCGGGTTTTACTTAGGAAGCTGTTTTTGTGAAATCTTCGCTGTATTTAGTGTTGCGGTTAAAGGAGCCACAGCTTCAAATGTGTACCACACTAAGGTATGTAGATACGCTTAACTGATGGGAAAAGAAGGACACTCACTATGAAAAGCTTCGAAAATATTTCTGAAATTCTCCTTATGGTGATTTCAAACTTCAAACAGCGTGTGGCACATTCAACCGCTTCCGAAATTGGTGGGCGCATTTTTTAGGAGAACCCATACCAATTTTGAACGCAAGATATTTTTGTAATGTTACACCACTACGCAGAATCAACGTATTTGTCGTTGATTACTTTTCAGTATGTGTTTGCGTAATAGCGATACTCATGGAAATCAAAAAAAAATGAACCCTCTTTGGACAGTTTAAGGCCATTTAAAGTAGCGCGATAAATTTAGCTAATTTATGAAAAATAAATACAAATTTACCATGAACAACTTTTTAGTGAATCTCACAGTTAGATTTTCATTTAACCGCGTTAAAAACATCAACACGACCCCATCGATTCGCGCTCTCCTAGCGATCCCGAGGGATCCGACACTTTCCTTAAAAATGGTAGGGCTACAAATTTATACACGACTTTCCGTACATTTTACCGTTATCGAGATTTTTTCAAAAATCTGTTTTTGTTGTATGGGGATTTTTAGGATCGTATTTAAGATTTTTGAAAGGAAAGCTGCATCCCTTATTTTTTTCGAAGTTTGGTCAAATTTCCTTGAGCGCATGATGGGAAGGAGTTACATTTCACTCTTGACGACATCAGAGGTATGCAAATTTAAAATAGACCAGCAACCTTTTCTACCTTATTTAACTGCAAAAGTCCTTATTGTAATTATTCACTCACTTCTAAATATTCGGCAATATGTTCGCAAGCATCTTCTAATTGATTTTCATCTAGTATCACATCGAACATTTCTGGCGGACATTGGGCTAGTTTTTCGGCGGCAACCATTTGTACGGATAAATTTTTCGCCTGTGCTTTGCCACGTGATTTGATTAAACGCTGTAAAACCTGCCAACGGAAAATAGGAAATACATGCATGAATCACTGTTTCCAAATCTAACCAACTAAATTCACAGGACTCACCTTACTACTACTAATTTTTAAATACACTATTGTTGGCGCTAGTGAAGTCTTCGCTAATTGTGACGGATGATTGATTGTATCACAATCGAGTACGACTAATTGTAACGTTCTCGCTAATTCGAATATTCTTTCAATTTCGGCTTGTACTTCGGCTAAACAGGACGATCGACTGTTGGATCGTTCCATAATGGCACGTTTCGATGGATTATTCATAAGTGAACGTTTCGCTAATGATATATCCGCCATGACACGTGTTATAATTATTTTACCGGCAAATCGATGTTTAAGAAAATCGAATAAAGCTTTTTGCATCATATCGGTGACTTCGTAACCTTTTAAGCTTGGACCCACTAGAACGACAGGGCGCATCGATGGCACGACATCGTACGGTGATGCTGTCTCTTGTTTCTTGAAGAATGGTTTTCGTTTCTCTTTGGTCGGCGGTGTGGCTAACGGTGTCTTCCCGTGACGTGATGGTCCCATAGAATCTGATTCGTCGCCTAATATTAGTATCAAGAATATTTTTTGCTCTTATAAATATAAATTGTCTACTCACTACGGCGCCATGAGTTTTTTTATGTATTTTTTTTGAGTAAAAATTCTTTTTTTATTAAGAATAATGAAAAAAGAAACCAGAAAAAAAATATTTATAAAATGGAAAAAAATTCACTAGTGAATTAATTAGTCGGTGGTTTTTGTCGTATTTTTCGTGTGTGCTTTTTCCAATCTTGTATATTCGTTTTGGTTTGAATATTAGTCGGTTATGAATTTTTTTTGTTAGACGTATTACAAATTGAGTGGTAAATTAGTAAAAATTTTGCGTTTGGGTGAAGATCTGATTGTTCTGAACACATGGAATGGACTACAAAAATGGGTGTGAGAACAATGTGGATCCGATTTTATCTGTATGTCATACATTTTTATATGTTCTGTCAATAATTTTCGCATGAAGCGGTCTACACGTAAGGCATGCATCTTGTAATCACTACTACAACATCCTAATGCTACATCAAAACGTCACAACAAAGATGGTGGAAGCCTTCGATAGAGGAGTGATTGTGCACAGTTGTTCGTTTTTTACTATTTTTGTGCTACTTGTATTTTCTATATAACTGTACAAAATATGTTTGCACTATACCATGCAGAAAGGATAAAACAGTGTGTAGGTATTTATAGAGGATGTCTATATTCATCCACAGGTGAGTTGTGAATGAATACAGCAGGGGAAAGATAGGATCGTGTACGAAATGGTTATGAATAATAAAATAAAAAGAAAATATTAAATAAATAAAACAAAAGATTCAATAAAACAAAAAATGATAAGAACGATGAAACATAATAAAGAAAAATACTCTGCAGGGCAGATATCCATCCTTAAGAAAGATAACTCAAATAAATCAACACCTCACCTTTAATCCTTTTCAAATCCAATTAATTGAAACGTTTACCTTCATATACATGTAAAAAAGCCTAAAATGAAAGGGTCGCTCAGTAGGGGAAGAGAGATTTTTGTCTCTCTCTCAATCTCATTAATTACTTTAATTAATTGAGGAGCATGTGAGCATCATCAACAAAAAATTTTCGGCAACTGAACTCGCAGTAGGACTGTTCCTAAAACCGGTGCATCGGGTTTAAACCGGTAATCAATATTTCTGAAACCATGTGCCGGCTTCGGCTTTTCTTCAGCGCAGTTTTTCTGTTTGTTTTTAAGTTTTTTTTTGGCATTAGTTTCAGTACCGTTTTTCCTTATTTCACGTGTTCAATACCTCTTTAAAAAAAATTGTACGAGTGGCTAGCCCTGGAATGGTAGCCCTATTTTCTCCGTATATAATCGTCGAATCGACGCGGCAGAAACACTAGGGTAATTTTGGGTTGCTGATTCCAAATTTGAGGTCAACAAGAAGTAAAAAAAAATGATGTGAAATGGTACCCCAACTTTATCAAGGAACAACAGAGACGTAGCCAGGGGAAAGAAAAGCTTAGAATTTTAGAAAATAGAATTGACAGGAAGTGTAAGCAATAGTAAATAGAAATAGCCATTTTCGAAATTCTTTAAATTTTATTTATTTCTATTTACTATTGCTTACACTTCCTGTCAATTCTATTTTAGGGTATTTGAAATTTCAGTGACCCGTTAATTATTTTTCTTTTAACGGAAAAAATAGAAATGTCCTTTTTGGGATCGAGAACACGAATTTCACTTACAAAATCGTTGTACCAGCAAGCATTTACTAAAGCTCATCATATGCAAAAAGAACTCTGGCTTGTACTTCAGACGCCATCTCACTGAAAACTTTCAAGAGCAAAAAACGCGTAGCGATAAGGCCCGCCGTCGAGTTATCGTGTACTGAAATTATTTGAATCGGTTAGCGGGCGTTTCCGCAAACGGCTCTAAGTATGCAATTCCTGAACACCCTCAGCAAGATTTCCCACACAGACGTGAGATCCATAATTATACAAATTATAATATTAGGTAACCGGTTCCCAAAGCGCGTGCAACTTAGTAATTTTTAGAATGCTGTCAAAACTGAATTTTGAGTATCGTCATCGATGAACTAAACCGTGAATACATAATAAACAAATTACAAAGGCAAAATTTTGGTAAAGCAAGACCACGATAGTCATTCAGAATGGAAACTGGAAATATTTTCATTATTTATTTGAAATATTTTTTCCCTAGTAAGAAATGAAGTGACTTTTCTCAGACCCGTGCGAAGGGAGGGGCCCGGTCACCGAGTGCGTAACACAAAGCAAACATCCATTTTTTAGGTAGGGTAAATTTGTACGTCTTTGTAAGAGCGTTAAACCTCTATATCGTAACTCAGTAAACCTCTATATCGGCTCTTAAGCAACTGTGCTAACACCATGATCCATTGGCGCTTCGATACTTGTATAGGAAAGGGGCTTTCTGCACTGTTTTCTCCTGATCACATTGACCATTAAGTATACTCGTCCGTGTTATAAGAGAGCCTCGCTAAGCAATAGTATTGAATTCGCTGCAGAAACAATGCAATGGGACAACCGCTGGTTGACGATATGTTATGCCTTTACTAAGCTAACAACGGATGGCGTAAAACTGATACGCGGTTCTACCGTGCGACAACCATTGTGAGGTCATTTTACGTCCATGTCTCGGATATTCCTTCAATCGAAAATTCGATTTCGATGCAACTATACCCGATATCGCTTGCTTGTGGCATGGGTTAAGAATAGTGCAACCGCTTTCCCCGGCGTGTCGTAGAAGGCGACTAAAGAGGCAGGGGAGAATGAAATTCTCCTAAGTCTTCGATTTCGATGCAACTATACCCGATACAGCTTGCTTGTGGCATGGGTTAAGAATAGTGCCACCGCTTTCCCCGGCGTGTCGTAGAAGGCGACTAAAGAGGCAGGGGAGAATGAAAATCTCCTGAGTCTCGTACAAATCTATACAATCGTGCGCGACATTGATTGCGTTCAATTGTATACACATGTACGAAGCTTAACAAAAATTGACCCCTGTGGTGTTGGGGTTAGAATTATGCCACAGCGTTCCCGGCTTGTCGTAGAAGGTGACTTGGGGGATAGGGTATGTAGGCTTGTAACTTGCATATCTGAAGCTAAATTACAACCGAAACATTGAACGAGCCTCGGATACCACGGACTGATTTACCGGCAACGACCTTTGGCTACAAACAACGGACTACGATTGGTTTTTGGAACGTTCGAACGATGTGGGGGGAGTGCAGTAGTACGAGACTCACGGAAGTCGAACGGGAAATGTCCGCATATAGAATTTCGATATTAGGACTGAGCGAAACAAGATGGACCGGTTCAGGAACGACCTTATCACCTAGTTCCCAAACTGTGCAGCTTTACTCTGCTAGTGAACTTGAAGCCGCACCCAGAATGGCTGGAGTCGGCATCCTTGTGAACAAGAAAGCTCCCCAATCTCTTATAGATTGGAGGCCTATTTCCGACCGAATAATAACTGCCAGATTTAAGTCCAGGGTAAGAAACATTACTATTATTCAGTGCTACGCCCCGACTGAGTCAGCCGACCAGAATGCTAAGGACGCCTTTTACCACCTGCTTGGCGACACCTTTGACAAGGCTCCCAGAGGTGACATAAAAATTATTATGGGGGATCTCAATGCTAAAATTGGGTCTGACAATGTTGGATTGGAACATCTAATGGGCAATCACGGTCTTAGGAATGACAATGGTGAGTTGTTCCTAGAGTTCTGTAACTCCCGTCAGCTTGTCATTGGCGGCACCCTGTTCAAACACAAACCTTGCCATTTAGCAACCTGGATATCTCCAGATGGCCGAACAGAGAATCATATTGAAAGAGAAATCAAATACGTTTCAATTTCTTCTGAACCACTCACAGGTCGGAAAGAAAGACGAGGGGTCCTGCTCTGTCGTAGGTATATACGTTAAAAAATAGAAGAGACATGCTTTTTCCCGCTCAAGCTTTTCTGTGCCATCGGATAGTTATGGCAAACTAAGTATTAGTTTCCTCAATCAGCAACAAAATTATAATCTAATTGATTGGTTTCACCGCTGTTTGTAGCTTATTATACCCCTCGCTCGTAGAGTCAACGAAGGGTATATTAACTTTGTCATGAAGTTTGTAACGCACTGAAGGAAGCATCTCCGACCATATAATAAGTATACATATATGATCAGCATAACATGGGGAGTCGATTAGGCGATGTTCGTCTGTCTGTTTGTCCGTCTGTTGCCACGCGTTTTACTCGGCCAATTTAAAAGCTATGAATCTGAAATTTTGCACAAATGCTTCTTTTTGCTGCAGGCAGTTTGTATGTTTGAATCGGTAAAATCGGACCATGGAGTCATGGGGCTGCCATACAAACCTAACCCCCCAAATTAGGTTCTTCTAAGAAAAACTTTTTTATTTGTGCACCGATTTCAACCAAATTCCACACAAATGTATTTCTATTGATGACACACAACATATGTGAGAATGGATCAAATCGGGTCATGGGGTCATGTGGCTGCCATACAAACCTAACCCCCCAAATTAAGTTCTTCTAAGAAACATTTTTTTCCAGCAATTTCACAAAACCTTGAATTAATGTGTCTTAATCAAAGCAACAAAAAAGGTCAAAACAAATGGGATCGAACTATGGGGCCATGCTCCCGCACCCCCCAATAAAATTTTCTGAGTGAATATTTTTATTTGCCCACTTATTCCAACCAAACCCCACAGAAATATTGTTTTATCGACGCAACGGAACTTTTGTGAAGACGGATGGAAAATAATTCTAATTTTTAATAATGTTGAAATTTAGAGCGTTGGACCCCTCCCGAAACAAATGCCTGGCTACTCCCCGGGGAACAAGTATGAAAAACCTGGGTAACCTGCAGAAAAGCAAGTTTTGAAGTGCTTAAAAAAGTTCTAAAAAGACTTGGTACGGAACACAAAAAAAACTGAAAACGGCACTGAAAAGGTGCTAAAAAATCCGGAGCAAAAAACGGTACTGAAAAAACGGGGCATTGGACACAAACTAGCGAGTGCCGGTGGTATCGAGTGTTGAAGAAAACTGGAAACCGGTACTGAAAATTTAAGCCGAAAGAAGGCATTTTGTAGGATATCGTTTAAGAGTCTTTACAATTTTCTTTTTTAACTTGCAGGTGTTATAGTTAGGTTAGAAGTTTTGTTTCTGCTTTAGTTCACTAGTATGACAAATGAGTTTGTAGTTAAAACATTAATTGCAAAGGTGCAGTGCCACAACACTTTGTTCTGAATACTGTAGACATAGGGTCGACGCGTAATGAAGCAAAAGAGAATGTACAATATAAATATTTTAGAAACAGTTGGACTCTCAACATCAATTTCATGAAACCGTTGCTCTATTACCCGCGAAGAGTGGAGATACTAAAATTAAGCCAATTTTAACTGAACTAAAATTTAAGAGAATTATTTGTAAGAATATTATAATAAATTCATATCTAACAAGGAAAGAAAATAATTAAAAATTGAAACAATAGTAAAATCGTTACGAAGAAAAAGCTAGAAAAGTAAGATTATAGAGTCTCCAAAATTACGTTTGCAGAGAAGAGGACACTTAAATATTACATTATATCGACTAAAATTATTTTTTTGTTTAAAATATTATCTTAATTCTTCTAAATTAATAGTACTGAATGTTTGAAGTTCCATACTCTTCCAAAAACTGGTTATTAAAAATTAGTTTTGCCACCAAATACAATTTTTGGCGAAGAAACATCAAACAACCGGAAATTTATTTTTTTATTTAAATATAAATACTTCATAAGAATTGTAAAAATTTATATCTTCCACATTATTATAAATTTAATTATTTTGTCAAAGTAAAACTCCGAATAGAAAAAAAACATTTATGTAGTAGTTATCACATACAGATAGATACGTATTACACGAAGAAGGAGATATAATTTGAAAGTTTGTTAAATATATACGACTATGTAGTACATTTTTAATTTAATTTTACTCATATATAAAACTATTATTATATAAGTATTTATTTCGACATTTAGAAATTAATTAAAATAAACAACAAAAGAGTCAAATTATAAAGGAAATAAAAATGCAAAAGTTTTAAATAAAAGAAAATTAAAATAATGAAAAAATAATAAGAATGGAAAGTGTGTTCATACCAGGTGTGGGGGGTGTGCTACCACGTGAAGGCTCCGCACCTGGTACTCCGGGGCCACCTAAATTACCGCTGGATGATCCTTTTGTTGCGTACAGTCGTGAGGATCGTGCAGCGGATGCCTGTAAGAAAAAAAATAATTTTATTAATTTACATTACTTTGATTAAGAAATTTTTCTTCAGTATTTACCTGCATTCGTATATGTTCTAGCTTAACGGGGCTGGGTATAAAGCCCACATCACAGCCTTCTTTGACTTTTCTTCCAATCCACCAGTTATTGTCATATTTCTCCTTAATATGAAGAAAATCCCTAACCTCAAAAGATACAGCACTACCATGTACGGGTGAGTCGTCATCAATTGATCCATCATATGATACATTTGTTCGCACAGCGAACGCAACAGGTTTTGTCTAAAAATATGATATACGTTAGATGTGTGATTTCTTTGATAAATTCATCAAGATATTTTTTTATATACAAACTAATAAATAAGAATATTTAAGCAAAGCATCCTCTGCAGTTACTAGTTCCTGCTCTAGAGCTCATGCCGCCTGGTCAAAAAAGCAATTAGTCGCCACTTAGATTTTTTCTGTGTTTCGAAAGGAGCTATCTTTATCTGCATCATTAGCTTCAATCTCCTTCCGAAGATCGTATTTCATTCCTAAGTTTCGAAGCTCTGGGACCTTCTCTTAAATGATGGTCGATGTAGTTTTTTCAATAGCTAAAAAAGTCGAGTTGATTTGGACTGAAATTTTGTAGGTAATTTTCGAGGAGCGAAAATGATCCACTCCAAAGTGAGAGGAAACGTTGTTGCTGGCGTCGTTGAGAGATGCGCTCTTTACTGTTTGTTCAACGGAGACAGACTCCCTCATCAAAGAAATTCTCTTCGAGATTAGTTTATAGGGCGCCACATACCTAGCGATTTATTGGTAAATCGATTGCCCACAATGGATCTGCCGCCAGTGCAGCACACACACTAGGCAATTTATCGGGCAATCTGAAATTGACAGTCTCAGGGTCCACAAGACACAACACAAAATAGCGAAAACTATACCATTTTTGGCGATGGAAGATGTACATCCATTGCTACTTTTGATGGAGAACGACCACAGGTTTATGCCAAAACATAAGCAACTGAGAACACCATGATTGTCATGACAGCTTGTATGGAAAATTGCACGGCAATACGTTCCACACGTCAAATAAAAAAATTGAATCTGATGGTCACATACACCTTCCGATTTATGTCGCAATCAAAAAATCTCGCCAATCGATCGGAGGGTGTGTGGCGCTTCCATGATATCCTATACTGTCGACGAACTTAATAGACATATTTGGGATAAGGTTGTGCTAAAACTAAATTGTTGCTGAAGTGAAGGTCTCCACAGCTGGGAGAAACTTGCCTACATAAGGTTTCATAAAAAAAATGGAATGGAATCGTTTAATGAGAGTAACAGAGTTCGAGGGAAACACTGAGAAAAAAAACGTTTGTGGTGTTAGACATTCATGCTCTTTGTGTTCGCGGAGACAACTGATGTGATGTTAAACTGCTGGTTAGGAGCACTATGCGAGTACAGGATTTGTTAATAGTCTGTATCAGCTATTAGACAAATCGACCAGCTAGAGTCGCAATCTCTGGGGAAGGTCACAAAGGGAAAAATCTCTGCGGGGAATCCATTTCGACTCTAAGTCGGATAAATCAGCCATTCCCCCAAGGGAAGTGGTTTTGGCCGTGGGCTTATGAGCTCCCTTATGGCAGCGCAGTAGACACAGATTGCCTTTATGAACAAAAGTTCCTGAGCTGTTGCATATATTGTTGGATGAATTGTTTCGCGTGCATTGTAAAAATAGATAAAGTTGGTTTCGTTTCGAGCTTGTTTGCTGATCTGTTGCACTGATTTTTATACCCATCGCTCGCAGAGTGTATGCAAGATTGTTATACCCTTAGCTCATAGAGTGAAAGGGTATATTAACTTTATCATGAAGTTTGTAACGCATTGAAGGAAGCATCTCCGACCATATAAAAAGTATACACATATGATCAGCATGGCTTGGGGAGTCGATTGGGCGATTTCCGTCTGTCCGTCTGTTTGTCTGTCCGTCTATTGCGACGCGTTTCACTCGGCCAATTTAAAAGCTATGAAGCTGAAATTTTGCACAAATGCTTCTTTTTGCTGCAGGCAGTTTGTATGTTTGAATCAGTAAAATCGGACAATGGGGTCATGGGGCTGCCATACAAACCCAACTCCCCAAATTAGGTTCTTCTAGGAAAAACTTTTTTATTTGTGTACCAATTTCAACCAAATTTCACACAAATGTGTTTCTATTGATAACACAAAACATATGTAAGAATGGATCAAGTCGGACCATGGGGTCATTAGTGCAAAATTATAAAAAAATCAATACAACATGGCATTCCTTGACTTAAAGCATTCTTGAGCTAAGGTAGTATGTATTGAGTTAAGGGCGCCTTAAGTCAAGGGCTCATTGAGACATTTGAGTATGCAAATACAAATTTTCATTTTGTAATCTTTTTTATATTTCATGAGTAACTCGAGTCTAAGAAAAATGGCTTATTTGGTCGGCAAAAATCCTACATAGTAAATTTTTTTTTGGATTATGCCATTAAAAGTCTCAACCGATTAGGGGTCCGCAACCTTTAAAGGGAGGGGGGCGTCATTTTTTTTGCGATTATTTCAAAAACAGTAGGAGATACAGAAAAATGGTCTGAGGACGAAAAAACTACATAAAATTATCTTTGCAATGATATATAACACATTAGAGTTTAATTTAATATTTCGGAGTTAGACTAGAAAATAAATTAGAATATTTTCATTTTAGACCTTTTTTAAAAGCTCCATAACTTTTGAAAGAATGCTAGTTCAGCGGTAAAATTTTGTACAAGTATTCACAATAAGTTCAAGATCATTTTAAGGTAAACATTGAGTCGCTCCGGTCAAGGACCCCCATTATCCCCCCATTTCAATTTGTCAAAATGGCATGTCCATAACTCGCCCCTAAATTGGAACAGAGTGCTAAATTTTGGTCTGTTGCGATTGGAGGTCATAGTCACCCCACCCACCAAAAATCAGCTCATTCGGATAAAAACTAAGGGTACCTCCCATACAAAATGACTTTTAAAAAAGGTCTAAAATGAAAATATTCTAATTTATTTTCTAATCTAACTGCAAAATATTAAATTAAACTCTAATGTGTTATATATCATTGCAAAGATAATTTTATGTAGTTTTTTTCGTCCTCAGACCATTTTTCTGTATCTCCTACTGTTTTTTTTTTAACAATCGAAAAAAAACGAAAAAATGTCCCCCTTTCCCCCTTTTTTAAAGGTTGATCACCAATCGGTTGGGACTTTTAATGCCATAATCTGGGGACCACCCCCAACCATAATCCAAAAAAAAATCCGATGCAGGATTTTTGCCGTTCGATGGCGATATTTTGGCCCAATTTTCTTAGACTAATATTTTTTTTTTTCAAATTATTCAAACTTGAACAAAAATACACGTAAAATCAAATTATTTGGCTAATCATGTACTGAAAATGACATTTCATTCATTGACTTAAGGTCGCGTTGAGTTATGGCTTCCTTAAAGGTACGTGTTCGTAGAGACAGTTCATGTGATGATCGCTCAGCGGTAGTAGTTTTGCATCCAATTTCGAGCCGTATTTGGCATGTTCTGCTATCCGCTTTAATAGGGGGAACTTTTGTGTTTCCGATATTTTCCGCTATATGTCCGCTATATGGCGGACGGTAAGATAAGTGTCGCTAGTGTCGATAACAAGAACAAGAAAATTCTTCTTGCGTAATGTTCCAAAAATATACCCATATAGTGCTCAAAACCGGGGGTTTAACTTCGATCGCTGAGCGATGATCCCATGAGTCGTCTCTACGAACACAAACCTCAAGGTACGATCATAAACATGGGCCTTAGAATTATCAATTCCACCGCGCGATGTCTCTATAATAACACAGACAGGCACTAGGGCCGCAATCCGAAAGGCACAGTTTGAACTCATGTTATAGCCTAGTATGTTGTACATCAGGGCGCTATTACACAGTCATATATTGGTAATATATATTATATAATAGATATTATCATATCCATAAGCCTACTTGATTTCGTTTAGTGCACCTGTAAAAAATTAACCGAATGAATCGAGTAGGCTTAATTATATGACTATAAATATGACTGTGTCATGGAGTCCTTAGGAAAATCATTGGCAACTCATAGACGCTGGGCTGCCCAATGCCCCACAATATTGTGTATTAAGCAAAGGAAAAAAAATAAAAATATACCAAACAAGCTTACCCTTGCTTTATCCAACTGGCTAATGGCCTGGCGCTCCCTTTCTCGCCGAAGCGATTCTTTGTCCTCGTCTAGCGACAGATCGGATGACGGTTGCGAGTAATTTGAATCGGCAGAACCCTAAAACGAAACAATATAAAAATTATGTTAATTTTGAAGATAGAAGAGAACGCTAAATATAATTTAAACATATGATTTTTTTTACCTTTCGCTCATAGAGTGAAAGGTTATATTACATAACTTTGTCATGAAGTTTGTAACGCATTGCAAAAAGCATCTCCGACCATATAAAAAGTATACATACATATATGGTCACCATGACTCGGGGAGTCGATTGGGCGATGTCCGTCTGTACGTCTGTCTGTTCGTCTGTTGCGACGCGTTTTACGCGGCCAATTTAAAAGCTACGAAGCTTAAATTTCGCACAAATGCTTCTTTTTGCTGCAGGCAGTTTGTATGTTTGAATCGGGAAAATCGGACAATGGGGTTATGGGGCTGCCATACAAACCCAACTCCCCAAATTAGGTTCTTCTAAGAAAAACTTTTTTTTTGTTTACCAATTTTAACCAAATTTCACACAAATGTGTTTCTATTGACAACGCGAAACATATGTCAGAATGAATAAAATCCGACCATGGGATCATGGGGCTGCCATACAAACCTAACCCCCAAAATTAGGTTCTTCTAAGAAAAAACTTCTTTATTTGTGCACCAAAATCAACTAAATTTCATTTAAATCGATTTCTATTGATAAAGCAAAACATATGTAAGATTGGATCAAATCGGATCGAAATTTCACACAAATATATTTCTTCTGATGACACAAAACATATGTAAGAATGGATCAAATCCGAAAATGGGGTCCTGGGGCTGCCATACACACCTAACCCCCGAATTAGGTTCTTCTAAGAAAACTTTTTTATTTGTGCACCAATTTCAACAAAATTTCACACAAATGTATTTCTATTGATAACACAAAACATATGTAAGATTGGATCAAAGCGGACCATGGGGTCATGGGGCTGCCATACAAACCCAACCCCCCATTTTGGTTCTTCTAAGAAACATTTTTACACCAATTTCACAAAACTTTGAATTAATGTGTCTTTAGCAAAGCAACTAAAAAGGTCAAAACAAATGGAATCGTACTATGAGGCCATGCTCCCTCATCCCCCAATAAAAATTGTCTGAGTAAATATTTATATTTGCCCACTTATTCCAACCAAACCCCACACAAATATTGTTTTGCCGACGCAACGGAACTTTTGTGAAGACAGAAGGAAAAGAATGGGGGGGACTAAATACAAGTCGTAGGTACGCCCGAAAAAACTTTTAGCCCGAAATTAGCCTCGTTTTCAATTTAAATTACTTGAAGTACAAAAAAAACCGTTATAACAAGTACATATAGCCAAAAAGTTGGTTTCAAGTTTAGTGAAAAGTAAAAAGTAAAGAATGTAATTTTTTTAATTCAAAAACGATACCTCATTTTCTGAATAGCGGATTTATCATTAAGCTTTAATTATATGAAATTGCAAATTATTAATATTCTTAAAACAAGCAAACATTTTATCGTTTTTTTTTCGAAATTCACAAAAATTATACCAAAACGATATCATTCAAATGAAAAATTTATCGTAAGCTTGTCTCCCCGACGAAAAAGCGCTTTATCGTCATCATCATCAATATGTCAGCAATGTAACTCCTATTAACGAAATTCATATCTTCTCATTTTTGCAAGGATGATAAAATAGTAATTCCTCAAAATATAAAACGACTAATTTATTCTCATAATTTGTAATCTTAGATAGCTCAGGGGTAGGACGTAGGACTACGAAACGATAGGTGTCCGGTTAGATTCCCAGTAGAAGCAAAAAAGTAAAAGGTAAAGTTAAAATAAGGTAAAAAAAAAGTTAAATAAAATAGAAAATTTATTAGAAAAAAGGAAAAAATATTCTAGCAGTCTATTATCGCCAAATTATCTTCCTGGTGAATTAATATCGGTCACTATTCCTTCCCGATGGGAGTGACGCCTTTAATCCGAATTAGATATAAAATTCAAGAAATGTTTTCTAGCAGGCGAATTCAATTCGTATTGCGGACGATATAAATTGTTTGCTGGGAATGATTAGAAATCTCGATAGTACCCAGCAAACAATTTCGATCGTCCGCGATACGAGTTCAATTCGCCTGCTAGAAAACATTTCTCGAATTTCATATCAGATTCGGATTAAAGCCGTCACTCCCTTCGGGAAGGAAGAGTGACCGATATTAATTCGCCAGGAAGATAATTTAGCGATACTCGACTAATACCTAGGAAAAGTGAAAAAAAAAAGTTTTTTGTTATTTTCCTCTATTTTTTTCTTCTATTCTATATTCTCAACTTTTTTTTACCTTGTTCATCTTTACCTGTTTACACTTCGCTTTTACTGGGAATCGAACCGGGCACCTATCATTTCGTACTCCTACGTCCTAAACTTGAGCTATCTAAGATTACAAATTATGCGAAACAAATATTCGTTTTATTTTTTCGTCGGGGAGACAAGTTTACGATAAATTTTTTATTTGAATGATATCGTTTTCGTATCATTTTTGTGATTTTTCGAAAAAAAAGGGAACATTACGCTATCAGCTTCGCAAGAAGAATTTTCTTGTTCTTGTTATCGACACTAGCGACACTTATCTTACCGTCCGCCATATAGCGGACATATAGCGGAAAATATCGGAAACACAAAAGTTCCCCCTATTAAAGCGGATAGCAGAACATGCCAAAAAAGGATAAATTGTTTGCTTGGTAGGCTATCATTATATTAAGTATGTATTGGTAGTACGACCATTTCCGGTCCAATTATATTTTAAATTTGATGAAAAAGTTATTAATTACACCGAGATTATGGTCGAGCCTTACCAATGCTAGCTCATTTAAATGAATCAGTTAAATTTATCAACCTATCTCCATTTTAACTACACATAACGTATAAACAATTGCAAACAAATAAAATAAAGACTCCAAATTTTCGACGTTTCATCTAATTACCTCAATTTAATTCGAATGAAAATAATCTCTAGCCATAAGAATAACCAACAAAGGACAAATTGTATTATTGTAAATGATTCCATAGTTCTCTCTTATGTGACATTCATGGAAACTGTCGGAATATCCTTTTCAACTGTATCCGATACAAACTATAGAGGTGATGATATCATTCCTATGTATAAGTACACCAAGTTCACCTTACACATACTAATAAGTACAAGTATAGGAAACATACAATGCCAAATTGACAAAGAGGATCCGTTCTCTTGAAGAAAGATAAACATTGTTATAGAATTGCCACCATTCTAATTTCATCTCTGAAATTGCAGTACTTCTGCAAACACACTTCAGAGCGTAGTGTCCTATCGAGTTCGTTAAAGTTGCAATTGCATATGCATAAGAACGTATGGTGTATGGACTTTCTAACGTTGGAGTATCCTACCTATGAGGAGTAGGTATGTCTCAACGAGCGCATCCTTTCATATAAGAATATCGTACATATATGGATATGTTTCCGCATTTAGACCTGAAGTATTACAGATGGTATAAGCGACTTTTTGTAAGAGAAAGATGAACACATTTGAATTTAGTTTTTGGTGGATACTATTTGATTTCAGTCAAGTAGAGTGCAGTTTTATTATAACTAGTTGATATAAATCTGCAGGAAATACTTTAACCCTAATCGCATTTATAATGAACAAAAAGTTTAAAAAACCTTTTTTTCATAACCACAATTATAACAAACTATCATATCCAGGTTTTATTTTAAATGCAAATTAAAATGGAACAATCATAGTTACACTAATCACAGTTAAAAAAAAAACTGTCAATTGAAAAGTCTTTTGTTGAATGCAAAAAGAATACACCTTCGATACAATGTGCCCAATCTGTGAAAGGTTTCCACACACAACTTAGTAGGATTCTATTTTGTTGATATTTCCGTCCTTTTCTTTCCTTTTCTTCTGCCCCATGAATAATGAAAAGTCTCATATTATTTCTGGTCTTTTCAGGCGAAACAGGAACTTTTATTATAAGCGGTATTATGGGAAATTGTTTGCCAATCAAGAGAAATTGAGTTTAATTGGTATAGCCAAAACTGCATGCAATTCAGAGTTTAGCATTTCGTACAACTTTCCTCTATGATATTCTAAAGGAAAAATTCACTTGTGTAGCGTACACAAAACAGTGGTTGCCTTTTATATTTCGGGATTGGACAACCCTAGTGTTGCAATCTGGCAACTGACAGCTCTATCGTAAAGTTTGACATTTTTGAGGTTGTACATACTCAGAATGTTTTGACATACGAGCGCTATTTCCCAGCCAGCATCGGCGTAATGTACCGTGAACATAGCCACAAATAAGCTTTACTTCATGAATCACGAATCGGCATTATGTATCGATAGGACGCATTGAAAGTTAGATACATGATGGTCAGCTGAAGGAATGTCGACGGATCATGCATATAGGAAATATAATGGTTTTCTCCTCAAGTGTGATTTTTGTTGCTGGGGTGATTAGAATCACGAATAAATCATGATCATTCATATAGTCTGGCTGGAGCAGTGGTTAAGGCGCGCACCTTCGGTGCATAGGGTTATGAGTTCAAGACTCTCCGTCGCCCGTATTTTTTTTTAATTATTCATTGATGCATTGAATATATATGATACTTAACTATTACATAATGTTTACGAATAACGATTTTATAATGATTATCCGTAATAAGGCGCAAATGCGTATATACATGAAATAGGGGGACATCGTCATATACTGCTTGTATGAAAACGTGATGAATGAATAAGCGATATGTGCTTACGCGTGTTGCATAAAATAATGATTACAAATGTGTTAAATGCTGGCTGGGTTCCCAGCCAGCATCGGCGTAATGTACCGTGAAAATAGCCACAAATAAGCTTTACTTCATGAATCACGAATCGGCATTATGTATCGATAGGACGCATTGAAAATTAGATACATGATGGTCAGCTGAAGGAATGTCGACGGATCATGCATATAGGAAATATAATGGTTTTCTCCTCAAGTGTGATTTTTGTTGCTGGGGTGAATAGAATCGCCAATAAAAGATGATCATTCGTATAGTCTGGCTGGAGTAGTGGTTAGGGCGCGCACCTTCGGTGCATAGGATAATGAGTTCGAGGCTCACCGTCGCACGTGTTCTTTTTTAATTATTTATTGATGCATTGAATATATATGATACTTAACTATTACATAATGTTTACGAATAACGATTTTATAATGATTATCCGTAATAAGGCGCAAATGCGTATATACATGAAATAGGGGGACATCGTGATATACTGCTTGTATGAAAACGTGATGAATGAATAAGCAATATGTGCTCACGCGTGTTGCATGAAATAATGATTACAAATGTGTTAAATGCTGGCTGGGTTCCCAGCCAGCATCGGCCTCATGTACCGTGAACATAGCGACAAATAAGCTTTACTTCATGAATCACGCATCGGCATTATGTATCGATAGGACGCATTGAAAGTTAGATACATGATGGTCAGCTGAAGGAATGTCGACGGATCATGCATATAGGAAATATAATGGTTTTCTCCTCAAGTGTGATTTTTGTTGCTGGGGTGATTAGAATCACGAATAAATCTTGATCATTCATATAGTCTGGCTGGAGCAGTGGTTAGGGCGCGCACCTTCGGTGCATAGGGTTATGAGTTCAAGACTCTCCGTCGCCCGTATTTTTTTTTAATTATTCATTGATGCATTGAATATACATATATGATACTTAACTATTACATAATGTTTACGAATAACGATTTTATAATTATTATCCGTAATAAGGCGCAAATGCGTATATACATGAAATAGGGGGACATCGTCATATACTGCTTGTATGAAAACGTGATGAATGAATAAGCGATATGTGCTTACGCGTGTTGCATGAAATAATGATTACAAATGTGTTAAATGCTGGCTGGGTTGTGTTTTTTTACAGTAACATAAAATATTCATCTCGGCTAAATAATGGAATTAAATCGTGAACATTTTTGTGCGATTATTTCTTACAACTTTCGACGTGCATGGATAAACTGAATTCAATTTTTGGCGATGAAGCTCCATCAAAGACCAGTGTTTATCGATGGTATGGTGAATTCAATCGAGGTCGTAGTTCACTCCAAGACGCTTTTCGTGAAGGTCATCCAAAATCAGTTGTTGTTCCGGAAACCATTGATGCTGTGCGCGAACTGATATTGCAAGATCATCATATGACCTATCGTGAGATTGAGACAACCTTAGGCATTAGTGGGACCAGCATACGTTCAATATTGCATGAACATTTGACTGTCAAAAAAAAATTTTCGCGTTTGATCCCACACAATTTGTCAATCGCTCAAAAAAAGGCTCGTGTCGATTGGTCGAAAGAAATGCTCAAAAAATACGATCGCGGTGCTTCGAAACACGTCTATGACATCGTGACAGGTGATGAATCGTGAATTTACGCGTATGAGCCCGAAAGTAAACAGTAGTCGACTGTATGGGTGTTTCAAGATGAGCCAAATCCAACAAAAGTTGTTCGCGCACGAAGCACTGGACATGTCGCAACCGTACCACTAGAACAACGCAGAATAGTCAATTCTAAGTAGTACACAACCATTTGTTTGCCAGTTGTCTTCCAAGAAATCAGGAAAACTAACCGCCGAAGACGGATCACTCTTCACCACGACAATGCGAGCTGTCACACATCAGCTCAAACAACTGCATTTTTGAGCACTCAAAACATCGATTTGATGGGTCATCCGGCGTATAGTCCTTACTTGGCACCGAATGACTTCTTTTTATTCCCGTACGTGAAAAGCAAACTGAGAGGTCCACGTTTTTCAACACCTGAAGAAGCGGTTGCTGCGTTCAGAATGCATGTTTTGGAGATACCTCAATCAGAGTGGCAAAAGTGCTTTGACAATTGGTTCAAACGCATGCAAAAGTGTATAGATCTTCATGGGGAATATTTTGAAAAACAATAAAGCGATGTCGATGTTGCTCTCTAATCCCGAAATATGAAAGGCAACCCTTACCACAATTTCGCTTGTCCCAAGTAGGCGTAAGTTTACTTGACGAAGGTCTTGACTGTTTAACTGTACTATGTATTCTCAAGCGAGGATGTCAGCCTACAACCAGAGTAAGGCAAGAAGTACTTGATCTAACTCTGTATAGCAACTCAATAGCGGAACGAATTCGTACCTGGCATGTATCGGAGATGCCATCCTTTTCTGATCACATGCACATACGCTTTGACTTAAGCTTTGCGGTTGCTGCAGGAATCGAGCGAAGAGTTCCGCAAAACACTAACTGGTCAGGATATACCGAGTCGTTGAAGGAACATCTGCAGCAAATCTACAAAAGAGTCACAGGGTGGCTCAGTCTCGAAAGATTCGTGGACGAGACCACCAGGGCATTTGTGTCCTCCTACGAAGAAAACTGCCTCTTGAGGGTCTTCAAAGAAAATAAATGTGTTCCGTGTTGGAATCAGTAGATACATAGCTCGCCTCACTCCTGCAAAGAGGCCAAAGTGAACTGATCCCATTCATGGTTAGTATCTATAGAAGTAGTTATGCTTTGGGATATATTCCGACAGCCTGGAGATCAGTTAGGGTAGTCTTCATCCTCAAAGTGGGTAAAAGACCGACCCTAAGTCGTACCGCCCTATCATCCTTACATCCTTTCTCATGAAAGCCATGGAAAAGCTACTGGACGCCCATATTAGGGGTACACTTCTAAAGACACGACTGCACCCAAAACAATACCCCTACCAACCAGGTAAGTCTACGGAATCGGCATTACATAACTTGGTGGAAGAGATCGAGGTGGCGATGTCCAATAAGGAAACAGCACTATGAGCATTCCTTGACATAGAAGGCGCCTTTGATGACACGTCCTTCGCGTCCATAGGAACGGCACTAAGAGTTATAGTAGCCGACAATACCATTATTACCTGGGTGCAGCGTATGCTTTCGCCGAGAATTATTTTTACCAGTATAGGCAAGGCTACCCTCTCTGCTTTACCTACTCGTGGCTGCCCACAAGGAGGGGTACTATCATCCCTCCTGTGGTATTTGGTAGTTGATGGATTGATGTGGTGACTTAGCTCAGCTAGGTTCTCCACACAGGGGTGTGCGGAGGGCCTGGTAATCACGGTTAAAGGCAAATTCTAGGAGGTCCTACCGGATGTTCTGCAGAGTGCTTTGCACATAATACACGATTGGTATACAGCAAATGGGATGCGCGTCAACCCAACAAAGGCCACGGTGATACCATTCAGTAATAAGGGGACTCTCGAAACACTGGAGTGTCCCCCATGTATAATGCACGGCTAACAATGCCAGAAATTGTCAAGTAATAGGGGGTCACACTTGACAAGAAACTACGCTGGAAGAAGCATCTTAGTTTGGTAACAGAGAAAGAAGTTAAAGCCTTGTGGATCAGCAGAAGCTATGCGGGGAAGGTATGGGGTATTAAGCCTTACATAGTTCTGTGAATCTAAAAGACAATTGTTAGACCTATTGTGGAATATGGGGCGGTCGCCTGGTGGAGAACAGCAACCACCATAGACGGGAGGCGATGTCTTGAGAAAATTCAGAGGCTGGCCTGTCTAGTTGTCCTTGGAGCCTTCTTCTCTGGCCCCACCGCCGCCCGGTAGGTGCTGCTGAACTTGTTACCTCTCCAAATACACACCGAGGCAGTGCCAAGGTTAGTCGTCATTAGGCTCAATGCATGTAATGCGGCGTCCCCACTGAACTCAGTTCAACAAGGATGGTTAAGTAACAGTAAGTTACTGGATATGCTATCAGACCATTTGGTCAAAACTCTCCGTTTTGATCCCACTTATAGCGCAGCGATGTGGGAAAGGGAGGACTGGACTGACAGATTCAGATCATTCCACCCTAGTACCGTTCAAAGACCGATACAGGATCTGGCGCTGGAATTACTGGCCCGAATACTAATATTTTTATTCCTATGGGAATACGTCCGACCGTGTTTCAGGCGGAAGTGCACCCAATCGTAGTGTGTGCAAGATTATGCCTTGACAAAAGTTACACCAACAAGAAAATAGCAATTTTCACTGACAGCTAAGCAGCAATAAGAGGGCTGTTACATCTAAGCTCGTGTGGGTTTGCCAGGAAATCCTCCAACAGGTAGGCACTCTCAACAGTTTCACCCGTTTTTGGGTACCTGGGCACTCGGGGTTTTACGGCAATGAGCAGGCCGACGAGCTCGCAAGAAGAGCATCCACTACCCCCTTCTATGGCCCAGAACCCTACTGTGGGCTACCACTCTGTACATGCAGAAATGTAATTAGTAAGTGGGAATTCCAGGGCAATCAAAACTTTTCGTTGCCTAAACGTACCCTTGGTCTGATGGAACTGAGCAGAAACAGCGTTAGGATTATATGCGGGCTCCTTACGGGGCACTGCCGTCTAAATGGTCATTTAAAGCGCTTGCGCATTGTTACTGACGCCAGCTGTCGCTTTTGTGAGGCTGACGACGAAACTGCGTCTCACATCCTTTTGTGAATGTGAGAGGCCTGCGAGGCGCCGATTGGAATGTTTCGGTATCGCTTTTCCCTTTGAAGAAGATATCGCCACTTCAAATATGGCCCATCTGAATCGATTTATCGAAGGTAGTCGGTTAGATGAGTTCATCTAATTCACAGTAAGGTCAGTGATACAATAGACCACCGGTCGTAGTGCCTAGGGCAACCCTGTTGCATGTGCCCTCCATAAAGCTAATCTAATCTATAAACTGTACGTTAAACAGTCAAGACCTTCGGGTAGTACCTCTCAAATAAAGCTCCTCATGTAATTTTATACAAATGGTCTGCTTTTTTTTATTTTAGCAATTTACGTTCAACGTTTAACTATAATCTAAATACATCCCCTCAATTCTTGTGAAACGATGAATAATTAAATATATTGGACTGTTTGGCCCTCGTCCAAAATTTACTATTCATTAAACCCGTTGCACAAAAATAAACAGATATGTACAATCCCATCTTCTGAAGGACTAATATTTCTTAAAATGTTGATCGTACTCATATGCGTTCCACGGATCAGTTTGAACTCGAAAAGTTAAGATAATAAGAACATGTTTTTGTTTATCTTCCGTCCATCTTTAATATGTGTCTACTCGACGAATAAATTCCGACATTTTTGCTAAATAGCAATATGGTGAAAATCAAAAGATAAATATTCTTAAAATTTGACAGCTATCTTGAATTTTTTGTGGTATTTTTCAATTTTTCCCCGTCGAATGTTTATGTTGATAGGATATATGGTTTTCTTTATGCAAATCCCTGTGGTGGTTAATGGTTTATTTGACCGGGAAATTTATAAAGTGATCTTTTCAGATGCGATAAAAGTCGATTGAAATGAAAACAAATTGTTTTGAATAAAATTTGCGCTAAATACAATATAAAGCTAATAAATTTGTGTGGACAAATTTGAAACCTACAAAAATTTGAATTAGATGTATCGTTAGAATCCTTTAACTGATGCTTAGCACAACACGCATTTAGTTGCGATTTCATTAATTTGAATTTTGATTTATATTTTGATTGCCACAAATAAAAGTCAAATTTGATAAATAAAAGACGATTTGGCTTTATTGCCATTTGTTGGATACTGAATTCATGTTCTCAAAAAATACACCACATGTACAAATATATTTTACGACGAACAATCCACTATAAAATTGTTTTTTATTTTCAACACTTTATCTTTAAAACTCTACAAAGAGGAGAATAATTGTGGTAATTCGAGAAATACACTATATAAATCTATTTATACTCGTATGTACATATATTTAATTTCAGTAAAATACTGCTGTCTTTATCCGTTTTCTATTGAAACTTTTTTGGTGGATGCTGGACATACATTGTGCAATGATGCAATAAAAGGAAGACCTAAATGGTGAAATGACTAAAGATTAAACTGAAATAAATTGCACACATTATGTAGATATCTATACACACAGTACACATTTAGCACGGGAATTGAATGCAGAACATAAATACGTGAAATGGGAACAATGCACGGTGCGAAAATTCATTGCTACTATGAATATTTGCACATAGAATCAGGAAAATAAACGCAGTTTGCATAAAAGAAACCAGGAAATAAAGGGAACAAAGGTACTGTACTGCGCAAGCATGATTGAAGCATGACTACGGGCCACAATCCATCCAGCCCGTATAGCGATTTCTTGCAGGGGGCGTATGGATTTTGTATGTGTATTTCGAAAAGAAAGAGACAGTTCGAATCGCGTATCAGGCTTCATAGAAATGCTTTTCTGAAGTAGAGACATTCAAAAATACTTATTAACCCATTCTGTCGTAGATCTTATAGAATGGTTAGTTTTATCGCAAAGCGAAGACACACAATTTTCAGAAAGCTTTTCCATTATATTGAATTGATTTTTTGTTAATTTTGCGTAGTTATGTTATCTTTTGCTTATTTACGCTCTTGGATGAAAGTGCGCAATGAACGCACAACGAATTGACAGAGCAAGGTTCCTATCGCGGCCGGGTCTTCGCCCCGGAACCACCCATGCATTTTATGCATGGCCAAGAGCCGCACACCCCCCTCGACACATACAGGAAACAAAAGTTGCATCACATCATCAACATCTTTTTTACACTATCGGAGCAACCCATGCCGGCCCAGTTGCTCCAAATTCTACTTATACGCGCCGGCATCGAAATAAATCCTGGTCCATGGATGTGCTGCGTCTGTGGTAAGAGGATTTATTCTAACGTACAATCCTCAGTGCAGTGCTCATGCTGTATGGAATGGTGCCATTTCAAAAATTGTTCTGGGCTCAACAAGACGGATTTACGATCAACAACAACGATCAGCACCTTCATAGCACCAAATTGCAAAATCTGTGGCCAACAGTCTTCATCGACCTCACAACCACCCACTAATCAGGGCCAACAATCATCACCTGTCACCCCCACAGTCTCTGCACACCACACAGCACCACGACACACTCTTACACCAGCACCACCACTGCAAGTTGCAAACTACTCCACCACAAAGATAGTTCAACTAAATTGTAATGGTCTACAACATAAAATTGTTGAGATCACTGACTTTATGGACAGACATCACATACTAGTTGCTGCAATCCAGGAAACCAAACTAAATGCCGATTCATCGCTAAATTCTTACGGAGGCTTCAACATCATCCGACGCGATCGACCCACTGGCTCAGGAGGAGGTTTGGCTTTCCTGATACATAACTCACTGCCATATTCATTAATCGATATCGCTGCCGCCGATACCACAACAGAATTACAAGCGATATCAATCAGGTCGGGAAATGTTGATATAGATATTCTCAATATCTATATACCACCAGCATCAAGTTGTCCCACTGGTTTCCAGGCCAACATTTCCCCCCTTCTCACCGGGCGATATCGCCTATTACTGGGCGATTTCAATGCTCACCATGATTTATGGCACTCAAACCTCAACAACGACACCAGAGGCAACCACATCGCAAACCAACTAGATGATTCCGATTTCTGTCCATTGAATGACGACTCACCAACCCGCATTGCAGGATCATGCAGAAGCTCGCCTGACATATCCATCGCCAGCCCTGGGCTCATAAACAGCATTACATGGGAACCGTTCATAACTTTCTCGTCAGACCATTTGCCTATCGTCCTCACGATTGATAAACCGTCTCAGTTTACGTACACTGAGAAGAAGACATACTCGAATTTCAGCAAAGCCGACTGGATTGGCTTCCAAACCTACACAAATGAAGCGTTTTCTGCCCTTCCAACCCCTACTGACGTACGTACTGCTGAAAAAAACCTGAGACGGATTATCCAGAATGCAGCCAAAAGATATATTCCAGCGGGCCGCATCCCAATCATGAGACCGCATTTCCCATCATCTGCTGCAGAACTGGCAAAAACGAGAGATGAACTCCGAACAGCAGACCCAAATGATCCTCGCATCGGCGATCTCAACAACATTATAACCCAGCAAGTCAACGACCACAGGAAACAGTTATGGAATTCGCATTTAAAAACATGCCACGTAAAATCCGGCGTAAGCAACCTTTGGAGAACGGTACGTGCACTATCAAACCCCACAAAACCCAAAGGTAAGGTAGCTATAAAATTCGGTGATAACACATACAACAACGACGACAAATGCGCTCACAAATTTAACCAACAATTCGTCGAACATCCCGAAAAAGATAAGCTCAAGCGCAAAATTACCAGAGCTATCCGAAACAGCACCACTGACCAACACCTCCAGGTTACCTCAAACGAAGTCAAGCTTGCAATCAAAAATGCGAAAAACTCTAAAGCGTACGGACTAGACGGTATTGCCATGACTATGCTCAAACACATCGACTCTCCGGCCATTGAGTATATCACTGCTACGATGAACCTGTCGCTGAAAACCTTCATCATACCCGAGCTATGGAAAAAAGGCCGTATCACCCCCATACCGAAGCCAGGCAAAGATCATACTCTAGCAGAATCATACTGTCCAATAACGCTACTGTCCCCCGTGGCCAAAATACTTGAGGCACTAGTGTTGCCTAAACTCCTGGAGCACGTCCAGCTTGCCAAACACCAACACGGTTTCCGGAAAATGCATAGCACTACAACCGCTATAGACAGGATCACCTCCAACATTTTCAATGGACTCAATCAGCCGAAACCCTGCAAGCGCACTATCCTCGTAGCTCTCGATTTGTCAAAAGCATTTGACACTGTTAACCACACAGTACTTTTGACAGACCTACGCAACACTACTCCTCCGTATATCCACAAATGGATCGCGAATTATCTTGCCGGTCGTCAATCCGGCACCGAGTTTAGGAATGGGAAGTCCAAACTCAGGAAAATTAAACAAGGCGTTCCACAGGGCGGAGTCTTATCTCCCACCCTCTTCAACCTTTACATGTCAGGACTGCCCACACCACCCACGGGACTCGAAATCATCTCTTATGCTGACGACTGTACCATCATGGCGACTGGCAACGACATTCCCGAAATGTGCGACCACATCAATGAATACCTGCTGACACTCAACGACTTCTTTGTGAGTAAAGGCTTGAAGCTCTCAGCACCAAAGTCCTCCGCCACCTTATTCACCAGCTTCAACCAGGAGTACAATATGCAACTCCCGATATCTATCGACACAAACGTCATCCCTACTATTCGGACTCCCAAGATCCTAGGTGTCACGATAGACAACTCCGGCAAATTTAACACACACGCTGATAACATCTGCTCTAAACTCAGGAGCAGAAACAAAATTCTTAAAGCTCTTGCCGGTAGTACTTGGGGCACCGATAAAGAAACACTTCTGACTACCTATAAAGCCATCGGTCGCCCCCTAGTCAATTATGCAGCACCGACGTGGTCAAATGGTCTCTGCAACACAAATTGGGGCCACATACAAATCTGCCAGAACACGGCACTTCGCACCATCACCGGCTGTGTTAAGATGTCCTCAGTGGATCATCTGCACCAGGAGACTAAGATGATGACTTTGAGAAACCACAACGAACTTCTTACCAAACAGTATCTAGTCGGATGCTATCGTACAAATCACCCGAACAATGAACTCATGGACAAAACACCACCGCCACGACGAATAAGACGCTCTATCAGGGACAAAGAGCGCGAAGTCCAGCGATACAAAAAGGTTCCCTTCGATAACTCCGACTACAAGGCGGCGATTGCAGACATACACACACAAGACGTTCGTAAAGCTACTCAAAGCCTCACAAATAATCGTGTACTTGGCACCAAACCTCCAGCCATATCTCCTGACGAAGAACAATTACCGAGAGCTACCCGTACCACCTTAGCTCAGCTCCGATCCGGTTGGTGCCCGCGACTAAATTCTTATTTATCGCGTATAAATAATGAAATTGCTAACACCTGCCCAGTCTGCGGAACCAGTCCACACGATGTAGACCACATTTTCGATTGTCCAGCTGCTCCCACGCAACTTACACCACTTGCGTTATGGTTACAACCAATCGAAGCAGCTTTTTTTCTAAACCTCGACCTCGAGGATGGAATGCCCACCATCTTCGAATAAATATGATGCAACAAATTAAACGTTTCCTGTCTGTGCCGCTAATACAACAACAACAACAACAGAGCAAGGTTGCGTGGACGACCGAGAGCTCGCTGGGAGAACTCTGTAGGTGAAGACGACCACCAGCTGCTGGGCTTCCGAAACTGAAGGACAAGGTCACGTAAACGCGACAATTGGAGGTCAACGATTCAGGCGGCCAAAGCCCGACGACGGGCTATCGTGCTACATTAATGTTGATGCAAAATAAACAAAAATTCCATTCAATACAATGGCAAAGCTTTCTGAATATTGTGTGTGTCTTCTCTATGCGACGAGGCCATTAGGTGTTTATTTTTTATAATTTCATTAATTACCCATGAACATGGCTACGCGAATGACTGCTGTGGTATCTAAGCTAGGCCAGGACCGCTAAAAAGGATAATTCGATGACCATGCAGATGATAACATGTAGGTATTATTTGCATTGAGTTTGACACAGTCAAGAACTTTGTCAAGAGTTTATCGCACTTCTAACTGCCTTCCTTTGACACAGCTTTGTGGCCTATTTGTATGGGGAAATAACTCAAGAATTATAATATCAACTCTTGAGGGACTACTACTGTACACTTGAATTGATAGAAATGTTATCCAGAATTCAACTTCGATTAAGTTCGGATAACATCTAATAACTATCCAATAAGTTTAGCAAACGAATGTCGTTTCTTTCATCCATGGGCGTAGCCAGGGGGGGGGGGGGGGGCAGGGAGGGGCGGTCGCCCCCCCCCTGGTCGATGAAGATGGTAAAAAATCCTTATCGATATAGTAAAAAAAATCGCTGCACTATTCAACTTTTCCAAAAAAATTCTGATGCCTTCTTTACCTTTCCAAGTGCTGCAGGAGAAGCCATGATTGGGACAGTTTGCAGTCAGGAGGCGCATATAATAAGATGACAGCGAGTGGCCTCTCGTAACTGACGGAGGCTGCGTACCAGCACACACATTTCACTTGTGAGTGTGCTACTGTGGCTGCGTGGATCCCATATTTCCTGTTTCATTTCATGGGCTCTGAGCTGGAGTACACAATTTCAACCGTTAGGTCCCTTGGGGAAGTTAGTGGAATTCAACTTATTTTCATCTGAAAGGGTGACAATTGGTATACAGCTTTGCTTTATTAGCCCTGGAAGGTTATGCTTTGTCGAATCGACTACGCATGATCAAATTTATCCCATTTTTCGTGACAATTCTCATTATTTAAAGCTGAGTTTTCGTACAGCACTTACCGTGCCGCTGTACTTGCCGAGTACATTGCGGCTAGACGAAGTAAGCAGGGTAAGTTGGATTTTTGGAAATTGGCGTCGTCGAAACGACGAAGAATGAACTTTGTGTAACTTTTAGAACTCCAGTATTTCTTATGGCTGGTTGTCGATTCAACGATAAGTCTGTGTCCATACAACTCGCTCGTAACAAATATGTTTATTTTTGAAATGTGGGACCAATTTTTTCAAAAATTATGGAAAAAATATTTACTAGGACAAAAATAGGACAAATCAGGAAAATGGCTCAAAATTCTTCCTCAGTTTAGGAAGATTGCATTACGAACTCATAAAAATCGGCTCCAAAATCGATGTTTTTCCATTCTAAATAAATTAACGATTGAAAATCTGTCAAATTTTATAAATATTTTGAGAAAGGGTGATTTGTATGAGGCGTCAAAGTAGAGCATCGTCGAATCGACGAAGCATGACCTTTCCGTACTAAAAATAAGCATGACCTTCCAGGGTTAAGGACCTTGTAAAGAACGGGTCTCATATTTCAGTGTCTTTCAAGTTCTTCTTTTTCTTCTCAGTACCATATAGCCCGTTGTGGGGCCGTGGTGCGTTAACTTAGCCGTTTATAGGCAATTTCGAGTCAACGTTACATTGCATATCATTTCGGAGTGTATATAATGTTGTAAGTACTTCCATTCACATGTACGGAAATTTTAGACCACGCCGAGATTCGATCACCGGACCTCTAGATTACTAGCATCGTAGAGTGCGACTCAACCAAGTGAGCCACAGAGCGGGTCTTTCAAGTTATCAAATCAAAATTTATTTTCTAGCTGAATCATACAGCAATAAAATTTAGCCACTGTTAATACTTTGATAAATTTAGAGGAACTCTTATTAAAACGGTTAACCATATTTCAATCTATGTGGTCTGGCTAGTCTAGCGGTTAGTGCGCGCACCTTCGGTGCACAGGGTCATGAGTTCGAACCTCACTGTGTTCCATGGTGTTTTTCGAACTCACGAGCTTGTGACGGACTATGATCTCACTCAGATGTTAAACGAGTACCCATTTATGGGGATAAATAACACTGCTGAGCGTGATGCTGATCTCATTACCTCAACAAAAAGCAGATAAGATCTTGGAAATAGGATGTCACTAACACATCCTGCGGCCTTAATTCAATGTTGGATTGTCGCGCCTGTTATTTATTTATATTTCAATCAATAAAGGATTTATAAATATTCTGACGATGCTACTTTGCTAAGATGACAGTGACAGGCGAAACAAGCTGATTTCGCAAGTGGAGTATGCAGTCCGAGATGCAAAAAATGCACTGAAAATAGAGAAACTACGCTCTAAAAGGCAGATATTGGAGGCCAGTTGAATGTAATCAGAATTCAGAAGAAAATGATTCTCATCTCCATTTTAAAAATTTGACTCTAAAATTAGAAAAAAAAAGAAATTACATGCGTGGCAGTCCACTAGTAAACTAGGGCCGCAGAGTGACATCCAATTTCCAAGATCTAAACTGCTGTTTTGTTAAGGTGTTGAGATCAACAGCACGCCCAGCAATGTTATTTATCCCCATAAATGGATACTTGTTTTTAATCTGAGCGACATCGTAGTCCGTCACGTAGGTCGTGAGTTCGAAAAACACCATAAAATGAAAGGTGCAATGTTGTGTTGCCTCTATTTTTATATATTTTTTCCGCCAATTAATAGTCATTATTTGTTTCAAAAGTATTTGTTTGGTTTAGTTTTTTAAAAATAGAAAAAAAGCCCTGATCATGGGCACTTTAGCCCGAAATATATATATATATAAATATATATATGATAACTTTCATTTAAAAAAATCGCGAATCGCTATAGAGGCAACACAACATTGAATGCAACGTTTCCGGCAATACAAAAATCAAACCTGAAAACCATAAAATGAATTCGTTCACGGTGAGCCCGGAATCCATGACCCTGTGCACCAATCCAACCACGAGCCAGGCTACTCTAAAATTTGCTAACAACATTTCTGCGACCAGAAATTTCAACTACTAAGAAAATCATGATGTTGAAAAAATTTTGGGCTTGCCCCCCCTGACCGAAATCCTGGCTACGCCCATGCTTTCATCTGAAAACTCTCTTTCATCAGCCATTTCATTTCAATTATCCTTTTCGGTGGCGCTCACTCTAATTGCCACTGATGAAAGACTGCAACACCATAAATTCCAGGATGAAAGCAATCAAGAAAACAGTCCCAGTGTTTTAGCCAAGAATTTTAAGAGACGTCAGGATATGTTTCTAATAAAAAAACGAGACCGAGGCTAATTCGGGCGCGGCCGAAAATTGGATATCCTTCGCTCCCCTCGGGCTAAAAGTTTTTTTCGGGCGTACCTACGACTTGTATTTAATCCCCATTCTTTTCCTTCTGTCTTCACAAAACTTCCGTTGCGTCGGCAAAACAATATTTGTGTGGGGTTTGGTTGGAATAAGTGCGGGCAAATAAATAAATTTAAATTTACTCAGAAAATTCTAATGGTGGATGCGGGAGCATGGCCCCAAGGTACGATTCCATTCGTTTTGACCTTTTTAGTTGCTTTGATAAAGACACATTAATTCAAGGTTTTGTGAAATTGGTGGGGTTGGGTTTGTATAGCAGCTCCATGACCCCATGGTCCGATTTGATCCATTCTTACATATGTATTGTGCCATCAATAGAAATACATTTGTGTAAAATTTGGTTGAAATTAGTGCACAAATAAAAAAGTTTTTCTTAGAATAACTTAATTTGGGGGGTTGAGTTTGTATGGCAGCCCAATGACCCCATGTTTCTATTTGATGCAATCTTACATATGTTCTGTGTCATCAATAGAAATACATTTGTCTGAAATTTGGTTGAAATTGGTGCACAAATAAAAAAGTTTTTCTTAGAAGAACCTAATTTGGGGGGTTAGGTTTGTATGGCAGACCCATGACCCCATGATCGGATTTTACCGATTCAAACACACAAACTGGCTGCAGCAAAAAGAAGCATTTGTGCGAAATTTCAGCTTCATAGCTTGTAAATTGGCCGAGTAAAACGCGTCGCGACAGACAGACAGACGGACATCGCCCAATCGACTCCCCAAGTCATGTTGATCATATATGTATACTTTTTATATTGTCGGAGAGGCTTCCTTCAATGCGTTACAAACTTCATGACAAACTTAATATACCCTTTCTTTCATTCTATGAGCGAATAAAAATATGGTAACCCCCACGCCAGAACCGCGAATCCACATTTTCATAGTTTTCAGAAAAACAATTTGAAGTTTCAATTTGTTCTAAAAAATCGAAATATTCATCTAGCCCAACACTTTTTCCTGGAATATTAGTAGAAAGTATCTATTTTCGTGGACAGATAGTCTAATTAATGTAAACACTGAAAAGAAAGGCTACTAAGTGGGCTAAGTGGGCATTCGTGGTTCTGGCAAATTATTTGGAGGTTCGCGGTTCTGGCATCTGTTTCGTTATATGGCTGTTAAAGATTCCCTGCCAGTCGCAAAAATATTGCTAGGCTAATTTTAAGGCCAAACTTTGAGAAAGAACAGTCGAGAACAACGCCAGCGCCCGCTCTGAGGGGGGTAAGCCGGGCGGTCGCCAGGGGCGCCAAAATTTTTGGGGCAGCAATTCGACTAGCTCATGGAAAAAATTACAAGAAAGCTGAAACCTGAAACTTGTGTTCGGTCACATACTAATAACTACCATATCTCTCACGCCATACAAAATATTAACCCCGGACGCATACCGCAAAATATCCAATATTGGATATTTCGTGATTCAAACCAAAGTCTCTTTCAAAGCTCTTCAGCAAAGACCCTTTCCACTTTATTTGTAATCCAAATACTCAATCCACTTACTACCCTGACATCTTCCGGTGCTATATCATCTTTTAATGGTAAATGTATGGCGGGGATTCAGTTTGAAATTCAAATCTACGTTCATCCCAATCGGAAAAATTGGAAGCACTTCGCCCAGAAACAGTTTTTCAGCGCTTTCTCTTTATTCATAATTGTGCTTCTGGGGAAGCGCTCCCACTGTATCAGCTTTGCTTCGCTTTCTTTTAATTTGCAATGACGCTTATAGAGACGTGCCATTCGCGATTGCGCTTCTTGGAAAGCAGTTCCGTAAAAAAAAAACATGTTTACCGCTTCTTGAGAAGCGCTTACCTCTGCGGACATGCAGAGGCCTTCTAGAGCGCTTATTTTCCCATCGGGATGTTTTGAAGTCATTAGTGCATCTTTCTCAGCAGACATGTAATACCGCGTGGCTTACGCAAACCTATCCATGCGGTAGATGTGCCTGCGAAAACTTCATATAGAAAAAAACATGAAAGATGACGCAGGCTGCCGCTGAGGCCGCTCCGGATCAGGATGTCGTGCGTGCATTGCCTATGCCACGTGGCTTATGCAAATGCAATGAAGTGGCGGTACGCGGTATCTGCGCAAAAAAAACTGCATATAGAAAAAACACGCAAGATGACCCAGGTAGCCGCTGATATCGTGCGCGTGCGGTTTGTTGATATGTTTTTGAGATCTTATGAGACTAAGAAATAATCGCTCTGTTGTATTGGAAGATATTCCCATACAATTTTCGTACAATCTGGCATATGATTGATTGACAATTATTCGTTATTCTTCGTTGAAAGTAGCGATGGCTATACCCTGGGGTCACCTTGAGTTATCGAGGTCGCAAAATATCTCTCTGTAACCGATTACACAAACATGAGAATTTAGACAGAATATGCGTTATTGGTCCTACAATTTCTATACATATAATATGTTGAAATTTTTTTTTTAATGCGTATACCCGTACCCGTGATAGAACATTTGCTCTTGGCACCCAATAATACAGTAAGCATGTGTGCTCAGCTCCCAAGTCCTGACAAAGCTGACGAAAGAACCTTGCCTTCACGGGTCTTGATTAAATGAAGTTTACAACTGTAATAGTAATGTCTATCACTAGGCTTAATTCTGGTGATATGTTTTTAGCAGCAGGTGTTGAAATATTTAACAGAATGAGTGTGTCTCTGTCTTTACTTTGTACCGGTGAATACAAGTGTGGTTTCAAATTCTGAGAATATGGGGGTCTCGTTCCTGTTTCTACCTTTTTCACACCAAATCAACGACAAAGTTTTCACTACAAACTCGTCATAAATGCTGTTGTGGCGGTACAACCTAAAGGTCCCTCTAGACGTGTCGCCAAATGGCGACGCGTCCAAAAACTGGCATCGCGTGCAGCCATTTGGCTGCTACTTAGCATCCACACGAGCAGCCAAAAAATGACATAACCAAAATTTCATTTTGGTGATTTTTTTTAAATTTAATTATCAAAATCGGACTCTGCGCGTTTGAATTATTACACGGCCATTCAAGAATTATTCAATTTCACACAAAAGAACGAAGAAAAGTTGCAAAATTGTCACTATGAATTTGACAAGCGGTTGTCAATGCGGTTGGTTGAGTTGCCATATTGAATATCAAAACTGGACGCATAGCCAAATGGCGACACGTTTGGATGGAATGACAACATCCATTTGGCTGCGCGTGTCGCCATTTGGCGACACGTCTAGATGGACCTTAATAAGCAGTGTCTTATCTTTTTATCGCGAAGGGATTTTAGTAAATATAATTTGTCTTTGGGTACGATACTCAGCAATTTGGTGTGTGAAGGCGACCGGTGTGGTGGGCGTCCCACGACGCTCCTAAGATTTCCTCGCGACGCCCCAGGGAGTCGCGACGCACAGGTTGGGAGCTCCTGCTTTAGAAGTTGATAAAGAAAAGATAACAGGATGTCCCGAAGTGTAGCGGATCACGAAATATCCTTGAACCCGTAAATTGAAAAAAAGGCGTTTTGTAGTTTTCCATTCGTATACTTAATGCAAATCCATATCCAATTCCAAATTCCAGTAGAATATTCAAATCTATGAAGAATTACAATATTAGTTAAATTATTCTAATGACCCTTACCGCTTGCTGGTCGTAATCCAAGTGACTTAAAATTTCTCTATTACATGCTAGCAAAAAATGTATAGCGGTATGTACTTGTTTTACATGAAAATCTATTGAATCTAATACAAAGTGCTAGTAATGCGAATGCTAGAAATGATAGTAGTGATAATGCTAGAGATAATAATCCCAAATGATGCTAGAAATGCTAGTGCTAGAAATGCTAGTACGAAACACGAAGAGTTGAAAAAAGTCGACTTTTTAGTTTTGATCGGCGATGAACATATGGGTACTCAAATCAAAGGACTCGACGAGTACATTCATACGCCAAAAAGATAAACTGTCTTCTAATGGATTAAATTCGGATTCCGTCCGTTCTTAAGCAATTATTGTAACTTGCTTTGTGGGTGTGGTTTCAATGACAGCTCCATCTTCCATCTTTTCTATAGTATCGGTGACGTCGGTAGGACAATATTTGTGTGAAGCTTTGTTAGGATAGGTACACAGGTAACAAAAAATCTCAGATTGGGGAGATTGGGTCTGTATGGCCCTTGATTACCTTGACTCCACAGTAGGATTCTGTTTGTTTTTGTAGTTTCGATGTAAGGTTTGATTAGAATTTGTGAACAAATAACAAAATGACTTAGAAGAACATAATTTCGAGGGGATAGGCTTGGATGTCATGGTCCTATTCCATCCATTTATATTTGTTTCGATGTTTATTTAGAAATACATACATATGCGTGTAAACTTAGGTTGAAAATCGTGTATAAATGAAAAAGGTTTTCTTATAAAAAATGCTTTTTGGAGTTGGGTTTTGTATTGCGTGCCCATGACCCTATTGTCCGATTTTGGTGATCCAAAAATACAACAACAACAGTCTGCAATAGAAATAAGCACGCATTGCAACAGACAGACAGACGCACAATCGTCCAATCGACTTCCTTCGTCATACTGATCAATTTATATACCCTTTTATATAGTCTGAGACTGCGTTACAAACTCCATGACAAAGTATCGTAATATACCCTTTCACTTAGAAATCGAACGGTATAAAAATTTTAGAGTATGGGTATTAGCAAAATTAAAAATAAATAAAATTAAAAAACGGATTTCGAATCTATAAATTTTGATTCTATAAATCTATGACTGATTTCATTATTCCCGAATTTATTATATGCAAACAACAACATTCCTCCAATTTCCATTTTAAATAAGTATGTACAATTAATTAAATCAAAAGATACAACAATTAAAAAAATAGTTCTCTGTAATAGATATCTCTAACAGAAAATTGTTCTCGATCCTTTTGGGTAATCATTTGCTCGGACTCCGCCGCCGCCCTGTTGCGCCTACCGTGGTTCGGTGCATGCATCATTTCCTAAATCTCTAACTGCTATGCATACATGCACACTACACACATATCGTTCTCTTCTAAAACACTGCTCGAACATTTTTCAAAGATACGCTTCGACCTTCTACTTATGGTCTTGAGATGGTTCGTCACATTCGACATTCGATCTACATGTGTGGCTGGATGCGGACTGGTGTGTTCTACTCGCGCATCCAAGTGCAGCGCATTTGAATACATATAGGTAGGTACATGCGACAAAACACAAATTTCAGAAAGAGGTGAGCTCGTAAAGGCTCTATGTCGTCCATCTGTTGGCTGCTTTTGATGTGGATAGTATGGTTTGTAGACACGAACCATTGCTTTAAACGAGCTTTTGGACTTTAATTGAATTGTTCCAACTTAGATGGCACTGCTGAAGAATTTTAAGCTCCAAAATACCGATAAGACATCTGGTAGTTTTTCTTATCTGTGGTTCGGTGTAAAAATTAAAACACTATAGTAAATTAATGATAACTTAAACAAACCAGTAGAGGATTTTTTTTTTAAATTTTTACTGAAGAAAGGCAGGATGAAAGCAACGAAGAAAACTGACATCAACGTGTCAGATCCAATGTTGTAGCCAAGAATTTTAAAAGACATAAGTTCAAGGAAAAATGAATAAAAGCGGGACCTACTTACTTTTGACCAAAAATTCGATCAATACCATGTTCGTAGCCAACAATTAAAAATGTTTCAGCAAAATTTCAGAAAGGATAACCGAGGATAATTCCGATGGAGATTATGTTGTTCTTGTGATTTGATATCCAGACAAAATGTTTTCTGTCTTTCACTATTTCTCACTATTTTTCACTTTTCTCAAGTCGCTCCGTAACTTTCTACACACGGTTCCAAAAAAAACCCGGAAACTTTTTTTCTGACATAATACTCTTATTATAAGGAAATGTATTGGACCCCAATTAACGCATTTGTGTTTTTTCTTAGGTTCATCCCCTTTCTTCTGGTACACTATACCCAACCTCCTCCCCCGGAAGTGTAAGCTGGTTTCAAGCAATACTAAAAACGTAGATGGAGAACGGGGGTAATTATGGGGCAAGGGACTTCATATCTTTTCTTGGGAGTCGAGACCTTTCGATTGAGATTAATTTCACTAGGCGTTACCGAAACTGTAATTTCTATATTGGTTTCATATCCATGAATTAATGAAAACTGTCAATTTTGGAAAGTTTAGCCGGAAAACAGAGGGCTCAGTGAAAAAAGAAGTTCATATTCTTTTTTTGGGGTCAAAACTTTCGTTAGAATAGGATATTATAGCAAATGATGGCAGAAAACAATGTGCCCGATTTTTTCGGCACCGAATGTATTTTCAAATCCATGGGGTGCTACTCCGAAACCGACACCCATTGTATACATTCATTATATTCTGGTCAGGCAGCACCTTAGTATGTGTAACTTGATTCACTTCCAAGATCGATCTACGATCTAGATTGCACGAGTTTTTTTTACAGTTTTTCAGTGTTGCCAACTGAAAATTTGGAAAACGGCTAAATTTAGCCGGAAAACCGGTTACATTTTTTTCAAAAACGGCTAAATAAATTGCAGCCAGAAAAACAGCCAAAAACCGGCTAAATCATACAAAACATTGATATTGCGAAAAATATATAATAAAAAACTGATTTCAATAGTTTTATTTCTTCTTTGGAGTACTACCCGTAAACTATGCCTTATGCTTTGTTAGTTTGATTACATAGATGCTCCAATAGCTGGCATTACAGTCAAAACTTACTTTGTTTCGATTTAGCTCAACTAGTCAAAATTTTTGTAATACCATTTCTCGATCAAGTTCATATAACCACATCAAATTCGTAATTTTGGGACATAAAATTCGTAACAAAGGAACAGTGGCGTAACACTTCCCGATTTTCTTGTGTTCGAAATCGAAATGGGCGCTCCAACGAACATCATTTCCTAAAAGTTTTGTAATTTTTTGATACAAAATTGAAGCTTGAATAATTATAAGGAGAACCTGTATAGGATGATCATCATATTTTTCACAAAATCCAAGAGGAAAAATTGAATGTTTTGCTCCAATCCTATAGATTTTGTAGCTGACTTGCACATTTTTCTTGCAGATTAGTAAAAATGAAAGTCTTTTAAAAGAACAGTTACTCAAGGAACAAAGAAAATTTCTTTATGATTTCGGAGTTTGGGGCTTGGGTTGGGGGCCCGTATTCCACTGAACGCATGGAACACCATACGTTACGCCACTGTAAAGTTTAACCAGTGCAGTGTTTAGATTTTCCTCAGTTGCGAAGTTGAGCTCCCCAAGTAGCGAAGTTTCTTTTCCGTAGTTACGAAATTGTAACTTTGGTACGAATTTGTTGATGTTCAGCAATTACGAATTTGATGTTCTAAAGGTACGAAACTGATGTTCCAAAATAATGAACTTCACCGAGAAATGGTATAGACTTTCAATAAATTTGTTGCTACAAACCCAACAACAAAATGACATAAATCTACGAAAATTTATAGGATCTATGAATCGTAGAAGGCTTGCACACTTGTTTTTATTCAGGCATGATTACGTTATTTGTGGTAACAAATGTGGTGACACGTTGAAAAAATTGATAAATGTTCGGGTATACCCGCATGCTCCAAGACATGCTCAGCAAAGAATTTAATTTAAGAAACTGTCTTCCATTTTTCAAATTATTCAGCATATTAGTGGTTAGTTAGTTACATGCTTAGAGTAGGTACTCACATCGTCAGTTTACGTGAAATCCATGCAAATACTGTAACAAATTTGATAATATGTCGCTAGCGAAAACATTGCTGTTGCACTTTATTTCACAGGGAAAAGATGTCATCGACAATCAATGAGGACGCAAGTGCCCATCATTATCTTAAATTTATTGAATTAAGGCAAGTCTCTACGGCACATTTTCCCCGGACATACATGCAAGTTTTCCGCTCTTGGGCACAATACTTACCCTTATACACGACAATAAGTGTGCAGAAATAATTTCATTTCAATTTTGTTCTATTTTCAAAGTAAAATAGATTTTAAAATTTCTTAAAATAGTTTTAGCCAGAAAAACCGCTGAAGAAAATTCCGGCTAAAAATCCGGCCGGCCGGATTCAGTAATTTCCTCCGGCTAAACGCTACAGTTTCCGGCTAAATTTGGCCGGAAAACGGCTAAATTGGCAACACTGCAGTTTTTATAGGAACTCCATATTTAGTGCAAGCAAAGCAACCGAAGGAAGACATTGTGTCTTAGCCTTAACTAATCCTAAAACATGCAGCAAAACTAATAAATTTTTAAGAAACCGGAGCCTGTGCTGAACATTCACCGTAAAATGTTTGGTTTTCGCAGTGTCAGGATTGGCGGGCAAAGCCCGACGTCGGTCGGCCTATCGTGCCACATTGATAATTATGAGGCTTGGCATAGCCTGCTTCCATTTCAGTAGAGGCACATTTCCAGAAGGTGAATTTCAGTTATCTCAGTAGCACCTCACACTATGAGGTGTGCCCTACCCAAACTGACATCTTTTTGACCCTAATGACGACAGCGGTCCTTATATTAGATTACATTGGAGATATATAGTAATGCAGTATTTCGTCGTTAGAATAAACAACACAACTGATGAAATTAAAACGGTTCACCCTATGAACACTTTAAAAATATTGTTTTTCATGTTCCGACGTCACCATCAACCGATCTTCCCGACGGCGACGTGTGTCACGGCGTCTGGCCATAGTAGCCCCTTGCAGATTCCAATTCAGAGCCTTTTTTAGTAATGTTATGTTATATTAAATATATATAAAAAATTCCATTAAAATTTTATAAATTATTAATAAATAAATAAAAAATGAATCTTGATAATAATCATAATGAACGGAACTGACATTCGTTTATATTCGACCATATGCGATATTTCTTCGGGGAGTGAGCCAGCAACATACGAAATAATTTTAGTGAATACCACCTGCAGAGGGTCAATAAATAAAGAGGGTCAAGGTTTGGGAAAAATGTAGCTCCGAAAAAGAGTTTGACATCGTCAAAAGTCATTATGAAAATTGTCCATTCAGTTTTCTGTTTTCCAATTAATATGCTTGTATCCGTACAGTAGGTTAGTTGTGGTCGTGCTCTGAGGGCGTGATCGTTCGGTCTGTGATATAGAAATTAATAGAAAAATGGCATGGCTCGTCGTAGGTTTAGTGTTCTGAAGAAGATAAGAAATGTTCTTATCATAGAATAATAAACAAAAATGCGACTAGGAAGTGGTACGGCTGACAACCGTATCATACTTTGAATTCAGTTATCGTTGAAACGTTGACGACTACACACGGTACTCGTCACCGCACCATGCTCCACTAGGAGTTAGGGCAAATCAAGAAGAGGTTTAAGATGATTGGAGAGACACGAAAATATGACATTCGTTCTTTAATGGCAATCTTATAAACGGAATATGTATTTCTGGGTGGGATTGAATTTTGAAGTGCAGCAAATCCATCCAGCCATCCCTCCATCCATATAAAAGAAAGTCGTGTTAGTTACACCATTTATAACTCGAGAGTGGCTGGACAGATTTTCATGATTTTGGATTTGTTGGATTAGGCTCTAGCCAGAATAGCATAATGACTATTGAAACGAGCAAAAAATCCACAATGAGCTAAAATTTCCAATGGGTTCTTTTTCACCTATTTCTGCGTGTATTTCTTTAACATATGAACGGACTTCAGTAAATTTCTTCCACAGGATTGGTCTCTACTCAAAGTAACAGAACAACTATTGAGATATATGAAAAATTCACAATGGGGCACAATTATGAAGACAATTCATTATCTTATAGTTCTTTCTGTTTTTCTTGGGCGAATTACAGGATTTCAGTAAGTTGACCCCACCTTATGGGTCTACACAAGGCTCCTACCGGAATAGCAGTATAACCATTGAAATAAGCAGAAAATTCACAATGAGCAACAATTCACAATGTGTTATTTTTCGCATATTTTTGTTTCTATTTCTTGACCCGCTCTGTGGCTTACTTGGTTGAGTCGCACTCTATACGATGCTAGTAATCCAGATGTCCGGAGGCCCCACATGGGGCTATACGGTACTGAGAAGGAGAAGATTTCTTGAACGTCTTTGCGGATTTTTGGGACAATTTTCCTGGCGAATTGGTCCTCTCCCTGAATATCAGAATAACATTGAAAAACGAGAAAAAAATGTATAATGAGCAAAATTAAAATTTCGTATACATATTTCTTTCCTGTATTTCTTGAACGAATTGCCAGATTTCAGTCAACTGATTACAGCGGATTGGTCTACACCTCCTTCCTTTTTGAATATCGAATTAAGTATCTTTCAAATTTACAATTCGTGTTGTAAATTCACAGCTTGTAATAAATAAAATTAAATGGACGCATCCCATGAACCCTTTAAAAAAACTTAGGGGATTTGTTTTTAATCCTGCTCCGTCCTGAAAATTCGAGTACCAGAATTTCAACTCACTAGCGATATTTTATCGAAAGCTGAGATCGTCTTTAGAATAGTACTGCGGAATGATTTACCTAAATTTTAAGGCGCTAGAAGCTTGCTTCCCAAATAATACAAATAGTTTTACATGAGCACGTTCAGAGAAAGAGAACGGGATAGCTTCCATGGCCTGAATAACCCGAGTTTAAAATATAAAAATAATATATAAAAATAATAAAATATAAAAATAATAAAACTATCCAGATTTTTAAAATAGAATCAAAAAAGGTGCGAGTGGTTCAGAAGACATACAGACTTCAATTAACAGAAAATATGTTAAGTTATCAACAATATCGCTTTCTCAAAAAAGTGATGGACGTCCATCGAAATTAGGCCAGAAATATAGTAGGGTTCAACAAGTCAAAATTACAATTGTATAACATTAAATGAACGGATACCAAACGGCTGAGTGGCTACGGACGGGTAATATATTTGCAATGCTGAATTTAAATTGCTGAGTCCTGCGTATAAAAATTCACCAATTTCAATAGCATTGGGCATATACAAGCTGCTCAGAGGTTGAGCATCCACAAATTTGGACAGTCTAGCCAAAGTGGAAAGATTTGGGAACTGGTGACAACGCCTTCTTCTTCTTGTAGCGGTGGTGGTCTTACGGCAACTGCCTCTACGGGGCGGACCACACCCGTTTTGTCATTTCAAAACGGCCAAAAGCTGCCAATATGCCTTCCTGGCAAGAGCCCCGGCAGTAGCCCTGAAGGTTCGATGCAGGTGACAACGCCTGTTCCTAAATACTGGAATAATTTACAGTTATCAATAATTTAATTTGTCGTTGAAACGTTGACACTATGCTTTACTAGGAGTTAGGGCAAATCAAGTATAATTCAAAGAAACTATAACCACATCTTCGGTTTTTTTCAACTATAACCTGATTTTTTATGTACCGGTTTTTCAATTTGTTGGGAACCGTTTTTTCACGGTTTTGGTTTCGAAAAACTGCGAAAACCCTATGGGTGAGCCGAAGTGTTGTTACCCACTTTATATAGTTACTTCAGTTCCAAACCTTAATTATAACGCTTTGATTGTATGTTTAGGCTGAAGTCTACAACATTTTTACGCAGCTGAACTTTTGGACGATGATATTTCTTAAGGGTGCACCAAAAACCACTGCAAAAACTATACATTAAATTGACAAAATACCTTACCGCACTCGTGCAATTTACGTTAGGTAATTTCAAGCCCAACATGGAATCTGGCATTCTGAGCGCGCTACATCAGTGTCTCAGTTTTATCCGTAGTTTTATTAAAGTTTCAAAGTTGGATTTGGTTTTAGATGAATGAATTTATTTTCAACTGATGAACATTGCCTTATGCCAAGAGCCGCAAGATTGAGTTATTATGTATGTACTATATAATTGCAATAATGTCGCTCAAGTTAAATGTTTTTATACGTCATAACGGCAAAATATTACGACAAATTATATATATTATTTATTTATATTAAATCTTAGATCATGTATATGACTACATTATGTCACAAAAAAGTTAACACCATAAATAGAATAAATCGAAACTAAATTTCCTTAAAATAAATCAACACGCGTTTTAGAATGTACAGTATTATGACCACCAGGCCATTTTTTGGAAGCTATTGACGACGGATTTGACCATGTTTCGAGTACCCACAGAAATATCAGGTAGTTTTCTTTGTCTTTCTTTTTTTTAATTTCTAAAACATTTTTTTTATTTTGGTGGTTATATACTCATACAAAAACGTGTGTTATTTTCTTACAGGGAAATCTATTTTCCAATGCTTTTTTGTATGTATGTTCAAAAGTCCGCTCATTTTAACGAGATTCTACCGTTATCTTGTCACTCCAGAAGCCCAAAAATCCTTTGAAACCAATCATATTCAGTGCCCGAAACATCGCCTTTCGAACGACACTTATAATGCCCATACTCTGTTTCCTATGGTAGACAAAGGTCCTTTTTGGTGGTAATATCCTTTTGAAAAAACTCAAAATTAACTTGTAGTGATTTTAAAGGATTCGTCTCAACGAATACTGTATTTTGATAACCATATCGTCTATAATGCATTCCCAAAGAAAAAAGGACCTTTTATGACTAAGGACATCTTTCTCGTAATAAGTGCCAACACCAAGATATTAGGGATCGCACCACTTAAGTTTCATCCGAGTTTCATCAAAAGTGTTTCATACTTTCGTTACGTTACATCGTCACAGTTTTTCACGGAACGATATCGATACAATGTAAAAATTTAAAAAAAAATTTGAATACCCATAATTTTTGTACAAAAATTCATCTTTTCTTATGCACCCCTCACATAAGGAAATTTGTATGCAAAAGGAAATTTTGTCCAAAAAAGTCTGAGGGAAGTTTTTATAAAATTTTGAACGTGTAATGAAAGGACTTGGCCATCCGAAGATGCCCTGGGAACGGAGCCAATGCCTCTATAACCGTACAGGTTAGGCACCTCAACGAGCGAGCAGCGGCATGCGCTTGCTGTAGCTCAGTTCGGAAGATACGGGCGGGGTTTGTGCCACTCGTTGCCCCTGTCCTTTTACAAAAAAAAAGAGGGATATCGCATACCTGGGTGCACTTCACAAAACAAAGGGGTTAACATGAGGGAAACCGTTAAACTGATAAGCCGACGTGCACAGGTGCCATCTTATTGATGCTCCGTGGACCCGGATGGCGACGGGTCCCGGCCAAACTAAACCCACTAAATATTTAAAAAAAAAAAAACAACCCGACCTGAGGCGCCCGCGGCCGAATCGAAAATTGTACGGCGCCTCCCTTACACAGAAACCGGGAGTGAAGATCAGAACTTCACCCCATTATTCGCCCCTGGAATGGAGGGGGTGGACAGGGCAGGTTGTGCTCTTTAAGCACTACGGTAAATTTGAAACCGCGCGGCCGGCATTATGGCGTTTTTATCAAACATTTTCATGTAAAATAGTGACATCACAACACAACATACTGCATAGCCGAACGTCACACACTAAACATGGACACTTAGCTGGTATTGAGTTTATAATGTCCTTCGCCATTGATCCTTCAGTTCCGGACCCAAAAACAGCAAAAAATAACAAAAAACAAAAACTCTTCTCCTCAAAAAAAAAACCGAACCGCGTGCTGTCCTCGTGACAGCCGTCACTCGACTCCTCGAGGTTGGTCACGTCTCCGGCCACCATTTTTCGGACCAGCTGTTTGAACCGCTCAGTGATACCAACACAGAAATGTCAATTTTTGGATTTGGCGGGATTTTCAAAAATAATAATGATTTTAAATTAACCAAATCATCAATATTTCTGAAAATGCTCAAAATCCAAAAATAGACACAAATGTGTCGAAATCGGTTCGTCACAAACGGTAAAAAAATTTTTGTGCAAAAGTGTTTGCTAATAAGAGGCGACAATGGGGTTGAAAACAGAAATGTAATGGATGATTTACTATCAAATAATATCTCAAGAAGCTTTGCTGAACATTTGAAACCGCTTGAAATACGATCCACTTGTTGTTCATAGATATGGGGACTTAAAATGCCACTTATCTTAAAATAAAACACGTGAGGTGTAACCACATTCTTAAAAAATCTACGTGTGTCGATCGCAAGGAACCCCCTAACTTAACTTTAAAAATATTACCTTAGAGGCCTTTGAACTTTTGGCTCCTCGACATGCTTCTACACTAAGGTGACCAGATTCCCGAAGGACTAATGCTGTACACATGCTCGCGGAATTGGGTTTTCAGGCAAATTCTCAGCCATACTTCCATGTCCGAGGTCTACGTTTTAAAAATGTTGACATTTCTCTAATGTACTGTAGCTCGTTCTAAGTAATTATACAGACGACTCATATGTCTAATAGTTGAAATAGATTTGACGCGTCAAATGTAATTCAAGCATAAATTTCACGAAGCGTTATTGGCAACCATTCGCTCACCGCTTGCACTTCGCCTTACCAAAATGCTGGCGAATTCTGAAAAGCGCGGCATACAGGGCGAGGCCTGAACAAAGCAAAGGGCGAGACACAGGTCGCAAGAATATTGGGTAATTCTGAGTAGTGCGATAGATAGACCGACGCGACGTCCTAGCGAAGCGACAGCGAGGTTCAGGATCTGAGTAATCATAAGGATGAGCCAATGGCCTACATCTTAATAATTGCATTCTATTAGATCACCTTGCCTTAACCACTTCCCACCAGCGCTGGTCGCAAGGATGTTGGCGAATTATGAAAAGCGCGACAGACAGAGCGAGGTCTGAACGAAGCTAAGGGCGAGCCACAGTATCTGAGTCCCCGTATGGACGAGCCGAATTGCCTACCCTTCGCTCACCGCTCGCTGCGCTTGGACTTCTCCTTATCCTATTTCGCAACAGCACTACGTCCCAAAAATGTTGGCGAATTCCCTAATGCGCGACAGACAGTGCAAGGTCTGAGCAGAGCGAAGGGCGGGGCACAGGATTAAAGTAAACCTAAGAACGAGCCACAGCCTTACCTAAACCTGGATGCAATATTTCCGGAGTAGAGTATGCCTTTCTCCATGGTAGTTTCCTGGGCTCCTAACTCCGTTTTAAATGGATTCTAAAGACATGTTGTAGGGGAAAAAAAAACTTATCTAAAACCCATGTCGAGTCCTTTCTTTGGTATGCATTTGTGTGGGTGATTTTTCCATCATTTTGTGATAGGAAAAATAAAATGATAGGAAAAATAAATCTAATCTTTCGACGACTGTAACTTCTGAACCTTATGGAAGCTAGAGCCTTGAAATGTTCACTAAATATGGACAGTGCGGTTCCCTCCAAGTTTGCCGAATTTCGAAATTCCGCAATTTATGGAAAATTTTCGATTAGAAAACACAGGAGTGCGATTTGAGCAGCGGTAACTTCCGAACGCGGATAGATGTTCCATGAAATTTGGAGGGAATATAAGCGCAAATGTGCAAAATTTCAGAGAGATCGGGAAGGGCTCCTGAGCTATCGAAAATGAACGATTGCAAAACATAAAGGTGTGATTATCTCGCTAAATATTGATCGTAAGGGCTACAGTGGTCAAACTTTACATCTAAAAAGCAGACAAGACTGATCACAGGCCTCATCGAGGAGCTTATTCTGAAGTGAATTAGGTTTCATCGTGTGGCATTGGAAATGCTGTACATTTTGCTGTACATTTCCCAGTGCTGTACGACAGGTCAAAATGCTGTACTGTACAGCGAAATGCTGTACGTCTGGTCAGCTTATTCTACACAACCGAATGGCAATTTTGTAAAGCGCTGTTTTCACGATGGATTTGTCGTCCAACTTTTGAGCATTCAAACAAGTTGGACACCAAATCCATCATGTAAACAGAAGTTGGACAACAAGTTTGAAGTGGAACGAGCATTCAAACAAATCCACCGTGAAAACAGAAGTTGGACAACTTGTTTGAGATGCATTGATTATAGTCCAATCGAAATATAAATATACTTTCTAATAATAAAGAATTAATGCGCCTGATTACCAATATCGGTGCGCTATCATCCAATTCTGGCGTTCCGTTGACTTTTGGAGCACGCTGTATACTCATTCGGGCATGTTTCCTTCAATGTTTAAAATATTCACGAAAAAATAAAAGTAAAAGCAAATATATTTTTCCTGAACTAATACGTATTGCAAAAACTGATAACGTTTTACGACCGCTCCAACTTTCAACTACTGTTTACACGGCCAACAAGTTGGATAGGATTTGTTTGATAGGATTTGTTTGAGAGAATATCGTACGTGTAAACAGCCTTCCAACTTGGATTAGTTTGAGGGAAAAGTTGGATGCAAACAAGTTTGATGCCATCTAAACGCGCCTTAATGGAGAGCATGGAAATTTTATCTCCAGCGACTTGACTCCAACACAAAGGTGGGTCAAGCTATTTGACTTTTCAATGGGAGAAACCAGTTTTCGGTTTGGTGGAACCCGAAATATTCGTGAGACCTAATCTAACACTTCCGACCAACCGATCACCTCCTCAAACTGTAGAAGCATTGCAAAACGCGTTCGTTTTGAAATTAGACAGGGTGTGTATCGCTCAAGTCGGTAGAGTTACCGCGGTTCAAAACTCAGCAAACCATGCGACAGAAGTTTTAAAAGCGGTTGGAAAATGCTCAAAATCCTTTTTTGTAATAACTATGCAATACTCGAAGCTAGTACAATCCAAGTTGATTACTACAACAAAAGGTATGAGTTTCTTTTCAACATGAGATGTTTAAATGGTTATTACAGGCATCAAGTCCCTCCCCTTATATTAAATGCATAAATTGATTCGAAATGATGCTACCACATAAAAACGCAGAGCTAAGCAGGTTTCCGCAAATGTCTATTTTTAGCTTAAACTGGAATTCTGGAAGATAAACCAACCTGCGTAAAGAGTTTATTATAACCGCTTTGATACGATGCATATCCAATTCCGAGCCCCATTCGTGATTCACGATGGTGTTGTGATTGCTGCTGATACTGATGATGTTGTCCACCCCCGCCCGACACGGATGGGGCATCAGATGACGAGGCTCTTTGAACCATGGGCCGATCAGGCCTCCAGTCTTCTTCTAGTCCGGATATTTTGTATTGATTTCTTTATTCCGTCGTTTCGATGTATTTTCCTGGTAGTTTGAGTCACGTCCAGTTGGCGAGATTGTGCGATTTTCAGGTATTTCTCAGTTGTTGCTACTACGATAGCTCTGGTAATAATTTATATCCAAATATTCTGATAAAATAACCGCAGTGTTTCGATGTCAGTATAGGATGTTAATGGTTTGGTCACATGTTTTTATTATACTTTATTTGTGTTAAATGGACATATAGGCTATACACGATTTTCTTACTTACACACGCGTTAAAGGGCTTTTAATTCTTATATTATTTACAATTAAGGGAGACTTTGATAAAGCTATACGGACCAAACGGAAATGACAGCAACACTTTGGACTACCCACGAATAAAACGGCAACAGGAACTACGGTTGCACTTTGACAATCATAAACAGTTGCGTGGCATGCGTTTTACTCTAGAAACGTTAAGGACTACAAACGATTTACTTTGGGTTTCTAACTAAGAACATCACACTGACAACATAGGAGGAGTTTTTCACATTTTTTCCGACGTCATTGATTGTCCTTTCCTCGAAGGGTTTGTGTTATCTTTTCTGTGTCCTAGGAGCTGCCACGATTTGGTCAATTTTAATGTTGACACAGGAGTAGATGATGACATCCGCCACTTTAGGATGCGAATAATGCCAACGAAATGCAATGTCCAATGGTGGAAATACTAGGAGCGGGTGAGCTTCCATTACACATAGTTTCTGTGTTTCGTATATAGGTCTCGCGATTCTGATACTAACGTACACGCCAAAAGGGGTAGAAAAAATGAAAAATCAGAAAAATAGGGAACCGTACACACACACATACAAATATCACATTGTAAACATTGGAAAACGAAAAAAGAAGGATAACGAAGGGAACTCGCTGGTTCTCGTTTCTCGAATGGATATACAGGTATACACGGATATTTCACTGCGGCATGACAGAAACAAAGGATATGCGCGTAGTAGTCGCTTTTGCTGTCGTGATAGAAATGCCAATAGTGTATAGAATTTTGCGTCCACAAAGGGAGTTTTCCCTTCGAAGCCGATTAATCAGATGATCTTGAAATTATACTCAGGCGATTTAGCATAGTATTTACAGTAGCGTCAACTACACACTGCGGATGTTATTATATAGGCATAGACCAAGGATGAAGTCGACATTAATTACACCATGCAGGATTGTCGAACTCCGTTGGGGGATGGAATTGTTGGCGTATTTCACTGAGAGCTGAGGGTTTCAGGATCACATCGGGGAACATGTATCAATTCACGGACATTTTTTTCGTATCAAACGAACATATATTAATTTTATGCGGAAATTTACGACAGATTTCGCACCAGGGACATTCATTCACTGCACAAAAAGGACAACTTGAATATTTACAGATTACTCAACGGCACATAAAAATCACCAAATGAAACAATCACGAAGACATTGGGATGTGAAAAAACACAACAACAAAACGGAGCGGGGGCGACGAATGGAAGTGACGACAAGGATATCACACAATTTACTCTTTATTACACACAATATTATTTTCCGGATAATATCTACTGAACATTTAATGTTATAGTAAGGAACGTCGGATATACACGCCAAACAAACATCCTATCAAATCGAACGTCCGTCACATTTGTGTACACTCAATTACATTCCACAGGACGACGAATATCTGTAGATAACGAAATTATATACGATACCATCGGTATTAACTGGAAAACAATTTTTCGCCGTAATATATTGCGAAACTCGTTCAAGAACCGACGACGGGAAAAGAATATTGCTAAGGCGATCGAAAAACCATTATGTCGACAAGGAAGAGTCCCGATGAAATTTTCTGAATCCTTCTCGTTTTCTTTTAACCGACGGACGGACTTATAACGCTTAGATTCCGACATCCGCGACACATTTTTGAATTGAAATTTTCACAGGCACGAGCTTTCCACTTTTCTTCGTCTCTGATGGCTCAACTCTGATTATATTTGGATTTCCATTCGTACACAATTTTCCCGAATTACACACACGCCCGACGAACTATATCCTACTCTCACTTATTACGAAAATTCGAATGAAATCTTTTGGATAATTTTTCCGTGCGGAAAAACGCCACTTGAGTGGCAAACTCGAAAGAAAAAAATCCTAATACCGCGAGAAAAAAACAGGAAAATCGTCTTGTTTTAAGTTTTCCCTTATTCCTTATGTCGACTGTCGACATCGTCGTCGTTGTCGTCCCGTGTTTTTTCTCCCGTTGGAAAATTATGGGGGTGGTTGTCATTAATGTTGTTGTTGCTGCAGAGCTTGGAAAAGCTTGTGGGGAAAATCGCGTAGTAACATCGTCGTCGTATACAAGGCACGTGTGTAGAATACTACATACAGGAGATTCGCCGCGTTCTTAAAATACGGTTTGTGTGTATTTCAAACTTTCCAGACAGCTGGAAGGAAGATATGGGTTCGTTGTGCTGGAGGATGTTTTCGGTGTGATGTCATCCCTATTGGGAGAATTGAATGTGAATTGACTTCTCTCGGCTATATTTCAGTATCGTGACAGTTCAGAATCATCTGGTGGCTGGAAGGATTTATTTTATCAGATGTTTTGAGGGTTTTCACTTTCAAGAAATGGGAGATACTTTATGATAATTATCATAAAGTGGCGATAATATTATTTTAGGACAATATAAATGCCGTCAGATACGAATTGTATTATTGTTGGCAAAATAACGGTAAATCCTATTACTATATGCAGTACGAAGCAACATTAAAAGTCGGAAATTGCTGTTCAACATAAGCTCGTCCACAGTTTTTTAAAAAAGCTTGTAATTTATAATAATTTGTTAAATCTCGTGTAGATTTTAAATAATCCGATTAGTTTCACTAAATTACCTCTGAAGTGATTCAACCAAAAACCGAAAAGGCTGCTTTTTATGGGGGTCGCGGCACAATGTTGTTGGATTGCCTTATAATTCTTGAAATAGAGGTATGATGCATTAAAACAGCGCCAATGCATTTTAAATGGGGTATGTCATATTGGCAGCATGCTTTTGGTGTTCAACAGCAACAGCAAAATGACGTCATTCAATTAAAATGCATTGCTGCTGCTTTCGCCACTGTTTTGCTGCATCATGGCTATTTCAAGCATAAATCAGATTTATAAGGTAGGTACATACATATACGAAATTTTAGAAATCGTTCATCGTTCATAAGAATCACTATCTCATCTGGATGTTTAGGCCGTCATGGTTCATGGTCCTTACAGATGGAATAAGGGCGCTATTACACAGTCATATATTGGTAATATACATAATAATAGATATTATCATATCCTTAAGCCTAATTATATGACTAATGAATATAAATATGACTGTGGCATGGAGCCCTAATAGAGGGTCAGAGCCAAAGAATTATCAACTAAATGGAATGGCAATATAGCTGTCAATCCATATAAGCTGAATCGTCTGGTTTGAAAAAGCGGGGGTTCCTACGTGTCAAGCGTCATTATGAAGGGTGATTTTTTAGGAACTTTCTTATTGGCAACACTGTTTTTGGCAGCTCACGCGGGTTTCGTGCTCTGTGTTACTGTCAAACATATTCAGTGTGGTCTATAATTTAATAATGAATCGACTTACAAACGAACAAAGCTTGCAGATTATTGAATTTGATAATCAAAATTGATGCTCGGTTAAGAACGTGCATCAGTGTTCAGCGACGAAGCTCATTTCTTGAAAGGATACGTCAACAAGCAAAATTGCCATTTTTGGAGTGAAAATCAGTCAGAGGCATTGCGAGAACTGCCAATGCTTTCCGAAAAAGTCAGTTTGGTGTGGATTATGTGGCGGTGGCATCATTGGACCGTACTTTTCCATAGACGACAAAGGCCGGAACGTTACTACCGTGCGATGATTACGAACTTTTTTTTTTTTTTTTTTGCCCAAAACGGAAGAGGTAGACTTGACGACATGTGGTTTCAACAAGACGGTGCCACATGCCACACATCACCCGAAACCAGGGCCCAATTGAGAGGCGGTGAACAGTTTATTTCACGTTTGAGGCCGGTCAATTGGCCGTATAGATCGTGTGATTTAACTGTGATTTAGACTATTTTTTGTGGGGCTATGTTAAGGCGTATGTCTATAGCGAAAAGCCCGCAACGGTTGACGCACTGGAAGCCAATATTGAAGAATTTATTCGTGAGATACCGGCCGATATGTTGGAGAGAGTATGCAAAAATTGGACCCAGCGTATGAACCATTGGAGACGCTGAGCGGTCAACATTTACCAACCATTTTTAAGCATTATATTATATAGATCGTTCAATAGATCAATCTATCGATTAAAATAAAGATTTCATACATTTTTCTGAATTTTATGTGTTTTTTTTTAATTAAATTCGAAAGCTCTTAAAAAATCACCCTTTAATTCGAAGTAAAGTCAAGTGGTAACAGTCTCATCGTAGTTTCAATCCGAAACACAGGTAGAAACGACGAAAGGTCCCTATCTATCAGATCCAGTCTTATATTCTCTTAAATTTGACCATTAGCCATAGTCACTTCTTCGGGCCTCTTCTTTAGTTAGTCCTGTCTTAGTTTTTTTTTTTTTATAAAAATGAGAGGTAGTGATACCTAAGGGGCGCACTAAGGGAACATTTAGACGAAACGAAGATTACAGAATGTGTTATAGATTAATGATACTCACACGTAGGTATGCCAGTCCTGGATATCCAAGACCTGCCCCTCTGGCTACGCCCACGCGGAGTAATACGCTTAAAGACGTAATGCTTATCAAAATATATTATTTTAATTGATGCTGGCTAATGTTTTTTATTCTTCTTCTTCTCTGTACCGTAACCCCTTGTGGGCAGGGCCGGATTTCCCATATGGGCCCGGGGCGGCAAATTAGGAAGGCGGCCTATTTCCGAGGACGGTATATTTCCAATACATAATTCTGGAATAATTAGAAAAAAATAATCTCTGCGAAAACGGCCTTTTCAGCCAGTGGTAGATTTAAATATTTGTTTGGAAATCTTTGTTGGGAGCTAATGTTTGTGCCAAGTTTTGCTCAATTGCGGAGTATAGCTTGGTAAAGCAATATGGTATTTCGCTTTAAATTTTAGCCTGGAAGCTGTCTTCAGTCTTCAGCTGTAATAACGGATATTAAAACCAATAAACCAATTTCTTTTTTTTTAATTTAATGTTAATTGTATACCCTACAGTTGAATCACCTTCTGAATAAGTAAAATTCAAAATTATGTTTATGCAAGAAAATACTCACGATCACAAACAAGTGTGTTGAAATGATAGTGTAGTATCCAGGTGATAAACCTAGTACATCAGATTGCAAAATGTGGTGGAGACAATTTTTTTTTTTTTATGGTTTTCGGGGGGGGGGGGGGGGCTGAGCACGAATCAGGAGCTTCCCACCAACATTTCGTTGCGGAACAGGATCAAAATCGCGAAAATCCCTAAAATTATTGCTGTTCTTCCATTATTTGGCCCCTAACTCTGAAAATATTTATTTCTGCGAAAAATTCTCCATGAATATGTTAGATAGAACATAATTGCGCGTGTAAAGAGACATAAATATTATAGATTCGTTGCGCGGTATTATTACAATTGAGAATTTAAATTTGTCATTTTTAACATAGTTATATATTATGAATAAAATTTTGAGATTAAACGGTTTTTCATTTTTGGTCGCAACAGTTGCATTTTTCTTGTACATTATGTAAATTGGGGTACAGAACGTCAATCCGTAACATCCCACCAAAATTTCGTTGCAAAACAGGGTCAAAATTGCAAAAAACGCCAAAAAAAATACTATCAATTGTAGCAATACCGCTAAACACATTTTAATGAGTAGTGGTGCGTTAGACCCGCAATTATGTTTTCTCTAATATTTTCATGGACAGGTTTTCGGAGAAATGTACACTTTCGGAATTATAATCAAAACAACGGGAAAACTCCGAAAATTTTGGGTTTGACCCTGTTCCGGGCGTCGGGTCTCGGTTTAACGAAACCAACAAAACTTAAACAAACCCGTATTGAGGCGCCCGCCGCGCCGTGGGTATCATGTGATCATTCTAACGAACAAGATAAATTTAACGAACAATACACAATGAGTGCATTCAGCGAACGTAAAAAAAAATGTAAAATGTAGCAGAAAGGTGCTCTTCCAATAAGATTCTCATTGCACATGATGGCTTTTCAGCGGAGAAAGAGAGCGGTGGCGGGTAATTCTTGTAGCATTTCCAGTGTTTTTCCAGTGAATTTAGTTCGCTAAATGCAGCCAATAACTGTTGTAGGAGCCATGATTTTCCAGTCCACTCCATTTCAAGCTGGTCCGCTTGATAAAATCATCGGAAAAAATTAAACGAAGTTTGCTGCGTCTCCCTAGTTCCGCTATTCTTCTCGGTTCAGTTGTTCCGACACATAGATATTTAATTTTGGAAATTTGTGGAAAATTTTGTAAATTCAAGAAATTGGTCCGTTACAAAAAGTAGGAGAATCAACTTAATTTTCGTCAAACATTTTTGTTGTACCAGTTTAGTCTGTTTTAACGATCATCCGAATTGCATCGCAAAGTCCCCCTAAGGCACATATGCTCTAAATCTAAATTAAGCGCGACGATGGCACTTGAGAGTCCAATGATACTACATTGTTCGAATGAATTTTCCATTATATACAACCCTTTTCAGCCCTTCATAGGAATATTTAACAGGTGACAAAGGGCGGCATTTTTAGTACTGCCCAAGGGCGCCATAAAGGGTAAATCCGTCCCTGCTTGTTGGGCATGGTGCGTTCACTCAGCCGTTTATAGGCTTCTTCGAGTCAACGTTACATTGCATATGAGTGTATATAATGTTGCAAGCATTATATATTTCCTGGACCACGCCGAGATTCGATTTCCGGACCTCTAGATTACTAGCATCGTAGAGTGCGATTCAACCATGTGAGCCACAGAGCGGTTTTTATACATATATTTCTCCAGTTGTCGTGCTCTGTGGCCGTGATCGTTCGGTCGCCACTCTGTGAAATAGACACTCATAGAGAAACAAGTTTCCAAACTCGGCACGACTCGTCGCAAGTTTATTATTCAGAAGAAGATGATAAGAAATATTCTTATCGTAGAATAATAAACTAACTATGCGACTAGGAAGTGGTATGGCTGACAACCGTATCACACTCCGAATTCAGTTGTCTTTGTAACGTTGGTGACTACACACGGTAGTCATCAACGCACCATGCTCCACTAGGAGTTACGGTAATAAAAGAGATTTCTCCAGTTAAACGCAGTTGATAATATTCCCAAGCTGCCCGGTGTTTACTCTTAAAAGAATGCGATTAAAAATAAATTGGAATAATTTAAATTATTTAAATATTTTTCCGTTTTTTTGTTATTCTGAGTAAATGTTGTATCAATTGCAAATTAAAACAATACATAACTGATTTTACGAGTAAGGGAAATATTACATTCTTTCCCAAGCCATAAATTGAAACTAATTTCATCACCTTAGTAGTAATTTAGATTCTTTTATTAAGAATATTTTTTGAAAAGATCCGATGGGAGGGCTGAAGGAAATGCCGTTATACGTCACCTCGATATACTTCGCAACCAAATTACCACGATATTTCGCACTACGTCTATAATTCCCCGGTATTACACGTTTACAACGCCAAAGGCCTCTTCCCTGTTCAATTTATCGAAGGGCTCGATAAACGATACGAAGCAGAGCTGCTTATATACAGTGAGTCATGATAAAAGTGAGCCTTCCTTTCAGTGGCGGATTTACCAGTAGGCTGATTAGGCTGGAGCCTAGGGCGGCACATTTTACGGGGGCGGCAAATTTGGAGCAAATAACAAATTTCAACGCCATGCCATATAGCACTTATTCTTCTCGTGAAGTATGTTTGTACCTCAGGGAAACACATAAGTGAAGACATGGGCGTAGCTAGGGGGGGCAGGGAGGGGCGGTCACCCCCCCCCCCCCCTGGTAGATGAAGATGGTAAAAAATCCTTATCGATGTAGTAAAAAAAATCGCTGCACTATACAACATTTTCAAAAATTTGATGCCTTTCTTGCCAATCCAAGCGCTGCCGTTAAAGCCATAATTGGGACAGTTTGCAGTCAGGAGGCGGATACAAATAGATGACAACGAGTAGCCTCTCGTAACTGACGGAGGCTGCGTACTCGCACACACATTTCACTTGTGAGTGTGCTACTGTGGCTGCGTGGATCCCATATTTCCTGTTTCATTTCATGACTTCTGAGCTGGAGTACACAATTTCAACCGTTAGGTCCCTTCAGGAAGTTAGTGAAATTCAACTTATTTTCATCTGAAAGGGTGACAAATGGTATACAGCTTTGCTTTGTTAGCCCTGGAAGGTCATGCTTCGTCGAATCGACTACGCGTCATCAAATTTATCCCATTTTTCGTGACAATTCTCATTATTTGGAGCTGAGCTTTCGTACAGCACTTACCGCGCCGATGTACTTGCCGGGTACATTGCGGCTAGACGAAGTAAGCAGGGTAAGTTGAATTTTTGGAAATTGGCGTCGTCGAAACGACGAAGGATAAACTCTGTGTTACTTTTAGAACTCTAGTATTTCTTATCGTTGTCGATTCGACGATAAGTCTGTGTCCATACAACTAGCTCGTAACAAATATGTTTATTTTTGAAATGTGGGACCTATTTTTTCAAAAATTGTGGAAAAAAAATATTTACTAGGACAAAAATAGGACAAATGAGGAAAATGGCTCAAAATTCTTCCTCATTTTAGGAAGATTGAATTTCGAACTCATAAAAATCGGCTCCAAAATCGATCTTTTCCATTCTAAGTAAACTAACGATTGAAAATCTGTCAGATTTTATAAATATGTTGAGAAAGAGTGATTTGTATGAAGCTTCAAAGTAGAGCGTCGTCGAATCGACGAAGCATGACCTTTCCGTACTAAAAATAAGCATGACCTTCCAGGGTTAAGGACCATGTATAGAACGGGTCTCATATTTCAGTGTCTTTCAAGTTCTTCTTTTTCTTCTCAGTACCATATAGGTCCTTGTGGGGCCATGGTGCGTTAACTTAGCCGTTTATAGGCAATTTCGAGGTAACGTTGCATTGCATATAATTTCGGAGCGTATATAATGTTGCAGACACTATATATTTCCTATCCGCACATGTACGGAAATTTGGGACCACGCCGAGATTCGATCTCTAGATTACTAGCATCGTAGAGTGCGATTCAACCAAGTGAGCCACAGAGCGGGTCTTTCAAGTTATTAAATTAAAATTTATTTTCTAGCTGAATCATACCAGCAATAAAATTTAGCCACTGTTAATACTTTGATAAATTTGAGGAAATCTTATTATTTCAATCAATTAAGGATTTATAAATATTCTGACGATGCTACTTTGCTAAGATGAAAGTGACAGACGAAACAAACTGATTTCCCAAGTGGAACAGTCCGAGATGCAAAAAATGCACTGAAAATAGACTACGCTCTAAAAGGCAGTTATTGGAGGCCAGTTGAATGTAATCAGAATGCTGAAGAAAATCATTCTCATTTCAATTTTAAAAATTTCACTCTAAAATTAGAAAAAAAAAAGAAATAACATGCGTGGCATAAGTAAACTAGGGCCGCAGATGTTTGAGTGACATCCAATTTCTAAGATCGAACCTGCTGTTTTGTTAAGGTGTTAAGATCAACAGCACGCCCAACAATGTTATTTATCCCCATAAATGGATACTTGTTTACAATCTGAGCGACATCATAGTCGGTCACGTAGGTCGTGAGTTCGAAAAACACCAAAAAAAGAATTCGTTCACGGTGAGTCTGGAATCCATGACCCTGTGCACCAATCCAACCACAAGCCAGGCTATTCTAAAATTTGCTAACAATATTTCTGGGACCGGAGCTTTCAACTCCTAAGAAAATCATGATGTTGAAAAAATTTTGGGCTTGCCCCCCCCTGACCGAAATCCTGGCTACGCCCATGAGTGAAGAACTACTATTTGTCATCGTTATCTCAGAGCTTTGACACGCTCTGTGGCTCACTTGGTTGAGTCTCACTCTACGATGCTAGTAATCAAATTAAAGGATATGACGAGAGCATTTTATATCAGTTATTTTTTTTCCAGTTTAGTTTAGTAACGGTAACGGTGTTTGAAGTTAATCTTACGTTATCACCTCGGTTTTTCTAAACAGTTATGGTATGGGTACCGATATGAAACTTTGCACAAAGTTAGTATGAGCTGATATACGTTAAATACTAAGGTCCGATTGCTCATACATTTGACCGAATCGACAAGCTTAAAGCATGGTACAGCCAGTGTAAATGACTATGCTACAAGTATGCTTTAAGCTTAAATTATGGATAAATATATATGAGTAACTGAGGTAAGTCTGTTTACTTTTGCTAAGAAAAAGTAAATAATCAATTTGCGCGTGTGTAGCCCCTCTTAGGTCTGCAAATATGAACATTTTGATGAGGGTTTTTAGGAAATGACATTGTGTGCAAATTTTCCTTCGAATAACTTTATCCAAACCGGAAAATAGCGAATCTAATATTTGGTAAGGGCGTTTCACAATACCAGGGCGGCGTCTGAAGCATTTGTTCCCTGCATTATCTTGCGACTGGAATCCAGTCACTGGATCAAACAATGAGCATGAAATTTAAAACTGTATTTTAGAAGTGACGTTCATAGAAAAGTATTTGAAATTGAAAAAAAAACAGTTTATGCGAAATTTCAAGTAGTTTCAAAACCGGGTTTGAAGTTTTGTAATTGCAGTTGGAGTTGTTCATGTCAATTTGTTTGTCAAATTTGTATGGAAGGTGAGCTCTGGGTTGTTCTGTTCTGTACTCGACCCAATAAAAAAGAATATCATAAAAATGCGTCAAAATGAAAGAAATGGGTTGTTGAACTCAAGCCTAAAAGTCGTACTTGTACATGTGCACGAAAACATGTGATTTAGGCCAAAATTCAAACCTTTTTTTCCAATGAAAATGTGTAAAAACCCAGGTCCCAAACTTGATTGAAATCAATCGTTTTCCGACCACTCTGAACATATATTAGCTTAAAATATGCCTTTTTGTGCAGCAAAATATTAATTTTCTTCGTGAAAATAGTTTTGTCCTAAGATTCGGTTCCGAAAAATGGTAGTGGCTTTACTGAACCTCATAGTCATATGCGACGTTTGCAATATTCGTTCGTTTGCAATCTTTCAGATTATGGGACGAGAGAATCTTGAATTAATATTTATTTAAAATAGACCTGAAATGCTATATTTGGTGAGGAAATAGTAAATTTTACAAACATTACAATTTCATTCCCATCTCATTTAGTTTATCAAGCTTTACTGATACACGCGTTTGTTGCACACCACATCACAAACTAATTTTTGCCTATTTAAAACCACCTTTCTGTTAAAAGTTAATTCCGTAAACAAATGTTGGCCTTTAATTTCTTCTTTAAAATTTGTAATCAAATTTTGAAAATATTCGTTAATTTCCGTAGGCGTTTTTGAATTTTTGATCCTGCGGCTTAAACTGAAAGACAATGATATTTGGCCAATGAATAAGAAAATCTGAAAAGGAAATACAAATAATTGCATAATACACTAGACTTTTTTTCGGGATGATAACTTGATTGTGTAGCTTCGATAACATTTCTCATAGGAATTTTATGGAAAATTAATTGAAAACAAAATCATGCACACGCACAGCTTAATGCTGTAACTTCGTAGTAAGGGCGTCGGAAAATGGGGGCAACGAATATGAAATTTCTAAATTAATAGATGCTTAAAATTAATTAATCAGTAAATTTACACTATTGTGAAAAGTACATTTAAATGGGATTGCACTGCGTTGCATGGTATAAATTCGTTTAAATACAAAATTTTAAAGAGTGTGTATTCCAGTACATTGCGGTTGAATACTCCAGCCAATGAAAAAGCTAAAAAGTATTAAACCATACGAATTTCCTACGCCACTGCTAGCTATAAAAAAATCAAATTGTCCCCTTCATTTTCAGATATTTCGTGTTTCCCTTTTTCTTCTTCATGGTATTTGGCCCAGGCCAGACTTTGAGTTTGACACCCTCTCATGGAGCATGGTAGGGGCGGCAAAATGTCAACAGCCTACTAGCGGCAAATGTGTAAATCCGCCACTGCTTCCTTTTAAATTATTCCCTTAATTAATTAATGGAGATATGTATAGATGGTTTTTACATTTTAAACGTTCAGGAAAGTATCTTCTTTTATATCCCGTAAATTGTCATTGTTCCAGTTTAGTCCGTTGTTCGTTTCGTCGATTTAACGTTAAAATTTGAAGTAATTTACATTGTATTCTGTTAAGAAATCTAAATTGTGTACTAAATTAATTAGAATCAATTAATTACGATCTTCACACTTTATAAGGTTTAGCCAAACTTTGTTACCTAAAAAATTAAAGCATTACAATCAAGAATATATAACGACGCTTCGGCTCGCGTTGTATTGATGCAGCATGCAGCTATTCAAGAAATCTTCTCTTGAATTGCCTCGCGTTTTTGGTGTCCGCGCGTACATGAGAAGGTAAGGTAGTAAGTAGGGTTCGTAAGGTAGTAAGTAGGGTTCCATCCATTGCTTGGGTCATTTGGTAATACTAAGCAGCAGATGATCGCATACCCTGACGTCTTTGCATGTGAATTCCGCGTTTTCGCGTGTACCTATTCCGTAAAGGACATTCCTGCAGCGATTCAAAAAAAAAAGAAATGAGGGATCACTGATGTTTTATAGCCAGTTGAAATAATTTCGGGAGGGGTCCGGACACCCTGCACCCCTCCCCTATTTACGTCCCTGCTCGCCAGAGCCTGCTACCAAACGTTGGGATGTGCGTTTTTTAGCAGCCTAGAGCATGCGTCGGAGGCGAAAAAAGGGGAGCTGCTTCACTTGCTAAGTCTCTCCAAATCGCTCTAAGTGCGTCTCCATACTCGAAATTATATTTCCTGTAATCTCCATCCTTTAAGTAGCTTAACGGAGTTTTGTGTTTTCAAAACGGCGTATTTCATGCTAATTGGGCTCTTGGCCTGTCTCGCCTTTAGCCACCACTTTTACCAACCAACCACAGATTCCGCTAGAAGGCTTTGCTGATGTCACTGGGAAAGTTATGGTGGTTCAATGATTGCTTTGTCATTTTGCGGTGTCAGTGTTTTCCTTTTCATGTTTTTTTTCTAAATTAAGTTTACCGTTAATATGTATATTTTACACGTATGCACAAAACGCACAAAACCCACTTTTTAATTAAGAAAGTTTTTAAAATAATTCCGAACGCACCCGTTTTCACAAATTTCCAATCTCTCTGTTATCCAGTGGCAATATATACACACTTTCTCTTATCATTAACATTTTCCTTATGATTTCCACTATTGGAAAATTTTGGGGAAAATTAAATATGCCTGTGTGTGTCTTCATCGTGAGAGTGAGTATTACTACCACTGCAAACGAACCAAAAAGCAGGCAGAGAGAATATCCACACGAAGTATCTGTATCCGTAATAATAAAATTGCCGACTAAGAAGAGCTGGCATGCCATGACGCCCGTCGTCCGCTCTCCTTGATGTACGTACAAACTTTGCGGGTGTAGGAAAATTCGTCAATGAAATTTTATTTTGGTTTTTCTTTTTTGTTCCAAAACGCTTGTCGCGCTTCATTTCATTGTTTTTGTTGTTGATATGTTTTTCTCATTTCGGGTGGGTGTATAGTGGGGTGGTGTGGTGGTGGTCTCTCAGATGATGTGTGTTCTGGTTCTAACTTTTGCTTGAAATAGATTAGACGCGTCAGCAGAAGCATCGGCATCGCGAAACGTCAAGCCCAATGCATTTTACATTGCTGAGAAAAATGTTGAGCAGAAGACTTGGCATTCAGCATATTTGTCAGCTATGAAATTCTGCCGATGCTGCTGCTGACGCGTGTTCAACTATTTGAGTGGAATATTCAAATTTTGAGATTATAAACATAGTACTGTGCCAGCAGTTGAAGAAGAATATTGGTATAATAGATTGAGTGAAAAATAAGTGGCTTCAGATAGATATGATGCAGTAAAACAGCGACGAAAGAAGCACCAATGCATTTTAAATGGGTGATGTAATTTTGCTGTCGCCGTTGAACAGCAACAGCATATACTGCCAACATGACGATACCCATTTAAAATGCATTGTGCTGTTTTCCTGCATCATATCTATTTCAAGTATTATAATGGATGAGAAAATTGAGCCATTTGACGACTTCCTAATGCATATGTATTAGTATAGTACAGATAGCTCAAAACCCAAACATCCAAAAAAAAGAAATTGTTTATGCCAAATAATTGTTGAATACACTGCCCTATATATGCAGAAGAAAGTTACACTAAGTTGCGCCATGGGTTAAGGGAGGAGGGGGTGGCAAAGAGGTGACAATTCAGTTTTTTGCAAATATCTGGAAAACTATGAATCTGACCTTCAAACGCGCTGAGGACGAAACAAACTACAGAAAATTACCTTTGTAATGATATTACATGATAGACATTTTCTCGGAAAATTATACTCTAGACCCAAAATTTTACATTTCGCATTGTAACTCTTGATATAATAGACTTAGGGACAGGATCTTGTTCATTATATTACCAATAAAATTTATTTGATTTGTACCAAACATTGAAGTGCTCCGACCATTGACGCCCCCTCACTCCTCCTAACATTTTTCAAAAAGGCATGCCTGTAGCTTCTTTTCAAATTGAGCCAGGCAGATCAAATTTGGAGTGGCGCCTAGTCTAAGCCCCTTTATGCTCCTCACCAAAAATATTACCATCCGATCAAAGCTAAGGGTACCCCCCATACAAAATGAACCAAAATTCGAAAAATTTCACATTTTTTCACTTCTAAATTCTATCATTCTCTCTAAAATGGAAAAATAAAATTTACCTCTTAGAAAGTCATTATAACAGTTAATTGTAGTCTTCTAAATGTATATTCAAAAGTTTGTACCAGAGCGTGCCTTACATGTAGTACGAAAAATCGAGTTTGAAGGTTGCTAGTACACGTTACTCGATATATGCATTCGAAAATAGCCTTAGAACTGGTACGAACGACCTTCAAACCCATGGAATAGACAGCTAAACGGAAAGGAAAATCCGCTGTCATCCCATACAAACTGCATGGTCCAGTGTGAAAGACAACAAAAAAAAAAAACATTCCACTTAAATGCGTTCCCTTTCTGTCAACGCTTGTCAGCTGTTACACGTTCTGCAAATTCTCAAGAACATATTTGTCGCGTCGCTCGTTTGTTTTTTGTGATAACGTAATTCTTATATCATTTCAGTGTTTTTTAAGTGAAATCCAGTTACTGAGTGTGAGTTTGTGAAGTAAATTTCGCGCCTACATTTCAATGTTCCCTTTATGTCAAATACATGGCCATTAGTGTCATTTCAAAAACTGGACCATTTGAGTTTGATTCGGGCCTATCCTTTAGTTCTTTAATCAATGTTCAAACCCAATTTGTTGATACTTGTAGTGTACGCTTTGGTGCAAACTTTTGAACATACATTCAGAAGTAGGGATGTCAAAACCGGCCCATAACCCGGTTGTTGGTTTTTCTGCAAAGCCGGTTAGACCGTCCGGTTTTAACCGGGCTCCAAGTACCGGTTTTCCGGTTAACCGGGTGTTTTCATTGATTTGCCTAGAATTTTAGTAAAAAAAATGCTTACACACTCGTATTGCTGGTGTTCGTATCGTATGCAAAATCATCTTAAAATGCACGTACATGATGTAGTAAGACAGCTAATTTAAAAGATAAACATGTTGAACAAAAAAGACAATTAAATAAAATTGTCAGATGTGATTTAATTATTTTATTAGTTTTTCAAAAAAAATCCAAACATTTAAAACAGGGGCCATCGTAATTTCTTTTGCGGAATACGAAATCTTTCAGCGACACGATGATACGCGAAATGCACTGATATACTATACACGAATATTAATTCACATTAACGTGGTACAACCATGATACATACATACATGTGAAACGCAGTGTAAACATAAACAATATCTGCCTTGGAAGAGATAAGATACAAGCAGAGAAGAAGGGATTGTTCTACGAGTAATAGCCAAAAGCAGAGTGTTCGACAATTGTTAAAGGGCTGAAATTTGATAACGAAATTTCCCATAAGGGATAAGTAATAGAATTGCATACTGAAAAAAATCAAGAAAACATAAAAAATTGTATGAATTTGGAAAGAATTTTTTTCCGGTTTTAACCTGTAAGACCGAAAAAAACCGGTTAACCGTTCTGAAAGTACTGGTTTTAGGACTAACCGTCCGGTTTTTGACATCCCTATTCAGAAGACTACAATTAACTGTTATAATGAACGTATATAAATTCAGGGAATCAAGATGCCTATATACGAGTAGAACATTTTATGGCGCACATTTTGGTGAAATTTTCAGTCCTAGTTGTTTTGGCCGTTCAAAGACGCAGCCTAAAAAAACTGTTTGTATGGTTATACACCGCTGTTGAGAATTTATTCCGAATTTGAATTTAAAAATTTAACTGTGGCACCACCGTAATGTTCCCATTTTATGTTCTTCTAAGTAAACCTTTTTCGTTTATGAACAAACTTAACCAAACTTTTTTATTTGGGGTCCGATTTCAACTAAACCTCATGAAAATGTATTTCTTTTTTTGTCACGAAATATATGTAAAAATGAATGGAAACCGACCATGGGATCGGGGGGCTGTCCCCCAATTTTGGTTCTTCAAAGAAAAACTTTTTTATTTATCCACTTATTTCGAGGTTTGGTCGAATACAAATACAAATGTGTTTCTATTGATGCCACAAAAAATACGTAAAAACGGATGGAAAGTAGCCATGGGGCTACCGTACAACCCTTCATATTTTTGCTACACCAATTTCACCAAATCTTTTATTAATGTGTCTTTATCGAAACAACAAAAAATGTAAAATAAAATGGAACTGTACTATGAGACCATGTCCCCCGATGGATGTACAAATTTGTTCGGTTGAATTATGTCAAGTCAATCAAATGACAAAGATAACATTTTGCCTTTGTAAAACAAAATGTCTGCAATCGGATCAGAAAATATCATTTAAATTATATCGATCCTTGTTTTTAACCCTTTACATCCCAATTTATGAAATCCACAGGAAAAAAATATTTAGCGTTTCATTTCGCTAAAGGGGCTTTTTAGAAATGTAATAAAGCTCAATTTTTGTATGTACGCATATTCTTGTAGTGAGCAAGACTTTGGCCCATTCTCTCGTAGATCTTATAGAATGGTTAGTCTTATCACCCAGAGAAGACACACACAATATTCAAAAAGCTTCTCCATTATATTGAATTGATTTTTTGTTAATTTTGCATAGTTATGTTATCTTTTGCTTATTTACGCTGTTGGATGAAAGTGCGCAATGATTTTCTCAATCTAAAATGATGGCTTAAACAAGCAAAATATGGCGTAGTTATGCAAAATAAACAAAAATTCCATTCAATACAATGGAAAAGCTTTCTAAATATGGTGTGTGTCTTCTCTACGCGATAAGACTAATCAGCCGACAGGTACTGAATGGCTGAATTCAAATTGTAAGAAAATGACCGGACGGGTAAACTTGGACGACAAGAACCATCGTATGATCATTTCACACTATCCGATCAAAACACGGACCGGCGAACAATAATCACACAGCAAGTATGTATAAATGTTGCCATGCACGCTCCAAAGTTAGTGTACAATGAAGTGACGAGTCGACAAGATTAAAATGCGAGTAAAACACGCGCTAATTGTCTTTGCAGAACTATTGGTAGATGCAATCGTCTTACTGATCGTACGAAAGATCTTACGAAAGAAAAACAATCGTGTCACGATTTTTTTCTTTCGTAAGACGCGTTCTTACAATGTGAAATGCACAATGCTTGTCTACTGGCCACTACAAAAGCTCTCTTGTCTTGCAAGTTTACCCGTCCGGTTTCGTCTTACAATCTGAATTCAGCCAATAAGAGCTATCAGAAACCCGGCCATTGTTGTTTAAAAATAACAGTGGACTATTAGGGTTGTTGTTCAAAGTGTTCGCAGTTTATGTTACGATGAGCCAGCAAAATTAATGACGATGTATAAAACTTTACAAATGACAATTTATAAAAACAGAATATTTGGTGATAAGGCAACGATTGTTTTAATTTAGCATAATACAGTAAATATATGAAATTATGAGAAGCAAAAATTAGGATACAATTCATTTTTTATAGAAACTAAAAAGCAAGATTTATCATTTATTAGACATAAGTGCAATTAACATTTTGTGCACATTATTTTTGAATATCCGGATACGCAATTTTTACAGCGGCCTTGTTTATCCGCGACATTTGGGAATTGGTCAATACAATATTATCAAAACGGACATCTGCTACCGGAATAAGAATCACTTTAATTTTTTTCCGGAACTGCTTGTCCTTCTTCTGAATTGTGTAATGGACTGACTCAGACACATAAGTGTCAATTTTTGAATTCGCTTGGTTTCTACAAATGTCTTTGATCAGATTTATTTCAAATCATTGACATTTGTACAAATCCCGCTCAAATTCAAAAATCGACATTTATGTGTGTGAATCAATCCTAAGGCAACAGCTGTTTTGACAAGTTCGGCCATAATGAAGTGGCATTGCCACATGAGAAATTTTGCCACTTCAGTTGGCGGCCATGGGTGAAATGGGGATTAGTGACGGCGGTCGGTAGAAAACTGTCACCGAAATGACAGTTAGTTTTTGGCGGGTGATTTTTGGAGTGGTTTGGCCGCGATGTGTGAAAATATTTATACATAGTTTGAAAATTTGAGAAAAAAAAGGAAAAAGAATTACCCTGTGCTCGCTGGCGGAACGGAGAATCCCTGGGACGTGATGATTTGGACCAACAAGGAAAGAAAGAAAAGATAAGGTTTTCGTTTTAGTTAAATTTTTTTTTAGGTTAGCAGTTCAAATATGTAGTTAGATGTCCGTATTGTTTTGTTTTGTTTGTTTGATAGATTAATCTTGTGCTCCGGTTCTTGAAAATATTCAGAAAGTGACCGCCTTTCCGTTTCAATTTAAATTTTTTTCTTGCAAACAAAAATGAGTGGCTAAATGAGGTTATGTTCCCTGAGCCCATTCCAGTGTAGGTGATGGATGGACGGAGGCGCGTGCACCGTCCATAACCTAAACAAATTATAAAGTGGCGCTGCCAAATGGGTGTGAATATGAGCCGGTAGAGAATTTGTAGGCCGGGACTAGGTCCGTAAGAGCCTATTTGTTAAAACGGCATCTGAATGGCCGCATTTCAATTTGCTACATAATTTTTGCTTCAGGCTGGTGACAGCAAGAGCGGGATGAGGAGGCTTTCCTCCTCATTGTATATTCCCGCGGTTAAGTTCATCTTTGCGTACTGCGATAGTTTTACCGTGGTGGACAAATTGCGAGGGAATGCAATTTGTCGACCGAAATGGGTGCAGCTGGCGAACTCGGTCATCGTATGACAGGCCTGCTGGGCTAGGCGCAACTAGAAGCGCCTAACTACCCGAGGGCGTGTACGTTGTTTGCCGTAGTACGGACTGCACCCCCAGTAGGCAACGAGGGAGGTCGGTGCACCCATAGTAGGAAGATGGGTTGCGGAACCAAGTCTTTTTGTACACCACGGGAAGACATTAGCGATCCGGTTGTTTGACAGTTACTTCGAAGCGTGAGGAAGGCCTCGCCCTTCCGCTCTCGTCGTCACCAGCCTTTCTTTTTTTTTCCCCAAATTTCAATCCTTATGTCGTAATCGTTCACCCTAGGCATGCGAATTCCCTTCTTTTAATGTAGAGGACAAGGGGCAACGGGCAGCACAAACCCAGCCCAACACTACCGCTCTGAGCTACAGCAAGCGCATGCCGCTGCTCGCTCGTTGAGGAGCCCTTCCTTTGGCCAAACCTGCACGGTTGTAGAGGCTTTCGCTCCGTTCCCTGGGACATCTTCGGATGTCCGATGTCCTCCGTTACAATTGGATGACGAAGATCGACATCTTTTTCTTAACATATGCTTCCCTGCTGTGAAAAGTAAATTAGCTATGGACGATCGAAATTGAATGAGCGTTAGCTCCTGTTTTCGTCCCTTTAATTTGCATGCCTACGGTATAGGAGCCATGTATTTACTACTGCAGCTAATAATACCCAAAATACAATACGCATGTACCATTTGGGGGATTTTATGTTTATACGGTAAAGCTCTATTAAAATATCGGCTAGATCCACTCCACCCATGAATATGTTATAAAGCTTTACCGTATTTGGTTGGTCTGTCGTCTGTCTGATGGAATAACATCGTGCTCAGCAAATTCAATTTCATCATGATCATCATTTTAGAGACCCGCTTAATCCAATTCTTCTGGAATCGGTACTCCCACTTTATATTTCTCCTCGCCCTCCAATTACAATAGCTCGCGAATCTTTTCCTCGTTTAGCGCCTTACGCATGTCAGCGGGTTTATAATGCCAGATAAATATTATCTTTATAGAATAAAAGAACAACTAAATTAAAATGGTGTTGTAGGTTCAACTGAACATAACTACCTGCTGTTTTTTTGAATGTAACTGCAATGGTTCTCACAATAAATGCGAATGCCACACCACCTTCGCAAACTACAATTTTCACTGTTTTTTTTTATGTAATTGCAATTGTTATCACAATAAATGCAAATCTAACACCACCTTCACAAACTGCAATTTTCAATTATTGTATGTATTTTATCCTGTTCTCAATTATAGTTACAATTTTCAAGTTTTTCAAGGGTTGGGTACGATATCCCGCCCATCATATTCCCGTTTTTAAAAATCCCGACATTCAATATCCCGCCATTTCAAAATCCCGCTTTTCAATATCCCGTCACAAAAGGTAAGTATTCTTTCATAAATCGCGCGCGCGATTTTTGAAAGAATACTTACCTTTTGTGACGGGATATTGAAAAGCGGGGCAGAAAAAAATACTTATCTTCTTACTACATCACATTTGCCGTTAAAATATTGATACTGCTATACAGATTGGAAAGTGAAAGCTAGCTAGTATTCTCTTATCAGTGAGGCGGTGAGATAAAATTAATTTCAATATTAGTGAAAATACCTATGTATTTTTCCGAATTGACACGAAGTTTGGAGGATGCAGATGCCAAAAAATAGCAGATTGGTTTGGAATTAATTATATCCATGGGAAAAATACCTTTAGACGTAGCCAGCAGTGACTTACTTTCAACTTAAGAGGACTATGAAAAAACGGATTTTTTCAGAAACTTGGCGCATAAACTAATGTAAATAATTGATAAGTCGAACGCATATCTATATTTTTTTTGTTAACAATAAAAAAAAATTTGGCGGTATTTTTTTATTATTTAGTAGCGGGGTATTGAAATGGCGGGATTTTGGAATGGCGGGATTTTGAGGGGGCTGGATTTTGAAATGGCGGGATTTTGGAATGGCGGGATTTTGTAATGTCGGGATAACGTAAAGCGGGATTTTTTGGAAAAAGCGGGATTATGAACGGGCGGGATTTTGTTTTTCGGGATTATGTATTGAGGTATCCCGTTTTTCAACGCACTGCATAAAGGTTGCACTTTGTTTGTATTCAATTTACCAAATAATTACAAACGTCAATATCAATGTTTTCCGGCATAAACCTGATTGATGTTCAGTTATCAATATTGATGCAATAATAACTGAACTGGTGAACAACCTATAAATCAGATTGTATGCATCTAAAATAAAAATTTGAAATTTGTGACTCAGCTGTTACATGTACTTACATTCACACAAATATCTAATTTACGGTACAAAAGCCAATTACGAAAAAAATAATAAACGATTCTGTTAAAAAACACTTGTCAATTCGATACAAAACTAGATAAATACAGCTAAATTGATAAATTTGGCAACTGCAATGGGATTTGTAACATGTTGTAAATTTACAACGTTGGGATATAAAGGGTTGGTCAAGTCATCACTTACTTTTGGACCCACGTGCCGCCAATGAGATGAATATGTACGATTTAAAAACCGGCTGAGATCGTGTGACATTGAAGTTTACACTCATGAGCCGAGAGATGGAAAACTATTTAGAGTTGTGCTAAGTGGCTTGAATTCGGTTCCAGTTAACGAACTAGACGAAGAGCTAGGGTCCCACAACATCAAATGCACATCAATTAAAGAACTGCCGATTAAAAATATTCGATATAACGTCCGCACCCGAGTTAAAAGTGTTTTTCCATACGATTGTGCAGTTAAACTATTATGTATAACGCCAAGCGTAAATGTCCAAATTATTCAGTTGCCAGTTACACTAAATGCCCACTCCGGCTTAATTATGTTGCTCTTGGCCAATGACTAAGAGAGAAACGCACAAGCAAACAATATGAACGACGACCGCATATCACACTAAATCACAGAGCTTCACAACATTACATAATTCACCGCACTTATTTATCCCAAGTGTCCCTCTGCCGCCGAATAGAAGTTCCGCATACGTTACAAGAGAAAGAGAGACAACGGACTCCAAGTTATTTAATTTATCGGAAATAATGGGTGAGGTTACGAAACACAACAGATGCGTATGTTCCGCAAACCTGTCCCGTTTCCTTTCAAATTTACCGACCGTTACGGATCAGAAGCTTATCTTTAGAAGCGCCACAGACCTTCCGATCGATTGGACAGATTTTTTGATTGCGAAATAAATCGGAAGGTGTATGTGACCATTGGATTCAATTTTTTGATTTTACATGTGGAACATATTGCCATGCAATAGGCGTATAAGCTGTCATAACAATCATGTGTTCTCAGTTGCTGATTTTTTTACATAAACCTGTGGTCGTTCTTCATGCTGTGGTTTTGGCGGTCATTCTTCATCAAATATAGCAATGGATGTCCATCTTCGATCGCCAAAAATAGTGTAATTTTCGCTATTCATCTTGTGGACCGTGAGACTGTCAATTTTAGATTGCCCGATAAATTGCCTAGTGTGTGTGCTGTACGGCCGGCAGATCGACTGACCAATAAGTCGCTAGGTATGTGGCGCCCTTTTCAAACAGATCCCCTAAGCGCCACCTTGCGGATTATTACTTGACTTGTTGAAATAAATGTACCATCTGACAGTTGAACCGTGCATTTCCGGTCCCATTTATTTATTTAGTGTCGGTTACTCGCAGTGCCGGATTAAGCCAGCGCGGGGCCCGTGGCAAATGACAAGTGCGGGGCCCCCTTGACATGCAATAAGTATTAATGTTTGAAACATTATTGGAACCTGGAATAACCTAACTAACTTGTCGTAACTCATCCGAATTTTCTGAAATCCTATCTATCTTTATTCAACTCAACAAATACATTATAAACATTTTCGTGTTTTTGAAAAATCATAAAAAAAAAGCAAAAATACTCAGAGTTAACGCATAATGGCCCCACATGGGGCTATACGGTATTGGGAAGAAAAATACACTTCATGTTTTGTTATGGGCAAACTTATACTACCAAGACTTGTTCAATCAATATCTCTAAGTAGATCGGTTTCAATATGCATTCTAGTGAAGTCATTGGGTGAGGTTATAAAACACAACGTTCGCGTAACGTTTCGCGTTTTCCGAAACGTTTCCTATTGTGTTCTGTAAACGCATAGATCCGGATCAGACTTGGTGTTCCCATCGCCATCTCTCGGAAAGTGACAAATGTGACAATTGACACATCACAGCTGATACGTTTTGCTCGAAAATTAAAATTTCCAGTTTTAAACGAGATGCAGATACATTTTATTTTGATTATAAATAGTTTAATAAATAAATGAGGGCGGAAATGCACGGTTCGACGGCAGATTGTAAATTTCTGCCAATCAATCAAGCTATGCCTCGCAAGGGGGCGCTTAGAGGATCTGTTTGTAGGGAGAAGTTTCTGATCCGTAACGGCCGGTTGATTTGAAACGTTGCGCGAAACGTTGCGCAACGTTGTGTTTTATAACCTCACCCATTTAAGCGTTATTTTCCCATTGAGTTTCTTAACACATTCTTAATTCGCTTTAACGTTGAGAAAGAACGTTTTCCGCTGCAGTTGGTTACCATTTTTTGTTGTTAAATCAGATGTGGCTCTGTTTTAAGCACCTCAGCAAATTGCACCAGTTCATTTCGCAGGCTATAATCTACATTATCCGAATATGAACTGACGATAATTCCAGCTCTCTCTTATGCCGCACACACACGGTCAATCCGAATCCATTTTTTTTATTTTCGTTTTGTCAAAATCCAAGTAAATGTACGATTTTGATAGAAGGAAGAATTCAAAAAATGGATTTGGACGCTCCTATTAGCGATATCTAAATACGTATACACAATTTAGTTGATGATAAGCTTGCATGCGTTTAGTAAGTGCAGAAAGTATATTATCAATTTTGACAATAAACATAACTTCAAAAATGTTTGGCACGTCCTTGACACTCAAGAATTTTATTGGGAGCCACTGAAATGGTAAAACTTTGTGTCCCGCTTTCGATTTGTTAAAATCAATTGGTGTCACTGCCCTCTAGATAACCAGGCCGAACTGCAGAAAGGATTCTATCAATGGTTAAGAACCTAAGTACTTGATGCTGTTGCTATGGCTATTGTTGTAATACGTGGTATACTTAAGGCGCTTAATCATTGACATGTTCAATTTAATGAGCTCTCAACCCACAGAGCTATGGCTTTTGATTCTATATCTTTGTATGCGGACCCATGTAAACACATATAGAAAAATCACAACTTGCCCAGCTGTTATTTTTTTACGAAGTTTCGTTGGATTCGGGGTATCCATGGATACCGTGTGTGTGTGCGCCCATGTGCATAAATAATCTCGACAATATTACGGGAATCCCTTTATAAGTATTTCGATGTTGCCAAGCGCATAGAACAAGAACTTTGGATGATACTTTAGTTCAAGTTTTCTTCTTATTAATTATTTTTTTTAGGGAAGCGCGGGGCCCCTCAAAGCGCGGGGCCCGTGGAATTTGCCACCTTCTGCCACGTGGTTAATCCGGCACTGGTTACTCGTACATATTTATCCATATATAATTTAAGCTTGCTTAAATCATACTTGTAGCATGACAGAATGCTTTAAGCTTATTTATTGGATAAAATGTATGAGTAAACGGTTCTTAAACTCGAAATAAAATGCAACTAAATTTCATTTGAAACTGGAAATTTAAATTTATGAACAAAACGTAGCAGCTGTGAAGTGTCAATTGTCACATTATTCACTTTCCGAGAGAAGATCAAGTCTGATCCGATCCTATGCCGTTTACAGAACAAAATAGAAAACAGTTTGCAAATGCGGCAGAGTTTGCGGAACATACGGAACTGTTTTGTATCGTAACCACGCCCAACGAACCTAACGAATGAAATGCTGTTGAATCTAAGGGTACGTGTTCATAGAGACAATTCATGTGATGATCGCTCAGCGATCGTAGTTCTGCGTCCAATTTCGATTTAGAGTAGTTACTGAGATGGTTGCAAAATAGCTCTATAATGGCAAGTAATAATATTAGTGTTTAGATATCGAATGCCCAAAGTCTGGGCCCGATCGCAAAAAGAATAGAATTGTTTGCATTTTAAAAAATATGTAAATACGATCCAAACTTATAATCTAAAGGGCAGATGGATGCGACAATAGAGGCGGTGGAGTTGCTGCTGTAGTGTAATTTTGAAGAGTATTTCCCATCGCTTAAACAGTCATTAAATACACGTATCTTTGAAACTAAGTGTCGATGTTTATCTGAGCAACAACACTTATACTATTGTAGGCGCTTTTTTTCCCGGTGGCAATTCATGTCTGTCAAGTTAGCATTACCACCAATTTAGGAGAAAATCCGGTATATTACGCTTTTAGGTCCCCAAGGGAAATTTTTCTTGTTCTTCTTATCGACACTAGCGACACCATAGGCCATAAAGCTATGTGTCCGATTTATGGCGGAAAATATCGGAAACATCAAAAATTACCCCTGGGGACCTGAAAGCGTAATGTACCACAATTTCTTATGTACCTATGAAAAGATACGCGAGTTATGTTGAATTTGGTATCGTTGGGGCAACTGAAACCAGGCACTTCATTTTTTGTCTAGATTTTCTTTCGCGCGTTAAATTCAAAAATTTAAGGACATTACGAATAAAAACCACCACTACGAATAAGAACCAAGCTTTGTGACGAAAAATCACGCATCGATTTGCTAATTGCGACGCACAAACTCTTGGAAGAATTCTAATAGCACCAATAGCACTTGTTTACACCTTCGCAACAAAGATACATAAATAGACAGTTGTCACGATGACAAACCAGGTCCATTTTCTAGACACATGTTGTTTCAGAGGGAGTGAGGTGCGCCTAGGGGGAATTAGCTTCGGTCTCAGCCATCGAGTATAATTATGGAGACGCAATGCCCATATATTCCCATGGTAGCTTGGCGATAGAATTCCTATACATGCGCAACTGCAAACACACTGCGTCGCAACACCCGCACGATCCAAAATCCTAAGTGAGGATGTTTACATTTTAGAAAACAATATGTCAAAAGCTCGTTTTAAACCGGTCTGGTCCAATCAGACTGTTTACATTTTAGAAAACAATATTTCAAACTTCCATACAAAATCCAGTTTAGCAACTTTATCCCTACCTTTCACTACACGTCTCATTCCGAATTCAACGTCTCAACCGAATTCGTTCATCTGTCACGTAGCTTTTGGTTTCCTTATAATCTCTGTTCTGAGATTATCGCTACTGACAGTCTGGAACTAGAATTTATTTATGCGTTAGTTGGACTCTCGGGACATTGCCTCTCATTCTAACTAATGCAAACTAATAGTCATAACAAACAATTGCCGCTATCTTCTCGCTAATGCAAGCATTGTCACTAATATATAGACAATGCACTCTTCGTCGTGCTCTGTGGCCGTGAACGTTCGGTCGCCACTCTGTGAATTTGAAACTCCATCAGCTTCACTCCAGCCACCCAGAAGAAAAGAATGTTCATTATTCCACCGAAAATGCAGACAAATGCAGCATGCAGGTCTATCTCATTTCCACCAGTATGAATTGTAATACAGTAGAGCGTCGATTATCCGAACTAATGTCGACAAGGGTGGTTCGGATATCTGGTAATATCATCATCAATGGGGCACGATAGCCCGACGTCGGGCCTTGGCCGCCTGAATCGTTGCCCTCCAATTGTCGCGGTTACGCGACCTTGTCCTCCAGTTTCGGAAGCCCTTTGTTTTGCTTTCGTTGATATGTAGTCCAACTTCCTTTGCGGCGTTATTGAGGTTATGCAGAAGGCTTTCTGCATCACCCAACCTTCGAGACATGATGTTGATATCGTCGGCGTACGCTACTAATTGAGTCGACTTGATGAGTAGCGTTCCGCTGCTGTCCATATTCATAGCTCGAATTACATACTCCAAAGCAAGGTTGAAGAGCGTCGGCGCCAGCCCGTCGCCCTGCTTGAGTCCAGTACGAGTTTCAAATAGGTCAGTGAGTCGATTCTGCACTCTGACCTGCGAGACGGTATTAGTCATCGTCATCCATCGCACAAACTTTGCCGGTATACCAAAATTCAGCATAATGTTGTACAGTACACTTCGATCGATACTGTCGTACGCCTGCTTGAAGTCGACAAAGATTTGGTATACGTCGATGTTATATTCCCAGCACTTTTGGAGTAGTAGCTTCACTGTGAAAAGCTGATCGGTCGTTGAGCGACCAGGTCTGAAGCCGCCTTGATACTCGCCAATGATTCGTTCTGCGTACGGATTAATTCTCTTTTCAAGAATTTTAGATATATCTTATAGGCCGTACAAACTAATGATATGCCCCTGTAATTCTCACACTTCAGCTTGTCACCCTTTTTGTGGATTGGGCAGATTATGCTTTTGCGCCAATCTTCGGGGATTTCCTCGTCGTTCCATATTTTCAGCAGTAGCACATGTATAGCGTTGGTCAGGCACGTTTCACCATGTTTCAGCAGTTCTGCTGGGATCTCGTCAGCGCAGGGCGCTTTATTATTTTGAAGCGACTGTATGGCAAGACTCACCTCCTCTATTGTTGGGGGTAGAACGGGAGGGCCTGGTTCGACTAACTGCTCAAGAGCTGGCTCCGCGGGGGATGTTGATGGTGCATTGAGGAGCTCTTCAAAATGCGAGGCACTGGTAATATGCTCCTCCGAAAATTCCTGCGTCCAGGTGGTGGTATTATTGCAGTACATTTTTTAGACAGCGATATGGCTAGGTTGCTAATACTGAAAAACTCCACCAGTTTCTCAATATAGTCATGCCTTTTAAAACCTGGATAGAGCTCGGGCGGAATGAGAATGAAATTTTAGTCCGCCGCGATTTTTTCAATGAAAATGCATACTTACTGTCGTGGAATATGTGGTAAATGCTGGGGAATTCCATAAACTAAAATCCGGAATGGTTTCACAGTTTGTCTCTGCCATTTTATGTATTATTGGGTAATTACGGATTCCGCACAATAGTGGGGAAAATCGACATCCGTGTTGTTCCGCTATGATATTTCTAGATGGCGTTGCTTTGATATATCTAGATGGCGTTGTACAAAGGCATTGATATATCTAGATGGCGTTGATATTCTCCGTTGTGTGGCGGTTGCATTATTTCCCACATGGTGCCGTGACGATCGTTTGAGAGACTTCCACGATGACAGCTATGACACGCTCTCAGTCACTCATCAGAATTCCACCAAGCAGCACGCTCTTTTGTGAATTGCATACTGTGAGATAATAGAGTATTATTATAACGTTTAAAATCGTACTGTGAATTTTTTTCGGATTGTTTTCGTCGCCACACACGATTTCATATCGCAGCAATACGCCATATGCAAATGCTCTGTTGGAAAAGTCAACAAAAATTGCGAATTTGACAAGTTTTGCGTATAATCGCTATCACCAATGTCGACGCGCGCCCATAAAGAATTGTATGACGATGAACGGCGGAAAGCGAAGTAGTCGTCGGTCACATTCCTCGGATCGTTATGATAAGACAAAAGTTAGCACTAATAAGCAGCCGTACAATAAGCGTGACTATGACTATGCAACCACATCATCGTCGCGAAATCAAAAGAAACCTGCGGATAAGTTGCCGTATTTTGCCGATGCAAAGCGCGAAGAAGACCGATTGAGGCGAAAATACGGTCGCCCTAGTCCCAGTCGATCACGACTTAAACCTGCATTTTTGCAACGTTCCCTCGATGAGTCGTCAGCAAGCAAAGTTCGGGTTTATGGCAAGTCATCAAGGTGTTCCAGTCAACGTAACGTGTCTGCGGTTTCTACAGGAACACCGCTCAGACACTTGGAGGGGAGTGATCTGGCGGTTGCATTATTTCCCACATGGTACCGTGACGATCGTTTGAGAGACTTCCACGATGACAGCTATGACACGCTCTCACTCACTCATCAGAATTCCACCAAGTAGCACGCGCTTTGGTGAATTGCATACTGTGAGATAATAAAGTATTATTATAACGTTTAAAATCGTACTGTGTATTTTGGAACAACACGGATTCAGGAGAATAGTGGGAAAATGGCCGAAAAACGACATGTACGCCCCTGGTGGCGGGTAGCGGAACTACAAGAAACGAGGTTTGTGTATCGGCTAAATGGTTGTAATCTTGGGAATAATATGGCTGCGGACTGTGTACTTACCATATTTATCTCAAAAATCAACGCACTGGCATGTGTATATCATAGCAAGTCACACGAAATAACAGGCTGACAGCCACTGATATTTGGATTGTGGACAATTTGTGGATTGTACTGAGCGGTACTTTGGCAGTACTAAGCGCGGACCATGAATCACCATGGCAGTACTTGTGTTGCATGACGACTGACAGATCAGCTGATAATTCGGCCTGTCTATCTAGATGGCAGTGTGTCTGGTTATGTAGGGTTATGTCATATCAACGAAGGAACGATCAAAAATGGAAGTTCCTGAGGGCAAGACGGTAAGGGGCGATTCAGACTATCGACAAGATTTACTAAATCCTAGATTTAGTTGACAGTTTTACCATATTGTACTGCAATTTGAATAATGCAAGTACATTCTACGATGCATTTTGAATTTAATGTCATACGATTTCATCTAGTCGGCGGGTTTCGACTTGATTAATGTAGTGGTTTTAATAAATCCTGCCCATAGTGTGAATCCCATCTAAGGTTATTTGATTTCCAACTAGGATACATCAAAAACTAAATTTCGTAATTTTTGCAGGCACCTGTCGGTCATGAATTGATTGTCGACTTCTTCTCTGTATATATTTCCTGAACCACGCCGAGATTCGATCTCCGGATATTACTGGTATCGTAGAGGGCGACTCAACCAAGTAAGCCACAGAGCGTGAAAATTGCTGGAAGTTCCTGAGGGCAAGACGGTAAGGTTATTTGATTTCCGACTAGGATACATCAAAAACTAAATTTCGTAATTTTTGCAGGCACCTGTCGGGCATGAATTGATTGTCGACTTCTTCTCTGTATATATTTCCTCAACCACGCCGAGATTCGATCTCCGGAGATTACTGGCATCGTAGAGGGCGACTCAACCAAGTGAGCCACAGAGCGTGATTGCCGACTACTGGGAGCATATCGGTCTGGCACCGCCCGCGGAGCTGATGTAATTATCAACGAATTTCCACAGCCTGATGTGGACAACTGGCATATCATGATTCGGGGCGAGAATACTTCAAAAATCTTGGAAAATGCGTTCGGTGTTATTGCAAGCCTCCCGCTATCATTATTTGGATCGTGGCTACAACGAAGTGAATCCACCGACACTGGTGCAAACACAAGTCGAAGGTGGATCGACCTTGTTTGAAATTGGACTATTTTGGGTATATTTTCACTATCTCTTAAATCGAAAACGGACTAATCAACATTCTTACAGAGAAGAGGCCTTTCTCACCCAAAGTTCCCAACTGTATTTGGAAACTTGCTTGCCAGCGCTCGTCTTGAGGACTTGATATGCGATGTGGTCGACCGCGTGCTCAAGTTGCCTTACGGTTACGGTTCATATAGAAATATCAACTTCCGCCCCAATGAATTTCGCCTTCTTTTCAAAAACCATAAACTTTACTGCTTACGTTTATTAAAAAATCTCGTTGAATATCATTTTTTTCACCGTTTTTTGAAACTTTCATTGACTATTTATTACGAAAAATATAAGGGAGAGATAATTTAATCGTTTCTGTTTCTTTTCTCATTGGGAAAACCGACAGATCTTAACTTTTATCACGCTGAAAATTTAGATTTTTCACTTTCAAAATCCGCCATATTCAGAATGCTCACTTTCAAAATCCGCCATTATTACACTTCAATTTCAAAAACCACCAACTCCAATTTTTAAATTAAAATAACTCCCTTATTTAACGCGGGAGATTTTTGAAACTCAGTGAATTTAACAAACGGGCAATAATACAAATGTAGGGTTAAACATTTGAATTGTACATTAGGTAGTATAGCCGTAAACCGTTTTTCTTGATTTACTCAAATTGCTTTGTCGTGGAGATGGCGGCTTTTGAAAATATGCCCCTCATATGCATGTGTGTGAATTAACTTAGAGAGACTATTGCATGTGTGTGGTGTATCATCCAATAAACACAAGAGTGGAGTATTTAAAGGAGTGTCTTTTGAGGTTAACGTTTAGAGATAGTTTTATCGAAGTTTTATACCACCATCTTTAAATTTACTCCATAATGATGATAAAAGCTTTCCGGAAAATACTTTAAGGATGTTTTATCGGATGAAAACATTACTTTAAGCGCTGTCACACGATAAATGAATTTCGTGGTACTATATGATTGCTACAGTGTGAAGTGCTTCTTTAAAGCAAACGAATTGTTGCTTGGGTGTTGAAATATTGTGTGGAAATTTGGAATGTGCGCCAATTTTAAAAGTAAACACCTGTTATTCTCGGTTTTTCCATTTTAAAAATAGTACCGGTTAATAACCGGGCAAAAATAGTACCGGATATAACCGTTTTTTTTAATTGAAACTACCGGTTATTAATAATAACCGGTTATTAATTCCCATCCCTACTGTGAAATAGACACTCATAGAGAAACGAGTTTCCAAACTCGGCACGACTCGTCGCAAGTTTATTATTCAGAAGAAGATGATAAGAAATATTCTTATCGTAGAATAATAAACTAACAATGCGACTAGGAAGTGGTATGGCTGACAACCGTATCACACTCCGAATTCAGTTGTCTTTGTAACGTTGATGACACACGGTAGTCATCAACGCACCATGCTCCACTAGGAGTTACGGTAATGAAGAGAGCACTCTTCGTACTCATGCAAAATTGTATGTCACGAGAGTCCAAATAGCGCATAAACAAATTCTAGTTTCAGGCTCTGAGTTACGCGGTTCCTCAACAGTCTCAAAAACTAAGTGCGCTTTTGGGCCCACACAGAGTTTATGGCGTAAAACTCAAGTTTTAAGTATCGTCATAAAACCAACATTTATTCAGTTGAATATAGGGTTAATTTAAGATATCTGCACTGCACCCTCAAAAAATTCGCCGCGCACCTCCTTCGCTTAAAAACAAACCCCAGTCAAGTTAACATTACTATCCTTGTACCGGCGCATTTAAGATTTTTTTTTAAATCTAATGTATCCAGGAATTTGCCGCAGGGGTTACTTATGACACCTGAACTTTAAAAAAAAAATTGCCGCGCTCCTCTATGCACCCTTCAAAACTACCCCTAAGCCCTAAATTCGTTTATGGCCCCATGTAAAGTTTATAGCGTAAAAACTCAAGTTTTAAGTTTTATCATGAATCAAAATGGATTAAACACTGTATGGTGCCAAAAGCGCACTTAGTAGTAGTTTTTAAGGGTGTAGAGGGGCACGGCAAACTTTTTGAAAGTGCAGATATCTTAAGTTAAGCTAACCAGACGTACAGCATTTTGCTGTACAGTACAGCATTTTGACCTGTCGTACACAGTGGCGGCTCGTGAAGTACAGAGCCGGGTGGGCAGATTTACCATCAGGAAAGAATACTATACATGTATATCTACACTGTTTCTTTGTTAGTCAGTCCATGTTAATGTTTTTAAGCTTGTTGTATCTACGTATGTATTAGGTGAATCGTTTAGAGTTTTTTTTTACAAATCAGTTATGCTAAATCGCACCATGAAAATACATACAGATAGCTACAATCCGGAAGCCTATATTACATCGATTTGTTGGCAGAGAACGGTCCAATGTGGAAAAATAATCCAGTATGTATTTGCCTTTCAAAGGGACCAGCAATAGTCGCGACAATATTTCATTAAAATTATATTCAATAAATAAATATTAAGCACTGCTCCTTTTAATGGTAATTCAAATTTGGACACCTCTTTCTTTCTTTTTTTTTCAATTGAGGCTAGAAAAGGCAACCCAAACGGATCACCTAATAATGATTAATTGTAATGATACATATTATATGAAATGAGACATTATGTCCGAAAGTTTGTTTATGCCAATGTCAACATTCTTTCGCACAAGAACAGCACATACCTACAAATCTTCCTCAATAAATAATTTATCAAATTTATCAATTCCTGTCAAATTTATATGGAAGTTAGGTTATACCTTGGAGAAAGCATAGCAAGCATTGCATGCTTTAGTGTCGATGCAATTATTAACCCTTCTGTCACTGCATACGAGCTAATATGCCTGAGGATTAATCTTCTGTAAAATTTATTTTATTTTTTGAAGAGGTCTAATTTTAGTTCTAGACACAGTTTACATACTATGTCTTACGATGATACGCCGTTTCTTTAGACATAGTTTATATTTCGCCGTTTGATCGCATTTGTGGCCGTCAGTCCCTTTGAAATATATGGAAAAGGGTGGAAAATATTGTTGAACGGTATATTTCACCAAGATATAATACCAATGGTCTGTCTAGATCTATACGCCAACTGAAGGGTTAATTAGCACGTCGGCATTTTAAGAGAGTAATAAATATTACGCGGATTTTATATTCTCAATTGTAAACAATAAATTCACATTTCAATTAAATTTGCACACATACTATGAACTGTAATAGTGTGAAAACGGTGCCATTTTTATTTCCTGATGCCCACACTGGACATTCCCAATGCCACAATGAAACCTAATTCACTACACGGTCGACAAATGTGGCTGAAAAAAAACATGTCCTCCCGCCTAACGTCCTCTCGATCGGCCGTTTCATCCCCGCTCTATAAAAAAAAAATCGAAAAATAGACCACGATTGCCCTTGGTACTCTCTATGGCATTTTATTAGTATCGGGTCGCATCTTTGAACGGCTCTAACTTTCTAGAATATTTGAGCTGGCGATCGAGATCCCGGTGATGGGTTCTAAAACTCCAGCTCCTCTTTCATGGTCCATTTCGAATTAATCATTCAAGTACCACTAGGAGTTTGTAATTTTTCCTTCTATGAAGACCGGTATGCTAGGTATATTTGCAGCAGCATGTTTATGCGAACACGTCTTGTAACTCAAATATATTATGCCCACCCATGCATGTTAGGCGTTGTAATTTGTGAAACTTGGTGGAATTTTGGTCAATAAGGGCAGTGGTTTCAGTTACAACATAAACTAAAATATTCTGATCACTTCTCTAACCGATTTCAAATTAGCCAGTGCGAAAAAATATCCTAATTGTCCTTCTTTGGGCTCCAGGAAATGACTATTTAAGATTACATGGAATCGAATGCTGGTCCAAAACCAATGGTGCTTTAGAATTTCGACTCCTTTGCCTATGTTGTATTTCGAAAAGTTGATCTTGAAGCTCTACAAAATCCTAGTCCTATAGCTTTCCCCAGATAATACGTACCGTTATGGAAAAAAACAATTTGGCTCTTTAAATTAATACTAAAGGGTAAATTATCAAATTTGGCTCTTCTGGTTAAAAAGGTTTTCAAACGCAGTACTACATAAAAGTTGGTGAAGTCTGATCAGTCTTGTTTGCTTTTAGCATGTAAAGTTTGGCCGCCGTACGAACGATATTCAGCTATAGATAATAGCACTTTTATGTTTGGCAATCGCTCATTTTCGATAAATCGAAATTTGGCATGCCTGTATTGCTCTCTCTCTCTCTTGTCGCTCACATTTTCTTATAATTTGAAGGTCCTACGTATCAGCGTTCATAAGTTACAGCGGCCCAAATTGCATTTTTGTGTTTTCTAATTCAAATTGTCCATAACTTGCGAATTCGTGAGCGCAGACTTGCAGAGCACCGTACTGCCGATATTTGGTGGGGAAACATTTAGGTCTCCCTTTTCGGTCCAGTTTAGTACAACAGAACCTTGCCTTCTCAAGGTACATCACATTTTTTCACTTTTCAGAATATCGGCTACGACTCAATTCTGTGTACAGAAATGAAGCTTGGATAATATGAAGCAGGGACGTAGCCAGGATTTGGTTTCGGGAGGGGTCGAACGCTCAGTTTCAGAAACTTGTGGAAGCTTGCTTCGGCGTTGCCCCATTGCATCACATGCCTCCTCTCCCACTGTTCAGTAGGGTTGTATGATGATTGAGGATTTGTCTGAAAACTGAATTCTGCAAGTAATGTGTACAGCATTGGGTCTTCGAAAGTCTGGTCACCTTATTTAAGTAAATCCTGCAGCATTCAATAAGAAACAACATTTGTCATGGCGGTTCTTAGAAAGTTTTCCTAATAAAAGGTATCGTAGTAGTTACACCCAAATTAATGAATATTAAAGTTTTAAGAGCAGGGCTCAAATTACTTACTTAAGAAACAAAATTGATCTGTAATAGAGTTTCACTTTATTGGTATATAATAAATAAACTAAACTAAAAATTAACACTTGTATCTCTCTCTGTCTTTCTGTTTTCGTGTAACGGATTTTGAAACGAAAATCGGATGCCCACGAAACTGATGAAGGCACAGTGAGTGGACGGAGTCAGATCGCGTGGACGACCGAGTGCTCTATGTAAACAATCAGTAAAGAAGAATCCCGTCCTAATATTTTCCAAACTGGGACAATTGGAGGCCAAACCTAAGGAGGCTGAATGCCCGTCATTGGGTTAACATGCTACAATGGTGATCGATCCCTATTCCTAATGTTTGCGAAGCAATCGAATTCCGTAGGTTTGTTAGGTGCGTTCACATAGACCCCGAACTTGCCCCTGCTCCAATCGCATAAGAGAGCTGAGCTAATAACATTAAATTATAACCAAATAAAAAAGAATGTAATAAAGGGTTATCCATTTCGTGGTTTCAAAAGTATAGGGCTGGAATTCGACATCTGTCAAACTAAGTTGTTAAACCAATTTTTTTTAATTAAGTTGAAAGTCTGACATTTACGAAAATGGATCGCTTAACTATCGCACAACGAATAAAAATTGTTAAAACTTACTACAAAAATGGTGATTCTGGCACAGCCACATATCGTGCTTTAAGAGGAGATTATGGTTTACACAATCGTCGACTTTTTTCTGCCTGCTATTGAAGAATACGACTTGGAGAATATGTTGTTTCAACAAGACGGTGCCACATGCCACACAACTCGAGCGAATATGGCTTTATTGCAAGAGACATTTCCTGGCCGCGTAATTTCTCGTCGTGGCGATATCAACTGGCCACCAAGATCATGCGATTTGAAACCATTGGACTTTTTTTGTGGGGCTACGCGAAAGACCGTGTTTATGCAGATAAACCTTTAACTCTTGAGCACTTAAAAACCAACATTCGTCAAGTTATGGCTGAGATACCGCTCAATATGTGTCAAAAAGTGGTCGAAAATTACCTCAAAAGAATCAATGCTTGCAACAATTCGCGTGGTGTTCATTTACATGATGTAGTGTTTCACACATAATGTCAACGTTCAAACTTTATAATAAACAAGAAATATCATGAAAGAAAATATTTTATATGTGTTTTATTTACGTTTACTTTTGAAACCACAATATGGATAACCCTTTATAATAAAATACAACAGTTAAAAACCATCCGTTGATATTTAGTATTTTCGTAACTACCGTAATATGCATAGCACAGATAGACTCGTAGGTAACATGCTTGTTTTCAGTCCTACAAGGCTACAAGGAGCATTCAAAACGGAATAAATAAACGAAAAAGTGGCCCTTAAGCGGAAACTAATCCTGAACTCATCATATTTCCAATCACGTGGTCTCAATACTCTCACTACTCTACACTAGTACACAAATAAATCTGTCAACCGTAATCATGCGCGTATCGATCGCCATCGTTTAATTTTTCGAAAACATGACGTCTACAATGATACAACAGAATAAGTTTGTTTGTATTCGATTCGCTCAAACTACTCCAATTTTCCCATACGCTTCGGAGTTCTCCAACTTCTTATCATTCGGATTCCAATGGATGCTTTCCATATATTAGAATCTGACCGCGTATCCCTCATGGGGAAAATCGTGACCTATACGGTTCACTAATGTGTGGGTGTTGAATGGAGTGAAAACAGGGCGAATTGGCGTTTTAACATAAAATGTTTTGTGTGTCGTCACACGATCACAGTGCGTTTTTGGAGGGGGTAGGGCGAGGAAGGGGTGACAAAAAGTGCACGTGCAAAACGACACCGAATCCATACGCACGCTATACTTGATGCCTTTACTAGTTTCACAGGCGTATGCTAGTAGGTAGGTAGACTATCTGAATAGTGTCGGCGGTAGTGCTGAGATCATAATGTATGTTTGCATGCATGCAACATAAATGACATCATTACGGTCAAATGTGAGATGAGTTCGAGGGTGCTGGTGGAGGTGGTGTTGTCAGGATGTGGGAGTGCCACTGAACCTGTCGTGTTGCTTTTGAAACGTCTCAATTGATTGTGGAAGCGACAGAAATCATCATATGTATCTTTTTGCATTTCTTATACAGACATCCTTGACGAATGGTATGAAGATGGCTTTTGAGTTCTTCAGGATGTCTGTATGAGGTTAGTGCATTTAGGTCTTGTGAGAAGAGTCGACATATGAATAGAGGACTGCGCCTGCATTATGTCACCGCTTGCCGCCCATTCTCTCGGGACGATGATTGACCTACGCAAAAGCTCTGAGTAAGCTGTTGAATATCGTCATTCGCTCAAGGGACTACTTGTACATACAGTATGTCGAGTGTAGTAAGTGGAAATTATCTCATTTGATTTTCCTTAATCAAACTCAGGAAGAAATTGGGAAAAGTATTTGTTTATCGACGGAATACATCAGTGTAAAACTATTCAAGTCTTAAGACCTAAAATTTACGTTTTTATTTGTTGCCGAAATTCCTCAAATCTTATTACCTACTGCCAACTATTCAATCAAACACAAAATTACATTCTATAGTGGTTTTGGCCCACAGGCCTTGTCATGCTTACCCGCCTTTTCATAAAAGGTGGCTTGTACGTTGAATGATGATGCCTGTTGTGATGATGAGTATCCTTGTCTTTATTTTTGTGAAGATGCAATTTGAAGTGCGCCATTTTAATTTGTTTCTTATTTTGAATTTTTTTTTTCTTTTCACCACAATATAATTTACGATCAGACTTTACAAATTAAACTAAAATAATTTAAATATTTCTGTTCTAAATTCAACTAGAATAACAAACAATTCAAACAGGCCATGACTATCACTTTTAACAATTTTTCACTTTAACAGCCATCACGGTGTTGAAGGATATGACGCCCACAACTATTTTTATATTACACATACACAAGTTTCGCGATACGTTCACTCGCTGTTTCTAACAAAAGCAGAAACTCAAAATCGCAAAAAAAAACAGACATACAAAAGTATCCCGGATTTGCAGATAATAATAGAAATTATTCTGTTCGTCAGAGAATAGATATCTAGACACCGAAACGGTTTATTTTTCTTGAAAGCACTTCTTGCCCGATTATCCAAGAACCACACTCCAAAATATTGTAAACAATAATATTCTATGAACAATAAATAATTTTCACGTAGATAGTAATCTTTAATCGTGTTTTATTTGCAAAAAAAATGTACGGGGAAACCGTGGAAAATTACATAAACACACTTTTGTATATGTGAATGACCAACAAGCGATGAAAATTTTATGGAATCCCGTCGATAGAAAGCGTGTCGCCTTGGGCTGCGTTGCGCCGAATCGAACCGAACTTTTTTGGCAAATAGGTTGTTGCCTCTCGACACAGGTGTTTTCGAAAAAAAAAATGAAAATTACTAATTAAAAGGTAAACGATCGATTTTCACTTTTTAACTATCGATTGATTGGCTAGCGAAAATTATGTGTTTGTCTTTCGCGTTTTTCTTCAAGCCGACGAGAGAGACTACACGCTGATCGATGATGGCCCGAAAAATTTCAAACGGCAAACAGCCGCGGGAGACGATATGATGTGTCGGAAAATTCTTTTCTTAAAATAGAAAACGGTGTGGTCGAATCAAGAATATATTGTATGTGGAGAGAAGAAAGCCATCGAGAAAGGCTACGTACGTCGATATTTTTCTCGATACAGAAAGAAATTATTCTTAGTTTTTCAGTTTAGTGACTAAAAATTTAACGGTCCTTTATACGTATGACGATTAAGGACTATAAATAAAAGTCCGAAAAATTTAAAATCCTAAATGCGTTTTCAGAACACCGCGACAGTCCAAATTGAATTTAGGCCAAATATTTCTTACTGACATCCCATTTACATAATCTTTGAAGGTTATTTGTAGAGATGTTAAGATCAACAGCACATAACTCACATAAATCAGTACTCGTACAACGTCTGAGTCAGATCATAGTCCGTTAAATGGGTTAAGAATTCGAATATCATAAATTTAAACCGTTTACAGTGGGATTCGAGCCTTCGACCCTCCCCTTCAAAGGACCAAAGGCCATATCGTGCTTTAATAATGCTTGAAGTTCGATGGTAGATTGTTAAAATGTACGAGTAAACGGCCCTAATCGGACTACTACAAAAATGCTGTCATGTTGTGTTTTTTTTTATGTGAGGACATAGTATGACTCAAAAATGTAAAAAGCAAACAGCTATTATGGTCACGGCCAAAGCCACCTATATTAGAAAGCCGGGAACCAACAATACATGCGCACAAATCAAGCCTATGAACATGTCGTATATACGTTGCACGATGCACTAACATGAGCACAGCGCATGTAAAAAAACCGTGTCTGCTCTGATAAAAATCGCGAAAACACGTGGAAAACTCACTTTTTATCGGGATTTTTTTCCTTCACTGCATTTTAAACACTTCAATCCACAACACATTGCACGTTTCGCGAGGAAAATCAACCGGGAACCAATAGTTTTCGTGTAAAGTTTGCCGCGACACAATCCGATTTGCCTTTACCGCAATGTAAATTTTCCAACTAATCGAGCCTATGATCTGCCGCAAAAGTAAATGAGCGGGTTCTGGTTCCGGGCTTTGAAATATAGATGGCTTTGGTCACGACTTACGAGTTATCTGGCCATAACTTTAACCTAATGCGATAAGTTTATGGTTTTATCTACCATATAAAAGGCTCTTAAGAAAACAAAGCCATTTGAAATGAGCGACCAACTAACAAATCACATTCAAATTGCTGACGTGGCTATGGGGAGATCCACGACGTCACAGCCGGTGACAAACCGGAGTAACCAATTTGATTTTCTCTCATCTTAATGAGCGGTTTCTATTATCTCACATATTTTCTTAATATCTTTATACATATTCCGGTAAGAACTGGTGAGCTTCTCAGAGACAAATACATATGAATCCAAATTGAGCACCGACGGCTAAAATTAGATTCTTGGCGAATCGATGTTTATTGTTTTACCTTTCTGTTTGCCATGATGAACACACATTTCGTTCGTTTTTATGAATGAATGAATATTACGTTCGTCAATATTTTGATTGTTAATATAGAATATTTTCATATAAATAGTACCCTCTTCTCTCTCTGTTGCAGGTGTTTATAGCGAATCGGAGTCATTGATGGGTATTAATATCTAAATTGATTGATCAAAGCTAAAAAAAACATTAAAAAAAACTCAATAGCATCAATGTAAATTCTAATCCATATCTTATACATTACTAAAAATGCATAAAATTTCAAAATATAAGTGTATATTCCAGTCCTAGAGGCAATTTATCAATATCGTATGAAGTTCCTTTTAATTAAGTAACTGTCAGTTAAATCAACATACACTACAACGCAATAATAGTATGTAAATTCACCGATATATAACTACATACATACATCATTGGAAATTATCACGTCTTTGCGAAAACAGGACTTAACTTAATACCACTCCGTATAAACGTGGAACGATTCTCCATAGTTATAATTTATAATCACAGATGGCACCACAGCAATTGGTTGGTGACTCTACTACAAGAAACAAGCTGTTGTCTTGGATAGTACATTTCGAAACCAAATACAGTGGGTTACACATTATTGAATACAGAATTATTGCAGAATTTTGTATTGTCTTCTGTATGAGTATGATGTATGAATAATTCTTCATTCATTATGCATTGAATAATATGCGTGGGCCCGTGTATGGAAAGGACACGGAATATAGTGAAAGTTGAGACGAATCATTGGCTACGTCCACACATGTGCGCTTTCGTCTTCCCTATCGTCTTCAAGCTCCGTTTCCACTTTCAACATTGAACTTGTCATTGATTGCATCAAGTGAACAGAAGAGATGAATGTCACATTTGTTTATCATTCGTCGTAGGATATTTATCGCGACTCGTTCAGAACGCGTAAATATGTAATTACTTCTTTTGTTAAAATTATGAAAAAAGTTTTGTGTTTTGTATGAAAAGGATTAGATTCCGTAAGACTTCTGTTCATTTTTCAAAATCGAAATTTAATGTCAACACATTTTAGCACTTATCCAATCGCTAAGAAATGAAAACACTCTTTTCTCAAGTCGCAGACACATAAATGCCGATCAATTTTAGTTCACAATCTTTGCACACAGCAAATTTTAAAAATGTTGAAAGAGAAAACGAGAGCAAACCCGACTTCAGTGGGTTGCAATTTTCCATCCATTCCTCTTCGAATTTGACATAATCAACTTTGGTTACCACTGACAAGATTGAATTCTTCTTTTCAATAGCGCAGACATCCCAAGTTTCAATAGTCAAAATGACGAAGACGAACGAACATTGAAAATGTGTGGACAGGCACATTGTAAGGCAAATCAAATAGGGAATAACCAAGTTCTGCCCTGCAGTAATTTATGTTCAGTATTTTACGGTACCCTTGCAATTGTTACTAAGGGCTTTTCTTCTTGTCGTTCTACCCCAGGAAGTATAGCATATTCAGGGCCGGATTTAGCCTCTATGGCGCCCCTGGGCAGTAACGAATTTGGCGCCCTCCGCCACTAGATAAGCTTGAAGGTAGCAGTTGTGACCTACACAAAGGAAATGTAGGCAAAACGTTACCGGACGTATGTGAAAAATTCAAAATTTCATATTTTTGCCAGTAAGCGTATTTCGTTTGCTTGAAAAATTTTTATGTTGCTTCCTAGGGGAGGAATCCAGGTGTTCTGTGCACCTCCTAAAATTGTTTTAGGAATGATTGAAACTCCAATGATAACATAGAAAACTGTACAATTCTTATTACATTCGGCTTTTCACTTTCTTTAGAAATGTGTTCATGTTTTCTAGAAACCTTTTCAATTTTGGAGTTTTTTTTTCATTGTCAATTGTTTTGGAAATAATTTGCGAATTACCCCAACAAATAAAGTTTCCTATATTAGCACCATATTTAACCAGAAAACGTCATACCGAAAAAAAAAAACAAAATTATGAAAGTTTACCGTAAATTTTGAACACACCTTGACCTAATTTGTTTTCGCAGACAAAGATAACGAAAACGAATTGGGAAAGCACTTAGGTACTGATGCTATTCAGCAAAAATCATTCGGTGCATAAAAAGTTCTAGATTTTCCTGATTTCAATTATTTAAATTACTTTTTTCCGGCGGAATTTCCCGTTTTTCTCTGAACGAAAAATTGCAAATTCGAAAATTTAAGCGTGAAAATTCTTAAAAATTTAGTTAAACCTATTTACACGATAGAAACTCCAAAATTTTATATAGCCAATGCCGTATTTCTATAATATCGGGACTTGGACCTCTCCCGAAACCTAATCCTTGCTTTCCAGCGAATTTGATGTGGGGACAAATTTAAGAAGTAATAGAACACATGAAAATGTGTGGTTAGATGAGGTACTTGGGGGTGTTTAAAAATTTCCAAAGGATCGCTATTACCAACAATATTTTTCGGTTTTTTTTTTCAAGTCTGGCGCAATTTTAGAGGCTTTGAAACAGGAGCTGGCGGCCAAGTACTCGCGGATTTAAAACTTTTAATGTGGCTTCAGGCATAATGTTAAAAGTGAAGCCAATGCCTTAAACAAAGATGATTTATATTCCTATCCTAACTGAACTAGAGGCCGCCACGGCATTTAGAGTGAATGAATGCTTCAGCAAAATTTTGCGTAGTCCCAATTTTTGAAGGCGGAGTCACATTAAAATTTGAGTTGAGGTTGCGATTAGGTGCTTTAGATTAAGATGAATGTGTACATTTAACTAGAATAAATTAAAAGTGGAAACTATTTTTTACAATTATGTTTGAATTTGAGTTTTCAAAACGTATCCCACCCATAATTATAGACCAATGAAAAAAAATTAAGAATTTGCCGCCCCTCAAATTCTGCCGCCCCGGGCAGTAGCCCAGGTTGCCCATATGGGAAATCCGGCCCTGAGCATATTACATATTTTGCAAACGGTTCTTCTTGTTTTATGATACTTTTTCCTCGACGCGACCCCTCTATCTTCAACCTTTATAAAGTTTTATAATTTTTTGTAAATAGGGTCAAAAAGCTCGACTTGCCGAGCAAAATCACTATTTCCCACACTCCCAAATATTTAATCCGAGGTTTGATTTCATTTTCTGAAACTGCATAAAATTCTACATAAAATAACTCTTTTCCCAATTAAATTATTTAAAAAACCTCCTAGATACTACCATTCAAACTTTAATGGAATTCGAAAATATACATATTTTTCATTGAAAATTCAAATTGTAAAATCGTAACGGTACTTTGAACTGAAAAATGTGCAAAGTTGACAAAACTTCTTTTTCTTTCGAATTCGAACAACATATAAAAATTAGGGTCTTAGGATTTGAAAAATTGCATATCTTATGTGTTTTCTCTTTAACAAAAATGTGGTTCCAAGAGATTACCAAAGCAAACGTTGCCGCAATTTTTTACGGGTTTTATTTAGTAAATAAGATTTTTTTAATAAAAAACGAAAAAAAAAGACCGAGGCTAATTCGGGCGCGGCCGAAATTTGGATACCCTTCGCTCCCCTCGGTCTAAAAGTTTTTTTCGGGCTTACCTATGACTAGTGTTCAATCCTCCCCGCTTCCATGCTTTTGAATTTTCTTATAAGTGCCGTGGCGAAGATTTATTGGGCGAAGCGGGACGTGGGTTTCTTATAAGAACCAAAAAGAGGGGGAAGGGGGTTGTAGGGCAGCCCTATGGCCTTCTCATCAATTTTTACGTATGTTTGTGGCATAAATTAAAACATATTTGGTTCAGATTGGTGGACAAATCAAAAAGGTTTTCTTCGAAGAACCTAATTCGGGGGTTGGGTTTATATGCCAGCCCCATGACCCCATGGTCCGATATAATTCATTTTTGCATATGTTTTGTACCATCACTAAAAATACATTTCCATGAGGTTTAGTTGAAATTTGTGTCCAAATAAAAAAGTGTTTTTTAGAAGAACCTAATTTTGGGGGTCAAGTTTGTATGGCAGCCCCACGACTCCATAGTCCGATTTCACGTTTGTTATGTGGCATCAATAGAAATATAATTTTCTGAGGTTTAATTGAAATTGGTGTGCAAATAAAAACGTTTTTCTTAGAAAACTTTAATTTTGGGGGCTAGGTTTGTATGGTACCTCCATGACCACATAGTTCGACTCCATCTATTTATACATATGTTTTGTGTCATCAATAGAAACACATTTGTGTGAAGTTTGGTTGAAATTGGTGTATAAATAAAAAAAAATTCTTAGAAGAACTTCATTTGGGGAGCTAGGTTTCTATGACAGCCCCATGACTCCATGATCCGATTTGGTCCATTTTTACATATGTTTTGTGATATTACTAGAAACACATTTGTGCGAAATTTGATTGAAATCGATGAGAAAATAAAAAAAGTTTTTCTAAGAAGAACATAATTTGGGGGACTAGGTGTGTATGGCAGCCCCACGACCCCATTGTCGGATTTGGTCGATTTTTACATATATTGTGTGTTCCCAATTAAAACACATTTGTCTGAAATTTGATTGAAATTAGTGCATAAATAAAAAAGTTTTTCTAAGAAGAACCTAAATTTGGGGGGTAGGTTTGTATGGCAGCCCCACGACCCCCTTGTCGGATTGTAGCGATTCAAACATACAAACTGCCTGCAACAAAAAGAAGCATGTGTGCAAAATTTCAGCTCCATAGCTTTTAAACTGGCCGAGCAAAACGCGTCGCAACAGACAGACAGACAGACAGACGGACAGACGGACATCGTCCAATCGACTCAGCTCATCACGCTGATCATATATATATATATTTTATATGGTCGGAGATGCTTCCTTCAATGCGTTACAAACTTCATGACAAAGTTAATATACCCTTTACGCTTAATAAGCGAAGGGTATAAAAACACGAGGCCGGGGTTAATTCCGGGCGCGGCCGAATTTAGGATACCCTTGACTCTTCTCCGGAAAAAAAATATTAGCCAATTATAGTCAGAGTCATAGGACTTGTGTTTAGTCCCCCATTCTTTTACATCCGTTTTCACATAAGTCTCGTTACCTCGATAAAACATGTTTGTGTGAGGTTTGGTTAGAATAACTGCACAAATAGAATTTTTTTGTGGGAGGGGAGATGGCCTTATAGTAGATTTTTTCAAATCCTAATCAAATCCTAACATTAAAGAGGCAACTTTAACAACTTTTAACATTTGTCAGTTCAAAGTACCGTTACGATTTTACCATTTGAATTTTCAATGAAAAATATATTTTCGAATTTCATTAAAGTTTGAATGGTAGTATCTGGGAGGTTTTTTAAATGATTTAATTGGAAAAAGAGTTATTTTATGTAGAATTTTATGCAGTTTCAGAAAATGAAATCAAATCTCAGATTAAATATTTGGGAGTGTGGCAAATAATGATTTTGCTCGGCAAGTCGAGCTTTTTTACCCTATTTACAAAAAATGCTAAAACTTTATAACAGTTAAAGATAGAGGGGTCATGTGGAACTATAATTCTACCAAAATGCTATCATCCTATATTGTTTGTACCATGAGTCGTGAGACACCCTGTAAACAGGCTCATTTGTGTATCAGCCGAATGAGTACGACCATTGTGCGAAGCCATTTTCTGCTCATTTAATATAAAAACTCATTTTGCTCTCATTCTAAAACCGAGCTAGAGTCACGCCCAGTGGCTCACTTGATAGAGTCGCTAGTAATCTGGAGGTCCGGAGATCGAGTCTCGGTGTGGCCCAGGAAATATACAGGGTGTCCGGAAACTGCCGCATAAACGCACCGGATTGTGATTCCTCATGTGATTTTCAGCAAGAAAGTTGTATGGAACATATCCTCAATTCTTAACCCTTTAGCTGTCACAGGCATTTGAAGATTTTTGAGAAAATCGTTTTATCGTACGACTCAAACCTGAATATCTCAAAAGCTAGACCAGCTGGAATAGCAAAATAAGATGATTATTACAGCCAACAAATTTACCTAAAAAATAAAACTAACCACACTAAAATCGGATAAGTGGTTTGGTTTCTACAGAACTTCAAAGAGATATTTTTGTGATTTTACCCAAAAACAATACATATATGTATTTTTCCATTTCAATTTTCTCCAACTTCTACCAAGGTGATGTGCCTGTACGATTCTTTTAAAAATTGGCGCATAGTCTAGCGAGGGGAGTTGATTGGGTGATGTCCTGTCTGTTTGTCCGTCCGTATGTTGCAGCGCGTTTTCCTCGGTCGCTATAAAAGCTACGGAGCTGAAATTTTGCACACATGCTTATTTATGTTGCAGGCTGTTGTATGTTTGAATCGCTAAGTCGGACCATGGGGCCATGGGGCTGCCATACAAACCTAATCAGCATATTTTGACAAGCAATTAATTTTAAATGGGTGACGTGATGTTTGCAGTTGCTGCTGTCATTGTGGGTCAGCAAAGGCAAATGTGTGTATTCTCATGGGATAAGGAACTAGTAGAAGAAATTGAGATTTCAGTCCATCATCCTATGGGAGAGCGACTAGTTGAGGTTACGATACAATAACACAGTTACTTCCTTCGTGTGCTTTGTTTGCTTAACTAAAAACGTTTGATGCTGATTTTTCGAAGGCCATTAAACACAACTTTAAAAAAACTGTGCACCTAACAATTTTGTTGCGAAAGCAAAAAAACACCGATTAAAGAGCAATTTTATTATCATGAAATCTAAAGTTAAGTAACGGTATTATTCCAGCAATTTATAGAGTTGCAGTCCTTTGTCAGTAACGCCCTCGAGCTAATTACCATTAATTTACAAGTGTTTCAGTCTTTTTTACCGGAAATAAGTGTCAGACCCGCTCTGTGGCTCACTTGGTTGAGTCACACTCTACGATGCTAGTAATCGAGAGGTCCGGAGATCGAATCTCGGCGTGGTCCAAAATGTCCGTACATGTGCGGATGGGAAATATATAGTGCTTGCAACATTATGTACACTCCGAAATGATATGCAATGTAACGTTGACTCGAAATTGCCTATAAACGGCTGAGTTAACGCACCATGGCCCCACATGGGGCTATACGGTACTGAGAAGAAGTGTCAGCTTTCATGCAGTTTTCGTCTAGGAAGTGCTACCCAAAATACCGCCCCTCCCTAGACCGAGCGCTGATTATTGGGCCAATTTTACGCAAGAACCGCCTGAAGTTGAACTTTTATTAATTTTCAATATTATTATGAGCAAAAACCTTTATAATTTATGGATTGTTCTGATGATTGTTGAGTTAAGTTGCGTCTTCCCCGTGCAAACAGAGTATAATACTTGGAGATCCAAGATCCAAGCTTGAACATACCCAAAATTGAATGTTTTGCTACTATCCTAGATTCTATAGCTCACTTACGCATTTTTCTGGCATATTAGTAAAAATGCATGTCTTTTGAAAGAAGAGTTACCCAAGGACCTATCAAACAAAATTTTGTTATGATTTCGGATTTGGGGGCCCCTTTGGCTTGGGGGCCCGTGTTCCACTGCACACATGGAACACCAGCAAAAGTAATGCTTTTTTTGTAGGTAAACTTTTAAGCCGCGGCTCCCGTTCAATGGAATATGGGATCGCCTGAAGAGATGAGTACATTGAGTAACCATACCAGACTCTCGGAATTATATGCCATAAGGGAAAAAATAAAAAAAAACCTTTTCTCGATAAAACTAAGCGTACGACGCTACGCGATAAAAAAACAACAGTAGAGTCCCGATAATTCAGATTGATTGGGACAGGATCCGGATTTTCGAAATGCACCTACTCAAACTCCGGTAGACACTAGTAATGCCTAAATTGCTCAAATTTCAATAGTTTTTTTTACCAAACTAATTAATTTTATAGTCGAAATATTTATTTTTATACCCTTCGCTCATAGAGTGAAAGGGTATATTAACTTTGTCATGAAATTTGTAACGCATTGAAGGAAGCATCTCCGACCATATAAAAAGTATACATATATGATCAGCATGACTTGGGGAGTCGATTGGGCGATGTCAGTCTGTCCGTCTGTCTGTCTGTGTGTCTGTCTGTCTGTTGCGACGCGTTTTACTCGGCCAATTTAAAAGCTATGAAGCTGAAATTTTGCACAAATCCTTCTTTTTGCTGCAGGCAGTTTGTATGTTTGAATCGGTAAAATCGGAGAATGGGGTCATGGGGCTGCCATACAAACCCAACTCCCCAAAATAGGTTCTTCTAAGAAGAACTTTTTTATTTGTGTACCAATTTCAAATTTCAACCAAATTTCGCACAAATGTGTTTCTATTGATAAGACAAAACATACCTAAGAATGGATCAAATTAAACCATGGGGTCATGGGGCTGCCATACAAACCTAACCCCCCTAATTAGGTTCTTCTAAGAAAAACTTTTCTATTTGTGCACCAATTGCAACCGAATTTCAATCAAATGTGTGATGACACAAAATATATATAAGAATGGATCAAATCGGACAATGGGGTCATGGGGCTGCCATACAAACCCAACCCCCAACTTAGGTTCTTCTAAGAATTTTTTTTTTATTTGTGCACCAATTTCAACCCGAATTCACACAAATGTATTTCTATTGATGACACAAAACATACGTAAGAGTGGATCAAATGGGACCATGGGGTCATGTAGCTGCCATACAAACCCAACCCCCCTTTTCGTTCTTCTAAGAAAATTTGTTTACACCAATTTGACAAAACCTTGAATTAAAGTGTCTTTATCAAAGCAACTAAAACAAATGGAACCGTACTATAGGGCCATGCTCCCGCATCCCCCAATAAAATTTTCTGAGTAAATATTTTTATTTGCGCACTAATTCCAACTAAACCCCACACAAATTAGCCTCGGTCTCGGTTTCTTTAAATATAGGGACACGACAATAGAAAAACCTAATTTATATAACATTCTCAGATTTTTCAAAAAAAATTTGGGCATTAATCAAATAAAAGGCGCGACAGTCCAACATTGGATATGTTAGTGACATCCAATTTCCAGGATATCCACTGCCTTTTGTTTAGGTGTTGAGATCAACAGCACGCTCAGCAGTGTTATTTATCCCCATAAAGGGGTACTCGTTTAACATCTGAGTGACATCATAGTCTGTCATATGGGTCGTGAGTTCGAAAAACACCATAAACTGAATTCGTTCTCTGTGAGTCTCGAACTCATGACTCGGTGCACCGAAGGTGCGCGCACTAATCACTACCCCAGCCAGACTACATTGAGCATTAATCCGAGTCCGAATTTTCGAATATCCGGATTTTCGAGGTCCGGATTATCGGACTCTATACTGTATGTGAAACTAGGTTGTTTTGTGTTGCCTGGAACAATTGGTTTATTTGGTCCATGGACTCAGGAGGCAATTCAAAACTATAGTCCAATTTTTGACTAACAATGACCATGATGATTTACAATATCGAATGGCTTCCAAAAATGTACTTTCAAACTGTGCGAGATTCTTTGAATAACTTCGGCATAATGTCCAATCAGGGTGCAAGTCTCAACCTACTGTAGCCTTACCAAAAAATGTAAAAATGATTAAAATAATAGAAAGATTATTTTCCCTAAATTACAATCATAAGAATCAATCTATTTCAGACGGGTAAATATAGATACATACGCGTATTTCCATATAAAAATATATTTTTCATCAAATCGAAAAAGGCACAGCTATTTGACTTCTCTCCACTTCTCTGTCTAAACCAGGGGTTCCCAACCTTTTCAAGTGCGTGCCCCCCTTGCAAGGATAGCAGAATCTGGAATCACAAAGATTTTGGACTAATCAGATCAGCTTGAATTCTATTTTCGCAATTTAAATTTATGAGCAGTTCCAAAGCTTACATTTAGCTCATTTGAATTTTGAATTGATTTCACACTTAAACAATAAAATAAGGCTTCAGTGAGCAGGCGATTCGTCACACCATGGCAACGTTTGAGTTTGACTGATACGAAATAAAGAAAATGTAACAGCCGTAGCGGCCAATATACAGCTGAATTGGATATTGCCGGAGAGCTAGATTTGGCCCTACATCCCTACTACATAGGGTCGAGAATTGAGGTCGCATGATCTTGATCATAAGACGGTTATTGCGCGCTGAAAATGTTGCCTGAAGATCCGGTTTTAGACCAAAAACTCATTTTCCCTGGCGAGGTCTATTTTTTGGCTCAGCGGTGCGTCAACAAGCAAAATTGAAATCATTGAGTGACTACATGTATTTTATGAGGCATCATTTCAATTGCATTCAAGTTTAAGAGGTAGCCCACTCCTGGTTTTCCCTCGGTCTCTATTCCTAAAACAATTTCAGCGATCATCTGATGATCAGCGATCAAACTGACTTTGGACAGAGGCTCCTCACTAATATATTGTGGTTGTAGCGAATTAGAAATGTTGTTCATAATTTGAAGAATTTTACCAGCTCATGGCCGTTGTAATACAATCCATCACTTAAACACTCGAGTTGAGTCCACGCCCCCCTTTGCCCACCTTCACGCCCCACTAGGGGGGCGCGCCCCACCGGTTGGGAAGTACTGGTCTAAACCATGTAAAACAATCTTGGCATCAAATTACGAAAAATACAGCAAATTAAAAAAAAAGAAAACTATACGAGAAGTTAATTCAATTTCATCTTGCTATATTTACGGAAATAAACGAGATCACTAACAGATTCATGTCATTGCGATCCCCATGAAATTATTCCTTCATCTATGAGTATGGCGTCTGTGATTTAATCCTCCACTTTTCCATTTTATCCGCACCACCGCGATGACAAAACGTGTAGGCGTGCGTGTAGTTGTCGTCGTTGTCGGATGATAATGAATGTCCTCCGCATCCCCAGATAGTCTTTGTCATCTTGAAGCAGTTGTCTTATCGGATATTTATTGAGCTCCAATATTACATGGTGGTATCCATTGAATGATCCCCGAATACGTGCCCGAAAAAAAAGAATTCACATCTCTCACCTCGTCTTGGACTTCCGTTCCTACATTGTATTTATATGCGGTGTCTTTCGTCCGTCTGCATTCAGGAAGGGCACTTCTTGATAGTTGTTGGATTGTTGGATCATCATAACACACGCCATATGAAGTGCGGCGAAGCTCATGTTTTGTGTGTGATATTTTTGGAGTCTAATTGCATCCTCCATGGGAAATTTATTGCAATGTTTGATGTTAAATGTCGCATAGCGCATTAGATGAAATCTCAGTTAAACACAGCTGAATACAGTGCAGAACGATGAAAGATGACATAAAGAAGTGGCTGCAGTGTTGTTGGAAAAAAATATTTTGGAGATTTCAGGTCAGTCCATCTAGAAGAGAATCCAGTTCTTTGGGGAATGAAGCATATTTCGGTCACATAACTTTTCCATGCAACTGTATTCTGTTGATTCTTCATTGAGACATTACACTGCGCTCCGCCCGCTACACCGCAGGAAAAACAGATAAAATACGGAAATAAATTACCATGTACTCCAGCAATGACAGAATAATATGCGTAATACCTTCAAAAATTGCCTATCCTATAGGTATATAGGACACAAGGGGGAATGGTAAAATCTCGACAGCCGACACAGTGCAAGGAACACATACCGTTCTTGGTCATTGCACCGTGTGCATAGATGTCGCGTGTAATCATTAAATTTGGGACAAACATGAATTTATATGCTCAATTATACGCTACTCGAATTTGAAGATTTTCGTCTTAACACTATCTCTAATGGGGATAGGAGAAGTGTTTATGACATTTTTATCTTACATTTTACAATTTTTTATATTTCTAATTTTGTTGTGTGCTGGACGCATATGTGTGAATGTGAAGAGATGAGCAGGGAAGTAGTGTGTAGTGATCATGATGGTTTAGGTTTGTTAATATCATTTCCGTGTGGAAGGAATAGCAGAATTTTGATTTAACATTTTTTTCCTGGATACTGGATACACTATACTCACTTTTCTAATATGCGAAAATAAAATAAATAAATATTACATATCTTCTTCATTTCATTCGAAACGTTTAGGCTCGCAGAGTAGAACTCCAGGAAATTTGCATAAAATTACCGGACATACCAATGTATCGATGATTCCCTCAAGTTTCGTTTCTTAAGAAATGATCAATTTTTTTTATTAGCCCCCAGCATTTATCCTTCGGCTCGTCTTCTACTGAATGATGATCTTCATTCATCCATTGATTTCTGATGCACACATTTGACCTTCGCAGAATGAAGAAGTCTATTTTTATTTATGGAATAGGTATCGAAAAAATATTTAGAAAATTACTATAAAATTATGATCGGCTACTTATGAAATTCCTACAGACAAAGAAGATATAAATCTAAAGGGATAATTTTTCGATGGGCATATAATTAGGGTCATAATAATGTTGCCATAGGAAAGGAAAATCAAAGATCCATTTTATTGATTCAATCAACATTTTGTTTTTTTTTTTGTAGAAGAATTTATGAATTTATTGTTTATTTTATCTCTGAGATTCAATATTATTTTGACATGAAATTTACGCGAGAATTTGGGATTTGACCGAAGCGATGGCAGTATCGAATTGATCTAAAAACGAGACCGAGGCTAATTTCGGGCGTGGCCGAAATTTGAATACCCGTCACATTTGAATGATACTTAAGCATCTTTTCCGTTAACAATTTCTACCGCAGCCTTACGAAGTGTTCCGATTCCATCTGTTCCTGGATGCACTGAGTCTAATCCAGGAACACGCTTGGATGAATTTTGGTAAAGATTCAAAAAGTTTTTCTTACAAAAACCTAATATTTGGGGATTGTTTTGTATGAGAGCCCTATGACGTAATGTTCCGATTCCTTCTGTTCCTAGATATGTTTTGAGGCTATACTAGGAACACATTTTAGTGAAGTTTGGTTAAGAATGGTTTACAAGGACAAAAGTTTTTAATAGAAGAAGAATTTCTTGGGGTTGGTTTGTATGACAACCCTATAACGTAGTGTTCTAATTTCCATCCATTCCTACATATTTTTGAGGCTTTACTAGGAACACATTTGGGTAAAGTTTGGTTAAGGTCGGATTAAAATAGAAAAATATTTTCTTAGAAGAACTTAATTTTCAGGAGTTGGTTTGTATGGCAGCCGTATGAAGTAATGTATCGATTCCATCCGTTCCTAGATACGTTTTGAGGCTTTACTGGGAACAGACATGGTGAAGTTTGGTTAAGATTGGTACATAAAGAAAAAAGTTTTTCTTAGAAGAACCTAATTTTCAGGGGCAGCCCCATGATCCCAAGGTCCGATTCCATTCGTTCCGACATATATACAGCGTACACTAAAAAGAAACTTGTGTACAAAATTTCAGCCCGATAGCTTCAAAACTGAGGCACTAGTTTGCGTTGCAACAGACGGACATCGTACTATCGATTTCTCTCGTCGCACTGATCAATAATAATATACATATATACAGTAAAAGCTCCCGTGGACGGACACTGACGGTTCCAGCATTTTTGTCCGGCCACGGGAGATGTCCGCTTGCGGGAGAGGGTAAAAAATGCTGCTTTTCTGTGTCAATGAATAACACACTAGCGACGTTTTTTTCGCATCGCGGGTAAATCTGACTCGAAAAAAACGATCGCGGGTAACATCCCGGTTAAGACCAAACAGCTGACATTTGACAGTTTTTGCGCATCTTCGAATCGCCTTCGTCGGCTTATTTCTAAGATGTGGTGGATTTTATCACAAAAGATGATTATTTCTTTGCAAAATCATTTCTCGTGATGAGAAAAACTCTCATATTTGGTTTGAAAAAACAAATTCCCTCAAATTTCCCCTATGCGTCCGCCATCTACATTTGAGCTCTATCCCGTGTTGGGTAGTTACACGCGTAAACTCTACCTGGGTAAGTGTCATTTTTTTTATATGAAGTTCTACCCAAACCTGCACGGGATAAACACAATAAAACGTACCTACTATAACTTAAGGAACATTAAAACAATAAAAGTGTAGTTGTGGCTTTAATTCATTTTTATTGTTCGAACCTTCACAATGAACAATGCGCAAATGTTCGTGTAATGATAAACAGTTTAAGTTTTCAAGGGAAAAAAAGAATTGGTAGAAAAACATTAACATCAATTTAGGGATGTCGAAAACCGGTCAATCATCTTGTTTTAAGTTTTTTCGGTTCGCCAGAACAAAATTTATTTGAAGCCGAGCGTGAGTTGCACCCCTTGGTTTTTAATGCCTTTCAATCGTACTCGCACCATAAAGTAAGAAATTGGAATAGAGATGGAACTCCATATAACATTAAAACCTACTGAACAACATTTTACCTTTGAGTGTGTGCTGTATGTAACGTGTACATACTGGAAGATATCTTCCTGTATGTACACGTTACATACAGCACACACTCAAAGGTAAAATGTTGTTCAGTAGGTTTTAATGTTATATGGAGTTCCATCTCTATTCCAATTTCTTACTTTATGCTCGCACGGCTGTAACTTCCAAATGGAGACTGGTAGGACTCTGAAATGTTCAGCAAAATGTTCGCCCAAATGTGCTTTATGAGGGTCTCTTCATTCCCACTCAATCAAAAAATTTCGAAAAATAGATCCCAATTCACCTTGGGGACACCCCATGTATTTTTTTTTGGTCTTGGGCAACGCCATCTAGATATACAACCCACATTATCAGCTGATAAAAATATCGCTAAGAACCCCAAGTAACGTATTACAACAATAGCAATAGAAACAACCACAGGCGCTAAGAACCCAAATTTTCGAAATCGAATTTCGACAGTCCGGCCTGTTTATCAAGATGGCAGTGTCTTGGGTCGCATCTATTACCGGTTTAACTTCCGAACTGAGACAGCTAGGACTCTGAAATATTCAGTTAAATGTTCGGCCGAATGTGTGTGTTTTTACGGTATATGCAAAATGATCAAATTATCATCAATCTCAGCACGGAAATAAGAATGTAATAATTGATAGGATTACAATATCAACGAGGAGCGACCTGAAGCGAGTCTAATTTTATTTGTGTAATCTTCAGACGGTGCAGTAATGATTGGCCGATTCCTATTTCCCTGTTTCACTGCACACACATGAATTTTTCCTAATAAACAGTTGAGAATTTGTCCACAAATATGGAAGGAAATTCAAATTCCGGTTAAAATAAAAATGTACTACCGACAGCCAGTTGAAAATCAGAAGAGAAAAAACTGAAAGTAACCCGTCGTCCGATGCGAAAGTACCGTTTTTGGCCCAATCGGTTTTGACATCCCTTATTTAATACACAAACTCGTATAGTATCGATTGTCGAATTAAAAGCAAAAAATCCACAAGAAAAAACTCTTTAGCGGACAAATGTATTATTCTAAGCATATTCGGTTTTAATTATTTTCAGAAAGTCTACTGAAAATTAAATTTCTGTCCGCTTGCGGGAGATGATTTATGAAAAATATATGTAGGCATAGTGTCCGCGTCCGGCCAGTAGAGCGTCCGGTTAATGGAATGGATTTTGTTCCAAAAAATGAACAAAAAAGTTTGGCCCAAGAAAATTGTCCGGCTACAAGAGATGTCCGTCTGCGGGAGCTGTCCGCGAACGGAGCTTTCACTATATACTTGATATAGTCGGAGGTGCGTCCTTCTATGCGTTGCAAACTTCATGGCAAAGTTAATATACCCTTTCACATAGTGACGGGTATAAAAAACTGTAATATTGTCGACTGGAAAAAATCCATATCATAAATTTGGCCAAACATTTCCTTATTTGTAACAATTTTGAATGTACACTTTGGCCACTTTTGAACTCTTTAATCCAGAAACTGATATAGTCCTAAGTAACCCTGCGATGCAAGGGAAAAAAAATGTCTTATTGTATTTTGTATTGAATGCTGCAGTGGCGCAACCAGGATCTTGTGCTGGAGGGGGCTAGGCTCATCCATATTCCTGAGTGGAATCGGAACATAAGAATAACTTTTTTCTTTATAAACCAATAAACCAATCTCAACCTACTTTACCCAAATGTGTTTCTAGTGAAGCCTCAAAACATATCTAGGAACGGATGTAATAGGAACACTACGTTATAGGGCTGTTATAAAAACCAATCCCGGAAAATTAGATTCTTGTAAGAAAAATTCTTTTCCTTTCAAACCTATCTTAACCAAACTTCACCCAAGTATGTTCCTAAGAGCCTTAAAGCGAATCCAGGAACGGATGGAATCGGAACAATACGTCATACAAGCCCCCTCCCCCCAAATTATTGTGGGATTTCCCTCCTTTTCATCCAGTTGCGGAACGGATCGGTCTGGACTTTTTTTCCCATACTCAATTGCCGTCCCAAATAATCCTGCAATTCAGAGATACATGATTTTTTTCGATCAAATCTTGGGCACGATTTCAGTATCTGCGGCGCCAAATTTTGATGATGCCATTTCATTAATATTGGTCTGAAACGAACGAATCTGCAATCCTTTTTCGCGAAATCGTAACGGTTCTCCAGATATTCAAGGTCAAAGGTGGACTTTTATATGAAGCCAGTTAAGTAATTTTTTCTTGGAAATTAAGAACCATTAATCAATTATGATAAGTTAAGCCCAAAATTCCATTTATGAGACGACATGATGGGGCCAGGATACGTGGCTGGACTGACTCCTTACATCGGCAACGATGGCGGAGGCTAACCACATGTAGGCATGCTCAAGACGCATTCACCAGTCCACTATAGGGAGGAAAGCTAAAAAGGTTCTTAGCTATAAACGGAGTACCTTAAGTCGGATAATTGATGTAGTGACAGGGCATGGTAATTTTAAAGCATATTTTACTAAAATGAAAAAATTAAAGAGGATGATGCATGCAGGTTATGTTTCGAAGAGGCTGAGAGGGCAGCACACATTGTTTGTGAGTGCCAGGCACTAGGTAACAGGAGGCTGAGCATCCTAGGCAAATCCGCAAAAGGTGTGGAAACCATGAGATAATTTAGCGTCAATGATATGCTGCATATCACACGGGACACAGTGATGAAGGGAGAGGTCGCTAATTGAGTCGACTTCTGGAAATCACTGAGGACTGTAAGGGGTCGATAAGGGTTTCAAATAGTAATGGTCTTCTTCGATATATCTCCGATTCATAAATATAATTAGGCCTAGAAAACTTATTCATTCAATGAAAAACGTTTCTCAAAAATCGTTAATATTTCTTCTTCATCCACTCACATCCTCAATTAATTTACGACTGGACTATTTTGTACGCATAGAAACTCGTAAATTTGTCCTTTTTGATAAGCCATATTTCGCGGTCCGTTGGGACTTAAATTCAGCTTTAAATAGCCTAATTTTGCCTTAAATATGTGTTTGTTAATTTAACACTTGCCGAAATAATTCTAAAATCTGAGATCTTCTTAGTTAGTTAAGGTCTAGTAACAATAATAACATATCCAACATGTATCGATGCTGCAGACTATAGATCAACGGCCGGCGTTCGCCGCTGATCGGAGCTCGTTTTATCGAGCGGTACCAAATATCAAAGTTGTGAACAACATATGCCTGGGCTGGGAGGAGCAGAGGCATCATCTTGGGGACGTTCAACGAATCCTCAACTATGAGGTTTTGTTCTGCGCAGTTCGATTAAACCCGATCAGTGCGGGATGGGATGGACAAACACGTTACTTTCCGTTAACATTTACAACCTTTCCTGTTACCGGGAAGTAACTGTTCCTCGATCCAGTTACTGTTACTTTTTCTAATTGTATCCTTCGCTTATTGAGCGTAAAGAGTATATTAACTTTGTCATGAAGTTTGTAACGCGTTTTGCTCCGCCAGTTTAAAAGCTATGTAGCTGAAATTTGGACAAGGGGGTCGTGGGGCTGCCATACAAACCTACCCCCAAATTTAGGTTCTTCTTAGAAAAACTTTTTTATTTATGCACCAATTTCAATCAAATTTCACGCAAATGTGTTTTAATTGGTAACACTCAATATATGTAAAGATCGACCAAATCGGACAATGGGGTCGTGGTCCCCCAAATTATGTTCTTCTAAGAATTTTTTTTTTATTTTCTCATCGATTTCAATCAAATTTCGCACAAATGTGTTTCTAGTAATACCACAAAACATATGTAAAAATGGACCAAATCGGACCATGGGGTCATAGAAACCTAGCTCCCCAAATTAAGTTCTTCTAAGAATTTTTTTTTTATTTACCACCAATTTCAACCAAACACAAATGTGTTTCTATTGATGACACAAAACATATGTATAAATATATGGAGTCGGACCATGTGGTCATGGGGCTACCATACAAACCTAGCCCCCCAAATCAAATTTTTCTAAGAAAACAAACGTGAAATCGGACTATGGGGTCGTGGGGCTGCCATACAAACTTGACACCCAAAATTAGGTTCTTCTAAAAAACACTTTTTTATTTGGACACAAATTTCAACTAAACCTCATGGAAATGTATTTTTAGTGATGGTACAAAACGTATGCAAAAATGAATTATATCTGACCATGGGGTCATGGGGCTGGCATATAAACCCAACCCCCGAATTAGGTTCTTCGAAGAAAACCTTTTTGATTTGTCCACCAATCTGAACCAAATGTGTTTTAATTGATGCCACAAACATACGTAAAAATTGATGGGAAGGCCATAGGGCTGCCCTACAACCCCCTTCCCCCTCTTTTTCGTTCTTATAAGAAACCCACGTCCCGCTTCGCCCAATAAATCTTCGCCACGGCACTTATGAGAAAATTCAAAAGCATGGAAGCGGGGAGGACTGAACACTAGTCATAGGTACGCCCGAAAAAACTTTTAGACCGAGGGGAGCGAAGGGTATCCAAATTTCGCCCGAAATTAGCCTCGGTCTGCCGTAATTTCAACTCAAACTCAACGCGTGTTCACCGGTGACACATTGGCCTGTGGGGAATTGCCTGTTTTATAACAAATGAACTTTTTGTCACCGGTGACACACAATACAGAAGGGCAAATTTTGTTTGCGTTGTTTATTTCCTCTTTCTAGTATTTCTGATCCTTAAAACTGAAATCATTTGTCTTTCTAGTTAAAATATTAAGTAAAACCCATGAAAAAACAGCACAAAAAAGCATATTAACAATGTATTAAAGTAATATGTATTAAAATCGTGTTCACCGGTGACACAAATTGAATTTTCTTTTCTTCACAACGATTTTAGATATTGTTAAATTCAATCAATTAAGCAGTAATCATAAATGACATACTGTCCTCAGCGAGTTTAAAAGCTATAGAGCTGAAATTTTGCACACGTGCTTCTTTTCATTGTAGGAAGTTTATATGTTTGAATCGCTTAAATCGAACATGGTCATGGTCATGGCGCTGCCATACAAATCAACCCCCTAAATTATAGGTTCTTCTAAGAAAAACTTTTTTATTTGTGCACAAATTTCCACCAAGCTTCACACAAATATGTTTCTATTGATGACACAAAATATATGTAAGAATGGATCAAATCGGACCATGGGGTCATGGGACTACCATACAAAGGCAACCCCCCAGATTAGATGTTTTTATATGTGAAACAATCCCAACCAGATTTCATATAAATGTGTTTCTATTGATGGAACAAAAAATTCATGTAAAGATGAATGAATCGGATCATGGGATTATGGTGCGCCAACCACCCAACACCCCAAATTAGGTTCCCCTAAAAAATTTTTTAGGCATATATTCCAATCAAACCTTATAACAATGTGCCTTTATCGAAACTGCAAAAGAAAAAGCATGTAAAAACAAATATATTCGTAGTATGGGGCTATAACCCCCCCCCCCCCCCTTCCACCGAAAAGTTTTCTAAGATTTTTTTTTGTTTTATTTGTGCACTTATTGTAATCAATCCTCACACAAATATGTTTTATCGAGACAACGCAACTTATGTGAAAACAGAAGGAAAATAATGAGGGGGGGATCAAGCACAAGTCATAGGTACACTGGAAAAAACAATTAGCCCAAGAAGAGTGAAGGGTATCCAAATTTCGACCGCGCCCGAAATGAACCTCGGTCTCGTTTTATTCCATTTCAACATCTATCCGCCCTCACAGTCTCCAATATCGTTACTTTAGGAAGGTTTTCAGTAAAGGTTCCTCTGGAACTGTTCCTTAGGATCGTTTCACGGTTATTTGATTTTCAATAACAGTTACAGACTGATATTCTGTTACTAGTAACAGTTACCGGAATATTGGCCCATCCTTACCTGAGGAGCCGGCATTACATCAACAAATTTCGGAGCAACTCCCCGCTATCTCCAATTTTTCGAAAGACAGCGTATTTTAAGGATTGGCGAGTTAGTTATAAGAAATTTTGGCCTTGGAATTTCGTATCGTTCACATATGCACATAATGTGCCTCTAAGTTACGTCACTTTAATAACTTATCCCTAAATACACTTCTGTATTATAAAACTGTCTTTATCCTGCAACACACTTTACCATATTTTTTTTTTTTTTTGGTTTTCGATTCGTTAGGTACAAGGGCATTTGCTTGGTCTGCTGACTTCGCCTGAGTAAATCTCGTTGCATTAGCATTAGACACCTCCACGAGTATATCTAATGCTTAGCATATTTCATCCTTTTAAGCATTGAGTCATAAGTTGTGTGTAAGCGCGCATAAAAGCCACAACTACTATAGATGTGACAATGTGTGCACCTCCTGTCCCCGAAACAAACGTGTCGCAACAGATGCAAAGAAAATCCATATACACATTCGAGATGAAAATGTTTGCGCTCAGGGAAATCCATATAAATGTAGGCTGAGTTGAAAAATGTATTTTCGTTTATGGAATGAATATTGTCTTTGCTCGGATTGAAATTCCTCTTCCGCGATATGAAATCAAATCTGGAATCAAAATAAATTACTCCCCCATGTTGCAGCCGGGATAGTTGATGCTTGCATTTTTTCTTCTTGGCTGATGTTCATACTCAGATGCTTGGATAGATGGGACAGAAATCAGGAGAGATATTTAGGTGTATTGTGATTGCAGGATCGTGTCGTACTGTCGCAGAGTATTTTTGGAGGAGAGGGAATTAATTACAATTAGATGCGCGATGTTTGGTGCATTAGTTTCGCTTTTGTTTTCAATGCGGCTGCTGACTGTGCATTTGATAATGCTTGGATAGACGGATTTTTGGTGACATATTAGAACTATGGGATCGCGATACTATGGGCGCTTCGTAGTTCAATGAACTTGAAAGGGGGAATTACCTGTGTCACTTTAAATCTATTTTGGTGCATTTGATTTTTGAAATTGTTAGAAAAGATAATTTAAGTATCATTGACCAGAAATTGTATGTACTATTTGTGTGGAGGTTTTTTTTTATTAAAATGGCGAAGGGGCAACCCGGAGTTGTGAATTAGAATAGACTACATATTTAGACATATTTAGTTATTAATGACTAAATATGATTACAAATTCGCCGGCACTCTTTATGGTAGTCTCTATTTTGGAAAGAAATTGATTTAAAATCTGATCAGAGAAATTCAAAGAAAAAATAATATTAAGTAAGTATTAGATCCTGTTTTACATGCGTTCAAATTTCTTTGAAGATACTCTCAGCTAGATACTAAGTTTAACGACACAACAAACTCCGTTCATTGTTGAAGCTTGGAACACCCAAACCGTAAAACAATAATCGATTTCATCGTAACTTTCAAACTGTTCTGCATAATTTTGTTACCTTCATTTGAACAACATAAAATCATCTTTTTGCTGTATCTTGTTCTATTCATCCCTTTTTTCTTCGCATCTGTACATGGGGTAGACCAAATGGCGGATGTTGTCTGTGAAAATTGTAAAGGACTAGAACACTGAATGGTTATATTGTTGCTATACCTACCTCATTGCCTGTGGGACTTTATGCAACATAAGGAGCTCCGACAAGTTCTTTCAATTTAATATAGTTAGTCGAGGGCAACGGAGTCAAGCAAACCTATGGCAGAAGAAGCATATGTTCATGGACTCAAGATGATTGGGTCGTAAATATAAGGACAGGTTTGCAGATTTTATATACATACAGTTCTCTCTAAACTGTCCCGGCGATTTCCCTAAACATAGAAAATTATTTCTCAATGTCCCATTCAAAGTAGGATATTATTGATTTTATGGGATACAAATAAAATATTTTATTTATTGGCATCAATTATGAACGGAAGTTATAGCTTCTGCGATATGGCCACCATGGGAATGTGTCATGGGTATTTTGAATCGTCTTATACATACTGAAGACTGGTTAAATTTCCGGAACGTTTCTATCGATTTCGGTCAACATAGGGCATTTATTACAAAAGCGCGGATCGGATACAATTTTATATTAAAAATAAAATGATGTAAAACCCTTTTTCCAGTGAAAATTCACAAACTATCGGGTTCATATGCACAACACAATCAACCTTTCATGGGTAACAATTACCAATTCTTATGTTGGAGGCGTAATTTGAGAACTTTAATCCTTTGTCGGTAGATCTTAATTACCTCAAAGAAGATAAAAAGTGCCAGCCGTTTAGATAAGTACGGATCGGGTCGCGCGGTAAGAGAACATCACATGAATATACCATTTTGGGCCGTGTGTGTATTAATCCCAAACAAAAAAAGGATCGCGAAGGTTTAATGTACAAGGGCAACAAAAGCCAAAGAGACAAGGGCTTTTGGAGCCTTGCTAGCGTCCATATATGCACACACCGCAGGAACATGATCCTTTGGGCGGCAGTTAGTTGGGCAGGTGTTTGATATACAGCAACGAGACATCATCATGAGTCTGTAGTTAGGAAATTCTTGATAACTATATGTTGTCAAAGGTGGCGCAAAGTCCGAAAAAAACAACAAAAGGAAGAAAAAGTCACACATAGCCAGACAAAGGAGATGACGTGGATGTTTTCGTGCAATCTATATAGACTTCCATGGAAAGGATATTGCGAACGGACAGACAGAAACGCGACGACAACCGTATCTTTGACTCGTGCTCATTATTACACGAGCTACTTTTTTTCTGCACTTGCACCGACAACATCAAACACGCGTACCTACGTCAGACTGATCGGTTATGATGTGAGATTCAAGTAAGTATGGTAATAAAGGATATAATGGAAAAGGTGAGGAGAAGTTTTTATAGGGTACGGGTATAATTGGCGTTAATTTTGGGGGAGAATTTGGTAAGGAAGGGATTATTTTATGGATGACGAACACTGCAAGACAGATAAAATAGCACTCTACAAAAGTTGGACGTAGAACGAGTTACTTGTTGAACCGAGAGGGTGCTTGTATAGACGAGTCTCAATAACTCGAACCTCAACTACTCGTATACTTCAATATCTCGAAAAACTCTTCCGGTCCCACGAATTTCCTATCTAAATCTTGGCATTACAAACTCGATAATTCGATTGAATGTATACATAACTCGAATATAAATTCGGGCAAATCAATAGGCATAAACATCTGTTACTCGAAGAAAATGGTTTGGAAGCCTCGAAGTACAAAGCCAATTCAACATAAAAACAGAGAAGAGAGAAAACCTCTACAACTCGAATTTTAATTTTGTAGAGTCCTTACTACTCGAAGAATTTTACAGTTTAACATTGAATGCATTTCAGAACAAGATAGAGAATGCCAATTTACAAACGAAAAAAATCTGTAAAAACCGAAAGCTGAAATTCCAGCGAGTGTCGAGTGCAAAATCAAGTGGCACAATCTCACAAACGACAACTTTGAACTAGTAGTAACTCCATTCATTGATAAAATGTGGCTTATAACACTTCTGCGGAGCTTGTGGATCAATATATCTGTGCTAAGTTGGGTCATAGACCTGACTGGCTAAGCTGCGTTAAGCTCACGCCGAACGACATTAAGGACCGCATCATTGCATCGTTTAAAATCTCTATATCTCCTCAATACCAAAACTTACTTAAAAATGATTTCTGGCCCACAGGGGCACTTGTTAAAATATTTCAACATGTACAACGGAAGCCCTTTCAAAACAGTTCCCGGCGTTTGCGCCGTAACCACCAACAACAATAAAATGTCTGTCTACTATCAAAGTGTACGTGGGCTTAGGACGAAGTTGTATGAACTTAAACTTTCTTGCATCTTACATAATGATGACATTGTCTGTCTGTCGGAAACGTGGTTAAATGAAAGTATCCTCAGTGGCGAAATCTTTCCGAACTATTACGTTTATCGTAGTGATCGTAACCTTAGTCTATTTGACAAAAAAGACGGCGGTGGTGTCCTAATTGCTGTTAAAAGTACTTTCTCCAGTTCGCTCTGCGCAAACTTCTCACCGTCTCATCCTGTAGAGTGCGTACTTTCCTTAATTAAACCGTCCCCTTCAACTACTTTGCTTGTGACATGTGTATATGTACCCTGTAGCTCTCCTCTCAGTGTTTATGAAACCTTCTTTGCCGAATTTTCCTCTTTTGTCACAACATTCTTTCCTCTGTCTAGCATCCTTGTTTGTGGCGATTTTAACCTGCCCTCTGTCCTTTGGTCTGCAACTGATATTGGCTTAGATATTATGCCTTCAAATTCCTTTTCTCTTGCCCTTTCATCCTTTTTGTCTATCTGTAACTTAACTCAAATTAACTTTGTCAGAAATCCGAGTGGTCGTCTTTTGGATCTGACCATGCATAATCTTCCGCCATCATGTGCATGCCTGTCGCCATCCCCTTATAATTACGTGAATCCTGACCCGCACCACCCTCCCCTATACATTGAGCTTGATTTTCGTATACACATTTCTAAGAACGTCTCTAATGTTCGCAGATTTAATTTTCGCAGAGCGGATTATAATTCAATTTCCACTGAGTTAGATTCAGTTGACTGGTTTTCCTTTTTTGCTAATCTTAGCTGTGATAAAGCCGTGGATAAGTTTTATAGTTATTTGAACTCTTTGATTGCTCGCTTCACTCCTCTTATTTCGCCAAAAAAAAAGTAAAATTTCCCCATGGTTTACTGAAGCGGTTGCTATGGCATTGCGCAAGAAAGATGTAGACCGTAGCAAATGGAAACGCAATCCTTCTCCTGCTAATCTCTCAATCTTTAAACGTTCAAGAGCAGAGGCTAAACAAATTGTTAAAAATGCAATGAGAAGCTACTATAACAACATTGAAATATCTATTGCGGCTAACCATGTGAAACCATTCTGGTCTTATATTCGATCACTGAAGTCTTCTTCCAGCTTGCCAGAAAACTTACAGCTCGATGACTCTATAGCGATGACTACTCCAGAAGCCTGTGAGCTGTTTGCCAAATTTTTTGCCTCCACCTTTTCTTCAACTAATCTTTCTCCTAATAACTTTCCCACTACACCTTCCTCAGTGCCTCAAATCCCCATCTTCACAATAGACCCCCTTGAAGTGGCTTCTATTGTCGAATCATTAAAGGATGATGGTGGCTCCGGTCCTGACGACTTGCCTAATATGTTTGTTAAGTCTTTGTCATCCTCTTTAAGTGTTCCCCTGTCCATTTTGTTTAATGAAAGCTTAAATTGTGGTGTATTACCCAAACAATGGAAAGCGGCTAATGTCCTCCCAATTCCTAAAACATCCAATACATCCTCTATATCTAACTACCGTCCCATTTCCCTTTTATCCTGCTTCCCAAAAATTCTCGAGCGCCTCATCCACACCAAGATTTATCCCGCAATTTCTACGCTTTTTGCTGAGCAGCAACACGGCTTTGTAAAAGGTCGTTCCACTTGCACCAATCTTTTAACATTTACTAACATGGTAGCCCGAACCATAGACAATCACTCTCAAGTCGATGCTGTATACACCGACTTTTCGAAGGCATTTGACTCTGTTAGCCACAGCATCTTACTTGCTAAGATTCAAAAGTTTGGTGTTAGTGGAAATCTTCTCGCTTGGTTCTCCTCATATTTAACTAACCGTGAGTGCCGAGTTACTTATAACGGCTCCTATTCTTCTCCCTTCTGCCCTACATCTGGTGTTCCGCAAGGGTCAATCTTAGGACCTCTTTTATTTAATATTTTTATTAACGATTTACCGTTGCATTTATCGTCCTCCTGCCTTTTATATGCTGATGATCTCAAAGTTTATAGAGCTATACAGTCAATTGATGATTGCTTATCCCTTCAGGACGACCTATATGCGTTAGAAAATTGGTGTGAAACCAACCAACTTAATTTAAACGTTAAAAAGTGTCACGCGATGACCTTTTCATTAAAGAAGAATTCATTGATATTTAGTTATTACCTCAGAGCTACTCCTTTAAGTAAAGTCGAATCTTTCAAGGATCTGGGTGTCTTATTTGACAGCAAGCTCAAATTTGATCTACACATATTTGATATATGTACTAGAGCATCCAGAACGGCTGGCTTCGTCCTCCGAACCTCTCATGTTTTCAACAATACATCTACTTGTCTTCTCCTTTTTAATTCCCTTGTCCGTAGTATTCTGGAGTATTGTTCACCTGTCTGGTCCCCGCACTTTGATTACCTGAAAGCTCTAATTGAAGCGGTTCAGCGCAAATTTACTAGAATCCTTATCTACAAATTTCGAATCCCTTACTGCAATTACGCAGATCGCCTTGTACTATTAAACGTCCCCCTTCTCGAGAAACGCAGAGTGTTTCTAGATGAGTGCTTTCTATTCAATATCTGCAACAGTCCACCATCGTCGACTTTAATGAACGAAATTAATGTTCGCGTTCCTAACAGATCTACCAGGCTGACATCATTATTCGTAATACCTTTCGCCCGCACTAAATTATACTTTCATTCACCGCTGTTACGCCTACCAAGAAACCACGACATTCTCCAACTGGGTCCTTTTCCCTCGTCGCTATATTTATTCAAGGTTGCAGTTAGGAACATTGTCTTTGAAAGGGAATCACGTTCTTAGTTTTTTTTCTCTGTTGAACATTTTTCAAATAAATAAATAAATAAATAAATAAAATGACGGAGTGGTTTCAAAACAACACCAACTGCACTGAGCACAGTCCAACACAAATGTGGAAAAATTTCGCTGAAATGTCAGTAGGTGAGGCGGAAAAGGCATTTGGAGTTTCGAAAGGTCCACTCCACACGAAGAAGGAAACATGGTGGTGGAACACCGAATCTAAGGACGCGGTGCAAGCCAAATCGAACGAATTTAAGGCATGGACGAAATGTGAGTCAAGCAGTGAAGTCGAACGGGTTCAACTTCACGAAAAATTGTATGCAATGCCGTCTTTGCGCGAGAGACCTAAGCACGACGCCAGGATATTTAGGGTCGAAGCCCAAAGGAGACGGAACGTTCGGGAAATACAGGCGCCGAAGTACGTGGAAGCCTCGCAAGGAATGTTGCTGATTGACGATACGGCAATTTGTAGCAGGATGCGAGAGTATTTTGACGAATTTCTAAATGAAGAATTTCCTCGAGCAGCTTTTCAATATGTTGAGCCGAATACCACAAATATTGAAGATATCTCAGAGGAAGAGGTGATGGAGGCAATGCATCAGATGAAACGCGGAAAGGCTGTCGGACCGGACAAAATCCCCGCGGAATTTTGGTTGAAAAATGAAAATGGAAAATGTCGGGCTTAGTTGGCTTACAGATCTCTTCAACAAAATCAAAGGTGGGATACCGATGCCTGATGCTTTCAGGGAAAGTTTTCTTCTTCCTTTCTATAAGAACAAAGGAGAATCATACAAACTCAACAACAATAGGGCTATAATGTTAACACCTCATACACTGAAGATCTAAGAGCGAGTTGTCTGCAACCGATTAAGAAAGATTGTGCGGTTGAATGACAATCAATGTTGAAGGTCGATCTACAGTCGATGCGATTCAGTGCATTCGTATTGCGATGGAAAAGTATAGAACAGCACGAAAGCACTTTGTATTCAGTGGCGCCGGAACGAGTTTTTTATTGGAGGGGCAAGATTTTTTTCTCAAATTCACATTAAATTAAGCGGTTACCATATACCGGACCTTTAGCCAGGACCGGCTCTACTATATGTGCACTCATTAAGTGAGACAAACAAACAATTTCAATTTTGGATGAATCTTAATTATCTCATTCTTTAAATCAAAATTTTGTAATTTTTAATGTTCTTTAATCGGAAGTTTTGAAAACTTTACGCTTTTATATTTTAAATTAACATTTTCAAAAATTTCGAAAATCTCGATTTGAAATAAATGAGGTAAAAATTGCACTTTTTTGTGGAATTTTTAGGCGATTTTAATTTTTAAATTGTGATAGTTAGGACTTCCACTATAATAACCTCTACATTAGGTCGCAATCCCAAATTTTCGAAAGTTTCGGTATAAAAAGATAAAAATTCGAAATTATTGAAAAATGTTGGGGAAAATTGTTTTGTGTTTCCCATGTTTTTTTTGGGGTACTTAGCATAAATATTTCGTTGCGAATCACGGTCAAAATCCTATAAAAACACCAAAAAAATTACTAACAATTGTACCGATACCGCTTAACGCATTTTAAAGAGTTGTGGTGCGTTGGACCCGCAATTATGTTTTTCTAACATGTTCAAGGGCAGGTTATCGGAGAAATTTACACTTTCGGAGCTTTAAGCCAAAAAAAAACAAATATTTTTGGTTTTTTTTAAGAAACGGCTTTCAACACACAGGGCGCCATAATACTGGCAACTAATACTGCCTCTAGCAGTGGTCTCCTCGGGAAACGAATTCTTTCTTTTAAGAATTTTTCAGGAATCTAAATTCCCTGTTAGATCCCTGTGAACATGGAGAAGGATTAGATATGTCAGACGTTTTTGTGTCATTGTTGAATGTAGCCATGTTAAAGACGTCGTAAAGCACTGAACGATCTTTCTGATGATGCTGCTGATGCTGCTAATGCTGGAACCGTCAGAAGTAATGTTACTAGCCGTATTAACTTGCTGTGCTCGATATGCTTCGAAAGTGCTCAGCAATTTCGGCGCAACATGTAGGTGAAGCTCCCGGCATACTCTTCAAAAGAGTTAACTGTGAGCGAAGATCAACAATATCGAAATCGAGCATAGCAGCGCAATCTTACTGTGAGATTCTCTACCATCGGAACGGTTTTCTGACAAGCAGAATGAAAACCTTCCCCGTTTTCGTTGATCAACGGTCAATAGTTTCGCTATCGTTGGCCTTGTCGTTAATTCGAGGTACTCTTGTAAAGAAAGAAGAACTGAAAATGGAATGATCATGTACATACTCGTAGTATACATGCACTAGATGCACGTATGCAACTTTCTGCGAACCAGATATTCCATCATGGAAAAAAAATATCCACTAAGAATAATAAATTGAATATGTACATTGTATGTATATGTATAAATTCATTTTTAATATACATAATGCAATATATGTAGTACTAATTGCCCCTTTAGCCAAAATATTGAGGGGGCAGTTGCCACCGCTGCCCTCCTGTTCCGGCACCATTGTTTGTATTCATCGATTTGGAAAAGGCATTCGATAGAGTACCTCGTGATCTGAAATGGTTGGTCTTGAGAGCACTTAATGTCCCTGAGGCATACGTCAGGATGATACGAGACATGTATGATGGAGCTACGACTAAGGTTAGATGCACAGCCGGTGAATCAGAGGAATTGCCGGTGAATGTCGGAGTACACCAGCGCAGTGTATTGAGTCCGTTGCTCTTCAACAACATCATCTGCTACTTATCAACACGTATCTCCGACGGCCTAGAAATATCTCTTCTTTTTGCCGATGATAGCCCAAACATCGTTGCCTTGCAAGGTGCACTTAAAAAACGGTGTGACATTCTGGAGGAGCATGGACTGAGGGTAAGTATAACAATGACTGAGTTCTTATGCTGCCCATTCTCAGACCCAGATGCACCGATACCAGATATGTACGTCAAAGGAGAGCAGCTTAAGTTTTGTACCAAGTTCAAGTACCTTGGCTCGATGGTAAACAACGGAGCTATATGCAATGATGACATCAAACATCGCACAAAGGTTGGGTGGATGCCGTGGCGAGAAAACTCCGGAGTTTTCTGCGATAAGAAAATGTCAATGAAGCTAAAGGGCAAGTTGTACAAAACGGTTGTACGTCCCGCACTCATGTATGGATCAGAATGCTGGACCATGTATGAAGGTTACGCGAAAGAAATGACAGCGACTGAAATGAAAATGATACGCATGTCAGTTGGTGTAACCAAAAGGGACCACATCAAGAGTAGCTACATCCGAGGCAGCTTGTCCATAGACAAACCAATCACCGAAAAGCTCGAAGACCGACAAATGGATTGATATTGCCATGTTCAAAGGCGTCCGCCTGAGAACCCCGCAAAGAAAGCGATATCAATGGAAGTTCCACTTGATGGACCCAAGGCCAGAGGCAGACCGAAGAACACATGGATGTGTCAAATGAAAAAGCAACAACAACGCATTGGTCTCGGCAATGACACGATCCAAGATACAGCTGCCTGTAGAAATATGCTGAGATATATACGCCAAAACGGGCGATGTGCCTACACCCTACACCGCTGGTCGAGCAACGCGAAACCATGGAGCGGTATAAAGAACGAGGCAAAGAAGAAGAAAGAAATAAGTATGACCATCTTTATTTTGAGGACGATCAAACCGGATATTTATTTCGACAGATAAGGCCGGATAGTAAGGATCATCAGTAATCTATAGGAGCTCTTATAGAATTAAGGCAATGCTCTGACAAATTACTAAACACCAAATCCATCCTATACGTTCCATACATTTATTTGTAATATTAAACTCTTGTAGATAGATAAAGATATGCAGATTGCTTAATTAAAAATAAGTCAAAAATACAAGGTCTATTGTACCATTGGGCAATGGCAATAACACTGACAGATTAAATTCATTATGCCCTATGCTCGTCGAGTGGAAGGGTATATCCACTTTGTCATGAAGTTTGTAACGCATCTCCAACCATATAAAAAGGAGTTATACAGACAGACAGACGGGCCCAATCGACTCTCCACGTTATACCGTTGAGAGTCGATTGGGCCCGTCTGTCTGTCTGACGTCATTTGCGGAGCCAGGTCTAAGGCTATCGAGCCGAAATTGAAACTAACTCCCTCGAAAATTAAGCTCTTGGAAAAACTTGTTCATTTGTGCAGTGATTTCAACCAAACCTATCGAACAAAAAAAAATGTTTAAAACAAATACAAAATCGTAGTAAAACATGGACAAAAAATCAGAAATTAGTATAGTTTGGTTTGAGGCTCCTTAGATGCATACTTCAATCCTATGGCTTAAAGGTTGGAAACGCTGTCATTAAATTCAATTTCATACGGCAAACTGTTTATTAATAAACACCGAAATTAAATGATAGAAAACAATTAGAAAACTATTCACTGCATCACAGAAAGGGCATGTAAATATCGAATAGTTACCGAACCGAATTTGTTCAAATGAAACCAAACGATATTATAAATATGGAAAATATGCCCCCGATGGCATATTGGCTCAAATAATTCTACCAGACGGCAGTACCACAATACTATCATACTACAAGTCAAAAGAAAGAGTTAAGCAAGAAACTTGTTGGTATAGGTAGGCTCTTGAATTTATTTGTATGTATGTTCAGATCATTTGTACTTGATTTTTGTGGTCCGATTTTCATTATGTTATGTTCTTATGTATTTATTAAGAAATCGTAAGCCTATACTATTATGTGGTACTATAAGTAAGTTCGAAAAATACTAGACTCAAAGTCGTTGCTATTTATTCGAAATCAATAGCATTTATTAAAGGATTTGGTTACCGAATAGGAAATCTCCTAGAATAAACAATAAATTTAGTAGTTAGTACTTAAGAAATATACTACCCTATCCATTGCTACAACTACTACATTATTTGACTATTTTTCTATTTTTAATTGAAATTCATTGAATATGCATTATATTGTACCTTCTGGTTCTGCAAATATCACCAGTTGACAAAGAAATGTAGTTTCAAAAGTATTGTACACTGACAAAGAAGAAGCAAATTAAGTTCCGGTTAAATCTGAAAATAAAAAATAATACCAAGTAAGTTACATTTTATACGTTGTTTGAAAACGTGAATGACTACTTGAAATCTTTGATTTTGTGTTGCGTGGGACCTAGGGGTGATTTCACTACGGGGACCGGGTAGCATGAAATTTTTGGAGAATGACAAGCACTATGTTATGATGTTATGTATAAGTTTCTATATTATAGATCTATATATTTGCTTATTTATTTGAATTATAAGCTAAAAGAATCACATCATTTTGTTACTATGAATGAAATTTATTTGAGTTTCTTGTCTATTTATTTGAGAAAGGCTATTTAAAATATTACCTATAAACCCAATCTCTAAAAAAAAATATGCAAAACATCAAAACTAATCGTTCGATTACATGAAAATTCGTTGAACATTTTGATTAATGAATGTTAAATCCATTTAAATTCAAAATTCACATAGGACCTATACTTTACGCATGTATACATCATCCAAATTCAAGTTTATTAGGACCACCGTGTATGATCCATAAATTTGTACGATTTCGCCTTCAAACGTGATTCGCGATCCCTTTTGGGTCAATTTTATGCAAACGTCTTAAAACGGCTCAGGCGCAGGATGACGGATAGCCGTGCTTATTTATGCTGATTGTGTTCTGAAACGTTTATTGTTTATTGAATTGAAAGGATTCCAGGAAGTCAAGTTCGTTGTAGGGAAATTTCGTTTTAGTCGTTGTGTTTTAGAACAGTTGCAAATTCTGTTTCTTTTACCTCAATTGTTAAGTCCTCTTTTTCTTTGATTATGGTATGCATGTTATGTAGGTATGAATGAAATCTTTACTATGAACCCGTAAACAAAGTCGCAGAAAAACTCAACATCACCATCTAGCACACAATGACGCATCCACCAATTTATCAAAGTATGTACCATATAAGAAACGACAACATTCACTTGTTCGACAAGCTTGATACACATGTTGTCCAAGAATCTTCTTTAGAATTGATAATCTTACGCATACCACATATCAAGGTGTACTGTACCTTATAACATTTTTTTTCTTGGACATTGTCACCGTTATGGTATCTACAAATAAGCCCACCAACCAGATGCATGAACAAGAAGTGTTTTAGAAGATAGATTACACGACACGATACCATGTTCAAATTTAAATTACCCGAGTATTTAGGCTTATACGACATAAGCCTAAATGCGCCTATTGGAGAAAGGAAAAAAGACGATTGAAGCGAAATTTCTAATTGAAAAAATTTACACTGAAAACTGTTTGGTTGATTAATTGATCGTTGGCAATTTTTCACACAAAATAAATGTTACAGATCGCTATAAAACGAATTAAGCGATTAATTAGTTTTGTAGTTTTTCTTAATTGAAAAACAATCAAAAGCCTGAGAAGATTATTTGCGAACTGGAACACATTAAGCATAACTACAAGATTATGTCAAGACGGATATTTGTTAAAGTTGACGGTGACATGTTTGTCGACGCAGAATATTGAGAAGATGGTTTACTTTGACACGTATTAACAACGGAGCGCAGGGGCGCACTCATAAAAATATTTCGGGAGGGGTTTTACGAAAGAGGTTGAAGTTTGAATTTGAATTAATATTTATTCCCTACACCCGTAAAATGGTGTTTTTTCGTTAACTATTTTTGTTTAATAAATTTTAATTGCCCACAATCTTTTCTTGTAATGTTCGGTTACTAAGCATCAGTAGCATTTCAATATAGATTGTATTAAAATGGGTCCAGAGTGTCATAGTACTTTATCATGACTTGAGCTTGCTAGTTAGGCTCTATCTGTCCTCCAATTATTTCAAAGTGCCGAAGAACTTAACTGGCAAAAAAAACTGAGAGACTCCTCTCAGTAAAAAAAAAACTGTGAATGCAATTTTGACTGATACTGTCGTACTTCCCAAAGGCACTATACTCGAAATTTGTCCGCCGATTAGGCCTGGTCAAAACATTAGCAACCTTTGTGGTGCTAGAAGAGTCTTTCGAAAAGCATCTAAGCGCAGCACCATCTCTGTGATGCTGACTTACTTGCTCAATTTTCTCATTTTGCGTCTGTTAGAACTTTTTTTGTGGGAAACTTCATGCTTTTGTATTAACCCGATTCGTATCTAATATTACTTCGAGCAATTTCGGATCTAATATTACTTCGAGCAATTTCGGAGGGGGTTTGAACCCCCAAAACCCCTACGTAGGTTCGCCACTGACGGAGCGGATAGGATTCCAGTGTGATTGCAAGTGATTCGACTGCCAGTACAAAAATATGAATGTTAGGATTTAAGTCAAAGTATAAACCACCAATTATTCACCTAACTAAAGTGAATTAAATTGAGGCAAGGTACCATGTTATTAAGGTGGTTAATTTTTATAAGCAAACAGCCACTAAATGGTAAGAATTCTATATACATATTTAAAAAATACCGGCGTACAGAGGGCTGCGCCCGCAATACGAGGGTCTTTTAGAATTTTGATGCATAAGTGAATATTTTTTGTACATATAGTTTATAAGCAATAGATAAGAATTGTGCACAACATTAATGAAATGCTTCCTGTAAATCTATTTTTGGATTGGTCTAAATAAACGCGTTCCAGAATGAAAGGCTAGCGTTTTTAAAAACAGATTTACTATTTACCCAGTCTGTATAAAAGTACTCCAAGGCAAATCTACAGGATTTTTTCGATTGCAGATTTCTGATGGCCTTTGAACAAAAAGAAACTCAGGCAAACGTAAGGATGGCTTGGAATTATATATGAACTGAATTATTAGCTGTAAATCTACTGTTACTGTTTTTTAAATCAAGGAAAACCAACTTATATGAAATGATTCCATTGTGTCCCCTGACATTAGCCCACGCAAAATTTCCTATGAGTATTGAACAAGTATACTTTTGCAGCTTTTCCGGGACACCCTGTTAACTTGGTCCTACAAACTTCAAAAATATTTGTGGCAAACACTATTACCATTCTATGCATTTCCACCAAATTTCATGTACATTGTTGCATCAAGTTAAAAGATATGCATTGAAGAAATGCTTAAGAGGCTTCCCTTGTATTGTGAAAGGCCCTTACTAAATACTTACTTGGCTATATTTCCGGTTTGGATACAGTTATTCGAATGAAAATTCGTAGTGTAATTTCCTAAAAACCCTTAGCAGAATTTTCATAATTGGAAACCTAAGAGGGGCTACACACGAACAAATTTACTGTTATTTACTTTTCCTTAGCAAAAGTCAACAGTCTTAATATTTAACGTATATAAGGCCATACTGACCAATCTTTGTGCAAAGTTTCATATCAATCCCTATAACGGTTTAGAAAAACGGAGCTCGAAAAGGGAGTTTAACTTTAAACGCCAATAACTTTCTTACCGTTACTCAAAACTGGAAAATTTTAACTGATATGAGATGTACTCGTCTAGATCTTTGATTTAAATACCCATACGTTAATCTCCGATAAAAACTAAAAAAGTCGACTTTTTTCAAACGTTCGGGACACCTTGTTATCTTCTTCCTACCAACTTCTAAGGTATTTGTGCCAAAGACTGTAACCATTCTACACATTCATACCGAATTTCATGACAATCGGTTGAGCCGTTCGCGAGTTATTTAGTGAACAGACGGACGGACGGACGGACGGACAAAATCGCTTTCATAAGGGTGTTTGGAAAAAATCTAAAAAACCCTAAAAAAAAAATTGTTTTATAATCGATCTATAATTAAAAGAACTAAATAGAGAAAATGTATTTTGAAAGGAAATAACTCCGAAGTCCGTAATAAAATTTAAGTAAATTTTTCTTGTTCCTCAAATGCATTGCATATTTACCGTTTGTATAAGAAATGCATCTCGTCATAAGATGCACTTTATTCAAAACCTGTTTGCCTTAATTCTTAAAGACTGCCTGATCATTAGCCTCCTGGCATTGTAGGCATTACTATACAAAAATCACAAATAGTCCTGAAGAAAAAAGTGATCTGAATATTTGTTCAAAATTGCGTAGATATTCCAAACCACAGGTGGGACAGTAGCCTTTCATCTTAAAAATTCAGTAGCCAATTAAAAAATCCTAACTATCACTACGACCGACGATGGGAATCCATTGAGATCAATCGAATCGTGAGAATTTATGCGTACTTACATACGTCTATTATCTGATCTCTTTTAGGTTAATCGATAGCATCATCAATAGTCTGATCTCTTATGTAGATTTCTGCGATATGCCTAATAGCATGTAGTTCAGACGAAACTAGGTGTCGATCGCTCCTCCAATTAAATGAGACCGCGATGACAGTATAACAAATGACAGTTGTAATGACATGTTAATCAAACGTTGACCTTACAGTAATTAAGATTGAATGGCGATTACTTTTTATACCCGTCACTATGTGAAAGGGTATATTAACTTTGTCATGAAGTTTGCAATGCACAGAAGGAAGCACATCTGACTATATAAAGTGTATATATTTATTAATCAGTGTGACGAGAGAAATCGATTGAGCCATGTCCGTCTGTCTGTCTGTCCGTCTATTGCAACGCAAACTAGTCCCTCAGTTTTGAAGCTATCGGGCTGAAATTTGGTATACAAGTTTCTTTTTAGTGTACGCTGTATATATGTAGGAACGAATGGAATCGGATCATGGGGTCATGGGGCTGCCCCTGAAAATTAGGTTCTTCTAACAAAAATTTTTTTCTTTATGAATCAAACTTAACCAAACTTCACCCAAATGTGTTGTAGCTTCTAGCTTCCAAACATATCTATTAACAGGGGAAATCGGAACACTGCGTCATAGCGCTGTCATACAAACCAAACCCCTGGAAATTAGGTTCTTCTAAGAAAAGCCTTTTTCTTCGTGAACACTCAGAAAAAAGTCGTTATAAAATCAAAAATAATAGCGATGATTCACAAATTTTCAAATATGATTTGGCTCCATATACGTTTACGTTTAATTCAAAAATGTTTCATTTTGAAACAATAGTGGAAATTTTAAATTGATTCTTGTACTTTCAAAATTGCTGCATGTCAAATCCAAATTGAATATCACTTTGTTTTCAAAGTGATTTCACTTTATTTTCAAAGTGATTTCACTTAAAATTTAAAATGTTTTGATTGTAAGATTAAAAAAGTAAAAAAGGGAAAAATATTTTTTCCCTTTTTTTATTTTTTTTTATTTGTTTTGTTAATTTTTTTTTACAATATTTTAAAAACTTTATTTTCTCACTTTGCTTCTCCTGGGAATCGAACCGGGGTACCTCTCGTTTCGTAGTCCTACTTCCTACACCTAAGCTATCTGAGATTACTAGCACTGAACAAAAAAGCGGCGGGCTTATGTACATGTGACGGACACAGCCTTCAAAATGAAACAACTTTAAAACAAAATTGAATATATTTGAATCGATGTTACAGTCAATTTTGAACAGATCATTAAAGTGAATCATATTAAATTTAATATAAAACTATTTGTTTCTAAAATGATTTATTGATGTGATCCAATTTTATTTTTAATATGTTTCACTTCAAATGTAAGTGATGATTTTTTTCTCTGTGAACCAATCTTAACCAAACTTCACCCAAATGTGCTCCTAATAAAGCCTCAAAACATATCTAGGAATAAATGGAATCGGAACATTACGCTTCATAGGGCTGTCATACAATCCAACCCCCAAATATTAGGTTCTTGTAAGAAACACTTTTTTTCTTTTTGCATCTTAACCAAAATTCATCCAAGTGTGTTCCTGGGTTAGCCTCAACGCATCCTGGAACAAATGGAATCGGAACACATCATAAGGCTGCAGTAGAAATTTTTAACATAAAAGAAGCTTAAGTTTCATTCAAATGTGACGGGTATTCAAATTTCGGCCGCGCCCGAAATTAGCCTCGGTTTCGTTTTTTTTATTTTTTTGTTTTTGTGGTTGCACTAATTTAAATATAATACAACATTTTGATTCACGATTTATTAATTTTTTTTTGTTATTTTTTGCTTCTTTTATAAGTGCATTATGTTCATCCTAATATGGTATAATTTCATCGGCCTTCCACGCAGCCTGGCTCCGTCAATTCGTTGTGCGTTCATTACTTTCTTTGGCAAGTGATTATAGTCCATTCGTTGTACATGCCTCGCCCATAGCAATCGTTGAGGCTTCACAATTTTGCATACAATTGATACAACTCGTGGTTGTACGGTATGCGTAATATTGATCCCGCTCGCGTACAGTCCAGAAAATTCGCCGAAGGACATTTTTGTCCAGCAAAGTATCAGAGGCTTGGATGAGAGTCCATGATTTGAAATCCTCCCAGAACTCATGAACGCCTATATTGCTGATGTATTCCCTTTCGAAGATCTCTGCAATGCTTGTTTTCATACAAGTGTATCAAATAAACCGAAATTATGATAACTTCCTTACACATTGCGTAGCAGATAAACTTCAATTAGCCGGACTTCTTCGCGGATGGAGTTCTTCAGATCTTCAACCATCTTGTTCGAAATTTGGCCGTTCAGATGAATCAATCCGTGCGTTTGAAAGACAACTAGTTTCAACGCCGGAAGGAATTGTTTTCAAACACGTTTCTATTAAACTTTTCAGGGGAAAAAACGGCGTAAATTCTTGTTTAAATTTCCCTTCCCGCCTTGAATGTCAGGAATGCCATTACAGGCAGGTTATGACAATTGTCAAATGATTTTCGACAAATTGTGAGCACGATAGTGCGAAGAGTTTAATTTTTTATTTAACAGACGAGAACAGTGGCGGAACAACTTCACTCGGGGCCTATTCGCCAATTTCTTTGGGTGGACTCCCCTACATTGAGAGAAAGGCAATAAATTGGAAACACGCTTAACCCATTAACGACCAAGAAAATTCAAAAGCATAATATTTAAGAATAACATAGTTTCTTATAGTAATTGGGCCCCGCTGAATACAAATCCGTTGTCCGTTTTCGTCTACCTAGCGTGTGAGTCCTGGAAAGGACTGTTCGCAAGCGCGAACACTGGTCGATATCCATATAGCATACTTTTTTCTATATGGACAAGACGTGTATGTATAAGTCGAATGCATTATCAAAGCTATAGATTGTGGTGATTTCAACTAATTTTAAGTAGTTTTTAGGGTTTTTTAGATTTTACAAAAAACCCTTATGAAATCGATTTTGTCCGTCCGTCTGTCCGTCTGTCCGTCCGTCTGTTCACTAAATAACTCGCGAACGGCTTAACCGATCGTCATGAAATTTGGTAGGAATGTGTAGAATGGTAACAGTCTTTGGCACGAAATACTTAAAAGTTGGTAGGACGAAAATAACAGGGTGTCCCGGACATTTGAAAATTTGTTCACTAAATAACTCGCGAACGGCTTAACGGATCGTCATGAAATTTGGTAGGAATGTGTAGAATGGTAACAGTCTTTGGCATGAAATACTTAAAAATTGGTATGGCCAAGGTAAAAGGGTGTCCCGGACATTTACAAATTTGTTCACTAACCGATTGTTATGAAATTTGGTAGGAATGTGTAGAATCGTAACAGTCTTTAGCACGAAATACTTAGACGTTGGTAGGACAAAGCAAACAGGGTGTCCCGGAGATTTGAAAAAGTCGACTTTTTTAGTTTTTATCAAATCAAAGAACTCGATGGGTACATTTCATATCAGTCGCTTTTTTCCAGTTTGGAGTCATGGTAACGGCGTTACAGCTAATAAATCCAGTTAATATGTGGAACCATGATACATAGTAAATCTATTCCAGACGCAGAAAAAATGCTTCAGCCGCTGCTGCTGCTGTCAATGCGTGTGTTCTAAATTGAAATTTTTCTGCTGATGCCCATGCTGACGCATCCAATCTATTTCAACTATAACGCTAGCAAGATAAAATATTTTACTCTTCAACGACTTACCCATACGTATACACACCGTACTAATTAGTTTCAACTAAGTTCAGGCGCGAACTATTTTGATCGTGTTTGGCAGTTCATGACAGAGAGGACTGGAATTTAGTTCGGTATAAACACCCAATAAAGAAGGTACTACCTTCAAAAATGTTTTAACATAGTCTATTTGCAGAGGGATCTAAAGGTTCGTTTTGGCCATACGGTACTTGCAAGGAAGAAGGTATGGGTTAGATTACAAACCGCAGCTACAGTTACAGCAAATACCACAGCCAGGATCAAGTTCATCCGGTGATGGATGCTTATAAGGTGTTTATAGAGCCGAAACCCGACTTCTTAGATTAGATTAATTTAGAGTAAATTATTTTCAAGTGAAAAATGAAAGAAGGCTTTCCTGCACTATGAATAATAAAAATATAAAGAAACTTTTTCAACCCTACAAGATTTTGATATTGAGCCTGATTCGCAACGAAATTTTGGTGGGAAACTATACGCATTCGTGTTCAGCGCCCCTTCATGCATTAAAAACAAGAAAAATGCCAGTTTTGCGACCAAAAATGTAAAACCGTTCAATCAATATATATAATATACATATATACAAAAAAAAAGTTAAATATGTATTCGACAGTCAACGATACTAACAAGTTTACGAAAAAAAAAATATTTTTTTGTGATTGTTGTTATTGTCAATAATAGCTACCCCAAAAATGGGGGCGTTGGGCATGTTGTGCTCCATATAGATTACATAGACATTTGCTGGGAAGGGAAGACTCAGGTAAATGTAAATTTTATATTATTTGGTATTTATCATTACCGGTGATCGTTAGGTAAGCCAGGTCGGGTCGAACAAAGAAGCATTTAGAGAAGTTTCATAGGAACATTTAGCCACAATTGTTGTAGTCACGGTGAAGTTCATCTTGAATCATCTGAGTAACTCAACCGCCCTTATTGAGGCCAAGTGGCTCCCGTGGGTGAAATGGGTGGCTGCGACGGGTGAATATCAAAGGAATTGACTCTAATCTCACACAGTAAAGGTGAAGAACGCATAACGAGTGGACGGAGCCAGAATGCGTGGACGACCGAGAGCTCGTTGGATGTACTCCATATGTGAGGATGCCCACCAGCTGCTGGGCTTTCGTAACTGCAGGACAAGGTCGAGAAACCGCAACAATTGGAGATCAACGATAAAGACGGTCAAAGCCCGGTGTGGGGCTTTCGTTCCACATTGATGATGACGAAAGGTGACAAAGTATACAAACTAATTTCTTTAATCCATGATTGACACAAATATTTCTATCTAGAGTTTGTTTTTTGCATTAGAGCAGAGATTTAGAAGAAATTATTTATTCAAGGATTAATTTTTCGCAGAATCTGTCGCATAATATTTCTGATTCAAAAGCAATATGATTTCAATCGGGAATACTAGCTTCTGCAGCGATAAAGTCAAATAATTACCTAAAATTTTGTCTGGATGACATTTGTCGAGAAGCATTGAACTGGGCTACTAATGGTCTCAAAATACAAGTTTTTGTTTTGTATTTTTGCGGGTTACGTTATAATCTTGCCGATAAAAATCCGTTTTCTGTTAGATTTCAATTTAATTCTTGATATAATAAATAACGATACGACGATTTCCCATTACACTTTCCTTTAGAATGATACAGTTACCACGTTTTAGTTGCAGCTTTGCCAATATTTTTTAAAAGGTTAAGTTATAACCACCCTTTCAAAAATGTAAGCAGTTTAATTTAAAAATTATTAAAAGTGTACCGTTTTAAAAATGGGTCGTTGGGCATATATGGGTTAAGCAGGGCATGCTTAGGATTACTAGAAAAGGTAGGGGGAAATGAAGGCGGTAAATGATTACGTTCCAACTGGACAGCGCCTGGATGAAGGTTAAAATGTAATTGCACGAAAATGAACGGGTACATTTATCGAGAATCACAAATTATGCTTCAAAGAGCCGCAGGATGTTTAGTAATTTATGTCAAGCACAATATAGGAAAGCGGGCGAAACTAGCTTTTACGCTTGAGAATTTAAAAAAGAAAAACACCTCCAATAAAGACTTATGTCCATACCAAAAATCATGCAATTTTTACAAAAATTCATAAGAAAAATTGTCCTTTTTTTGCACATGGATGAGATTTTTTAGGATATGTATCAATAAAAACAACACGATTATGTAATTAATTTAAAATTTTAAGTTTGAGACACCACCACTTGCTTGTACAGTACATACTACGCCAAGTACCAACAAATTGAATAATTTTTGGGGTTATGCGACGCAGACAGCTTTATTTGATCGACAACGTGACAACATTTTTCAGATTTTAGTAGATAGAGCAAAGCCACCCTCATACAAGCCCGGAAGCAGAGCACAGTCATATACTGAAACGACAATTCATAGGCCTGTTCAGATCGAAAATTTACATTGTGGTAAAGGCAAATCGGGTTGGGTCGCGGCAAACTTTACACGAAAAGTATTGGTTCCCGGTCGATTTTCGTCGCGAAAAGTGCAATGTGTCGTGAATTGAAGTGTCTATAATGCAGTGAAAGAAACAAATCCCGATAAAAAGTGAATTTTGCATGTGTTTTCGCGATTTTTATCAGAGCAGACACGGTTTTTTTTTACATACGCTGTGCTTGTGTTAGTGCATCGTGCAACGTATATACGACATATTCATAGGCTCGCTTTGTGTGCATGTATTGCTGCTTCCCGGCTTTCTAAATTAAGGTGGCTTTGAGATAGAGTAATAATCTCGTATATGTATGTATGCAGCATATATACATTTGATAAGAGCTACTGCTTCCTATCCGCAAATATGTGACATTTTTTGGCCTGCGTCTAAATGATTTATCAAGCTCAGACTTTGGTTGATTATCTCCTATATAATATAATCCTCTATAATAAAACCTAGACATTTTTCCATTGAAATTATTTGCACAAACTATACCATGTCGATTCTATGTAAAAAGCTACCATAAAAATTGGGCCTAATTCCATTAATTGTTGCTCAAAACAATATCTATCCTGTATATGCTGCCGATGTATCCAAGTATCATGCAGCCCTGGGGGCTATAATCGTCTAAATTACGACCTCAAAGGGTATTAATAACATTCGCTGATCGATTCACAGGTATCGGTCAACCATGGCTGGTCTGGTCTGGTCGTTGTCGGACATGCAATATCACCAAAGTCCACGGAGGTTCTCCTAAGAACACAACAAGGACAAAACGGTTAGCATCTAAAATAAATGTGTGCATATCTTTCAAGTACCAAATCTTATATGTTTCCACTATATCTATAGGCGATTGTATTCCAGTATATGGGTTGCATTGCAGAAGATCACGTACCCAACTCATTCCAAAAATATTCGGCAATGACTTGGTTGGGTGTCCAGAATGGACAATAACAACAGCAGAAGCAGCAACAACACCAACAACAAAAGCACAAACATGAATACCCACTTAACTCCCAAATCGACTTACTTTCGATTTTATTTAATGGCCGAGACCTATCGTCGAAAATGTGTACTACATATCGCATATATTCGGGGATACCTTTGAGGTGAGGTGATCTGCTTATACCTGGTTCGCAGTATGTCGTTCAAGAATTTTTAAACTCAAACATACATTAGTGTAGGTACAATAAATGCAAAAAAGGCGAAATATTGGACACACAGACAATGTGCAAGAAGCGATCTTACCGATATTATAAGAATTGAATTCCAATGTACGCGGGTTTCTTCATGGGAAGAAGATGTAGCGAATTCGCGCACTTGACCTTGAAAAGTTTTAATCTTGTAGCCGAGTTAAGCGGAATTGCCGAAGACATGGCCAAGATGGACATGTCCATCTTTTAGTTTTGCCAAATCGTAGTTGCGCGCATGTTACCACGAGTATTTAGGTCTCTCTGAAAGGGATGTGAAAAGGTGGTGGAAGTATGCAGACATGGTTTTGGTAAGTGCACCTATTCTTTTTACTTGTCTGGAGAGGGCAGGGATATAAAGGATGATTGGAATGGAATTATAAAATTTCATTAAATTTTTAATTGGTCTGTATACGTTTGACGTGGATCACATTAAAATTGTTTTAATTTTTAAAAAGAATTAGACAGCATATGTTGAACTGGTATAAATGCACATGTCTTTGCGATAGATGCATGTTGGATGTTGCTTTGTTTTTGCAGTCCGGTTAGTGAAGTGGCTAATGCAAACGCCTTCGAAGCGCAGGGTCATGGGTTCGAATCCCACTGTAATCGGATCCAGCTTCTGATTGTTTGAAAAGCACGCCCCATCTGACATACTATGATCTCACTTAATTGTTAACTGAATACCCAAATTATGGGGATACATCATACATAACTCTGCAGAGTATGCTGTTGATCTAAAACTACAAACCCTACATAAAACGTTGATTTTGAAATTGGATATCACTAACTTAACTGCGGACAAGGTTAAATTTATTTATTATTATGTTTGAAGATAGGAGGCTGTCTGTAGAAATAGGCAGAGACATTACAGCCAGAACGGGCGATGTCCCTACACCGCACCGCGCGACTCAACGCCATTTAGGGGTATAAATAACGGGGCAAGGAAGAAGAAGTTTGCAGATAGGAGATAGTCCATTTATGATACGATACAAGCGATGGACCGTGTTTCACAGGGCTCAGTGCTTGGCCCACTACTATGGGTCATAATGTACAACAACGTCCTGGAACTTCCCATACTTCGGCCAGGTAACACATTCTATGGTTTTGCCAACTAAGTGGAGTTGTAAGAGGAAATGTCAACGGCATATACATTTACAGCTAATACGCTCCAACACGATGGAACGACATTGACTTCGATCAAATTCTGGTGCACGACACGAGTACTAAAAGGCGAGTGGTTATATCGGGGCCTTCAAAGTGTGGGCCAGGGAATGGGGTAGCTGGGAGGCAAATAGGCGAGAGATTGTACTTCTTGAGGCGTTTTCACAACTGGATATTGTTCTAATGAACCCAGGAGATAGTAATTTTTAGGAGGGTAAATGAGAGATCCATTATTATGATCTCACATTTATCAGCAGTATGTTGGTGCCGTTTATGGAGTGGCATGTCATTGAGCTCTATACTCATAGCGATTACCAATCGACCCCAGGTACGATCCATACGATGGGCTGGAAATTTTACGAGGCGTTCTTCAACAAAGTCCTACTTCAAAGTGGTCCATTCGAAGGTTCTGCGGAACACAGATCGGTACAGATCACGAGGCGGCCTGCGACGTATACCTTGGAGAAAGGCATTAAGTCAAAGAAATGAGAACTTCTGGTGGTCTAAGGAAATTGAAGGGATCAGGCACAATTGCCAGAAGGCATACGATATCTGTGTCAGCGAGCAACTCAATGAAGCGCCCATGATGTTCTACTAAAGTCTCAAAAAAAAGCTCGCGCCTTCCGGCAATTTCCTCCGATCACCACAATTAAAATACGCGACACAGCTCCAAAATATTGTCACGGTGGTGTTCCCTCAACATGAGCTGACGACCAGGATACAGGTTCGTCAGAGCAGACAATTCGCATTCCTGATAGTATAACAAACGATGAAAGCAGCTTCAAGATTAGAGAAGGGCAACGATCCAGGACCAGATGGTATTCCTAATAAGGTGTTGAAGGCTGCAGTTTGTGTTGTCCCTCAGAAGTTTGTTAAAATCTTCCAAGCTTGATTGGCCGATGAGCCCTTTCCAATGGCATGGAAACGGAATAGTTGGCACTCCTTGTCAAACCTGCAGCACGGTTTTAGAGGGGCGAGGTCTACGGTGGATGAAATTCGAGTTGGTTACAAATTTTGCAAGATAATCGCTTCAAAATGACACATGCTGATGCTGTTCTGTCGTAACGCTCAGTGTCAAGAAGGCTTTTAATACTCCATTTATGACGCTTTACAAAGAATTAATGTCCTAGACTATCTTGCAGCTAAAATCTGAAGCTATCGCTCAAATCGTTTCCTCTAATACGATATCAGTGATGGACCTACGGAGTATAGGGTCACAGCGAGAGATCCAAAGGGCTCAGTGCTTGGCCCGCGTTATGATTGATTCGAGGCTGAACTTTGGAGAGCATTTGAAGTTTGTATGTAAAGAAGCGGTTTGGGCTATGTAACTAGATTCTCTAGGAAACGCCCAGAAATTAAGCTCGGTTTACCACAGGTGCGACGAACCTGGAACCAACTCTCTAATATTGCAAGGGCACGCTTTTATGTTTGCCGGGCTGCGCACGGTATAGCATGAGGATTTTGGGGAAACATTAAGCCCGCAGAATGTATGCTGGATTGCCAACACAATTGGTAGTGAGAGAGTTTGTGTGCAGCATCCACAAGGAACTTCAAAGAGAAGCAGCTTGACTGAAGTCTGCAACTCAGCATTTTGACTAATTAGCCGAAGCCGCCCCTACGCTGCATTAGAACATTTGCAGTATCTTCCGGATATGTCTGCACTTCGTTAAAAAAAGGTTTTACCGACCAGATAGAACTTATGATTTATCATGCAATAATTTTGTATTCTTTTAGGAAACATTTTCCTTTCTATAATTTATTTATTCTTCTTTCAGGCGCAATTTCTGCATGGGATTCATGCCAATACATACTTCATACTTACAATGCACTTAAATTTAACGCAATGGATCGTATCATCTAGACATAAGCTACCAAAAATAAGAAAAAAATTAACACAAAAAGAATTTTCAAGAAGCACCTTCATAAGCAACACATAAGCAATAAAACTACATATGGGTTAAAAATAAATTGTCCAATGTACGAATGTCTGGGCTTTTTGCAAAAGATTGCAGTCGTGAAAAAAAAGTGCATTGCAATAAAAAAACAATTTAAATTCAAGACAAGAATTTCAAAGTCAAGGTTACCAAGGCGTTTTCGCAAAAATCATCATCCGCGCCATGCACATTGTATGTACGTATAACGTACGAAACGTACACGAATAATGTGCATGCAATCATACTCGCATGTTTAGTATCTTTTAATCTGCATGTATCCACATTTGGGTTTTGGGACGAACGAGACACCACTTCTTGTGTGTCAAAACAAAAACAAAGTGCAATCGCTTTGATGCAATCCGGAGGGGTCCAGTTGGAAAAGGATTATGCAGATACATTAAATCAATTAATAAAAATTAATTAAAAGACTCCCGAGAAATATTTATTCGGATCAACTAAAGAAATAGTAAAATAGAGTCCTTATAGTATAGTGACTTTAGCTCGAGACCCAAACATCCAAAAAAAGAGCTGACCGCATTACGCGGTAAAAAGTTTGACTTTTTTGCGCGTCACATTTGGAGGGGAGGGGGTGGCAAAGGGGTGAAATTACGATTTTTCGCCAATATCTTGTTAATTGTAATATTTACAGCAAAATGTTCTGAGGGCGATTTAAACTGCACAAAATTTCCTTTCTAATGATATATTATATCATATACCTTCTCTTGGCAGATTACATACTAGACCTAAAAACATTCGGTGTAATTCCGATTTATTGATAGTTACATTTGGCGCTCTAGCCCCTGAAGTAATATACTTGGAGCCATGGTAATTGGGATAAATATTCCTAACAATATATGTATAGCTGTCCCACACGGAGACTCAGGCTGCCCCGACAAAGCATTCCCCTATACTCCTTATTAACATTTAAAAAAAAGACATGCCTGTAACTTTTCGCCGAATCACAGCAGGCGGGAAAAATTTTGGTAAACGTTAAGGCTAAGTCCCATTAGACCCTCCACCAAATATTACTTCGATCGGATTAAAACAAAGGGTACCTCCCATACAAATTATTCAAATTCAATGCCACTAGTTTATTATGAAATAAGGCAACAAGTTAACGAAAATTAAAGTTTTCCTCGTAGGCAACTTTCGGGTCATTTTGTATGGAAGGTACCCTTTGTTTATTATAGTTATCCCAATTACCATGGCTCCAATTAAATTACTTCAGGAGCTAGAGCGCCAAATGTAACTATCAAAAAATCGAAATTACACCGAATGTTTTTAGGTCTAGTATATAAAATGCCAAGAGAAGGTATATAATATAATATATCATTAGAAAGGAAATTTTGTGAAGTTTAAATCGTCCTCAGAACATTTTGCTGTAAATATTACAGTTAATAAGATATTGGCGAAAAATCATAATTTGACCCATTTGGCACCCCCTCCCCCCAAATGTGACGCTCAAAAAAGTCTAACTTTTTACTGCGTAATGCGGTCATGCCATAGAACAATTTGGCATCAAAAGTTAAAAGATGTTTGGGTTTCATCATTTTTTCAGCTAAAATCACTATACTATTAATCTTTTCGTAATACATATCTAAATTAATAATGGACTTTGAACAATTCATCATAAGTGATTATGCTATAACGACTATAATTTCAAGAAGAACTTGCCGTAAAATTTATGTAGGCATGTACATATTAACCAAATTTTTCTTTCCACTGAATTGATGGACTTCGACACATAGGAAGCGGTGGCTTTTGTATACAAAATCACAACAGTTTGCGATCAATGACAAATGTTTTGGATTGTTCAGAACAGAGCCAATTTCAATAAGAACAATCAACATCGATCTTAATTATTCAGTTCCATTGCTTCCTTGTTTCCACTGTGCATTAAAAGCAAAGCGTTGTCTTATTTCCCAATGGTTGATTTAAGACAAAATATTTTCGGGAAACCGTGCCTACAGATGTGCATTATTTTTCAGCAAAAAAATATGCAGAAAAATATGTCATTTCGTCTCGGTACAATGTGTAATTTGCGTGGTTAAAAAGGAATCTTATTTTATATATGCACTTACATAAGAAAGAGCATGTCGAAAAATTGGCCTTGAATTTCGCTTTTGGTTATCTGTGTATATATCACGATATTAGGAAGTCGTTCTGAAAGAACTGTAGGTGTTTATATTATTATGCTATTGTTAATTTTGAGTAATCCCTGTTCAATTTGTAACATATGAAATTTGAAAATTGGTAAAACTTCAAATCAATAATATCTATCAATGAAGAGAATATTTTTTCTCTTTCGCTTTCCAAAGAGCTTTCTTTCTAACAACAACAAATTTTCTATTTAACAAATTTTCTATTTAAAAATTATTTTTATTAAATTTAACCCCAGGAGATGTAACTTGTTTGCATTCACTTTTTTGAAGCGATTTTCAACTCTAAATGAGTAGAATGAGAGAAGTGTTGTTAGGTTAATTTAACTTAGCCAGGTTAATTTCATCACGCTAACTACACCAAGAAATGCTACAAGAATGGAAAGTGCCGAAAGAGCGGAAAGGAAAGTCTAGTTCCAAATGGCCTACTATGTAATATCTTGTTAAAAAAGTGGTAAAATATTTTTCAAATTGTGTGAAGGGCTCTGAATCACTGATTCCCAATCGGTGGTCCGTGAGAGGCTCGGAGGTGGTACGCAAAAGAATTTAGTGACTACTTACAAAGGTGTAATATGTATTTCTTCGTGATTAAATCAAAATTAAACGACGACGACAGAACAATTGTTTTCTGTAATACTTATTTGCTTCTAGACAAGCAAAGTTTTGGAAATAGACTTATTACAAGGAGTTTAAATTTCTGTAGCTGGTCCGCATTGTAAAAACGACTTTCGATTTTTTACTTATATTTAACCGAACATTTTTGTTTATCAAAGTTTTTCGAATTGTTCAAATAATGAACCCAAAAATTAAAAATTTCGGTAATTTGACAAAAAGTTAGTTAAAATGTATTTGTCCATTGGGGTCCTGATTTCTGTAAGTTATTCTATTATCATCCCTTCAAAGCAAATTTTCTCGTTATTTCCCAGAATATGAAGTCAATGGAATGCATATCATTTCGGGGTGTATATAATGTTGCAAGCACTATATATTTCCTATCCGCACATGTACGGAAATTTTTGGACCACGCCGAGATCGATCTCCGGACCTCTAGATTACTATAGCATTGTAGAGTGCGAATCAACCAAGTGAGCCACAGAGAGTGTCAACACACAAACCAATTATAAGGTAAATCAATCTTTATAATAGTTTGAAGGACTTAGTTAATTTTAATTGTATTAATAAACTAATTTTTAAAATAAATTATTTTGATAAATTTCTGTATTAATATACATATTTTGTTGTTTTCAATTTTATTTTAACGATCTGCTAGAGTTTACCCACTATTGATTGATTAGTCACTTACTCATAGTAAGTAAAGTGAAGCTGAGAAGCTAAGTCCCGGGACAAAGGTTTCTGTGAGGCACAAAGAAGTACCTCATCAGAGCAAAAACTGTTTTTTTTTCATAATAAAATTTAATCCAATTGTTATGGCATTTGATCATACGAAGAATATTTAAATGTTAATGAAATGGATATGAAGGGCGCTTGGGGAGTGAAGCACAACCAAATGAAAGAGGCCCTTTCAATAGTACGCCAGTAAAACCAAAAAAAAGGCCTAACCTCGGAATAAATGGAATACTACCGTTCTTTCGCTTATCTGTTTTAGAATATTGCTGGCTATATAAATCCAGATTTGCAACCCTGGGCACCCTGTGCTAATTTTTAGGCGAGCGAAAAAGAGCCATTTTTTTTGCTCTTTTTTTACATTTTCAATCATATTTTTTTAAATAATTGTCTTGGATAAAAACTGTGTTTGGCATTTTGAAAGTAGACAGAATTTCCAAACCAATGATATCCTAACCAATTATTATATTAGATTATATATCAAATATTGGCGGAATTGCAGGTTTTTAAAAATAGGGTATTTTTACAAAAAATTGTGAATTTCAAGTAAATGTCGTTTTGGAAAACAACATAAGCTTAGAATTCGCCTTTTTTTGTGTAAAATACCCTATTTTTGAAAACCTATATCTCCGTTAATATTTGACCTACAAAAGTGGTTAGGATATCATTTTATTGGAAATCATGGTTTTTTCCAAGATAATTGTTTTTAAAAATATTGTTGGAAATGTAAAAAAATGGCTCTTTTTCGCTGGCCAAAAAATTAGCACAGGGTCCCCAGGGTTGCAAATCTGGATTTATATAGCCAGTAATACTCTAAAACAGGTAAGCGAAAGAACGATAGTAATCCATTTATTCCGAGGTTAATGTCGATTTTGACTGGCTTATAGATATAATGTGTATTTTCAAGTCCATTTATGTATTTATGTAAGGGCACATTGTCAGCGACCCTAGAGAAAGCATAGCAACCCATGCCATGCGTTAGTTCAGAGTGGCTATGTCATCACACAACCCATATGTGTTTGACTCCAAATTTATTACACTACACTCCACGAAATAATTCAAACGTCAAAATATTGTCGATGCAATTATTAACCCTTCTGTCGCCGCCTACGAGCTATTATGCCTATGGTGTAGCTAAATTTTCTGTGAAATCAATCTTATTTTTTGAAGAGGTCTAATTTTGGTTGTAAAAACAGTTTACATACTATGTCTTACGATGATGCGCCGTTTTCTCGTTTCTTTAGACGTAGTTTACATTTCGTCGAACGTTTGATCGCATTTGTGGCCGTCGGTTCCTTTGAAATATATATGGAAAGGGTGGAAAATATTGTTGAAAGATATTTTTCATCAAGATACATATTGTGCCAATCGTCTGTCTAGGTCTTTGTGCCAACCGAAGGGTTAATTATCACGTTGGCATTTTAAGAGAGTAATAAATATTACGCAGATATTATATTCTCAATTGTAAACAAAAATTTGACATTTGGATAAAATTTTCACACATACTATGAACTGCAATAGTGTGAAAACGGTGCCATTTTTATTTTCTGATGCCCACTCTGGACTAACGCATGGCATGGGTTGCTATGCTTTCGCTAAGTCAGCGACATATCTACTCAAACTCAAACTATTTTTTTTTACTAGCATAATTTGCTCGTATAGTTTAATATTTTCTCCTTTCATTCGAGAATATATCTTGAGAACCTTTCATTATGAATGCATTAAGTTTACACGTGACAATCTATTTTTGGATTTTCCAAATCGGCAACCTGGGCAACTGCCCGGAGCGCGAGATTTGGAGGGGTCGGTAGATTTCTTTAAACAATTTCATATATTAGTTTAAAAAGCATTAAAGGATGAAAAATGAAAGAATGAGATCTTAAGGAATAATGTTTCATAATTTGGGAAAATTATTATTTAATATCTTTAATAAATTTTAGTTTAAGTAAATTCACCTCTATCTGGGCTGGGGTGGGCCGTTGCGCTCTAATCTACTTTAAAAATTGCACCTTTAATGGAATATTCTTGAACTCCAAATTGATTAGACAGTTCAATGAAAACCCCTTTCTAAAAACTAGATTAATTGAGATTTTTCTAAAGTGCAGGTACTTCAAAATTATTAAAAAACGTTCCTTTTTAATTTTGAAAATTGCTCGATGAAATGTACACAAAAAAATAAAAAATTAAATTAGTGCATTTTACTTTCGGGAAAATTCGTTCACTAAAAAAATCATTTGCTAAGAACAAGAAAAAAATACAATAAAAAACAGCAAAGGAAATTTTTTTCCTGATTTAAGATGTATTTTCTTGTTCCAAGAAACGTTTTTCTGATTTAAAATGTTTTTCTTGTTCCAAAATACATCTTAAATCAGAAAAAATTATTTATTGGCTGTTTTTTATTGTATTTTTTCTTGTTTTAAGCAAATAATTTGTTCCAGTGTTCAACTGATTGGCGTTATATTGTAGCGCGGGTCATACACTGAAAAAAACATGACATGTAATAATTACATGGTTTTTGTTGATTGTTGTTATTTTCGATTCACGTGAAGTCAACATGAAAACGTATATTTAACAGCGAAAAATGTTCTCACAACTATTCTTCCATGTTAGAACAAACATCCACTAATGTTTGATTAATTGTTTATTATTTGTTAATTAAAACATATTGCAGATAACAAAATGACAACGACAAAATGTAATTCTAAACAGGAGTTCCAAATATGCATGTTAAAGTAACAAGGAGCTACGTCAAAATAAAGAAATTATTCTTTTAAATTATTATTAATTGACAGTATAAGTTATATCTTACAATGTCTCAGTGTCTCAGTGCAAGATTTATTTCCATGCAAATTTCTTCGCAATACGTGACATATTTACGGAGTTTCTGTACTTCCAGCATCTGGGTAAGTAAATAAATAAAAAATAAGTTACAAAATGTTAACATTTTCGCAAAACAAATCAAAATTTTGAGAAACTGAAAAGTTCAATAAGGAGAAACTCAGATTGGATTCTTTAAAAGTAGGACTAACGTCATGATGACAGTTTTTGGTTAACAGCATTTGATTTAAAAGCGCCAAACCAAAAAAGTAAGCGTCATTTTCGGTGCTAATTTTTTCAGAAAATTAATTCATATTGTCTTTTATAGGAGTGCATCGGAAACCACACCGACAAAATGTTTTGCATTTTTATTAAGTATATGTGTAAAAAATTAATATCTTATGTTTTTAATTTGGGCATTCTTCTATGGCTTGACACTAAGTCAACGTAGCAAAAAAAAATGCATGGTTGATGTTATTAGAAACGATTATCGTTTAGACCTACTTCAATGTCATATTGACAATAGACAATGGATTTGGATGTCGTGGCATCGTGGTGTTTATCGAATAGGTTACTGTTGAATGTGGCTAAATGTTCTGTTATAATCTATTCCCTAAAACCTGATCCTATTTGCTTTACATATAGGGTATATGCGCTTCCTCTTAAGTGTGTTAACTCTGGTAAAGATCTTGGTGTAACATTTGATGCGAAGCTTAAGTTTACAGAGCACTATTCCGATGTAATTAGCAGGGCATCAAAGCTCGCTGGCTTTGTCCTTAGGTGCTCAAGTGATTTTCGCTCGACGTCAACCCTTGTAAATTTGTTCGTCTCATTGGCGCGTAGTGTTTTGGAATATGCTTCTGTTGTGTGGTCGCCGTGTGGGCGCCACGGTTACACTGATGCTTTAGAACGAGTTCAAATGAGATTTACCAAGTCCCTGTGTTTTAAATTTGGCTTATCATATCTTCCATATATTGAACGGCTTAACTTTTTAAATATGCTTAAGTCTTGTACCAAGTTCAAGTACCTTGGCTCGATGGTGAACAACGGAGCTACATGCGATGATGACATCAAACATCGCACAAAGGTTGGGTGGATGACGTGGCGGGAAAACTCTGGAGTTTTCTGCGATAAGAAAATGCCACTGAAGCTAAAGGGCAAGTTGTACAAAACGGTTGTACGTCCCGCACTCATGTATGGATCAGAATGCTGGACCATGTATGAAGGTTACGCGAAACAAATGACAGCGACTGAAATGAAAATGTTACGCATGTCAGTTAATGTAACGAAAAGGGACCACATCAAGAGTAGCTACATCCGAGGCAGCTTGTCCATAGACAAACCAATCACCGAAAAGCTCGAAGACCGACAAATGGATTGGTATTGCCATGTTCAACGGCGTCCGCCTGAGAACCCAGCAAAGAAAGCGATATCAATGGAAGTTCCACTTGATGGACCCAAGGCCAGAGGCAGACCCAAGAACACCTGGATGTGTCAAATGAAAAAGCAACAACAACGCATTGGTCTCGGCGATGACACGATCCAAGATAGAGCTGCCAGTAGAAATATGCTGAGATATTATCGCCAAAACGGGCGATGTGCCTACACTGCAGGTCGAGCAACGCGAAACCATGGAGCGGTATAAAGAACGAGGCAAGGAAGAAGAAGAACTTTTTAAATTTGCAGTCATTACAGGAGCGAAGATTATTTCTTGATGAATGCTTTCTTTATAAAATTTTTTGTGGACTACTCAGTACCTCGTTAGTGTCCGACATTCAATGGAGAAATCCTGTGTATAATACAAGATCCAAATCCATATTTGTCCCTCCAACAGCTGACCTTTCAGTATATTTCAATTCGCCGCTTCTTAGGTTAATGAGAAATTATGATTTATTGGAGATTGGTCCTCTACCCTCTTCGTTATCAGCATTGAAGAGAATTTTGCTTTCCAAAATCCCTAACTCTGAATTATTGTATGAATTTTAGTTTCTTTAATTTTTCTCTTACTTTCTCTTTCTATCAGTATGTTAACTATATATTTGTTTTCTTTATGACTGTTTTGTTTGCTCTTTTCATTCCTTACAATATTTTATGTATAATTACTGTATTATTGGGAGTACCTCCTGTTCAGTACTTGAATTAAATAAATAAATAAATATGATCACATTAATTTAATTCTTAATCAACTGTTGTTACGACATGGATACTTTTAATTCGTACAAAGAAGCATGTTAATTCAATCAGCAAAAAAGACATTTTCAAAAACAAAACAAAAATGACAGGATATTTGTACAAAAAAAAATCTAGAAATTTGACAGGGAAATTTTTGTGCAAAATGTTCAAGACAAGTTTTGAACAAAATTTTACTAATGTTAGGGGGCCTATTAGAGCATAAAACGATGCCAGGTTAACAGATCTCGTTTTCTTGGTTTCACAATAGTTGTCGCGGTGATTAACAAGTCGTTTATAATTGTGGGCAAAAGTATATTTATTCATTCTTAATTTATAGCTTACAAATCTAGGTTACAATATTACAATCTAGGTTACAATGCATTTGTAACTGAATAACTTATGAACTACTTTATTAATATCTAGAACATAATAAAATAGCTAAACTGCATTATTGACTCATAAAGACATAAAGACCTACTTATTGTAAGTGAGGTCGACATTCTCCCGAGCGAAAAAAAAAGAAATAACTAAAATCCATATATATTTATCGGGGTGAACACCAGTCTTCAGGGTCATGCCTGTTAATGACCTGATTGTTTATTTGATTTACAATATTTGATTCTTTTCTTGATTTAATTAATATGATGACAATTATTACAATTATTAGTAAAATTAGTACTATTACTAATGACGATATTGGCAACATGTTTTCGCTTATGAAAGTCATAGAAGTTATATTTTCAATAGAAGATTCTGGAAGTAATTCAACATTTTTATTTTGTATTAAATCAAATTTTATAGGAACTAAACTTAAATGTTCATCTAATGTAGAATATATTTTGCACGGAACTTTGTATTTTAAATGTTGATTGATAACAGTACAGTTTTCATCTAAAACTAACATACCAATATTGTAAGACACATTCATTTCCTTTCCAGAACAAAACACAGAAATATTTTCTTTGTAAATTATTACATTCGGGGTAAGCTTTTCTATAAAATAGTCAGATTCAAATTTTTTCATTTTACAATCTTCCGTAGTCTCTAAATTTAACAAATTTTTAATACAATTGTTGTCTGTAACATTAAGAAAAATTGGATTTTTATAAATTATCAATTCATTTACTATCAAAGCTTCATTAGCTTGTTCCGATAAATAAGTTAGGTTTTTCTCATCAACAATAAATTCTGAACTTAAATCAACTACTTCATCAAGATCGCTAGGTATGGAAATAAATTTGTATTTGTAATATTTTTCTTCTCTTACAACTGGAATAGTAAAATTTATCATCAATATATCTTTTTCTATATAGAACAGTGGTTTGTAAATATTTAGCAGAACAGATTCCTCTAATGCGGGTAACTTTTCTTTAGATTTTTTCAAAATTAATTTCTGAGTTTCAATTTCCGTTTGACTAGAGGTATCAAGTGACGTACTTTGTTCATATTTGTCTTTTAAATATGTCAAATGGTTCTGAATTGAACTAATCGTAAATAGAATAGATGTTTGATTACTAATGTTATTTAATAAGATTGTCCCATTGTTAATGTGCTTGGAAAGTTCTACCTCCTTGTTCAGGTTATGGAGCACAGTTGTGTGAAGTTTTTCTACGTTTTCATTGATAGTCTGAATTCTATTTTCCAACTGTTTTATCTCGACATGTTGATATATTCCATACCCTGCACCCGATATAATACCTACTGCAGATAAAGCTGCTATTGCGATCCCACCGACACTTCTTTTTCCAATAATTTTATTTTTTAGTCTGTTGACTTCTAAAGAAAGCGTAAAGTACATGTTTTCACATTCCTGAAATTGAACATCTTTACACTGTTTTTCTAGAACGTCTAGTTCTCTTTTCAAAACTATAAAATCTTCAGAGATATTCATATTTGTATTTACGTTAAGGATCCAGAGATCGCTCTGAACGTTTACCTCGGCCATTCGCTTCAAAAAACATGAACTTGTATTCAGGGGTATATTTTCGAGGGCTTTAACTTCTGGAATTGCTAGTGTAAGTAAAGCAAATAATGTTATAGGCTTTATTAGACTTGGCAGTTCTTTTTTACTTTCTTTAACAATCTCAACTAACTTTGTGACCGGTCTTATTTTGAGTTTCTCACCTACTTTGACCTCAACCACTCTCACTGTATTCTTCTTATCAGGGAATGTTTTGGTTACTTTTGCCAATGGCCATTGAGCGGTAGGAGTGTTCTCCTGTTTTAAGATGACAATATCTCCTGGGTTAAAATTTGGAGCACCTTTAACCCATTTGTTAAATTTCTGCATTTGATTAAGACATTCCTCCTTCCATTGATTCCAGAACTGCTGTTGTACCCATTGAACAAATGACCATCTCCGAGATAATGGGACAGGTTTATCGTTTAGATTTGGTTCTGGAGGAAACATTATTTCACGATGAATTAAAAAATGACCTGGAGTTAGTACAAAAGAATTTTCTAGATCATCATTGATGGACAATGGTCTGCTATTTAAAATTGCTTCAATATTACATACAACAGTATAAAATTCTTCATATGTTAAACATTTTGGATTTGTAATTTTCCATAAGATATTTTTAAATGATTGGATACTTCTTTCCCATAATCCTCCGAAATTAGGACTAAGGGGAGGGTTGAATTTCCACACTATGCCCATGACTGATAGAATGTCGTGACAATCTCCCTTCCATTGTCTCAAATTATCGTGCAATATACGTTGAGCTCCTCGGAAATTAGTACCATTGTCGGAAAATATCACCGAAGGCTTACCTCTCCTTGCGCAAAACCTTCGCAGGGCGGCAATGAAATTGTCGGAACTGAGTTCGGTACATAATTCGAAATGGACAGCTTTAGTAACCATGCAAATAAAGATTACCAACCAACAATTTATGGCTTTGGCGAATTTTAGCCTGGACGATTTAATTGTAAAAGGACCTGCCATATCTACACCAGTTGATCCAAAAGTGGGAGCAGGCGTAATCCTTTCTTTAGGGAGTTGGCCCATTTGAGGTGTAATAACTTGGGCTTTAAACCTTTTACATTTCACACAAGCATATATAACATCTTTTACCACTCTTCGTATCCCAGTAATCCAATATAGTGTTCGTAAAAATTTTATAGTTACATTGTGTCCTCCATGACCAGTCTCGGCATGTGCATAACGGACAAGTAATTCAACTATATAGCAGTCTTTTTTCAAAATAATTGGAAATTTTTCGGAGAAACTTAAAAATTCTGCATTTTCTAATCTCCCTCCTACTCGAATTACTCCAGATTCATCAATAAATGGGTTCAATTTAAATATCGAGCTAGACTTTGGCAACAATTTGTCTTCCTTTAAAATTCGAAATTCGGTAGGATAACTTACCTCTTGTTGCATTCTAATAATATAATTCTTTGACGATTGCAATTCTTCTAAGGTGAGGCTTCTTGAGGAGTGGTTGATGCATCTTTTGAATAAAAGTATAGCACGTTTCACATAAGCGAACACACGAACTAGTTTTGACCAAGATGAGCATCGTTTGAATGTAACGTTCACGATATAATTTTCTACTTCATTGGTCGTTTTATTGCACAAGGTTGATTCCTTGTTCACTGACACTTTTTCAAAATTCGGAAAGGTCTTGTTTTGTAGCCAATCAGGACCACTAAACCATAAATCTTGCCTGTCCTTTAATTTACTCAGATGGCAGCCTCTGCTACCTAAATCACTTGGGTTTTGATCAGAGGGTACATAATGAATATCAGTGACGTTAAAAACCCTTAAAATTTTCTCCACACGATTATTAACAAATCTTTTATTTCCGGAAGTTTCTACTCTTCTGACCCAACCTAGACAGACTTGACTGTCCGTGAATGCTATAACTTTTTCAATATTAATTTGAGAAAGAGCTTCCTTGATGTCGTTTATTAAAGTTGACAATAATGTTAATCCCTCCAGTTCGGCCTTTGGAATTGTTATATTTCCGATAGGTGTTACCTTACCTTTGGCGGCGACGAATCTTACCACAAAGCAGTCGTCAACTTTTGTTCGGATATAGACAACCGCTGCGATACCATCCTTACTGGCATCAGAAAAACCTATGAGTTCACTTGACCCCATTTTGAAATTTCCCAAGTGCCTTTCCGCACGAATCTCAGCCAACAGGTGCCGCTCAGAGTATGCTTTAACGAATTTGTTTTCTAATGCGATGGGAATCTCATCATCCCAGTCACATTTAACAAGCAATAAACGTTTCATCAATATTCTTAAAAACATTATAAATGGCAAAATCGTACCCAATGGATCAAAGAATTCTGAATTTCTTGCTAATATACCTCTCTTTGTACATTTTGTTATTTTATTTCTTGGAATTTTTACTCCAAAGCAATCCTTAATAGGATTCCATTCAACGCCAATCAATGAAACAGTGCTTATATCGCCTTCAATAAAGTTGCTTAATTTTTCAGTCACACTTAAATCAGCTAATACTTGTGGAATGTTACTCCACCATTTATTGAGGCATAGCTGAGCTGCTGACAATGTATTGCGTATGTCAACCACAAGTTTGCGAGCATCTTCCTCCGTATACGCCCCTGACACCAAGTCGTCCATATAAAAATTTTCAGCTATCGCTTTCCGTGACTCCGAACTAGGCGCTAAATTCGCAATCTTTCTCATAGTTTGGATAGCCTGAAATGGAGCACACGCGACTCCGTAAGTGACTGTCACCAAAGAATATTCAGTTAAAGGATCATCTGATGATGCTCTCCACAAGATTCTCAATTTGTCCCGATCTTCATCTATAATGCCAATTTGTCTGTACATCTTAGTAACATCGCTTGTCACTAAGATAGGATATTGTCGACATTGTAAAATCATAGCAAACACTTTTGGAAGCAGATTAGGTCCAACATGAACCACATCGTTGAAAGACAAACCACTACTGGAAGGAAACGATGCATTAAAAACTACACGTACTTTGGTAGTTAAGCTATCCTTCCGAAAAATAGCGTGATAAGGTACATAGTATACGGATCCATCACGTACCTCTGTTTCTCTCATTTCGGTCACTAGTTTCATATGGCCGAGCTGAGCGTACTCTTCCAAAAAATTATTCACTGCATGTTTTCGATCAGGAAGAGTCGAAAGCTTCTTTTCCTGAGAAAGGAACAGACGCCTGGCATTGTCGTATGAGTTCCCTAACGAGTCAAAGTTGTCTTTGAATAAATAAGGAACACAAAATCTTCCGTTTTCAAGTTGCCTATATTTGGCTTCGTATACCTTAGTAGCTTCGTCGGTATTGTATTGATCATCGTCTTCTGGCGTGGAAATATCCCAGAATTTTCTTAAGTTCGCCTCAACCTTTCTAACTTCCTCCGTGGTGGTTACAAACGATACCATTTGACCTGGTCCTTTGCTGCATTCACCAGAAACCAACCAACCGAAGGCCGAAGGTTGTAACAATAAATTTTGCACTTTAATGGGCGGAGTATCTTTATCAATTATTTGTGCAAATAAACTACCTCCCAGTAACATCTGCACGTTAGTTGGTGTATGGTAATGTGCATCCGCCAAATCATATGCTTCAACTTGATCATAGTTGCAGTCAATTGGCTGAATCGTAGACAAGTTTCGAGATACTCGTCTGACTACATATGCATTTACGTTAAATGCATCCCCTAAATTTTTTGTCGATCGAACTTTTAAAGTTACGACGCTATGAATTGTGTCAATTAAAGCACCTCCCATGCCAAATACCTCTACATTAGTTGAGTGCTTTTTTAAACGAAGCTTTTGCACTAGGTCTTCGGAGATATACGAACTTTGAGAGCACTGATCTAAAAGCACTCTACAATTATAACTTTTGCCATTGTTCTCTGCGTAAACCACTGCTGTCGGTAAAATTACTTGGCTAAATTCATTAATTGGGTTATGTGTTACAAACGATGTCGATGGTTTGTAAGACGATTCATTAGGGTCTAGGCCAGTCATATTCATTCCTGGTCTTGACTCAGTTGCATTGTTTTGATTGGTCAGCTTACAATTCACTTTAGAATTGCTGAACTCAGAATGTAATTCAGTCATATGGTTGGCATTGCAGATTTTGCATTTAGTTTTATCGACATTGAAGCATGGCAAAACTTTGTTATTATGCTTACTTTTATATTGGTGCTTAGCACATTTCACGCAGATATTATTACCTTTAAGAAGACCGATTTTATCTTTTGAATTTAAAAATTTACCACAAGTTAACACTGTGTGACCCAACAACTTACAAACACCACAAGTTAAATTTACTTTCGATTTGTTGTTGGTTTGACTAACATTAGTCACCACTTTATTGGGTTTGTTGATGTACTTATTATTATTACTACAATTCAAGCCATTAGCCAACTTGTAGCTCTCAAATTTTAATATTCTCGATTCCATGAAGATTTCTATCTCCTTGACTTTTGGAAGCTTCTTCTTATCGCTAAGAGAATCCTCAAAGTCAAGTTTCGAAGCCGTATCCAGCTTTCGATAAATGATTGGGAACAATATAGGATCCCAACCGGAAACATCAACTTTGGCCATTCGTAAGTTTTGTAATACTTCTCGGATGCCATCTAGAAGTTTTTTGATAGATCCGACGTCCTTTGGAACACAAGACGGCAGATCCAATAATTGGAACACATACGTTTCCACCAATAACCGATGATTATCATACCTATCATCTAACAGTTTCCATGACACAGAGTAATTTTCTGCCTCCAATGACAGATGGGACACTAACTCTAACGGCTCACCTTCTAAGTAAGATTTAAGGTGTACCAGCTTTTGTAAATCGGAGATGTTTTGATCTTCCAGCACTTGTTTTACTAAATTTTTGAAACTGGAGTACCGTCCAACGTCACCCTTGAACTTGGTAATTTCAATGGGTTTAATACGGATTTTACTATCCCCATTGGAATTACCTTTCGAGCCAGCCATCGCCTGAATCAATTTATTTATAGCTTCCTCAAATGTGGCCACAGGACTTGGTCCTGACTGTTCGACACGACTGGAAGGACCAGGTGTGTCTTCAGTAATGCCACTGGCGGTAGCTAAATTTTCATTGACAAAAGACATAATTTTTTCATACACTTCACACGTTTCTTTAAACTTATTTTCAGCAAAGTAAGCCACATTCTTATCCTCTGTCAATTGTAATACGCGGTCATTTGTTAGGAAAGTTACCCACTGAGATTGACTTTCCGCTTGAATGCTTAATAGCTTCTGTTTTGTTCTAAGAGTAACTTTTAACTTTGAAGCGTTTAAATATATATTTTTTAATCTTTCATATATTTCTTTTTGAGATTTAATAAACTCTGTCATGTTTACAGACAACTTAACTAAATTATTAGACTTTCAAAAAAACTTACCAGATTATATCTGGGACACAGTGCAATACACAGCACAGTGATTCACCTCGGACAAAAACGGCAATTCACAAGGCGCACAGGACTCCACAAAAAAGGTAATTCTCTGCGCACAAGACTCCACAAAAAAAACGGCTATTCTCTGCGCACAGGACTCCACAAAAACGGCAATACACAAGGCGCTCTGGACTCCACAAAAAACGGCAATTCTCTGCGCACAGGACTCCACAAAAAACGGCAATTCTCGGATTCTCCTAATCTCGAGTAACTGCACCTCCACTAAACGGTTCACAGTGCACCCAACCTCGGACTGCACAACAACGGCAATTCTCAGCGCACAGGACTCCAAAAAACGGCAATACACAAGGCGCTCTGGACTCCACAAAAAACGGCAATTCCCAGCGCACAGGACTCCAAAAAAGGCAATTCACAAAGCGCAAGGACTCCACAAAGAACGACAATTCCCAGCGCACAGGACTCCAAAAAAAAAAAGGCAATTCACAAAGCGCAAGGACTCCAAAAAACGGCAATACACAAGGCGCTCTGGACTCCACAAAAAACGGCAATTCCCAGCGCACAGGACTCCAAAAAAGGCAATTCACAAAGCGCAAGGACTCCACAAAGAACGACAATTCCCAGCGCACAGGACTCCAAAAAAAGGCAATTCACAAAGCGCAAGGACTCCAAAAAATGGCAATACACAAGGCGCACAGGACTCCACAAAAAACGGCAATTCCCAGCGCACAGGACTCCAAAAAAGGCAATTCACAAGGCGCAAGGACTCCACAAAGAACGACAATTCCCAGCGCACAGGACTCCAAAAAAAGGCAATTCACAAAGCGCAAGGACTCCAAAAAACGGCAATACACAAGGCGCTCTGGACTCCACAAAAAACGGCAACTCCCAGCGCACAGGACTCCAAAAAAACGGCACCTTCACTTACACCGCGAAGATAACTATTTATTATTTCGCTAATTTAAACTATGTCGCGAATTACCAAATCAACTATCGCGTACACTACAACGTACTGGTTAACAAAATTATTACTCGACGGACCAAACTTTGTCGCGGTGATTAACAAGTCGTTTATAATTGTGGGCAAAAGTATATTTATTCATTCTTAATTTATAGCTTACAAATCTAGGTTACAATATTACAATCTAGGTTACAATGCATTTGTAACTGAATAACTTATGAACTACTTTATTAATATCTAGAACATAATAAAATAGCTAAACTGCATTATTGACTCATAAAGACATAAAGACCTACTTATTGTAAGTGAGGTCGACAATAGTAATAATTTTGATTTATTCTAACACAAATTCGCTGAGAAGCATGCAAAAGATGTCCAGGCTATACTGAATATCTAACTAAAAAATTGTAAAATTTTGACATCAACACACTTACGTTTTGTCTACGATGACCATGTATTTGCTATGCTTATGGTTGGAAATTTTGGTGTAAACCGGGAATCAATTTTATAAATAAAATAGTATTACTCCTATCTATTCCAAAACTTGAATCAAATTTTACTCTTTTCAATGTATAATTTTAGTTTATTCGAAAATTATATTAATTATACCCGCTACAGAATAAAACTATTCAAATACCCTTATACATACCATATTATACATTTTACACCATCCTGTGGTAGAATAAATTGCACTGAATGTTGTGATAACATAAGAGGGTAGAGTCAATCCTACTCTGTTATCAAATCCACACAATCAGTGGCGAACCTACGTAGGAGTTTTAGGGGTTCAAACCCCCTCCGAAATTGCTCGATGTAATATAAGATACAAGTCGGGTTAATACAAAAGCAGGACGTTTCCCACAAAAATTGTTCTAACAGACGGAAAATGAGAAAATTGAGCTAGTAACTCAGCATCACAGAGATGGTGCTGCGCTAAGATGCTTTTCGAAAGACTCTTCTAGCAGCACAAAAAATTCTCAGGTTGCTTATGTTTTGACCAGGCCTGATCGGTGGACAAATTTCTAGTATACTAGTAGTGCTTTCCGGAAGTACGACAACTGCAACTGCTCCCTGATCAGTCAAAATTGCATTCACAGTTTTTTTTCCAACCGTATCACACTCCGAATTTAGTTGTCTTTGTAACGTTGATGACTACACACGGTAGTCATTAACGCACCATGCTCCACTAGGAGTTACGGTAATCAAGAGAGAGAGAGCAAGCTCAAGTCATGATAAAATACTATATAACTCTGGACCTATTTTAATACAATCTACTATATACAATATTGAAACGCTAGTGATGCTTAGTAACCGAACAATACAAGAAATGATTGTGGGACAATAAAAGTTTATTAAACAAAAATAGTTAAGGAAAAAACCACGATTTTACGGGTGTAGGGTATAAATATTAATTCAAACTTCAACCTCTTTCATAAAACCACTCCCGAAATATTTTTCTGCGTACGCCCCTGCACACAATCAACGCAAGAAACCCATTTAACATAGAAATCTATTGGTTTGTAGCCTGTATGGTTCAGTGAGCAACGCGCTTGCCTACATATCACAGGATTGTGGTTTCGAAGCCGACTGCACTCGTATTACAATTTTTATTTTTTTCGAACGATTTCTATAAATTTGCTTATCAATTTTATACTATTGAAGAGTGGAATTTTTATCAAGAATACTTATACTTTTGATATACATAGTTAAATTACACTTTTGACTCTGTCCGTGAGTGTCGTTTTGATAAAGTTTTGATATGGAAATGTATGGATATATGTAGTTTTTTTTTGATAAAAATTACACCAAATTTTTCAGCTGTGACTGACGAAGGGCGGCATTTCGGCTACTGTCCAAGGTTGGCATATAAAATAAATAGTCGATGCAATTATCCCTACGTGTAGACAGGAGTAAACCAGTTTTGATTTTGGTTGTAATCGTTAAGGTCGCCTGACTTTACCGTTTACCCTAAAAAAGGCTGACACAGTTCTGATTTACACAGTACCTAACCAAAAATGGGCTAACTAGTGAAATTTGCGAAACTTTCTTTGAAACTTGAACTTTCGGATTTTCGCGCTCCGGATTATCAGGGTTCTACAGTGTTTGGATCAAGTCATGCAACTCGGTAGAGATATTATGCCACTGAATTCTTTTACAAGCGGCTGAAGATGAAGAGGCTAAACTCTGAAGCCCCCTGTCAATCTTAGCAATAAATATGGAACCTGCACATTGGCAACAAATGGAAAAGTCAATACCACAATATTTGATATAATTTCGTGTAAATGTTAGGAAAAATATTTTACGTTGGGGCAATGCAAGGTTTCTGAACCTAGGAGGGCCCCTGCTGGCTCGGGGCAAATTGATCCTGTTGCCACCCCCTCCCGCTTTTTGTGCGCGCCTGTGGCTAATCTTATGTCGCTATGTATTTTGCAGCGGAAAGTACGAAGCACCAAACTAGAAGGAAATAAAAATCCAGTAAATTGGTGGTTTCACATTACAAGACGAAACCGGACGGCTAATAAACGGACAGCGAGAGCTTTTGTAGTGGCCAGAAGTCAAGCATTGTGCATTTCAAATTGTAAGAAAGCCTCTTACGAAAGAAATAAATCGTGACACGATTGTTTTTCTTTCGTAAGTAGTCTAAGAAAAATGGCATATTTGGTCGGCAAAAATCCTACATCGGATTTTTTTTTTTGATTATGGTTGGGAATGGTCCCCAGATTATGGCATTAAAAGTCCCAACCGATTGAGGGTCCGCAACCTTAAAAAAAGGGGGAAAGGGGGGGGGGGCATTTTTTTTCGTTTTTTTTTGCAATTATTTAAAAAACGGTAAGAGATACAGAAAAATAGTCTGATGACGAAAAAAACTACATAAAATTATCTTTGTAATGATATATAACACATTAGAGTTTAATTGAATATTTCGGCGTTAGACTAGAACATAAATTAGAATATTTTCATTTTAGACCTTTTTTAAAAGCTCCATAACTTTTGAAAGAATGCTAGTTCAGCTGCATTCATCATCAGGAATTTGTTCTACGTACTACTCATTTTATAAACTGTAGAACAAAGTTGTCTTGGGTCACTTTGTATGGGAGATACCCTTAGTTTTTATCCCAATGAGCTGATGTGGTGTCACTATGACCTCCAATCCCAACAAACCAAAATATAGCACTCTGCTCTAATTTTTGGGGGAGTTATGGATATGCCATTTTGAAAAATTTAAATGGGGGGATAATGGGGGTCCTTGACCGGAGCGACTCAATGTTTAACTTAAAATGATCACTTATTGTAAATACTTGTACAAAGTTCAAACGTCAATTTTTTGTTTACAATTGAGAATATAAAATCCGCGTTATATTTATTACTCTCTTAAAATGCAAACGTGATATTTAACCCTTCTGTTGGCGTATAGATCCAGACAGACCATTGGTACTATATCTTGATGAAAAATATCATTCAACAATATTTTCCACCCCTTTCCATATATATTTCAAAGGAACCGACACGGCCACAAATGCGATCAAACGTTCGGCGAAATGTAAACTATGTCTAAAGAAACGAAAAAACGGCGCATCATCGTAAGACATAGTATGTAAACTGTTTCAAGATCCAAAATTAAACCTCTTCAAAAATTAAGATTGATTTCACAGAAAATTCAGCTACACCTTAGGCATAAGAGCTCGTAGGCGACGACAGAAGGGTTAATAATTGCATCGACAATATTTTGACGTTTGAATTATTTCGTGGAGTGTAGTGTAATAAATTTGGAGTCAAACACATATGGGTTGTGTAGCCATTCTGGACTAACGCATGGCATGGGTTACTATGCTTTTTCTAAGGTATAGACATTCTAACTGTGTTAGTCTTCTAAAAGATAACATAGCGCCATTCTTTGTTCCATGTCAAGTGGACTCATGCTCAATAAACGTATTTTCCTTCGGGCAACGTTAAGTTAGGGTTTGTTCTTCAGTTTTAGTTTCTTTGAATGTGGAGCATTTCTTATCACTGTTTGAACAATGTAGCATGTAGGCTCGCCTTAATGTGAAAATTTACCCTAATCCTTGCGACCGAGTCATGAGGACTCGATGCTTCTCTCAAAATTACTCCCTCATAAGGATTGACAAGTACTCAATTTTTATCGCCTCTATTATTTTTGCCTTAACGGTACTTATTACACACGAATTCGGAATCAACTTATCGACTTTTATTAATTTTTTTCTCGAAATTTCACTTTTTGACCGCCTTGACTCCTTGCAAGCCTCAATTTTTGATCCCTCTTCCGCAGATAATGATTTTCTCTTATCCATATTATAGCTAATATATTACTTAAACAGCAACAAAAAATTGGGGGTTCTACGTCCTCAACTGAGGAAGATCGACAAAAAAGAAATTACATGTGCTATCCTGAAGACAAATTTTAATTGCTATTTTGTGTTATTTTAGTTTGGTTGCAAATCAGCCGAAGCGATTCATGCGAAGGGGTGTGCTAATCTGATGACGAGCAGTGTATTTGTGGTGTGATTTATGGTTCGCTCGTCCGTGTTTTGATCGGATAGTGTGAAATGAACGTACGTTTGGTTCTTGTCGTGCAAGTTTACCCGTGCGGTTTCGTCTTACAATCTGAAACCACCCAATAATAAAGGCACGTCTGTTCTGAGTGAAGTATGTATGTATTATCTTCATTTTTCACATTTCACTTTTTTTTATTTATTCCTCGAAATCAAAAAAAAATCCTAAATAAATTCTTTTGTGTCAATCGAGGAAAGAATATGTTTGCCTACTTTTGTTAATATATATGTACATATAACAGTTTTTTTTCTGGCTGAAAAAGTATAGCGCTTTTTTTCTACCAGCAATGAACATTTATATGCAACATGTTACATATTTGATTTTATTTACATATTGTTAAACATTTCATAACTTGTTGCCCAAAAAACGTTCGCATCAGATCACATACAAATTTCTCATCGCAAAAACCAATTAAACAATACAAAAAATATTAATCTGAATAATTTCTTGGAAACGCCACATGCCATTTATATGGCCAATGCATTGAGCCGATTAAAATCATTTCAGTCGCAAAAATATTAAGTGCGGTCGACTACAATGGCTGTTTCGCCGAGATGTTATTAAACTTGTAAACGTATGAAATATTTATAACATTGAAAAATTGCAACGAAACCTCCTTCATAACGTCATTTCATTTTAATGACAAATTACTCAAACTTCCAAGTGACTAATCGTCAACGGGTAAGAATTTAATCAGCCACATTTACCAAAGTAGAAGTGCGCGGGTACACTACTATAAAAGGGTGTCTGAGCACCTGTTAAGGGGACCGATGGGCTAATTGGTGCACTAAAAGAAATTTTCCCAGCCGAAACAATAATCTCTTCTTTGGCAAGTGGTGCTTGATCCGCGACAGTTGCTAAGTGTAATGTTTTTATGCAATTTAATCCTGGACTCCGAAAAACAAAGGAGTTAAGTCGAGCGACTACAATCTTTCGTCCAGACCCACCTTAAGCCAGCAGCACTCAACCCAATTTCGGGGTATCAATCTCACATGCATTCAGGTGCCCAACGCTTGATCGATATGCGGATTAAAAACATAAAACGACCATTAAGCCGGCTTAATGCAATTCGTGAAAAGTGAAAATGTCTCGCGTTGCGGATCCTTTCAATTTCAATGCCTGATGCATAGTCGGTCGCGTATACAATGGTGGAGCACGGAACACATACGACCAAAAATGTCAGTACATAAACTAAAAAGAAACCTCGTTGAGCGTTAACGTCTTCGGAGGTTATAAGTGAAATTTTTTGGAAGTTACTTTTGGTCCTATCAGCACGACGATTGCATACCTGCGACCTGCGACCATAAGAATCTCGCAGCGTATCGTATGGTGTGACTGAATTACCTATACAATAAGACGCAACAAAAATAAGAACACTTGAAGGACACACGAGCATTTTCAAATGGACCCCAGAAGGCCTTTTGTGGTAAAAATTATTTGCTAAGATTGTCGCTTGATGGTTACTGTTGAATTTGCAGATTTTAAGGAGGGCAATACATGGTTTGAATCTTCAGGGAGTATGAGAAGTGGAACAATGTGAATAGGTTGACTGTGTAATAAGATTTTTTAATTTAATGTTTCACCACGGATTTATTTTTTTATTCGCTATATAACCAGCTTTTTTATGGGAACATATCGATAAATGTTCAATGATAAAAGATTCAACAATCTATGATGCCATTTTTTTATGGCAAAATTTAAGATCTTGTTGCATGCGCCGTACATATCACCACCATTTCATGGGGGAGTCAGATAAATTTCAAAGCATTGTACCTGAATTTTGTCTCACCAGTCCATCGGCCGAAACATCTTTCCCACCTATGTGGCAAGCATGCACATTACCTGGTTCAGACAAATGCAATATTATAGAAGGTAGATACGTACACAGGTACAGGACACTACAATATTGTGTACGTAAATAAAATGAGACCCATTTCAAACTGATAAAGTGTATCCACTGACATGGATATATGCAATAGCAACGAGAAGCGCACATATGTAAGTGGAAATAATTGATGAGTGCCGTGCAATAAAGCCTGGTCCGAAGATTTGGATACATACGTATTTTTCAGCTACATTTATTATTTTCGGCTAAGCGATGCAGACATTATTGTAATGGTCTTTTTTTAAAGAACTTATTTTGGTTGTTTGTTGATGTTGATACACATGGGCATTTGTGGTGAAATCAACATTGCAAAATGCATTAAATAATATATTTCGAGTTTTGAGTATTACATTAAAAAAAAAACTATTTTCTTTTATTACAGAGTAATCTAATGGCAGATATTTTTTAAGTTTTAGTTAGAAATTCTCTTTCATAGAGGGAGTTGTTGATAAAAAAAATTATTTAAAATGATTGCTCTTTGAACGAACTCGTAGTGAAAATGGGAAAAGATGAAAATGGTTTAACCACAAACCATTTTCATATTTTCCCATTTTGAAAATAAAACAAAAACTGTTGGAAAATAACTTAAGTATTTATTATTTCAGTATTTGGTATTGCCTCCTCTTGCTCTAATGACAGCTTCCAGTCGATTCTTCATTGATCTGATCAAGTTGTTGATGGTATATTGAGGAATACCGTTCCACTCCTCTAATAGGGCTGCCTTTAATTCTTCAGTGGATTAAAGGACTGGATTTCTGTCCGAGCACTGACGGCTACTCCGCGAACACGCCTCAGGATCTGTTGCGCAGCAACACCCGTGAGGAACCGCTTTCGTAACGTACTTGTAATTGTAACAATGAAACGGTCGTCTCTCTCTGAAGTGGGTCGAGGGTGGTCCGTTCTTGGTCTCGAATTAGAGCTACCAGACTCTCAAAATCTCCTGCTAGCTCTCGAGTTAGCAGACTGACTCATTCCAAGACGGCGAGCAACGGTTCCCTGAATAAGACCTTGAGAAAATAGGGCTACAACTTGAGCCGCTTGATCAGGTGCGCGCCGTATCCATGGATGACAGAACAGTTATTGAAATTACGTTAGATGTAAGTAAGCTAGCTTTCCAGATGCAATAATAATAATGAGAAACCGATTACGGGCACTTTGTCAGTTAGCCACCGTAAATTTAAATTTTTCTGAGTTTTTTGTTACAAGTGGCATTTATTTAAAAAGTGCGAAGCAAATATTGATAAAAAGGGTACCAACAGGTACCTAAGGTTTCAAACTTTTAAAACACATACGATTTTTAAGGATAACTATCGTACTTTTCAAAAAATACCTACAAATATACGCGATTATAGGTTGAGTCGATACTTTTGTCCGTAAGTGTAGAATACAATTATGTAAGAAAGATGAGATCGTAAGAATACTTTTGGATTCAGAATTAACTGTTTAGGTATTGACGGATGGAACATTTAAAGCAATCCATAGTACAACTCGTTTGCAGCGCCCGCTCTAGTGCTGACGCCGCCCCGGACAAAATGAAAAACGCCGCCCTTAGTGTCTGTACTGAAAAGAGTTGGCGGCTTGTAACATGTGTCGAGGACGCAGAATGTTTATACGCAATCAAAAAAATGTATGATCATTTATGATATGAGGCTATCTGATTAGTGTTAGAGTTCCATCCAGAAGGACTTACTGCGTTCCCACAAGGAGATACAAAAAGAGAAAGAAAGCGAAAATATAACAGTTTCCATCCGACTAATTGAATTCCAAAACTTTTCAGATTTTTTTGTAGGTTTAAAAAAACTAACTGATTCTCAGTCATGTTTTAAGTTCACCATTCACTTATGCATACACGTAAGACCCCGAGACGGGAATTTCCAGTTCAATTCAATCCTTTAACCCTAAAGACGATCGCTGTGTGCATATGGCTACACAATTATTAGCCAAAATCCACTTTGAAACATATCCAATTTAGGTTTCTTAGAAATTACTTTATGCTAAATGGCGCTTTCACCTTGTTGCTAATTAAAATTCCGCTCCAAAAATTTTGCGCCTTGGGCGACCGCCCGTCTTTCTCCCCCTAGAGTGGGCTCTGCTCATTTTTGTCACACCGGGAAAAGAGTTGTGGCATTTAATTAAGAATTAATTGTTGGTATCGATGGATGCAGGAAGCAAGTGAAACTTGTGGAATATAAGTGGAACACAAAGAAGCCACGATTCTAGAGCAGGTAACCCAATTTTTATACCCCATATCCGCAAGATGGTACAGGGTATGGTATGGCTGTTTGGTACTTAGATTTCAGTACCGGTTCCCGTTTTCTTCATCACCCGATGCACTGGCACTCACAGGTTTTTTTCAACACCCTGGTTTGTTTTTCGGCACCGGTTTTTTTTTCCAACCATGGGCTTATATTCAGGCGCCGGTATTCTAGCACCTGTTCAGGTTTTTTCAGGTTTTCTCAGCACCTATTCAGTTCCGGTTTTTTTCAGGATTTTTTTAGCGCCTGTCCAACACTGAATTATAGCACGCTTTTTGTCAGGGGTTTCTCCTGTTTTTGACCTCAAATTTGGAATAAGCGGTCCAAAATTACCATTCCGAGTATTTATCCCAAAAAAAAGTGGTTGCCATACTAGGCGTGAGCAACCTCAAATTTGAATTTAGCAACTCAAAGTTTCCTAGTGTTTCACTCGCTAAACCGTCTAGTTTGTCCCCTAGTAAATCGGGGTACCATTCTGAGGCGGGCAACCCTACATTTTTTCATGCCTCACAATCTAAATACGAAACACAGTGCGTACTTTGAGCCGGTTTCTACCAACAGTGCGGAGCTAGTAATTCTAAAAAAAAAATTTTTAGTATTGGCCTCAAACTCCAAATCAGTGCAGTAAGATTATAAATGTCAAATATGTACTTGTCCTTGGCCATCATGTTGCCGTTTTTCTCTATATCATGTCTAATTATGTGTACAATCCTTAAGCCATCGCTATTTAATGTATTAAATTAGTGACTAGTGTATGCAATTTTAAAATCGTTGAGATTCTACTTCATTAAAAATCTTTCTCTAACGGATTAGAATTTGTACTCAAATAATAAGCACTAAACATGTGGATTTCGATAAAATAATTCATATCGAGCATGATGCCGTACTCTGTGGCCGTGATCGTTCGGTCGCCACTCTCTGATATAGAAATGCATATAGAAACGAGTTTTCGAAAATCGGTATGAACGTTAATTATTCAGAAAATATGATATATTCTGATCGCAGAGTAAACTAAAAATGCGACTAGAAACAAAGTCGTATGGCTGACAACCGTATCATACTCCGAATTCAGTTGTCGTCGCAACGTTTAAGAATACGAGTTAGTTAGGGTAATCCAGGTGGATGCCTAATATATCATGGTGAATTCCTAGATCCGTGTTAGTACTGAACTCTCTGAATTCTGCAAAAATTATTCTAACGTTCCAGCAGAATAGTAATGGACAATGTTACCTCTGTAAGGTAATTCCCGCATAAACGCTCGCTCTATAACTGACGCCGCGTGAGTCGCCTCGGGCAAGAGAACAATTTACCGCCCTTTAGGTAGATATATAGCATATTCCACATCGTGGAACTACTATGCGTAGGTGCACTTTTACAAAGACAACACACAGTCTGGAATTCCATAATGAAAGCTTAGTATTGAATTTCCCGAGAAATTTTGTTTCATTACAGTAGATGCGCAAATTTCATCCAACTATAGCATCTAACATATTTTAAAAAACTCTGGAAATATACTACGTCCATCTCCGATCAAAACTAAAAAAACGACTTTTTTTCAAATCTTCGGGACACCCTGTTATCTTTGCTCTACCATCTTCTAAGTATGTATTTCGTGCCAAAGACTGTTACCATTCTACACATTTCTTCAAAATTTCATGACGATCGGTTCGCGAGTTATTTATCGAACAGAAAACGGACATATGGACAGACGGACGGACAAAATCAATTTCATAAAGGGTTTTTGTGTTGAGTGTTTATGCGATTCCTTTTATCTCATCTCATTTTATATATGATCTATTTTTTCAGGGGATCAATATTTATTGAGCGTACCTGCACGTGATTCAAAAGGCTAAACAAATATTTTTGACGTCATCTTCCGGAAATCAAATTTAAACATATCGGCTAGCACACCTTCACTTTAAAATGAATTGGGGATCATGCAAACAGCCTCAACTAGAATCCTTAATTCTATGGTGAAAACAAAAGGAATTATATTTTCAATTGTAAAATTGGCGCATAGTTCGTCAATAACTCATTTTTTTAAAGAATAATATAATTAGCGAATTACTTTGGTTCTTGGAAGTAAAATTTTGAAACTTTGGCAAAGCATTGTATCACATCATATCAATTGTATGAAATGACCTTTCAAACCTTGTTATAAAATTCATTGACTATATGTCCATAGTTCGCCATTGAACCACATGCACCTTTCAAATTAAATCTTATCATCGGTATCAGATTTATTGTGGACATCAATCAGTTGATTAACACCCAAAAACAACAATCACGATACCTCGCTTATACATTCATATAAATGTAAACGGAAAGAATTATTACTATGTATTTTCTTCCTGCATGTGGCATGTCGCATCGAATCCGTGAGAAACCTTCCATTGAGATTGTCCACAATCGTAATAAGAATAATCACAGCAGTCAACTTACAAACATTAACTCTGAAAACAAAATTGTCATGAAGACAAACCGCAGTACATGCAGCATCCATCTAACAAATTGGTTAAAGTAAGTCACATGTGATTTTGTCGTTCAACTGTGTTGTTGTTGCTATTGTGTCTTTTCTCCTTTCCACTGGCGCAGGTTTTTGGGGCGGCTTGAAATTTATCGTTGGGTCTTTTGTCTAGCAGCGGGATATTTTAATGCGATCAGATCTTAGATAATATACTTGCTTTATGTCCTACGGTCTTGTAGCTATGGTAACAAGAGTAATAACATTAGTTGTTTGGACGACACACGGTAATGAAGGTCGCTGACCCACTATACTCAAGTATGGTATGGTGTATATGGTCTAATAGAGTTAATACTAATTAATAGTCTTGCAACTTTCAACCAGTTTTTATTTTAACAAATTTAATTCGAAATGTTAAATTGAATTCGGGCATGGATAATATGCGCAGAGAGTAAAAATGTTTGCCTCATTACAAGTGAATATGAATGTGGAACAACAAGATAATCAACAAGATAACTGATGTACCAAACAACTCGTACGACGTCAGCAAACCGTTTCATTATCCACTAATGATGATCAATTAAAGTGCAGGCAAGTACGCGTATGTTCTATCTGTAATAATACGGCCGGATATTGATATCCGTGTCCAGAATTTTAATAACGATCATGTGCAGAACAGTACATGGCATCCATATTTTAATTCACTCTTAACTCATTCTATTGAAGCTTATATGAAAATTTCCTGGAATTTCAATGCCAACTTAAGTCATTTTTGCAATACAAAGTATGAACATTTAACGCGTACCGCAAGTAATAATAAGAGTCCGGAGTCTTTAATAAATGTACATGGTATGGTACGAGTAGTACCATAATATAAGAAGCAATGATCACAATTCAGTGGTAGTCGAAAAGTATCTATACAGTGGCTATTGAATTCGCGAATTGGCTCACGAATACTTAACTTTCAGTTTTAATTCATGTCCAGTGTTATTGACAATTGTTCTTGTTGTTGTCAATTATTATTGTTATATTGAATATTTAAGGCAGTTGAAGACATAAAGTAGTATACTAATATTTAAGCATAGAAATGATTGTTGAATGAATCAAGAGGCTTTGCATTTTAAATCAAAACAATCAATACATTGTCTCTTACTATAAATATTAATAAATTTACCAAATATGCTACAGTAGCATGAGCAAAGCTTTTCATCTTCGCAAGATTTACGAATTTGCAGAAAGTTTATTTTTTGTTATATAATCAAATATTAGATCTTAATGTAAAAACTTTTAAGTAGTAGCGCTTAATCATTATAGCGAATACTCTTAAATTGTTACTGCTTACAAACATTTTCGTACCAGCTGTATTTAGTATAGTGATTTTAGCTCGTGACCCAAACATCCAAAAAAAGAGCTGAATTTTGATGCCAAATTGTTCTATGGTCTGATCGCATTACGCAGTAAAAAGTTGCACTTGCACACAAATATCTTTTTAACTGTAATATTTACAGCAAAATGTTCTGAGAACAATTTAAACTACACAAAATTCCCTTTCTAATGATCTAGGGACGCGGGAACGTCCCGCCCGCCAAAGAAAAACGAAAAAAAAATTAAATAAAAAACAAAACAAAAAAAATGGAAAAAAATTAACAAAGCGACCGAGACTATGTTTACATGACGGAACAAGTACGGGCTTTCGGACCTCTGTAGATCGGACCCTGTTTGGTAGGTATTTTCACTCGCGACGTCTGACGAAGTGTAGAAAATTTCAAGAAGATACGATAGAAAACACTGTAGTTATAAGAGTTTGATCACATTTTTTCGAAAATCTTGTTCTCGTTGTTCTTGTTGTTCATTGACAGGACTACAGCCTTGTAGGGAGCAACTCGGGATTCGCTCTCTTTTCCCAAAGATAGAGTCTGTCCCGAGGGTGTGCATAGGCTATAATTTGCTCCGATCCGTCCAGTAGAAAAAAAGATACAGCGAAAAATGTGAAACTGTATACAGTTTCGGCAGAGCTTCTGGCTTAAGTCTTTTTTTAATTTAAAAAAAAATTGCATATTTGCAAAAGTTGGGAATAGACCCGAAATGCTTAGGAAAGAATCGTATAGTTTTGTGATTTGGTAGAATTGTTAAGAACAATCCCTTGGTTATGTGCTCGAAAATTTCCAGTTGTAGATCGTCTGGAAGAGCAGGAGCAAAGGGTCAAAGCTCCTGTTTCGGGTTATACACGACTACGTACACATGGCTATGGCTATTTCTGATTGCGGGTCATGATACCACTATATCATTGTAAAAGCAATTGCTTGGTAAAGTCGATTGGACAGGAATCGACAGATTTTCGGGACCTCTGATAAAGGATAAATTTTTTTTGACATCTGGTCTGGTATAAATTCTTGTAACGTAACGACGGTGAAGCTCAAGAAGCCTTAACCGATTGGTAGCCCCAATTTGGATCTTAGGAAACATGGATAGATTTAGATCACGTTAGGGCAACGAATAGGTTTAAAGATATTGTTAAGTCGCAGTAAATGTTATTATTACGGCTAAACTTAAGGATAAGGTTTGCGTTGAAATTGAGTTTAATGTTTACGCCAAGGTTAAGTTTAATGTGATGTAAAATGATACTACTAAGGGCTTCCAAGATAACCAAAGTTAGCAAGTGTACTATGGTTACTAAGATTACCAAGGCGACTAAAGTTACTGAGGGTACAGAGGTTTCCAAGGGGGTCATTATTATTCTCAAATAAATTCGTGTTAATAGAGCAGTGAATATCGTCTTGACCTCAAGAAAATGATCGCATTCAATATCATTTAGTGAGATGTTAAGTCGATTTTGTAAATTAAAAACTACAAAAAATCATGATATCTCACAAAAACAACTTTGTTGTGAAAGGTTTCCGCCAAAGAAAAAGTTGTGAGCCACAAAAAGGATTGATATAAATACAATCCCGCCAAAATACTCGCATCTTGAGTCAAAGATTTGCATATCCAAAAGTCGTTGAATCAGTTAACAGCTTCCATTAATTCAAAGCGGTGCGGTACGAGTCAGAATGTATAAAATAATTTTCGCCGTGGTAAACTACGCTGAATTTACCAATGCGTTTGGTGTGTGTGTGTGTGTTGTATGTACCGCGCACCACTCCCGTGCTGTTTTGGTGGAAATTAATTTCTTGCAACGCTTATTGGGGGGAGCTTGAAGAGGGTGTTATTTGCTGCTATGTTCTTTTCTTGATCAAATTTCATTTTGAATCTTCCAGCTTTCAACATAAAATGTTTCTTAATTTTTTTTTACTTTTCTTCGTATATGCGGATTTTCCCTTTTATTAATACAATGAAGGTCTTCAGTAATTCTCACAAGATTGGTTTTATTTTTATTACGCCTATTAAAGCTCCCCACCAAATAGCATTGCAAGAAATTAATTTCCACCAAAACAGCACGGGAGTGGTACGCGGTACATACAACACACACACACATCAAACGCATTGGCAAATTCAGCGTAGTTTACCACAGCGGAAATTTTTTGATACATTCTGACTCGTACCGCACCGCTTTGGAATAATGGAAGCTGTTAACTGATTCAACCACTTTTGGATATGCATATCTTTGACTCAAGATGCGATTATTTTGGCGGGATTGTATTTATATCAATCCTTTTTGTGGCTCACAACTTTTTCTTTGGCGGAAACCTTTTACAACAAAGTTGTTTTTGTGAGATATATTATACCGCATACGTTCTCTTGGCAGATTATATACTAGACCTAAAAACATCCGATGTAATTCCGATTTTTTGATAGTTACATTTGTCTCTCTAGCTCCTGAAGTAATTTAATTGGAGCCATGGTCTTTGGGATAACTATTTCTGTCAATATATAGCTTTCCCACACGGAGACTCAGGCTTCTCCGACAAAGCATACCCATATTTCCACTATTAACATTTTTCTAAAAGATATGCCTGTAACTTATCTGCAAATCACAGCAGGCTGAAAAAAATTTGGTAAACGTTAAGGCTAAGTTGCATTAGACCCTCCACCAAATATTACATCGATATGATTAAAACAAAGGGTACCTTCCATACAAAATGACCCGAAAATTGCTTACGAGCAAAACTTTAATTTTAGTTGACTTGTTCCCTTATTTCTTAATAAACTAGTGGCATTGAATTTTAATAATTTGTATGGGAGGTACCCTTTGTTTTAATCCGTTCGAAGTATTATTTGGTGGAGGGTCTAATGGGGCTTAGCCTTAACGTTTGTCAATTTTTTTCGAGCCTACTGTGATTTGGAGATAAGTTACAGGCATGTCTTTTTGAAAAATGTTAACAGGGGAAATATGGGTATGTTTTGTTGGAGTTGGAGCAGCTAGAGTCTCCATATGGGCCAGCTATACATTGATAGGAATATTCATTCCAATGACCATGGCTCCAATTAAACTACTTCAGGAGCTAGAGAGACAAATGTAACTATCAAAAAATCGGAATTACATAGGATGTTTTTAGGTCTAGTATATGTATAATCCGCCAAGAGAAGGTAACATCATTAGAAAGGGAATTTTGTGTAGTTTAAATTGCTCTCAGAAAATTTTGCTGTAAATATTACAGTTAAAAAGATATTTGCGAAAAATCATAATTTCACCCTTTTGCCACCCCCTCCCCCGCAAATGTGACGCACAAAAAAGTGCAACTTTTTACTGCGTAATGCGATCAAGCCATAGAACAATTTGGCATCAAAAGTCAGCTCTTTTTTTGGATGTTTGGGTTTTATCATTTTTTCAACTAAAATCCCTATACTATATTTACACGAATCTTATTTATGCATAAATTTTTTGCAGACAATAGCCAGTTTGAATTATCATTCAATTGAAGTTCCATTTAGTCAAAAATTGATGGTCATTTTGGATACTTAATTTCGATCTCGATCGTTGCCAGACATTACAAGTTGCGCATAAAAGATTCTATTTGTAGATATTATTGATTCATACTTGTTGTACATAAAAAAAAAAGAATTAAATTTAAAAAATGATTACATACTGTGTTCTATAAGAAGTTACACAGAGCACAATATTCGTAAATGTATCTAAATATCTTCAACGACTTATTGCCTGGGAAGGACTGAGTCCTTAACACGCTTGTTTTTGGATGACGGTTGTTCTGATGACCTTACATATTATTATATTCATTTATGCCTTTATTATTATTATTACTATGCTAAAAAGCATCCTTTCCACATCCAATATGCCACACGGAACGGTCTAAAACAGATGAACCAGGGTGTTGAGACAGCAGCACTAATTTCATAGGATCCCAATTAAAATGGAAAGCCTTGTGTCAGATTTTCAATTTAATATTGGCAACACGAAGCTTTGCACGAGAGCGACTATTAGTTACTCGATATGTAGATCATTTCCACGGTGCGCTCAGTGTACCTACTACAGTTATTATAACTTTTTGTGTTTTGATTTCGAGAAGGCGTTCGATAGTGTTGATTGGGAGTATATTTGGAGAGCTCTTCGTAGGAGGGGCATACCAGATAAAATAATTTCCATCATCAAGGAATCTTATCAGGGAGCCCAATGTCACGTTTTGCACAAGGGTAAGCTTTCAGATCCTTTTGAGGTGCACAGTGGAGTGAGACAAGGTTGCATTTTATCACCTAATCTTTTCCTCATAGCCATTAACGATGTACTAGCGAGCGCGCTTCAAAACCAGAGGAAAGGTATCAGATGGAAAATGTTTGATTACCTGCAACACCTGGACTATGCTGACGATATTTGTCTGCTTTCAAATAAAAAGGAGGATGTAGCTCAAATGGCTGATGCTCTGCATTGCGAAAGCCGTAATGCCGTGCTCAAGATAAACGCTGCCAAGACCAAGTACTTGAGCTCCCATCCTGGTGGACAAAGCGGAATTTGTGTTTCGGGCCAGGCAGTCGAAAAAGTTGACGAATTCTGCTACCTCGGAAGCATAGTCACAGCAGATGGCGGCGCGGACGCTGATGTACAATCGCGTATCAATAAGGCTAGGGCAGCCTTCTTCACTTTGACTCCTTTATGGCAAAATAACAACATTTCCAGGCGCACCAAAATCCGAATCTTCAATTCTATTGTAATATCTGTGCTTCTTTATGGCTGTTCAACTTGGAAGGTGACCAACGAGATAACAACTAAGCTGCAAACTTTCGTAAACCAGTGCCTACGGCGCATCCTACAAATCCGCTGGCCGGAGATTATTTCCAATGATGATCTCCTGAGTATCACAGGCCTGGATTGGATAGGCACTTCTGTCAAAAGGCGAAAGTGGCAATGGATAGGTCATACTCTCCGAAGAGGGCCAACAAATATTGCAAAGCAGGCCCTAGATTGGAACCCTCAGGGAGCCAATGCTAGACGCCGTGTTGGACGGCCAAGAAACACGTGGAGAAGATCGGTTAATATCGAGGCTGCTTCATTAAACAAACAGTGGTCAGACCTAAAGACGATGGCACAGAACAGAACGAGGTGGAAAGTAGGCGTAGTTGATGCCCTATGCCCCACAAGGGGTTAACAGGAACCAGAGAGTGTTTAGAGAATATGATAATCCTTTTCCTTAGCCCCTAGTGGGTCAAATATGGCATTTTATAATGAAAACTCTCATTAGCTCGCATTTCAAGCCTTTTTTTCTATGTATCAGGTTGAATTTCGGGGTCCGGGAACAAAATGGAAAATAACTTTTTCGAAGATTTAGATAAAAACTGTATCTGCATGTTAATCTTTTCTCAAGGATATTCTATCCAAATTTTCATTACAGAATGCTTATCGGGGACCTTTAATTAATATGGTTTTTTTATAGCATTTACACGTAACGATAACAATCCCAACAAAATATAAGTTCTTGAACCTTTGAGCGATGCACTACAGTCGATCTCCGATATTCCGGATTGATAAGGACCGAAACCTATGCGGATTGACGAATTATCTGAAATGTACTAATTATTATTCTGCTTTTTTTTGAAATTGAATATTTTGGGTTTTAAGTGGCTTCTAGGTCTGTACATGGGTATTATAGGGTATACAGACATCGTGCTATTCGCACGATTAGAACTCGGTCTCATTTAGATTACTTTTTTAACATTTTCCCTTTCCGGATTTCAAACTTTAATTTTTGACCGCATTGTGTCGAACTGACAAAACCGAAGATTCCTCTAAGCAATAGACTTCTGAGTAAGAATGCTGCTATAGTCTAAAGAGTGGAAAGAGCAAGGCACAAACAAATTATCATGCCGTGCTCTGAGGCCGTGATCTTTCGAGTTTTCGAAACACGACATTCCTGTCATCCGTTTATCATTCAGAAGAAGATAAGGAACATTCTAAACGCAAAAAATATACTAAAATTCGAATCTAGTTGTCGTCAAAACGTGTACGATTACCTACACACGGTACGCTTCAACGCACCATGGCCCTAAAGGATTTAAGGCAAAACAAGTAAATAATTTTTACATCTACTTTTAAATGGAGTCAGCATAAAATCGGGCACCAATTAAAAGCAGACTCGCTAGAGTCTCCGGAAAAATATAGATAAATTAAAAAAACTATTATGTCGGTCAGACAGACCAATGCGCGAATACAGGAAGGTTAACGGTTATTTTGATATATGATTCAAATATGTAAAGTGTTTCATATAGGTAACGGGATCTATTGAAATTAAAATAGCGAGTGCCACACGTGTATGTTTAGATTCACTAATATTAACGAGTAGTTTCTCCGCGATAAGTCATGTTTTGTTAAATGTAATATTAATTATTATCTGGAATTCATTGTTAGGAGTCCTGTGGTACAATAATGTAGGTGCGTTCCGCTACACCCCCCACTTTTGAAAATTACTAAAAAAATCATTGCACCGTTACGTGCTCATTATGTACCACATTTAAACATTTTGTGCTAGTCAACTTTTAGAGATATTAGCAATTCAAAGGGGGTGTAGCTGAACGTTCTTCTACACCCCCCCCCCCCCCAAACAGAAAAAATCAACTTACGGGCTTCGAACCTATATTTTCGTAATTGTTGAGTTATGTGCTAATTATGTACCGAAATTAAACATTTTGTGCTAGTCAACTTTAGAAGATATTAGCAATTGAAAATGGCGTGTTTAGTCCAGTCAAATTAGGGCTCTGAATTGAAAAAATAGGTGACGGCTCATTTTTGTTGTTTTTAAATCAGTTAGCTTCCAGGAATCTACACAGCAAAAAATCCGGTGTGAATTTAACTCCGAAAATTGTCGAATAGGGTCCCTCCGTTTGGACAAAATATTGTTTTATCCAAATGGATGAACACAAAAGTCTACTTCCAATTACACCAAAAGGAGTAATACTCGATATTTTTGGGATAAAAATAAAACACAAGTTTCACAGAACATTTAACTCATAAATGAGTTTTGTATAACTCGCATTTACCTCTCTATAGGTGTTGGCGACATTTCATTTACCTCTTTACGCTCTAAAAATGCATAATAAACTACCTGCCTACAGTGGGATTCGATCCAGCGACTCTATGATTTGAAGACTAACGCCCTACCTACTACACCACATAGACTATAGGGGATGACGTTCGTAATTTGCACCATATATTACGTGCGGAATTAACTCCATTTTAAGTAAATTTTAACACCATATAGACAAAAACTGATATAATTTCGAATAAAAGTTATTATTTATCCAAATGACTTTTATTTTGAGTGTTTTATCCTAATGGATAAAAGGAAAATGTTATACTCGGGACGGAGTGAAATAAATGTATTTAACTCCATAGGTATAAAAAAAATAAACCTTTTTGGATAAATGTTGGTTCACACCGCCTGATTTTTTGCTGTGTAAAGCTCATTTTACCGAAAAAAAAAATGATGGGCAATGTCCCAAAAGGACGAAAAAGGATTATATTTAATACTTCTCCGGAGGTCGGCATGCGGGGTATCAGTGCAAAGGGTAGGTCGAGTACATTATATATCCGATGATTTTTTTTTGTTTCAAAGACCTTCAACGGAGTAAACCGAGCTTAAATGGAAAATTATCGCTCGCTCAAGTCAAGTTGAATGTACTTCTTACATGGGAAGAGAATAGTAAAAACACGTCGCGAAAACTCAGAAAATCTGCAAATTCGTCGTACTTAATTGCGGTGCGTACAGGTTCAATTAACGCCCTCGGGACGTATGAAAATTGGCCAGATACATGACGTGAAATTGTGCGTTCCGTATTCCCCCACTTCCATAAATTACGTAAACAATCATTGTTATGTACCGCATTTAAACATTATGCGCTAGTCAACTTGGACGAATATTTAAACGACGAATGTTTAAATGTGGTACATAATTAGCACATAATGAGCACGTAACGGTGCAATGATTTTTTTAGTAAAAAGTGGGGGTGTAGCGGAACGCACCTCAATAATGTGGAAAGTAAAACGACTATCTTCCTAAAAAATAGCGCACAGTTAAAACGTTGCTAATAATTTCTTTCGGTACATTGGCCATTGACATGGAGAAGGTAGAAAGTTACACATAACGGCTGCTAAGAAAAGCTTCGGAATGGTTCCTTATTTTTTGGCACTCTTCAAATAACGGTAAGTGTTATGATTACTCACAGGTACTTCCCCTTTTTTAAAACATTTGCAATTAATGAAAGAAATCGCGCAGCTTATTTATTTTAATTGTTATGCCAAGCTTCAAGGTTTCGAGCTTAGAGTTATGTCTCAAATGGGCTTTCGATCTAACGAGATAAACACTGCAAAACCAACGTCAGGCTTTCAACGTCAATTCCTTCACATCACATAAAATCCTTTATAAATTGAAACCTTTATGTATTCGGCTAAACGTTAACCTAAAAAGATACTCCATTAAATACTTCTCTATAGTAGATATTTACTGGATGACATAACACACGCATGCAATAGTATCTTCTAAATTAACACACACCAGCAATATTCAATAGCAGAGAATCTCGGTTGTGTTATTTCATCTTAATAGTGCGAATGTCGCATTGTCATCCGATAAATGGTTGACCGTAGTTTTATAGAAGGATGGACTTTGTAACTTTTGGAAGTATTGGAACTTATGAAGTGCTCTGGAATACCAAGCTTCTTCAATAGTATTCTTTGCAATCTTTCATGAAACCAACATTTCCTCACTTATTGGTAACTTATGAACCAATTAGGATGATCTCTGCGCAGAAACTGACTGCATTTTATTGATGAATATGTGAATTTAATCAACATCAACTGATTGATATATAAAGTAGAAGGTTAATTGCAGAAGATTCGATAAAGAAATGTTACACTGAGAAAAAAACTAGAATGGTTATCTAAAGAAATAGTCGAATTTATCTAAAGTTCGCGTTGATTTTCAGCTTATGATTCTATGTATTTGAAACAGCTACGAAGATATGGATAGTTTTTCTATTCGTCATTAGTTGAAACATCTACTTTATTTGCAAATACAATTAATTCATTTGTAAAGACAGCTATTCATTATTTATAAATTGTTAAATGTTGGATAGCTAAATTGTGTTGAAGAAAAAAGAACGATTGTTTGTAGTTAAATTTTATATTTGAATAGTACAATCAACAACTATTGTGAAAGAATTGACTAAACTTTTTCTTCTAATCTTGCGTGGTTAAATGAACGAATTTAATAGTATTTTCAGCTGCGAAGATTAGAGAAATCAGCTATTTCTTTGGTAAAACTATCTAAATTTAAGTCAACTACTTCACTTTAGATAAAAAGTCTAAACCATTTTTTTCAGCGTAAGCATTTCTATATTACCATCAACGACGTAATCTGCGATTCTCTACGCGACCATAAAAGTAAAGGTATCAGGTGGAAGTTATTCGATTAACTTCAGCACCTGTACTACGCCGACGACATTTGCCTTTTCTCAAACACACCAGATCATCTGGCTTAAATAACGGATGCTTTGCATCGTGAAAGTCCAAGTGCTGCCTTAAAAATTAATGCCACTAAGACTAAATACATGAGCTTGTCATCAGGAGGGCAAAACACCATTTCTATCTCCGGACAACCGATAGAAAAAGTCGAGGACTTTACTTACCTTGGAAGCGTAGTGACCACCCAAAAATACACGGAGAAGATCTGTTGAGGCAGAGGGAAAATCGTGGGACCAGCTAAAGGCGATGGCTGCTAATAGGCAGAGGTGGAAAAGAGGCGTAGTCAATGCCCTATGCCCCACTAGGGGTTAAAAGGAACCAGAGAGAGATAGAAGCAACTAGTAATCATTTGTAGTGTTTACGAGCAATGTAAACATGAGTGGTTAGCGTGTAGGACGGGTAATACGATAGTCATGGGTTCGATGCTAGCTGCGGGAATATTTTTTTTAAGTTTAACTTTTTGCAAACGCGAGAAAATGACAGAAGATGATGATATAACCCACATGAAGTATGCCTTTTTCGAAGTATAATTTAGTGCTATAATAAGGTTCTATTGGATTAAAAAACGGCGCCAAATGCCATCATTGGACTATTATCCAACGTTTAAACCCTGTTGAGTGCTCCTATTATTGTAACGAGAGAATATTCTATGAAGTAGGTATTATAGGGATAAAATTGTTACTTGGGGAAGGTACATAATTCCTATAAGGACAATCGATTCTACTAATGTGGACAACTAAAAAATTATGGATGATTTATACTTCACACATATGTAAATTTGTAATGCTTCAAAAAACACCAGACGATATAATGCCTTTTCATTCATTCAAGCATAAACCACATCGACTTTAAAATTCAAGGACATGGTGTAGTTTTCGTTCTCGTTACCAAATCATGTGACGAATATAGCTTATACACACTCCAACTCCAACCAACCCCCTTCCATATTATAGACTTAACCATTTCAAGTCTCATTCAATTGCATTCGCCCTTGCATTTTTATGTTTTACATACGACCCATCATACGACATTTGCAGAGTATGCTTGCTTCAGTATAATATTGTCTCGGTTTGATTCACACTTACAAACACCATAACCGTCTAGAATACTTTATAAGTATGTAGGTAATTTCTTTCGTTATTTTTTATCTGTCTGACCTAATGGTACTATGGCTGCAATACTCGTCCTCCAAACCGAGCATAAGGTAACCACACCAAACAACATACACCAAACAATAATGCCACAGACATCATGCACTATAACTCAGCCAGCAGAACAAACATACTCACATAGCTCGCCCACTTATGTGTGTCTAGCAAAGACAAGAAGAACGATATAATAACATGAACGTATGCATTAAAAACCCTCCCTAATTCTAAGAATTGCGGTCGCGAATTTTTGAATTTTTGCAACAGCATAACACACTACCAAATATGTACTTCTATGTCTCGGGCATATATATTTATATGATATAAAAATAAAAAATACAAAAAGGCCAAGCAATTTTGGCAAAAGTAACGCCAACGAGTGCACGAAGGCCTTGCAACGAAAATCCAGAAAAAAAAAATAATAAACCGAAAAGGGAATCCAAGAAGAAGAAACCAAAACTGAAAACGAGAATTGCAACCTATACCTACACACGATACGTTTCGTTTTCGAGGAGCTAAAGATACTTTTAGTAGATGGATAAGTAACACGAAAAGTAAGAGCAAAAGGAAGACATCAATGCAACTAAGTTATTTAAAGAGTTACCGGCAAGCATTTAGCGAGTGTATTATATGTAGAAGGATATGGATACATTGTGTGTAATCGAAGTAGAGGGGAAGGTTCTATACTTCTGCCGCACTTTAAGATTACCACGAACACTTCCGTTTCAGTTTTCCCATTACTACTATAGTAAATTACTTCTGCCTCCAATCAGTGCTATGATTTAGTCTGAATGGAAAAAAGCAAACAAAACATCTTCGAAAGAGTTTCATATTTTGACAGGTAAAAAAATCTTCCCCTCACTCACTATGTAGTCACTACACTAACTTTCATTGCATTGCTATGTGATACAGATATTTGTACATATGTATTTGTTTTCGAATCCAGTTTGTTTTTAATAAAGATTAGCTTAAATCATCTTATGCGTTATTCACCACAATATCCTTTGCCCCGCATCAGCTTAGCAACTTTAATTACAGTAGAACCCCGTTTAACTGAGCTTTGTTTATTTGAAAAGGAAGGTAGAGGTTAAATTTCGATAACATTCTTATTGAAACTTTGGCTTGTTCTGCTATCCGTTCTCATAGGGAGAACTTTTGTGTTTCCGATATTTTCCACTATGTGTCCGCTATATGGCGGACTGTAAGATAAGTGTCGCTAGTGTCGATAAGAAGACCTAGAAAATTCTCCTTACTGAGCTGATAGCGTAATGTTCCGAAACTTTTGCGAAAGGCAAAAATTAGAAAGCTGTCAATTGCATCGAAACCTATAGAAAAGGACCAAAAACCATAAAACTCTTAGCTTAGAAAATAATTCCCTGTTTGTCATCAATTGAGTATTTGTCCAAAAACTTACGTCTTACAATGTACAATGTACCAACTATTAAATAATTTTCCTAACTAACCTCAATTAAGTTTCAATAGCATCGCTGGGTAGTCTGGCTCAACGCCGAATACATTGGTAGAACACCAAGATCTTGGGGAAATACGGTCACACCAAACCGAGAAGGGATCATAATCAAGGCTCATGCCAAAATAGAATCTTTCATTGCCGCACCTCAACCATCATCACCCTCCTTCACCACCCTTCAATAGATACATCCTTCGCCACAGAAATTCTGCAACTTTGAAGCCGTTTACGGTCTTCGTTTCACAGCGAAGAAGCAGTCAAAAATTAAGTATCCTCTCAGTGTCGTACATTTCGCTGTTTCTTATCTTGCAATTTTTCAAAAGATACACAGCAGCAAGCCCATGCAGAAAACAGATAAAAAGTGTGCAGAAGACACCATTTAAACATTTGTTGGAAATAGGCTAAGAAGATTGGCGATACCCAAGAACACAGTGCACAGAACACACTACTGACCAACTTTTATGAGGATCTGCGATAACGACTAAAAAAACGTGCCGCGAACATTGCAAAGACGAAACTTAACTTTTACTTACGTTGTCGGGAATATCTTTAGTTAAATTGTGCTGGCGCATGTATTTTAGTTGGATAGTATGTACAGGAGTCAGGAGTGTACCATACCTATATCCTGTCTGTATGTATGCACATAATATAAATATAGTTATGTGCGGTGCCGGTCTTATTTGGGTGACTTGACTGGGCAGGACGTATGAAACGCATAGCGTGCATTGGTGGCGTGGGCCAAATTTATACGAACATATGCTTCGTCTTTTTCGGATACGGTCTTGTTGATGAAACTAAGTTTTTCTCGGAAGCGAAAAGTATAAACTTCATTCTCGCGAAGCAGGATAATTTTTCGTAGAATTGCAGGTGAGCCAACTCGCCAAATTGCATTATATGAGCTCACGAACAACATAAAAGATTGCGAATAAAAACGCCGATTTTACCCTTCATTGCTAATTGTGTCGACATACTGTATACGTATTTATGCTTAGACTTAGACGGACGATTACGATGTGGAGGAGTTTACATACAAGACAGGCGATTTTATGATTAGTGATGCATATCATATAGGTACAGGGGTAAGTAATTCTTGTAGGATGGATTTAAGCAAACACCTCACAAATTTGTAGATTCTATCTTAGTGTTTGTGGAAGTCATAGAAAATCAAAAAATTTAGATGTAGGTACCGACCGAATAAACATAAAAAATGGCATTCATCGAATAAATTGTAATGAAAAGTTTTTCTTCATGAAACGTATTCAACTCAAATTTTAACATCCGCAATTTCTCGCAATCTTTTGATTGTCAAAATTTATTTAAAAAAAAAATTTTAATTTCAATTCAATTTATTATTTTCATAAGGATACAATTCACATTGTGGATATTCAATTCTTAAGAGTACATATGGGATCAATCTATGCAACTTTATATAATTATTCCTTCTTTTCTACCGTCCCAGATAAATCAAAGGTTTTAAAAAATGTAGATTCCTATTTTGAAATGAAGATGCATCGGAGTTGCATGGGGATACAATAATCTCACAAAAACAACAATGTCGTAAAAGGTTTCTGCCAAAGAAAAAATCATCAGCCGCAAAACGGATTGATATACATAATAGGCCAGTCATTTTATGATTTTAGGTCGCAAAAAATAGCTCGACTCTGGTTGTTAGGGTAGATACCAGAAGTGTACCACCAAGTTTGCAACTTCGAAAAACCTGTGCTAACCCCGTGACCCTAAAAAAACCTCAAAAGTTTCGGACGTTTTTCATATTTTGGTTTGTAATTTCCAAAAGGTACATCCCTACAAGAAAATCGTATACTGGATTTTTAAAGCTTACAAAACGTTCTTTAATTTTAGCCCACCTCCAGCTTTGTAGGTGCAAAAAATCCCAAGATACAGCACTTTAAACATTGATTTTTCTAACAAAAGTTTGAAATTGAATTTTAGTCATCTTCCGAACTAAATATTGACATTCTACGGACAAAGTCATGTGACACGAAGTTTTAAACCAGTTACTTAGCTGTATATATGTCGGAATGAATGGAATCGGACCATGGGGTCATAGGGCTGCTCCTGAAAATTATGTTCTTCTAAGACTTTTTTTTTCTTTATGTTCCAATATTAACCAAACTTCACCCTTTCTTGTTAAGCCTCAAAAAATATATAGGAAGGGATGAAATCGGAACACTACGTCATAGGGCTGTCATACAAACCAACCCCTGGGAATTAGGTTCTTCTAGGAAAACCTTTTTCCTTACGAACCAATGTTAGCCAAACCTCACCCAAATGTGTTCCTAATAAAGCCTTAAAACATATCTAGGAATGGATGGAATCGGAACATTACGTCATAGGGCTGTCATGCAAACCAACCCCTAAACATTAGGTTTTTGTGAGAAAAACTTATTTTCTTTCTGAATCTTAACCAAAATTCATCCAACTGTAGTAAGCACCTTTCAAAAATTACAAACCAAAATATGACAACAGTCCGAAAATTTTGAGGTTTTTTAGGGTCACGGGGTTAGCACAGGTTTTTTGAAGTTGCAAACACTACTGGTATCTATCCTAGCAATATCCCAAAAAACCAGAGCCGAACTATTTTTTGCGTTCTAATGCCTTATATTTCGGTTTATTGACTGGCCTATAAATACAATCTCACCAAAATACACAGTCGCATCTTGTCTCAGGGACGGTACTATTTGCTGCTATGTTCTTTGCTTGATTAGATTTCATTTTGGAGCTTCCAGCCTTGTAAAAAATAAAAATTCGGTTTAGAACCTTATTTTGCTTTCCTTTATATAGAACAAGTTTTTCTTTTTTGCTTTACATTAAAGTTCTTTCGTAATAAGATTGGTTTTATTCTGTTATGAACCTTATTCCACCAAACCAGCGCGGTATCGGCACGCACTTCATACATTCTGACGCAAAGCGCTGCTGCACCAGTTGCCGGTAAGAAATGAAAATTAGAAAGAATGATACTTAATTAAATGCAATATCTACTCTATCACGACATCAGAGCAGCCACTAATCAATTTGGAATTAAAGTAGGGTTAGACACTGAAGATGCCATCGATAAAGTGAAAAAAAAACGATACCAAATGTGGCACCTCGGAGGTGCCTTCGACATTTCCGGGGCTTTTGATAACTTATGGTGGCCCGCAATATTAAAAGGGAGCTCCAATATTAGGGAATGTCCATCCAACCTATATACAAGATTCTTGCCAACTATCTTAAAGATAGGTAAGTGGCAGTCATATCTAAGCACGGAAAAGTGCAAAAGGAAGTTAAAAAAGGATGCCCTCAAGGATCAATTTTATGTCCCAGTTATGGAATATTGTCTTTGAAGACCTGCTACGAACTGTAGCAACAGAGGAAGTAGATGCTACACTGCTAGCCTACGCGGACGACATACTTGTTTTAGTGCACGGCATAACAAGAACCGTAATTGAAGAAAAAGCGACAAGAGTGTCGCTAATAAAATAATGGTGTGATGGCGTAAAGTTCGCGCTCTCTCCCACCAAAACACAAATGGTAAAAGTGAAGCTCGAAAGGCCACTCGTAGTTCGAATACAGAGACACTCAATAAAAGTGGTTAAAACAAAAAGATACTTTGGGTTTTGGAGCGACTGCAGATTGAACCCCCCAGATCACTTAACAAAAATGAGCAAGCAAAGCGAAAACTGCATTTAGTGCCCCAACGAATTAAGCTAAACATGCATATGTACTGCAATATCAGTCTAGAAAAACTCATCATCATCATCATCAATGAGGCACGATAGCCCAACGTCGGGCTTGGACCGCCTGAATCGTTGACCTCCAATTGTCGCGGTTACGTGAAATTGTTCTCCAGTTTCGAAAGCCCAGCAGCTAGTGAGCGTCTTCACCGTTCACCTACGGAGTTCTCCCGGAGAGCTCTCGGTCGTCCACGCAACCTCGCTCCGTCAATTCGTTGTGCGTTCATTACTTTCCTTGGCATGCAATTATCGTACATGCCTCGCCCACTGCAAAAGTTGAAGCTTTACGATTTTCGTTACTTCCAGCTCATCGTACAATTGATACAGCTCGTGGTTGTACCGGATATTAACCTCGCTCGCGAATGGCTCCGGAAATTCGCCGAAGGATCTTCCGTTCGAATCTGTCTAGCAAAATTTCGGAGGCTTTGGTGAGGGTCCACGTTTCGCAGCCATAACATAGCACGGGTCGGATGATCGTTTTGTACACGCGGAGCTTCGTGTTCCTAGGCGCAAGTTTCGAATTTATTATAGGGAGGACCGAGAAATAGGTCTTATTGGCTAGTTGTATCCGTCGCTTAATTTCGTCGGTTTCGTTGGCGTCCTTTGATAAGTTACAATCCAGATAGTTGAAGTTGTCTACATACTCGAAATTGAGGTCCCCCACTGCGATGCTTGAATTTGCTGGCGTCCTTGTTTTCGATTGCATCATGGCCTTTGTTTTCCTTTCGTTGATATGTAGTCCAACTTCCTTTGCGGCGTTATTGAGGTTATGCAGAAGGCTTTCTGCATCACCCAATCTTCGAGACATGATGTTGATGTCGTCGCCCGTACGGTGCTAATTGAGTCGACTTGATGAGTAGCGTTCCGCTGCTGTCCATATTCATGGCTCGAATTATGTACATACTCCAAAGCAAGTTTGAAGAGCGTCGGCGCCAGCCCATGGCCCTGTTCGAGTCCAGTACGAGTTTCAAATAGTCGGTTCTGCACCCTGACCTGCGAGACGGTATTAGTCATTGTCATCCTTGTGAGTCGCACTAACTTTGCCGGTATTCCATAATGCAGCAAAATGTTATACAGTACACTTCGATCGATACTGTCGTATGCCAGCTTGAAGTCGACAAAGATTTGGTATACGTCGATGTTATATTCCCAGCACTTTTGGAGTAGTAGCTTCACTGTGAAAAGCTGATCGGTCGTTGAGCGACCAGGTCTGAAGCCGCCTTGATACTCGCCAATGATTCGTTCTGCGTACGGATTGATTCTCTTTTCGAGAATATTCGATAAAATCTTTTAGGCCGTACAAACTAATGATATGCCCCTGTAATTCTCACACTTCAGCTTGTCGCCCTTTTTGTGGATTGGGCAGATTATACTTTTGCGCCCATCTTCGGGGATTACCTCGTCATTCCATATTTTCAACAGTATCACATGTATAGCGTTGGTCAGGCACGTTCCACCATGCTTCAGTAGTTCTGCTGGGATCTCGTCAACCCCGGGCGCTTTATTACGTTGGAGCGATTGTATGGCGAGACTCAGCTCCTCTACTGTTGGGGGTTGAACGGGAGGTCCTGGTTCGGCTAACTGCTCAAGAGCTTGCTCCTTGGGGGATGTTGATGGTACATTGAGGAGCTCTTTAAAATGCGAGGCCCATCGTATGTTTATGCTTACGATGTCGCTGATGATGTTACCATCCTTGTCCTTACATAGGCTTGTCCTGGGTTGATATCCGTTCTTTACATTATTTATAAACTTGTAAGCCTGTCTAGTGTTCTTACTGGCTAATCTTTGATTTATTTGCTGTAACTGCTCGTCAAAATGTTAGCGTTTCTTACGTCTAATTAACTTATTAGATACTCGCCGAAGTTCGTTATATCTTTCTTTTTTGGCTCGGGATGCGCGTTGTGTGTACTGGCGATAGGCTTCATTTTTCGCCTCAATCGAGGCCCTGCATTCATCGTCGAACCAGTCTGTTCGTTTTCGCCGGCCTTTATAGCCCACGACCTCTTCTGCAACTCCTTTGATGCTGTCTTTGCGCTCCTCCCAGAACGCATGGATGCCTAAATTATTGATGTTATCAAGCATGGGCGACAGTTTTTCCTCAAGCGCTGTAGTATACGCAGCCGCCGTGGCATCATCAATCAAATTGTCAACCTCGAATATCTTGGCAGGATTGATTCTCGTTAGGTGCACCGAAGAAGAAAAAACTCGCGAAAATTACGTTCGCCTATTCAATGAGATTTTACTGAAAATACGGATTTCGTATTTATATAGATTTGTGATAACCATAGCAAATGCTGATGACTTCAGGAGCCAAAAGTGGTTCACGGACTACGGATAAAGAACTGTTGTTTTGGATGCTATCTTTCATTTTCGCATGACATATAATCACACTAATCAAATTGATGTTTTTCCTAAGTGCTCAACAACCTCCGATCAAATAGTCAGCATCAGTGGCGGATTTACCAGTAGGCTGAGTAGGCTGGAGCCTAGGGCGGCAGATTTGACGGGGGCGGCGGATTTGGGCAAATATTTTTTTAAGTTAAGCGCGTTACTTACACATTTAATACCGTTGAAACCCGAATTCCAAATACAAATTTCAAATTCTTAATTGGCTATGGAATTAATGCAATGCTTCCATATGACATAAGGATTCCAGATGGAACATTTAACAAGTACAATCCTAAATACTAGGAACAAACCGTGGCATAGAGCCGGGAAGTGATCAATCGATTAATTAAATGAGGCCGCCAAAGGTCAGCAGAAAAGAATGATTGGTTATTTCCATATTTAATACACTAGGTTCAAATCTGAAGTATCTGCAACACCGTTTAGATGTTAAGTCCTAGATGTTAAGCTGAAACAACAGGTTTTATCAAATAAATTGCGAAATAGAAATGAGAAGGAATCGCTACGATGAAGGTAAACTTGAAAATTTACGCGTTGAAGAAAGTACCCCAGAGTGACATAGGGCACCACAACCACCGAACTTTTGTTTTAACCACAGAAATTCAAAAATGTACGCTAAAAATGTTTCCCACCAAAACACTTCAATTCTAGAAAACTCACCTGTGAAAAACTATGTTTCAGAAATGGTACCGGTTTTTATCGCTGAATTTTTTGATTCGTTTTCAGAATATACCCTCAATTCTTTGCAACAAATCTGCTTCAATTTGCAAACCACAAATACATAACAGAAAGAGAAGCATCTGATTAGTAACACCAATATATAAATTGGGCGAAGAAGAATTACTAACAAATTTTCGGCCAATTTCGCTTGTTAATACTTTTGCGAAAATCCTAGAACGTTGTGTCAAAACAAGATTAAATAAATTTCTCGAGGAAAACAAACTTTTGTCAGACTTCCAGTATGGATTCAGACAAAATAAAGGAACTGACTGTGCCCTGGCTGAGATGTCTAAATTTATTTACGGTTTGGACAGTGGGGAAAAGGTTTTGGGAATATCCCTCAACGTAGCTAAAGCTTTCGACACCATACCTCACACCATGTTGATTGAAAAACTATCAAGATTGGGAATTAATAATAGCCAACTGAATTGGTTCAAATCGTACCTGTCGAATAAAGTCCAACAAGTAAAATTGGGTGGTTTCACCAGTGATAAAATGGTAAATAGTCCTTTTGGTTTGCCACAAGGCACCGTGCTTTCCCCATTGCTCTTTATTGCCTACGTTAACACATCTTCGATATAACAAATAGTTCATCAACCGTCAAATCATAAATACTAGGCTTTGCTGATGACACAGCCATATTAATAGCAGGTTCCTTTTGGAGTGAGATATCTCAACATGCAGCAGAAATACTCAAGAATATTAATTTATGGTTTCAAGAAAATGGTTTAAAATTAAATATTGAAAAGACATTGTAGTCCCATTTAGTTGTACTGCTGTAGGCTTGCCCGACCAAATTCAACATTTCCTATGCATTGTACATCCTGTCACTTTCCATCCTGTAAATGTCCCTTCCTTCCTTTTTCTAGGACTGTTAAATATTTAGGCGTCACTATTGATTCACACCTACGATGGACTGACCACTTTAAAGTATTAAATGCAAAGTTAAGTAAGTTAATCTTCAGCTTCAGACAACTAAAAGTAATACTTTGCTTAGAAGAACTCCTAAAAGTATACTATGCCATTTTCCAGTCTTGTTTACAGTATGGAATCGTTGCATGGGGAGGTACATTTACGACACACTTGAAACCCCTCTGCATATGTCAAGCGCGGGTCCTTAGAGTTATATTAGGTGTTCGTAGAACTTTTCCGACACAAGATGTATTTGAAATTCGTCCAGTAATGCAAGTCAGACAACTATATTTTTTAAGCGCCGGTTGTTTCAAATATTTATCAATTCAGCGGCTTAGAAGACATCGATTCCGACAAAACAAAAAGGTTGGTTGATTCTCCTCAACCAATATCAACATAAGAAGGGGTCACTTCACATATTACCATAGTTTCAATAGCAGTCCTTGTTTTCGAACAGATTCATGTCGAGATTGCGAATCATTTCATGACCACCTCGTTGGCCCGACATAACCACAGCTGTTTCTTATTCTCTGAAAGTTATGCTTGAAATAGATTACGCGCATCAGCAGCAGCATCGGCAGAATTTCATAGCTGACAAATATTCTGAATGCCAAGTCCTCTGCTCGACATTTTTGTCAGCAATGTAAAATGCATTGCGCTTGACGTTTCGCGATGCCGATGCTGCTACTGATGCGCGTAATCTATTTCAAGCATTATTGTTCTTGAAACCACGTGTCTATGAAAATAAACTCAACCCGTAGGGAAAACTAAAAGGGTTCATCAGCGAGGAGATCGGGCGAATTGAGAAGATGAGCTGATGAAAATGTTTCCAAAAAGGATTACAAAAGTTTAGTAATGGACCGCTCAATATAAGAAGGAAACATTTGGTACTGCAGTTTTCAGTATGATGTGAAAAAAAGTTGCATGTGCTCATAGGGGGGAGGGGGGTAGGAAGCCGTCAAGTGCTTTCTGTGCCCCTGCCGCTCCTGTAAATACGCGACTGTACCAATTTTTTTGATGGCGTTTTTCTCAAACAAATTATACAATCGATTCTATCAGTATTGATAAATTATGCACTAAGAAAAAGAAGAACATACCCTTCAAACCGACGCTTCTTTAAATTAGATCTATCCCATAGAGACTGAAGAATGCTCAGGACCCATGAAGTGGAAAGCACTCACCTACTAAATGGCAAAGGTCAATCAAAGAAATTTATCATTGAGTAATAATTTTCGACACAAGATAGCAATAGTTTTCTACACAATTTTGTACAATTTGATTTGGTGGGAAACGATGAAAAGCTAAACGCCTTGATTATTGTTACGTCCCTTCAGCAATATTCTCGCAGAGCTCGGTAGGGGCGGCGAAATGTCAATAGCCTACTAGCGGCAAATATGTAGATCCGCCACTGGTCAGCATGTCTACATCTTGAATATTCAATGATGACGCTTAAGGAAAAAAAGGAGAAGATTCAACATCATTGTGGATTGTGTATATGAAATGATACTCCGCGTACTAAGTACCACCTTCTTCAGTAAAATTGTTTAGAACTAATCGAAATTATGCGCTCAGCGCAACGTACGTAATCGGTATTTAATAAACATAGCTTGAAATTGATTCTTATATCTTGACTGAATAGATTGACCGAAAGCCGCAATATCGCAGAGAAGCGTTAAGGCCAAATAAGATGTATAAAATGAAATGAGTAACAAGTGGATTATTTATCATTATACAAAGATATTTAGCCGACAATAGAGATTTGCTATAGTAAGATTTGAGATCTTTGGACTGAATTTGTTTATGTTTATAGATTAGCATTTTTTGTTTGTAATACATTCATACTCGATTCAGTAGATTATTCAACTGTGCACTCTGCAATTTGTTATTAGTAAATCTGTTTATTTATTTATTCTTTATAATTTCTTTATTCTTTTCGATGCACATTGGGTATACACACTGTTTTGCTTACTTAATTTTTATATTAGCTTCTCTGAAAACTTTTTAAGTTTGACTGTATTGTATAAATTTTAGTGAGCATGCGATGCTTAAGTGGATAAAATGATGATTCTGGTTCAATCTCGTATAAGCATACATTACAAGGTGAGCTAGGTTTCATCGATAAATCATATATTTGTACATAAATTCTTCTAGGACTCTCTTTTTATATTTATCTTATTAAATTTACCTACACCTAGATTATGTTAGATCTTTTCAAAGTTCACATTTGGTAAACATTAGTTTTTTTTTAATATTACGCCGCTGCTAGCATAGTCATATTTCTGTTATTTATGTCATTTTAATAAGTGAAACATATTTAGACACCTAATGTATAAAGTCAAAAGTTTTCCAGAAAAGAAATGAACTTGGGTTCATTTGCCAGTGCCACACATTTTACACAGTATACACTGCTTCCTAATGAAAGTGAATATGAAGCTGCTGGCATTTCCCTCCAACATTTACCACAATCTTCCAGCTAATTTATGAGTCACAAGTGCGCTGAACTAAATTTAGTTTATCTAGACTTTGTCTTGTCTACGTTGTATGGAAAGATAGTTTTTCATCTTACACCATTGTACCGACAATCCTATACCTATGTAATCAATAATTGTAATACATTCACACATTATGTACTGGTAGTATGTTAATAAGCTCATCAAAACCATGCTTAGTCAATATCTCCGCGTGTAATTACAGCTTATGCAAATCTGTTAAAAGCCTTACAGGCGTTTCCTGTGTTTCCCCAAAAATTATGCGCAGACATTACTTTCTGATCGGGCCAATGCGTAATTGAATTTTCACGTGAATCGCCGATGTTGCTGAATCATTCTGATTTCATGGTAAAAGAGATGATAACATAAATTCGCGGATGCACTTCGCATGCATGCGAAATAAGTGCAACATCTTGTTTGCGCAAGATTTGCGATTCCACGAAAAATAATAAATTGCAAAGGGAGCTGTATAAAAAACTTCTTACAAGGGCCAGTCAGGTCTTGATATAAGACCTTTGAGTATGCCGGTTATTTGACCAATTTCAAAGATTACGCATCATCATGATAAATGAGTGGTTCGTGCGAGCAAAGGATGGTATGGACAGAAGCCCAAAACAAATCGTATACGAAGCACTTCTGGATATATTCTCGTATGTTTAGGTACTCCATACCTATACCTACATAAGTGGTTACTTTTTTTGCGAATTGGAAACAAGTAGAGCCGCACGAGCCTGATTACGGACAGGTGCATATTAGGCAACTGGACAGTTCGTAATTTTATAAGATAAACAAAAATATTTCCCGGATTATTCAAACAAATCTAACAAAATTGGAAAAACAATGAAGAACTTAACTACATAATTTAATTAAAATAGAACAAAAAGCCTTGCTCAGGAAAAAAGGAAGTAAATCTTGTTTTTATAAATCAGTGGCGTAGATAGCTTTTCGGAGAGGGGGGGATCATTTTGGAAGATTACTTATATTTTTACGGTTATAAAATGTTGAATTTCAGAATAACAATTTTTGTATTTATTACACTTCAAATTAGCAGTTATTTTGAGCAAATTTTGGTGCAAAGTAGACAGCAATTTCGCTAATGCTATAACTGAACTGAAAAAAAACTGAGTCGTGAAAATATTGCATAGATAATTTTAGGTTTTTTAAGGTGCGTGAATCCACAGTATTCCAATTTTCGTAGTAATTCTCGTTACTGTGATTGGAGTATCAGGGCTTTATATTGCATTAGATCAGTGGTTCCCAAACTTTTCGCTTTTCTGACCGGAACAGATCAAAACAGGTATTAAAATAAATCATATAGTTATATGTCCAGAAAAGAGAAATTCTGACGACGAGAGCTCGTTGTGAATGCCCAGTATCTCTTTATTACCGTAACTCCTAATGGAGCATGGTGCGTTGATGACTACCGTGTGTGTAGTCATCAACGTTACAAAGACAACTGAATTCGGAGTGTGATATGGTTGTCAGCCATACCACTTCCTAGTCGCATTGTTAGTTTATTATTCTGCGATAAGAATATTTCTTATCATGTTCTTCTGAATAATAAACTTGCGACGAGTCGTGCCGAGTTTGGAAACTCGTTTCTCTATGAGTGTCTATTTCACAGAGTGGCGACCGAACGATCACGGCCACAGACCACGAATGCCCAGTATATTGGGATAAAATACAGCTTTTGAGTTTTAAATCGAAATTTTCCGATAGCTCAGAAATTCGTGAGTAGATATTTCGAATTTTCTTGTGGGACACCGTAGCAGCTATATATATATATATGTATTTCCTATAAATTTCAAGCCCCAGCTATCAGCTAATTGTTTGAAAAGATTACCAAAAAACGTGAGTAGAACCTAAAATTTGGACTGCTAAACATTCGCTTAAAAAAATCGGAGAAAAGTTTTGATTAACCCAAATTTAATTCTCGAATTTATTTGTGCCTTGATTTAAATTCCAAAAACCTAGTTTCAAACACTGTGGACATGCTTTATTTTCTGGTACACACTACTTCCTTTTTCATTTCAGATAGTAGAAAGTTGTGAAAGAAAATCGGTCGAATCTCCGATATTGGTCAAATATTTTACAGTTAAGTTGATTTCCGATACAGTTTGGCAGATTAAGCTTCGGAAATTTAAAACTTACAAAATTTTTTCGTATGGATTGTTTGCTTTTTGTTGCCAAAAGCTCTTTCTACATTTTTCCTTTTTTTTGGAGATCCTCACGGAACCCTAGGATACTGCGGAACTCCGTTTGTTAATTTGTTCTCGAATTACTGCTTGCAGAAGACTATACATCTGTCAATTTCGGAAATTTCTACAATTTTTTATAGAAGATTTAGTTAAAAAAAATTAGATTAATCCTTGTTATAGCTTTGAGAGTTCTTCGTATTAAATTTAATAAAATTGCGAACAACTAGAGAAAGTCAATATTTGCGTTGCCCTGCTATATACGGTAAAACCTTTTATCAAATTTTAACTTAAAAAAAAAGAAAAAAGAATGTTCATAAAGTAAAAAATTCGAAGCAGTTTTGCGGCGTATTCTCTTGATTTGCTTCCCACTCTCCTGAAACCTGAAGACATCTTTATAATCTTATGTACTGTATATATCCCCAGTCGAAATTGCACTTCTGTCGAAGAGCACTCCACATTATTTTTACATTTTTGAACCGAACATTAAGATTTTTCGGCAACAAATTTTAAATCGATACATTTAATTTTTCTAGCAGCAATTCTAGATTACTTCAGTATGGTTTGCCTGTGCGAAACTCCAGATCCAATGTGAAAACGTTGATGATCGTAAAGTCCTGTGCTGTAGTCTTTCTGTTATATCGATACGCTTCTATTTTATAATTGAAATGTGAGGAAGTGCTAAATTGCTATTGCAGTTCGGTAAATGGTTTCACGTTTTTATGAAACACTACACACGTTGAATAATTCCAGCGAAAAGGTTGCTTTTGCCTTGTTTTACGTACCTAAAGTAATAATAAACGAGACCGAGGCTTATTTCGGGCGCAGCCGAAATTTGGATACCCTTCGCTCCCCTCGAGCTAAAAATTTTTTCGGGCGTACCTATGACTTGGGTTCAGTCCTCTCTGCTTCCATGCTTTTCCATGAATTTTCACATAAGTGCCGTGGCGAAGTTTCATTGAGGAAGCGGGGGACGTGGGTTTCTTATAAGAACCAGAAAGAGATGGGGGAGGGTATGTTTGTGGCATCAATTAAAACACATTTCTATGAGATTTGGTTGAAATTGGTGGACAAATAAAAAACTGAATTGGGGGTTTGGTTTTATATGCCGGCCCAATGACCCCATGGTCCAATTTAATTCAATTTTGCATATGTTTTGTAACATCAATAAAAATACATTTCCATATGAGGTTTGTTTGAAATTTGTGTCCAAATTAAAAAGTATTTTTTAGAAGAACCTTATTTTGGAGGTTAAGTTTGTATGGCAGCCCCACGACCCCATAGTTCGATTTCATTTATTTTCACATTTGATATGTGGCATCAATATAAATAATAATTTTCGCTGATTTGATTAAAATTGGTGTGCAAATAAAAACGTTTTTATTAGAAAAATTTGATTTGGGGGGCTAGGTTTGTATGGTAGCCCCATGACCACGTGCTCCGACTCCATCTATCCATACATATCTTATGTGTCATCAGTAGAAACACAATTGTGTGAAGTTTGGTAGAAATTAATGTATAAAGAAAAAAAAATTCTTAGAAGAACTTAATTTGGGGAGCTAGGTTTGTATGACAGCCCCACGACCCCATGGTCCGATTTGATCCATTTTTACGTATATTTTGTGGTATCACTAGAAACACATTTGTGCGAAATTTGATTGCAATCGATGAGAAAACAAAAAAGTTTTTCCTAGAAGAACCTAATTTGGGGGACCAGGTTTGTATGGCAGCCCCACGACCCCATTGTCCGATTTGGTCAATTTTTACATATGTTGTGTGTCACCAATTAGAACACTTTTGTGTGAAATATGATTTGAATTGGTGCATAAATAAAAAAGTTTTTCTAAGAAAAACCCAATTTTGGGGGTACACTGAACGAAAAAAATAGTACCATTGACTATTTTCCATATTAACCTAACTATTTTACCCCATGATTCTCAGCCTATCATGTCATATTTAGTACAACTATGAAACCTGGTTGATTTGTCACTTGATTGCAACAAAAAAATAAAAAAAAAAATCGCGAGCGCGCAGAGCGCGAACGCTGTGTTGGTGAGCCTAGCGAGTATCTCATAAATCATATAACTCATTGACCTCTTCTATATTTCATTATAAATTGCATAATGAATTACCTACCTACAGTGGGATTCGATCCCGAGACCATATGATTTGGAGACCAACGCCCTACCTACTAGACTAACCGGACTCTCTGAGTGATGAAGTTTGTAATTTATACCATACATTGTGAGACATCGCATAAAAGAAATAGCAAAGCTAATGTTCAAAAACAACTATATGCCGTAGTTGTTTTCACTTGTGGAAGATATGACATGTAAACGATCATTTAATTGGTTGAAAGAACTATTTCTTAATACAAATCAACCAAGTTCATGGTAAATTTGAAATAGCAGTATTAACTTGGTTGCATAGTTAATGTTACAATAAGTTTTCTCTGAGTGTAGGTTTGTATGGCAGCCCCACGACCCCCATGTCGGATTTCAGCGATTCAAACATACAAACTGCCTGCAACAAAAAGAAGCATATGTGCAAAATTTCATTTCCATAGCTTTTAAATTGGCCGAGCAAAACGCGTCGCAACAGACAGACAGACGGACAGACGGACATCGTCCAATCGACTCAGCTCGTCATGCTGATCAGATCATATATATACATATTTTATATGGTCGGAGATGCTTCCTTCAATGCGTTACAAACTTCATGACAAAGTTAATATACCCTTTTTCGCTTAATAAGCGAAGGGTATAAAAATGTGTGACCGAAAGGGGGGGGGGATTGATCCCCTTGATCCCCGCCCTTATCTACGCCACTGTTATAAATCTTAACATTGATGCAATACTATGTGGGTTCAACTGCAATATAACGAATTGAAACGCTGTGTGTATACATTAACTAATTCAACCTAGTTCATGCTGGGTGTCGTGATTCTTTTCTCAGGACAATAACAAATGTAACAACTCTCCGTATGTGATATAACATTACACGGTTACAGCGGATTACTCCCTTAAAAGCGAACCTTACATAGATAAATTGGAAATTCTTTACATTTCAGTTATGAATTTATAACTAGCGATGCGATGATAATGGTAGCATCACCATGGTCCACCCTATTACCACTTATTGTATAGAAGGTTACTGACAGTCGCCTAAACACTCAAAAAATGTATTCTCCCAGTCCCTCGTCATGATCCCACGAGGGGGACTAGATACAAGGTTGATCAATTTTTATAGTTCCAGTTTTATATGTTTTGTGTCTTCTCTACGTATATGATCTTGGTCGCCCCGAAAAACCGATTATCAAACTATTGACCTTTTTATGTATTATTGTCCAAGAGCACTTTGTGTATGGAGTATGGTGTGTACAATTTAACTCCTATCGTAGACGTAGATGAAAGAGAAAAGGGAATAGCATAACAATTTGAATGAGTTTTTCGATCTTTTTTCAAAATTATTGGTTTTCATGACAATATTTATGGCCCAAGATCTGTTTGGACATAATTTTTCGATTTGTTCTCATTACGATTTTATATGTTTGTCTGGACCTCTTTTTTTTTGTTTGGAACAAGCACCTAGTCGAGTTGGGAAAGGTTATTGCCAGTGATTAGAGGGTATTATATTCGTTATGTGAGTAAAGTGTATAATTACGTTATTTTCAGATGAAGTTTTATTTGAATTTGAATTTACGTGCCGGTTACTTATATCCGGTTTGTTCTCTGCGATCCTGTTGGATATTTTCTCATGATGTGAATTTCGAAAATTGTTTGCTTTAAGGCACACATACATATCCATACTTTAATATGCATGTATTAACGATTAACATATTCGCAAAAATCTTATGTTGCCGATTTCAAGATCGTTAAAAAATTAATTTGAATGACGACCAGTTATCGTTTGAAACAATTAGCAACGTTCTTCGATTACAACAACCAGTTGTTGTCCTTCAAACAGACAAACGAATGACGATAAGAACAATCACCTAAGAAATATTGAATTTAAGCTAATTTCAATTTTTATCATTTTCTATTGCAAAATTAATTCAATCCCAGCAAACAATTTTATCGATTTTTTCGAAAAATCACAAAAATGATTCGAAAGCGATATTATTCAAATGAAAAATTTATCGTAGACTTGTCTTCCCGACGAAAAATCATTTTATTGTCATCAATATGTCAGTAATGCGACTCCTATTAACGAAATATCGTCTTATTATTGCAAGGATGATAAAATAGTAATCCCTCACAACGAGAGAATGATGAAATTGTCAACAAATAAAACGACTAATTTATTCCCATAATTTGTAATCTTAGATAGCTCAGGTGTAGGACGTAGGACTACGAAACGATAGGTGCCCGGTTCGATTCCCAGTAGAAGCAAAGTGTAAAAAGGTAAAGTTAAAATAAGGTAAAAAAAAAGTTAAGGATAAAATAAAAGAAAAAAATTAGAAAAAAGGGAAAAATAAAAAAAAAATTAAATTGTTTTTCACTTTTTCTATGTATGAGTCTATTATCGCCAAATTATCATCCTGGCGAATTAATATCGGTCACTATTCCTTCACGAAGGGAGTGACGCCTTTAATCCGAAAACGATATGAAATTCGAGAAATGTTTTCTATCAGGCGAATTGAATTCGTATCGCGGACGATAGAAATTGTTTGCTGGGATGTATTCTAATGGGATTTGTACGTTGATATTAGTTGAAAAATGATATCATTTCTAAAAATAATAGTTGTAGTATCTAAAACTTTCTGCTTATATTACTCAGGCTATATGTATTGTTGAATTTGTAATTTTGTAGTATTCTATTTAAATAAAAACTATTAAAAGTTATACACACTGAGCTAAGAATATAAAGGGTATCATAATTTTATGAAATAATGCGCTGAGATACAGCGGAACAGAACAGGCTCATAGCCTTGAAATTCATTAAATAAAACTTTTTATACTCGTCCCTATGTGAAAGGGTATATTAACTTTGTCATGGAGTATGCAACGCACAGAAGGAAGCACCTCCGTCTCCGACTATGAAAAGTATACATATACACATATGGACAAAAAAATAAGTACACCCCTCATGTACCTTTTTATGCCAAATGTTCATACCCTTTTTAAAATTGAATTACTCCAAATATGCTCCAACAATGCCAACGGAACCGAAAAACTAAATGGCATCCCCCTATTATCTTAGTCCCTCCCGATATTAGCTTTGAAGTGGGTTTTCAGCTGGGTCAAAATAATAAGTACACCATCAGTTTTTGTAATCTTTTGACAACAAGTTGCTATTTTCCGTAAGGATTTGTTTTTTTATTAATTGGTGTATGCATGAAGCGTTAAATTAAAAACAAACAAAAATACTTAATGGGGCGAAAAACGCATGGTAGGTACGAAAAAAGAAGTTTAAGTTCGAATCTTTGAAATAGCGGAAAAAATATTCTCTCAATAACAATATAAACTAGCTAAACATTGTATTTACTGTGTAATTCATTAAAAAGTAAATATAAGCAGTCTCAAATCCAGTTAAGTCCATGTAAGGGCCTTGGACAACTGTCGGTCTCATTATCACTATGGCGAGAAAAGTTCTCTTGGCATTACTGATGATTTTCGCGGCAAATATTGAAAATACAGAATCCCTTTGAAAAGTTAATCGAAGAATACAAGAAGTAGAGCAGTTTTGACAAAACGTTTGGAAGTCTCCGTGGCCATGTCAAAAAGTGTTGACGGTTCAAGAAAATTTGGGAGGTACAGTTCTTCTTGTTCCAGACCGAAAAATGAAAACTCACAGAATATTCTGTTTTATTTATGAGATCGTAATAAATTTGATTGGAAACCACTCTTATCGTAATATTTTTCATTAGGAAAAAAATAATATAATATACGCTACATCCACTGACTATTTCCCATGGAGGCGAAAAAACATGGTCTATGGTTTAATTTCCATAGTTTGGTTTCGATCAAATATACCTAATAACCGTTATTATGAGGCAATTTCCATATAAGAAATGTTAGTTGAGAGTCCTAGAATATTTTACTGATGAACACACACACTTTAAATGGGGATTTCAGCAGGATATTAACCCTAACCGTACCGTACAAACTGGTCAAGGATCCGCTTCAACCAAGTCGGGTGGCTTTTCCCGTTGTTACTAGAGTTAAATTGAATTTGGAATGATTAGGGGGAGTTGAATCAATTAACCAGAAACACAGTTTTCACAAAACGGATCAATTACGGAATTTCCTGGAAGTAACTGGATAATATGGATGTATGGGAACATGCCATAAGAATTATCTCCAAAGGGCCAACAAAAACCTTTTTTTCTTACAAAATAATGGACCATTTACTTTTAAATAATAAAATAAATTAAATTCTTGTCGAATCAGAACTTAATATTTTAATTAAAACAAGTTTTAATCAAATTAACTGACTTGCACTTATTATTTTGTCCAGCCTATTTTAGTCAGTTCGTACTTTTTCAAGGTAAATGAAAGCTGTTATTTATTTTAATATGCTAATTTACATATTATTTGATTCCTCACCAATTAAGTATGTATTTAAATCTTTCCATATGATTTTATTTCCCGAAATAACTACTTGACTACAGGGTGATAAGAAAATTCGTATGGGTGTACTTATTTCTTTGGCCATATGTGTATATTATTGATCAGTGAGACGCGAGAAATCGACTCAGCGATCTCGTCTGTCTGTCTGCCCGTCTGTTTCTTTGCAAACTAGTCCCTCACAGCTTTGAAGCTATCGTGCTGAAATTTTGTTCATCTAGCGTAATGTTTCTTGAATATATTTAATATTTGAAATTGTATGTAGATGTGCCGTTGAGTACCATAAATATTAAAAATTAAAATAAAAGCTTACCGGTTCATAAAATGTCATTTTCAAAACTATTAAATATTACAAAGAAAATGGATGGACTGAATCCTCACAAGACATTTTCCTTAAATTACAGGAATTTATTTCATTCAAAGAGTCAATTTCCAGTGCGACAATTGCTTAGGTTCAGGGACGATTTTACCGGGAAAAGTATCAAAGAAGATAAATACAAAAAAACAAGAGCATTTTTTGTTATTTAATGTTGTGTATTTCCGCCATTTTGTAACATCATATCATTAATTTGTCGATTTAACTCATATTATTAATTTGTTGATTTAAATGAATTTGCAAAAACGCCTACAAATAGGCAATAGTTTATTTTATTGAATTTGAAAACAGCTTTCGTTTCGAACATTGTAAGTTGTGTTTGCAAAAAAGCTTTACCAAATGTGTTATACGAGGTTTAAATTGTTTTACGAAAACTGTATTGGAAAGTAAATTTTGAAATTAGAATCACTTTTGTTCGAGCGATCTTCGTGATCAGACGTCCGCAGGTAAATGCAGATAGGGCAAAACCTGTCGCATATACTGTTTGCAGATAAGCTGTTTTGCTCGTCACTATGTAGATGAGCAACGGCTAGTCGCAAGTAGTATATGCAGATAGATTATTTTAATACGTCAAGCGGTAATTTTTATTAATATTAAATTTTAAATTATTTTATTTTTTTGCAGACACAATAATTCTTTTTCTCTTTTCTTTTTCTGTTCTTTGCTTTTCGCTGACAAAATACGATTTTTTTTTTCATTGTGTAAAATATTAACATCAAGAAATTAAAGTGAAAAAAAAAACCAAATATTCTGAGCTTTTAATTTTAAATAAGGCAAAGACGCTACAATTTTTATTTATAACTTCATAAAGCCTTCGGTGCAGGGAATCGTATACAGAATTCCGCACGGATCTCGGCATTTTAGACCAAGCTGCCTTAATTCCATGGATTAACTCTTTTTTAGGGTTGTACTGTTTACCACTACTGTAAACCTCCCGAACAAGCCACCCCCAAATGTTTCCTATTATGTTAGTGTCAGGGGAGTTGGGCACCCAGTCTAACAAAGTCACATTTTCCTCCTCAATAAACGATTTAACTACCCTCGCTCTATGAATTGGGGCAAGATCATGATGCAATATCCAAGGGTTGCCTTCGTCATTAATCTTAGGGATTTCCTCCTCTAAGAGCTTTTTATAAGATGAACCCGTTTGGCGACCTCGTAGGATGACCAAGTCGGTAGTTCCATGATAAGATATGGCTCCCCGTACCATAACGGAACTTACTCGATAGTGATGGCGTGACAGGTACATACACTCAGAGAAAAAAACGCACATTCATATTAAAAGCTCCACATTTAAATTGAACGCAGTATTCGTTTGAAAAATATCGTTTGATTTGAACGAGTTCTCATTTACGCTAAGAGAATTTCTTTTAAAACAAAAGAGCAGCTAAACCGCAAACGACGGTCGTTTAAATCAAAAGAGTCCGCATTACATAGTAATGTGGATACATTCCTTTACGTAACAAATAGGCATACCTAAAGGACGCGATGCCAAAATATCATTTGTTTCAACGTAGCACAACTGGTAGTTAATACTTCTGGCCGGTCCGATGAGTCTCACGTGTTCATATTCGTTCCAAACAAATGTGTATAGTGTCTAACAACAAACGCGTATTAGAATCTTCGTCGATGTTAAGAGTGTTTTCGATAATGTACTTTTGCATTCATCTGGAGGAATGGACGCTTGCACACGTGCAATTTAAGTTTAGCGGGTGTTAAAATAAAAGTGTATTGTATTAATCGTATTAATATTAAATAAATAAAAATAAATAAATAAATAAAAAATAAAGTGTTTTTCTGAAGTTTTCATAAGTTTTATTCTTTATTCATTTGTCAACACAGGTAACAGTAAGTATCTAATCGAATGGAGAATGGACATTCAAACGGAATGTATTATTTTATTTCAGCAGAGTTTGCCTTTAATTCCATGTAAAACTCAATTATTTTGAATGGGGCAATTTCTATGAAATGAAAACGGGATGCGTTACTTTCGAAATACATACCGTTTCATTAAAAAGAATGCTTCGTTTAGTTTAAATAACAAAAATGTTCAATATAAAAACGAAGACGTTTGATACAATTGCCTTTCATTTATTTAAAATGTTTTAAAAGAATAAGTGTTTATTTCAATGAAAAATACGTTTAAATCGACTGGCTCCATCTTTCCAGGTAAACGTAAATTCTTTTGATTCAAACGCTTTTTTACAACTCATTATGCTTTTGAAAGAAACGCCACTCGTTAGAATTAATCGCATTTGCGTGTGGAGCCAAATCAAAAGCGGAAATCGTTTGAATTAAATATATTTCGTTCAATATTAGTGAATATTTCTCTGAGGTTCCTTCCTAATATCATGATAATAGTAGGAGAACCCATCTGGACCGTCCACACAAAACCGTTTATCATCCGTAAAATATTACCTGTCTCCATTGCGATGTCCAGTTCATTAATTTTGAGGCGAATTTCAGGCGCTGTAGGCGATTTTGCGGGGTTAAGGCTGATTTTTTCTTTAAGCGTAAACGTTTCAAACAAGAAGAAGATCTAAGAACTCGTTGGATGGTCCTCACACTTGTTGATAACCCTAAATTCTTCCCAAGTTTACGCACAGTAAGGGGCGAATTCGGGGCTTATCTAAAGAGACGTGGGCATGATGCACCGGAAATCGTTTATTTTCTGCCTCCTGCATATCGTCGGCCATAATTTTCACTATCTCGTATAAAATTATTAACAACATTCCAGTTCCGCTGAATCCGTATTGCAATTTGTCGGTTTGAATATCCTTCTTGCTTTAGTATGGAAATTGTCGTCTTTTCCTCGGCAGAAAGTTGCTTTCCTTTTGACATAATCCACTATATGACTTACATTTCGATTAGATGGTATCTATGACAAATGGATAAAAAGTCATAGTTTTCGGATCGATTACTCATTGATGACAATGATATCGAAGACAACTGAATGTAGGTCTTCGATTTGGGATCGAAGAGATTTCGATTCTGTTGTGTATCGGAGACAATTTGCTAGCTGGGTATACATACTTGCCGCGCGGCTAGTCGTAAGCAAGTTGCATTATTAGAAATGGGCGTCGTACAAACGACGAAGGATGAACTTTGTTGCTCGTAACAGTGTTGCCAACTGGAAATTTAGAAAACGGCTAAATTTAACCGGAAAACCGGCTATATATTTTTCAAAAACGGCTAAAAATCCGGCTAAATAAATTTCAGGCAGAAAAACGGCAAAAAAACCGGCTAAATCATACAAAACAGACACATTACGAAAAAATATAGTAAAATAATGATTTTAATAATTTTATTACTTTTCTGGAGTACTACCCGTAAAATATGCTTTAGGCAGATTTCTTAATTTTATTACATATATGCTACAATCGCTGGCATTACAGTCATTTGTATTTTGATTAAAATTTAACCATTTTAAGCCCAAGACACATATCCAAATCATCATGATGATAAGAGTTCGAAATTGGGGTGACACATATGCTTTCGTCATTAGAATTCGTCATTTACTTTTGACGTTTGTGTACATGATGAAAATGTTCCTCACAATTGCGATATTTTGATGAATATTCAGTTCAATAATTTGAGGACACACTTTCCTTGAAGAATATGAATAGAAATGTGCAAAGATTGATAACCAAATTTAATATTTTCGTAAACATTCTTGTTCTTCAATTTTACAACAGATGGGGTCCCCAGTCATTATTGAGCAAATGATGGTCTAAATGCGTAATTTGGAACTCGTGTTAATGATGATAAATTTGCGTTATTCGAAAATATGTGTGTCAAGCTTGTTATTCATTTTCGAATTTGAGCCCTCCAAATTTTATTTTATTTTCCATAGTTACGAAATTTATAACTGTGTATCACGAAAATTTACCATCATTAGCACGAATTCCAAATTACACATTTGGACCATCATTTGCTCAATAATGACAGGGGACGCCATCTGTTGCGAAATTGACGAACGAGAATTTTTGCAAAAATATTAAATTTGTTATCAATCTTTACACAATTCTATTCAAATTCTTCAAGAAAAGTGTGTCATTAAATTATTGAACATAATATTCATAAAAATATCGCTTTTGTTAGGGACATTCTCATTATTTACCAATCCGTCAAAAGTAAATGACGAGTTCTAATGACGAAAACATATTTGTCACCTCACTTTTGAACTATCATCATCATGACGGATTATTATCTTCATAATGATTTGGATGTGTGTCATAGCTATTATGTTCCATTGTTGATGTTCCGCAATTACGAATTTGATGCTCCAAAGATACGAAATTGATTTTCAAAAAGTATGAGCTTGGCCAGGAAATGGTATAGATGTTTGTAAAATTTGTTGCTACAAACCCAACAACAAAATGTAATGCATCTACGAAAATGTGTAGTTTCTATGAATCGTCAGACGTTGTGCAAGTAGCTTGCCCAGTAAACTACAAAAGCTAGATTTAAGTGAGTATATATTTCGGGGGCAATTTACCCCCTTTTTCAGCATTTAGCTTTTGTGCTAAAGAAGGGGGTAAGTTGCCCCCGAAATATGTGTTTTTTTACATCGGGGGCAGGTTTGCTAACCCAGACGCGCAAAAAGAAACTATCGAGGGTAGCATCCAGGTTAAATTTCAAATTGTCACGTAGGCATTACCATTAATTTCAAAACATTGCTCAAAAATATTAAAGCCCCGTTTTCACTTTCCAAACGCAAAAGTTAACATGTAATTTTTTTTAATGAAAACATATTTTTATGTAGGAATCATAATTTTGTTAGAATAAGAATTCGACGAACAACATTTTTAACATGAATTTACAAACAAAAACTATATTTTTTGCACACACTTGTGTGTTGCATGTAAACTATACCTTTGAGCTTTTCATTTCAAAATTTAATTTTTGCTAGTTATTGGAAAACGTACTAGAAAATAACTGGGATTGCATACATTTAGGCGACTTTTGGAAAGCTCATTAAATCTGGATAGCAATATAATTTCTAACCTGAATAAAGTCACAGGTTAGCGTTTGTATGAAAATTACCCCGGATAGTGTAGGTTAGCTAATTAAAAAACGCGGCCAAAATATCAATATCTATGAATCGCGCTAAAAGGTTTTCACCCTTGTAATCTGGCATGATTACGTTATCTGTGGTAAAGAAAATGTTCAGGTACCCCCATGCTCCAAGAATTGCTCAGCATAGAATGTTATCTGTCTTCCATTTTGCAAATTATTCAGCATGTTGGTGGCTAGTAAATTACATACTTAGACTAGGTACTAATATCGTCAGTTTTCGTAAAACCCATTACCCTAAATTTATTGAAAAAAGGTCTCCGCGGCAAATTTTTCCCAGGAGACATAGGTAGTAGGCATAGAAGGTCCTTACCTTAATACACGACAATAAGTGTATGTAGAAATAATTGGGCTGCGAATAATAATTTTGTTTGTGAATATTTAAAAATTGGTTCTAGATTCAAATTAAAAAAAATCATAAAAAAATTTTAGCCGGAAAAACGGCCGAAGAAAATCAATTCCGGCTAAAAATCCGGCCGGCCAGAACTAGAAATTTCTTCTGGCTAAACAGCACGGTTTCCGGCTAAATTTGGCCGGAAAACGGCTAAATTGGCAACACTGCTCGTAACAAATATGTTTCTATTTGAAATGTGGGACATATTTTGTTAAAAAAATTATGGAAAAAATACTTACTAGGACAAAAATATAACAAATCAGGAAAATGGATCGATTGAGGAGATGTTGAAATGGAATAAAACAAGCTGTGCGTGAGGTATATAAACGTTTTTTTTTTATTTTATTTAAGAGACCCATATATGACATTATGTATGGAATATAACATCATTCAAATGTCCGCCGCGGCTTGTCACGGTGGAACGGATCCGAGTGGTCCAATTTTTAATAACTCTGCCGCATAGATCCTGCTGAATGTGAGCGATGACTTGGTTGATATTGACTTTAAGGGCATCGGTCGAGTGCGGCTTATTATAGACCTGTGACTTCAGAAAACCCCACAGAAATGGTCAAGTGCGGTCAATCGCACGATTTTGGTGGCCAATTCACGTTAACGAGAAATAACCTTACCGGATGAACGATTTATGCAGAATGTGCATCGTGGTATCTGCTGTGTAGCACGTAGCGCCGTCGTCGCCGTGTTACTTGACATGGTGATTTGGTATGTATAAGTGACGGAATACTAAACAACAGATTAGAGCGACGCCACCAAAACAAACAGGCTGCAAACATCTAGCCGCTCTAATTGGAAAACCCTATATACATGACAAACGACTTTTGGTGCACGTGTCCTGCTTTTTCCGAAAAAAAAAACTATGAGCGTTAACTATGCCTGAACCTTAATTAGATACAGCAGTACTTGGCCGCAAGTTCCTGATTTCCAGAATTTAAACCTACTAAAATTCTCCACATTGCTTCCAAGGAGGTAAATCATCACTCAATGTTTTGATATGCCTATTCATCCCTTGGAAAAATTAAAAATCATTTTGACCAACATTTTGATAGGATCCAATTATCAAGGGGATGAGCCGTCATGCCATGACATATGTATGTATATGTATGTACCTTATCAACCATTGCCATGGTATATTTGTTATAAATATTTTATTTTTTGAAAGACTTCATAATCGCTTCAAACTCGCTTTCGTAACCTAAACGAGTCTGTGGAATAGATTGATTGATCGAAGAATTGACAGCCCTAGTTAACAAAATCAAGCACACATTTTTGCGTGTTCTTTTACTTATTTAATTTTTCCCCATCTAAAGGGTCCGCCAATAGGGACGCTCGATCTTTGACAACTCATGGCGGCCATGTTGTTTGTGGTAGAGTTATCAAACCTAGTTGTTATTATTCAGTGTATCTTCACAAATCACCATGAACCAATTCACCCGCGAGCAACATGTGCAAATCATTAAAACTTATTACGAAAATCATTCATCGGTTCGAGCAACGCTCCGCGCGTAAACGGCGAACGATACAGATCCATGATAACGAACTTTTTCTGGCATGAAATCGACAATATGGATGTCGAGGATATGTGGTTTCAGCAGGACGGCGCTACGAGCCACACAGCGCGCGCCACAATGGATCTTCTGCACGAGCGCTTCGGAGGAATGGTTATCTCGCGCGGAGGCGACATCAACTGGCCACCGAGATCGTGCAATTTAACCCCACTAGACTATTTCTTGTGGGGTTTTCTTAAATCGCAGGTCTACGCAAACCAACCACAAAACACTGATGACCTCAAAGTCAACATACGCCACGCCATCGATGAAATACAGCCCAATTTGTGCGCCAGAGTCATTGAAAATTGGACTTCTCGTATGCGCGCCACCAAGCGAAGCCGAGGTGGGCACTTGAACGATGTTATTTTCCATACATAATGCCTTCGAATACTCTTTCAAACAAAAAATAAATTTCATTTATACCTCTCACACAACTTGCTTTATTTCATTTTAAAGTTCGAGCACGCTTATTGGCGGACCCTTTATATATATAAAATAAAGTTGTGTTAGTTACACCATTTATAACTCGAGAGCGAACGGACAGATTTTCATGATTTTAAATTTGTTGGATTAGGCTTTGGCCAGAATAGCATAATAGCTGTTGAAACATGCAAAAAATTCACAATGAGCCAAATTTCCCAATGGGTTCTTTTCACCTATTTCTGCGTGTATTTCTTTAACAGATTTCAGTAAATTTCTTCCACAGGATTTGTCTCTACCCAAAGTAACCGGACAACTATCGAGACATATGAAAAATTCACAATGGGGCACAATTATGAAGACAATTCTTTTTCTTATACATACTTCTTTCTGTCTTTCTTGAGCGAATTACATGATTTCAGTAAGTTGACCCCACCTTATGGGTCTACACAAGGTTCCGACCGGAATGGCAGTATAACCATTGAAATAAGCAGAAAATTCACAATGAGCAACAATTCACAATGAGTTTTTTTCGAATATTTTTGTTTCTATTTCTTGACCGTTTTTGTGTCGAATTTATAGGTCCTCTCCCTGAACATCAGAATAACATTGAAACACGCGAAAAAATGTATAATGAGCAAAATTATAAAGATTTGTTTTTCACATATTTCTTTCTGTATTCCTTGAACGAATTGCCAGATTTCAGTCAACCGATTCCAGCAGATTGGTCTACACCTCCTTCCTCTTTGAATATCGAATTAAGTATCTTTCAAATTTACAATTAGTTTGTAAATTTGCGAGCGGAGCGAGCTCAAGATGGGAGAGCGAGCGAAGCGAGCTATCACAGCTTGTAGTATGTATAAATTTGCTGAGAAGCAACAAATTACATTATACATAAAAATTTCACCCTTTAAAATACACCATAAGCTTTCGTAATATTAGTATTAGATTACATATTTTTATTTTTATGCTAATAGCAAATTTTCTACTAAAAACTTTAAATAGTGGCGGACGGCGGCAATTGTCTAGGGGCGGCATAGAGACTAAATCCGGCCCTGTGTATGAGAAACTGGCCCTTAGTATTTTGAATTATATTTTCCTGGAAAATATTTGATTAGTTGCATCTTTTTGAAGTCGTTCCTTTCTATCAATTATCTGGAGTCATTTATAAATTTCAATGAATTACAATTATGTACTTATAATACCATATTAGATTTGAAATCCGCAAACAAATTCTTAACATATACATACTGAGATTTTTTAATCTACAGTACATGTTGCTAAACTGGTTAAATCTAAAGTCAACTCAACTATAACATGCTATCTCATTACATATTTACGCAAATTTTGCCGTTTTCTTCTTCTTTTCAAAATGATTCTCAAAACTGGTAATTAATACAAATAGACGTTTCGTCTCATTTTTATTCATTTCAATATATGTATTTAAAATTTTGCATATACATTTATTAACCAGTGTCGTTGATTCTCCAAATTTTGAAAAAGTATTCATGTGTATTGGTGCTGCTATTAAAATCTACTATCATTGTTTTTGATGATTTGCCTATAGAGACGAAGCGTCTTTTTATGTTTCACTATCAACAACTATACCTACTAAAATGAAATAAACGTTTTTTCGACAAGTTTTTGCGCATAGTATTTGGCCGAGGCCAAAGACTTTTGTGAGAATCTTTCGAAAGTATTGGCGCCTGTATAAAACGTTCGGTGGTATTATAAATCCGGATGGGTCGCAATCGTTTATGAAAATTTCGCGAAAGAATAGAATTTAGGCAATCCATACAAATATACATAGTGTAAATTAGAGTCTTACACATAGCGTTTTCGGTGGATTTTTGTTGCATTGTGACATCTAAGGTTATTGCCTGAAGCTGGAGGCAATAAATAAAATGACATTTAATGGGAAATAATTATTCAAACAGTATGAATAGAGAAGACTAGTGTATTGAATATTCAGTTGTAAGGTATTTGTGTCGGGCTATTTTTTTCTATAGTTGATCTAAGCGAGGAATGAAATTTCTTAAAAAGTAGATATGTCTTAACGAAGCAAAAGAGAAATGTTGTGCATTATTATTATTTATTGAAAAATAAGATTTCTATCTCGATAAAGCCGTTATGTATGAAATATGTTTTTCTAATTGAGGACAATACAATTATTTCCATTTTTTTGAATTTCGGTTTTCAATTGGTTTCTTTTGGCAATGTTCAGATAAAATATTTGTTGTTAAAGATCTCAGTACTCCGATTTTCTTAAATTGGTTTTAGTTTGATATGAATACGAAGCTATGTATGTATATGTAGTACATATATATAAAAATACATACAAGTCTAAAAAACAAACTAAATGTGAAATTATTCTTCATTTCTTCATTAATGCACATTTATTCAAATCTGAATACATTACAAAATAACAATATTATCAACACACCCACATCGAATCCGGTCATAAAATCAAAATTCATATGACAAGTGTCACCTACACATTTTCGTAATAATTCAAAATCATGACGACAAAAAAAAAGAACACAAAGCACATCAATTTAATTCCCAAATATCTTTAATTTAAAAATAGAGCACAATTCAAGCAAATAGTATGGTGCCCCTTATTTTATTTTATACTTTTGAAATTGAAATGAATCCGAGGATAAACAACGTGATCACTTCAAAGTCCTCCCCGCATCACCACTTATGTATATGTAGGTCCGTACGTACAAGGCATCCTCTCCATAAACTCTATATGTAAAAGACAAAATGACAATTATTTTCCATTATAAATATCTTCTAATTCTTCTTTTTCTTTTCCCCATAATTTTTTCCTTTAAAAATAACAAAAAAATCTTTTTAATTCTTGCTATATAGAAGAATAAGATTCATGGTAAACGTTCGTACTACGTGTAGATTTTAATACACAAGTGAGCACAGAATAGATAGGCAATTTTTATTTAGGTACACATAAATAAAATTATATACGTTCTCATGTAGGGTACCAATTAAAAATTGGAACTCTTTTCAAATAGACAACGACGTACGGGGGGAGATATTTTGGCATTTTTTGAAAGCTAAAATAAAGATAAATATTGTCAAAAATAACGCATTCATTACAATAAAAATATGAATGCGTGTGTGGATATTATTATTAAATTAGGATATAAGGTTGTGATGTATTTTTGACTTTTTCTTATAGAAAATAAAATATATGAATAAAATGAAAATAACGAAAACATCTGGTATTAAGTGCGTTATATTGAGAAAAAAGTCTCATGTGTAATAATTCTTGGGTATTTTTTTAAGGAAATCCTACTGAATAGGATTCCCCCGGGCCCGGGTTTGAAAGGAGGCCAGGATTGTAACGTAAAATATTTAGTTTAGTTTTGTTATTTCATTTCATTTTTTTAAACAGAAAAAGTTTCTTTTACAATTTTTTATATATTCATTAATTAACTTTCTTGAATAGACCCCATAATAAAGAAGGGGTTTTATTTTATATAAGATAAGTTTAATTCTTATCTATTAAATTTCATGTTTTGATTTTATTTGGAAAAATATATAGATACATATATAATATACATAGTAATAGGAATAGCTATGCAATGTGTGAGAATTAATGTATATGAAGATGCAATTCCAATATACAATACTTTTAATACAAATTCAGACTGAAAATAAAAAAAAACCGAAGTATAAATATATAAGATAATTAGTTAAGGTAGAAAAGCAGCACAAGAGAAAATGGAAGTCGGTAGATCATAATAATTAAATTTAGTTCAAAAAGTTAAATTTGTACAAAAACTCTCATCCGTTAAATTGAAAAGCCAAAATTTTCAACTTAAACCCACTAACGAAGGGCTTACTTTGATATTATCAGGCAATTCATTAAACGCTATTGGTCCCGTATAATTAATATATCCCTGGCTTTGCGTTTTGTTACAAAATGGAACGATCATCCTGTTTTGGTTGTAGCGTGTAGCGCGTAATTGATTTATCGGGATGATTGTCCCATATTTATAAACATAACAAAGGACCGATTTTAGATAGAGCCTTAACACTCCCAATACTTCAGATTTATGGAAAAAATCCGATGAGGGAATCAGACGTGGTAGTTTATAAATTAACTTTAATATGCTTTTCTGTGTTACTATTAGATTTTCTAGGTGAACATCATATGCATACCGATATACAGTATTCAATTACCGACTGCCCCATTGCAAAATAAATATACCTAGACTTAATTGGTAGAAGATATTAATACATTTCCTGAGTTTTGAGTTAACATACTTAATGTGATCGAGCCATTTTAAATTGCTATCTATTTTCACTCCTAAGTATGTTGTATGTATTTGGCACCAGAAGAGATTCTTTATACTCATAGTCAGTGGCGTAACGTACGGTCGGGCCCCCGAGCCACAGGGGCCCCCAAGTCGCGAATATAGAGATTTTTTTCTTTGACACATTTTTTGGCGAACTGTTCTTTTAGACATTTATTTTCATTAGTCCGCAAACAATAAAGGCTTTGTGTTCGTACTGTATTCGGCCAACCAGCTCTTTGGTATTTCTGCAAGGGACATTCGGCCCTATATGCTGCAAACAAAAGTTTGGGCAACGTGTTGGAAGCAGTTGAGCTTTGATCGTTGCAGGCACAGTAAGTGGTTTCTCCTATGAGGCTACACTTGGCCATAGTTGTGTTGAGCCGCATTCAGCGTTTTGGGGTAGTGTATCAGGTTTCTTGCAAAACGGGTGTCTACCATAGAATTAAATCCGCACCTTAGTAAATGCATATTGTCTATAGTCTGTAGTGCTGTAATAAATCAAAATAATCATAATCAAAACTGAACGAAAGATATGCAAGAGTAGTGGCTCTTCTAGGCTCTTTTTTACTTAAGGTCCTTTATTTTTTAGATACAGCTTTCCAATCGAGAATCGCTTCTATATATTTTGTAGGTCTAATGCCTAAATTATTGGCACTCTAAGTGTTGCCATCTGCGCCCGTGCTAGTTCAAATGTGACTTTGTTTTATCTGCTATCCTTTGTGTCTAATTAAGATAGGCTTCAAATCCTTTTTTTACAAATCTAATCATCGCGATTTTCAACGGGTGTGGTGTGCATTTCCTAACTTTAATCCCTTCTACGCTCAAACCTGCCAAGCTTCACACTGATTTTTTTTAAGTTTTATTTACAAGGATTTACAGTTTTGAATAAATTTACAAAGACTAACGGTACAGCTCATTTTTTAGCCGAGGGACTCCTCAGCAGCATTTCGAAGTTTTTAATTTTCCGGCTCGCTTGAACATACAAATTTTGGTCATTTGGCTCATGTCAGCTCCTCTGTTGGACACCCCAGCTCTTCCAAGTTCTTCTTGAATCTTTCACTCATCGAGAGAATATAACAAATTCTCCAAGCCAATTTTTTTAGTCAGGTTTAAGCTTAAAATTTCTTCGGCTTTCTATCGTTAAGTTATGTTATGTAAGAATCGTTAAGCCCCAAAATGACGCGTTCGTAAAAACTGAAAAATTCATAGTTATATGTTTACATGTTTGACATATAGACGGGCGCTTTTGCGAGGTTCTGCTCCGGGCACCGCAATTCCTTCGCACACATCTGGCCTCTCTTGAAAGTTTTTGCGTAAAATTGAGGCATTGTGATTTAGTTCTTTGAATATTTGACTCTTGAAAAGAGTGTGACTGCTACATCAAGAAAAATGTGTTCGCGAGATTTATATATGTACTCGTAAAAGGATAACTTTGGATCTTTCGACGCAAAGATCGTTTAATAAAGTCCAAGCCAGGAGAACTTTGTGTAACTAGGACTCATGAAAATGAAGAATCAAATGCTTGCCGATATACCCTCCAGTTCATATAATGGATTCACCATTTCCCCTGCATGACGCATTTATCTTCGGTGGAGCTTCACGAGTTCTATTTCAGTCGATTTGAATCAAGATGTGGACGTGGATACGACAAAGACTTGTTTTCGTTTAACTTGCCCATAGGGGGGCTCTCAGATTTGCGGTGAACACTTCTACTCTAAAATTAATGACTGTAAGGTTTGTTGTGCACGAAATGTGAAAACTGGTGCAAACACATCTCGCGAGTAGTGTTTTGATAGCAGCACGGCTTTCGCTCGTCGAGAGCTTCCTATAAAACCCAATGCATTTCGATGTGTCGATCTTGCGAGTCGTTTTCCGCGTCGTGTGCATGAAGCCTTACGATACTGACATGAAGAAGAGTTCCTCAATGTATGGTTCTTTTGCCGCTGCTCTTTAATTAAGTGATAAAGGCCTGAATAGAGATCGGGCGGAATGAAAATGAAATTTTTGTCCGCGGCGATTTTCTCAATGAAAATGCATACTTACTGTCGTGGAATATGTGGTAAATGATGGGGTATTCCATAAACTAAAATCCGAGAATGGTTTCACAATTTGTCTCTGCCATTTTATGTGTTATTTTTCGATTCCCCGGTCATTAGATAATTTCCGCGATGAACTCGTCGTGGACAGTGAATCGGTTTGACGTTTGCAAAACTCACCACGCCCGACGGAGAATATGCTACAGAGTCGACTCATTTTCACGTTGAAAATGCATTCGGACAATGGGGAAATTATTTTTTTTAGTTATTTTTAAGATTATTTAGGACGTAAAACGCCTTTGTATCAATTTTCGAAGCTAAAATTTTAAATTCACCACGGTTTTTATGCCGGTTCATTACCGTCACCACGGTTTTTATGCCGGTTCATTACCGTTTCATTTTCATTCCGCTCGAACTCTATCCGGGGCTTAAGTAGCTAAATAGTCTAAGTAGAAAAAAATGGAAAATGTTGCTCGAACATAAAATTTTTGTTGCGCTTGTTTATTGGTGCACTATGCTTTACATGCGGGTTTTGTCAATATTTGCTGGTTAAAAAATCAAAGATAAGGGGCCTCCAATCCAATTTCGAACACAATAAATGTTAGAAACGTTACGCCACTGCTCATAGTAGTCATACTCTTCCTTTGAGAAGTTTATATAACGAAACTTAATTTTTCCATAAGTTGACGAATACCTAGTATAGTACAGATAGCTCAAAACCCAAACATCCAAAAGAAAAAGATATTTTTGATGCCAAATTGTTGAATACACTGCCCAATATACACAGAAAAAAGTTACACTAATTTGCGCCATGGGTTAAGGGGGAAGGGAGTGGCAAAGGGGTGAAAATTCCGTTTTTTAAAAATATCTGGAAAACTATGAGTCTGACCCTAAAATGTCCTGAGGATGAAACAAACTACATAAAATTATCTTTGTAATGATATATAACAGTCTAGACATTTTCTCAGAAAAGTATTATAGAGAATTTACATTTTTTTGAGTTTTACATTTCGTACTTTAACTCTTGATAGAATAGACTTAGGGTGACAACATCTTGTTTATTATATTACCAACAAAATTTATTTGATTTGTACCAAAAATTGAAGCCCTCCGACCATTGACGCCCCCTCACTCCTCCTAACATTTTTCAAAATGGCATGCTTGTAACTTCTTTTAAAATTAAGGCAGGCTAAAAAAATTTGGTGGGTCGCCTTGTCTAAGCCCCATTATGCTCTCCACCAAAAATTATTACCATTGGATCAAAACTAAGGGTAGCACCCATACAAAGTGAACCAAAATTCTAACAAATTTCACATTTTTTCACTTCTCAATTCTATCTAAAGCCCCGGATAGAGTTCGAGCGGAATGAAAATGAAACGGTAATGAACCGGCATAAACACCGTGGTGAATTTAAAATTTTAGCTTCGAAAATTGCTACAAAGGCGTTTTACGCCCTAAATCATCTTAAAAATAACTAAAAAAAAAATAATTTCCCCCTTGTCCGAATGCATTTTCAACTTGAAAATGAGTCGACTCTGTAGCATATTCTCCGTCGGGCGTGGTGGGTTTTGCAAACGTCAAACCGATTCACTGTCCACGACGAGTTCATCGTGGAAATTATCTAATGACCGGGGAATCGAAAAATAACACATAAAATGGCAGAGCCAAATTGTGAAACCATTCTCGGGTTTTAGCATTTACCACATATTCCACGACAGTATGTATGCATTTTCATTGAGAAAATCGCAGCGGACTAAAATTTCATTCTCATTCCGCCCGGGGTCTATCCAGGCCTTAAAATGGGCAAATAAAATTTATCTCCTAGAAAGTCATTATAACAGTTAATTGTAGTCTTCTGAATAAATATTCAAAATTTTGTACCAGAGCGTGCCTTACAAGTACGAAAAATCGAGTTTGAAGGTTGTTAGTACACGTTAGGTACTCGATATATTCGGAAATAGCCTTAGAGCTGGTACCAATGACCTTCAAACGCAATTTGTTTATACTTGTAGCGTACGCTTTGGTCCAAACTTTTGAACATACATTTAGAAAACTACAATTAACTGGTTTAATTACGTTCTAAAAGATAAACTTTATTTTTCCATTTTAGATAGACCTTAGGAGTGAAAAAATGTGAAATTTCTTAGAATTTTGGTTCACTTTGTATGGGGGGTACCCTTAGTTTTGATCGGAAGGTAATAATTTTTGGTGGGGAGCACACTAGGACTTGAGCTAGGCACCCACCAAATTTGATCTGCCTGGCTCAATTTGAAAAGAAGCTACAGGCATAGCTTTTTGAAAAATGTTAGGAGGAGTGAGGGAGGCGTTAATGGTCGGAGCACTTTAATTTTTAGTACAAATCAAATAAATTTTGTTAGCAATAAATGGACAAGATCCTATGACTCTAAGTCTATTCTATCAAGACTTACAGTGCGAAATGTAAAACTCAAAAAATGTAAATTCACTATAATACTTTTGGGTCTAGGGTATAATTTTCTGGGCAAATGTCTAGAGTGTTATATATCATTACAAATTAATTTTGTGTAGTTTGTTTTTTCCTCAGGACATTTTAAGATCAGACTCAAAATTTTCCAGATATGTACATATTTGCAAAAAACGGAATTTTCACCCCTCCCCCTGAAGCCTTAATCCATGGTGCAAATTGGTGTGACTTTTTACTACGTATATTGGGTGGCGTATTCAACAATCTGGCATCACAAATTTCTTTTTCTTTTGGATGTTTGGGTTTTGGGGCTATTTTGAATTGTACTGTACTAAACGTGGAATTTCTCTTTTCAGTCATCATACAAGTAATTAAAAGATGTGTGTTGCTATAGAAACTGCTCAGTATAGATCAAAACATATAGAGGATTTCATAAGACATGTAAATAGTCTTCCAGGATTTAAAGAGCAATAGTCGCTCAGAAATCTTCGCATCAGTCGCTCTAAGTAAAACAAGCGTCATCTGCACGGAGCAATTCCAATTTCTTTCTCTTCTCTCGTTAATACAATTTTTACTTGTAAATATCTATGAAATTCAAATTTAGTTTTCAATCAAATTATTCGACATTTGGTGAGGTGCCAATACGCCGTTTAAAAGTAGGACAAAGCCCAATATCATAATCCTACCCAGAAATTTTCTTAGGAGGTGGGAGTATGCCATATGTAAAAATCATAACAACAATTAACATTTTCTGTCATTTTAAATTGTCGGCTGCGAAAAATTTGGTAGAAGAGGGTTTATAAATTTCACAGCCAAATTTTTTTTAGAAAGGATTATTGAGAATGATCTAAATCATTTTTTTTACGACAAGTGGCACCCGCTCGTATTTTACTCTGGACTAAGTCCACTTCTCCTTTTCGCGTTCATTGACTGATCCTTTTTCGTCGACATTTCCATCATATCTGCCTTTGGAAAATCCTTTGTTTTCCCTTCATTTTAGGAGTCATATTTGATTTACCCACGTGAAACTCGCATGTTTAGGCTTTCAAACAGCTTTTTTAATAGTAAGAGTAAAGTGCAGCAGTGAGTAGTGATCATCGACCAGGAAGGAGCGCAAATGATCATAATGCACTTGTTTAAAAAATTCCGAAAGGTGTCTCTGCCCTGAAATGCTTCTAGTGATAGAGTCGAATATCCCCGCAAATTGCTTCAGAAGAATTTGATGTCACAATAAAAATGAGCCACTAAATTTTTTCGTTGATTCAACGGTAAAATTTTAAAAATTATATTTTTGCACTCAGTTGAAATCTTATTTAGCTGTCTAAGAAATAAATTTAAATCAATTAATTAGTGAATATACGCCAAGAGAAAAGTCCGACAATGTGCTTGGTAGTGAGGCACCACAAACGGGGGATATCGTTAAGGCGATTGGTCCTTTTTTTTTCAAAAATGATGTGAAACAATCCACCACATTCTCCGTTTTCCTAGAAAAAAATAATTATATACTGAGGCCCTTTGAGCCACATATGAGGATATTTTGGTCTGCTATATTTAAAGCAGTGGTTCCCAACTCAGAAATGTCTGCGGAACACTTAGCCTGAAAATGGATCTCGGCGGACCACCATTCAATAATATTGAAACGAATTAAGGTCTCGATTTTGTGTCGAGGTATTATATTCAGAAGCTCAGGCTCTATCTCCCATTACAAATTGTCCTTATTGTTGTTTTGTTTGTTATTTCCACTTAAAAATAAAGTGGAAAACCACTGATCATAATCCTTCGGTTACCATAGGTAAAGTAATCTTGGTGCGTTAGTCTGACTAACCTATGTATATGCTAACTGAAATGTCAAACTATATTGCTGCTTGAAATAAATTGAATTGAATTGAAAAGTCTGAGGAAGATGATGAAGATTTATTGAAAATTATGTTCGGCCTCAGTCTCTTCGAAGGTGCAGTCCACAAACTCCCGACACATCCGATTGTAATTCGGCGTAAATTTTTATACTAACTAACTTATTGAAAACCATGATTTAGGATTTGCCATGTCTGCCAGGTTGAGAGAAGGGAGAAGAACTGTTTTGTTTGCGCCAACATCTGCCTCACCAGACTAATTTTTTCTCGCACAGGAATTTGTGTTCTGGAAAAGCTAACTCCGATTGAAAATTATCCAATAAACTGTATAGTTCGGTCCTTAGACTTGTGACAATATTTAATGCGAAAATCGCTTTGAAATTCTAATTTTGATAATAGTTTGAATAATTTCGGAATTGGGCTATAAGCAACGAACCTATAATTTGATCACAGTGACCGAAAACATATAATTTGGGGCTATTTCATGTTTTCGAATGAAAATAGACAATAATCATTTTAATTTCCATACAAAATGACACATTGAAAATACGCTATTTTGCGTGTTTTCTATGAAACCTTGATTTTTTTTTTTAAATGAAAACATGTAAGGACCCAGGTCTCAAGCCTAAGCTTCATTATTCAGCACATTTCGTCTCACGCCCATATTTTAACCGACACCCGAACAAATTGTTCAGTTTCGTGTGTTGGCCAATGTTCTTAATTTCTCCGTGATAAGAGAATGGACGGTCAGTTTGAAGTGACGAAATATGTTGCAAACGACTATCGATGAATACGCCAGCACATTTTGGTACTAAGAACGATTTATATATGAAAAATAATATTGTCGGTTGCCAAATGAAATTACAAATAGTGCACTATGAACACTTTTCGGTGATTTCTGAAAACGTACGCCGAAATCAATCCGTTTTCGCCCGCTCTGAACATAATATAAGCAACCTATCGATTTCCCATAATCACATACCTAGAAGCAACGTATTTACTGGATAATCTGTTACATTAGGATGAGATCGCGCGTTTGGCATGTAACTTTAATTAGTCACAAAAAAAATATAACTTTTTGTAAGGAGTCTCTTGAGTCTCCCCGCGGACCACATACGGGTCTCTCACGGACCACCCCCGGTCCGTGGACCACCTGTTGGGAAACAGTGATTTAAAGGATCCCTCATCTTCGTGTTGCTAATTGGGCCCAATTATCAAAACTCAATTCGATATCGATGTACACACTGAAAATGTTTGAAAAATTTCAAGGAAGGAACAATTTTATGGGTTCACCCATTAAGTCCTTGCTTCTTTATTTTTTTTGAAAACACTGACTGTTAATTTGAAACTGAAAAAATAGTCTTGGGCGAGGATCCTTTCCCTATTCGAAAATCTAACTATAACAGAAGTTAGAAAAAACTAATTTCGTTAATAGTATAGTGACTTTAGCTCTAGACCCAAACATCCAAAAAAAGAGCTGACTTTTGATGTCATATTGTTCTATGGCCTGACCGCATTACGCAGTAAAAAGTTAGACTTTTTTGTGCGCCACATTTGGGGGGGGGGGGAGGGGGTGACAAAGGGGTGAAATTATGATTTTTCGCCAATATCTTGTTAACTGTAATATTTACAGCAAAATGTTCTGAGGACGATTTAAACTACACAAAATCTCCTTTTTAATGATATATCATATCATATACACAGTAAGTCTTTTTTCTAGTAATTTTTTACTAGGCTACTTCTAGTGAAACAAATTAATAGAAATCTAGCTAATCTGAAAAAGTATAACTAGTATCTGAGGATATTTACTAGATTGGCTGTAAAATCAACTGAATCACATAACAAACCTAGAAATCTAGTTACATTTCACTAGTTTTCTAGTAAAACATAACATATTCCTAGAATATCAGTAATTGTTACTGGAAATTTATTAAAATCTACTAGAAAGTAGTGTGTAGTTCTAAGTGCATACGTGTATAGTTCGTTCTCGTCTTAGTTATGTAGCTAATGTTTCAACAATTTATCTTTAATCTTTGAACAAACCGGGTGCTTTCCGTTGTGACAAGTGTATTGCCAAGTGTTTGCGAAATTGAGTTTTTAAGGTAAGTACATAGTAAAAAAATAATTATTGCCTGAATTGGGACACAAAGTAATAAGTTTGTATATATTTTGTTCTCTTTTTCATCATTGCATATTTTCATAAACAAACAAAAAAACGCAGCGAAGGGTGAAACGGCAGACAGAATGGAAACAGCATAGCAGCGACGAAAGCAGTCCAATACGTGGACTATAAGTCTTCATGTAATTTTTGGTGTCGGCGTTGTAGTCGGCTGCAGTTACTGTGGGTCTCGCCTAGTGATCATAATTTCATCATCATCATCATCAATGTGGCACGATAGCCCGACGTCGGGCCTTGGCCGCCTGAATCGTTGACCTCCAATTGTCGCGGTTACGTGATCATAATTTGGAGACATATAATGGTAAGTACAATTAATTTTTATTTTTATTTTTGTAATATACATATGTATGCCAATTTTAAATTTCTCTTCATTTTAATTTAATTTAAATTTGTCTTCATTTTAATTTAATCGTTTTCATCATGTTATTCTTTTCATTTTTAAAACTATACTTAATTTAATAGATGCATTGTCCATATTTTCTTTTCTTTTTAGGGCAGAGTAATGTCAAAGACTGAAGTCCCCAACTCGTGCCAGTAAATCGGAGAATCGCATGGATGTACCTAAGGCTCACTCCATAATAAAATTAGTTATATTTATTGACCCTAACTAATTTTGTACAACAGCCAATAAAAAGGATAACAATAAAATAGATTTTCCCGAATAAGTTATGTTTACTTGTCATTATATTTTCAGATGAATCAGGTTGTTATACGTCAAATATCGTTTTAAAAGCGATAAAATGAAGAAAATACTAAAAATAAAAAACATGCTTTCAGATTTATCTAGATCGTCTAGTAAAATTCAAATGAATCTAGTACGATTCACTAGATTATCTTAAGTACAATTTACTAGAAGTTCTAGTAAATCTGACTGGAACCACTTTTTTTTACTAGAAATCCAGATTGGCTTTTGAATAGAATTCTAGTTATTTGTCCTAGATATCTATTTATCCACACTAGATTTCTATTAACAAATTTAGCTAGATTTCTAGTAATATTTTTTTCACTAGATTTACAACTAGAAAATCTAGGAGCTAAAATCTAGTTGTGAATTACTGGGTTCTAGTTGAAAAAAACTTACAGTGTACCTTCTCTTGGCAGATTATATACTAGACCTAAAAACATTCGGTGTAATTTAGATTTTTTGATAGTTACATTTGGCGCTCTAGCTCCTGAAGTAATTTAATTGGAGCCATGGTAATAGGGATAACTATTCCTAACAATATATAGCTGTCCCACACGGAGACTCAGGGTGCCCCGACAAAGCATTTCCTTATACTCCCTATTAACATTAAAAAAAAAGACGTGCGTGTAACTTTTCGCCGAATCACAGCAGGCGGGAAAAATTTTGGTAAACGGTAAGGCTAAGCCCCATTAGACCCTCCACCAAATATTACTTCGATCGGATTAAAACAAAGGGTACCTCCCATACAAATTATTCAAATTCAATGCCACTACTTTATTAAGAAATAAGGGAACAAGTCAACCAAAATTAAAGTTTTGCTCGTAGGCAATTTTCCGGTCATTTTGTATGGAAGGTACCCTTTGTTTTAATCAGATCGAAGTAATATTTGGTGGAGGGTCTAATGGGACTTAGCCTTAACGTTTACTAAAATTTTTCCCGCCTGCTGTGATTCGGCGAAAAGTTACACGCGCGTCTTTTTTTTAAATGTTAATAGGGAGTATAGGGGAATGCTTTGTCGGGGCACCCTAAGTCTCCGTGTGGGACAGCTATATATTGTTAGGAATAGTTATCCCAATTACCATGGCTCCAATTAAATTACTTCAGGAGCTAGAGCGCCAAATGTAACTATCAAAAAATCTAAATTACACCGAATGTTTTTAGGTCTAGTATATAATCTGCCAAGAGAAGGTATATGATATGATTTATCATTAGAAAGGAAATTTTGTGTAGTTTAAATCGTTTTCAGAACATTTTGCTGTAAATATTACAGTTAACAAGATATTGGGGAAAAATCATAATTTCACCCCTTTGCCACCCCCTCCCTCGCAAATGTGACGCGCAAAAAAGTCTTTTTACTGCGTAATGCGGTCAGGCCATAGAACAATTTGGCATCAAAAGTCAGCTCTTTTTTTGGATGTTTGGGTTTCATCATTTTTTCAGCTAAAATCACTATACTATAATGTGAGCGCTAAAATTTACAACCGAGTAAAATTAATTCTATCTGAAAATTCCAATTTCAGCGAATTGTAAACTAAGATTGCAAATTCATGCGGTTTTTCAGTACATGAACTTAACATTGACATAAATTACCAATGTGATTACACGAGCTAAAAACCCTGACCAAAAATACCTACAAAACGACCTAAAAATGTTTTTTTAATTAACAATTGCGACGGATAGCTCATCAGTGAACCCAATTTTGCGAGCTATTTTCTAACTATCGGTTAAGCAATTTGTAATGCGGTTATTGTAATACTCAAACTCTAGTACGCACGCACATTATTATTCAAAATACGAACGCATGAAATGGATAATAATTGTCGGGTCAGAAAGATTCAATTTGAATCATTTGTTAAAAGAAAATGATTCGTATAATCAAAACACTGAAATATTTTCTACATAATAGATACAGACTAGTTGTGCTGAGACGAAATAATTGTAACTCTGTAGGCAAACTCATCAAAACAATAAAACAATATTTAACCAAAACAGCTAGCAATAAATAAAGATGTAGACACATACAAAAATGATAAATGTGGTGTGAAATATCTGCATATTACATTACTTGGATTTTTCTAAACGTGCTAAATATTTTCTGTTTATAACGTTTCTAGATTAAGTTCAAGGGTTCTGGACACGTGAACTTCTAACGATAGGTAGGTACATAGTTCATTTATCATATATTTTACACAATTTTTGTTCAATCACAGCGTAAAGCGAGTTCAAAAATATAATTAAACATTATAGAAAATGTTTACTCATTATAGTGCCCAAATTCACACCGGCATAAAAAAAAAGAATTATATGTAATAGCACTACACACAAATTAATATGTAAAATCATATAATTAGGCTACAAATGCAATTAGCAATAAATTGATGGAAATGTTATAGGAAATTAAAATAAATAATAATGTATAATGCTTCCAATCATATCCGCATCAGAACTAGATGAAATCTACTTACTTTTGATGAAATAAGGGTGAGGGTAGGTGAGGATTCCTGAAAATTTAATGAAATGATTTTTTAATGACTTTCATATTTAAATGCATTGGGTGAAAAACACAATTTTTATTTTGAATGGATATCGGAGAGTAATTAATAATAATAATTTATCCAAATTATAAATTTTAGCTATACATATTAATTTTAATCCTTAAGTAAGATACTTACTAAAAAATGTCATAATGTAAATATAGAGTGGCTCTTGTTTTCTTAATACAGGACACTGTTCCAATACATCAATATAAAGACATCTTCCGTCTAATCTTATTTGATGTGTGAAAAGGTATCACCTTCCCACATATCACCTTATAATAGTCGATATGCACCTTTAAAAGCCAACTAGTCAAAAAGGCCTCCATACCAATCAAAACCACCACCACCCGGTCCAATCCGTCCATCAAACACCAACTTTCCCATTTTGTAAAGATGACGATGCCGAAATAGTCTTATAGAATAGAACCTCACCGCGATAAAGATATGACAAAAGTCACCACAAAACGCCAATCTAAAAACGCCTCAATTCAGTATCTTCATCGCATAATAGTGTGGCGCGTATCCATTGCCATTCACGATTCAAATCCATAACATACGCGCGATGCCACCACCATATACTGAAGAAAATTTATAAAAAGGCAGAAAAGAAAAAGAGAATAGTCATCAAGCACTTTTGGAGGCAATCTGACACGTATGATTAGTTATCATGTCATCAAGTGACATGCTGTGTCAACTACTGTCAAACTTTCCGTTTATTTTGATTGATTAATTATTTTTTTTCGGTTCCTATATACTGTGGTGGCGTTCCAAGACGCAACACCATTATACAGGACTTAAACGTTTTTCGATTAGACATGGCCATGCTACTGATTCAGTGGGGGTTAATAAACAAATTAGGCATTTTGTAAATGAGCGTTGGAAATTTAACTAATGAAGCGAGTCGGTCGGTTATTCAGCAGTTTCGGTCATGTAAGATGGGGCGGAACTAATTTGGCGAGTATTTGAGGAAATTTGCGAAAAATTAGTTGACGTTAATGCTAAGGTAGAAAACATAATCGTGGAGGACTTAGTTTAGTTATAAGATTCACTTAAAAATTTAGAATGATAAATTCAAAGCATTATAATTATTTGATTAAAATTATCCAAACATGATTAACTTTAGCCGAATTTAAATAGCCAATTAAACTGTTTTTTTTTTTTTAATGTAAAAAGGGTTACTCGAGTTGTACATTACAAGTTGTATTTTTTGGCATCAGGAGAGGATAACCTAACATTCCCTACCATTACTATACAGCTCCTGACAAATTTTTGTGGGGAAACTAGCTTATTATATCCGCTTCTGCACTGAAAAAATTATCTTTCCTATTATCCACGAATCGCATTCGTTGACTTATTTTCATTGCCATAACGTAATTATTCGTTATGATAAGGTAGACGTTCATAAAGGTTTACGCCACATTTCGTCACATTAAAGAAATCTGATTCGTTCATATTTTTTTTCGTCAATATCACATTGACATGAAGAAAATATTCTTTTATTAGGTTAATAAAAACTTCTTTCATAAAATTAATGATTATTTTCCTTATTGTAAATTTAACGTATAATTTCGTTAAAATTAAGGAACATGTTGAAGAATCTTTACGTTACATTCAGGAAGTTTTTTTCTGGTTCAACGATACGTATATTTTTTATGATGTCGATATTGACGAATTTTTCATAACATTAATGAAAGCTTTTCGTAACTCTGACAAATACTTTATGTGAATCTTAGAAACCTTCAGCACGTGTAGTCTGGCTGGTGTAGTAGGTAGGGTGCAGGTCTTCAAATCATAGGGTCCCGGGATCGAATCCCACTGTAGTCAGGTAATTTATGATGCTTTTCAAAGCGTATTCAGGCAAATGAAACGTCCCTTACACTTGTAGAGCTCTAGGTTCAATGCTGTGTGCGTCATTTTTTTTTGTATTAAAAAAAAAATAACGAAAAAGAATATTTGCTTTGAAGAATCATTTCTTCAAATGGAGAATCGTGTTCCTCAACTGTACAAAATTTCCGCTTTAATATCAACGAAAGACTTTACACGAAATAATGAATGTTTTCGTAACGTAACGAAACTAGTTTCATTGAAGTGACGAACAAGAACATTGGAGGTTTTTTAATGAAGTTTTTCGTTGATTTGAAGATGGTTTCCATAGCATTTACGACAACTTTTGGTTCAGTGTGGATGTAGAAATCAGAAAATGTAGCTAATGATTAACAATAGGGTAGTGCTATAATATAACATGGAGAAGTTCGGCTCCTGCTCAAGAACTGGCAACTCGAATGTTTATCGGCTAGTTTGTTATATCCCCTTTGCTTTTGATGCTTTAAAATATAATGTTTCAAATGATGACCAGCAAAAATGACCGTTAGTCAGTACGTTTAGTATAGTTCCAATCAAATACAAGAACCAATGACGCCATGTCACTTCTGGATGACACTCAATTTTTCCTAATTATGTCAATTATAAAATTGGTGTCGTTCGGTTTTAGTGTTTGAACAACATTTTAAATGTGCTACCTAAATGTAAGTCCATTAATATCGGAAATTTAAAATTTCAAAGGAAGTTATAGTGCCACTATAATACGGAGACAATTCTGAAAAGTTGATATAATGTCTTGTGAATAAGTTATTCTTGAGCGGTTTTACTTTACTCACTTACAGTACGTATTTTTCCAATACATATGAAAGCGGACACTCGTTGTCGCTAATTTATTTATTTTATTCGTAAATATTACAAAACGGGAATAATTTCCCAAAACATGTAATGTAAAGAATTCAAAGTAAGGATAAAAAATATAAAGAAATAACAAACTAATAAAGATAATGATAAAAAAAGGAAAGAAAGGAAAAAAATATTAGGAAAAAAAAGAAAACAAAACAAACTTAAGTTAAAATTCAAAAAGTTAAATGAAAAACAATTAAAGTTTTTGTAGTAAGATTTTTTTAAAAGAGTAATAAAAAGAAAGTAACGAGTGCCCTGTAGCATGGGTCGCGAATAATGCCACCGCCTTTCCCGGCGTGTCGTAGAAGGCGACTAAAAAGGGACCTAATCCAAGGTGGATCAGCATGCGCCGAGGGATGCATGGTCAAGAGGGTGCTTGGCCGCTAGTATGCGAAGGTCGCAGGCAACCATGACATCTGAAGCCTGAGGCACATTTTAACATCAACAAGACTATGGGAGGTCTTGTTGGTGCTAAAATGTGCGGTTAGTGTGTGTGTGTGTATGGGTTGCCGTGTCTGGAGATAGCCGGCGGGCGTAAAAGGAAAGTTCATAAATTTATTTATTTCCACACACTAGTGCCAAAATACACAACCTTTCTCCAAAAGGTGTAAAAGAATGGAAGGCCTTATGGAAATTGACGCAGATACAAGCACTATCCCGCTGGGCACTACTTCTGCTATGCGGTTGAGTGATGCCGGGGCGAACCTAGTTCGCGCCAGAGCTCGACGGTTTCCGGGGGCGAGCAATATAAGGCATTCCAATTACATTGTGGAGAAGCTGAGGGTTGCAAGCTGGAATGTCGGTTCCATGACGTCAAAGAGCGAGGAGATTGAGGATATCATGAAGCGGAGGGGGATAGACATTATGAGCGTGCAAGAGACGAAGTGGCGAAATACCCATATCGACAGAGCCCGGTTTCTTACGAATTCCATGAAGTACAAATTGTACTACTATGGAGTTACAAACCAAAGAAACGGAGTTGGCATTATTCTGGCGTCGTCTTTACTTGGCAGCATAATAAGTGTCGCGAAGAGAAGTGATCGCTTGATCAGCATCAAATTGGTTATCTGCGGAAGGGTGTGGAACGTAATAAGTGCCTACGCTCCCCAAGTAGGACGGCCACCAGAAGAAAAAGAGGCATTTTGGAACGACGTTGACACCCTGATTCAGACCATTCCAGATACCGAACTGGTGTTCTTGGGAGGAGATTTAAATGGCCATGTAGGTGAATCAAATTATGATTACGAGGATTGCCATGGTGGAAAGGGTAGCCCTTCAACGGTCAGAAATGACGAAGGTGAAGCTATTCTGACCATATGCAGATCGCATGGTTTGGTCATCCTAAATACATGGTTTGTGAAAAACGAGAGACACCTGATCACCTACAGTAGTGGACACGGAGATAGGAAACACGAAACGCAGATCGATTACCACCTCTGCTTCGATTTTATGAGAAGGTGGGTAAAAGACTGCAAGGTGATCTTGGGTGAATCTGTCGTCAGCCAACATCGTTTGCTCCTGCCAGAATTTATTTTGAAAGCAGGAGGAGCAAGAAATAGAAGAACTCCCAAGCCAGTCGAAAAAATCAAGTGGCACAATCTCACAAACGACAACTTTGAACCTGTAGTGACTCCATTCATTGATAAAATGACGGAGTGGTTTCACAACAACACCAACTGCCCCGAGAACAGTCCAACACAAATGTGGAATAGTTTCGCTGAAATGTCAGTAAGTGAGGCGGAAAAGGCACTTGGAGTTTCGAAAGGTCCACTCCACACGAAGAAAGAAACATGGTGGTGGAACACCGAAACTAAGAAAGCAGTGCAAACCAAATCGAACGCATTTAAGGCATGGACGAAATGTGAGTCAAGCAGTGAAACCGAACGGGTTCAACTTCGCGAAAATTATATGCAATGCCGGAAAAACGTAAAGCGCTTGGTAGCTCAAGCAAAGGCGAAGGCAGCTGAGAAATTCTACCAAGAATTAGAAACTCAGACTGCGACCGAACGACCGTCTTTGCGCGAGAGACCTAAGCACGACGCCAGGATATTTAGGGTCGCAGCCCAAAGGAGAAGGAACGCTCGGGAAATACAGGCGCCAAAGTACGTGGAGGACTCGCAAGGAATGTTGCTGATTGACGATACGGCAATTTGTAGCAGGATGCGAGAGTATTTTGACGAACTTCTAAATGAAGAATTTCCTCGAGCAGCTTTTCAAGATGTTGAGCCGAATACCACAAATATTGAAGATATCTCAGAGGAAGAGGTGATGGAGGCAATGCATCAGATGAAACGCGGAAAGGCAGTCGGACCGGACAAAATCCCCGCGGAATTTTGGTTGAAAATGGAAAATGTCGGGCTTAGTTGGCTCACAGTTCTCTTCAACAAAATCAAAGGCGGGCAACCGATGCCTGATGCTTTCAGGGAAAGTTTTCTTCTTCCTTTCTATAAGAACAAGGGAGACTCACGCAAACTCAACAACTATAGGGCTATAAAGTTAACACCTCATACACTGAAAATCTACGAGCGAGTTGTCTGCAACCGATTGAGAAAGATTGTCCGGTTGAATGACAATCAATGCGGCTTTGTTGAAGGTCGATCTACAGTCGATGGGATTCAGTGCATTCGTATTGCAATGGAAAAGTATAGAGCAGCACGAAACGACTTGCACTTTGTGTTCATCAATTTGGAAAAGGCATTCGATAGAGTACCTCGTGATCTGATATGGTTGGCCTTGAGAGCACTTAATGTCCCTGAGGCATATGTCAGGATGATACGAGACATGTATGATGGAGCTACGACTAAGGTTAGATGCACAGCCGGTGAATCAGAAGAATTTCCGGTGAATGTCGGAGTACACCAGGGCAGGCACGTAGCCAGGGGAGGGGTCCATGGGGTCCGGACCCCTCCCGAAATGTTTTCAATTATAACGGAATTTTTAGTGATTACAGTATAAAATATCAAAATATTCAGGAGGTAACATATTTTTCTCTAAATTCTGTGGGACTGAACATCATAAAAAATATCCGACAAGGAAAATTTATTGGTTTAAGGGAGGTTTTCTTTTCAAAACTAGATAAATCAGAATATCAATACACACTTCTCTGAAGACAACCCTTCAAAATAAATTGCGCGGAATCTATGCAAAAAATGTCTGTTGTCGAAAATTATTATTCACTCTGATTTTATTTATTGGACGTACGGACGTGTTTTCATGCGAGCTTGGAACTTTAAACTTTCCGCTGCGCAGGTTCTGAGCATTGCTACAAAAATAGAGAATGCGATAAAAAAGTCTTTAAACAGAGCTTTTTTTTTTCAAGGAAACAATTTCTTTGAGAATTTTGACTAATATCAATCGTGAAGGTACGTGATGACTTGTTTTTTTTTATAAAAACAAAAATAATTACGTGCGATTATCGGCCCTTTGGGTCGAGTGAAAGATAAGCTTCCAACTTTTTTGCGCATGGAGATTGTTGGACTAAACGGAAACTTTGCTCTCGCTCGGCTAAGCTAATCGCGGAGATATAAAGGTACATGAAGCCCGTAGATAAAGAATGAAGTGAGAGTTTGTATCTGTTACTTTTATTGAAAAACGGAATAAATACGCCTGCTTTAATAGTCTGTGCAAGTAAGTTAAGCCTTTTTTATGACCAAACGCTCAAGTTTTAACGAAGCAAAACAATTTTAAAGATACAAATGGTAAAAATTAGTTTTTCTAATTAGTCTCCCCTACACCACTGTATGCATTTTCGCCACCTCCCGGCAAGCTTTTGGATATATTTTTCGTAAAAATCTCGCGGCTTTTCACGGACCCATTCTCGCACAAACAATTTTACTTCTTCATAGCTTTTGAAACTTTCAATGGAACTTTCTCAATTCGTTCAATGCTGTAGAAGATGTGTACAATCTTCGGAGCGCCAGAATTTATACTTAATATTCAGAGGTTTTAGCACTCATCTGCCTGAGATTTTCGGTAGCCTAGCCGCTCATGAATATTTTCCCAATACTACTTACGTTTATGCCCAACTCCCATGTAGCGTACACTACTTCGTCGGTCTTCCACAATGAGTTTTTCAACGGTGGCAGCGCTTACGTTTTCATCGGTGACACTAGGTGGCGCGCATGTGGCAACTTTCCCTCAACTTTTCGGCCTTTTCAAAACATTCATACACATGGGTTTTAGAGAGGCACTCATTCTGGAATTTCTCTAGTACTTTTTGATAAGTTTCCGCGGATTTTATATTTGCTTTGACTGACTGCAAGAGGTACTGGCACATCCTTTTCACTCATGATAGTTATAATTACACTAAAAAGTCAGGTTACGCGGTTCCAGCTATTCTCAAGGTTTCATAACATACCAGTCTAATATTTAGTGTATCCACTTTTTCAACAATAAATTTTTCGCGCGTCTGAAAATTCCGTTGGACCCCTCCCGAAACAAAATCCTGGCTACGTCCCTGCACCAGGGCAGTGTATTGAGTCCGTTGCTCTTCAACATCATCATGTGCTACTTATTAACACGTGTCTCCGACGGCCTAGAAATATCTCTTCTTTTTGCTGATGATATAGTCCTCAGTAGCCCAAACATCGTTGCCTTGCAAGCTGCGCTTACAAAATGGTGTGACATTCTGGAGGAGCATGGACTGAGGGTAAGTATAACAAAGACTGAGTTCTTATGCTGCCAATTCTCAGACCCAAATGCACCGATACCTGAAATGTACGTCAAAGGAGAGCAGCTTAAGTCTTGTACCAAGTTCAAGTACCTTGGCTCGATGGTGAACAGCGGATCTACATGCGATGATGACATCAAACATCGCACAAAGGTTGGCTGGATGACGTGGCGAGAAAACTCTGGAGTTTTCTGCGACAAGAAAATGCTACTGAAGCTGAAGGGCAAGTTGTACAAAACGGTTGTACGTCCCGCCCTCATGTATGGATCAGAATGCTGGACCATGTACGAAGGTTACGCGAAACAAATGACAGCGACTGAAATGAAAATGTTACGCAGTTGGTGTAACGAAAAGGGACCACATCAAGAGTAGCTACATCCGAGGCAGCTTGTCCATAGACCAACCAATCACCGAAAAGCTCGAAGACCGACAAATGGATTGGTATTGCCATGTTCAACGGCGTCCGCCTGAGAACCCAGCAAAGAAAGCAATATCAATGGAAGTTCCACTTGATGGACCCAAGGCCAGAGGCAGACCGAAGAACACCTGGATGTGTCAAATGAAAAAGCAACAACAACGCATTGGTCTCGGCGATGACACGATCCAAGATAGAGTTGCCTGTAGAAATATGCTGAGATATTATCGCCAAAACGGGCGATGTGCCTACACTGCAGGTCGAGCAACGCGAAACCATGGAGCGGTATAAAGAACGAGGCAAGGAAGAAAAAGAATAAAAAGAAGGTAACGATCTAATCTCTGTCGGTCATAGTTTCTCATAGCTCTAAGTAACGGAGAATTTTTATAAATAGAAAGTGAAGATTGTGGAGGGTTAAAAATGGCAACGGATCGAGTGTTGTAAGACGGAAACCGATATTTTATATCTTCTATCAGAGATGAATTAGTAAGACCCTTGCATAACCTGTATAGGAAACACTGGTCAAGACAGTCTCTTCTTTTGTTTAGTGATGGTAGGTTTAGGAAATTTAGTCGATCTTGATAAGGCCTATAAGCAAAGTTATATTTGAACATCAAGGTTCTAGAGAACTTTCCCTGAACTTTTTCTAAAGCATGACGTGAAACAGAAGAATATGGAGACCAAACTACCGAGGCGAATTCTAATATGCTGCGTACTAGCGTCACAAATAAATTCACACAAGTATTAATAGATTGAAAACTAGAGGAGCATCGTAAAACGAAACTAGCTAGTTTCGACGATTTGCTAATAATCGACGAGTAGTGATCAATAAAACGTAATTTAGAATCAAAAATAACCCCTAGATCAGTAATCGTAGAAACACATTGGAGAGGAATAGAGTTTATTTGGTACTGAAAAGTGAAAGGAGTAGATTTTAATGAATACACTATAACGGAGCATTTAGAAACATAAAGATCCAACTCATTTGAGATACACCAAGACGTAAAGCAATCTAAATCGGATTGCAATGCTATACAATCAGAAATAGATGAGACAGTTGAAAAAAGTTTGCTATCATCGGCGTAAAAGAGAGAGTGACAATTAAGACAAGAAGGTAGATCGTTTAAGAATAGTAAAAAAGGAAGGGGACCTAAAATAGATCCTTGTGGCACACCCGATGGTGGACAAAATTCGGAAGAGGTAAAATTTTGGAAAACAACTCTAGAAGAGTGATCATTAAGATAAGAGAAGAGCCATACAATAAGATATGAAGGGGATCCCATTGCAATTAATTTATTAACATGAATTTGGTGATTAACGGTGTCGAGTGCTTTTGCGAAGTCAGTATAAATTACATGCACGTCAAAGTGCTTATTGAAAGATTTTGTTACAAAATTAACAATTTCAACTAAGTTGGTGACAACGGATTTGTTTTTGGAGAACCCATGTTGTTCATCCTTAATAAGATAACTAAAATGTTCATGAATGTAAACAATCTTTTCAAGAAGTTCCGAAAAGGATGACAGAAGAGAGATAGGTCTATAGTTAGACACAGAGCTAGGATCGCCCTTTTTCGGAATGGAAACCACATACGACGATTTCCACTGAATTGGGAAAACACCTTCATGTAGGCTCTTAGTAAATAAAATTGCAAGAGGTTTAGATATGGAAAAGTTTGTTTCTTTTAAAAACGAATTTAGGATTCTATCAGGTCCAGAAGAAGAATTGGTTTTGATTGAGGATATAAGCAATTCAACGTATGACGGTAAAATGAGGGGTGGTAAGTGTAAATTGTGCATTTCTTGAGGTACAACAGGAGGACAAGTTAAATGTACTTGCGAAAAATGTAGCAAAAAGTTCACACATTTCAGGAGGATTGTCTGTACTAATATTGTTGAACGAAAGTGTGGAAGGTTGATTTTAAGAGGATCTCAGGTTTTTACATAGGACCAAAAAATTTTACTCTCATTGTTCCTCAGACTGTCCTTAACCCTCTAACCCGTAAGCCCGCCCTGAGGCGGGTATCACAAAATCCTCATAAGTGAGTTATTCTATGAATTTTCTGTAAATATATTTAGTTATCTCGTTACATTACTAAATAACAAACTCATTTTTGTAAGTTTTCATTGTACCCAGCTAATAGTGTGTCAGTTTTTAGCAATCATAGGAGAAGAATAGTGAAAATCACGACAAAAATTACTTTCTAAAAATTGCGTAAGTCAAAAGCGAAAAAAGAGTAGTCAAAATCGATAAATATTACCCGGAATTTTAGAGAGCGTGGGTAAAAAGGTTGTTTATGCGTTTATTTATTAATTTTTGAAAAATTTAAAATTTGGAGGTGTTAGTTGACAAAAAAACCAATACCCGCCTCCAGGCGGGTATACGGGTTTAAGCAATTTTTCATTGAATATATTCCATATAAAATGCTCAAGTATTTTGATAAACAATAGGGGTACTGCAATAACTTGATGATGGCATTAAGTTGGCTTTTAGGTTAAAAACAGTTTTAGACTTAGTAATTAATGTATTGTGTACTTGAAACCCCCAAAATATTCAATGGCTGCAATAGAGTCCCCCTTGGAACTATGGGGCTGTTTGCTAATTGTTCCAATACGTAAGAAAATGGTCTAATCTAAATACTGTACTTAAATCAAAATTAATAAAAATGCATTTAACATATAGTAAATCGTTTGTTTTCCCCAAACCTCTCCTTTGCCGACAGGGTCTTTTTGACCCTCGACGCTTGAGAGGCAACTATCACCTTTGTCCGTAATGACCTTCAACCAGATTCTAATTCATCCGGATCTATTCTATAGAATGTTAGGCATTAAAGCTTTTTTCTGCAAACAATTAAACATGTGAATAACTTTCTATGATTTTTTAGTACAATCCAATGCATAAAATTAGCGCGATCTTCTGAAGACTTTCCGTATTATACAGTTCAAGCTGTCGCGTTGCTCGTGTTGGCGCGTCCCCTATTTTGGCGAAAATTACTCGGCTCCACTGTGCATGTAGCTAGTGGGTTGTGTCATCGCCGAGACATACGAGCTAGTTTTGCCTTTTCATCTCACATATTTAATCCTCAGTGCTTTCGACTTACTTTTGATTTGGCCCTGAAATTTAGGTATCCATTGGCTTCGCCATTGTTGGAGACTCCAAGACGGATTAAAATATGGTTTTATTAATTCTTTGAAGGTATTCTAGCAAACAGACTAGGATATGGTAAAATGTTGCGAATAGAAAGATATCCAGTACGTTAACAGGCGTTTATTTATGCTAATGTGTTGGATGTTATGGTCGAAGGAAAGTTTGTTATTTGCATAAAAAAAGAAACAAATCAAAAGACTGTTGTTTGGCGGAAATTAACTATGCATTTGTAATGCTCAAAATCCAGAATTGCTTCAACAATTACTAGACCGCAATTGAATTACCAGCTGGAATTGAAATACATAAGTAAGTTTATTTTATTCTATTATTTATTAAGGATGCCCTATCTAATATTCACCTCAGGTTAACAGCTGACATTGTCTATGAGTTCTAATACTCTAACAAATATAAAAATCGAATATAACACCAAAAATTTAAATTACAACACACTAAAATTAAATCTCTTTTTGTTCGAGCAAATGGAATTTTTTTACATGGTAAACCCGTATACCCGCCTCCAGGCGGGTATTCTTATTTTCCATTTCTAAACTAATCATCGACAAAAATCATAAATTTTAGTTAAGAATATCATTTACCAGAACATACTTATACTAAATACAAAATTATTATATAAATATGTCTTGCCATTAAGAGTTGCGGGTTTGAGGGTTAACAGTCTTAATATAGACAGACCGTGCAAGTGAAATTAGCCTTTTGATCCTGGATCTAAGGCAACGGAACGTTATTCGGTCGGATTAGCGTCCATAACGTTTTAATCGAGTGTGAAGACGCTTTTTCTTTAGAATCAAGTTGCGAATATGGGGTGTAAACCAAATCGGACCTTTACGAAGCTTTAAATTAGAGATTGGGACGCACTCATATATAACGTTGTGTAGAATAGCATAAAAAGTAGCTACAGCAGTTTCGCAATCAAGATATTTTAAGATGAATGTGCTTTTGTGAACCATATGGTATTGATACGATGACTCGAAGCTGATTCGTCAACTTTGTCATAACCGCAACGCAAAATAATATTTAATATTTAGGGCAAAAATGCTGTTTTCTATATTTTACTTATTGTTTAAAATAAATATCCTCAAAAAAGCAAAGAATTGATGTCACTACTATTCGCCACTTATATGGAGTTTCACATTTCGGGTGGATTGGATACACTAAATTTCATATAAAACCGTAGAAAGTCCACGAAACTGCAAACTTCATGCATGCAAATTATTGTTATGTTGAATTTTGTAAGACTGCAATTCTTGGTGCAAAATAAAAACTTTTTAATTATGCAACAAATAATCCGAGAAATTTAGAAGAATTCTACTCTACTGTCAAATTGTTTAACAAAATTAGGACGATAGTGTCAACAGTATTAGAGGTTTCATAATAAAGTGTGAATCGCGTTTTACCACACCCTACTGATTGAAATAGATATGATCCAGCAAAACAGCGACGCGAGCAGAACCAATGTATTTTAAATGGGTGACGTCATTTTGCTGTCGTTTTGTTGGTTTTAGTAAATCATGTCGATAGTGGGAATCCCTATAAATATAGATTTACTTGAAATTTAAAAAAAATTCCAAATATACTACAGTGTGTAGTAATTGGGAAAAATAGTGATTTGAACAATTTTGTTTGATTATTATTACAGAATTAAATTGGAATGGGGGCCCCATTCCGATCTCAAACACAAGATATTTTAGAAAAGTTACGTCACTGAGCCTGGATCTACAGGAGAGGACTGCAGTGTATTCTTTGGCGGGAAGTTAAAAATTTAATGTTTTACCGACCTATTTAGTCCAGTCATATTAGCATTTCAAAAAGAAAAAAACAGAGTAAGACTAATTTTTATTGTTTTTGAATCAGTGGGCACCCAGGAATCTAAGACTCATTTTTGAAAAGATACACGGGGAATCACGAAAATTTTCCATTTAAGCTCGATGTATTCCGTTGAGGGTTCTTGAAACAAGAAACAAACACCGGATATGTAATGTACTCGACGTCCCCTTTGATATGATACCCATCAGAATGCCGATCTCCGGTCAAGGATTAAAGAGTATCCTTTTTTGTCCTTGTTGGGACCAAAAGTTTCGAATAAAAGTTTTTTTTTTTAGCAAAATCAGTTTTAGATTCCTGGGAGCCCACTGATTCAAAAACATCAAAAATTACCCTTACTCTATTTTTAACTATTTGGAGGCCTGAATTGGGCTATTTTGACTGGACTAATTATAAAACTTGGACGACGATATTTTGACATCAATGCAATACACAGCAGCCAGACTCCATTTACAGCTGAAACGAGCTCTCCAAACTATAATGAACGTTTAGGCTTATTCAGTTTATACACCCAAAATTCAAAACTTCTTATGAGTGGCGGATAGTAGTGATTTCGATAGTGAGAAATGAACGTACGTTTGGTTCTTGTCGTGCAAGTTTACCCGTACGGTCGTTTTCTTACAATCTGAAACGGCCCATTCTATTTTCTACTGATAAGAAAGTTGAGTTACTCGCCTAAGTCTTTTCTTTAATTGGCCGAATTGGTGTTTGAATTTTGTATGCACTGATTTTTCCGAAAAACAAATTGTTTTTCTCCGGTAGCACCCAAGAAGGTTTCCTGTGTTATCAATTATGAAATCAAGTTCGGTCCGGGTTGGATACGATATCCCGCCCATCATATCCCCATTTTTATATCCTTCGCTCATAGAGTGAAAGGGCAATGGGGTCATGGGGCTGTCATACAAACCCAACCCCCCAAATTAGGTTCTTTTATGAAAAATGTTGTTATTTGTACACCAATTTCAACGAAATTTCACACAAATGTGTTTTTATTGATGACACAAAACATATGCAAGAATGGATCAAATCGGACCATGGGGTCATGGGGCTGCCATACAAACCCAAACCCCAATTTTAATTCTTCTTAGAAACATTTTTTACACATATTTCAGAAAACCTTGAATTAATGTGTCTTTATCAAAGCAACTAAACGGTCAAAACAAATGGAATCGCACTATGGGGCCATGCCCCGCATAAAATTTTCTGGGTAAATATTTTTATTTGCCCACTTATTCCAACCAAACCCCACACAAATTTTGTTTTGTCGACGTAACAGAACTTTTGTGAAGACGGAGGGAAAAGAATGGGGGTTGGGAAATTAAATACAAGTCGTAGCTACGCCCGAATAAAACTTTTAGCCCGCGGTGAGCGAAGGGTATCCAAATTTCGGCCGCGCCCGAAATTAACCTCGGTCTCATTAATCCAATCCAATTCATTATCCCGCCAATTAAAAATTCTGCTGAATTGTAAAAGCCCGCCAACCTTATATCACGCCATTTCCATAACCCGCTATAGGCCAGTCAATTACCGATTTTATGTCGCAAAAAATTGCTCGGGTCTGGTTTTTTGGGATATTGTTAGGATATATACCAGAAGTGTACCACTAAGTTTGCAACTTCGAAAAACCTGTGCTAACCCCGTGACCCTCAAAAAACCACAAAATTTTCGGACTTTTTTCATATTTTTGTTTGTAATTTCTAAAAGGTGCTTCCTACAAGTAAGTCGTCCACTGCACTTTTAAAGCTAAGAAAATCTTCTTTAATTTGAGTGTAACTCCAGCTTTGTAGGGGCAAAGGCTCCTAAGATACAGCACTTTAAAAAATGTGCTTTTTTTGTAAAAAAGTCCGAAATTGTATTTTAGGAGGTTTGTATGACAGCCCTTTGACGTAATGTTCCGATTCCATCCATTCCTAGATATGTTTTGAGGCTTTACTAGGAACACATTTGGGTGAGGTTTGGTTAAGATTGGTTCATAAAGAAAAAAGTTTTTCTTAGAAGAACCTGATTATCAGGGGTTGGTTTGTGTGACAGCCCTATGACCTAGTGTTCCGATTTCATCCGTTTATAGATATGTTTTGAAGCTTTACTAAAAAACACATTTGGGGGAAGGGTGGTTAAGATTGGTCCATAAAGAAAAAAGTTTTTCTTAGAAGAACCTAATTTCCAGAGGTTGGTTTGTATGACAGCCCTATAACATAGTGTTCCGATTTCATCGGTTCCTAGATATTTTTTTAGGCTTAACCAGCAACATACTTGGGTGAAGTTTGGTTAATATTGGTACATAAAGAAAAAAGTTTTTCTTAGAAGAACCTAATTTTCAGGGGCAGCCCTATGACCCCATGGTCTGATTCCATTCGTTCCGACATATATACAGCTAAGGAACTGGTTTATAACTTCATGTCACATGACTTTCTCTGTAAAATGCGCATTTAAGCCGATATTCAGCTCGGAACATGACTGAAATTACAATTTCGAAGTTTTTTTCAAAAAACAATGCTTAAAGTGCTGTATCTTGGGATCCTTTGCGCCTACAAAACCTGGGGTTACACTCAAATTAAAGAAGATTTTCTTAGCTTTAACAGTGCAGTGGACAACTTACTTGTAGGAAGCACCTTTTAGAAATTACAAACAAAAATATGAAAAAAGTCCGAAAGTTTTGAGGGATTTTGAGGGTCATGGGGTTAGCACAGGTTTTTCGAAGTTGCAAACTTGGTGCTACACTTCTGGTATCTATCCTAACAATATCCCAAAAAACCAGAGCCGAGCAATTTTTTGCGACCTAACGCCTTATTTTTCGGTTTATTGACTGGCCTACTAGTTCACAACGTTAATATAATTTGTGTCTTCTTACATGGGGATACTTAAGTCTCGAAGACACAAACCTTAATTTGGCAAATGGTGGCCTGGTCGTTCGGCCATGGAGACAATTCTCTACGCTACAGTCTTGTTTTGTAGGGAGTCGATTATTATTGTGGGTGAAGAAAATAACAATATTCCGACGGTTTTATGCTAAGAGAAAATATTGCATTAACTGCTGGGAATCAAATAACTACGAATTGATTTTGTTGTTAAAAATTAAAATAACTTTTTGGCGGGATTATTTGACTACCCACTAGCTGGATTTTCCAATGGCGGAGTTTTTAGTAGCCGGGGCTTTGAGACTTTTTCTTAGAATGCCGGGATTTGGAAACGTCGGGTTAATGTAAAATAGGATGTTTTGTAATAAGCCGGTTTATTCACGGACGGGATTTTATTTTACGGTATTACGCAGGTACCCCATTTAACACTTGTTCGTTTCTCGTGTTTTCGTGGAATCTCAAAGAGTGTATTCCCAAGGAGACTTCCTTTCCATATATCCTTCTGTAGTTGGGTGGACAATCCTTCTCGGTCCCAAAACCCAAAACCAAGGCCATATTCGTCAAACAGATACTATCAAAATTGTCTAATTAACAAAATCGTTCCTTTCGCTGAATTTAAAGATTTTGGATTTCAGATTTCCAAAATTGTAATATACGCAATGACGGGCATTTTTCGATTTATAATTTATAATGAGTTTAAAAAGAAACTCAGGCAAACGTGAGGATGGCTACACATATAAACAGAATGTGTTAACTGTAAATACGTTACCGTTTCTCCGAATCAAGGAAAAGGAATTTATATGAAATGATTTCGTAGAGCCTGTTGATACGTATGAGTACCCACACAAACCTTTCCTATGAGTATCGAAAAAGTTGACTTTTGCAGCTACTCGGGGACACTCTGTTGACTTGGTCCTATAAACTTCAAAAGTATTCGTGCCTAACACTATTAAAACTATGAAAATGGTTAAATGAAAATCAGTGAAAAAATTAATTGGGTAGAATGCTTGTTGAGTTTTTAGGGATTCTTAGGGCTCCATTACACAGTCATATTTCTATTATCATATCATTAAGCCTACGTGCACTAAACGAAATCGAGTAGGCTTAAGGATATGAAAGTATCTATTATATCATATATATGATGACTGTGTAATGGAGCCCTTAGATTTTTTTTTTCAAAAAACCCTTATAAAATTGATTTTGTCCATCCGTCTGTCCGTCCGTCTGTTCACTAAATTACTCAAGAACGGGTCAACAGAACGTTGGTAAGAATGTGTAGAATGGTAACAGCCTTTGGCACGAATACCTTTAGAGGTTGGTAGTACAGAGACAACAGTAGTACAGAGACAACCCCGAAGGGGTAAAAAAAGCCGACTTTTTTACTTGTTATCGAAGATGGGCGTGTGGGTACTCAAATCAAAGGGTACGACGAGGACATTTGATATAGTTATTTTTTCGGTTTCGAGTATCAGTAAGGGAGTTATGGGTCTTTAAAGTTGAGTTTACGGTACCCCCTCTGTTTTAGAAATGATGAGTCAAAAATGTCCGTCGATTTGCCGTTAAGTAACAATTTTTGGATTGGTAAAATAGTTATAGAATTTAAATGATTTTAAGTTTATTTCTGATTTATTAAAAAGGTATAATGTATAACAAGAATTACGTACGCATTAAAGTTCTAAAAAAAACACGTATTGTGGACGCAGCCCTCTGTACACTCGGCCTTTTTTTTGTTGGACATAGTCCCAAGAAATATGTTCAGGATGGCATTAGCAATACGAAATACTCTATTTTGGTCTCATTTCTCACGCAGTTTAGCCCGTTCCATATTTGGAAAAATACATAATTTGAGACTTATCTATCTGCAAGTGGTAATTTTCTCCAAACTCAGAATGGGTTAGGTACGATATCCCGAAGTTCAAATTCCCGCTTTTCAAAATCCCGACTTTCATAATCCCGCCACTTTAATATCCCGCCACTTTAAAATCCCGCTCGATTAAAATCCCGCCTAATCATAAGCCCGCCAACTTAATATCCCGCCATTTCAAAATCCCGAAATTTGAATTCCCGCTTTTCAAAATCCCGTTTTTTAATATCCCGTCATTGAAGGTAAGTATTCTTTCATAAATCGCGCGCGCGATTTATGAAAGAATACTTACCTTCAATGACGGTACTATACATTTACCGCTAAAATGTTTTTGCAACAAGGCAGATTTGTCAGTAAATGATAGTTAGTTAGTATTTACTTATCAGTGAATTGTGATCAGTGAGATTGAACATAATATCGCAGTTAAAATACGTATAAAGTGAGTTCCAGCAAGCTATTTTACAATTAGATGTGAAAAAAACGAAAATAACTATTATTTTCACAGGATATCATGAGTGGAAATATTAAAGTCGAAGTCGTGAAAAATAATAAAGGTGGTGACAATCCTGTGGTGGACGGGTTTCATTACCATCTTGAACGGAAACAAAAGGAAACATTTCGATGGGTTTGTACCAAGAGAAAGTCACTTATTTGCAAAGCGAGAGTGCAAACAAAATTATCTGCTGAAAAACATATCATCTTGAAAAACCCTACAGCTCATAAACATGAATTAATAAATTTGTACAAAACTGAACATTTTATTTATCGACAATTGAATTAAATTTTTTGACGGGATTTTGACGGGATTTTTTTATTATACATTAGCGGGATTTTGATATAGCGGGATTTTAAGATGGCGGGATTTTGAGATGGCGGGATTTTGAGAAGGCGGGATTTTGAAGAGTCGGGATTTTTAAAGGGCGGGAAATTGAAATGGCGGGATTTTGTAGGACGGGAATTTTCAGAAAAAGCGGGATTTTAAACAGGCGGGATTTTGTTTTTCGGGAAAACGTAGCTATCCCACTCAGAATGCATCATCCTTTGACAGCGAAACGGGGATAAAGTTTTGGTAAATTCACTTGTGAAGTTAACGGAAATGCATTTTGTAATTTATTCCCGTGGTCCTCTAGGATTTCTATGACATTTTATTATGTCAAATATGTTTGTCCTTCAGCACAAAAGGTCATTTTTGTGGGATTTCACTTTGTGCGATACGGAAATGAAATTACAAAGTTCGATAAGAGGATTGATTACAATTTTACCTTACGCTTAACTTTTTCTTTACGAAGTGGCACGTGCTAGCTGATATGTAATTAAATTCAGCAATTGAAACATTCTTTACAAATGTAAAAAAATCCGCAAAATGGCAAACATCAACGTCAAGTGTTGACATCACCATGGGCGTAGCCAGGATTTCAGTCAGGGGGGGGCAAGCCCAAAATTTTTTTTAAAATCATGGTTTTCTTAGGAGTTGAAATTTCCGGTCGCAGAAATATTGTTAGCAAATTTTAGAGAACCCTGGCTTGTGGTTGGATTAGTGCACAGGGTCATGGATTCCAGACTTACCGTGAACGAATTCATTTTATGGTGTTTTTCGAACTCACGACCTACGTGACGGACTATGGTGTCGCTCATATTGTAAACAAGTACCCATTTATGGGGATAAATAACATTACTGAGCATGCTGTTGATCTCAACACCTCAACAAAACAGCAGTTTAGATCTTGGAAATTATGTATGTCACTCACACATCTGCGGCCCTAGTTTACTGGTGGACTGCATGTTATATCTTTTTTCTCTTTGCTAATTTTAGAGTCACATTTTTAAAATGGAGATGAGAATGATTTTCTTCTGTATTCTGATTACATTCAACTGGCCTGCAATATCTGCCTTTTAGAGTGTAGTTTGTCTATTTTCAGTGCATTTTTTGCATCTCGGACTGCATATTCCACTTGCGAAATCAGTTTGTTTCGTCTGTCACTTTCATCTTAGCAAAGTAGCATCGTCAGAATATTTATAAATCCTTTATTGATTAAAATATGGTTAACGGTTTTAATAAGATTTCCTCTAAATTTATCAAAGTAATGACAGTGGCTCAATTTTATTGCTGGTATGATTAGAAAATAAATTTTGATTTAATAACTTGAAAGACCCGCTCTGTGGCTCACTTGGTTGAGTCGCACTGAACGATGCTAGTAATCTAGAGGTCCGGAGATCGAATCTCGGCGTGGTCCAAAATTTCCGTACATGTTCGGATAGGAAATGTAAAGTGCTTGCAACATTGCACTCCGAAATGATATGCAATGTAACGTTGACTCAAAATTGCCTATAAACGGCAATTTCAAAAATAAACATGGGTATTTGTTACGAGCTAGTTGTCGACAACCAGCCATAAGAAATACTGGAGTTCTAAAAGTTACACAAGTTCATCCTCCGACGTTTCGACGACGCCAATTTCCAAAAATCCAACTTACCCTGCTTACTTCGTCTAGCCGCAATGTACCCGGCAAGTACATAGGCACTGAAAGTGCTGTACGAAAGCTTAGCTCCAAATAATGAGAATTGGCACGAAAAATGGGATAAATTTGGTGATGGTTGTCGATTCGACGAAGCATGACCTTCCAGGACTAACAAAGCAAAGCTGTATACCATTTGTCACCCTTTCAGATGAAAATAAGTTGAATTCCACTAACTGTGAAAATTGTGTACTCCAGCTCAGAAGCCATGAAATGAAACAGGAAATATGGGATCCACGCAGCCACAGTAGCACACTCACAAGTGAAATGTGTGTGCTGGTACGCAGCCTCCGTCAGTTACGAGAGGCCATTCGCTGTCTTCTATTTGAATGCGCTTCCAGACTGCAAACTGTCCTGATCATGGCTTCTTCGGCGGCATTTGGAGCGGTAGAAAAGGCATTTGCTGCGCCAGCAGCAGAACATTTTTGAAAATGTTGTATAGTGCAGCGATTTTTTTACTACATCGATAAGGATTTTTTTTACCATCTTCGTCGACCAGGGGGGGGCGACCGCCCCTCCCTGCCCCCCCCCCCTGGCTACGCCCATGGACATCACGTTTTTTGGGTTTTCACCTAACATGACTATAAATTTGAAATAGTCCAGTACAATTGGTTCAAAATAGCCCCAAACCTAAACATCCAAAAAGAAAAGAAATTTGTGATGCCAAATTGTTGAAGACACTGCCTAATATACGCGGTAAAAAGTTACACTAATTTGCGCCATGGGTTAAGGGGGGAGGGGGTGGCAAAGGGGTGAAAATTCAGTTTCTTGCAAATATCTGGAAAACTATGAGTCTGACCTTAAAATGTCCTGAGGACGAAATAAACTACATAAAATTACCTTTGCAATGATATATTACAGTCTATAGATTTTCTCAGAAAATTATACCCTAGACCCAAAAGTATTATAGTGAATTTACATTTTTTTAGTTTTATATTTTGCTTTGTAACTCTTGATAAAATAGATTTAGGATCATAAGATCTTGCCCATATATTGTTAACAAAACTTGCTTGATTTGTACCAAAAATTGAAGTGCGCCGCCCATTGACGCCCCCCTCACTCCTCCTAGCATTTTTCAAAAAGCAGTGCCTGTAGCTCCATTTCAAATTAAGCAAGGCAGATCAAATTTGGTGTGGTGCCTAGTCTAAGCCCCATTATGCAAAAATTATTAGCATCCGATCAAAACAAAGGGTACCCCCCATACAAAGTGACCCAAATTTCTAACAAATTTTACATTTTTTCACTTCTAAATTCTACCTAAAATAGAAAAAAAAATGTATCTCTTAGAACGTCCTAATAACAGTTAATTGTAGTCTTCTGAATGTATATCCGAAAGTTTGTACCAGAGCGTGCCTTAGAAGTACAAAAAATCGAGTTTGAAGGTTGCTAGTACACGTTAGTCGAAATATTCACAAATAGTCTTAGAACTGGTATCACTGACCTTCAAACCCAAGTTTTTGATACTTGTAGCATACGCCTTGGTACAACCTTTTGAATATACATTCACAAGACTACAATCAACTGTTATAATGACGTTCTAAGAGATAAATTGTTTTCTTGTATTTGACATAGAATTAAGAAGTGGAAAAACGTGAAATTTCTTAGGATTTTCTTTCACTTTGTATGGGGGGTACCCTTAGTTTTGATCCGATGCTAATAATTTTTGGTGGGGAGGATAATGGAGCTTAGAATAGGCACCCCATCAAATTTGACCTGCCTGGCTCAATTTACAAAGAAGCTACAGGCATGCCTTTTTGAAAAATGTTAGGAGCAGTGAGGGGGGCGTTAATGATTGGAGCACTCCAATTTTTGGTACAAATCAAATACATTTTGTTATCAATATATCGACAAGATCTTATGACGGTAGGTATATTCTATCAAGAGTTACAGTGCGAAATGTAAAACTCAAAAAATGAAAATTCACTATAATACTTTTGGGTCTAAGGTATAATTTTCTGAAAAAATCTCTAGACTGTTACATATCATTACAAAGGTAATTTTATGTAGTTTATTTCGTCCTCAGGACATTTTAAGGTCAGACTCATAGTTTTCCAGATATTTGCAAGAAACTGAATTTTCACCCCTTTGCCACCCCCTCCCCCCTTAACCCATGGCGCAAATTAGTGTAACTTTTTACCGCGTATATTAGGCAGTGTATTCAACAATTTGGCATCAAAAATTTCTTTTCTTTTTGGATGTTTAGGTTTTGAGCTATCTGTACTAGACTAAAAAGCAATTATTGTGAGATTTTATCGCTCTAATTTATTTGTTAAACCCACATTTAATCGGTTCATCATACCGGATAAAACCTGCAATTAAACGCATTAGAATATTTTTGCATCGCCGTTGCTGGTCAAATACACTTATACTCCAGGCGTTTGGTAAAATCAGAGTGCATGCCAGGCACTGTCTGAGATTATTTTAGAAATCGATAGGGGCTTAGTCCTAAAGCTTAAATTTAAGTTTGCACCACTTGGACAATTTTCTAACGGTACTTATCAGGGTTTTTGTCTTGTTTGGGTTTTTTGTGTATATCTCCGCTCCTGATGGTTGGACTTTCAAAAGAAAGACACTAAATTGTTCGGTACAAAATTGCTCTAATCTTTTGTATACTGACTGTTCATCTCAAAGCAGTAGATAAAATGCTACAGCGTGTCAAAGTGGAAAAACCCGTTTTGTTCATCAGTTTTTGCAAATAAGTCGATAACGGTGAATTTTCACTAAATAATTAATCATAGTTCACTTGTAGCTTATTAAATTCCCTACAATCCAAAAAAGAAAATTAAATCGATACGATCATTCACAACCGAGATATGCCCAAGAGAAAGTCGACGATCTGAGATAGCAATACATTCTACGGGTATGTACTAGGGATGTCAAAAACCGGCCCATAAGCCGATTTTCGTTTTTTTCCGTTTTTTTTTTTTGCAAAGCCGGTCAGGTCAGACCGTCCAGTTTTAACCGGTCTCAAAGTACCGGTTTTCCGGTTAACCGAATCTTTTCATTGATTTGCTTAGAATTCTAGTAAAAACATGCATACACACTCGTATTGCTATAGTTCGTATCGTATGCAAAATTAAATCAAAGCTAAAAGGAGAAGTAATTTGACGAAGCGATGGTTCTACGAGTAATAGCAATAAGGAGAGTGTTCGAAAATGTGTTTAAGGGCTGGAACTTGGAAACGAAATTTTTCATTGGGGACAAGTAATAGAAGTGCATACGGAAAAATCAAGAAAATATAAAAAATTGTATAAATATGGAATGAATTTTTGTCCCGGTTTTAACCGGATGGACAAACAACCGTCCGGGTCAAAACCGGGAGGAGGAAAAACCGAAAAAAAATGGTTAACCGTTCTGAAAGTACCGGTTTTCGGACTAACCGTCCGGTTTTTGATATCCCTAGTATGTACCAACATTCAGTTTGGGCTTTACTTGGCGGCCAGTTGTCTTTCGCTGCAGGTAGAGAGAGATATGTTCATTACGCGACACGCTTGCGAACAGTGACTCCATTAGCGGTATTTTTTGTAAATGAAAGTCAATTTGACAAACTTCGTTTTTTTCGAAATAGTTTTGTTTGTTTGTTTAGTTTCGCCATGAGTTTTTGTTTTGTTTGTGCAAAATCCTTAAACGAAGGTGACGTTGTATCCGTACATTGATTGAGAGATGCATTGAACGTGGTCTAGGGAGCATGAAGAAATTTTGGGAAATGTGAATAGTGTTCTAATGCATCAATCATGTTGGAAAATTCAACAATTCAACAGTCAGCTGAATTTATTTTTGAGTAGACCACAATCTTCAGAGGTATGAAGCAGGAGGCATTGTTGGCCAATTAAAGAAAAAAGAAACGATTTGTTGATATACTGCAAAATTATTTAACGAATCATGGTTTCTTAGTATCCCAGGCTGTAGAGGATGCGGATACACAAATTGTTCAAACGGCTTTAGGCATGTCGTCCAGGTTTGACTCAATTTTCATCGTTCGAGAAGACGTAGTTGATCTGCTGGTTATATTGTCAGGTATTGGATACGTGAACACCCTCTAAAAATTTTGATTCCGGCAATACAACAGTCTAACTTTAATTAAAGTTGACGATTTATAATACAATTTTGTATTCATCAACAGGTTTAAAACACCAAACTCTTTCAGAGGATATACTTTTTCTTCAGGCCTTCACAGGGTGTGATATGACTTCGGCCGTTTTTAGATATGGAAAAAGTAGGCTTCTCTCCTTTTTAAAGAAGAAGGAACATACTCACGTTTTACAATCGCTCGAGGTTTTTAAAGCAGAGTGCTCAGATGCAAACACTATATGCACTATCGGAAAGAATGTTTTCATTGCCTTGTACGGAAGTACACGTAACGACACATCACTAAGCGATTTCCGTTTCAAACTTTTTGCTCGCGCAGGAACGAAAATTAAAGCTAATCTGGCTGCTTTGCCTTCCACCGAATCAGCCGCTGATCATCATTCCTTACGAGCGTACCACCAAATACAGACATGGCTGCCGAGCCACGTTTTAAATCCAGAAAACTTGGGCTGGAAGCGCACTCAGGTGGGATTGGGGCCTGTGATGATTTCGGGAGAAATTATCCCTTCATACCTAATAAATATTATTTCGTGCTCTTGTAAAAAAAACTGTGGGACTGCATGTGGTTGTAAGAAGGCTGGACTCACATGTACCAATATCTGTAGAACGTGTTGTGGCAAAATATTCTCAAATGTCGCAGTCATAACCGACATAAATGATGAAGATTGCTACGATGACATTTATGATATTCCAACGTTGGTCCCCCTTCCACAACCAAGTAGATCTGTATATCATATTCAGGATTCCACTATGAAGAAAATAATAAAAACGTACCCTCATCACTAAATAAACCATCCAAAGTTAAAAGAAAGTAACTTAGGTACTTTATCCCATTAGTGAACTGCCAGGTTTTTGGAAAACCTTACTTTATGGGGGTGAACCTATTTCAATTTCCGCTACTGTATTACAAATATCGGGTGAGTAAAACGTCCCTTTCCGATGAGGAGGAAAGATTTTTGGAAAATTTAATGATGAAAAATGCTAACATAAAATGGTTACCGCAATCGCCTGTTCTGATGGCTTCAGACTTCTTTCCCTCAAAAAGAAGGTATACGTCAACAAACCTCAGACTTTAACAGTGTTAAAATAGAATATTTGAGCAGAAATTGCGCAGATCACAGCGGTCGTACTCCAACTTGTTTTCCAAAATGTCGTGCAAAGACCCGAAGCTTCACCATCCTATCTGCATCTCCAACAAATTATACCTATAAGTATGTACGAGTATAACGCATAGTTACTTCGGAATGCTCACTTTCTTTGGGGTATATCTCGGCTGCAGCTGATCGTATCGACTTAATTTTTTTTCTGGATTGTAGGGAATCCAATAAGGTACAAGTCCACTTTTATTAATTTTTGCGCGAAAAATCACCGTTATTGAATTATTTGCAAAAACCTGATTTGAAAAACTGTTTTTTCAACTTGGCACGCTGTAACATTTTACCTACTGATTTATGGTGAACAATCGCTATGCCAAAGATGAAGAAAATTTTGTACCAAACAATTCGGTGGCCTTTTTTTGGAAATGCTACCATTGGGAGCGGAGATATACGCCGGAAACCCAAACAAGACAAAAACCTTCATAAGTACCGTTAGAAAATTTTTCAAGTGGTGCAAACTTAAATTTAAGCTTTCTGACTAATACCCTATCGATTTCTAAAATAATCTCAGACAGTGCCTGGCATGCACTCTGAAGCCCGATTTTACGACCGATCGCCTGGAGTATTATAGGAAATTTGCATTCAAGTTCATGATAACTTCAAACTCATAATTGTCAGACATTTAACAAAAAGTATCGAGTATCATGGCATACATTGTTATTATGAGTATCAAGAAGATTTAAAAAATGGTATTCATGCCCCTTTGGAAGACCTTAAATAAGTATCAAATTTTATCGCTATAGATTCTTTCACGTGGGAACGTGGGTAACTAATTCGATCATATTAATTTAAAAGCAAAATGCCCAGCTCTAGCGGGTATAATTAAAACACACATTTGAATAAATTACACTACACCTACGGAGAGAACTGCAGAATTTTGCACGAAGTGTCGAGGTATCTATACAAACACCAATATGATTTCTCGACTTAAGAAAAAAAAAACTCCAACTGTTAACAATGCTAGAACAAGTACCTTTTTCAATAATATATCGTATACTCGTAATTAATAAATTCTCGAAAAAACATTTTGGTTTGCACAAGATAGATACGTAAAAAGTTTACATCAATATTATAGGGTCACAAAAATTAACAAGTTCAAATCGCCGAAGCTGTTGGTTTATTATGAATCAAGAAGTGGTTGCTCCAGATTTAATTATGTTCAGCATTTAGACCAGACGACTTAGCACATACATAAATCATAATCCTCATTTGAACTTTGACCACAGTATGTAAGGCACACTCAGGTTCACATTTGCTATATAAATTTGTGAAGTACGTAATACTTTTTTGTAATACTTTTGAGGTATAAAGTTTATTGCAAAATTTTAAGAACATTTTGGTGCTTAAACTAATATTTTTACCGTATTAGTCAAAATTGTGGATTTCATAGAAACTATAATCCATACCTTCACTTTTACATTTACAATTTCTTCAGTCTAACATTATATTCACATAGACACATCTTTTTACATAGATGTGTTTATTTAGCGAAAAAAAATCTTCAATGTAAATTACTGTGCTGTACCTTAAACCTAAGCAAACAAACATTACTACAAGTACGTGAAAAATTTCGAGTCCTGTTCTGTTATTTGAGCACGGACGTAAGTACTCAAATGTCATCGTAACATAGCCGCGACGATAAGAGAACGCTAAAAATAGACGTGTGTATCCTTGTTGGAAATTTTATTGTGCGGCGGCGATATAAACTATAAACTAGGATGGTGTACTGTACTACAGGTAGAATCATGACCATCATAGAGCATAACTTACCCTCTTATGTGAGTACGGAGGATAGTTAAGAATAAGATGATACTAAAATAAATATGATGCACTCTAAGTGCAGACAGGTGTGAATTGTAATTTTAGGTAAAATATAAGAAAGAACGAACAATACAATATTGATTGTAGGATGACCACTTGTCGGTGGGTAATAGAAGTTTATGAAAATTGCACCGGTATGAAGACTAATAATAAGTAAGGGTTTTTTTATCAGACATTATGCTAGGTTGTTTATTGGAATAAAATTCACTAGAAATTTAGTAAAATAGAATTATTATAAAATAGATTATACACATTTGTACTGATATTAACTTTGTCTAAATATGTATAATAGTTTTAATTCGAGGTAGGTCAAAATACCATTTTCTCAATTCAAATTAAGACTTCTCCAAGTCAACATTTTCACCAATTCAATTGAAGAGCTGAACTGAACATGGTGACCGATATATTCGGAAAAATCCAGATTTTACCATAGAAAATTTTTTCGTTATCCTATCTATGTTTGAAAAATTAAATTGTTCCCAAAATAACGACGCTCACAATGGATGAATATAATCTTATGTAAAAATGCTTCATCTGTTTCCATAGTAGATAATAATGCTCAAAAATATTGCGATACACAAAGAATGTGTAATTTTTGCACTGTTGTTTAATTTTGCAATGCTTTTACACAGAATCTGCTAGAATTTTACAATATTTTTTTAAAGTGTACATAAACAACAGTTCGGCAAATTTTCCATGCCATTTTGTGTATTCATATTCGATTCACCGGTCATTCAATAATTTGGACTATGAGTTCATAGGGTAATCGATTCATGTGTTCATTATATATACATAAAATGGCCGAGACAAATTGTGAAACCATTTTCGGATTTTAATTTATGGAATTCTCCAGCGTTTCCGTCATGTTCCACGACACTATCTATGCATTACCAAAGCGAAAAAAATCATTCTCACCTTCGCTCGAGGTCTATCCATGCCTTTAATAGGCAACGCAATGCCACGATTTTTTAATGTTAATGTTTTGAACAGATAAGCGGATTTTACTGAATTTCATCTCTCGCATGAATATCTGCCGTCCTAATAAGTAGCTGAATGACTTGTGTGCAAAATTTTCCAATAAAAAAGTACGATGGCATTTCAATTGCGCCTACTTTTGTCAATATTTTGATCGGATTGACGCGTAGCTCAGTAAATTAACCCCCTTCCTCCCATGGATTCGTTTACACCTGGAATAGCTGAAAACCTACTGAAATATGCAGACACTCCAGAACGGATAACCAAATGAGCAAAATTTGGGCTTGTCAACTGATTTCAGTACATTTGTATGAGTCCTGTATCTACGGCCCAGTTGCCCGAATGTTGTTTTTGTCTATACCTCCTGAACTCAGTAGCGCATTTTACAAAATTCGAATTTTCTCCTGTTTTGCCCGAATCCCTTGCAGTGGCGCCCCAGGATCTTAACTTAGAGGGAGCTAGGGCAATTCATATCACTGGATATTGGGGCTGCTGTCTCAAGTTAGGTGATGTGGATATTTTCCGCTTTCAGCACCTGCGTAATTGTTAAACCAAAAGGTTGCGGAGGATAGAATATTTTGGTTGGACATTTTGATCTTCTTTCTATGTTGCCGGTAGACAAAGAAAAATATTTTTCTTAATAGGTTCAGGAAACCTTATCTTCTCAGGTTAAATACACTGTACTCTTGCTAGCAATGAACCAAATCATTTCGGATCTGAATTTGTGAATTGCTGCGATAGTCGCTTGTTATGTAACATCAATGAATACAACAGCAACAATACAGCTTAATTTTTCCTTTAATCGAAAATATGTATTTGTATCACAATTTGGCTTCAAAGATTTGTACGAAATGTCGTGCAGAAAAGACACATTCACCAGGCCACACAATTACAAGAAAAAATAATTGGGGCCAACAGCAGGCCTAAATTTTTTTTGCTAATGTCAGGCTTGCTTCACATTAGCAAAGGTTTGTAAAAACATTCGTACAAATTTTTCCACACAATTTGCTAATGTGGAGCTTGCTTTATACGCCTTATTTTCATTTTGTATATTTTTCCCCAATTGTTAAGTCTGGGAGTCTGCCCTGGTTGATCCCTTGGACGGAACGCCAGGTTTCAAGCCTTGCCATTTGTTTCCACTCTACATATGGAAAACTTTGAATATCATGACTCATACAAACGAAGATACTTGTAGCATATGTTACATCTATATTAATACATTCATAATAAGCCAAAAAGTCAATAGTTAAGCTATAATATGTCTTTCTCGAATTTACTGAAAATTTTGACATTTTCATCCACAAATCAACATTTAATATTTAAATGCATGCAAAGTGTTCATTTTTCCAAATCAAATTACAATATGAAGAACAAATTCTTCATATTTTGAAGTGGAAAATTGTAATTTGATTTGGAGAAATGAACACTTTGCATGCATTTAAATATCAAATGTTGATTTGTTTTGAACAAATGTTCACTTATTGTAGAAAGTTTTTAATTTGAGGTGGTAATGCTGCTTGTAAATTTAAAACGGTTCTTGACTACATCAAATGGTATTCTATAGAAAACTAGAAATTAGTTACTAGAAAATAAAACACTTTTCTGTCGTTGTGCTAAATTAAGTGAATTATCTACATGCTCTTATATGCAAGTATGGAAATCAGTCTTACTGCACAACAGTAAAATAAAATAAAGGTAATTTTTCCTTATCTATGGCAAACAATTATAAAATTGATAGTAGGAACTCTCTTCATGAAGAAAAAAAGTCAATGTATTTGAGTAATGATAAAACATATGCGCAAACACATACAAAATCATAAGATCGAACTATCTTCAACTCGGATACATTTGATAATAAATGAATTTGGCTGATAAAGAAAAAAACAGTTTTTCCTTTTTTTTCTTCCAGTTGGTTATGGTCATGGCTCCTTTCATCTTTGACTTGAACTTCTTCGATAATCTCTATCACAGGTACACAATAAAAATGCAGAAAGGAGAGAAGGAATTATTTTAGTTCTTTTTTGTGCGACGCAACCATTTTCAACATCACTCTACCCTTGTCAATAAATTCAAGTTAGTAAATAGTTGTTGCATTTGTATGAAAGAATGTACAAGTACGACGAAATGTAAAGGCGACATGACATGTCGGCAAGTGTCCTAGTAAAAAAAAAAGAGAAGAGAGTGGAGAAAAGGCATCCTTACGCGTCTGTACTTATACTTATATGAATGTATAGATGAAGGTAAGAGATATGTCGCCGCCGATATAACGCAGCAGTAGTGAAATGCATTATACAGCCGGTATAATGGCTGTCAAATGGGGTGGTTTCAACCCTTAGTGGATGTGGATTTTGACAATGACAGACAATTGATTGCTTTCATGGAATGGATTAATTCTATTATTATTCGAGAGTGTCAATGATTATGCGATAATAGTGATTTTATGATGATGGCCGTAAATATAGACTCTGTGGTTTACAGAGAATAAAGGTTGACTGAGTTGTTTTTTAAATAAAAAGGAAAAGTGGCAGGAGATGCATACATATGTTCAAGGAGTTAACACTTCGTTTCTCGTTTGTCATCATATAAATGTTAGATGTTGAAACTAATTATGTTATTTCAGTAGTTCAACAATTAAGCAAAACAATATTTATATATGTATTCAATTTCTTTCCATTAAACAGTTTGGTAACATAATGCTGTCTTTTAATTCCCATATAAATTACCACCCAAGACACCGCATCTGTTTAATTAACAACAAAATTTAAATAAAACAAAAACATGTCCATCCAACTGATTATGTACTACATACATTATAGAAACATACCAACAATTGATATTTATGTATATCACTTCCAGAAATAATAACCCGAAAAAAATCATCATACATACATCAACTAGCAGCACATTGGGCAATTGCCCTCACGGTTACCATGAAAATTCCTTGAATTCAATTTTCAAATCCCAAATTGTAAATCGGATTCATTAATTTTACTCAAAAACTCTCCTATATGTATGCACTTATCGTGTGTCACGGCAGACGAAAGTCGTCGTCGTCATCTAGCGTCAGCATGGTGGATTGCTTCAGGTTCAGGTACAACCAATGTATGGATGGATCATACTTATACTTACCACATTTAATCGTACTGAAAGTCTGTACGTACATGATATGATGTTATGACCGTGTAACTTATTCTAACTTTCCAGGTAGAAAGATGCTCATATTAAACGATCCCACTCTCTAAGGAAAAAATCTACAGACGATGTAGTTTGATTATATCCCTCTCCTGCATGGTACATAACATACAGCACAGGTGAAAAAGACATTCCTCGACGAATGTACATTTTTTTTACTCTTGCATGATACAGTTAGAGAAGGTCAAATCAACATGGTAAAAATTAAGTTAATTTATGGATAATCTGTCGTACCCACCAACAGCGTTATGAGCTAGACTCGTGATATCATTTGTCTGCAACAATTTGGATTTGGGTATGGTCCAGTGATGGGTCACCACTACCCTCGGAAAGCCCAGGATGGTTTTGTTTTAATCTTTTAACTTATTACACTCTCCCCGTGTTGCAATGCATTTGTCGGGATTAGTAATAACGAAGTGACATGAATTTCGTATAGGTACAATGTTCAGGGAATTTTGATGGTGGCATTGTATAGGTTCTAGTAATATGAGGTGACCAAATCGCATGGGGCTTATGGTGGTCTTCAGCGCTGATGAAAGTTGATAAGAGTTGATTGATAATTATGTGCATCAGAAAAGTTTTCAAAGCCGGAAAAATGTAAATGATAGTAATTATATACTAAATCAGGCCCGTGCGCAGGGGGGGGTTTTGGGGGTTGAAACCCCCCCCCATTGGCAAATGTTGCCAGAATTTCTTATTAAATACTATTGTACTCATAAGGCAAAAATTTAACTTCATAAAAATGTAAACTGGCGTTGTTAATTTATACCTTGCCAAAAGAATTTTCTCTCGCCGCTAGACACCATCCAGTTCCGGACAGTTCAAGCACATTCGTGGTAGAAACTCATAAGTGTTGGTATGCAGCGTATTGTGATTCAAAGATAAATGTAACCGCGCGGCATGTGTAGATTGTAGTGGGTAAACTATTGTAGGGCATTGCAGGGGATTTGTTGTTGATTGCGACATTTCAAGGCTCTAGCTGGCAAGGTTTAGAGGTTACATCCGTCAAAAGATTAGATTTTAAGATGAAAAAATCAGCCATTGTACTCTATTCCGATTCCTTTATCAACCTCTATAGGAAAATGCATACTAATGAAATGACTCAGCATGGGTTTTAGGTAGTTTTTTTCCCAAATTTAATTAAAATCCATTTAAAACGGCGTTACAAGCCGTGCTCTGTGGCCATGATTGTTCGGTCACTACTCTGTGATATAGAGATTCATAGAGAGAGAGAGTTTCTAAACTCGTCATGACCCGCCGCAAATTTATTATTCAGAAGAAGATGATAAGAAACATTCTTATTGTAGAATAATAAACTAACAATGCGACTAATAAAAGGTATGGCTGACAACCGTATCACACTCCGAATTTTGTTGTCTTTGTAACGTTGACGATTACACATGCCACACGGTAGTCGTCAACGCACAATCCTCCACTAGGAGTTAGGGTAAATCAAGGTAGGTAAAAGCCTAGGGGAACGACATGGCATCCCTATCGTAACTATGAAGAAATCCTTATTCTCCTCGTGAAATATTGCCACCAGGTTTAGATAAGATTTATACCTCAGGCTCGTCCTTTGGTATTTGGTTTACTATAATTCGGTGACTCACCCCTCGCTCCGCTCAGATCTCACACTGTCAGTCTCGCATTAAGGTACGTGTTCGTAGAGACGACTCTTGGGATGATCGCTCAGCGATCGTAGTTTTGCATCCAATTCCGAGCCATATTTGCATATTTTTGTAATGGTGTTACTTTCCATGTGTCGACCTAAACATATCTGTATAGAAAATATGCGCGTATAGTGGTCAGAACCGATGGTTTAACTGCGATCGCTGAGCGATCATCACATGAGTCGTCTCTACGAACACGTACCTTTAGAGAATTCGCCAATATTTTTGCGAAGCAGTCCTGTTGCGAAATAGGATAAGACGAAGTGCAAGCGCAGCGAGCAGTGAGCTAATGGAAAGCAATTTGTTGGATTTAGATCTCTGGCTCGTCCATACATTTACTCAAATCCTATAGCTCGTCTGTTAACTAAGATCTCGCTGTCTGTCGCCCTTTTCACAATTCGCCAAAAAGTTGATACGTAGCGCTGCTTGGAAATAGGATGAAGCGAGCGCAACAAGCGGTGAGTTAATGTCAGGCAATTCGTAAACATTATATTTCTGACTCGTCCATACATATACTCAGACCCTGCACCTCGCCCTTTACTCCGCTCAGACCTCGCTTTATCTGTCTCGCTATTTAGTATTCGCGACGTAGTGCTGTTGCGGAACAAGGTAAGTCCAGCGAGCGGTAAGCCAATGGATGACAATTCGTAAAATTTAGACCTCTGGCTCGTCCTTAAGTTTACCTAAATCCTGTGCCTTGCCCTTCGCTTCATCCAGACCTCGCCATGCCTTTTGCACTTTTCAGAATTCGCCTAAATTTGCGACGCAGTGATGGTGCTAAGAATGATATAGCGAGGTGCAAGCGCGGCGATCGGTAAGCCAATGGACGCCATTTCGTGAAATTTAAACCTATGACACGTCCGTATAGCCTGTAGCTCAGAATACTCTGCGCGCTCACACTCTGTCTGTCGTGCATTAGAAAAACAGCCAACATGTTTGCTACATAGACCTCGGACCTGGAACCTGGATATATGACTCTGGATTTGCTTGACAACCGAATTCCGCTAGTTTGTGTACAGCATTGGGCTTTTGGGAGTCTGGTCTTCTTATTATAGCCTGTATATTTTAAACTTTAAATATACCTTTCAATGAAAAATTTGAATATATAAGTTAAACCCCCCCCCCTTGGATGATTCCTGCGCACGGGCCTGTACTAAATTAATTGCCTTCTTAAATTTTGCTACTGCTTTCCTCCATTCGTAGGTCGTAACCCATACGATAAGACATTGTATGAACTCCCAAATTGATGAAGGGGCGCTAGCGCCTTTCGCTTTTAGTAGTTTATCTTTCAGTCAAGTTGTGCAGGAAATTTGCAGAACACTTGTAACACCTTGTGCCGATACTCAGGATGGTTTTATATATATAGTTTTTTATATCATCCCAACAATTTTCATTTTGCAGACTTACCGCTTCGTGGATCCTCAGCATTTTTCATTATTTTTCCTGAAATGAAAAGCGATGTAATAATTCCGCGGTTGAATAGGAAACCCGCCATGTAAAAACAATTAAGTCAGTGTTACAAACGGACTTAATTTGTCTTAACTTACGATATGATGCTTCTATAAATGGTGCCCCGTATTGGCTGTGCGATACTGGTAGCGATGATAGTACAATATTTTTCAGCCAAAACGCCGTCTATTGTATCCAATCTTCTTCTTATCAGTACCATAGAGCCCCATGTGGGGCCATGGAGCGTTACATCAGCCGTTTAGGCAATTTCGAGTCAACGTTACATTGCATATCATTTCGGAGTGTATATAATGTTGCAAGCAGGCGCGTAACTAGAGGACATCCAAGGGGGGGGTTGTTTGGTCAATTGGTATACATGTTGGGAGGAATACCTAAGCGGGCAGTGGTATGATAAGGCGGTGTGATAAGGAACTTTCTCATACGGGAAGGAGATTTGGGCGAATTAGCATACGTATTTAGCTTTGCTTAATTGTTTTTATGTTCTATCTAATTCCTGCGAAATTTGTTGTTATTTTCCTAGATGGTTCCTAGGTTTTTAACAGAACTTTACCCCCTTTTAGGCACTGCTCCCATAATTGTTTGCCATCTGTAACAAGCCCTTCTCCCTGGAGAATTGAAGAAAAGCATGACAATACAGTGCGGTGGGCGGTGAGCCGTTCTTGAATTTCGACTATTGCTAAAGACAGAAATGGCAAATACACTGATCGTCTGTAAAAATCTTCAGCGTTATCAGCGGGGCCGTTCGCGAGCGAGACCAATGGCGTGTCCGATACAACCATGAGTTGTATCAATTGTACGATGAGCTGGAAGTATCGAAAATCGTGAAGCTTCAACGTCTGCAATGGGCGCCTGGGCGGGGCATGTACAACGGATTAACGACAATCGCATGCCAAAGAAAGTGATGAACGCACAACGAATTGATGGAGCGAGGTTGCGTGGACGACCGAGAGCTCGCTGGGAGAACTCCGTAGGTGAAGACGCCCACCAGCTGCTGGGCTTTCGAAACTGGAGGACAAGGTCACGTAACCGCGACAATTGGAGGTCAACGATTCAGGCGGCCAAGGCCCGACGTCGGGCTATCGTGCCACATTGATGATGATGATGTTATCAACTGGGACGTTGTTTCTGTGCGTCTGACGACCTGTCGTTCGTGGCATAGTAATTTCTCATCTCATATGTGGCGCCGAGAGATTGAACTTCATTGAAAATTTGGCTGAAGCTTGTGATCGCATTGGTTTGCGTTCTCTGCAAGGTTTTTACGGCACCTTTTACAATCAGCAGGGACTTGCTGAGATCAATAGTTTTCGATTGCAGCTCCGAGTTATAGGTTGACATTCAGCGAAAATATAAACGATACACCGGAACGCAACGAGAAAAGGGGGAGAAGAATTATATTTGGAGTTAGCATCGGCAGCAGTTTCCGCATTATCCCATTCCTTTATCACCGACAGAGAGGTCAGGGTGGGGGCCGAACTGGTCCCAGAAACGCGTAATTGACGTGTGCCTTTCAATGAATTTTATGGGATTATATGGGATAAGTCGTCGAACTCGAGATTCGCCAGCAGTAGCCTCGTCCGAAGCTTTTCGGAGGGTTTTTTTCGTTTCGGGGTCTTCAAGAAGACTTGAATAGAATTTTCCTTTCATACTACTTCCACGATCATAACCTTGCCCACACATATTTCATCCCTGAGACCCTTAACAATTGCATCACCAAAGGCCTTCCTCAGACATATCCCTAACATCAATAAACGCTAAAAGTTCTTCAGGCAAAGTATTTTCAAAAACATGTAACACATAAGGTAAGCTGCTCAACACAACTTCTGTCTGTTGTCTCATCAGCAAGGACTGTAAAGGCTCCTGCCTTGTTAACCACTAATTATAGAGACTAGTATACACTAGTTCTTAGATCCGTTTTTCAGCTGGTTTTCCAGCAGAGTGTCGCCAGATTTGCAGGCATAGCGGAGAAGTGCCCTAAAATTCCCGACTCTCTGTTTCGGTGCATTATATCGTTCCTCTTCTCTTAGTACAACGCCGGAATCCTGATGACCACGAAGGGATAACCCACGCTTTCCACAGAATATTTTAGTATAGTGATTTTAGTTGAAAAAATTATGAAACCCAAATACCCAAAAAAAGACTATACCTAATTAATTGTTATAGTGACGATCGAACAGCTAAACATTGTTTTTCTATTTTAGATGGGTTCTAAAGAGAAGAAAATGTGCAATTTGGCAGATTTTTCCTTTTGCCTTTTTTCTTATAATTTTTATATTTTTTCCCACGTGCAAAGGGGGGGGGGGTTTTAACACCCAAAACCCCCTCCTAGTTACGCCACTGAGTTGCAAGCACTATATACAGTCGAGAACGGATAAGTGCAATCGTCTCCGGCGGCAAAAAAACTTGCTCTTATCCGTTTTGGGACAGATTCAGAAAAAAACAACACATTTTTAAGATTGAAGGATATTAAGAGTGTAAAAAGTGTGTTGAAGTGTGTGTTAGGGTGACTAGTTCCTAATCATTTGATAGATTGCTCTCTTTAAACATTTTCAATATCTAGATTGCTCCCAGCGTCCCAGTTTTACTTAACTACATACATTAGTTACTAAGAGTGGTAAATTTATCGACACAATAGAATATTTTCTTTTCGTCGCCTTTTAATTCCAAAGTACGTAAGTAAGTATTTAAATTAATTGCAATTTTTTTTTTTAATTTTTGTTTTAGGAGTGTAAAGGTAAAAAAGATAAATAAAAAAAATGGTTCCGTTGCACGAAGAACAATGTTAAAATTAGGCATGGAAGATATTGGTAGAGTTCAACAAGAGGGTTATTAAAAGAGTCTGACAAAGAAAGTTAACCATAACAAACAACAAAAAAGGATATACGTCGCTCAATATAAGACAGACAACAACAAGTAAGTTAGATTACGGCTAACTAAAAAGAACGTTTCAAAGTAATCAATAAATTTTCAGTCATGTTCTTCGTACGGGTGTAACTGTTTGAACTTGAAAAGAAACGCATTTTGCAAATACCATTTTTTTAATGGAAGAAATAATGCGAAACATTTAACAGCGTATACAAAGGCAAGGACTGTTAAGATACACTATTTGATGGCATATCATACAGATCTAGATGTAAGATTCTCCTAAAATACAAGTGATGTTGCACCGAATCAGAAGTTATCGGGAATAATTTCGTCTAGAAAACATAGTAAGGCTCCGAGAAATTCACCGTTGCAGATTAAAACCTTTCGATAGAAATAAATCAGTAAGCCTTGAAATATACCTCCCAGAGTCATCAAATGTTGATCATGGCATTTTATTAATGTTAGCCTGAAACAATCGAATCTGTAATCCCTTTAAGCGAGATCATATCCAGATATCCAGTGGTTGGCTCAGTAATTCGATTGGTTCAGTAATTCGATTGGAAAAGAAAGATATTTCATAGAAAGGGGGTATTAAGTTTTTAATCACTTAAATAATTGGAGAAAAAAATGTGAGGTCTTGGTTCACAGAAAATTGTTTTGTTTTAATCCTTATAGACCGCAAATATCAACACTGCAATAAGCCGAAAAAAAACGAAGTTTAAAAACATACAATTTCCACTTATTTCAGTCAATTTTATTCATAAGCATTTCGGCTTCCAACTATAGTGAAGTATTATGCTGATGATGGCTTCACCATTGTTGAAAGGCGAAATGCATATGAATAAAATTTACTGAAATTGTGTTTTTAAACTTTGTTTTTTTTCGGCTTATTTCAGTTTTGAGAGTTGCGGTGTATAAGGATTAAAAAAAAGATACTATTTTCTGCCAAAGATGTTTTAGTTTTGTTGATGTTGTAAAATAATGTAATGCAATAAAATTCCGTTTTAATTTTAATCAGCCCCACGAGAACATTAAATTCTACAAATTGTCCAAGATGTTTGTATATGTATATGAAATGCCACAATGAATTTACGGGCGAAAATAAATTAAGTTTAATATCCAAGCAAAGTTGAAAAAATCAGAAAGTAATTTTTTTTAGAATGCAATTGATTCAATGTCAAAATCTAGGCGGAAAGGGCTCTAATTTCCAATTAAGTCAATGAATTGCCATCATCAATGATAATTTGAAAATGTTACGCCACATAGGGGAGACTGGGGCTGGTTCTAACAAATTTTAAACAAAACTTCTTAGCTACCCAACCTTTTGCGTTAGAGACATGACTTTCTGCCATATAATTCGTCATTAATAGGACTTTAAATAGAAATTATTAAAATTATTGTGAACGTATTACATTCTGAATAATAAGGCTTTTTTCCTAAGAAACTCACAAGTTAAAACTTACCCCAGCCTGGGGTTGGTTCTAACAGCCCTGGGGTAAGTTTTAACAGGAAGGATAATCATCGAATTTGAACTTTTTGCAAATAATTAAACATCAGTTAATCTACAAAATCAAGCTTTATTTTTTTTCAGTCTCATATTAATTAAATACAACGATCAGTATCATCATATTCAGTACTGAGTGATATTTTAATGCTAAAGATAATTAAATAACAAAACTTTAGCTTGTATAGCAGTTTTCTTAACCCTAGTCCTACCGACAAAAGTTTATTCTTATTTCTACCGACATGGGTACACCTGTACCCAACTTCGATTTACCGCTAGATTCGATATATTGAATGAATGCACGCATGTTTTTGCAACATTCTTGACTTTTTACACAAAGTGTCTGGTGTGAGGTTAAAATATGTCTAGTAGTGGAAAAAAAGTGGAAGTCCAAAGTATTAAAACACCGAATGTGAGTGCATCAACATCTGAATTAGAACCAGGCATGATGCTATACGAGCCAACCCGAGGACCATCCAATCGATTGTATGAATCAGTTTATTTTTTAATATATTTCAATGTAGATCGCCGCTGCATTCTAGCACTCATCTACCATTAAACGGAAAAGCGGAAATACACATTGAAAAGTACACATGTCGTCATTTTGCTTATTGCCGCCATTTGTACGTTTTTATTGATTTATTTTTGTACAGATTGACACAAAATCAATTACCAGACGATAGGGACGATAACGGAGAACCTTTCTTTCCTAATTATGAAGACGAATGGATGCCAGATAAATATATTGCGTCTGATGCTGAGCAATAATGTTTGAAATAGAAACAAGCGATATTTCTGGAAGTCATTGCGAAGAAGATGAGGATATTCGAATTCGCCCTGTGTCTTCAGTATTTACTGCATCCGATGGAATGCAATGGTTCGCCACTCCTCAAAGAAGCAGCACTAACAAGCGGAATGATCGTTATTTATACACAAACCTGCTGAATCGAACCTTCATGGCTCTTTCCAGGGAGGGTTTTTTTTGGCAAATCTTGGCCGTTTCTTGTTGGAAACGTGTGTGGCCCGCCCCGAAGAGGCTTGTAACTCCCGTGTGGTAGCGGGGCTGCTATCGGGAATGGTCGCCAAGAGGACCACGTTAAAGACGTAGTCGACAAAATGCACAGTAGAAACAGCGTCCTAAGGGCCTCCCTGGCCGGGAGCTCCTGGGACAAGGACAAGGAAACTATACTGGTCACCTTCAATTCAATTCCCAGCTATGCAGCACCGGTGTGGTCTCAAACCGTTTGTGACACAAACTGGAATAAGATCCGGGCATGTCAGAACGCTGGTCGACGTATCGCTGTCACCTTATGTCGTCCCAGGACCATCTTCATAAAGAAACCAGCAAATTACCAGTGCGTGATCACAGTCTCCTTCTGCCTTTACAATATCTGGTCGGTTGCTAACGAGAGAATCACCTAAACCATCGTCTCATGGACAATACTCCCCCTCCACGAAATTTCAGGAGTGAAGTCAGAGATCTGGAGAGAGATGTCCAGAAATACAATTACCTCCGGAAATCCTGAATTGTATTTCAGTCATTTCATTGAAAAAATTAAGTGGGTACAGGTGTACCCGTGCCGGTAAATATGTCATATCACAATTTTTTTCTTTTTTTCTGTTAAGTATATCGAACCAAAAGTCTAAAAAGTAGTTCAAATAACGAAAAACGCTTTACTTTAAGATGTCAGAGTGATTCGACATATTAGGTTTTGGCAAGTCGGAAATATTTAAATTTAAAGTGAAAAAGGTACACCTGTACCCCTGTTGGTAGGACTAGGGTTAAACTCAAAAAATTTAATAAACATCTTCTTTGAAAAACAATCACAGGTAATTAAAAAAAATGGAACTCTAGCCTTAATATCCTAACACAGGAACTTAACTCGCGATTTGGGTAAGTGTTAACATGTTAGAACTTACCCCGTGTGTTCTGTTAAAACTAACCCCAAAGCCCAATTTTTCAGAAATCACATTGCACTATAATAAGTACGTAATTTAGCAGCAAGAAATTAGAGTGCATTTATAGCTGAATAAACACTTTTTATATAATATAAAGTTTCACATCTTTGAAATTTATATTAAGATTGAAAATCAAAAAAATAAAAACGCAAAAAAGATCGTTTACCTGTTCATATGGGCACACCACACACAACTCGTTACTGCGACGGCGCAGACGAAACTGACGAGTCTCGACACGTTTAGCATTGTGTACAAACAGGACAATCATTATTTGTTTGTCTCTCAGTCTTATAGTTTGGCGTCTATCAGCCTGTTAATACCTGCCCCTGTTAGAACCAGCCCCGGTCTCCCCTACTGACACCCGAAGAATTAAAAACAAAAGTAACTGCTTAAACTTTGACAATATTTCCATTTTCATTTCAAATAGGCATATGCAAATAACTATTTACCACGTTTTCTTCCATTTCCTTTTTACTCGTTCGAATTTAGCTAGTTTAGGGGTATCTTTGTGTCAAGAAATTTGCTACTCATAGTATATATCATGTTCATGTTTTATCCAACCGAAAGCAATTATGCGTTTTGCACTTATCGAGACCATTTTATATGAAAACCATGTGAAAAATCATGGGGCTTTCAAATATTATGCAGAAATGGTTTTTTTTTGCACTTAAGCGTTTTGCAGTTATGCGTTCTCGACTGTATTTCCTATCTGCACATGTACGGAAATTTTGGACCACGCCGAGATTCGATCTGCGGACAAAAAAAAGTGAGCCACACTATTGTATACAATAGTACCTATATGTATATCATTTCTTTAACCTACATTAAATTTAATAAAGCAGTTCAGTTTCCAGTTTAAAAATTTCCAAGATACAAATATCAACAGTCAACACTTAAGTAGTCTGGCTGGTCTAGCGGTTAGTGCGCGCATCTTCGGTGCACAAGGTCATGAGGTCGAATCTCACCGCGGATCATGGTGTTTTTCGAACTCACGAGCTTGTAACAGACTATGATCTCACTCAGATGTTAAACGAGTACTCATTTATGGGGATAAATAACACTGCTGAGCGTGATGCTGATCTCATTACCGCAACAAAAAGCAGATAAGATCTTGGAAATAGGATGTCACTAACACATCCTGCGGCCTTAGTCCAATGTTGGATTGTCGCGCCTGTTATTTTTATTTTAACACTTAAGAGGAATGTCCCCGTTAAATTTTCCTTACTGATTGGTGTACTCTACGCAAACAAAAAACGCTGAGCTGAGATGTTTGAAAGCGTAAAAATACTCGTTGGACTATTATAAAATTATAAAAATGTTCGTAGTAAAAATATAGCACTGCGCGAGGTGATCTAGGATCACTTGTCTCAATCCCCAATTTCAGATTGTCTTTAAATAAAAAAACAATCTCTGGGGGCCCCAACCAGCTATGTTTATGATCATGTTGTCCATCGTCGTGCAGCGGCACGAGCTGTTTGCTACGCTCAGACTCGGAGGAGGGCGTGGGTTTTTGGCCACCTCATTGTCCCTGGCCACACATATTAAACGGGATTCTCGTGCCTGCAAGATCACAACACATCACACACACACGCGGAAATGAAGAAAAAATTAACTATTTAGAAAGAAAAAGAAACCCTGGCATCAGCCAGTTCTCGGCCTCGGCCGTCTTCACCCACTAAATCGAAAATCAAAATACCAGCCATGAGGCGCACGGGCCGATAGACAATTTTAGCGCCACCCTTCCGAAATTAGGGATGAGGTAAATAACCTCACCGCGCTAACGCACTTAGGAAGTGCGACGGCGGAACTCGCGTAAATTAATTTACGGACATTAGTATGCACATGAGACTACAAAAACCCTGAAACTTATCGTTTCTGTTTTTTTTGTTCTCCTCTGGCATCCATCCAATCCAGCCTGGGGGTGAAAAAACACACCCATCCTTTTTGGTGAAAAAAAAACACGTGATGGAGCCAAAGCAGACGAGCGCGACGTTGCTCCTCTCGCACCCATAATCAGACTCCCCGAGGAATCGGTTAGGAGAAACCGCTTAGGCACCAGCCCGTTCTTACATCGGCCAGTTCCCTTACCGCCAAAATTGGCGCTACCCAATTCAACTGGCGGAACACAGCTGATGTCGACGCATAAATATCCGTTTTCGCTCTGAGCGGCATTTTTCAAATTTCAGTGATTTGAAAAATACGTTCAAATCAATAAAATTTATAAAATGTAGTTACAGCGTCACAAAGAATAGATACGTCATCATCGTAATTGCTATGTTGTCTAGAAATTAATGGATTCAGATTTCCAGCTTCCAATTTAATCCGTAATCTAATAATTCATATTAAAAAAGGATTTGAAAATACTTCGTTCAATAAACAAAACAGAGACAAGTAAAATAAATTTTATCTTCATATATATATCTTCCAAATCTAGATGTCCAACCCTTCACCCTTTATAAAGTTTCAAGTGATATAAAATGCACTTAGTATATAGTGAATTTAAATTTCCGCTGAAAATGCGGTAATTTTACACTTTTTTCCGCTTATAATCGCATCAAGAATGCATTTTTCAACAATTTCTGTGTAAAATAAGAAAATTACACCAAAATCGGTGTGAAATGTATTTTTACGCTACATTTGTTTATAATTCAGATTTTCTGGTGCATTTTTACAACGTTTATGTGTTTAATTCGGATTTTTGGTGTATTTTTACAACGTGCAGTTGAAGTTTTACTCATTTTTTGTAGCGTGCTCTCCAGTTATCATACTTCAATCGGCTATACTTAGCACAGTGAAACACATTTTTTCAAAAATTCTCTGTGGCTCACCTGGTTGAGTCGCACTCTACGACGCCAGTATTCTAGAGGTCCGGAGATAGAATCTCGGTGTGGTGCAAAATTTCCGTGCATCTGCGGATAGGAAATATATAGTGCTTGCAACATTACACACTCCGAAATGATATGCAATATAACGTTGACTCGAAATTGCCTATACCAAAACGGCTCCCATGTAATCCCTAGAGAGATAATCTACGTCGAATCGACGTACAGAAATTTTTCTTTTTATTATATCTCATAAGTGAAGCTTTATAATTTGTTGGTTCCAAGATTTAACTCAATTCATGTCTGTAGGCGTAATTACGTGGCAAAATTATTGGCATGGGTGCCACACAGCCTAAGATTTTGGGGGGTCATAAGTCAAATATACGTCGAATCGACATATGATTATCTTTTCAAGGGTAAAAAATATGATTATCTCTCTAGGGTTAAAAACTGATCAACAAAACTCGACCTATACTTGTTTATATGTTATATGTCCTTAAATAGTTGTATTGATAACTGTATTATTTGAAAAGGTTCGCTACTTAAATCTTCACAGCGAAAAAAAGAGTGAAAAAATATGTAATATTACAAATTTCAGGTGGAAACCGCTTTATATTCCTATTATTACGGAGTGTTTTTACACATAGCGAGGTGTCTTCTTCTTCTTCTTTATGGCACGATAGCCCGACGTCGGGCCTTGGCCGCCTGGATTGAAAACCTCCAATTGTCGCGGTTACGCGACCTTGTCCTCCAGTTCCGAAAGCCTAGCATCTGGTGGGCGTCTTCACATACAGAATGCTCCCATCGGGCACTCGGTCGTCCACGCAATCTGGCTCCGTCCACTCGTTGCGCGTTCATCACCTTTTTGGGCATGCGATCGTCGTTCATCCATTTTACATGTCCCGCCCATTGCAGTCGCTGCAATTTCACGATCTTCGACACCTGTAGCTCATCATACAGCTGATACAACTCAAGGTTGTACCGGATGCGCCATTCCCCCTGGTCGGTGAAGATGGTAAAAAAATGTTCACCGATGTAGTAAAAAAATCGCTGCACTATACAACATTTTCAAAAAATTTCTGCTGCTGGCGCAGCAGTTGCCTTTTCAGCCATTCCAAGTGCTGCCGGAGAAGCCATGATCGGGACAGTTTGCAGCCAGGAGGTGCATACAAATAGATGACAGCGAGTGGCCTCTCGTAACTGACGGAGGCTGCGGTCCAGCACACACATTTCACTTGTGAGTGTGCTACTGTGGCTGCGTGGATCCCATATTTGCTGTTTCATTTCATGGCTTCTGTGTACTCCACAATTTCAACCGTTAGGTCCCTTCGGGAAGGTAGTGGAATTCAACTTATTTTCATCTGAAAGGGGAGAAATGGCATGCTTTGTTAGGGACCTTGTAAAGAACGGACATCATATTTCAGTGCCTTTCAAGTTATATAATCAAAATTTATTTTCTAGCTGAATCATGCCAGCAATAAAATGTAGCCACTGATACCTACTACTTTGATAAATTTAGAAGAAATCTTATTAAAACCGTTATAGTATAGTTACTAGATGATTTCAGATTGCAAAGTGTGGTGGAGAAATTTTTTTTTTTGCTTCTTATGTTTTTTGGGGTGCTGAGCTCGAATCCGAAGCTTCTCATCAAATTTGGTTGCGGAACAGGGTCAAAACCGCGAAAAAATCCAAAATTTTAGGAGTTTTCCCGTTTTTTTGCTTATAACTCCGAAAGTAAACAATATATACCGCTCAACGGATTTATAATATTTATATCTCTTTGGACGCGCTATTATGTGCTCTCTAAAATATCCATGAAGAATTTTTCGCAGAAATAAATAGTTTCGGGCCAAATAACGGAAAAACAGCAAAAATTTTAGGATTGTTCGCGATTTTGACTCCACAACATTTTGCAATCTGATGGATGTACTAGGTTTATCACGTAGTAACTACACTATTATCCATATTTCAAGCAATAAAGGATTCATAAATATGCTGACGATTCTACTTTGATAAGATGAAAGTGACAGACGAAACAAACTGATTTTTCAAGTGGAATATGCAGTCCGAGATACAAGAATTACACTGAAAATAGACAAACTACGCTTTAAAAGGCAGATATTGGAGGCCAGTTGAATGCAATCAGAATGCAGAAGAAAATCATTCTCATCACCTTTTTTTAAATTTGGCTCTAAAATTAGCAAAAAAAATAGAAATAACATGAGTGACAGTCCACCAGTAAGCTAGGGCCGCAGATGTATGAGTGTTCCAAAAACACCATAAAATGAATTCGTTCACGGTGAGTCTGGAATCCATGACCCTGTGCACCAATCCAACCACAAGCCAGGCTACACTAAAATTTGCTAACAATATTTCTGCGACCGAAACTCCAAGAAAATCATGATGTTGAAAAAATGTTGGGCATGACCGAAATCCTGGCTACGCCCATGGGCAATACATATATGTAGTGTAATCAGCAGGTGAACAACTTAGTATATGAGATTGGAAAATGTCCTGGTGAATTTTTTTTTGTTCCTTATGTCTTTCAGGGTGAGCCAAAATCCGGAGCTTCCCACAAAAAAATTCGGAAAACCTCCAAATGTTCGCAGTTTTTTAGTTTTTGGCCCCTAACTCAGAAATTGTTGATTTCTTCGAGAAACAGTCAATCCGCCCTCATATTGGTGAGGTCCTTCCTATTGCCATTGTCTTTCATATCAACTCCGCTCTGGTATTTTTTGTTTTACACTGTACAGTCAGTGGCATGCATCCCATAGAGGCATAAAAGCACTGCCTACCCTAACCGAAAAGTGAAAATACTAATTATTAAAGCTCCTTACATTTTGCATGTATTTATCTTACATGGGAAATTACACCTACTTCACGTAGGCGATGAATGCGGCGAATTAGACTGAGAAATTACGAAGACACAAAAGTAGGCATGCTTTTCGCTTGATTTTATGTCGACTCGTTCGACCGCGGCGAAAGTGTGTTGTCTATTCCGCTTTGTTGTCATATTCGTAATTATAAATTGGTGCATGATGGAAATGTGTAATGCAGTGAGTAACATTAAAATTTGCACAGTTGCTAATAATAAATCAGCACCTCAGATTATTTATATACATACACTGAAAAAAAATCATCATAATATTAATGAACAAGGAGTATAGACTTTGTTTCATTACCATGATGAATTAGTTCATATAGTAAATAAACCTTCTCTTCCTTAAAATAATGAAGAGTTCATATATTTTACGAAACACCGGTCGTTAGTATAACGAAAACAAAATTTCAACTTAATGTAAAGCGATCATGAACATAATGAACTTCTAGTAGAATCTTATGCATTGTACATTCCGGCTATGAACCTTTACATTAGCCCCGATAGTAAGTAAATTTGATGTTATTGTTCATTACTCATCGTTCATAGTAATAATGTACTACTATGAACGATGTCATTATCGCTTTAAGTGTATTTTATAAACCTTCGTAGCGTATAGTCTGTTTGGTGTAGTTAGGTAGGACGCATGTCTTCAAATCATAGGGTCCCGGGATCGATTCCCACTGTAGGTAGGTAGGTAATTTTTGATGACTTTTCAGAGCAAAGGTAACTAAAATAAATGTGGTCAACACTTATGAAGCTGGATGCCGGCCTGCGCCAGTTTTTTTTAATTGATGAACTCAGTAATTATATCAATGAACAAGTTGTTAATTTTATGAATTTGTTCATAATTTTAATGAAATTTTTGTTCGTTGTTTTGATAAATTCAGATTCATTAGACTGATGAAAGCCGTCTTCGGTGGGATATCGGTGTAAATATTCATTACTTTAATGAACAATTTCATTGTTTCAGGATACCTTTTTCGTTCAGTGTAGGCTGGTCTAGCGGTTAGTGCGCGCACCTTCGGTGCACAGGGTCATGAGTTCGAATCTCACCGTGGATCATGGTGTTTTTCGAACTCACGAGATTGTGACGGACTATGATCTCACTCAGGTGTTAAACGAGTACCCAATTATGGAGATAAATGACACTGCTGAGCGTGATGCTGATTTCATAACCTCAACAAAAAGCAGATAAGATCTTGGAAATAGGATGTCACTAACAAATCCTGCGGCTTTAGTCCAATGTTGGATTGTCGCGCCTGTTATTTATTTTTTTTTGTTAAGAAATCGTCTAGAAAAATAAAATTACAGCAGGCGCCAGATATCAGAATCACATCGGTTCTCCGATTTTTGATTCCGGGGGATACACACAAAAGTTATGGGTTCCGTACCCTTTTCGGTAACTTTTTTTTGTTGCATAGAATCCCTCCTTTTTTCTATATAACTAATAATTATAAGGTCTTTTCATTTAAGGCTTTGTTTCACTTGCGTTTTTTTTACTGCTTTTATGAGTTCAAATGAAGAAATGTTTTAAACGTTAAGTAAAATTAGTTGAAAGAGACAAATTAGATTAAAATTAGAAATCAAAAACGTTCCTAACCACTTGCTGACTATAATGACCATAGATCCGATTCCCATACATTTCAATCGGCCTTTATAATTTGATTCTAATAAACGGTTGATTCTAAAGCAGTGATTTTTATAACCGGCCTCTAATGTAATTAGTTTTTAATATGTATTAGATTAATGACCATAGGTTGTTGGTATGGTTTCGGAGCAGCAAATTTGAAGGATTTGATATATTTTTTTCAATAATTTCTACAAGATTTTTTTTCCCGTTTTGAAAATGACTCAAACCTCACTAACTGAAAATTATATGACTACCTGTATGGAAAGGCTGTGCACGCCACTGTGTACAGTACAGGTGTTTCCTTGTTTAATATGCATAAAGATGTGTCCACACTGGCTACCAATTGACACCAGGCTAAGTCAAATTCGAATTACGCAGTCTCAATTGTACCGGACAACATCCTTAATGAAATGGTCCTCAAAAATTAAATTGCTACTGCTACTTCGAAAGTTCAAGTCATAAACTATTATATATTCTAATTAGGTCAAAAGATGTATAATAATAAAACTTGTTTGCTCTTAAATTAACCCGAGTTGTGTCAGCGTTACCATATGGTAACGCACATATGACTCCCACCTAAATGCTTCTGGAATCCTGTACCTCTAAATGAAAACATTTTTATTAGTTTCATAGTGAACATCTCAGTCAACACGCCAAAACCAATTAAATGTTGGTTGGTCCCAAATGGTGAGTACATAAAGCGTACAAGTGAATTAGGACTCGATTTTTGAAGTCAAGTTAAAAAATTGCAAAATGTCGAAAAAAAAATCTAAAATATTAGTTTAAGTTTATTTTTTGGGTTCAGGGTGCTCCATTCTACAAAATATCCTAAAATAATTGAACAAATCTAAAATATCTAATTCTGGAACTAACCGGGCTAGCCCGGTTAAACAGGACAGAATTATATACTCTACAGATTATACCAAAAAATATTTCTGGGCTGACTTGTACCGAAATAATGGAATTGAGCAGAAATCATCAAAACCCAGACTCGTAACAATCTGCGTTATTGGTCAGCTATTTTTGTTTATTTATGTCATTTTCACGAGAAGGAAAAAAAAAACTAAATGCTAGCTTGAAAATCGATGGGTAAACCTAAACACATATGGACTAGCAGCAATTAATGCCATATGAATATCCATATAGGAAAATTCTAACGTATAAAATTTCGAGTTGCACGCAATTTCAAAAAAGCGTACGAGAATAAAGGAATTTATATCTAGCCAGTGGTATTAACTATTCGTTAAATCTTTGAAGTCATACAATTCATTAAGTCATTATAATTGTTTTGTACGCATGTACCTTTATACGCTTTCCATGTCTGCTCAACTTAAATACATAGATGTACCCATTTAGCTCCTATAGCCGTCATGGCATTGCGAACAATAAGTCATATCATCACGGTCGTCACCTGTCACACTCATCGACCAACATACACATGCCCACATTTGACCGAAGTCTAATTACGGAGTTTTTATTTAAATTTAATTTAATTTCATGTTCGGCAGATATAAGCGGATAATTTGATTGCGCTAGTGTACTTTTAATAGAACAATGATTGCTTAGTTATAAGGTGGGAGTGTGTGTCTACAATTTAGAAGATTTTTTTTATAAAGACCTCTTACCAAAATATTTTTTTTTATTTTCTTTGGTGCTTCAGTTAAATTTATTATTTTGATTTAAAAATATATAATTTCAAAAAATTAAATTATGCACACATGCTCGTTTCGGGGACCCTTTGTGTTTTAATCTACGCGCTAAATCGTACTGTTTTTAATAAAACCATGAAGTCAAAAAGCATCGACTATTTCAATGCACGTTAACTGGATTATTTTTATACGAGTATGTTTTACCTCACTGTGATGTGAAGGGACTTATATCCCCTACAAACTTTTGAATATTATCACTAAACTTGTTGAATAAATTTATTCCAGAGAATGCAACCACACCCTTATGTCTAAGCAAAATGTACGATGTATGTACTACAAATAAACGCCATTTACGTCTTGATGTAACTAAACTCGCAAGCGCTAATGCTAAAACATAAATAAGTGATGGACATGTAAAAATGTGTCCAAAATTTCTTTCATGTAACATGCAAAGTAACGATGATTTGCGCTCAACATCATCCTCATTCATCCTATTGTAGACGCTAACACGCCAAAATTGACCGCTAAAATCTTCCAACTCTGCAATCATACAGTTTGACACACCCGTGCTGCCCTGTAGCACAAACCACGTTTCAAAACAGAGCTTAAAGCAGTACGAAGGGACGCAGACGTTTCATGAATGACCACATGCCAAATTGTTCAAATTGTTTCGTCGATTTACTTGCAACTAACTATACGGGTATATTGCGATTGTTGTATCTATGACTGACAGTGCTGCGATGTGGTGTGTCTAACAATAAAACTGTTGGACATGATCATTCGTTACAGTGACAGCTAAATTACATCAAAACGTTTGATGTTCAGCTCAGTTGATTGTATGATGTAGTCAGAATATTACCATTAGGTACTATTATTATTATTGTCGGTGCATAGTACTCACATGGTCGCATGCAAACTTAGGCATTCTTGTAATGAGCACATTCTAGATAGTGTGTACGTGTAGGTACCTCCGATGAAATCATAATTATCATATTAACTTTTCTTTCATTTTCCCTGGAATAGTGAAGTTCATGTGATCGTCCATAGACCAACCAATCACCGAGAAGCTCGAAGATCGACAAATGGATTGGTATTGCCATGTTCAACGGCGTCCACCTGAGAACCCCGCAAAGAAAGCGATATTAATGGAAGTTCCACTTGATGGACCCAAGGCCAGAGGCAGACCGAAAAACACCTGGATGTGTCAAATGAAAAAGCAACAACAACTCATTGGTCTCGGCGATGACACGATCCAAGATAGAGCTGCCTGTAGAAAGATGCTGAGATATAACCGCCAAAACGGGCGATGTGCCTACACCGCAGGTCGAGCAACGCGAAACCATGGAGCGGTATAAAGAACGAGGCAAGGAAGAAGAAGAAGTGAAGTTCATGTGATTTCAATTCTGTTCTCCATATTAAACTCATAATCGTCTAAAAATATGTACAGCGAATTAGCATGGTTGAGAAAGGCAATTTAAAAGTGTATTCGCAGACAGGTATAATTTATCAGATCAGGAGCAAAGGAAGCCATACATATAAAGTATGAGGTTCGGAATATTGATTAGAACCTCTTTGGAGGGCCTCAACTCACTATGAGTAGAGTTTACTGCCAAAATGTAGCGATACCAACCAACTTTTTCAACAGTAACCTGAAATTTCAACAAATATCAATGTACTTTCTATACACAATGTCACCTTCATTAAATCTTTTGCTTCCGTCACCCAATTTCCATTTGTATACAGACGAAAAACAACAGACCCGGACGCCCCCGAAATTGCACATTAAAATCTTCATGTCAGACTATTGTACTCATTCCTATACAAAATGCTATCTAATGATTAAACTCAGACTTTTTGAAAGTATAGTATTAAATAAATTCCATCTAAATGCAAATACATATTATCAAAATGGAAATAAATCTCAAATTGAGGATAGCATCTTCATAGCAGTTATTTCAACCGATCATGATCTCGTCCCGCTGTTGTTCTAATGGATGTTGTAAAATATTTAAATAAATACCTGCTTGAAGTGTACACTAAACTCAACATATACAATTTCAAAATAAATACAAATCACACAAAAAATAACGTCCAATAACATTTTTTAAGTATTCACAAAATTTAAATAATACAACGACAAAGAAAATATCTACATACGAGTATTAGCCAAATCAGAATGGTTCATCTGCCAATTAAAATTCGCGAAAAATTATATATCGAATTCGCGAATTTAAATTTTGTGTTTTTTTTTTGTGTGCTTCTGTTGCGGATATCTATGTACACAGACTTAAAAAAAAGTAAATAAATAAAACAAATAGGTTAATTTATTGCCTATAGGCTGTATTTTGGCCTAGGCGCTATTCAAAACCACGGGCGACGCGCAGCCATATTTATCTATGTCCAGAAATGTTAAAACATTTTTTTTTTCGAAAATAACTGCCACACGAATATAATATAAAATTAAAACAAAATGGATTTCAGAAGTAGAAGAAGAAGATGCGATGTATCATTAAATATACAAATACACACGGAATTCATTATGTTGCTTTTTAGTGGTCATTATTCTGCGTTAAAGGATCTCGTATTGTGGCATCGAAAATCTGAATGTAACGCATCGATTTTTTTTTCGCAATATGTGTATTTTATGTTAGAATAAAGAATGCCTACATATAGGTGGAATGTCATCTTCTCGAATTGCCGCTATATTGTAAATTCGTTGACATTCCGCATGCTATCGATGTTTTATCATGAGAGGTTAATGATCGCATCTTATTTCAAATAAAGAAAAATGTTAAGAAGAAGAAGCGGGACAGAAGAATAAACACCATTTTTTGACCATATGTGGTTTTTATCACTCATAGACGAGCTACACATACTTGCATTCAACTGTATGTACATATGTATATTTGAATGCTAGATATTATCGGGTGATTATTCAAATGTACCAGATTTTTATACCCTTCCCTTTGTAGGTTTCATGAGCGCATTGAAATAAACTTCTCCGATTTTTTATAGCTATAATGTATGTGTTGTTTCAGTGTAATAAGAGGAGCTAATTGAACTCCTGTCTGTTAAAACGCGATTTATTCATTTAGTTTCAATACTAGCAAGTTGAAATTTACAGGCTGTTTGGACGCTTCAATCACCAAAATGCAATCACCGGGTCAAGTGGCGGCCATAGAAACCCAGCTTTTCTAAAGAAAGATTCTTCCATAAGAAAATTAAAAAGGTTTTCTTTATCGACTCAATCTAATAACCGAGCTTTACATAAAAATATCACTATTCAACTATTAAAACATACATTTAGTAAGCAAAAACTGAGGCCATGAAGTTGCCATATAGAAACCCTTCCCCTAGAAGAAAACTATTCTAAGCTTTTTTTGTCTTTGAATAATCAAACCAAACATAAATGTGTCCCATTAAAAAAAAGTCGTTTTAGAAATTAGTTCGCATACGATAAAGATTGGACTGAATAATAAATACCCGAACAGTCAGAAAATTCAAATTTTCTATATTTGCGGTTCATTTAATTTTTTGCTTAATTTTCTTCTTTGTGCATTATAGAAATAAAAGATCATGGAAAGTACCGTTCGTATTTAATACAAAAGAAAACATATTTTCGCTGGAAAATTCGGTGGTAACTTTGTTGGTACGACAAAGCCATTTCAACCACCGAGCATTCCGGAAAATGCATTTATTAGTTCCTTTTCCACTAAATTCTCAAATGTTCGACTTTTAATCGTGGTATGCTACCGAAACTGTGTAGCAAACTTAAGAAAACTTATCTTGGCGGAAGGTTTATTGTTTTCGAACCAAATTTACTTCAATACCATAGCCGAGAGTTGAGTCGTCACTTAACAATGTTAATAAATGCACAGCATCAATTTCTAGGTTACTCACTTAAGTCTTTCGTTTTTCTCTCTCAAATTTTATGTTTCAAACAAACTGATCCGGAGAATTTTATACCGAGAGGTGCCGATTCAATTCATAGTTTAATGAGACGATTTTTATTAAAGTACACTCTTATGTTTATACCGTTATTTGGCATAGTCGAAGAAAATTATGCCACCAGGAGTTTGTTCTACGCACGAGTCATTTGATCAATCGACTAGTACTGTGGAACAAAGTTGTGTTGGGACACATTGTATGGGAGGTACCCTTAGTTTGAATCCGATTGATCTGAATTTTGGTGAGTTGTATAATGGTGCCCTTAAATAAACCGGCTATAAAGCAGAAATGGATTGCATTTATTCAATAGTTAAGCAACTTGTAAAACTTATAAAAAAGCAAAATAGGTTCGAACAATGTTTTTTTTTTAATTTTCGAAAATTACAAGTTTTCTTATTATACTTAATTCTTTCCAGGAAATTTGAACAAACTTCGTATAAATTAGTAGAAATCTGGATTTTTGCATGAGCCTTCCTTCAAAGGTCCTTCACGATACCCTGAACAACAACAGCTTTCTGAATATCTCGATAACGTGTGCTGAAAAGTGGTTTACGGCAAATTTGAAGCTCCTGTGGTTTTTGAATAAACTGTCAAAATGTGATATTTATTCGCGCACTTCTAATGGTGCTAGGTGTTCAAACGGTATTTTTAACAAGGTTTCGTGAAAATCTCTATAATCATAGATTTTCATGAAATGGATAAACAATTTTGTACGATGAATTAGTACTGTTATGAAGAAAGTGAAAATTGTTGAAAGTGTACCCTTAAGGGTGCTACTGGGGTCTAAAGCTTAGAAAACACGGGATTGTACTGTAAGGTGCGTCGTTTATGGCAAATTTGTAGCTTCTGTGGTTATATGACGAGTTTGTAGCTTGTAAAACGCCTAAATAAATGCGAAAATTTCAAATGTGATTGTGATATGATATGTGCAGTCCCAAGGGCGCTATAAGGGTTTAAGCCATACAATAACTACATTTTCTGTTATTTTCGGGAATATTTTTATGCCCATAGATTATACGGAAGGTCTGTAACAAATTTCTTTCTTCTATAGATCCAAATATAAGTACTAAAACACGCGATCTGCACCTGCCCCAATGGGAGACTATGTGTCGTTAAACTTGAAAAAAAAACCTTTTCCCGGGAATTGTTTTTTAAGTGTAACCTTTATAGGAAATACATCCGTGACAAACTTGCGACTCGCGTGGCTCTAAATAAAGTGTCAAAAGTCCCCACCAAGGCACTCCCTAGGGAAGCTATAAGGGGTCAAGCATCTAAATCAGTAATTTCCAACCAATGGAATAAGATTAATAAAAAAAAACAATAAAATCGGCTTAGTGTAAGGCAGTTTGAGAGTCACTCGTGCTGAAATGCCCACCGCAAAAAATGGTGCAACATCTTTTGCATAGCTTTCAAAGGGGACTGATTTGTAGTTATTGCGAAAATGTACACGGAGATAAAAAATGTAGTGAAAGCCATTAAAACTGTAATAAAATCTATTGCATTTGTAATGATTTTTGACCCTATTGCAACTGATGTAAAAGTTATTACATCTGTAATTGCGCTGTAATAAAATTAACAATTGGTTGGTAATAAAATTTGCCAGGAAGAAAATTTGGCGATAGTAGAAAAAAATACAAAAAGTGATTTTTGCGCTTAAGACTATTAATGAGCTGTCCGGGTTTTTGAATGAATTTTTGTGTGGTTTTTTAAAAATTGCTCTTACGTCAGCTGGTTTTACTATGTAAATCGTTTTGGAGCAACTGCCATGAGTACAAACACTTGATTTAAGAGGAAACTGTGAATCGATTCTACAAAAATCATTCTATACATGTAGATCAGTGATTTCCAAACTAGGCACCCCCTTAGGATGCGCGACGATCAGGGAAGAAGGACGCGAGTGGAACTCGAATGTTTATGCCGTTTATGAAATATGGTTTGCTAATAATTATATTTCATCGAGTAAAAAAAAACGCTGCTACTAAATCTGTTTGACCACAGCTGATGATTTGGCTGATTGAAATTGACAAAGTACGCGATTCTGAAAAGAACCGCACCAGTCAGCTAGTGTTTGTATGGATAGGATAAATCTTTGGTAAAAATCTTGCGGATTTTGGTCGCTCCGGTGATATTATTTTTCGTGCTCGACGTATCACTGAATTCATGGCCGAACTCACGACGAAATTCAACATGCGGAGATCATGAAATTTAATTAATACTTCTCAAAATGTCCAGTATTTGCAAAATATGGGCTGCACTAACAAAAAAATGTTCAAGGATAAGCAGACCTCGCAAGGGGGATACGAACAAAAAAAAATTGGGAACCACCATATAGATAATATGGTATCTGCTATCAATCTGTTTGGTACAGTACCTAAGGGGCGGCAATTTTTTCTCTTTCCCGGGGTGGCGAAAGTCCTAGAGCGGGCGCTGCTCCCTGGTGCCTCTCAATTTTTCTACACTAGCTTGAAATTGGGAGCCAGACCCCCAACTTATTTGCAATTGAGTCCATCGAAGTAGGCAGTGCCGCGCCGGCCTTAGCATTCTGGTAGCCCTGGGCCAAATCGGTGACGGTAGCTCCCACAAACACCCGAACAGAAAAATTATTTTAGAGACAACAATTTTTAAAATTATTGTTTTTAAATTATTTATTGACTATTTACAACTTCCAACACCTTTCTCCAGCAATTCCATTTTCCATTTAGGTTTGCGTCAAGTTTTTTTGGGTGCTGAACGACTATAGCGCCATACCCATCGAATTATTGGGAAGCTGCGTTCGAGGATAATTTAGTAGACAATACCATAGATTGGACATCTTAATTTTCTCTAATACTTTATTTAACCTTCCGGCGGGCGCAATACTAATCCTAACACGATCGGGCGCAATGCATCTGACAGATTAAGTGCAGAAAAAGGGATGTTGCATTGTTGTTGCATTGTTTTTTTGAAACAGTTCTACGTAATTTTAGAAACAAAAACTGGCTCACAAAGTTTGATACACTTCACATTTTAAATTTTCTAAGAATATTCCGCTTTCAATAGCTTCACTATTTAAAAAACCTCCAACAACTCGACCGCTTAAAAAATGTGAGCTTATTTTACTAAAAACACACTACTGAACGATTTGGTGAACCTAAAAGCAGGGATTTGGAGCGGAGCGGAGCGGAGCGATGGAGCGGAGCGGAGCGACCTTAAATTTCGGAGCGAAAGAGCGGAGCGTGGAGCGATTTTTTGCAGGCTGGAGCGGAGCGAATTTTGCTTTGAAGATCGCTCCGCTCCGCTCCGCTCCGATGTAAAAAATCAAAAAATTCCGAGAAGAAAAAAAGGATTTTTTTCGACGAAATTTTTCATTTTATGGAACGAATTGATGATTTTGGGTTATTTAGAGGCGAAGAATTCGCTGAGAGATTTGCAAAATTTCGTATTACTGTGAAATTCATTGTGATAAAAGAGGTTTTGCGTTTAGTCATAATCATCACTTTTCATTATTCAAATTCAAGATCATCCAGGACAGAAAAGTCCTGTCCTGTACTCGATAAATGAAACGCCCTTTTTAATTTAAATTAGTTATTAGGTGCGTTTTATTGGATGGAGTACAGGACAGCGCAGCTTCCATAACCATTTGAGAGATCTCGTTCTATATGGGATGTCCGGAAACTATCGCATAAAAGCACCCAAATATGATTCTCCGTGATATTTCCAGCAAAAAGGAGTATAAAAAAATTATTAACTCTTCAGCTTCCACAGACATTTAAAGATTTTTCAAAAAATTTAACATTTTACATATACATATTTTCTTTCGGTTGGGCCCAACAATTTTTCCTAAGAATAAACCCCATACAAATTGGATAAGCAGTTTAGTTTTTACAGTTTTACACAGCTTCAAAGACAAAATTTTGGGATATTACTGCATATACATTTTTTTCCCACGGAGGTGTTAGTGGTAGCATTTTTGGAAAATCTTTAAACGCTAAGGAGTTAAGAATTCAGCACCTATTTTGCTGGAAATGACATTAATAATCTCTCTTGACTCGGTAATCCGGATCTCCTTTAATCCGGATATCACGCTAATCCGGACGACTAAATATTTCCACTATGTCTTCTATAGTCCGGATTTCGGCAGCAATGTTGACTCTAAAATCCGGATATTTGAGATTTTCAGTGTGAAATGGTAGATTTGGTCTCGTACTTTTTTACGGGACTGTTTAGCAATTGACATGATGCTGGCTAATTTCTAACAAATAAAACATTTATCGACTTTTATTCCGCCTTTTTATTTGTTTGGATTGTTTTTCCTAGAAAAAAGTGATTGCGCTAATCCGGATGCTCCAATGATCCGGATTACCCCTTGCAATAATTGATCCGGATTACGAAATTGGTGCTATCCTGTTCTGTACTTGATCGAATAAAACGCACCTGTTAAGTCATATTCTATAATACGTGAGTAGATATACGTTAAATTGAATAATTCGCGGAAAATAATAAATATTTACTAAGAACAATGAAGTTTGTTGTATTTTTGTAATGGAGCGGAGCGGAGCGTGGAGCGGAGCGGAGCGAAAAAATTTTAGTCGGAGCGGAGCGCTGGAGCGGAGCGGTTTCAAATTGGTCGGAGCGGGAGCGGAGCGGAGCGAAAAAATGTGCCGCTCCAAATCCCTGCCTAAAAGTCAACACACCGTTATTACGCAATGTGAAGAGTATAACATGTGGAAATTTTCATAGAAATCTGAGAGATTATTTCATCCCCTCCCGCCCCTCAGACATATGGTAGATAGAAACTGAAAACTGATTTGGATAGTTGATCGATAAAGATTAAGCTACTATGAGTTTCAGATCTCTCCCTTTTCGTATCGCTGATTGGCGCAACAAAAACTGGCCACTTAATCTGTCAGATGCATTGCGCCCGCCCGAAGGTTAAAATACGTAATCTAGATTAGTCCAAGGATTAGACGATGTAGGATCAACGGATTGTTGATCTATGTTAGATCAACTTCTAAAATTTCCGTTAATTGCATTTCGAAAATCATTAATTTCATTTGACGTACAGTTTTTGTTGAAAAAAAAAAGGTGAATTTGCCTTGAAAATGGCAGTATAGTAAAGTAAGTCGGTGAGTGACTCCTTTAGAGTAGTTTTAGTATCTACTCGTCGTGATTTCACGTGAAATCCCTGCAAATACTGTCAAAAGGTTGATGATCGTGAAACCGAATTCGCTTATTGGTTACTCATTTCACATGAAAGTCTCCACACGGGTTTTTGACATTTCGCCAACGAAAACAATGCTGTTGCACTTTATTTCAGGGTAAGTACTATGTTCACCGAGCGAAAAACTAGCATTTATGTCTCGCGTGAAAAATGTGCAGTGCAGACATGCCTTTTATTTACTAAATTTAAGATATGTTCAGCGGCTTGTTTGATTGTTCGATGCCACCTTTTCCCTGCGAAATAAAGTGCCACTGTATTGTTTTCGCTGGCGAAATATCAAAAACTGGTGTGGAGACTTTCGTGTGAAATTCGTTTTCACGATCGTTAAAATTTTGACATTATTTGCATGGATTTCAAGTGAACCAACGATGTTAGGTACTAGATCTTACGGTGGAAATCACAGTGCACATTTTATATAATAAATTGGTTGAATAAAAGTCAAGTTTTTTTTCTCGACTCGGTGAACATAGTATTCACCTGAATTAAGGGCTGAATGAAGATCGAGAGTGAAATTTTTCGCCCAGGGATTTTATCAGTAAAAATTGATACTTACTGTCGTGGAATATGTCACAAACGATGGGGAATTCCATAAGCTACAATCCTAGACCGGTTACATAATTCTCCTCGGCCATTTTATGTATTATTTTTCGATTCCCCGGTCATTTGACATTTCACGATGAAATAACCGGGGAATCGGAGAAAAATAAATAAAATGTCCAAGAAAAATTATGGAACTGTTTTTGGATTGTAGCTTATGGAATTCCCAAGCATTGCCCACATATTCAACGACAGTAAGAATACATTTTCATTGAAAAAATCACAGCGGCGAAAAATTTCACTCTCGGGGTCTGTACTAGGCTTTAGTGTGAAAACGTTCTTTTTAAATTGAGAGGTCATGTAAATTATGCATAAGCAGCGTATTAAAAAAATGTAAATATTTTTTTTATTAAAATTACAGTTAAAGCTCCATTAATCTCCCTATCACGCACATTATTTTTATTACTCGTGGAGTTGAAAATGTGTATCTATGTATCTATAATTTATATGTAATACAAAAACAACAACACACAATGAATCTAATTTATTTAAAAATGCGAAAGCCACATGAAGAAAAAAAAAACAAACAAACAAAATACAATTCCAAATTTTATGCGATTCCCGAAACGCCAATTTTTTTTTTCTGGAGGCAATATAAAATAAAATATTATTAAGTATTAGAAAATGATGATTCCCACGTTTGCATATTATTATAGAAACAGGTTCACGTTATTCTTACATATTTATGTCATTTAGAAGATTGGCAATCTTCTTTCTTTTTTTTTCCGCCATAAACTCAAAGTTCTGATCAACTTTAATAAAATGTAAAAGCAGAAGAACTAAAAACGCTTGCCGATAATTCAACCTCATTGGTGATTCTATTATAGTTGCATTTACCATCTTCATCTTACTAGCCAGCTCGTGGTACCAGTACATAGCGGAGTTTAAAAAAAAATAAAAGAACGGTCGTATAACTAAACTCATATAAAGTAGTAAAAATTCGCAAAAATATTTTTGGCAAACTTGATTTTCGCATGGCATCTTGTTTTTTTGTGTATGTGTGGCTAGTTCGAGTACGTTTACCTTTTGTTGAGTCAAAGTATCACGATAGGGTATATCCGCAAGCTATTCGATACAATAGAAATCCCCACCGATATTATTATTATTATTATTATTATTGTCAACCGATATATTGAATGCGTTTGTAGTGGTACTCAGAGAATGTATTTTGTAAATAGAATATGATTAGTATTATTATTGGAGAGAAAAGAGATATGTATACGCACCACATATTTAAATATCGATGAATTTACGAATATTATTAAGAATGCAAATAGAAAGAATATTCGATTTTTTTTTTTATATTTTATGTAATTGTACTGTAACCGTTGCATGGTTACTAATTAACCCATAGCAGGACTCCATCTGTTTTTACATTTTTTTTTTGTTTTCATTGAAGCACATTTAGGTAAGTTTTTTTTATAAGAACCGAATTGGGGGTTGGGTTTATATGACTATTTTGTACAGTCGGAGACGCTTCCTTCAATGCATTACAAACTTTTAATATACCCCTTCACTTATCAAAGGAGCAACAACAGTTTATCCAGGATTTAGAAAAAAGCGACATTACTAATGGTGAAGTTTCACTATACATGAAGTTTGATTGAAGCCGTTATGTGAAATTTGTTAGATTTTGGGTTCACTTTGTACGGTTTGATCGGATGGTAATAATTTTTGGTGAGGAATATAATGGGGCTTAGACTATGCACCGAAAATTTGAACTGTCTGGCTTGATTTGAAAAGAAGTTACAGGCATGCATTTTTTAAAACTGTTAGAAAGAATAAAGAAGAATAAGGAGTGATCCGATAATTGACACCCCCAATGGTTGGAGTACTCCAATTTTTGGTACTTACCAAAAAAATTGTTAACAATATATGAACAAGATCTTTTGACTCTAGCTCTATTCTGTCAAGAATTACAGTGTGAAATGTAAAACTCAAAAAATGTAAATTCACTATTAATACTTTTGGGTCTATACTTATAGGGAATAATTTTCTGAGAAAATGTCTCTTCTTCTCAGTACCGTATAGCCCCATGTGGGGCGGTGGTGCGTTAACTCACCCGTTTATAGGCAATTTGGAGTCAACGTTACATTGCATATCATTTCGGAGTGTATTTAATGTTGCAAGCACTATATATTTCCTATCCACACATGTACGGAAATTTCGGACCACGCCGAGATTCGATCTAAGGACCTCTAGATTACTAGCATCGTAGAGTGCGACTCAATTGGTTGAATGAGCCACAGAGCGTGATGAGTGAGAAAATGTCTAGAGTGTTAAATATCATTACAAAGGTGATTTTGTGTAGTTTGTTTCGTCCTCACTACATTTCGCGGTCAGACTCATAGTTTTTTAGTTTTACTGAATTTTCACCCCTTTGCCACCCCTTGCCACCGTAACCCATGGTACAAATTAGTGTGACTTTTTACTGCGTATATTGGGCAGTGTGTTTAGCGATTTGGCATCAAAACTTTATTTTTTTAAGGTTTGGGTTTGTGGCTTTTTTGCACTAATTGTACTATCTCTTCTCTCTTCATTACCGTAACTCCTAGTGGAGCATGATGCGTTGATGACTACCGTGTGTAGTCATCAACGTCACAAAAACAACTAAATTCGGAGTGTGATATGCTTGTCAACCATACCACTTCCTAGTCGCATTGTTAGTTTATTATTCTACGATAAGAATATTTCTTATCATCATCTTCTGAATAATAAATTTGTGACGAGATTTTTCTGCTGTCTTTTTTAATTTTTTGGTAAAAGGACATGGTTTTTCATTTTTTTAGATACAAGATTTTAAATTAAAAACGCCGAAAGGGCCCCAAATCCCGAGAACCATATTTGCTTTAAGTATTGATGTTAATTAGTCAAATATACTAAAACGTTGTCAGAGCTACCGAACTACTACCGCCGATGTACGCCTCAAGTTAAAGTTCAGAGATAGGCTTTTAAAATATTGACTCAAACACATTCTAAATTGACGAATTTTCTATCGATTTCAAAATCATGTCGATGAATTTCTATTTCTAATTAACGAAATTCCATATCAAATTGACGAATTTAAAAATAATTTTTATTAATTTTTAAACGATCTAGTAAATCTTGATGAGGAATTTCCATGTCAATTTCATTAATTTAGAAATTATGTTGAATTTCCATTACAAATCGACGAATTCTAACTGACGAAATTCCAGAAAAAATGAACAAATTTCAAAATTAAGCTTACGAATGTCCATATTCAATTTTCAAATTGATACGTCAAATTAATGAATCTTCAATTGACGAATTTCGATTTCAAATTAATAAGTTCAATCAGGCTGACTAAAATCGTGTGTACGAATTTCCATGTCAAATTGACGAATTTCCATGTTAAATTTGCGAACTTCCATGTCAAATAATCGAAACGTTCAATCATTTTGACGAATTTTCATATCAAATTGACGCATTTCCGTTTTAAACTAATCTTAATCTTATCGGTTTCCCAGACGTAATTGTACACTAGAAATGTATGTTAACTGCCTGTACACGTAAAATGACGCAAACTCAAAAAAATTAAATTAAAATAATTAAAAATCAGGTACGTACGACTAGAAAGTTTGCAGCTAGTAGAAGGCAGGCGATTAGAAAGGTCATTAGTGCGTTTTCTAGTGTGCATTTGAAATTTTTTTCTCTTGCAATGCAATGACGCTGCTAAGACTTTAACTTTTCAATTAACTAACTCAAATATAGCTGTGAGGGCTGCTTATTAAAAACTGATTGCAGAACTACAACCGCGGCTGCTGTAGGAGCATTTTTATAGACAACACTAACATTCATAGTCACAGCTCCTGCATCTGAGAGATAGAGTTTCATCTCTACCACTGAGCCACCGAATCCCATTGAAGAAAGATTGAAAAATAACAAAGTAACAATTGTGGAACAGAGGATAGCAGCTATGGCCAGCGGACACTATTCTATAAAGACAGAATAAACAAATAACTGAGCGTACTAACATTGGACTAAGGTTGCAGACTCTATATAGATTTGATATAAAATAAATGGAAAATTCGACTGAATAAATAAAGGGCCCCCGCTTTGATCTCGAACACAACAAAATTTAAAAACGTTACGCCACTGTGAGTGACTTTACTTTATATTTATTTATTTATTGAACATAAACGGACGAATGTCCATTTTACAAATTAAAATTACAAACAAGCTGCCTAAAAATTAAGAGTAGCCGATCAATAAATTCCTAAGTAACTAAAAGTTACATTATTTAGTGAATTATACTAAAAATTCATAAATAAAAATAAATGTACTAAACAAACAAATTTAAAAATATAAAAACGAGACCGAGGCTAAATTTGAATTACCCTCACATTTGAATGAAACTTAAGCTTCTTTTGTGTTAATAATTTTTACCACAGCCCTATGACGTGTTCGGATTCCAACTGTTCCTGGATGCGTGGAGACTAATCCAGAAATACTGGGATGAATTCTAGTTAAGATTCAAAAAGAAAAAAGTTTTTCTTACAAGAACCTAATAGGGGGTTGGTTTGTATGACCGTATGACGTAATATCCCGATTCCAACCATTCCTAGTTATGTTTTGAGGCTTTACACATTTGGGTAAAGTTTGGTTAAGATTGGTTCATAAAGAAAAAAGTTTTTCTTAGAAGAACCTAATTTTGAATTTTGGGTTACTATAGCCCCATGACGCCATGGTCCGATTCCATTGGTTCCGACATATATACAGCGCACACTTAAAAGAAACTTGTATACAAAATTTCAGCCCGATAGCTTCAAAACTGAGGGACTAGTTTGTATTGAAACAGACGGACAGACGGACATCGCTCAATCGATTTCTCTCATCACATTGATTAATAATATATATACCTTATATAGTCGGAGGTACCTACTTCCTTCTGTGTGTTGCAAATTTCATGACAAAGTTAATACCCTTTTACATAGTGACGGGTATAAAAACGCTCAAATCGTAAACTTATTATTCACTTAATCCAATAATGCAAATATATATACTTTTTTAATTCATCCTTAGTAGAGCTATAAATAAATCTAAATGACTGAAAGCTAGATTTCCAATTCGTTTCATTCTTTCCAAAGGCGAGTTAAATAGATAATATATGTCCTCAAACATCGTACTTCAAACATCACGCTGTTTTGAAACGCAATTAGAAATTTTTAAAGGAATTTAAAAACCAATATCAGGGACATCTATAGACCAATTATTAAATAAGTTTGCCATGAAGACAGCATCAAAATAAGTTCTTCGTACCTCAAGTGTATTTTTATTCAATAATTCCTGAATATGTGCATAATTTATGTCATTACTGATTACATACATACATTTGTGCAATTTATAGGCGATGGTACCTTAAATATTTATGCTGAACTTTTTCAATCGTGTAAGTGTATGAATTATAAAATGGGTGCCATACAACAGATAAATATTCTAACTTACTCCTGACAAGAGAAGAATACAACGACTTTAAGGCACGACTGTTATTGAATTCCGTTGAGTTTCGAATAACAAAGCCTACACGGTAACAAATTTTGGGATAAAAGATAAAATTATTTATATTTACCATTTTTAATATTAAGTTATGTATGCCAATTTTAGTATACATTTTTATAACGTTGAAAGTATAAAGTCAGTGTATACCAAAAATGGTATAAATTTTATCAAAGTTCTTATGAACTTTTCTTTTCGTTGCGATTTATACCAAAACTCAGATAAATTTTATACAAAATGGTTTAGAAAGGCTCATCTATACTAAGTTAATATTTATTTTATTCTTTTCTAGGATAAAATATTGTGCTAATTGCGTTGAAGATGCCATGCACATGTATAAATTACAAACTTCATCACTCATAGAGTCTGGTTGGTCTAGTAGGTAGGGCGTTGGTCTCCAAATCATAGGGTCTCGGGATCGAATCCCACTGTAGGTATAGGTAATTTATTATGCAATTTAGAGCGTAAAGAGGTCAATGAGTTATATGATTTATGAGTTACTAGGGGGCTTCGCCCCCTGCTCGCTACGCTCACCAACCCAGCGTTCGCGCTCTGCGCGCTCGCGATTTTTATTATTTATTTTTCATTTTGCAATCAAGTGAAAAATCAACTAGGTTTCATACTTGTACTGACTATGACATGATAGGCTGAGAATCATGGGGTAAAATAGTTAGGTTAATATGGAAAATAGTCAATGGTACTATTGTTTTCGTTCAGTGCAGGACCATCTACTGTTTATAATTTTTATATCAAATTCCTCTAAGCTATTTCTATATGATTGCCTATGAAAGTTATACCAGTCGTATTCTTCGATTTATACCTGTTCTCTTATAATTTGTATAATCTGTCCTATAACCAGGATCTATCGATTCTTTATAATTTTTATACCAAATTCTTATAAAACACTTCTAAATGATTTCCTATAAAAAATAAACCATTGGTATTGTTGGATTTACACTATAACTCCTATTAATTTTATCGTTTATAGAATAAATTTAATTTATAAGATTGAAACTTATAAATTTAATACAAATTTTCCTATGGACCTATATAGATAAGAAAATTTATAAAATTTATACCAAAATTTTTTAGTGTGTAGCATGCGACGAGCTTGCTCTGAAATGTCCTGAATAACAGTATGATACAAATTCGATTTCTATGCATTGATGCAGTTGCTCCCATGTACATACATACCTAATAGAAACTTTTATTCAATTCAATTGAATTGTCGCTAAATATTTTATACTAAACGAAATATTTGGAAACATCCGAATTGTAGATTATAGTAGGTAATTTAGGAAGCAGAAATTGTCGTCCTAGCATTCAGTGTATAGTATAAAAACCTTACTATTGGTCATTTTCTGTTTTTATACCCTTCGCTCATAGAGTGAAAACTGAAAACATATATAAGAATGGATCATATCTGACCATGGGGTCATGGGGCTGGCATACAAACCTAACCCCCCAGATTAGGTTCTAAGAAAACCTTTTTTATTTGTGCACCAATTTCAACCAAATTTCACAAAAATTTATTTCTATAGATGGCACAAAATATATGTAAGAATGGATCAAGTCGGACCATGGGGTCATGGGGTTGCCATACAAACTTAACCCCCCAAATTAGGTTCTTCTAAAAAAACTTTTTTATTTGTGCAGCAATTTCAACCAAAGTTCACACAAATGTGTTTCTATTGTTGACACAAAACATATGTAAGAATGGATAAAATCGGACCATGGGGTCATGGGGCTGCCATACAAATCCAACCCCCCAAATTAGGTTCTTCTAAGAAAAACTTTTTTATTTGTGCACCAATTTCAACCAAATTTCACACAAATGTATTTCAATTGATGACACAAAACATATGTAAGAATGGATCAAATCTGGTCATGGGGTCATGGGGCTGCCATACAAACCCAACCCCCCAGTTTGGTTCTTCTAAGAAACATTTTTTACACCAATTTCACAAAATGTCAAAACAAATGTAATCGTACTATGGGGCCATGCTCCCGCATCCCCAATAAACTTTTCTGAGTAAATATTTTTATTTGCCCACTTATTCCAACCAAACCCCACACAAATAGTTCAGTAATATCGTGTCGATTTAGTACCATTCCGTGAAAAAAATACAGAAGTTTTTTTCTCACTGTTTCTTTATGTATTATGGGGCGCTGATTCCGAATATGAACTTTGCACCCTAAAAAAAGTGCCGCAACCTTTAAAAAAGGGGGGAAAGGGGGGCATTTTTTCGGTTTTTTGCGATTATTTCAAAAACGATAAGAGATACAGAAAAATGGTCTGAGGACGGAAAAAACTACATAAAATTATCTTTGCAATGATATATAACACATTAGAGTTTAATTGAATATTTCGGCGTTAGAATAGAACATAAATTAGAATATTTTCATTTTAGACCTTTTTTAAAAGCTCCATAACTTTTGAAAGAATGTTAGTTCAGCCGTTAAATTTTGTACAAGTACTCATAATAAGTTCAGGATCATTTTAAGGTAAACATTGAGTCGCTCTGGTCAAGGACCCCCATTATCCCCCCATTTAAATTTTTCAAAACGGCATGTCCATAACTCCCCCCAAAATTGGAGCAGAGTGGTAAATTTTGGTTTGCTGCGATTGGAGGTCATAGTCACCCCACCCACCAAAAATCAGCTCATTCGGATGAAAACTAACGGTACCTCCCATACAAAGTGACCCAAGACAACTTTGTTCTACAGTTTATAAAATGAGTAGTACCTACTCGTACGTAGAACAAATTCCTGATGGGTCACTTTGTATGGGAGGTACCCTTAGTTTTTATCCGAATGAGCTGATTTTTGGTGGGTGGGGTCACTATGAGCTCCAATTTCAACAAACCAAAATTTAGCACTCTGCTCCAATTTTGGGGGGAGTTATGGATATGCCGTTTTGAAAAATTTAAATGGGGGGATACTGGGGGTCCTTGACCGGACCGACTCAATGTTTACGTTAAAATTATCTTAAACTTGTTGTGAATACTTATACAAAACTTTACGGCTGAACTAACATGCTTTGAAAAGTTATGGAGCTTTTAAAAAAGGTCTAAAATGAAAATGTTCTAATTTATGTGCTATTCTAACGCCGAAATATCCAATTAAACTCTAATGTGTTATATATCATTGCAAAGATAATTTTATGTAGTTTTTTCCGTTCTCAGACCATTTTTCTGTATCTTTTACCGTTTTGGAAATAATCGCAAAAAGCCGAAAAAATGCCCCCCCTTTCCCCCCTTTTTTAAAGGTTGCGGCACGTTTTTTAGGGTGCAAAGTTGATATTCGGAATCAGCGCCCCAAAATACATATAACAAAATTGAGAAATACACTTCTGTATTTTTTTCCTGACGAAAATACGATATTATTGGACTAAAATATATTGTTTTGTCGACGCAATCGAACTTTTTTGAAGATAGAAAGAAAATAATGGGGGGAATTAAATACAAGTCGTAGGTACGCCCGAGGGGAGCGAAGGGTACACGGTCGGAAATTTAGTTTCTTTATTAAACCTTTTTTGATTGTATATAGTTCCAATACAAAAAAGTTTAATTTTTAAACTTTTCGATTGCTTACACCTAAATAAAACTGAATAGTTTAAATACAAAACTTTGCATTATATTTTATTGTAATACATTCCGTTTAGGTTTTAATATAATAAAAGTTTAAATCCAAAACTAAAATATTTAAATCCAAAACTAGAATCGGGTAAAATATTAAAACTGGAGAGGTTTACTTTAAAAAAGAATTTAGCTTAAAATGTTTTTTTAAGTGTTTTTTTTTAACTTATTACATTTTTTTGTGGGGCATGGTGCGTTCACTCAACTGTTTATGGGCTATTTGAAGTATATAATGTTCAGACACTTGGATCAGGCCGCACATGTATGGAAATTTGGATCACGCCGAGATTCGATCTCCGGACCCCTAGATTACTAGCATGTGCGACTCAACCGAGTGCGCCACAGAGGGCTTATACCTCATGATTACTTATTATTCCATGAACAATTGGCCATATGGAAAGTACTTAAAACTGTTTTTGGTTTAAAGTTAAAATTTTAGTCCAAAAGATTAAATTTTAAACTCATGGTTTGGATTTTAAACTCTGAGTTTACAACTTTTAAACTTTTAGTCTCAATTTTAAACTTTTAGTTTACACTTTAATATAAGTCTGGTTTTATTGAAAAATTTTAATCATTAAGGTCCAATTGGTTTAGTTTCTAATACTTTTAGCCTGAAAAATTTATAAAACTTTTGGATTTCTTAAGAAATAAACCGAATTTTACTAAAATTAATAAAACAATTGAATTGCTTAGATTTGAAACAAAATTTGCTTAAAATATGGAGTAAACTTTTTTGGTTTGCTGTAAAAGTTTTAAAAATAAACTAAATTTCCGACCGTGTATCCAAACTTCGGCCGCACCCGAAATTAGCCACGGTCTCGTTAAAATTACTTTTGAATGAACTAATAAATTGTTCTTAACACGCAAACTAAATTTCTTTAAACACAGCACATTATTTTATAATCAAATTCTATCCTTGTGAATTGCTCCTTTCATTAAACTATTATTTATTGGAATTGTAACATACTTTTTTTTTAAAGACGGACGGACGTCTGTTCACTAAATAACTCACAAACGGCTGAACTGATCGGCATCAAATTTAGTAGGAATTTAAAGGATGGTAACAGTCTTTGGCACTTACGATAACTTAGAGCTGGGCAGGACTAAGATAACAGGGTGTTCCCGAAGATGTGGAAAATAGTCGACTTATTTTATCAGAGATGGGCGTGTGGGTACTCAAATCAAAGAGCACAACGAGTACATTTCATATCAGTTACTTTTTCCCGGTTTCGAGTAACGGTAACGAAATTAGTTTTTCTAAAACGCTACAGGTACAAATTTGCACACAGATTGGTCCGTACGAGCATATGTTCGCTAAATAATAAGCCTCAGGATTTTTGTTAAAAGAAACACACAATTTGTGAAATTCTAGCTTGTGCATGTGTAGCTCCACTTGAAAAAAACTTGATGAGGATTCTTTGGTTATGATATAAGTAATATGCCTTCATTCGATTAGCTTTGTATCCAAACGTGAAATATAAGGAATCGTAAACGTGGTAAGGACGTTCACAATGCCAAGCTAGCGTCTAATTACCTATTCACTAAATCTCTTGGGATCGGCTCAACTGATTGATATGCAATTTAATAGAAATATGTACATAAAATGGCATTGCAATAGATGCAGAAATTTTTTATTATACATCGGAGAGAGATGTGTATGGTACTCATATTAAAGGACTCATCGAAAGCATTTCCTATGAGGTATTTTTTGTAAATTTCGTATAACAGAGTTAGAGCTAATGCTCTTCAGTGTTTGTGTATGTAACCATATCCTTACCAATCATTAATTGTTAGTAGAAATGATAAAAAAAACTGTAGATTTGCTGTTAAGTAGCTTTATTGAAACCGGAAATAACCGGAAAACCCTCGTGCTTCGGGCGCATCCCTCTCGGGCTTGTCCTCCATATCAATTAGACTGAGAGAAAAAACACATTCACTATAATCAAGCATGCTTATTCTTAATATTAGAAAGTTTATATTTAACACTGAACGCTAAGCTACTGTGATCATACAACCATGTATTGCATTCTTGAGTGTATGGCACGTCTAAAAGGAGTTATTTTAAGCGTGTTTTTGATGTTTTTTTTTTCATAGTGGTAGTAGTGATACAGATTGTGTTCCTTCAACTTGACCGTGGGCAGCATAAACGTGTGAAGTGAAGCCATATGTGGACCACGGGCCGCTACTTTGATATGCCTAACGTAGAGGGATCACGTTTTACAAATTGTTTCGCCTTTTTCGCCGGCAACAACGTTCGAACGCTAGGGTACCTCTTTAATTTCAAAAAAATTTCTGCGATATCGAACATTTCCACTTAGAGAACATAATAGTGCGGCTTTAACAGCTGAAACTTCCGAATACTGGAGAGCTTGAGTTTTGAAGGATATAATGGGTGAGAGTATCGTATGGTGACTAAGTTCCAGAACGATCAGCCAATATGTTTCCGCGTTATTCGAAATTCTTAATTGAAAAATATATTGCTGGTAGCTATAGGAGCTTTAATCTCTGCAGTGGACAATGTAATTGTTTACAACTCACGCCAAATCACCGAAAGATCACCCCATTCCTTTCCCCGAATGTGTTCACTATTAGTTATGAATCTAAAATTTGGAGAATATGTGGGCTCGTAATGAATGTAATGAAGGCGCAATAATTACGGCAATTATTGGAGCAAAATTCAAGGCTAGAAACAGTTAAAGATTTCAGGGAAAACGAAATTTAGCGTTTTCCATGATTTTAGTTGTTTCTGACCAACTTTGGAAATATTTTTAATAAAAAAACTTTCAGGTAAGCATATAGACAATGCAAGGTCTCTGGATAGGACAACGGATAAGATCTGGATAGGTCATACAAAAACAATTATCAACTATCCCAATTTAGTGAAAATTCATTAACAAATAGTGATTACTGATTACTGATCGATCAACCAAATTTTTTTGAAGTACATTTTTGAAATATGTTTTTTATTCTCATGCATTTTATATTTTTAGGCATATTAAAAAAGTAATAATCTGTGATACAATTTAGAAGTAAGTTTTTTATAGACGATTTGAAATATTCATTTTGCGGTCCACTCAAACTAGAAGACATTGTTAGCCCCCGACGTAAGTTTTTGAGGCAACAGTGATCTCATTTTACATGACACTATGGTTGGATTCGGATCCCGTTTTTTTATACCACCAAAATCCGAAAAAAAAAATAAAAATCTGTATTTTTTTTAGTTATTCGGCACTCACGAAAATCGCTACAACGACAGTGCAGTTTTTTTAATCATCCATACTCATACTTTCCGCACTTTTATTTTTGTGTACCTTGGCCATATTCTATAGTCTATGCATACACAGAAGCAAATATAAATATCGGTGCAGCTAAATTCTCAATGTATTTATAAAATCAATAAATGTGCTAAATCTCATAATTTTTCTTGTACCTTTTACCATGACCATTTCATTCAAACAATGAAGCAATATGGACCAATGCGAATACAAATGCAAAAAAAAAAAAACGAAGATAGAACGTGCCCTAAACAAAGCAATAATCCTATCCTGCATGTACAAAATATCCTGCAGGACATTGTATTGTTGGGAAAATTTAATCCGAAAATTAGAGTAAATTTCATGTGCTGTACATAAATTGCAATTTGTACAAAGAACATAGAATACATCTTTGTTGATTTCTTATCTTGTCAACTCACGTACATGAATTTGTCGCAAGTTCCTGTGTAGATCGCCCATCACAATGAGTCCTTATAAAACTGGCACTGGGTGGAGCGAATTTATCATACATGAACATGTATTGACTAGGGCGCTGCGGAATTTTTTTTATTCACTTAGTCACGAAACGAGGAATAGGTGCGGTGAATCGTTTTTGTGATGATTTAGGTGTTAAATTTTAAGGAAGGGATTTTTGGAATTTGGTATAAGTATCTTGTGTATCTGTATAATTTTGATTTACCAAATGTGGAATTGTTTTTTTTTGTATGAAAATTTGACATGTTTTTCTAAATTAAAATCTGAATAAAATGGCGCATACATTTAGAGCTGATAACTACATAGTATTGAATTCGCACTATTTATTCAAGTTCCTGTACATATTTGTATTGCAGAATATTCGTTTTATGTTGACTAGCAGTACAGTGATAGAAAATGAAAAATATTTGTTATTAGATAGTCCGAAACCCTTGTCTTCTAATTCATAAATGGCTATTTTTACAATAGTTTAGAATCGATACGTTGTGTCTGCATCATCCAACCGAAACGGCTATAACCTTAACAATATACACTGGTCGGCATATATATTTTGACATCTCATATCCTCCAGTCCCGACACTGGTTTTGTTTAACTAAAGCCCATAACGGTAAATTTATTTTATCAAAATTAAAGCACATATCGACAGCAATAAATATGCTTAATATTTTTCCTGTCCTCTTTCGGACTCTCATGCTATAGAAAAGAGAAAAGATGGAGGCGTAATTCTGGTGTGCCATAAGTATTTTGACAACATTTAACTCTTTGATTGCACGCATTTTTTCGCAAGAACTGATGCACAAAACATATTTTTATTAATTTTCGAGTTCCCCGTATTAATTTTCAAATAAAAAATATCACCAGTGGCTCGAAACATAAACAAGCCACTAGTCCTGGTTTACACATTGAATACGCTACTATTGAATTTTATTTTATACGGTAAACTGTTTATTACCAAACAAAAAATGTTTCCAAACAAAATAAAGACAAATATTGGCGCTCTCTGAAAGAAAGCGAATGTGAACCCCGAGTGATGAGTGAGCCACGATGAAGAACTCTAAGAAAGAAGTGAAATTTAAACCAAATTGTGCCGCAAAAAAAAACGAATATAACTTCCGACGATTCAATGACGACCAAATGAAGCTTTGGCCATGGAAACAGTGATTTGAACTTAAGCAGCCTTGGCCATTGTAAGCAATATATCCCTGCATCATGAGAGAGCCTCCACTGTGGTATTAATTTTGATAACCAGGTATCCGTTTTTCCACATAAACTGGGCATTTTCTTTAAATAATGTTTTTTTTTGTAAAAATGTAATAAAATAACGAATATTAGCCGAAAAAGCTTTTTTCGAAAGTTGTAGTAACTTGAACTTTTTCCTTAGTAACAGAGGTTTGCTTTTGGTATGGTTTTTAAATCTTTCTTTGGTTTCACTTTATCTGCGTATGCATGCAATTTGCCTTTTTTAGTTCTAGGCCGTTCTAGGTCGTTATTATCTCTGCCTCCGATGGCACATTCTTCATATTCATAATATTCTTTGGTTCAATTAGGACATTTTCCATAAATATTTGGAAGATTTTTCGGTAATGATTCGATATACACATCCCATTTCTGTCATGCATGAAATAGTTTTCTATTTCTTTTATCTAATTCAATTCTGGTGTTTAAAAATGAACAGTCTACCTTATGAAATTAAATTCAATTGCAGCGTCTCCAACCTTTAAACCAGGGTTGAAGTTTGCCTCTACGGAGGCTTTAACCAAACTTCGAATTTCTGATTTTTTTCTAATGTTTCAAGCCACTGGGCACATTTTCTGCTTGGAATTCAAAATATAAACACAAATCATTAATAAAATTATGTTTTATACATTTTTTTTCCAGAGAAATTGGTGTACAATCAAAGATTTAAATATTGTCAAAATACTTATGTCGCATCAAAATTTCGAACCAATATGTTCTCTTCTTTATAGCAAGAGAGTGCGAAAATGGACAGGAAAAAGATTGAGCATATTTATTGCTGTTGATAAGTACTTTGATTTCCTTATAACAAATTTACCGTTATTCGCTCTAGTTAAACAAAATCAGTATCTTGGCTCGAAAGTACCAGATGTCAAAATACATATGCCGGCTAGTGTACATATATCCTATAAATTCGATTTCTTCCATTATCTCACAATAAAAATCCGACATAAAGTAATGAATATACTCCACCATCGCATTAAATTGCCACAACATTGTAGGCGTTGCTTAACGACTCTAACATTGCGTCAGTCAATAGTGCCCACAAATCACAGCGACCAACCTGTTCTTATTTCTAGATTCTATGTACAAGCCATCCACTTGCCGCGTCTAACTATTCGTTGAACTTCCCAAAAATGAAGAAAATAAGATTGTAAGTTAGACGTGTGTGTACCCACTCGTTAAAGAAATCATCACTATCGGATATTCAGTACATCCAGCATACATACATAAGCCTGACGAATCCATGAAGAGAAACTGGAAATCCGGCGGACAAATGAACCTCGTCATAGAAGACTATTATGTGTGATGGTAATACCTACGTACATTTTTTATATTATTGAAATTTAACGACAAACACTTGCCATACACAATTCAACTGTCCATCTTACGAATATAATTTGAAGAGACTAGTTTTCGGTAAAAAGTTAGAAATCCCCATACACTCGTACAAATGATAGTTATAAATATACAAAGCACTGTACGCGCTCAATTTATTGGTCGTCATGAAATAAATAGTCAGATAAGTTGAGTCTTTAGATAGAAAAATATGTGTACAGTGTGTGTCATGTACTCAAAGATGTTTTTTTATACTTAAAATTTCGGGTACCACCATCTTTTCGAAAATGTCGTCGATCTCTGTCATTCTTCTATGTATGCATCTATGTACTATCAAATTGTCCATAAACCTGAATACAAGAGAAGATGATTTGAATTTGTCCGTTGCACAGATATAGGTAAAAATACAACAACAAAATATAAAAGATTTGAATAAGCGTCTTTTTACCATTTTTTTCCTTTTTGGAATAAATTACCAATTATTTGAGAGGCTGTGACTATTTTTCTTTTTTAGCCAAATTAGGATACGTGACTTGATATGTGTGGCCACATCGAAAGTATGTGCGTATTGAAGTCAGATCGCTATGCGTACAGTAATACAAGGCCGATAAATACTATTTAAAAATATGTAGATTAGAGTTAAGAAAAATAATCATGAAATTGTTACCAGGTATCAACTAATTATTTGAAAATGTAAAATAGATGTAGCTTTTAAAATTGTGGGTATTTAAATGAGATACGGATATAATGAGAGTAGGATGCGACCAGAAGGCAAATAGGTAATAAAAGAAGATATCGTATTGCTCGTCTTTTAATATGCCGCGGCGGCCGGCGTACTATGTAATATAACATCATTCATTAGGTTGTGACTATCGATACTCACAACAAATGCTGCTTATAATAATTGATTAATTGAATGCAACAATGTCTCTGAAAAGTCTAAAAAAATATTTAAAAAGTAAAGGGTAATTAATTGACAATCATATCTATTGAAAGTGCAGCTGAAAGGGTTAAGAAGTTAAGTTAAGTTTTAAAATAATTAAATTGAGATGCCAGATTTTACTCCAACTTGAGCAAGTAAAGGAAGCATCATTAAATAAATAAATAAACGATTGAGTTGAGTTCGAAAAATAAATAGTTAAGCTCGCATCTTTGCTAGATAAAAAAGATAAAACAAAAGACTTAAGTGAGTAACTTAAACATTTAGAATAAAAATTAATTTCCAAACAATTAAATAAAAGCCCAATTCAAAATAAATAAATTTACAAACCAATAAAAGATTTTTCACAGAAAAAACATGCTTTACAAATCAAATTCGTATCAAAGAACCATTTAAAAAATATAGTTTGTGATTAATAAATAATGTGCTTTCTTTTAAGCAAATTTAGTTCACGTATTAAAAAATAAATTATTAGTTCATTCTAAAAGTAATTTTGGTAATAAAAAATTACTGATGGCAATGATTTAAAATCCTGTTTCTTATGTTTTTTAGGGTACTGAGCACGAATTCGGAGCTTTCCACCCAAAATCGGAACAGGATCAAAATCGGGCGAAAACCTAAAAATTTTGCTTGTTTTCCGTCATTTGACCCCTAACTCTGAAATTATTTGTTTCTGCGAAAGAGCACATAATTGCGCGTCCAAAGAGATAATCAATATTTTAAATCCGTTGAGTCGTATTATGTACTACAATTGATAATGATTTAAATTTGCCATTTTTAACATAGTTCCATATTACGAGTATGAATAAAATTTTGAGATTGAACGGTTTTTTATTTTTGTCGCAAAAGTAGCATTTTTCTTGTACCTTGTGTATTTTGGGGTACCGAGCCTGAATCAGTAACTTCCCACCAAAAATTTCGTTGCAAAACAGGGTCAAACTTGCAAAAAAAAACGCGAACAAAAATGACTTTCAATTGTAGCTATACCGCTTAATGCATTTAAAAAATAAATGGCACATTTGACCCGCAATTATTTTTTCTCTAACATTTTCAGTAACAGGTTTTCGGAGAAATGTACACTTTCGTAGTTAAAATTGAGTATGAAAAAAATTCTGAGCTAAAAACCTAAAAAAAATTTAACCAGGTGGAAGTCGCAGATGGGAGAAATAAAAAAAATATAAGTTTGTTTTTTTTCTCTGCTCGAATGTGATTTTTGTATTACTGCACAGCATAAAAAAAAATCTTTAATTTTCCTTTTTAATACATATATTATAAAAGCGGGCAAAATGCCGATAAGTCCTATTTTTAGTCATTTTTCATATTAACTTACTTAGATGGACGAAATTGTTACTTTTAAAAGCTCTAACCACAAAAAAGTTTATATTCTCAAAAAAAAAAAACAACAACAAAATCCATGAAATATCAACCGAGAGAATGCAGTGAGAATTGCTTTGCGGAATTTCAAACTTAGCCCATTTTTTCGTACCAAATTTTCACAATTTTCTTAAACTGACGTTTTGTGTCATCAAAAGAAATAACGATAAAAGCAGGGAGTTTACAACCGATTCCCATATCTAGCAAGAATACAAAAAAAATCATAAAAATCGGTCCAGCCGTTTTGGAGGAGTTTGGAAACAAACATTTACTTTTTGATGGAGATTTATATATATGTATACATATATACACTGAACCAAATATTTCTTCATATGAAAGATTTTTTTTTGTAAAACATTGAATAACATTTTTATTTGATTTGAATAAAATCTTGTTGCATTGAATAACTACAGGTGAATTTTCGGGAAAACGATGCTTATTATTCAATATGAAAATTAATTTTTATTTTATCAAATTAACGAAGTTCTCATCAGTTTTTATTACTTTTCGCTTACAATTTTTTATCAAATTGAAGAAATTACACTTTACAGAATGGGGGTTTAGTATTTAATCACTAAATTTTAAACGAAGTTTTTGGGGTCTTGATTTACAATATTAATTTAGTTAGATCCTTATAGACCACAACACTCGCAATGAAATAAGCGAAAAAGTTCGAATTAAAAACACTAATTTTTCACTTATTTCAAAATTTTATTTGTATGCATTTCGGCTCCAACTATGGGGTAGCCATCATCAGCACATACTACAAGTATGTGCTGATGATGGCTACCCCATAGTTGGAGCCGAAATGCATACAAATAAAATTTTGAAATAAGTGAAAAATTAGTGTTTTTAATTCGAACTTTTTCGCTTATTTCATTGCGAGTGTTGTGGTCTATAAGGATCTAACTAAATTAATATTGGAAATTACACTTTGTAAAAGCTTTTTTTCGAATAGAAGAAATTATTCAAACTAACGATTTGTTTGCGCAAAATTATTTAAACCGATTGTAAGAGACAAAATTTAGTCAAAATAATTCACAACTCGTGAGACTCGTCAAAAGGATGAAAACTTAATCAAATAGAAGAATAGCATTATTCCTCAATTTTGTGCATCATATTTTATCTCAGTGAATAATAAGTCATACATAAATACAAAATCAAGTTGTTCGTTCTTCTCTTTAACGAAATATCTTCTTGCTGATGAATTTTTAGCATATCGTTCAAAATATTACGAATAGGCTTTGACATTTTCTACGAAAAATTCACTTGCCTATCGTACGCAAAACAGTATACCACAATTTTTTATGTCTGAAGTAGGCATAGGTGTATTTCCGTGTATTTGGCTGACTCTAAACAGCTGAAATGTGGGTTCATGATATTTTATTTCTCGGCTATGCCTACTTCAAACATACAAACTTGTTGTATACTGTTTTGCGTACGATAGGCAAGCAAATTTTTCATAGAAAATGTCAAAGCTTATTCGTCCTATCGTAATATTCTGAACGATATGCTAAAACTTTCTAATAATTTTGTACTTATTCAATATGACTGTGGTATTCTTCAATCCAAATAACAGCTCCATTGAACGTATTATGATGAAAAATGCAAATTCGTTGAGTTAACGAATTGTTTGGTTCAGTGAAATAGATATAGATTGGCATATCCTTATTGAAACACTTTCAAAACGATTTAAAAACATTTCGTAATCATTTTAGGTTGGGATCATAATGAATCAAGCTCTGTGCCTTACTTGGTTCAGTCGCACTCTACGATGCTAGTAATCTAGAGGTCCGGAGATTGATAGTGATAGTGCTTGCAACATTATATACACTCCGGAATGATATGCAATGTAACGTTGACTCGAATTTACCTATAAACGGCTGAGTTAACGCACCATGGCCCCACATGGGGCTATACGGTACTAACAAGAAGAAAAAGTGTTTCCTCTGGGATAACTAATTTGGAAGGTAGGTATTCCTTAAATCAAAAAAACAATATTTCTATAATTTTATAATTTCTGTATCTAATAGATCGTATCTTGATGACTGCTCGACACGAAGTAACCGCTTTTCATTTTATCTACTGAGAGTGCAAAATGTATAACTGTGAATTTAATATATAAACGAATTCAACTAATACATAAATATTACAACTCAGCTCTTCGGCCATCATACTACGTCATGAATATTTTACATTTAACTTATGTTTTACATTTCTCTTAACCCTAAGAATTCAAAACTTTACATTACAGTATACGAGTATTTCATTAATTTACTTTTTTATTTTGTAAAATATTTTGCAGCCGGTGACGATGTCAAAGAAAACAAATACAGTAAAACTTCGTTATAACGCTCCCGGTTATAACGCTTTCCCGGCTATAACGCTCTTTTTTCTCGGTCCCGGTCCCATTAGCATTTATTACAGTGAATTTCGATTCGTTATAACGCTACTTTTTCCCGTTTATAACGCTCTTTTCCCAGTCACATTTTCTTAAAACAATATTTATATTGACAAATTCATTGAGTACGTAGTGTATGTTTACATTGGCCGTGTTTTTTAATTAGCTAACCTACACTATCCGGGGTAATTTTCATACAAACGCTAACCTGTGACTTTATTCAGGTTAGAAATTATATTGCTAACCAGATTTAATGAGCTTTCCAAAACTCGCCTAAATGTATGCAATCCCAATTATTTTCTAGTACGTTTTCCAATGACTAGCAAAAATTAAATTTTCGAATGAAAAGCTCTAAGGTATAGTTCACATGCAACACACAAGTGTGTGCAAAAAATATAGTTTTTGTTTGTAAATTCATGTTAAAAATGTTGTTCGTCGAATTCTTATTCTAACAAAATTATGATTCCTACATAAAAAAATGTTTTCATTAAAAAAAATACATGTTAACTTTTGCGTTTGTAAAGTGAAAACGGGGCTTTAATATTTATGAGCAATGTTTTGAAATTAATGGCAATGCCTACGTGACAATTTTAACTTTAACCTGGATGCTACCCTCGATAGTTTTTTTTTGCGCGTCTGGGTTAGCGAACCTGCCCCCGATGTAAAAAAAAACACGGCCATTGTAATAATCACAAACAAAACCATGATGCACAAGTTGTTCCGTTAATTCACATCAAGGTCAAATTTCCTGGAAAAGGGAAAGACATAACAACAATTGAAGATCTCGTAATTGCATCAGCATCCGTCGACACAGAAGAGAGCAAGAAAGAGTTGTCAAGCATGCCAAAAACATTTGCAGTCTTAAGGGCTGGATAGACCTCGGGCGGAATGAAAATGAAATTTTTTTCCGCTGCGATTTTCTCACTGAAAATGCATGCTTACTGTCGTGGAACATTTCGGAAATGATGGGGAATTCCATAAGCTACAATCTGATTATGGTTCCAAAATTTTTCTCGGCCATTTTATGTATTATTTTTCGATACCCCGGTCATTTCACCGTGGAACATATCTAATGACCGGGGAATCGAAAAATAATACATAAAATGGCCAAGAAAAATTTTGGAACCATATTCGGATTGTAGCTTATGGAATTCCCCATCATTTCCCAAATGTTCCACGACAGTAAGCATGCATTTTCAGTGAGAAAATCGCAGCGGAAAAAAATTTCATTTTCATTCCGCCCGAGGTCTATTCAGGCCTTTAGTTGCAATAAAGAAGATTCCAGCAAATTTTTGCCTATAGCATGGACATATAGGAAGAATATTTCAATAAATTGAAAACCTCAGTAGTACTGGAGTCTGTTGCCAGTCTAAAACAAAAACAATTATCTGTTTTTTTTTTTCAAACCAGTATTCAATTAATTGCCATTTCCTTACTATTTCTTTCTGTGTATCAATCGAATAATACATTTTGTACGTGTCTATGAATTATATTTCTTGGCCTTCCCGGCTATAGCGTTTTTCCGGTTATAGAGCTTTTTTTGGCTTAGACCCCAGAAGAGCGTTATAACGAAGTTTTACTATACGGTAGCCTAGTGTCCACTGTTCAACAGCCAGTCGTCTACATTCGATTTCGAGGTGCTCTCCAATGTGATAGGAGGAAGATGCAACAACCAACAAATTCAACAAGATGATCATAATCAAACTTAAACTAGGCACGCAACCAAATTTGATCTGCCTGGCGTAATTTGAAGAATAGTTACAGTACAGGCGTGCCTTTTTAAAAAAAATTGTAAGTGGAGTGAGCGAGTGTCCTTGGTCGGGTGACTCAAATTTTTGGTATACGTCTAATAAATTTAGTTAGCAATTCAGGGTGCGCCATGTTTTATGTTGGTATGTAAGCATTGAATAACTTTCGACATCTACCAACCAAGTTAGACATGTTTTGGAAATAGGTCCTATACCTCGACTAGTTGAATCTCCTTTTTCAAAATCTTGACTAAAGTCGGCAGCCGACTTTTAAAATATAATAATTTATTGAAAAAATTACGAGGCTTCCAAAGCTAAAAGAATCCACGGTTCTACATCTGCATCTGATGACGTGGCCTGTTCGCTATGAAATATGTAACTGGTTTTCAGTTTTCATCCCCGATTTCTAGTAACGGTTAAATATGACACCGGGAAATATACAAGGTGGCTCATATTTAACCGTTACTGCGGGAAGAAAACCAGTCATTTCATAATGAACAGGCCACGTCATCAGATGCAGATGTACAACCGTGGAGCACAGGAAACTGAAGATTTTAAAAACGTTATAAAAAATCGAAACTCGAATGCTCCCAACTTTTTTTCCCACTTAAACACTATCATTGTTGAATTGAGATGAAACTCTTTCGAAACACAAATCATTCCACAAAATGGTGTCCGTTTTCATAAATAAACCTCGCAATCTAAATTCCGTAACTGTTTTGAGTATTTCATTGGATGGAAAAAAATGCGTAGCGTGAATTTCCGTCGTTCCTTTTCGTTCGTCGGGTTCGCGTGTGCCATCTTGTGCATCATTGTGTAGGCATTACATTCCATCGAAAGGACCCACAGCACAGACAATAGTGGATATTTTGCAGTATGCGTCCAGGGAATCACATCGATTCTTTGTATAGCAATTCTTTTAAGTGGCGATTCTTTTAGCGAATAGCGATTGTAAAACAGCGGCTACGGTACTTTGAAGCATTTTCATTTTTTTTTAAATCCAATGTAAAAATGTCCACGATTATTTTGGGATCTTTTTTTCATACATAAATCAATTTCATGTTTTTTTTTTGGCGTTTTAAATTTTTTTATTAACAATTTTGTGGCACTTGTATTTGATATTAATGTAATTTTTCATTGCCTGGAAATGTTTTAAATAAAAATTAGGCCCCATGGTCCCATTTGATCCATTCTTACATATGTTTTGTGTCTTCATTAGAAACACTTTTGTGTAAAATTTGGTTGAAATTGGGGCACAAATACAAAAGTTTTTCCTAGAAAAACCTAATTGGGGGGGGGGGGGGGGAAGAGGTTTGTATGGCAGCCCCATTACCCCATGGTCCGATTTGATCCGTTCTTGCATATGTTTTGTGTCATCAATAGGAATACATTTGTCTGAAATTTGGTTGAAATTGGTGCACAAATAAAAAAGTTTTTCTTAGAAGAACCTAATTTGGGGGGTTAGGTTTGTATGGCACCCCCATGACCCCATTGTCTGATTTGATCCGTTCTTACATATGTCTGTGTTATCAATAGAAATACGTTTGTGTGAAATTTGGTTGAAATTCGTGCACAAATAAAAAAGTTTTTCTTTGAAGAACCTAATTTGGGGGGTTAGCTTTGTATGGCAGCCCCATGACCCCATTGTCCGATTTTACCGATTCAAGCATACAAACTGCCTGCAGCACAAAGAAGCATTTCTGGAAAATTTTAGCCTTATAGCTTTTAAATTGGCCGATTAAAACGCGTCGCAACAGACAGACAGACTGACATTGCCTAATCCAGTGCTTCCCAAACGGGAATTGTGCTATTGTTTTCAACTTCATATTTGCGTGAAATCGGATTTTTCAACTAATGCTCAGCTATGCCTCAGGAGCTTGGAGGAGGATATGCGAGTGGCTCTGTCATATATTCGGCCTAATACGTAGGCTACTAAAAAAATTTTTAGATTAGGCATGTTGTTTTCGTCAAATATGTTATTTCCATGAGAAAGTTTGACCTTTTTTAGCATATAGCTGCTCAGAACACTTTGATGACAAGTGATACTCGTGTAAGTTACAGTTAGTTAAAAAAAAAATTAATTTAGCAAAAAAAATGGAATTACCACGTGAACATTTTCGTGCAATGATTTTCTACGATCTTAAAATTGGATTTTCAAAACAACATTGTTTCGATCGGCTTCATTTTGCATTTGCGGATGAAGCATCATACCGTCGGACAATTTATAACTGGTTTAACGAGTTCAAACGTGGGCCGGCCGGCCATATATCCGATGCTGCATGAGCACTTGGCCGTAAAAAAGGTTTGTTCCAGTTGGATCCCGCATAATTTGACAATAGCTCAAAAAAAGGCTCGTGTTGATCGGTGCAGAAAAATGATGAAAAAATACCATAACGGTGCATCAAATGACGTGAATCAAATCGTCACCGGGGACGAATCATGGATCTATGCCAATGAGCAGGAAACTAAATAAATAGCAGTCGACCGTGTGGGTGTTCCAAAACGAGCCCAATCCAACAAAAGTTGTTCGCGCAAGAAGCACTGCGAGGCAAAAGGTGCCGTGTTTCTTCGGTCGAAAGCGTCCTGTGGCCATTGTTCCACTTGAGGAACGTAGTACGGTAAATTCCGAGTGGGCCACGACCATTTGCTTGCCCGAAATCTTCGGGGAAATTCGTAAAAAGAACAAGAGAAGACGAATCAAACTTCATCATGACAATGCGACCTGTCACACATCAGTTCAAACTAGCACCTATTTAAGCAGTTAAAACATTGAATCGACGGGTCATCCGCCTTCCAGCTATGACTTTATTAAAAATAAATTAGGTGGAGAACGGTTTTTTTCGCCCGAAGCAACTGTTGAAGCGTTCAGAAGCTATGTTTTGGAGGTGTCTCCATCGGAGTGGAAAAAATGCTTCGAAAATTGATTTGAGCGTAGCAAAAGTGACATTTAAACACTTTTGCTACGCTCAAATCAATTTTCGAAGCATTTTTTCCATGGCGAATATTTTAAAAGACAATAAACCCATTTTCGAAAAACAAAAAATTCGTTTTCATTTGTTTTCTAGAAACTTTTTTAGTAACCCTCGTATCACTGAAATATGTAAAAATCACCACGCCTGTTTCTCATTAAATTGTTCTTTTTTTTTTTTAATAACAGCGTACTTCAACTAAATATATTGATACTTTTTTCTAATAACACATTTTTTCCTTGTATGGGCATGATAAATGTTTTGTTTGGTCTATCAATGCTCGTCTTGTCTTAACGACCCATTTTTGGGGTTCCGCGAACGAATTCGACGATCTCAGGGGTTCCGCGTCTACAAAAAGTTTGGGAACCACTGCCTAATCGACTCCCCCAAGTTTTATATGGTCGGAGATGCTTCCTTCAATGCGTCACAAACTTCATGACAAAGTTAATATACCCTTTCACTGTACATATGAGCGAAGGGTATAATTAGGAATTCTGTCCTAAGATTAAGAAAAACATAATTGAGCGAAATAGGTAGCTATACATAACCTACATGAAATGCTTTATTTTTCTACAAATGCCAGCGAAGAGACCATAGGCATTATATGAAATTTCGTTGGTTTTTTCACCAAAAATATTTAAATTATCTGTGGTATGTACTTTTACACATAAGCAATTTAACTCCGCTAAATGAAAAGGTAAGCTAACACTCACAATTTCGTCTGGTCTATAGACGAAATCAATTAACCCGATATAGGCACATCTTGATTGGTTCAATTATAGTTGTGGCTAGTTGTCTCCACTTTTCTTAAATTCAAGAAAACACGAAACAACCAAAAACCTTCAATTTGTATTATTGTATCTTGCTTGTGTTTTTAAAGGGTCTAATGAACTTACCGACAATGGCTCCACATAAATTACGACATCACATCTGGGCTGAAAGCAAAACTATCCGGTCAAGATAGTAATGTAATTGATACACACGATCACCATACAGTTGGTAACATTTACCTTTACCAACAAAACACATACATAACCAAAGACATTCCAAACTTGAACGTAGTAGTTCTTTTCCATTTTTACCGATTTTCTTCAATTTTTATCGATCTGTCGTTAATTTGCTTTCTCCTCTCTCTTCATGGACGATGCTTAACATTTAAACTATTGGTATGTACATACATTGTACACGACTACACGAGACGACGATGATTTTTATCAAAATCTTTTTACTCGTGTGTTCCCATTTCCCTTTTTTCTTACCCCGGGATAAGTGTCTTTGTAAGTATCTTTTGTAGTCACCTTGGTTTTATGGAAAATCGGTCCATTGAAGATGGTCACTTTGCGTCTTCTACTAGAGATATATGTTACCATTTAACTTGATGAGAAGAATGTAATTTTAAACCGCTGAGGAGTGAAAGAACATAGGGAAACATACCGGATCGTTTCTTTCGGGCTTATACCTTGCAGCTTATCAAATCAAGGGATCAGAAGAAAGTGTCATAAATTAGAGAATTTTTAGAACCCTTTCAACTGCGGTAATGACAATAATTAAAGAAATTTCGTGGATGCAGAGTCACATCACAGAGAGTTTGAACATTTTTCACCAAACTTCAACAAGCGTAAATATAATTTGTATAAAAATATAATAATAGTTAATTCAAAAATTTTATATGCAGATGTTTTTTTTTTTAATTTTCGGAATTTGAACGGTTGCTTTTATCCACGGTTACCAAATGTCTCAAGGAAAGCAATTGTTCCATTAAATGGATTTTTAACATTTAAAATCCAAAGCTGAAAAAGATCCTAGTGCCTTTAACAAAGCAACTTACGAATTCGCAAAGCGGAAATCTAGCTTTTAGTCAATTTAAACGTTTTCGGTTAATTGTATAATCCAAACAAAAGGCAATTAGCAGCACAAATGCACCCGCAATAATAACAATACTCTCACAATAATGCCGAAACAAATAATAATAATTTTTATGTTCCAACAATAATCATGACAATCGCAGATCTTTTGCTCTAGATAAATTTTTGTAAATGTTAGGCGACCCATAACAAAACAATGATCGTATGGCGAACGATTTCAATTGTTATGCTTTATATTTTAATTATAGACTCATTCGCCGGATAAACAACTCACGTACTTACTTTAGAGGCAATTTATAATTTAAATGTGTTACTCATACGTGTGTATTTATCGTGAAGAAAATCATATAAGACGAGGGGAAAAAATGTACGAAGGCAACAAAACAAATATTATTTATGAGGCGTACTATCCTAACTACCATTTCATCTACCAGACTTCTGAAAGTACGTGCTTTCATAGTCCAGCTGTAAGAGCCCAAAAATTGTATACGCTTCAGATGAAATTAGATCACTTTACTCATCGTCTATGGGAAGAACTAAGGCAAAAAAAAAATTTCAAAGCGTTAAAAGATACGCAGATATGAAGTACAATTACATACTTGGCGCGTTGATATTATATGAAGAAAAAACCAACGAAAATATCCATAATTGGTATCTCGTGGTCGTGGTTGACCCCGTGAGTATGTATTTTGCACAAGCGCGCAGGCGGGTCCTACTAATTAAAACACTTAACAATGAACTAATTTGAGAATTGTAAGACTGAAGATTTTTTTCTCTGGTTGTTGAATGTCTTCCGCAATACATATTTACGCTAATAACAAGTGTAATTTTACGTACAGGTACATTTTGTACAAAGGTATACCAAATAAATTTGGGGCCAGTGAATATTTTGTTTTTTATACCCTTCACTCGTAGAGTAAAGGGTATATTAACTTTGTCATGAAGTTTGTAACGCATTGAAGGAAGCATCTCCGACCATATAAAATATGTATATATATGATCAGCATGACGAGCTGAGTCGACTGGGCGATGTCCGTCTGTCTGTCTGTCCGTCTGTCCGTCTGTCCGTCTGTCCGTCTGTCCGTCTGTTGCTACGCGTTTTACTCGGCCAGTTTAAAAGCTATCGAGCTGAAATTTTGCACACATGCTTCTTTTTATTGCAGGCAGTTTGTATGTTCGAATCGCTAAAATCGGACCGTGGGGTCATGGGGCTGCCATACAAACCTAACCCCCCTAATTTGGTTTTTCTAAGAAAAACTTTTTCATGCGTGCACTAATTTCAACCAAATTTCACACAAATGTGTTTCTATTGATAAGACAAAACATATGTAGGAATGGATCAAATCGGACTATGGGGTCATGGGGCTGCCATACAAACTTAACCCCCCAAATTAGGTTCTTCTTAGAAAAAAATTTTCATTTGTGCACCAATTTCAACCAAATTTCATTCAAATGTGTTTCTGTTGATGCCACAAAACATATGTAAGAATGGTTGGAATCGGACTGTGGGGTCATGGGGCTGTCATACAAACCCAACCCCCTAAATTGAGTTCTTCTACGAAAAACTTTTTTATTTGTGCATCACTTTCAACCAAAACTCGTAAAAGTGCATCTGTATTGATGCCATAACACATGTGTAAAACTGAATGGAATCGGTCTTTGGGGTCATGGGGCTACCATACAAACCCAACCCCCCATTTCAGATCTTCTAAGAAACATTTTTTTCACACCAATTTCAAAAAAAACTTAATGCGTCCTTGTCAAAACAAAGAAAAATTAAAACGAATGGAATCATATGGAACCATGCTCCCGCATCCCCCCAATAAAGTTTTCTGAGTAAATATTTTTATTTTCCCACTTAACCAAAAACACACAAATATTGTTTTATCGACGCCACAGAAGGAAAAGAATGGGGAAGGATTGAACACAAGTCATATGTTCGCCCAAAAAAAAACTTTTAGCCCGAGGAGAGTGAAGGGTATTCAAATTTCGGCCGCGCCCGAAATTAGCCTCGGTCTCGTTGTCTTATTAATTCGTCAGAGATATGAGTTATGACTGAAGTAATGGCACCGAAACCATGCAAGGAGAAAGAATTACAGGTAATAAAAGCCTATTTTTGTGTTTAATGTGTACATACATTACACTTATGATTCATAAAATGAATAGGAAATTTCAAGTAGTTGAACTTGGCGAATTTCCGGTTACAGTGTAACAGAATATTATTTTAGGTAATGGAGAAATAAGCAGGGTGTTGGTGAACATTACATTATGGCGAAAATTCTTATCATATGCAGGGGTTCCCAACCATTTTCAGTGAATGCCCCCCTTGCAAGATAAGCAGAATCTGGCGCCCCCAGAGGAAATTTCGCTCTATAACGGAAGAAAGCATTTTTCAGCTTATTCTGTTTATTTTGATAAGAATTTGCAACGTTGGCAAATAATTACAGAAAATTTGCCATCATTTGGAACAATTTCACAGAGATTTTGAACTAATCAGATCAGCTTGGATTACATTTTCGCAATTCAAAATTAAGTTTCAATGCTTGCATTCATTTGAATATTGAATTGATTCCACACTTAAACAACAGTGAGGAGACAATTCGTTGCAGCATGGCAATGTTTGAATTTGAGCATGGCAACGTAGAAGCCGCAACGGCCAGTATACAACGGAATTGGGCATTGCGGAGAACTACATTTGGCCCTACATTCCTACTACATTACGTCAAGAATTGAGGCCGCAAAATCATAAGACGGTAATTACACGCTGAAAATGTTGCCTAATCCGATTTCGACCAAAAACTCATTTTTACTGGCAAGGTTGATTTTTCGGCTCAGCGGTGCGTCAACACGCCAAATTGATGTCATTTGAGTTTAATTTCATTCGAGTTTTTTCCCTCGGTCTCTATTCCTAAAACAATTTTAGCAATCATCATCAAACAGACTTTGGACAGATATCCTCGCTTATATATTTTATTGTGGTTGCCGCGATTTATGAATTTTGTACATGAATCGAAGAATTTTGCAAGCTTATAGCGTTTGTAATATAATCGATCACATCAACACTCAAGTTGGGCCCACGCCCCCTTTGGCGCCCGTTACGCCCCACTAGGGGGCACGCCCCACCGGTTGGGAAGAACTGATATAAAAAATGTTTGACACAATAATGCAATCCAACTTGGTTCGCTTTCTTTTTAATTTACCACACCACACCACTGGCAAATATTCCATTTGTGTACCGAGTATTTATAACTGATGCCTGGTGATTTTTAGAAGTTTGCTGTTTCCTTAGTATTCTTTTTATACCCTTCGCTCATAGAGTGAAAGGGTATATTAACTTTGTCATGAAATTTGTAACGCATTGAAGGAAGCATCTCCGACCATATAAAAAGTATACACATGTATATGATCAGCATGACGAGATGAGTCGATTGGACGCTATCCGTCTGTCTGTCTGTCTGTCTGTCCGTCTGTTGCAGCGCGTTTTTCTCGGCCACTATAAAAGCTACGGAGCTGAAATTTTGACACGTGCTTATTATTGTTGCAGGCTGTTTGTATGTTTGAATCACCAAAATTGGATCACTGGGTCATGGGGATGCCATACAAACATAGCTCCCCTATTTGAGTTCTTCTAAGAAAAACTTTTTGATTTGTGTACCAATTTCAACCAAATTTCACACAAATGTGTTTCTATTGATAACACAAAACATATGTAAGAATGGATCAAATCGAACCATGGGGTTATTGGGCTGCCATACAAACCCAACTCCCCAAATTAAGTTTTTCTAAGAAAAACTTTTTTATTTGTGGATCAATTTCAACCAAATTTCACACAAATGTATTTCTATTAATAACACAATATATATGCAAAAATAGATCAAATCGGACCATGGCGTCATGGGGCTGCCATACAAATCCAACCCACCAAATCAGGTTCTTCTAGGAAAAACTTTTTGTTGTGCCCCAAAATAAACCAAATTTCACACAAATGTATCTCTATTGATGACACAAAACATACGTGAGATTGAATCAAATCGGACCATGAGGTCATGGGGCTGCCATACAAACCCAACCTCCCATTTTGGTTCTTCTAAGAAAAATTTTTGTACACCATTTTCACAAAACCTTGAATTAATGTGTCTTTATTAAAGTAACTAAAAAGGTCAAAACAAATGGAATGCTCCCGCATCCCCCGCATAAATACTAGTCGTAGGTACGCCCGAAAAAAAACTTTTAGCCCGAGGGGAGCGAAGTGTATCCAAATTTCGGCGGCGCCCGAAATTAGCCTCCATCTCGTTTTTCTTGTATTCCACAATACTATACAATATGTTTTATAATCTTCGGCTTTTGGAAATTCTCAAAACAGGGTGGTCATTTACAAAGACCTAGTCTCGCAACTCCATTGTTTTTGACTGTTTTCCCTTAAACATTTCCTGACTACCCCTACCCCTACCGCTCCAACAAAGCCATATTGATCCATATCGTTTCATAAAAAAAAAAAAAAATTTCAAAATTGTGGCAAATGGTAGTTGATAAATGTCCTTATACAACATATGTGAAAAGTGTGCCAGATCTCGGCTAAGAAAACTAGAAATTGATTATTTTGGATTTGGCGTATGCCTAAGTGGAGACTCTATAGGCTCTAGAGCAGGTATGTCAAACTCTAAGCCTGGTCTGGGCCAAATATCACGCTCTTCGGGCTTAACCGGGCCGCAGAATAAAAAAATTTAAAACGCGTATAAAAATGATAGAAATATCTATCTGGTTCCTTTGGACCCCTAGTGGGGCCCTATGCCTATGACTACGCCTCTTGTATCATCACTGATAAATGGTTTCCTACCTCGCTGTAGTCTGCCCACAAATGTTTCGCCAAACGATAGAAAAGCTTCCTTCACAATGTTCCATCTATCATCAATAGAAGAAGCATTTGGCGTTTGTGCATTAGCCACCTCGCGCTAGAAACTGTGCATGTTGTTGACGGTTCTTTAAGCTTTTGCACATTGAGTCGTGTGCCAGGGTGCCGCCAATGACAAGCTGACGAGAGTTACAGAACTCTACGAACAACTCACCATTGTCGTTCCTGACACCCAGACCGTGATTGCCCATTAAATGTTCCAATCCAACATTGTCAGACCCAATTTTAGCATTGAGATCCCCCATAATAATTTTTATGTCAGCTCTGGGAGCCTTGTCAAAGGTATCGCCAAGCAGGTGGTAAAAGGTGTCCTTAGCTGGTCGGCTGACTCAGTCGGGGCGTAGCACTGAATTATAGTAATGTTTCTTACTCTGGAATGGAATCTGGCAGGTATTACCTATTCGGTCGGAAATAGGCCTCCAATTTATAAGAGGTTGACAAGCTTCCTTGTTCAAAAGGATGCCGACTCCAGCCATTCTGGGTGAGGTTTCAAGTTCACTACCAGAGTAAAGCAGCACAGTAGGTAGGTAGGTGATAAGGTCGTTCCCGATTCGGTCCATCTTGTTTCGCTCAGCCCTAATATCGAAATTCTATATGCGGTCAGTTCCCGTTCGACTTCCGTGAGTCTTGTACTACTGCACTCGCCCCACATCCTTCGAACGTTCCAAAAACCAATCGTAGTCCGTTGTTTGTAGCCAAAGGTCGTTGCCGGTAAAGCAGTCCGTGGTATCCGAGGCTCGTTCAATGTTTCCAGTGTAGTTTAGTTTCAGGTATGCAAGTTACAAGCCTACACACCCTATCCCTCAAGTCGCCTTCTACGACAAGCCGGGAACGCTGTGGCATAATTCTAACCCCAACACCACAGGGGTCAATTTATATTAAGTTTCGTACATATCCACACAATTTAGCACAAACAACGTCGCGCGTAATTGAGAGTTTTATTCTCCCCTGCCCCATTAGTCGCCTTCTACGACACGCCGCGCCGTAGGAAGCGGAGGCATTATTCTTGACCCATGCCACACGCTCTTCGGGTTTAAGCGGGCCGCAAAATAAAAAATCTTAAAACGCGTATAGTCTGGCTGGTCTAGCGGTTAGTGTGCGCACCTTCGGTGCACAGGGTCATGAGTTCGAATCTCACCGTGGATCATGGTGTTTTTCGAACTCACGAGCTTGTGATGGACTATGATCTCACTCAGATGTTAAACGAGTACCCATTTCTGGGGATAAATAACACTGCTGAGCGTGATGCTGATCTCATTACCTCAACAAAAAGCAGATAAGATCTTGGAAATAGGATGTCACTAACACATCCTGCGGCCTTAGTCCAATGCTGGATTGTCGCGCCTGTTATTTATTTTTAAAGCGCGTATAAAAATTATAGAAATAGAAATATAGAAATTTCATCTTTAGAAAGGTTCTTCAAACAAATTGAGAAAGCTTGGACAAGAAGTTAAAACGCCAAAATTTAAAATTAATTTCCGCCAAATTTTGTAAAAAAAGTGAATCCAAAACCTAAAAGTTTTTTTCTCGAAAGAGCAAAATACGTTCCTCCACAAAAAGGCTGCCTTGAACATGTAGGTACTACCTCAAATAAATCGTCAATACATAGTGTAAGCTTGCATAAGCCACTGACTTCTTGATCAATTTTAATAAATTTCTAAGACTTGAGTTCTTCATACAGATTTTTTCATTTTTACGCATTTTTGCTGACACACATTGAGTTTCTTCGACCTGGCCGCGGGCCGTACCAAAATGTGAAGGGGGCGCATGCGGCCCGCGGGCCGTGAGTTTGACATGTCTGCTCTAGAGGGTGGCGAGCCGAGTGATCGCCCAGGGCTTTGCGCTGATAGGAACCTCGCACCACATCTGACAATAATTAAGCAAAAGTAAAATTTCTCAATTAAATTTTATCAACGGGTTTCCTGGAATACCAAGAAATTTAATCCTAAAGGTAAGTGTTAAGTGCTTGTAATCATTAAGTTAAAAATATTTTAGATCTTTCGATATGCGCATATTTGTCAAATATAATTTCGAAGCCATAAGGTGGTATAGGGTACACAGAAAGAAAAATCGTTCGTGATATTAATAAACGCTGTTTATCATTTACATTTAGTTGGATTAAAGTACATTTTCGTTGGATTAAAGTATATTTTTATTATATCGAAAATCCAGTTTTATTAAATGATGACCGTATCGTAAATATAACAAAACCGTGTTTATTCATATTTTATGATCATTTTTTATTAATATTGTGAAAATATTCATTGCATTAACGAATTTGTTTATAATATTAATTAAAAATACGAATTATTTTTTTTAATAATCAAAGTTATTGATATTAATAAATCGGGTAATCAGATTTATGAAATTTTTTATTAAGTAACAACATTTGTTGCTTAAATCAATCAATCAATCAATTGTTAAATGCATATTAAAGACCAGAGCATTGATGTTGATAATTTGTTCATCACTTTGATAAACGTTGTTCATTGGCTCTACCAATACGTTAAGTGTATTTTAGAAACGCTTATCACGTATTCGTCTGCTTGGTCTTGTAGGTAAGGCGTTGGTCTTCAAATCATGGGGTCCCGATATCGAATCTCATTATAGGTAGGTAATTAATTATTAATGCTTTTCAGAGCGCACAGAAGTAAATAAAATATTGTCGACACAATAAGAACTCTAGGTTCAGTGCCTCTGATTTTTTTTCAAATAAAAAAAAAACAATTGATGAAGTCAAACATTATATCAATTAATGACATACATTAGATTGATAAAATGCTTTCATGGATTTTATAAAAGATATTTGTTCATTGATAATCAAAATTATTATTAAAGGCACAAATTATTAAACAATAAACACCAATTTATTATTTTGATAAACTCGTTTGTTGGAGCAAAATCAATTAAAAAATCCTCAGTTTAACGTACTTTTTCGTTGATATCACGTACCTTTTTCGTTCAGTGTATATTGTTTTTGTTACGCCAATATAATGTAACACCTCAAAGGAGCCACCGGAGGTATGGCAAATTATATATATAAATGAGCAGTGTCGGCCCCTGAATCGAATAAGCCATATCTGTCTGTCCGTGTATCTGTCTGTTAGCACGATAACTCCCAAAATAATGAAGCTAGTGGTTTGAAATTTTAGTCAAATGTTTGTTTTGCTAAAATCTTGGACGGTATTGAAAATGGGCCAAATCGGACCACGGGTTCCCTCACCTCTCATACAAACTACCCCTCCTTGATATTTTAATTCGGCCATAACTTTCGGTAGAATATCGCTATCGACTTGACATTTTTATGAATGACTTATTCTGACATATACTTTGAATTGATGGAAAGTGGAGTAGGTCCGACTACCCCTACCCCTACCTCCCCTACAAAGTTATATTCAGCCATATCTTTTGATAGAATGTCGCGAAAAACTTCAAATTAGTATCAAATGGTAGCCGTTGGATGCCTTGATAAGATAATAAAGATCTGCCAGGTCCGACCCATCTACCCCTCTCTTTCCCCTATAAAAAATATGAAATTGAATATTTTGGATTTTGCGTGCCTTCTAGGTCTGTACATGGGTATAGGGTATACACTCATCGTTCTATTCGCACGATTAGAACTCGGTCTCGTTTTTTACTTTATAGTTGCCCCCTAACACTGTGGAGGTATCGCACTAAAAATATTATGGGCCCTTTATAAGGATTTAGATTTGTTATATATTAAATGAGGCTACCAGAATATTTAAAAAATAAAAAAACAAACAGTTCTTAAAAACAGTCAATAAATGAATTTAAATTTGCCTGGTATATAGTAGGGCTTTTATGCGAAAGCCGAGAGAATAAGTTGCCTATACTTTTAGAAAATGGGTTTAATCGGCACTTTGGTTCACCCTTTCTCCAGCATTTTCGAAAATCTGACACTATGTGTATTTTACGACTCTTTCCGAAAGCGGAGGGGTAGGGCTCTGAAGGACACTAAAAATGTATGACAGCTAGGACGATGTCACTTTGTAATATGTTACAACTGTTGTTGTAGAGTAAAGAACATGGTTTTTAATTCTACAAATTTGATGAAATGTCCTGTATGTCTACACGTACACGTATGGCTGGATGTCCTTGTAGTAGCGATTCAAGATTTTTATAGTAAATTTAACCGAACTTGCGCACTTCAGCAGTTCAGTCATAAAGACTCTATATACCCACCGAGCTTTACGGTGTGGTAGCCGCCACACACTCCATAGCTCTTAAAACATATTGGTTGTCATAAAACTATCCTATAATACTAATCCAAAATACTCGAATTATTCAATAGTAGTTTTGATAAAAAAAAAACCTTTTATTTGACCCTTGATAATGGTCTACGACCGAAACGTCGGATGTAAGTAAATAATAAATGTGGCTGGATTGCAGAAAGAAGTATTAACTCATGGAAAACCAGCGAACAATAACTAATACAAAAACGTATAAACACCATTGATATTTTTCAACAATTTCAAATAAATTCTTTGCTTAAAATCAAAATAACAAAAGCTCTGTTCAAAGAATAATTTACCGCATTTAATATTTTTGTAGCAATGTGCAGGACCTGCGCAGCGGAAAGTTTAAAGCTCCAAGCTAACATAAAAACGAGGAGGAAGTTCGCAAATATTTCAAATAAATACATAGATAATAATAATAATTTTCGACACAAAACATTTAGCAGATTTCATAGATTATGCGCAATTTAAATTGAAAAGTTGTATTTAGGGAATTGTGTATCAACATGGGGATTAACCCAATTTTGAAAACAAAAAAATACCGGCGTACACAGTAAGACTTTTTCAACTAGAATTCAGTAAACCGCAACTAGATTTTAGCTCCTAGATTTTCTAGTTGCGAATCTAGTGGAAATTTTTTTACTAGAACTCCAGTAATTTTTTTCGATAGAAATCTAGTTAAATAAATTGATAATCTATGACTCAATAACTAGAATTCTAGTGAACCAGTCAGCTGTATTTAAATGATTATCTAGTGAAGTTTACTAGATTTCGTTAGATTTTAATAGATCATCTAGTTAATTTGAGAGTGTAGTTCAATTATTATCTAGCGAATTTTACTAGATTTCATTAGACTTAACTAGATAATCTAGTTAATTTGATAGTTCAGTCCAATTATCCAGTGAATTTTACTAGATTTTGTTAGACTTAACTAGATAATCCAGTTAATTTGATAAAGTATATTTTACTTCATCACCTGAAAATTTATTGAGATGCAAACCGGCTTTCCACGGAAATAAGAAATATCTTATTTGATTCTCATACCACAGGTAATTTTCATTGTCGGTTTTGACTACTTACCTCTAATTAACAGCCAGCCAATAACTCAACAACAGACTGGCAACTAATGAGCTGGCCAAATTGCAAAGAAGAGAGAAAACTATTTAGAACTGTTTTCTACCAAAAATTAATAGTCCATCAGTAAAATTTACTGCTTTTCTAGGATAATATCACCTATTTGCTGAAAAACTAGTAAAATTGTACTGGATTTCTAGGTCTTGTTCGAGACTCGCTCGATATTACATTCAATCTAGTTAAAAATAGTGGATTCCAGTTCTACTTTTTCAGAATCGCTAGAATGATAGTGATTTTATGCACTAGAATCAGCCTAGTAAAATTTTACTGGAAAAAAGACTTACAGAGTACAGAGGGCTGCGCCCGCAATACGAGGGTTTTTTAGAATTTCGATGCATAGTGAATATTTTTTGTACATATATTTTATAAGCAATAGATAAGAATTGTGCACAGCATTAATGGAATGCTTCCTGTAAATCTATTTTTGGATTGGTCTAAATAAACGCGTTCCAGAATGAAAGGCTAGCGCCTTTCATTCTGTTCCATCTTTAATTAGACCAATCCAAAAATAGATTTACTATTTACCCAGTTTGTATAAAAGTAGGTACTCCAAGGCAAATCTACAGGCATTTTTCGATTTAAGATTTCTGATGGCCTTTGAGCAAAAAGAAACTCAGGCAAACGTAAGGCCGGCTTGGCTTTATATATGAACTGAATTATTGGCTGTAAAACTACTGTTACTCTTTTTTTTAATCAAGGAAAAGCAACTTATATGAAATGACTCCATTGTGGTCCCTGACATAAGAGCCCATGCAAGCTTTCCTATGAGTATTGAACAAGTATACTTTTGCAGCCATTCAGGGACACCCTGTTAACTTGGTCCTACAAACTTCAAAAATATTTGCGGCAAACACTATTAACATTCTATGCATATCCACCAAATTTCATGATCATTGTTTCATCAAGTTAAAAGATATGCATTGAAGAAAAGCTTAAGAGGCTTCCCTTGCATTGTGAAAGGCCCTTACTAAATACTAACTTGGCTATATTTCCGGTTTGGATACAGATATTCAAATGAAAATTCGTAGACATATTCCCTATCTAATTTTCTAAAAATCCCTAGCAGAATTTTCATATTTGGAAACCTAAAAGGGGCTACACACGATCAAATTCAAATTTTACAAATTTACTGTTATTTACTTTTCCTTAGCAAAAGTCAACAGTCTTAATATTTAGCGTATATAAAGCCATACTGACCAATCTTTGTGCAAAGTTTCATATCGATCCCTATAACGGTTTAGAAAAACGGAGCTCGAAAAGGAAGTTTAACTTTGAACGCCAATAACTTTTTTACCGTTACTCGAAACTGGAAAATTTTAACTGATGTGAGATGTACTCGTTTAGTTCTTTGATTTAAATATCCATATGTCAATCTCCGATAAAAACTAAAAAATTCTTTTTTCAAACGTTCGGGACACCCTGTTATCTTCTTCCTACCAACTTCTAAGGTATATGTGCCAAAGACCGTAATCATTCTACACATTCCTACCAAATTTCATGATAATCGGTTGAGCCGTTCGCGAGTTATTTAGTGAACAGACGGACGGACAGACGGACGGACAGACAAAATCGATTTCATAAGGGTTTTTTGAAAAAAAAAATTTCTAAAAAACCCTAAAAAGACCTTCGTTGCCATTTGGGATATTTTACAGAACAATATGAGAATATGTGCATTATTTGCTTTTTTATGCTGTGATCACTAAAATTTCAGGAATTATCGAAAACATTTCGGGAGGGGTCTAGACCCCATGGACCCCTCCCTGGCGACAGGTTGCGAGACCACATAGCCATGGGTGAGTTTGACGTGGACGGTAAGAAATTTTCTGCACTTTGCATTCAAGAAGAAGGAACATCCTAAAGGTGAGGAAAGAAATTTGATAGGATCAGGCTCATAACACTATACATTTTCGCCTTTTCCAATGAAGTCGGATCGTCTTCAAGCTACATCCTCGGCGCATTATGCGCAAAAGATATAAATGCAAGTTTTTCACTCGCGGAACAGAGTAGCAAATAGTACAAACAAAAAAATTGTATTTTTTTGTTTGTACTATTATAGTGTCGGTAAACATTAAGCAGTAAATACTTTATTTAGAGTAGCAAAGCTTCAATCTAAAATTTTATGAAAAAAAAGCAATTCGTTTCTTTGAAAAAAAAAGGAAAATTACTGAACCGATACTTGTTTAATTGCTTTTATCTGGTTTATTTCCTACGGAAATATCACTCTGTGGGGAAATTTTTCTTTGAGTATAACTGGGTTTTGTTTATAACCGGGGGCTTTAGGTTTAGGGGGACAATTGTATGAAGCCTTATATGAGAAAATTTTCAGGGTCTTTCAGAGTTGATTAAAAGCGGGTTTTGTTTTTATCCGGGCTGCTTATAACTGGGGAGTACTGTAGTAGTACAGAAGGTTGAAAAAGCTCGATTTCCGACGTATCAACTCGTAAGCGTACGTTGATAGCTTATGCGGTCTATGGGTGAGGTTACAAAACAGAACATTTGCATATGTTCCACAAACATGTTAGCCGTTCTGATCCCCTCACTGCCATTTACCGGATCAGAAATAATCTCCAGTTCTCTTAGTTTACATGCTCCACAAAGACAGACAAACGAAAAGAACCGTTAGCTTCATTTTTTAGAAAAACTTGTTGGGTTTGACAATTTTTTGATTTTAGTTTTGACTATTTACAATATTACACTATATCAAAAGTGGTGTTAATAAAACCCCAATCCGATGTTCCATGGAGTCCGCCCTCGACTATTTTATTTTATTCAAGAGTTCAGTGTTTAATAATTACCTCAAAAGGGAAATATTTGATTATTCGGTGTTTTTCAAAAACCGTAATTGGGACTTTCTAAATTTCTTTTTTGGATTAAAAAAAAATCCACCTTAGGTAATCAAGCATATAGAATGCTGCTCTTTTCTTTTTAATTTAAAATATGATGTAGGGAATTTTACCCACGCCGAGATTCGATCTCCGGATCTCTAGATTACTAGCATCGGACAGTGCAACTCAACCAAGTGAGCCACAGAGCGCACACTTGCACTGATGTCATAGAACCATCATAAAATGTCAATATGGAAATGCGAACATCCTCAATTGGTGTTTAAAAAACCCCAATCGGATAATTTATTGAGACTTGACCAAACATGTTCGTCTATTGCATTTTTTGTAATTAATTAGAATTTCTTTATTATTCACCAGTTGGAAATTATATATATTCCAAATACACCACTTGGTGATTGAGTTTTTTAAACCCCACATAGAGGATAATATTTTTCAATGAAAAAACATCAACTAATGTTAAAATGTTATACTTATCCAAGAATGGTGAATTTTTACACCGTCTTTTTTTTTTACTGTGTATACATATTAGGTACGTTTTATTGTGTTTATCCCGTGCAGGTTTGGGTAGAACTTCATATAAAAAAAAATACCGGCGTACAGAGGGCTGCGCCCGCAATACGAGGGTTTTTAGAATTTTAATGCATAGTGAATATTTTTTGTACATATATTTTTTAAACAATAAATAAGTATTGTGCACAACATTAATGAAATAATTCCTGTAAATCTATTTTTGGATTGGTCTAATTAAAGGTGGAACGCGTTTATTTACTATTTACCCAGTTTCTATAAAAGTACTCCAAGGCAAATCTAAAGGCAACGATTTAAGATTTCTGATGGCCTTTGACCAAAAAGAAACTCAGGCAAACGTAAGGATGGCTTATATATGAACTGAATTATTAGCTGTAAATCTACTGTTACTGTTTTTTAATCAAGGAAAAGCAACCTTATATAAAATGGTTCCATTGTGTTCCCTGTCATAAGAGCCAACGCAAGCTTTCCTATGAGTATTGAATAGGTATACTTTTGCAGCTATTCAGGGACACCCTGTTAACTTGGTTCTACTAACTTCAAAAAATTTTGTGGCAAACACTATTAACATTCTATGCCTTTTCACCAAATTTCATGTTCATTGTTTCATCAAGTTAAAAGATATACATTGAAGAAATGCTTAAGAGGCTTGCATTGTGAAAGGCCCTTACTAAATACTTATTTGGCTATATTTCCGGTTTGGATACAGTTATTCGAATGAAAATTCGTAGACATATTCTACATGTAATTTGCTAAAAACCCTTAGGAGCATTTTCATATTTGGAAACCTAAGAGGGGTTACACACGAACAAATTGAAATTTTACAAATTTACTGTTATTTACTTTTCCTTTGCAAAAGTGAACAGTCTTAATATTTAACATATATAAGGCCCTACCGACCAATCTTTGTGCATAGTTTCATATCGATCCCTATAACGGTTTAGAAAAACGGAGCTCAAAAAGGAAGAACTTTTTTACCGTTACTCGAAACTGGAAAATTTTAACTGATATGAGGTGTACTCTTTTAGACCTTTGATTTAAATACCCATTCGTCAATCTCCGATAAAAACTAAAAAAGTCGACTTTTCTCAAACGTTCGGGACACCCTGTTGTCTTCTTCCTACCAACTTCTAAGGTATATGTGCCAAAGACTGTAACCATTCTACACATTCCTACCAAATTTCATGACAATCGGTTGAGCCGTTCGCGAGTTATTTAGTGAACAGACGGACAGACGGACGGACGGACGGACGGACGGACGGACAAAATCGATTTCATAAGGGTTTTTTGAAAAAAAATTCAGGTAAAGTTCACTCGTGCAACTACCCTACACGGGATAGAGCATAGAATAACCCAAAATATAGATGGCGGACGCATAGGGGAAATATGAGGGAATTTGTTTTTTCAAACCAAATGTGAGATTTTTTCTAATCACAATAAAAGATTTTGCAAAGAAATAATCATCTTTTGTGATAAAATCTACCACATCGAAAAAATAAGCCGACAAAGGTGAGTCAAAGATGCGCAAAAACTGTCAAATGTCAGCTGTTTGGTCTTAACCGGGATGCTATCCGCGATCGTTTTTTTCGAGTCAGATTTACACGCGATACGAAAAAAACGTCGCTATTGTATGTAATTTTAGAGAAATTTAGGTTTTAGTAGTTCAAGTTTTTTATACCCGTCACTATGTTAAAGGGTATATTAACTTTGTCATGAAGTTTGCAACGCACAGAAGGAAGCACCTCCGACTATATAAAGTATATATATTATTGATCAGCGTGACGAGAGAAATCGATTGAGCCATGTCCGTCTGTCTGTCTGTCCGTCTGTTGCAACGCAAACTGGTCCCTCAGTTTTGAAGCTATCGGGCTGAAAATTTGTACACAAGTTTCTTTTTAGTGTACGCTGTATATATGTCGGAACGAATGGAATCGGACCATGGGGTCATGGGGCTACCCCTGAAAATTAGGTTTTTCTAAGAAAAACTTTTTTCTTTATGTACCAATCTTAACCAAACTTCACCCAAGTGTGTTTCTAGGAAAGCCCCAAAACATATCTAGGAACGAATGGAATTGGAACATTACGTCATAGGGCTGCCATACAAACGAACCATTGAAAATTAAATTCTTCTAAGAAAAACTTTTTCCTTGTTGAGCCGACCGTAACCAAACTTCATCCAAATGTGTTCCTAGTAAAGCCTCAAAAAATATGTTCGCTGTGTCCGTGGTTCCTGCAGTTGGTTCACTCTTATAAAAAAGTAAAAACTAGGTTTTTTTCCTTATACTGCAAGTGTTTCTTTATTGTTCGGCATACGACCGTTTCGGAAGCAACGTACTTCCTTCTTCAGTGCTAACCTAATCCTTTAATTAGGTTAGCACTGAACAAGGAAGTACGTTGCATCCGAAACCGTCGTATGCCGAACAATAAAGAAACACTTGCAATATAAGGAAAAAAACCTAGTTTTTACTTTTTTATAAGACTCAAAAAATATCTAGGAGCAGATGAAATCGGAACACTACGTCACAGGGCTGTCATACAAGCCAATCGCTGGAAATTAGGTTCTTGCATGAACAACTTTTTTCCTTGTGAATCAATCTTAACCAAACTTCACCCCAATGTGTGGCTAGTATAAGCTGACCAGACGTACAGCATTTTGACTTATCGTACAGCATTAGTAAATGAACAGCATTACCAACGCCACACCAAAGAAACCTAAATTAATCTCATTGATCGGTTTCACCGCTGTTTGTAGCTTATTTTGAATTTCAATCGCATTGAAGAAGAATGCAAGTTGCATTCGAAATATATATTTGCAAAAATAAAAATAAATTGTAGTAAGGAAAAAGTGTTTTTGATTAATACAAATCCTAAATTAATGCATAATAACTTCCTCGGTTAGGCCTATAGTCAGTCTGTTAGGTGTTATTAGCACGGTAATCTCACTTTCATGTGGCAAACGTTCATTTTCGATAATTTCGGAACTCTTTGGTCAATCGTTCTGAAATTTAATGTACCTAAGTGTAAGCGCCAGGTAGCTCCACAACCTACAGGGACTACATTTACTTTCATTTCTCCATATTTTAGGGTCCCCCTATCTGCGTTCGACAGTTACAGCTGCCCAAATCGCACTTTCGTCTTTTCTAATCGAAAACTCTATAAAATTTGTCCAATAAATTTGAAAATTGGCAGACTTGTGAAAATTTCAAGGCTCTACCTCACACTTGTGGCTGTAGAGCTATACTTGCCGCTCACCGCTCACATTGTCTCCAAAATTCAAGTTCCCACCTATCTGCGTTCGGGATTTCAATCGTATCAATCGAAAATTGTCCCTAATTCGGAAATTTTGGAAGGGAACATTTTGAAATTTAACAGCCATGTATAGAGAACCGCACTGCTCGTATTAGGTAAAAATTTCAAGCATCTATAGGTGCCAAGGTTCAGAAGTAACAGCCATGTAAAGATGCGATTTGAATTTTTCACAAAACGATGGAAAAATTACTGTACTCCATCCGATTCCCCTATCAACCTCTTTAGGAAAACGAAAATGCAAACTAAAGGACTCTGCAAGGATTTCCCCTATATTTCGACTAAATCCAATAAAGTAGCGATAAATCCCCAGAGGGTCGCCATCCGCTTAAGAATTGTCTGCGCAATGAGGTATTAGTTTACCTATTGTAATAAACAAAACGAAACTTTTAAATAGGTAGGTACAAGGATGTGTAATTTTCGTACTTCAAATAAACAGCTTCATGATTTTTGTCTCAGGGTCACGGATAGTCATAGATAGGGAAAGGGCCATCATCATCCCTACAATGCTGCTGAGACTGCAGTTCCGAACACTGGAATTCAAAAGTTGAAAAATCACTAAGTATCGACTGTCTAGAAAGCGGAAATCGAATCCATATTGAAACAAATTGGATTATAAATTGTCCTTTCTTGAAATATGGTTTTAAAAAAACCGACAATTTAAACTGACAAAAAGTCCTAATCTTTGTCGTACATTTGAATTAAATACCTATTCCTAACCCTAAAAAAATCCGGGTTCATTGTGTTGAACAATTGTTGGGTGTGCCCCTTTTAAACGAGATCCTGGCTACACTTCTTCCATGCCTGTTATAACTTTGCGTGTTAGAACATACATTTGCACTTCACATGCTGATGATGTTTTGTCAATGAAAACATTTAGAAGTTGAGAGATCTTTTCTGGGTCCTGTTTAGTACCAACAGAACCTTGCAAGGACGTAGCCAGGATTTAGCTGGGCTTCAGAAGTTATGACATTTTTAGAATCATGTTGCTAATTGTAGACAAGTGTCGGCGTTGCCCCAATGAATAATATGCCTCCTGTCCCACTGTTCCTGTATCGAATTCAATTTTATCGCTTGACGAGGCTGGACGAGCACGATAGCACGCACGATTACTTAATTGCTCCGCTATCATCGGAAGCAAACAGTGCCACGTCTACAACGCCAAAGACTTATTTTCTGTACAATTATTATAGAAGGGCTCGTGGGCCATGGTATATGCACGAAGCAGCAACTATGGAAAGTACGATCGAGAATTCGGTGCCCGCGTCGTACTGCTTTTGCCTTCCCTTCGCACAGCTCAAAAAAAAAAATACTTCATTCTTACAGGGAAATATTTTATTTCAAATTGTGTAGCCTCTATGAGGTCTTACGAAATTTTTTTAAGTTAAGGACTCCTGGACCCCTCCCCTGGCTTTTTTCTTTTTGAATCTTAACCAAAATACATCCAAGTGTGTTCCTGGATTAACCCCGATGTATCCAGGAACAGATGGAATCGCAACACGTCATATAGGGCTGTGGTAGAAATTTTTAACACAAAAGGAGCTTAAGTTTCATTCAAATGTGACGGGTATTCAAATTTCGGCCGCGCCCGAAATTTAAGAACCCGGGATATGACTCCAAAACCCTTTCGAAGGAAATAAAATGAGGAATAATTTTCTAGTGTGCTTATGCGGTAGTTTCTGATAGTTTTTCTGATAAATTCCTTCGTATGTATTGCTTAAAAGGGGTATCTTTGAAGACCTGTACTGTTAGCCCTACAGAAATGACATTAGACTTAATTTCTTTGAATTGATTTTTGAATTCTTAAATGATTGATTTTTGAAATATAATCGAAAGACAAAAAAAAAAGATCCCTAAATAACGAGGTTTTTGAGGACCCTCTTAGCTAGATTATCCGTTTATTACAACGTAGTATCGGCCACAAACATGCGCTATTTAGTCTGACGGATAGAGGGAAGCGTATACCCAATACTGATTTGATATCCTAACAGAAGGCGTCTTTATTACATTATAACTGGCAATAGCTAACGTTTCACACTCATATTCAGTTCAAGTTTTGGTACTATTTATCAAGTATAAGATTACTAAAATGTACATCGCCTCATTTGATTAACCAATCTAAATCATCTCAATTGAACATCTTTAAGTCTAAAACCACATTTTTATTTCCATGATTCCAGGTTATTTTATTTTTTATAAAGTTATAGATTACGCACGCATCCCCAAAAAATTGGTTACCACTAAAGTCCATTAGAATTAGAAGCTAACAATACTATACTCGTACAAGAACCTTATACAGATTTCTTCTTCAGCCGAACAGTATCTTAAAGTGGACATCAATTTCTATTGAATAAATTACATTTATTATTCTTCTTTTTCTCTTTTCGATACTTTTTCAATTTTTTTATATAAAATTGGATATTTTTATAGATACACTCATACACGCAGAGCATCGTTTGAATATTGTACTGATCGCAATAGTGCTTTTGGGTATAGGAAACTACACAAAAAAATGGATACATACTATTACTATTACTTTAAAAGAAGATGTAAACACGGTTGAGAGAAAGATATGACTTTCGAGCCGATTGGAAAAGGAGGCAAGATGCATTGACAACGATTTGTTAAGATTTTTGGAAAGGCAAATTCGTATGGATACTTTACCTCAACTATCGTCTTTTTTTGTATTCGGAGTTTATGTCATTTCTATTAATGGTAGTTTTATCTTTTTATACTGGTGGTATAGCAGAAATATACGTTAGATCGGTTTGGTTATTTGAACGTAAGTTCAGTAAAGTAGGATGACGAGGTGACGATTATTTTTCTATTATATATGTTTGGTGTTTAATAGTAACTTGTTTTTTTTTTTGTTATCAGAGAGAGCGAGAGAGGGAATAGATCTTGTCTAGTATCTTAGTATGGTTTTGAGAGTGTTGCTACTAGTCCATGTTGGCGCGATGATAATCTTGTGTGTTTGTGGTACATCCGCATATAATCGAAACTCTCATCGAAATTTTATTGTCACAAGAAGACTTGATTTGGAACATAGACGTGCGATGAGAGGAAATTAATGGAGTAATTTGAATATTGAATGTGTAATAAGAGTTCATTGGACTTTAAGTTGACTCTTGACATTTTTATGTGACTTTTTATAAAAATATAAAAAATCTACCATACAGATATTAGCGGATTCATTAAGGCGTTATTCTGTTGCATATATGAATCCATAAATTGTATGTCTATAGACTCAGACAACACTCAGACAAATTTCAATGGGAAATCCCATTAAACCAATCCTTTTGTCCCATTATTTTTAGTCAATAGGAAATATCTGATTACTTTAAAAATATAGAAACCATTACGTTCACATCACTCGATATTATATCCGTTTGTTTTAATAGTTGACTCCTTTAAAAACATACACATGGTCTAGTTATTTTCCAATAGGATATATCTTATTGAATTAATAGGATCAATCCTATGTAATAAAAAAAAAATCGTTTCACTCGCAATCTGATCGAAGTATACTTTTTTATAAGTCCCATATTAATGTACACTACGTCATTGTGGATTTTGTTAAGAATCATGATATTTGACCAGGTCGAGTATTGAACACCCGATCGGCTAGTACTCTTTCAAACTTACTAAGTCACGGGGAGGCAACCGAACGATCTCGGCTACGTAGCAAGATGTTGGTTCGCTTGGAAAATACATCTATATGCTTGAAATTCAATTAAACGGCCTATCCCATTATACAATAGGACGTTATATAGAACAAATGGGATCCATCCTATAATTAGTTAATCATATCAGACCTTGTTAATTTAATGGGACAAACTGATTAAAATATGATCTGATGTCCCATAGGATTTACGGGACACATTTCATTCCACACAAAACATCTCAATAGGATTCAACCAGTTATATTAATTATTGCATCTGTTTACTTTTGTGAAGAAATCTGGTAAATTGCCGTCGAATTAAAATAATGGTACAACAACTTTTAAGTTTACGGGGTCCATTTTTCTGAGTGTATATTTATAATTAAGGACTCTCGTCTCAGTACTTCCCAAAAGGGAAGATGATACATTAAATAAAAATTTCATGTTTAGTTCATTGAATGCTATTTTTTCCAAAATGAGCAACATTTTGATGAATCCCAAGTCAGAAAATTTTTCGATTTTTGAAAAAATTTTAAACTTCACTTGTAGAATTTGTTGAAATAGAGTACAAAATATTTGAAATGTCTCACACCAAATTTACAAAAATAATTAAATCGCCTTGCTTTCTAAACACAGCCCAAGCACCCTTTCATAACAATTGATCATTTCATTAAAAATTACTTTGAGTGCTATTGTTTGTATTATACTATTGAAATAATGGCTAGCCTTTCTTTCACATTTCGACCATAATACGTGGGTTAATATTGTCCCAAACTAGGTGTAATATCAATTCAAAAGATCTACACATTAACACAATTATTCCCCTCATCATATTAAATTACAATTTGAAACGATAAAAATAAAGATGGGCTATTTATTAGACAACTTCCGCAATAATTCTAATGTTCATGATCTACGAAAAAGATTTCAGATTTTACGGATCGCTGAAATTTCATTTGTGAAGAATTGTGTGTACGCGCGGTGTTGCTTTTGGGTAGATGTACCTACTACATTACCTATGTAATTTATTTTTGGTACATTGTTTGGGGAGGGAAGAAATAAACTGAAGCACAGCCAATGAAAGAGACGGAACCCGCACTTAAATTTTGTCTTTTATTATTTGTTTACTTGAATTGACTAAATTTTTCTTCGAAGCAAACGCAGCGCATTGCTTTCTATTCGTTTGGAAAAATGTTTGTAATAAAGAATGTTGAAAGTATGGGGTTTATGTAAAAAGACATCAAATCTAAATGCTTTTGAAAATGTGTGGTGACGTAAAATTAGCGGAAAACGTACAGAAAGGCGACAATAGAAGTTAACATGTAGAGTAGCCATAATTGTTGTCATCCACAAAATGGACATAGGTGAAGACGCTCAAGGGCGTAGCCAGGATTTCGGTCAGGGGGGGGGGGGGGGGGCAAGCCCAAAATTTTTTCAATATCATGATTTTTTTAGAAGTTGATATTGTCGGTCACGAAAATTTTGTTAGGCAAATTTTAAAATAGTCTGAATAGTGTAGTGGTTACTGCGCGCACCTTCGGTGCACAGAATCGAGACTGACCGTGAATGAATTTAGTTTATGGTGTTTTTCGAACTCACGACCCATGTGACGGAATATGATCTCTATAATAGGGATAAATAACATTGCTGAGCGTGCTGTTGATCTCAACGTCTCAACAAAAAAGTAGCTAAGATTTTGGAAATTGGATGTAACTTACGTATCTTTTACCTTGGTTCAAAGATGGGCTTCAGGCCTGTTAGTTTTTTTTTTAATTTTAGAGCCAAATTTTAACAAAAGAGAGTCCAGATTAACGTGTTTAGCCATTCATTGGTCATTCTGATTACATTCAACTAGCCTCCAATTTCTGCGTTTTAGACGATAGTTCGTCTATATTCTCGGTGCTATTTTTGTCTCTCGGACTGCATATTCCTCTTGTGAAATCTAAATTTTATTGCTGGTATGATTAAGCTACAAAATGAAACTTGATTAAATAACTTGAAAGACACGTAAATGTGAGATTCGTTCTTTACAAGGTACTAAAATCCCTTTCAGATGGAATGTTGATTAATTCCACTACCTTCCTGGAGCGACTTCATGTGACATACACTCCCAATCAATAGGATAGTTCCACTTGAAAAATGGCTGTTTCTCGGTAAGTGATGGCATTTCCTTCAAACTTGGTGACAATATTTTCAGTAGCCTGATTGTTCTTTTAATATTAGAAGGTTTCAAATCCGGAGTCCCGTTAGGATTTCCTTACGAAAATTCTTAAAAACAGTAAAATGTGAGTCATTAGGGCAGTTCCACAGCAAATAAAACACAAAATAAAGATAACTTCACTTTGGAAAAGGCGGCTGGTAATGAGTTGAACTTCCGTAAAATGATATGAGGTCAAAAAGTCTATCCGGGATAGATTTGTACATATAGGTTTTTAATGTAATTTAAGATAATTTCTTCCCATGTTGCCCTAATCGCTTACAGAAGCTTCTCAGTGCTATTAAATTTTCGTGTACCGGTATAGATCTCCTTTATCCTTATCCTTTTTGATGATATTTAAATCTAGGGAGTAGGTATGGTAGTCATTCCATAATGTTGATGGATTGGTCTTGAAACCAAACTTTTATCAGCTTTGTTTCATAATTGGGGTCATTATCTTGTTAAAATCTTATAGAAGTGGCATGGAAAATGTCAGTAATCTTAGGCATTACATTAGGAAGAATATTTTTGAAAACGTGGGTGCTCTGAATATCTCCGATTGATAAGTAATCAAGGTTATGGAAAGACCTTCCTCGATCTAAATATCATCAAAAATGTTAAGGGATAGATGATATGCAAAATATATACCATTGGACGACAGTTTACCAACACTGAAGAGCTTCTGGAAGCGATTAGAGGAACTTGGGACGAAATTCATTTAAATTGCGTTCAAAACCTACACAACTCAATACCGGATAAAGTCTTTGGGCTGATACCACTTAACGGAAGTTGAAATCATAGCTAGCCACATTTTTCAGAATAAAGTTATCTATTTATACTGTTACTTTGGGTTTTATTTTTTCTGGAACTATCCTAATGACTTTCAGATTTGAACTGTTTTTAAGAATTCTCGTAAGAAAATCCTATCGGGACCCCGGATTTGAGACCTTCTGTTATTAAAAGAACAAGCAGGCTACTAAAAATATTGTCACCAACTTTAAAAAAAATACCGTTATCACTTACCGAGATATAGCGATTTTTCAAGTGGAACTATCCTATTGATTGGGAGTGTATCAAGCTGGATATAGTGAAAAATCACCCAAAACTATAACAAATATTTTAGTTTTCCACGAGTGAAACGTATGTATTAGGACGCAGCCTCCGCACCCCGTACGTCAGTTACGAGTGGCCACTTGCTGTTGTCCATTTGTCCGTTGTGGAAACTATCACGGTCATGCATTCTGCGGCAGTTTATAGAGCGGCAAAGAAGGCATCTGGTTGGTTTTCCAGACTACAGTCTCAGCAGCAGAAAATTGTACGTATAGTGCTTGGAATCAATCTCGCATTTTTACGCCTTCAAGAATTGTATAGTGCACTGTTTTTATACCCTTCGCTCATAGAGTGAAAGGGTATATTAAGTTTGTCATGAAGTTTGTAACGCATTGAAGGAGGCATCTCCGACCATATAAAAAGTATACATATATGATCAGCATGACTTGGGGAGTCGATTGGGCGATGTCCGTCTGTCTGTTTGTCTGTCCGTCTGTCAGTCTGTTGCAGTGCGTTTTTCTCGGTCGCTATAAGAGCTAGAGAGCTGAAATTTTGTACACATGCTTATTATTGTTGCAGGCTGTTTGCATGTTTGAATCGCTTAAATCGGACAAGGGGATCATGGGGCTGCCATACAAACTTAACCCCCCAATTAGGTTCTTCTGAGAAAAACTTTTTTATTTGTGTACCAATTTCAACCTTACTTCGCTCAAATGTGTTCCTATTAATGACACACAACATATGTAAGATTGGATTAAATCCGACAATGGCGTCATGGGGCTGCCATACAAACCTAGCCCCCCAATTTGAGTTCTTCTAAGAAAAACTTTTTTATTTGTGTACCAATTTCAACCAAATTTCACACAAATGTGTTTCTAAAGATAACACAAAATATATGCTAGAATGGATCAAATCGGACCATGGGGTCATGGGGCTGCCATACAAACTTAACCCCTCAAATTACATAGGTTCTTATAAGAAAAACTTTTTTATTTGTGCACCCATTTCAACCAAATTTCACACAAATGCATTTCTATTGTTGACATAAAAAAGAACGGATTAAATAGGACCGTGGGGTCATGGGGCTGCCATACAAATCCAACCCCCCAAATTAGGTTCTTCTAAGAAAAAGTTTTTCATTTGTGCACCAAAATCAACCAAATTTCACACAAATATATTTCTACTGATGACACAAAACATATGTAAGATTGAATCAAATCGGACCATGGGGTCATGGGGCTGGTATACAAACCAAACCCCCCATATTGGTTCTTCTAACAAACATTTTTTTAAACCAATTTCACAAAACCTTATCAAAGCAACTAAAAAGTTCAAAACGAATGGAATCGTACTGTGGGGTCATGCTCCGGCAACCCCAATAAAATTTTCGGAGTAAATATTTTTATTTGCCCACTTATTTCAACCAAGCCCAAAACTTATGTCAAGACGGAAGAAAAAGAATGAGGAGGGGGATTAAATACAAGTCATAGGTACGCCCGAAAAAACTTTTACCCCAAGCGAAGGGTATCCGAATTTCGGCCGCGCCCGAAATTAGCCTCGGTCCGGGTGTTGGCGAGCGTAGCGAGCAGGGGGCGAAGCCCCCTAGTTTTTACTAAAATACATTGGTAAGGATTTTTTTCATATTACTAAATTGCCCCCCCCCCCCCTTGGCTACGCCCATGAAGCCGCTGCCTTCGTGTATAAGGTCCAGAAAGTTACACTTAGATACAATAAGAAATAATACTAGAAGAAAAATGGATAGTATTAAAATCTAAATTTTTAACACAATCCGGAATTCAGACAAAAATAAAATTAATGGTGTGCTAATACGGATATTATATACCCACATTTCAAGGAATATAAACGATAATGGTGTGAGTAGGTGCGCCATTGTTATTTGCATGAAATTGTATTCCAGTATAAAAAGGAAAAAATAACAATATCTCTGAACCAGGAAAAGATACACGACAAATTTCTCGTTTTTCACAACGTTCAATTCGATCCAGCCCCATTAGCCCTTTCACATACGAACAATACAAGTATAGCTAAAGACAAGTAGTGCAATCAAAATATCCCAAATCAGGCCTCCAAATAGAAAAAAATAGAGTAAGGCTATTTTTTTTGTTTTTGAATCAGTGGGGTCCCAGGAGTCTAAAGCTCATTTTGCTAAAAAAATGTTGATCGGAAAGGTCCCAAAAAGGACAAAAAAGAACACTAATTAATCCTTGATCGTAGGTGAGCATGCGGGGTGTCATATCAAAGGGGACATCGAGTACAATATATATCCGGTGTTTGTTTCCTGTTTCAAGGACCCTCAACGGAATAAATCGAGCTAAAATTAAAAATTTTCGTGTTTCCCCTGTATTTTTCCAAAGCCATAACTACGAGAATAATTCAAGTTGTCCCTACTTTTATCATTTTTCAGAATCTATAATAGCTGGAGACTCTACCATTAAATTTGCTAAGAAAAAAGTTGATCGGAAAGCTCTGAAAAAGGACACTAATTTCACACCTTAATCGAACGTGGGCATGTGGGGTGTCCTATCAAAGAGGACGTCGAGTGAATTGCATATCCTGTGCTTTTTTCCTGTCTCAAGGACACTAACTGGAAAAAATCGGGCTTAAACACGAACATTTTGCATTCAAACGCGATTTATTCCGTCGAGAGTCCTTGAAACAGAAAACAAACAGCGGAAATGTAATGTACTCGACATCCCCTTTGATATGACATCCCTCATGCCCACCTCCGATCAAGGATTAATTAGTGTCATTTTTTGTCCTTTTTGGGACCTTTCCGATAAATTTTTTTTTAGCAAAATGAGTTGTAGACTCCTGGGACCGCACTGACTCAAAAGCAAAAAACAAGGGCCTTGCTCTATTTTTTTTCTATTTGAAATGCTAACATGACTGCACTAAAGCACATTCAACCGTAGATCCACTTTTGACCATCGATTTCAATAAGCATTTTACAATTTTTATGAGAAAGCAATAAAATCATGAAACTACATGAGGACAGGTATACACTATACATTTTCGTGTCGGTTATTTTAATGCGATATGTGTACGAGTTTATACATAGACAGTACACATATGGAGCGTACATTAACAAAAGTATCATGGTGGTAACTGGTAAGTGCTATTAGTATAGTCCGAACTGGTCATCGAGAAATTTCCATAAAATTGTGTTTTTATTGATTCATCTATCTATAGATCGTCAGATACAAGTATTATTTCAAATCCGCAGGGGTATCACTTGAAATTTTTACAAGTTTCGTTGATTTACAATAAATTTCCAGTTAGACATTTCATTTGGATTGAAGGAAAATCATAGTATTGTAATCATCTTCATCCATATATGTAGGTACATGTAGACCTTACCGTAATAGCAAAAAACCAAAAAAATTGTTGGGGGAAAGAGATTTAATCTATATATATTTAGAGGTAACATAATAAAAAAGGATTTAGAAAAAACAGGTATTTGAAAATTGTGGATATGTACGAGTATCAGCATATGCGATGCTAATTATCTCAGGGCATGCGTATACTGCCGATATAAATAGATACATATGTAGGTACTATCAAACTCACACATACTACATAATTGCAAAATACAATTTATGTTACATTGATTATGTATGAATTAAAAAGGTTCGTCTAAAATAAATTATTAAATCGTCCAATACATTTGGAAAAAAATACATATTCGTCATAAATATACCTACCAGAAATTCCAAACTTCAATTTTCCATATGGAGTAAAGAGGGGATTCACACTACTGAAAGCATTTACTAAAACCACTAAATTAATTGAGTCGAAACCCGCCTACTAGATTAAATAGTATGTCATTAAATTCAAAATGCATCATAGAATGTACTTGCATTATTCAAATTGCAGTACAATATGGTACAACTACAACAAATCTAGGATTTTGTAAGTCTTGTCGATAGTCTGAATCCGCTTTAAGCCAACAAATAAAACCGCTTTCCTCTCCGAAAAAAATAAAATACGTTTTCAAGATTGCAAAAAAACGGGACAGAACATTTGCTGGTATCAGGACTCTTGAAACTACATGTTCCTTACTTTTCCATGAGTTGAACATAATGTTCCCTTTTTAGCGCCTCTCAAAGGAAATATTTATCCAGTGAAAAGATAAAATGGGCGGTAAAATTATTCGAACTCTACAATGCTCTCGGTGTCGATGGATTTTTCCCGCTCTACTGCAAAGCAGCATTGATTTAATAATGACTTCGCTGAAAACCATTTTCAGAGCAAGCTACGCACAACACACTAAAAAATCAGGCGGTGCGAATCAAAATTTATCCAAATGGCGTTATTTTTAATACATATGCGGTTAATGTTTAACTCTGTCCACAAGTATAAAGTTTATCTTTTATCTATTAGGATAAAGCACTCAAAATAAAATTTATTTGGATAAATAATAAATTTTATCCGAATTTATATCATTAGGGTTTTTTAGATTTTTCAAAAAACCCTTATGAAATCGAAATTGAAATTTTGTCCGTCCGTCCGTCTGTTCACTAAATAACTCGCGAACGGCTTAACCGATCGTCATTAAATTTGGTAGGAATGTGTAGAATGGTAACAGTCTTTGGCGCGAAATACTTAAAAGTTGGTAGGACAAAAATAACAGGGTGTCCCGGACATTTGAAAATTTGTTCACTAAATAGCTCACGAACGGCTTAACGGATCGTCATGAAATTTGGTAGTAGTGTGTAGAATGGTAACAGTCTTTGGCATGAAATACTTGAAAATTGGTATCGCCAAGATAACAGGGTGTCCCGGGCATTTACAAATTTGTTCACTAACCGATCGTAATGAAATTTGGTAGGAAGGTGTAGAATCGTAACAGTCTTTAGCACGAAATACTTAGACGTTGGTAGGACAAAGCAAACAGAGTGTCCCGGAGATTTGAAAAAGTCGACTTTTTTAGTTTTTATCAAATCAAAGAACTCGATGAGTACATTTCATATCAGTCGCTTCTTTTCCAGTTTGGAGTAATGGTAACGGCGTTACAGCTAATAAAGCTAAAATAATATGTGGAGCCATGATACATAGTAAATCTATTTTTGGATTGGTCTAATTAAAAAGTGTTAAAAGGCATTAGCCTTTCATTCTGGAACGCGTTTATTTAGACCAATCCAAAAATAGATTTACTAGAAGCATTTCATTAACATTGTGCATAATTCTTATTTATTACCTATAAAATATATGTGGAAAATTATTCACTATGTATGTATCCAAAAGCTAAAAAACCCTCGTATTGCGGGCGCAGCCCTCTGTACGCCGGTATTTTTTTTTTGTTTATACATATGGTGTTAAAATTTACATAAAATGCCAGGTAATATATGGTGCAAATTACAAACGTCGTCCCGTATAGTCTGTGTGGTGTGGTAGGTAGGGCGTTAGTCCTCAAATCATAGGGTCGCGGGATCGAATCCAACTGTATCTAAGTAATTTATTATGCATTTTAGAGCATAAAGAGATAAATTAAATGTAGCCAACACCTATAGAGGGATATATGCTAATTATACAAAACTCATTTATCAGTTATATGTATGTTCTTTCCCTGTGAAAATTGTGTTTTTTTTTATTCCAAAAATATCGAGAATTACTCCTTTTGGTGTAATTGGAAGTACTCTTTTGTGTTCATCCATTTGGATAAAAAAATATTTTATCCAGACGGAGGGACCTTATTCGACCCAATTCGGAGTTAAATTCACACCGGATTTTTTTCTGTGTAGGTTTTTTCGTCAAACTAACTCGACATTTTTTGAGAATAGTTAGAAAAATCTATCACTGGATTTCCTAAAAAATAGTCACCTCTTAGGCACAACGTTTTCGTCAGTAAATATACTGTAATCTTCTTCTTTTTGGGAGGGGGCACCACTCGGAAAGTGCTTCGCTCTCCAGAGGCCTTCACGCAACCAGATAATTAAAACATACCTGATGCAAAATCAGGGCGATGTTGTCAAATAAAAATGAGGTTGCAAACACACTTGGGGCCATTTTTTCGTACATCTTATAGGCTGGTTAGTCTTATTGCCTAGAGAAGACACACACAATATTTAGAAAGCTTTTCCATTTTATTGAATGAAATTTTTGTTTATTTTGCATAGTTCTGCCATATTTTGATGGTCACACCATCATCTTAGATTAAAAAAATCATTGCACGGTTTCATGCAACAGCGTAAATAAGCAAAAGATAACATAACTATGCAAAATAAACAAAAATGTCATTCAGTACAATGGAAAAGCTTTCTAAATATTGTGTGTGTCTTCTCTAGGCAATAAGACTAACCAGCCTATAAAATGTACGAAAAAATGGCCCTTGATGTTTCAAAGCTTATCGGAAATTTTTAAATGTCTGAACTTCAAAAGCTTCAGGATAAACTTAAGTTTATTCTATCGAAAAAAAATACCAACCAATTCGAACCATATGTTTATGACCACATTTTTAGTCCGAGAATTCGATTTTTCTTTCATTGAAAGCTGAACAAAATAATCAAAATTTGCATGTGATTTAAATTATAATTTAATTTAATTCCTTATCACTGTTTGAACAATGTAGGCTCGCGTTAATGTGAAAATTTACTTTAATCCTTGCGACCGAGTCATGAGGGCTCGATGCTTCTCTCAAAAATACTCTCTCATAAGGATTGACAAGTACTCAATTTTTATCGCCTCTATTATTTTTACCTTAACGGTACTTATTACACACGAATTCGGATTCAACTTATCGACTTTTATTAATTTTTTCTCAAAATTTCACTTTTTGACCGCCTTGACTCCTTGCAAGCCTTAATTTTTGATCCCTTTTCCGCAGATAATGATTTTCTCTTATCCATATTAAAGCTAATATATCACTTAACCAACAACAAAAAGTAAGGGGTTCTACGTCTTAAATTATGGAAGATAGACAAAAAAGAAATTAAATATGCTATCCTGATGACAAATTTTAAATGGCTATTTTGTGTGTTCTTTTTCGAAAAACAATTATAAAACATAATTAAAAAATGAAAACACAATACTTTTTGTATTAATTAACTTAGAATTGATTAGACTATTAACAGTTATAATTATGATATTTTAGCTCTTTTAGTTTGGTTGGAAATCAGCCGAAACTATTCATGCGAAGGGGTGTGCTAATCTGATGACGAGCAGTGTAAGTGTTCCAATTTTGTTCAATGGCGCGTCTAGACGATCCAACTTGTTTGGATATTCCCTTCAACTCCAACAAGTCGTCCGCCTTGTTTGACGTGTATACAGGAGTTTGAAGTTGAAGCGGTCGTAAATAATTATCAGCTTTTCAATTTAACATTAGTAGTTCTCACCTTCAATTAAATCTTTAATTAACTGGCAAAAATTAAAAAAAAAATGTTGAGGTGTTTTCGCTACAAAAAATGTAATTTTAAAGTTTTGACTATTGCCCTCCCCCTTCCCAAAGCAGAACACCATGTATAGACATATAGCAGGAGTAACTCGTCGTGTTTCCAGTTTACATAATTGCCCTATGGTCATTTAAATGTTATTCCAATTTCATGGTAATTTCAAAGTGTTAACTAATTTGTCGCTGAACCTTTTCAGATGGAGCTGTTCTCAAAATTTAACTTTGAAGTCATAGAACACTTCCTTAAAAACTATATTTCAGAGACTATCTGTTTACTTTTAGGGCTTTGTGAATACATATTGGTATAGTAGTATGCCAAAAAAAGAAATTGGGTTGTTAGTTGTAATATAAATTTGACAATCCATAGCTATTTTATTTGTTGCGAAAGAAGTTTCATTTTTTCTTAACTTTATATGTATTAGGGTCTTGGTTTGTCTCAATGAATTGAGCCTAAGAAGCTGGAAGCTGAGAAATGCATACTAGACAGTAAAATGTAGCCATGATGTACACAGTGAAATATACTTGTTTCTAGTCATTGTTATTAGATTTTCACAGCAAAAACGAAATGTCTAAAACTTAATTTTTACTAAAAGTATTACTATAGGAGACCTTGTGTCTAATATTCAAATATATAAATTGATAATATATGAATTACTAATGGGGATGTTAAATTTAGTCATGTGATTCAAAGTTATTAATAAATGAATCACACTCACCTGTAGTTGCAGGCTATCCTCGAAACCGTTTGGAAAATCTGTACACGTTGTATCCAGTTGGGATAACGATGTAGCTAAATGTCTGGCACTCATCCCAGTTCATCCGCAAACTTTCATAACACACACATGCACTCAAACACTTCACCAAATTGCACTATTATGCGTTTCTATAAACACCAATTAGAGATTTCAATGAACTATACTCGTAAAAGGACCATTAACACTTGTTAACACTAAATTTATATTTTACCCTTCAATATTCACAATATCGAAATAATCATTTGCATTTCGATTTACTAGCTGATTTACACTGACTCTTTTAATTAAAACCACATTATTTAATGCTTTTCCGCTTCGACAAACGGCCTAAATTTCGTTCATCCTGAAAAGAAAAAAAAAGTCACAAAATAAATTTTCCGAATTTAACTGAATTGCTTTTTACTATTTTCCGTCTACAAAAAAATATGTGAAAAACGTGAACTTCATTTAACCCAGGAAGAAAACAAATATTCAACTAAACTCGTGAATCCTATGCCCTCGTACTATTCCTCCTGCCGAATGCATGGAATGTGACCTAATTCTGGGATACCTGCTCCAACCAAGTAAGTACTGCTACTAACACCTCTCACCTAGGCTCGGAATAATTTTACAAAAGTTTGTCGTACTCGCATTTCTAGCCGTGCATAGGTTAACCCCATATAATTGAAGAGTGATATCATAACACTATTCATTTAAATGAAGATACTCCCGGATGTCGGGTAACTGGATTATAAAGGATACATATAGGTGGATTTTTTAATTTAAAACAGTCTGTCTTATAAAAGAAGCTTGTGTATCGATTTTTTTTTTGTTAAAAATAAAAAGAATAAGTAACAGGCACGACAGCCCAAGTTTGGACCTATGTCGTAGATTCAGAAGGAGAATCTTATAGCAAGCGAGTCCGCTCCATGGCGGGCGCGCCGGTTCTAGCGGAAATGTCTCAGCTTAGTTCTACAGACAGCTCTATCCTGGATACATGGGCGTAGCCAGGATTTCGATCAGGGGGGGGGGGGGGGGGCAAGCCCAAAATTTTTTTTAACATCATGATTTACTTAGGAGCTGAAATTTCCGGTCGCAGAAATATTGTTAGCATATTTTAGAGTAGCCTGGCTTGAGGTTGGATTGATGCAGAGGGTCATGGATTCCAGACTCATCGTGAACGAATTCATTTTATGGTGTTTTTCGAACTCACGACCTACGTGACGGACTATGATGTCGCCGAGATTGTAAACAAGTATCCATTTATGGGGATAAATAACATTGCTGGGCGTGCTGTTGATCTCAACACCTCAACAAAACAGCAGTTTAGATCTTGGAAATTGGATGTCACTCACACATCTGCGATCCTAGTTTACTGGGTGACTGCCACGCATGTTATTTCTTTTTTTTTTTTTGCTAATTTTAGAGTAAAATTTTTAAAATGGAGATGAGAAAGATTTTCTTCTGCATTCTGAATACATTCAACTGGCCTCCAATATCTGCCTTTCAGACCGTAGTTTGTCTATTTCAGTGCATTTTTTGTATCTCGGACTTCCACTTGCGAAATCGGTTTGTTTCGTCTGTCACTTTCATCTTAGAAAATTTATAAATCCTTTATTGATTGAAATATGGTTAACGGTTTTAATGAGATTTCCTCTAAATTTATCAAAGTATTAACTGTGGCTAAATTTTATTGCTGGTATGATTTAGCTAAAAAATAAATTTTGATTTAATACCTTGAAATACCCGCTCTGTGGCTCATTTGGTTGAGTCGTCCTCTACGATGCTAGTAATATAGAGGTCCGGAGATCGAATCTCGGCGTGGTCCAAAATTTCTGTACATGTGAATGGAAATATATAGTGCTTACAACATTATATTTATACACTCCGAAATTATATGCAATGCAATGTAATGTTGATTCGAAATGGCCTATAAACGGCTGAGTTAACGCACAAGGGGCTACGGTACTGAGAAGAAAAAGAAGAACTTGAATGAAAGACACTGAAATATGAAACCCGTTCCTTACAAAATCCTTAACCCTGGAAGGTCATGCTTATTTTTAGTACGGAAAGGTCATGCTTCGTCGATTCGACGACCCTCAACTTTGACGCTTCATAAAAATCACCCTTTCTCAAAATATTACTAAGATTTTACAAATTTTCAATCTTTAGTTTATTTATAATGGAAAGACATCGATTTTGAGTAATTTTGTAAGGAAATTGATTTACAAATTAAATTTTCTTAATTCAATGTTGTTTGGCCCGAATATAAAACACTAAATTTAAAAATGAGATAAATAAAAATTTAACGTTGATATAATTCAAAAAACGTGCTCGAATCATAAAACACATATTGTAAACGTACTAGGAAATTGGGTTTAATGAATGGGTATAGCTCATGTATATACAAGAGACACAGCGATCGATTTTGGGGTTCCAACACGGGTTTTCTTTCACTTCACCTATTGCGGTTTTCCGTTCCCTTGATTAATTATAATTTTATGTACGATGTCTAATTTTGACATTGAGTGCCTTGGAGCCGATTTTTATGAGTTCGAAATGCAATCTTCCTAAAATGAGGAAGAATTTTGAGCCATTTTCCTGATTTGTCCTATTTTTGTCCTAGTAAATATTTTTTCCATAATTTTTGAAAAAATAGGTCCCACATTTCAAAAATAAACATATTTGTTATGAGCTAGTTGTATGGACACAGACTTATCGTCGAATCGACAACCAGCGATAAGAAATACTGGAGTTCTAAGACTTACACGAAATTCATCCTTTGTCGTTTCGATGACGACGATTTCCAAAAATCCAACTTACCCTGCCTACTTCGTCTAGCCGCATTGTACCCGGCAAGTACATCGGCACGGTAAGTGCTGTACGAAAACTTAGCTCCAAATAATGAGAATTGTCACAAAAAATGGGATAAATTTGATGTTGCGTAGTAGATTCGACGAAGCATGACCTTCCGGGGCTAACAAAGCAAAGCTGTATACCATTTGTCACCCTTTCAGATGAAAATAAGTTGAATTCCACTAAATTCCCGAAGGGACCTAACGGTTGAAATTGTGTAGCCATGAAATGAAACAGGAAATATGGGATCCACGCAGCCACAGTAGCACACTCACAAGTGAAATGTGTGTGCTGGTACGCAGGCTCCGTCAGTTGCGAGAGGCCACTTGGAGTGGTAAAAAAGGCAACTGCTGCGCCAGCAGCAGAAAATTTTTGAAAATGTTGTATAGTGCAGCGAATTTTTTTACTACATCGATAAGGTTTTTTTCACCATCTTCATCGACCAGGGGGGGGCGACCGCCCCTCCCTGCCCCCCCCCTGGCTACGCCCATGCCTGGATAGCGCCATCGTCGAGACAAATGAGTTGCTGGAACACGTTTAAGCATTGATAAAACAACAAAAATTCAAGAAAAAGTTACTTATGAAGAATCAAATAAATATGATGTAAACTTTCCACTCGCTTAAGGCACACACTATAAATCCTAGAATAATAAAGACACCATACATGCCTCTCTAATTCAAACGGAACGATTTCCCTTAGGTAAACATGCAAGCTTTTTCGCAATAATATATGTATAATAAGGTAACTCATGTTTAAGTAATTGGCATTGGGCTTTTTGTCAAGAGAGGTAATAACTCCCTTCTATAACCGACTCCTCACATGACGGTGTTATGATACTCGACGGAACACAACACATACAATGTTATGTGTCTGCTTTCATATGTGTCATGTGCTCATCTAGCCCATAGATGGTGTAAATTAAATGTTCATTTATATGACACAAAAGAATTTAATGAAAACATCACCACATAAAGGATATGAATGAGATGGATTACCGCCAGTATCAATGACTATGTTGTGTGCAATGTTAATCCTTGATGTGTGGTATATGTGTTGCGACGTTCATCTGGGAAAAATGAATTGGCCATAGATGACATTGAGCGCAAAGTGGATGATAATTGGAATTGCACACGATTTTCTGTACATTGAGGTTTATGACGATTTTGTGGTGTTTCAGAGGGCGATCATACTGTCTCGCCTTTGAGTATATCAGTACAAAAAGTGGTACAGAAACTTTTTTGGTATCGAAGTAAAGAAACAATTGCACAGAAGTGTACGAAAAGGAGCGTCGTTGAATGCGACTTATTCAAATACTACTATATCCCAAAAAAATACAAGTTGCTAAGGTGCCCGCCAAAGAAAAATTCACTAAAAGCAAAAAGATTTTTTTTTACTTTAATCCGTCAGCAATATCCAGTTTCGTATACATATTGGTTGGATACAGCCTGAACGCGGTCTATTTTTCAATTCTGTTTGGTGGGAGTAGATGGAATCCAGTATCCGTGTATCTTCGTATTTGCAGGGATGTATTTGTTAATTTTGAAGCTACCACCAAAAAGCATTGAAAGATTGTCCCTGCATATTCAGGCTTAGCCACTGTATCTAAGCAACATGCGAAACTGGATATGGTTTGTGCTTTTTTCTTTGGCGGGCACCTTTCCAACTTGTTGCTTTTTGGCAGATTTCATATGTTTTTGTTGTAGATGAATTTTGAATTTTGAATTTTGAATTTTGAATTTTGAATTTTGAATTTTGAATTTTGAATTTTGAATTTTGAATTTTGAATTTTGAATTTTGAATTTTGAATTTTGAATTTTGAATTTTGAATTTTGAATTTTGAATTTTGAATTTTGAATTTTGAATTTTGAATTTTGAATTTTGAATTTTGAATTTTGAATTTTGAATTTTGAATTTTGAATTTTGAATTTTGAATTTTGAATTTTGAATTTTGAATTTTGAATTTTGAATTTTGAATTTTGAATTTTGAATTTTGAATTTTGAATTTTGAATTTTGAATTTTGAATTTTGAATTTTGAATTTTGAATTTTGAATTTTGAATTTTGAATTTTGAATTTTGAATTTTGAATTTTGAATTTTGAATTTTGAATTTTGAATTTTGAATTTTGAATTTTGAATTTTGAATTTTGAATTTTGAATTTTGAATTTTGAATTTTGAATTTTGAATTTTGAATTTTGAATTTTGAATTTTGAATTTTGAATTTTGAATTTTGAATTTTGAATTTTGAATTTTGAATTTTGAATTTTGAATTTTGAATTTTGAATTTTGAATTTTGAATTTTGAATTTTGAATTTTGAATTTTGAATTTTGAATTTTGAATTTTGAATTTTGAATTTTGAATTTTGAATTTTGAATTTTTTTACCGCGTCTCCTAATAACGGTAGCACTCATTAAAAAGTAATATAATGTATGTCGAGTTCACTGCTTTTATAGCTCGTAAGGAACTACCAAATTCAATTATTTATGATCCGTGCACCCTGCAAAGGGCCACGAGGGATCAAACCGTGCAAGAAAAGTTTCTTGGAAATATCTTTATAACGGTACATTCACCGAGAAAGCCTAGGGCGACGATATTTAAGCTTCACGAGTGCTAGAAGTTCCCATAGATACGTGCGCCCCCATACGGATTTTTGAAAATGTCTGTATAACGGTCAATTACATAAACCATTACAATAATCTATCAGTTCTGTACTCGTGAAGCGGAAACTGTACAGGTGAAAACATTTACATAATTGGTTTGTGCAAAAATTTAATATAAGACAGGATACACCTCTCCTCTTCACGGCAAAACTGACAATTGAACAGCCTCCAGATAAGGAACAATAGAGACAAACTAGAAGACAATAACGTAATCATTAAGGGTACGATAAATTTCACTTAACCCACATTTGTGTAACAGCATAGACGAAACATTCAATATAACCCCGCTACAGAAACCTTCAAATCATTTAGCTTACGCCAACTGCCGCTGCATGTGTGACATACAATATTATTACTAGGTCAGGTGTTAGCCTTCATGTAAAATTGGCAATGACAGAAATTATTTTTCAATAGCCACGACCTGGGGTGGGGGAGGAGGTGTTTTGCCAAGCACGTGTCCCATTCAGCCACAAAATAATTGACCGAGATTCAAAAGGCTACGCGAATGTGCCATGAAATCTGGTTCTGGCTATTAATTATTGTCGCATTGTTCATTTTTCTAAAGACAGGATACAAGGAAGATAATATGAGATGCGGAGCAATCTTGTTTACTCAATTCAAAATATATGTATGCTCTGCTTTCAGTGCACACGACGACATCAAAGAATTCTGAAGCTGGCAAAAACGCTCATAAAGCTGTCACCAGCTAGTGGCTGAGAGTGAATATTATGAGACACATTTCTTCATATGGATGTCCTGACGGAAAGTAGACCACCACTATTGCGGAAGATGCATAAATAACGTCGCTATTCACATTTTATGCAAATAAACTCGTAGCACACAAGCATCCAGGCCTCATTTTCACCAAACGAAGATTGCCTGTCGTCTCCACATCACATTTTCTGTTATTCCCTCCACTCCTTGAATGTTGCGCCTTGTCTCAACCATTCGAAGGGTACGGATACGGCATGAACTATAAATACAGTTGAAAGAAAAGTGAAGACATTTTCAACGAACATGGCCGAAAGTTGCCGAACAGCAATGCAGTAAAACGCCTGTTGAATGGCAAATTAATAAAACGCTTTCACGCACACAGACAGAATCTGCTTAAGTGCAATATTGATCTAGGTTATGTTTATCAATCGGGTAACCCTGTTTTCTTATTTTGAAACAATACTCGGATGGTTATGCTATTAAAAATCACTGTTGAATTCCAATCTACTTACTTTCAAGGCAATCCGTTCGATGAAAGAGCACAGCACAATAAGCGACTACCACCCGGCCTGGTAACCTTAATCTGTTCGGCTTGAAACCTTAAAAAAATCGCGCGATGTGAAGTTAGCTTTTAGCATGAATTCCGTTCGTCTAACCGCCTGATTCAATCGGGTCACGAGCATATATATAGATGACACTCGAAAAACAACCAGACAAAGTCCTATCTTCACAACTTGATGGGGGTCAGTAAGGTTACCAACAAATCCCGCATATCGACCACACATCCGCCCGAACGGTAACGATTTTTCATCCCGTCGTCGTCTCCGCGACTCAACCGACACAACGATTTCGTCCCGATATAGTCTATATGCGCTCTATGATCCACGCGATTCACATGCAGTTGCACAATTACCGTTAAATAGGACTCCGTTTCGAGTCAGGGCATCAGCAAAAACACTATACAGCAGTTTTCCTTTTAATTATAATTTGGCTTCGTTAGGAGTGTATTAGTGGTTTGGCCGCGCGCCTCGTATATGTGTACACAAAACGAACCATACAGCAAAAAGGATACACGAGCGAACGAGCTTAACAATGTTAAGTAACGCGGTAGATCTTACGGTATGTATCTGCAGCGCTCGAACGACGAACCGAAAACTTGGAAAATTTTCCTGCAGACGCGTTGTCCTTTCGTGATTCCGTTAAATTTTCACACGTCACATTTGTCGGAACTTTTTTTCTGATAATTGCATTATAAATTCATATTTAAATGTTTCATTTTATTGGTGAAACTGCAATTTCAATAGAGACCGAACCGAATCGCGTTTTCAAAATTACATACTACGGAAATGTACTAACACATGTACGTGTCGAACAGGAAGAGGTGGGTATCGCGTGAGCTTCGTCGCGTAGCTTTCCGGGCTATAAGTTTTCGCATGCAGACGTCAAAATTTTGTGCAGGAGTTGGGGGTTTCGTTCAGTTTCATAAAGTGCAGTCAAAGGTGGAGAATACCGGCATTGTTGAGACAGTGCAATCCAGGAACGTTCGAAATGGCATAAGCAAGGGTCGCAAAGATGCTTATCAACTTATAAAAAAATTGATACATCGATAAGGTTACACCTACTAATATTGCCAGGGAAAATAACACCAAAAAGGCAATCCAAATGGTCCTGTCTGAAAAAAGTAAGTTGTTCCTAAAAAGACAGGTTTTCTAGGAAATATGCAGTGAGATGCCAATATGCCTTGTTGTTACGCAAGGCAAAATAAAATCAATTTTTCATATAAAACCATTTTTTTGTTCTTGGTGTCTTTACAGACGGGCCCAATAAAATGTAAATATAGAAGCCCTAATTTTAGGCATTGCATGAATCTAAACCTAGAAATTGTTTTCGTATTGGTATTTTTATACACAAATGTAAGAAATGTGTATTACATTTCCATTTATTTTTTAGTTTGCGAGTGAAAATATTTTCAAGAAAAAAAAACTAGCTTTTTAGTCTCAAACTAAGCATTGAGTTATCTTTTCATACAAAGTATTTACTACGCCTCTGCCAGACTATTTCTCGCAAATAATAACCCCTTCAACTAACGTTTGCGTGGAGATACAAAAGCTCTCGTTACTCTTCTCAACTTAACGAAAGCTTTCCGAAAACCCAGCCATTCGTTATTATACATGTGTTCGGTTTGGCACTCAGCTGTTAAAGCATGTTACGTCAGTTGGCATGTCATGTATTTTCGGTTTCCACCGCCACCGCTCTCCCACTCATTCCCTTCCACAAAAGCTCATTTATATCATATCATAGGAGGCAAAGGGTTGCGAAAGCACACATAATTCAGCCACCACCATATATTTTCGGTTGCCGCATACACACCATAAATTTTCCGAGTCAAGACATGCAATTTTGTTTTGTAGGTTACCGGGACAGAGAGAAATCACCGAAAAGAAGGATCTACTAAGGAATTCTACCCCAGGACGCCAAACGGAGATGATGGGGTTTGGTTGGGTATGGTTCGGGTGAATGCGTTGTAAATTGCATGGTGCATTTTCTCGACCGAAAACTTGTGATTGAATGGTTCTTGTAGTAAGTCATTCAATCATATCGACAATAAATGAGGCTAGTGCAGGGATTGTTTTCTATTGCTGGGGTTACGAAGTCTGGAACGGTTCAAGAGGTAGCTGCTGGAAGATGATGCATTTCTTGTATTTATGCAGTTAAGTGTGCCAATGCACCCACGTTGAGGTTGGTAGTCTGAGGGCCGATTTCTCGTACACATTATGGGCTGGTTAGTCTTATCGTATGGGCAAGGCGCACACAACTTTCCGAAAGCTTTAAATTGCATTATATTGAATTAAATGTTTGTTTGCTTTGCATAGTTATGCGATATTTTTTTATACAATGGCGTAAGCAAGCAAAATATGGCGATATTATGCAAAACGAACAAAAATGCAATTTAATATAATGTAAAAGCTTTCAGATAATGGTGTGCGTCTTGTCTATATGATAAGACTAACCAGCCGGTAAGATGTACGAGAAATCGGCCCTATAATATAGTAAAGTATAACTGCATTATTGAAAAGATTGCCATTACTACAACTACACTATACTTATTCTTGCCAAAAGTCAAAATCGAAAGGAGGTGAGGTAATAATATCTTGCATTCTTTTTTTTTTGTTTTAACAGCATACTTGTAGTTTAAAGATATTTTTGGCTTTTTGTCTGCTATGCAGGAACATCATTCTTCTTCTTCTCTCTACCGTAACCCCTTGTGGGGCATGGTGCGTTCACTTAGCCGCACCAGCCATTCCGCACATGTGCGGAATTTTTGAAACACGCCGAGATTCGATTTCCGTACCTAGCATCGTAGAGTACAACTCAACCAAGTGAGCCACAGAGCGTGGCAGGAACATATACATTATGTACATACTTTAACTTTTCTATTCAATAAAATCAGCACAATTAAATTAATTCGATACTAAAAATTATGTTGATTGAATTTTGTTCTCAGATAAAAAATGCGTGAATTATGGCGTTGAGCCAGAAGGTGGTCAACTTCTTAAAACGTTATTATTTTACAAGCAATTTGAACAAAAATTATTCATAGTAACAACGAAATTCAAATTAATCCTTAACCCTCATCCAGCGGCAGATTTTCACAACGCTTGCCGGCGGCAAAGGTACACCTGTACCTTAGTAGTACATACATTTTGTATGAAAATCTTCACTGTTTCTATGAATTTTGACAGTAAAACCGTTAAATTATGTTGACTCGTCACAAATTAGTAACTGTTTTTGCCGAAGTGGATGTTTCAAGAAGTTGGATTAACGTGGATTTAATTTTTAGAGTGGGTAAATTTAGAAAATAGGCAAAATTTTGAAGAGCAAATTAAAAAAAAATGGGTTACTTGGAAATTTAATTTGACGAAGTCTAAAATTAATTTCAAATGAAAAGTAGAAAACGGTTCAAATTAAGTCATTAATGATTTAAGAAGAGTTTGGTATGTTTTTTGGAATTATGGAGTCTTTGTTTGCAATTTATCCCCCTCCCCCAATATATTATTCGGTTACTAGAATCCGTTACCACTAACGAAAAGAACATAATTATCACATTCTCAACATTTTTCTTAAAACAACAATGCTTGAAGCAATAAATATATTGGATAAATGTGTTGTTATACGAAAGGCAGGTCCTGTCAAGCAACATGCAAGTAGAATCGGTTCGAATAATTTTCTGCCTCCAATCTTTGGAAATCTAAACTCAGGCCAACTCCTATAGTGGAAAAATATCTAAAATAGTAATTGTGATTGTTTTTGGTTAATTATAATTCATTTTCTCACATATGTAATTAAATCCAAGGATCATTTGAAAAATCAAAACAAGAAACCGAAGACATCTGGCATAATCTGTAGTAGTTATCGATATTTATATGGTACCGACGACATACAATTCAACCAAGTTTACATATATGTATATGACCCAAACATCCAATTTTAGAAATTTGGTTGAATGCACCTGCTGGTTTTCAGCTCAAAAGGAATTCGGGTGGACGTCCCAAATTACACAAATAATAAATATTAGGTGATGGAATACAAATTATAGGAATTTGTGATAAAGAAAATCAACCGCTAAAATCCAAAATGTTAGCATTTGCTACAAACCTAATTACCACTAGATGTTATGGGGGAAGAAGGCGTAATACATTGTATTGGATGCCCCAAGCCATTACTTAAAAAAAGTTTGGTATACCAGTAAAAGTCTTCAGATTGATGTCAAATAACTAAAACCCGCTGTATGAGTTAGCCTAGTCTTATAAATCGTGGTTAAGGGAGGGAGGGTGTGGCAAAGGGGTGAAAATTCAGTTCTTTTTGCAAATATCTGGAAAACTATGAATCTGACCCTAAAATGTCCTGAGGGCGAAACAAACTACACAAAATTGCCTTTGTAATGATATGTAACACTCTAGACATTTCTCGGAAAATTATACCCTAGACCCAAAAGTATTATAGAGAATTTACATTTTTTGAGTTTTACATTTTCCACTGTAACTCGTGATAAAATAGACCTAGGGTCACAAGATCTTGTCCATTATGTTACAAACAAAATTTATTTGATTTGTATCAAAAATTGAAGTGCTCCGACAATTGACACCCCCTCACTCCTCCTTCTCTTCAAATTGAGCCAGGCAGATCAAATTTGGTGGGGTGCCTAGTCTATGCCCATTATGCTCCTTACCAAAAATTATTACCATCCGGTCAAAAATAAGGGTACCTCCCATACAAAGTGAACCAAAATTCTAACAAATTTCACATTTTTTCACTTCTAAATTCTATCTAAAGCGCAGTATAGACCTCAGGCGGAATGAAAATGAAATTTTTGTCCGCTGCGATTTTTTCAATGAAAATGCATGCTTACTGTCGTGGAACATGTCGGAAATGATGGGGAATTCCATAAGCTACAATCCGAATATGGTTCCAAAATTTTTCTCGGCCATTTTATGTATTATTTTTCGATTCCCCGGTATTTCACCGTGGAAAATATCTACTGACGGGGGAATCGAAAAATAGTACATAAAATGGGCGAGAAAAATTTTGGAACCATATTCGGATTGTAGCTTATGGAATTCCCCATCATTACCGACATGTTCCACGACAGTAAGCATGCATTTTCATTTAGAAAATCGCAGCGGACAAAAATTTCATTTTCATTTCGCCCGAGGTCTATTCAGGCCTTAAAATGGAAAAATAAAACTTATCTCTTAGGACGTCATTATAACAGTTAATTGTAGTCTTCTGAAAGTATATTCAAAAGTTTGTACCAGAGCGCGCCTTACAAGTACGAAAAATTGGTTTTGAAGGTTGCTAGTACTCGTTACTCGATATATGTAGGGCCACGAATAAGTGGATAAGTCGACTTATATCGAAAATGAGTTAAGTGCTTCAAACTACTCTTACAAAAATTCTGCGTAACATGGAGAAGTGCTTAAGCTTAAAACGCAACACTTTTTTAGTTAAAGAAATGTGCATTTCCAGACAACTCGGCTAAGTCTACTTGTACAGTTTTTTTCGGACCCCATTCTTTCTTCATTACCGTGGAGCATGATGCGTTGATGACTACCGTGTGTAGTGAGTGGCGACCGAACGATCACGGCCACATAGCACGACCATTGGCTGGGAATAATTAGATAAGTCGACTTGTTGTATTATTGAAATTGCGAATAAATGACATTCGGGTTGCCCCAATTTCGGCCTAAAATTGGAAATCACCCTCAACGAATGCAAATAACTATAGTTTCCAATGAATAAACGATAGAAAACTGGTTGTCACAGAACATATTAACCGTGACAGCTAACATACTCTATACGGGGTAATATTCATACAAATGCTAACCCGAAATCACATAGCAATCAGTTTTAATAAGCTTTTCAAATTTCGCCTAAATGTATGAAATCTCAATCACTTCCAGTTAGTTTTCCAATGACTAGTTAGTTTTCTTAACTGTAAAAAAGGCTTTAATATACCTAAAGACATTATCTTTTGAAAATTCATAGAATACGTAATTGTGTTGTTTTAGCGAATAAGTTATTAAAATTATCTATCGTCCCAGTGTATAAGTGGTCTCCAATTCGTGAAGTTACGCCATTATGGAAGTTCAATTGACGGGTCAACCGTTAGGTATTTTGTTAAAATTTATAAAAGCCAAATTACAGTAGACCACCTTAAAACCACATCTCCAACTGCAATTTACTAATCATATTTAAACCGATATCAGCTATGTCTGCAGGATATTGCTTTCAAATTCTAGATAACATAGAATTGTAGTTATAAAACATTATACCGAAAAATGTCTAACGGTTTAATTTACTAAAGGAGGATGGGCACTTTTGTATGAAAGTTGGTCGTTGAGTGAACTGCAATGAAACTGGTGTCAAATGAAAGGGCTATATTAGAGGGTAACTTATATATAAATTTTAGGCCCGTAAACACTGGGGTTCATGAGAAAGGACGACTTTTGTTCGTCCTTTGGGGCAATTTTGCCGATCTATAACTTTTGAAAGAATGAAGCTAGAGACTTGAAATTTTGTACAAGTGGTTTTTACTAGAGGATCTTACTTTTTGTAAAGTATGAATACAATGCGACCAATATTTCCTCTACCTCCCCTACAATTTTTTTAATTTTTTTGGTATAACTTTCGTCCGGATAGCAGTTGAATTGTCTTAATTGGTGAAATTATTCCCTACTATAGTACTATGCTACTGTAAAAGAATCAGGACGATTCCTTTAAAACAAAGGGTACTTTTGATACAAAAACCGTTTTCCCCTATATTCATTTTTTGCTTCTAAATTTGCGAAAAAAGCTCCAATTGAGCTGATTTTTTGGAAATTGCCTTCTTAGTGCGTTCTCGCTATGTCCTTTTCGTGGGAGCTCGCCAACACAAATATTAAGACCCCCTCCATACAAAAGTCCATTCCTTAAAATGCATTCATTAATGTTATGGGTTGTTATGTGAGTATATAAAAACCCAAACGCATTTTTTTCTCATCCCCTCGTCAAATTAGTCACACATATGGGAAAAACATACATTGTTTATTGCACTTAAACAAAACAAACATTAAAATTAGGTAACAAAAGGCTAATTTGGTCATTATTATATTATTACATCTAGTAAATGCTGCTCTGGAGGATTGAATTCTTCAAATCTGAATAATCCTACATACCATAAAACTGGCAGAATATGGGCGCAGCTTCCCACTGTTCGCCTGCCAGTAAGACAGTTGCAGTTATGCTCTATAATGGAATGTATACCATGCTGTTCTCTGTCAATTATCATGCCAACACATTTCAACATAGTAAATCCCCTCACGCAAATGCTCTGCAACATACGACCTAGCTAACTTTATATGATATGTGACTAAAGCGTGCAAAATCAAACAATCCTCTGTTAATCGAAGAAAGTATTCTAAAAATGAGAGGTTTGCTTCCATACCCACGAAATTACTTCGATGCCTATTTAAATTATAATCTCTACATATTTATAAAGACGGATTGATTCGGCTTATTAATGTTTTCATTAGTTATATTAATTATTTCAGGAGCCAAACGATGATCCTTGCAAAAGGCGTTTAAGAGACTAGCTCCTATTTTAAAGTCGTCAAACATGTGGGCAAGAGATCTATTAAAGTTAGTTTGACGAAAGAGCATATAAAATTGCTTCATCTTTCCGTTCATAACTTCTACTACCCACCGGCATATGATTATAAGTCTTGATCTATTCGCCTGTTCCGTGGTTAATTATGGCTTTCTCCCCTTTCCTTTGTAGGAGGTACATTAGCTTCATAACCATATGCTTCTAAAATACCAAAACTATCCCTAAATCCACGATCGAGAATCCTTTAACTTTTTACTCATCCGTTTCCATTGATAGTCCGATTTATACGACATACACGTTCAACGTTATGATATATTTTGGTAAAATTGTGTATTTTTTTGCGATACTTTACGTCGTTTAAGCCAAATTAACTTCTCAACTTTTGAAAATAGACTACATATATGTAAAGAGGATTTGTTCACTACAAAACAAAGATTTCATTTTATAAAATATATTTTATGTAATGATTTCGCAATATAGAAAGAATTAGATAAAAGTAGCAAAAACAACATTAAAAATTCGAAACTTTTGACTTTGAACGTGTATAATTTCAAAACGACTTAATATTTTTTAATCATTTTATCCATCAATGATAGTGAAAACTGTTAAGTATATTAGAAAATTAACTTCAAGTCTCTGAGTTACATATTTTTTCGGTAAATGTGATTTTAGTGCAGTAAGATTTTTAATTTTTTGTCAAAACTTAAATAGCCCATATCTCCGATCTCCCACTGTTAAGCTAAATATCGCTAGAGCAAACGTTAATCTACTCGTCCCAAGCTTTCATTTGACATACGTTTCATTGCTGTTCATCAAACGACCGTTTTGACCATCCTCCTTTACAAAACAATGGGGGCGTTACATACAGTCGACTCTCGATAATTTGAAATTCAAGGGAAAACTATTTAGATCCAATTTACCGAGAGTTTTTAAGGAATATGTTGAGAACGGCATAGCGAAGTAAGATCTACCAATGTAAAGAATATTTGTTATTTAAGTTTTTACGTGTATTTTTTTCAATGAATATTACTTATATTAATAAAGTTTCGTCTTAATTTTTCCTCGATCGACAAGCACTTATTGACACGCGGAACTATATTCGCTTATTAACTCACTCTTCAAATAGCTCACGGGAAACTAAATTCAAATCATTCAATAAATCTGATTTCCGGGAAGAAACGGTACATTAAGTGCATACCACATCATGCACCGGTAAAAATGTTAGTGTTCTCCCTCTGAATTCAAAATTGTAAAATTTATAAATTTCAATTTATAGAGCGGCAAACAAAATTTACTTCAATTTATAGAACGTTGAATTCATCTTGAATTCAATTTATCGAGCACTGGCAACCTGTTTCAAATTATAAAGCAACCCTTTCATACCCAAATTATGTATTTTAAGCGGAGAATTTTTCTAACAACATTATGTCGTTCAGTAGCCATCTTTTATAATATTTTCTTGAAAAAAATTTTTTTAAGTGCCATAGTTAACAAATTAGAGCATGACGCCATATGACACAATTGGGACTGAAAGGGCAGTTAACAAGTTCCATGTGAAAAATGAGATATTTGGTCGGCAAAAATCCTACATCGGAAATTTTTTTGTAGAATGGTTGGTGACGACCCCCAGATTATGGGAAAAAAAGTCCCAACCTTAAAAAAGGGGGAAAGGGGGAAATGAAGATCATTTTTCGTTTTTTGCGAGTATTTAAAAAACGACAAAAGATATAGAAAAATAGTCTGAGAACGAAAAAACTACATAAAATTATCATTGCAATGATATATAACACATTAGAGATCTATTCAATGATTCGGCGCTAGCTTAAAAATAAATTAGAACTTTTTCATTTTATACCTTTTGTAAAAGCCCCATAACTCTTGAAAGAATGTTAGTTCAGCCGTAAAATTTCGTATTCACAAAGTATTCACAATAAGTTCAATATTATTTTGGGAGAAACATTGAGTCGCTCCGATCAACGACCCCCATTATCCCCTATTTGAATTTGGCGAAAGGACATGTCCATAACTCCCCCCAAAATTAGAGCAGAGTGCTAAATTTTGGTTTATTACGATTGGAGCTCATAATCACCCCATCCCCCAAAAATTAGCTCATTCGGATAAAAAATAAGGGTGCCTTCCATACAGCAAGCAACTAGCATTTATATGAATAGGGGACTTACTGATTTGCCTTTCACGCCCAATGATGCCATATGGCATCATGCTCATGCAAAACCACTTTATAGGGTTTTCCTAAAAAAAAATCGAAAAATCTTTTGATTTTCTCTTCCAACCACCTCTTTACAAAATAAAACCATTAAAATGATTTGCATAAAATGATTATTATCAGGAAATGTGGGGAAATGGATAAATCAGTTTTTCGGCTTTATGACAATCGTCAAACCTTCTCTAAAATTTCATTAAAAATAACATCCCAAAATAAAAAATTTGACGCTGAAAAAAATCAACCAAGTATTACACTATTGAGAGATTCTAATATGACACAAAAAGTTAAATTTCATGATGCCATATGGCATCATTGGGAGCGAAAGGGTTAATTTATCGAGAGTACATAGATATATCGAGTTTAGTACATTTTTTCAATTTAACGAGAATTCTGGATGATAACTTCAAATTATCGAGCACTTCAATTTATCGAATTTGCAATTATCGCGAGTCGACTGTATATGGTTGACCCGATATAAATAAATAATAAAATTAACAAGATGTGTTCTAGACGCATCAGAAAAAAAGACAAATATCGCACCTTCGGATGAATTCGAAAGGGATGAAAAGGGTCCATTGTCCATCCAACATTTTTTCCTTCACTGCATTTTAGACACTTCAATTCACGACACATTGCACTTTCCGCGACGAAAACCGACCGTGAACCAATACTTTTCGTGTGAAGTTTGCCGCGACCCAACCCGATTCGCCTTTACCGCAATGTAAATTTTCCATCTGCTCAAGCCCATGATTTGACGTTTAAGTATATGGCCGTGTTCTGCTTCCGGGCTTGTATTAAGATGGCTTTGGTGTATAGCGTTTCATTTACAGAAGTCGCTAAATTCTTTTGAAGTGAATCCTCGTCCATTGTCTGATACACTATGGAATCTGGCAACCTTCGCATTGCAAATAGTTTTCTCAAGCGAGCGATATTTGGTCCTGACGCCGTAGTCGTAGAGGATACGATTGACGCATCAGTCCATCGTGAATGTATCTGTCACCATTAAGTACAGTTTGCTGTTGAAAAGCCCTGCATGATGGATGTTAATTCTTGACCAAGGGTTCGGAGCTAGTTCCCTCGGCGTAGTATACCTCGGCGGGTTTGATCCTGTCTCCTGGTAAGCGTGACAGCGTCCCACTAACTCAACTATCTTTCGTTCGATAGCTGGCCAATATACGTGCTGTCGCTGTCGGGCTAAAGTCTTAATTTTAACGACACCAGGGTGTGTTGTATGTAACGTCTCCACTCTCCAGTATACACTTTCGGGCCTTCTTTGGAATAATCAAACGTGTTCCCCACTAGAGACAATTTCCTTCAATGGAGATCTCGTTTCTTTTCGTGAAAAATGAATGTAGTTGTTTTCAACTTTCGGGCCATCCATTCCTTGCGAACTCCTCCGAAAACCTGCTTCAATTGGTCATCTTGAAGCGTCAATTTAGCTAATTCTTTCGAAGTGAATGCTGTTACATCCTAATGATCGATGTATTTGACTGATTCACCTGTTATGGGTGCACGACTAAAATAATCGCCATTTGACATTTTACTCCCAAGACGATATTGCAACTCATAGTCGATTAGATGACTTCCGGGCACGCTGTCTGACCCAAAATTCCTAGTGATGGCTTGTCATCACCTTGAATGAGCGTCCATACAAGAAATTATAAAACTTGTTTACGGCTGACACCACTGCTACCGCTTCTCGATCTATTTGTGCATACATCCACCCCGTGGCTGTTAATGGGTGAGGTTATACGAAACAAAACAGTTGCGTATGTTCCGCAAACACGTTTGCCGTTCAGACCCCCTAACTGCCATTTTGCGGATCAGAAATAATCTTCGGTTCTTTTCGTGTACATGTTTCACAAAGACAGACAAACGAAAAGAAAGGGAATTATTTCTTATCTGCAAAATTACATAGTTTAGGGGATCTGAACCATGGGCGTAGCCAGGGGGGGGGGCGGTCGCCCCCCCTGGTCGATGAAGATGGTAAAAAAATCCTTATCGATGTAGTAAAAAAATCGCTGCACTATACAACATTTTCAAACATTGTTTTTATTGCTACTCCGAGTGCTGCCGAAGAAGCCATGATCGGGACAGTTTGCAGTCAGGGTGCATACAAATAGATGACAGCGAGTGGCCTCCCGTAACTGACGGAGGCTGCGTACCAGCACACACATTTCACTTGTGAGTGTGCTACTGTGGCTGCGTGGATCCCATATTTCCTGTTTCATTTCATGGCTTCTGAGTACACAATTTCAACCGTTGGAATTCAACTTATTTTCATCTGAAAGGCTGACAAATGGTATACAGCTTTGCTTTGTTAGCCCTGGAAGGTCATGTTTCGTCGAATCGACTACGCATCATCAAATTTATCCTATTTTTCGTGACAATTCTCATTATTTGGAGCTGAGATTTCGTACATCACTTACCGTGCCAATGTACTTGCCGGGTAAATTGCGACTAGACGAAATAAGCAGAGTAAGTTGGATTTTTGGAAATTGGCGTGCTCGAAACGACGAAGGATGAACAACTCTAGTATTTCTTATGGTTGGTTGTCGATTGGACGATAAGTCTGTGTCTATACAACTAGCACGTTAAAAAATTTGGAAAAAATATTTACTAGGGCAAAAATAGGACAAATCAGGAAAATGTCTCAAAATTCATCCTCATTTTAGGAAGATTTCATTTCGAACTCATAAAAATCGGTTCCAAAATCGATGTTCTTCCATTCTAAATAAACTAACGATTGAAAATCTGTCAAATTTTATAAATAATTTGAGAAGGGTGATTTGTATGAGGCGTCCAAGTTGAGAGTCGTCGAATCGACGAAGCATGACCTTTCCGTACTAAAAATAAGCATGACCTTCCAGGGTTAAAGACCTTGTAAACAACGGGTCTCATACTCTCTTATTTCAGAATCTTTCAAGTTCTTCTTTAATATCATATCATTTCGGAGTGTATATAATTTCGCAAGCACTATATATTTCCTATCTGCACATGTACGGAAATTTTGGACCACGCCGAGATTCGATCTGCGGACCTCTAGATTACTAGCATCGTAGAGTGCGACTCAACAAAGTGTGCCACAGAGCGGTTCTTTCAAGTTATTAAATCAAAACTTATTTTCTAGCTGAATCATACCATCAATAAAATTTAGCCACTGTTAATACTTTGATAAATTTAGAGGAAATCTTATTAAAACCGTTAACCATATTTCAATCAATAAAGGATTTATAAATACTCTGACGATACTACTTTGCTAAGATGAAAGTGACAGACGAAACATTTTCGCAAGTGGTATATGCAGTCCGAGATGCAAAAAATGCACTGAAAATATACAAACTACGCCCTAAAAGGCAGATATTGGAGGCCAGTTGAATGTAATCAGAATGCAGAAGAAAATCATTCTTATCTCCATTTTAAAAATATGACTCTAAAATTAGCAAAAAAAAAAAAGAAATAACATGCGTGGCAGTCCACCAGTAAACTAGGGCCGCAGATGTGTGAGTGACATTCAATTTCCAAGATCTAAACTGCAGTTTTGTTGAGGTGTTGAGATCAACAGCACGCCCAGCAATGTTATTTATCCCCATAAATGGATACTTTGTTCACAATCTGAGCGACATCATAGTCCGTCACGTAGGTCGTGAGTTAGAAAAACACCATAAAATGAATTCGTTCACGGTGAGTCCTGAATCCATGACCCTGTGCACTAATCCAACCACAAGCCAGGCTACTCTAAAATTTGCTAACAATATTTCTGCGACCGGAAATTTCAACTCCTAAGAAAATCATGATTTTGAAAAAATTTAGGGATTGTCCCCCCCCCCCCTGACCGAAATCCTGGCTACGCCCATGATCTGAACGGCCAAAATATTTTCGGAACATTCGCAACCGTTTTGTTTCGTAACCTAACCCAATGTTCTCGAATAATATGCGATCAGCTTTTCTGATCCATCGTATATTGTGTGGAGGAGAACTGCCTCGACACCGATTGGTGAAGCAGCGGCCACTATCCCAACATTAGACTGTATTGAGTCAATACATGTTCGAACGATAATGCATTATATGCAACTTTTGTGTTGCCTCCTGTGTAAAACCCGATGAATAAAACCAAAAAAGTTTTTATTTAGCCTATATATTTCGAGCCGGATCGGCTCATCTTCAGGGCTTTCTTATTTATAAAAATTATCTTCCGTGTGTTGCATATATATAAAACACGGAAGATAATTTTTATAAATAAGAAAGCCCTGAAGATGAGCCGATCCGGCTCGAAATATATAGGCTAAATAAAAACTTTTTTGGTTTTATTCATCGGGTTTTACACAGGAGGCAACACAAAAGTTGCATATAAAAACTCAAACCCGGCAAAACAACACAATATCTCGGATAATGCATTCTTCGGCCGTTGTATGGCCTCTGGAGTGATTCGCCGTCCACTTCCATTCAGCCGTCTTTTCCAGAAGGTGTAAGGCCCGTGTAAGGGTTCGGCAATGTTCTCTTTACCCTTCGTAAATTGTTGATAGAAACCAATCAATCCCAGGAATGCTTGCAATTCCTTCTTGTTTGTAGGCAGGAGCGCCTTCTTAATAGCATACACCTTTCCTTCCATAGGCTGAATACCTTCATTTTGCTTGAAGATATTGAAAACGTTTCGTAACTTACACGCCATGTCCTTTTCGTTGTTAGCTATCACGATGATATCGTCAAAATAAGGAAGAAATCCTTGCAGTCCTCCTAGAATACTCTCCGATTGAAAAACTCCAGATGCGGATGCTATTTCAAATTGAAGGCTATTAACAACATACGTTCCTTTGTGCGCGGTTATCGCCTGCATTTTAGCCGAATCTTCATCCACTGTCAACTGCTGATATGTTTTAAGCTCCAGATTCGTGCTCAGTACGCCCAAAAAAAAAAACATAAACGAGACCACGGGTAAATTCGGGCGCGGCCGAAATTTGGATACCCTTCGCTCCCCTCGGGCTAAAAGTTTTTTTTTCGGTCGTACCTATGACTTTTTTTTATTTATTTTATTTTTTTCCTGCTCTCTTCACAAAAGTCCCGTTGCGTCGGCAAAACAATATTTTTGTGGGGTTTGTTTGGAATAAGTGGGCAAATAAAAATATTTAGTTACTTTGATAAAGACACATTAATTCAAGGTTTTGTGAAATTGGTGTTAAAAAATGTTTCTTAGAAGAACCAAAATGGGGGGTTGGGTTTGTATGGCAGCCCCATGACCCCATGGTCCGACTTGACGCATTCTTACATATATTATGTGCCATCTATAGAAATATATTTGTGTGAAATTTGGTGTATTTTGGTGCACAAATAAAAAAGTTTTTCTTAGAAGAACCAAATTTGGGGGATTAGGTTTGTATGGCAGCCCCATTACCCCATGGTCCGATTTTATCCATTCTTACATACGTTTTGTGTTATCAATAGAAACACATTTGTGTGGAATTTGGTTGAAATTGGTACACAAATAAAAAAGGTTTACTTAGAAGAACCTAATTTGGGGAAATGGGTTTGTATGGCAGCCCCATGACCCCATTGTCCGGTTTTACCTATTCAAACATACAAACTGCCTGAAGCAAAAAGAAGCATTTGTGCAATATTTTAGCTTCATAGCTTTTAAATTGGCCGAGTAAAACGCGTCGCAACAGACAGACAGACGGACAGACGAACATCGCCCAATCGACTCCCCAAGTCATGCTGATCATATATGTATACTTTCTTTTTATATGGTCGGAGATGCTTCCTTTAATGCGTTTCAAACTTCATGACAAAGCTAATATACCCTTTTACTCTATGAGCGAAGGGTATAAAAACAAAAAAAAAATCTCGACCATATTTTGCAATCACAAGTACTAGGTTTTTTACTTGCTTATTGAACTTTGAGCTAGGACACAAAAATTACTAATACTGATCGTCTTAGAGGCGCCACAGACCCTCCGATCGATCGGCCAGATTTTATGATCGCGAGATAAATCGGAAGGTATATGGGACCATCGGATTCAATTCTTTGATTTGACATGTGGAACGTATTGCAAATGCAATTTTCCGTACAGCTGTCATGAAAATCATGTGTTCTCAGTTGCTGATTTTTATACCCTTCGCTCATAGAGTGAAAGGGTATATTAACTTTGTCATGAAGTTTGTAACGCATTGAAATTGAAGGAAGCATCTCCGACCATATAAAAAGTATACATATATACATATATGATGACGAGATGAGTCGATTGGACGATGTCCGTCTGTCTGTCTGTCTGTCTGTCCGTCTGTTGCAGCGCGTTTTTCTCGGCCGCTATACAAGCTATGGAGCTGAAATTTTGCACACATGCAAATGCAACATGCATTATTGTTGCAGGCTGTTTGTATGTTTGAATCACCGAAATTGGATTACTGGATCATGAAGCTGCCATACAAACCAAGCCCCCCAATTTAAGTTCTTCTAGGAAAAACTTTTTTTATTTGTGCACCAATTCCAACCAAATTTCACACGAATTTGTTTCTATTGATGACACAAAATATATGTAGGAATGGATCAAATCGGACCATGAAGTCATGGGGCTGCCATACAAACCTAACCCCCCAAACTAGGTTCTTCTAAAAAAAACTTTTTGATTTGTGCATCAATTTCAACCAAATTTCGCACAAATGTGTTTCTATTGATTACACAAAACATATGTAAGAACAGTTCAAATTGGACAATGGGGGCCATACAAACCCGACCCCACAAATTAGGTTCTTCTAAGAAAACTTTTTTATTTGTGCACCAATTTCAACCAAATTTCACGCGAATGGATTTCTATTGATGACACAAAATATATGCAAGAATGAAACAAATTGGACCATGGGGTCATGGGCTGCCATACAAACCCAACCCCCCATTTTGGTTCTTCTAAGAAACATTTTTACAAACCAATTTCACAAAACCTTGAATTAATGTGTCTTTATCAAAGCAACAAAAAAGTTCAAAACAAATGGTATCGTACTATGGGGCTATGCTCCCGCATCCCCCAAATAAAATTTTCTGTGTAAATATTTTTATTTGCCCACTTATTCCAACCAAACCCCACAAAAATATTGTTTTGTCGACGCAACGGAACTTTTGTGCAGACGGTACGAAAAGAATGGGGGTGGGGGAATTAAATACATATCGTAGTTACGCCCGAAAAAAAACTTTTAGCCCGAGGGGAGCGAAGGGTATCCAAATTTCGGCCGCGCCCGAAATTAGCCTCGGTCTCGTTTTACATAAACCTGTAGTCGTTCTTCAATGCTGTGGTTGTGGCGGTCATTCTCCATCAAAGTAGCAATGGATGTTCATTTTCCATCGCCAAAAATGTTATTATTTTCGCTATTTTGTGTTGTGTCTTGTGGACCGTGAGACTGTCTATTTCAGATTGCCCGATAAATTGCCTAATGTATGTGCTGTACGGGCGGCAGATCGATTGTGGGCAATCGATTGCCCAATCGATCGGTCGAGAAATCGGTTTGTGGCGCCCTTTAGAGTGTAATAATAATAACACTAGATAATATTAAGTGAAGAGATCAAGCTACATATATGTACATATAGTTTAATATCAAAAGACATTATTATAGCAATGTATCGAATATCGAATTTTTTCACAAACTCCAATACAATATCACATCACTGCATCCATTACAGTAATAAAACTATAAAAATTCTGTACCCCATACAAGAAAATAAATCGTGTAATCGTTTATGATATTTCTTCCATTTGCCCGCACTATATGGATTTCTGCGAACATTATACAAGCCTAACGTTCACTCAAAATGAAAAGGAGAAAAAAAACTAATCCCTTTGGATTTGGATCATCTTTTCAGCTATTCATAGCACATAAACGATTGCTCCCCAGAAAGGAAAAAAAACACACACGAAACGGACAAACAAACATTATCCACGTGTATAATGGACAACGCAGGACACCAACGTGCACACATCATATAATGGAAAATGGAGGCTAAGATAACTGGAATTTATACAAATAGCATCCCGATATAATCGAATCGAAAAACTAGAAATCCATCTATACACAAGGATGAAAGTTGGGTTAGTCTGCTTATACGGCGAGTTAGAGAGAAAAGGACACAGTGTACCATTGAAATACTCGGAAACTTTTATCCTTAATATTCGGTATACGAAAACGAGACCGGTCGTTTATATATCCGGGACATGAATATCGGCCATCATCATCATCATCATTGTCATCGTTTTCATCGTTGACGACGACGAAGAAGATGATTTTCAAGGAAGAGTAGTATGTGTAAAATGCTTTAGCTATTTTCGGGTTTTTGCTTTTTTCTTTGTACGAAAGATTGCCATGGACAATCGAACGTAAGTGCACACGCATGGATCACGAAAGTGTCCCTTAGGCTGTCCTGACCTCGTTATAGCTCTCGGACGTTAGAATTCGAGGAGGAGGAGGAATATTTTAAATTGGTTCTCTTCAGTTAAGCTTTTAGTACATCTATGAATGTGCTTTAAAGTCGATTTATGCTAGTTTTATGGTTAATTTTCATTGCTTAATTTTCAACATTCAAGCACTCGCATTCGCAGTCCTGACAAAAAAAAATCCTTCTTATCAGTTTACGTCCTTGAGCCTATCACATTGTACCCTTTTTTGTCTTTATTTTTTTTTTGTAGTCAAGATTGTCGACAAGACAAGGAACCAGCTAAAGCACACTCCCCATTCCCGATATTGGAGAATCTAATTAAAAAAGGGATGGATACTGTCTAAGTGCGAACAAGTCCATTAACCCATTAACGACGAGACCCTAAAATCTTACCGATTGAGCCGAAATTTTCCACGTCGGCTTAAAATGGCTAAAAACACATTTTGTAGAAAAAAATTTTTTCCCCGGATGCCGGGTTCAGGCTCTCGGCACTGTTACATATATGTAACATCAGGCACTCGAAGTACTCGAGGGTGTTACATATATGTAACATCAGGCATGATACGGGGAAAGTGTATTCAAAGTACATTTTTGATTTTTTTTATAAAAAAAAAACATTTTAGTAAATTTTTTTTAATACAGCGAAAAATATATGGAAGCCGATATTTTACATGGATTTGGGAATGTAGATAATGCAACAATAACGTAGAAATAATACGAAATGTGTGCGAAAATTGAGCAGTCTTACAAAAATATTATGCCAAATATTGTATTATTTTATTTTATTATATATGTGTTTTTGCATGTGGAGTTGTTGTTGTTTTATTGAGAAGTTTCTTGAACATCCACAGAACTAATAGATTTTACAGTTTGTGAATAGGAAAAAAGTTTATAGAACTACAGTAGTTAACAATACAGATTTTGAGGATTATGGAAGATTTGCCAGTAAATTATAAAATTATTGTTTCATTTTTTTTGTCAATTTGTCCATCCGCCCAATTTGTCTAAAAAGGACTAAATAAAGAGCCTATAATTCCTCCTTGTCTATAATTTGGTCTACATTAGAAACCATTTCTTCTTTCGTAGCTCAAAATATATCTTTTTAAATATTATATTAGCAGAAATAAATAGAATAACTAATCCTTGGCCTCATGAAAATAAAGCCTTGACTCCTTGCTTCGGATACCCTTGAATCCGGCTATCATTTTAATCCACATAAGACAACTATTGTATCCATATTCCAGATTTCTAGAGCAATTCTAATCCGACTCTTAATATTTTTGGTATGTTATGCCAAATATGGCCGCTAAATTTGCCAGTCAAGAAGACACAAGGGTCTAGAAAATCATTTGACATGACTAATTTTAAGGAAAACCTAAATAATAGCATTTTTTTCTTTTAAATTTTAACATTTATGAAGACTATTTATGCTATTTTCCTAGATAAAAATGTCTTGTTAAAATACGGAATTTTAATTAATCCGGATTTTTTGAGGATCCGGACTTCTTTTTTTTGATAATTTATCCGGACTATCGCGTCACTAGTGTAAAAAATCCATAAAATAAAAAAAAACACTAAAAAAGTACATACTCATACACCTCGTATACGAAGAGTGCACTTTCCCCATATCAGGACGGATGTTACATATATGTAACAGTGTTATAAAAGTACTTATAAAACGTAAACTACGGACAATATTTATTTCATTTATTTTTTGTATTGTTTCAAAAAGACCATGTAATGACATACGATTAATTTTTTCCCAATTTTTTCCATACAATTAAATATAAAAATAAAATTCCTCTACTACTTTTGCCATCGTGACGATTTTCGTCAACATCGAAAAAACCGTCAGAAAGAAACCTCTATAGCTTCCACAATAGTCAATCAAATTTAGCTAAATTTATTTCTACGCATTGCTAATAGTGTCCAGTACAGAATAAAACACTTTTTAGGGCCGAATTAATATCCTATTCCTTTAGCAGCCGTTTGAACCAAAGGATGTCTTACTGTTACATATATGTAACATCAGGCATTAATGGGTTAAAATGTAAGAAGATTTCAAGGGATACTAAAAAAATGTCCTATTACAAAAGGCTGCGTAATACGCATTTCTACGTGCAGAAGTACCCTGGACAATCTATACACTTCTTTTTCTCTGTCCAAGAAGAACAAGAACGATGCCACAAAAATGTCCGTCAACCATCCTCCATTGTCGCGGACAAAGAAAGGGGTAATTAAAAGAATATGTATATCCTTTTGGAGTTTCTTTTTTCTCTTGTCGACAATACGAATATTACACTTTCGCCTTTATTTTCCATTATATGCAGTAACAATGATGATAATAATTTTTTGCTAGATTTTATTTTCATGTACACGATACAAAAAAAAAACGGGACACTTAATTTTCTTTACACTCCATGGGTATTTTTTTGACTAAAGATATTGTATTGTTTTTGTCATCCGCTTGTTCTTCTTTTCTCGGCAAAAGTGACAATTTTCAGTGATTGCTACAATATCGATTGGGGACGATCCTTTCTTGTCACGTGTACGGATCCTTTTTATGTCGAAAGAGCAAGGGAAACAAAACAAAAAGGAGGCAATGTTGGATACGTTATGGGTATATGTACACCACCTTAAAGAGGTGGCTTTATTTTCGTTTCATTGTTTTAGATAGAAGTGTCCTTTAAAATTTGCGAAATAGATAAAAGATTAGGTCGGATTCGTTTTTTTAGAATACACCTTGCCAAATGTTGACAGTACAAAAGATGGAGTACGAGATTGAAGATTGTTATGTCGCAAAAATATAACACCTAGCTCAGACAGAGTATCCTTAATGTGATTCATTTAATTGAACAATGATATAGAGTGAATTTTTGCCTCGTGTCAGAAGCTTCGAAAAGTGATGTATGCTATAAACAGTTAAAGGTCGGCAATGATGTTGTCATCCTCAATCAGAATCTTAGCTAATAATCCAGGTTACATTTTTACCTCAACCATATCATACCAAAAGTCTTGCCCGAGAACTAATGAATCCTCCCCATCTTACCTTCATATCCGCAGCCCACACAAATAGCAATGAAACTCACTATACTAGACAATGCTCATGTATCGTGTATCCTTATATTCGGAACCTACTTCAGTCTGCTCACGTAAATAAACCTTGCAGATACCCATACTACTCCCTACTGTACTTATAAAACGGATCGATTTGAAGCTGTAATCTGGACTCCAATTATATTAATTGAAGTTGCCAATGTGCTGACATTTTCAATTGTACGTGACTGCCGTTATCGTAGCTAGATTTCCACTAAGTAATCCTTCAGCAACGAAACCGGCGAAGGCGAATGAGGACAATCTTATCGTCAATATACGGATAAAAGATATATCCGTGTCCGTGTGTAGGGCTGTAGGCTTCAAGTTACTAAAACTCGGACATATAGTCGGATCATTGAAGGAAGGTGAACATAAAAGTTGGCCTCCTCTTCCTTTAGATCAGAAAAATGTAATGTTGAGTGTGTATAGTGTAGCAATGTAGGCGCAATAAAAAGAAAAATGAGAGATGTGTGTTGTCCATTGAGCAGCAAGGTTACGTGATTTTTGCTGGTTTATGACGGAAGTAGGATGAAATGGAAGTTGTAGTGAAAGAAAATTCAACGGACGACGAGAACTGCATTAATTTGAAAGATATGCACATTCGTGTGCCAAGTTGACTGTTTTTGTGTTAATGAAATTGGCAGGATAATCCGTGGCAAGCATCTCCTAGGTCCTCCGTCGTACCGGTTGTTGTCAAATCAATGGCGCCACGGGTAAGGATTGCTTAATTTTTTTTCGGTGCAATGGGGAGTGAAAAAGTGAAAGGTATCCAGCATGGCATCCACGCCACCGCCACTATTCACATCGGACACATTCTGCATCGTATCATCTGAACACAATTATGTTTATTTTTTTTTTTTTTTCAAAAATGTTGCAAATTGTAAATTTGATCGAAACTTTAAAAATTAAAAAAAAAAAAAAAGACGCTGAGAGTATTTTTGTCCTTGATTGTTTCAAAAACCTGGACAGAAGGGTTTAACCAAATGTATCGAGGACGAGTTAAACAATTTAAAATTACATTTGCAATGATATTATAGCCCTCTATAAAAAACCGATATGCAGCATTTCCATTTGATGACAATAAGCTTTTAAAAGTTGAGCCAGGATACTTCGAGGAAATATTCACATTAAAATCGGTTACAAAGGAATCCAACACAAGTTTTGATCCCCTTCAGCAGCATAATATAACATAAGAAAATAGAAGCAAATCAAGTGGGGCTTCGTTACACTTAAAGACTTGTTCCAAATAGTTGAGTAATATCGTGTCGATTTAGTCTACCAATCCGTGAAAAAAATGCGGAAGTTTTTTTTTTCACTCTTTCTTTATGTATTATGGGGCACTGATTTCGAATCTGAACTTTGCATCCTAAAAAAAGTGCCGCAACATTGAAAAAAATAGGCAAAATTACCCAGATTTCAGGTTTTTTGCCCATAAAAAATAAACAGTGCATTTCCCGAAAAAATGTTTCAGTACAAAAATAATATAAACATCATTCCCTATAAAATGGCCGAAAATCATTTTTTTCTCAGACCCTCAGTTTGGGAGCTAGAGCTGGTAAAAGTACAGCCAATTTTTATCTTAACAAAAAAATATCTAACACCCTCTAGACGGCATCAGTTAAACATAATTAACTCTTGATTATGTTTCACTAATTCGTATGTCATGAGCTCATTCCCTTGATCATAATCGAATAACTTAATTTAAACATCATTAACAAAACGTCATTAAAATTCAATGATGTTTACTCGTCGTGTATTCCGGTCTCGACTACTATAAAAATATTCCCCCGCGTGGAAGGGACCTTGACGCGGTGCGGGGGCTTAGCGCTGCATACTGACCGAACACAGGACAACTAGGACAGTAGACTTACAAATGACAGAACAGAACTTCAACACACAGCCAACTAACATCTTCCAAATCCTAAACCTAAGGTGTAATGCGATCCGTGCCGATGGGTGAATGGCACCAGGGACAAATGGTGTCACAAACGGAGCTTCTGAGGAACCGGGCGAAACCTCAGAATAACTAGCCTTGCGTGCTTAAGGAGTCACTGAGCACGTGTACCTTCATTACCGCCATACTCGTGGGACCAAAATATGGAAACTATCAAGAACAACACAAAAACAAACACACAAACAACAGGGGTAGAACAAAACCAACCCGCCCAAGCTGAAGGTAATGGTTCAACCATAAGCCTAGCAGCGAAAGGTGAGGGAGGCATGTCCCAACCCTCGACGACACCCTCTCAGGGAAGTGCTTTCTGCACAAGACCAGAGAGGTCCGACGTGACAAAAACAACAACAAAAATGGGCCAACTAACCCTGAAAAATAAGAAACCGACGCTTTCCGGAGCTCAACGACGAAAGATCGCGATCGAAAAAGCGAGGGAAAGGGGTGAACCGATCAGGCCGCGACATAAGCGAACCCACGGCAAGCCTCAAAACCAGCCCGATGGGCCTAAAAACAACCCCCCCAAAAGAACAAGGTCAGAGTCCCAATCTCCCGCAGAAGGAGCAGAGAGAAAACGACCGAACACCGGGAACAGAGAAACTCCATCGAGGAAACCCGGACCATCAGGAGTAGCATCAAGGAGTACTTTTAAGGAAGCCCTCTGCTCCCTCAAAATGGCTGTGGTCCTGGACAGTTACCCAGCTGAAAAACTAACCACTGAGCAGGCAAAGGACATTCAGCGGGCTATCGTGACAGAGGTTTTTAAGTGTGAGCCATCCAAGGCCCCACTCTTCACCAATAGCTACCCGGACAAGGGCGTCCTTTATGTAACCTGCGCTAATCAGGAAGCCAAGCACTGGTTGAAGGTCACAATACCTTTCATCAACCCATGGGAGGGAGCAATCCTTCGCGTGGGCGATGCGAGGGAAGTGGTCAAAACCAGCAAAATTATGTTTCGGATTCCGAATACGGACGTAGTTGGTACGGAGGATCCGAAGCAGATCCTGTCGCTCCTCAAGACCCAAAACCAGGGGCTGCACACCGAGGAATGGAATGTCGTCGCATCCACGAAGGATAAAACCGGACTGAATCTGGTCGCCTGGATCGACGAAACTAGCCGGAAGGCGCTGGAGGCCAGAGACCACACAGGTTACTTTGGCCTAAACCAGATAACCTTCAAGGCGATATCCAAGCGGCCTCATGATGCTGAAGGTGGTCCAAATCAACCTTCAGCACAATAAAGCTGCAACCGCAGCACTAAGCCGCCTCATCGCAGCCGAGGGCGTGGATATAATCCTTATCCAAGAACCTTGGCTGTATAAGGGCAAAGTAGCCGGCTTAGGAACCACCGGAGGTAAGTTAATATACGATATAGCTTCTGGCAACGCCAGGACCTGCATCTATACTAAACCTAACATTAACATACTGCCACTATACAACCACATTTCCAGGGACCTAGTAGCGGTGAAGATAAATGGGAGTAGTAATCGGGAGCTCATCCTAGCTGCCGCATACTTCCCATACGATTCACAGACGCCTCCACCACCTCAAGAGCTGGAGGAACTGTTAACTAGCAGCGGAACACATACACCGCAGCTCATCATCGGAGCGGACGCAAACGCTCACCACACAGAGTGGGGAAGTTCCGATACGAACAAAAGGGGTGAGTATCTTTATGATTTCATAATCAAAGAAAACCTTGAAATTCTAAATAAGGGTACTGAGCCCACTTTTGTAACAACACGTCGAAGAGAGGTCATTGACATTACTTTAGCCACCTTCAACGTATCCCCTAACGTCCGCCATTGGCGGGTTTTACCCGAACCATCGCTATCGGACCACAGATACATAAGTATGGAAATCGATAAAGTTGATAAGCCAACTGAACTGTATCGAAATCCGAGAAAAACAAACTGGGACCTCTACAGAGAGTGCCTGACCATCAATCTGAATGAAATTCCCAGACACATTAAAACTACACTTTGTGTGGAGGCTGCAGCGGATCAACTGCAAGCCGCAATAAAAACCTCCTTCGAAGAGAGTTGCAGGTTAACGAGACGACACACCAATGCGAAATGCAAATGGTGGAACTCGAACCTGAACATTCTGCGTAAGAAGACACGTAAGCTTTTCAACGTAGCCAAAAGAACTGGGGATTGGGACACATACCGCTGCACCCTAACCCAGTATAGCAAAGAAATTAGGAAAGCCAAGAGGGAATCCTGGAGGAAGTTCTGCGAAGAAATAGAAAACTTGCATGAAGGAGCGAGACTCCAGAAGATTCTAGCCAAGGATCCAACAAACCCCATCGGAACACTTAAAAACTCCGATGGAAACCAAACAAAAACAGGTAAGGAGACCCTGGAAGTCCTCCTAGGGTCTCACTTTCCTGGATCAACGATAACATCGGAGCGCACAGACCAGTTGGATGACAACTCCCTTTTTCTCAGGGCTAACAAAGACGATTGGCGGATTGCGAACCAAATAGTAACTTATAATAGGGTGGAATGGGCGATCCACTCTTTCGAACCCTACAAATCACCAGGACCAGACGGTGTCTACCCAGCCCTGCTTCAGCAGGGTTTTACGACCCTGGCTCCGCTTTTACTAAGACTATTCAGAGCCAGCATAGCCTTAGGATACATCCCAATCACTTGGAAGCAGGTAAACGTAGCATTTCTGGCAAAGCCGGGGCGTGACCAAACCCTAGCGAAATCGTATAGACCAATAAGTCTTACCTCCTTCCTACTTAAGTCATTGGAAAAGCTCGTCGATAAACATATCAGGGAAAGGTGCCTGTCGCTTTTCCCGTTGCACCCAAACCAACATGCTTATCAGACAGGGAAATCATGTGAATCAGTACTACACCATCTAGGTGGGAAGATTGAGACCACATTAGAAATCAAAGAAATAGGGCTCGCGGCCTTCCTAGATATAGAGGGGGCCTTCGACAACACTTCCTTTGAATCTCTTGTACACGGCGCCTCGAGTCATGGAGTTCAAAACACCCTATGTCGGTGGATAAAATCAATGCTTCAAGGACGACAAGTACATGCAAAATTATTCGGTGAAACGATGTATACAGCTGTCCTCAAAGGTTGCCCACAGGGGGGTATACTTTCACCCCTCCTGTGGAACTTTGTAGTGGACAGCCTACTGGTCCAGCTAAATAATACTGGCTTCTATACCCTAGGATATGCCGATGACATCAGCATCCTTATAAGGGGAAAATATCCAGGAGTTATTTCTGAACTCATGCAACAAGCTCTAACCCAAGTGGAGGATTGGTGTAGGAGGGTAGGCCTATCGGTCAATCCCGCCAAAACAACATTAATAACCTTCAGTCGCAAATACAACTTGGAAGGGCTCATCGCTCCAACATTATTCAACCAACAACTGCAGTTTACCACGGAGGTAAAATATCTGGGAGTCACCCTTGATAACAAACTCACGTGGAACAAGCAGCTGCAAAACACAATTTCAAAAGGCAAACAGACCCTATATGCTACTAAAAGAGCAATAGGAAAAACGTGGGGATTAAAACCACGAATGATACACTGGATATACGAAGCTGTGGTCAAACCCCGTCTGACCTATGGCTCCATAGTCTGGTGGACTAAAATCAAGCAAAAAACAGCAGCAGCGAAGTTGGGATCAGTACAGAGACTGGCCTGCGCAAGCATAACCGGCGCCATGCGCAGTGCACCAACTTTAACTCTAGAGAAACTACTAGACCTGCCACCACTGGACCTCAAAATCACAGAAGAGGCTAGACTCGCAGCGTACAGACTCCAATCATCGAACATGTGGACACCACAAAGGGTAGGACACTGTACGATCACAGAAATCATTGCAAACCCAATCCTAGATATGGGCAGCGACTATACCCCGGCCATGTACACCTTCGACTCCAACATCCAAACCTCAACGGTTAGGGAAGACTGGAGTAAATGGAACGACAACCATCTATCAAATCACATTGTGTGGTACACTGATGGGTCGAAGACAGACGAAGGAACGGGGGCAGGAGTCTATACTAAAACCAACAACTATAGTATCTCCAAACCCCTAGGTCAATATACAACTGTCTTCCAGGCAGAACTTATAGCCATAAACCTTGCAACAGGGGAGAGTACTCGAAAGGGATATACCAATAAGACCATATATATTCTCTCCGACAGTCAAGCTGCTATAAAAGCAATTGCAAATCCCAAAACAACCTCTAAATTGGTTTGGGAATGCCAACAAAATCTCAAAAACCTAGCAATCCGAAACAAAGTAACTCTGAAATGGGTGAAAGGACATAAGGGGATCGAAGGAAATGAGAAAGCGGATGCCCTCGCAAGAGAGGGTTCCGAACTACCCTTAACTGGTCCTGAACCTGCAATCGGGATCAGTAAATCTACTGCCAGAACCGTTGCCAGACGATGGACCGAGGATAAATTCCAAGACCGATGGAGACTCGCTGAAGGGCTCAGGCATAGCAAGCGCATGCTGGAATCTAACTGGCATACCAGCTGCACCGAAGCCCTCAGTCTTAGTAAAACGAACCTCAGGGCAGTGACAGGCCTTATAACCGGTCATTGCACCCTACGGAAACATCTGCATACAATAGGGATCTACACACAAGACCCACTATGTCGCCTCTGTAACGAAGATGAGGAATCAGCCTCGCACGTTATTTTCGAATGTCCCGCTCTTATGAGCTGGAGACAAAACTTCTTTGGGGCTCAAACCACCAGTATGGGTGCACCCAAAGTAAACCTGGTTAGCTTTCTTCTAAGCCTTTTACGTAGGACAGAGCTCATAACCTGAAATTTTCTCGCTTAGATGGGTAATACAATAAGCCAGCAGGCTGCAGTACCGGGCGCAACCAGCCCAACCTATCTCAGCGCCATATCCATCCATCCATCCATCCATCCACTATAAAAATATTGGAATTCTGGAAGGAACAGCTGATTTGGGCTGTCAAGTCATGTTAAATTTCAACCGAAAAATGGAATAATCCATCTTAAGAAGGTAACACAATTAATAATTAATTAATTTTAAGCATATTGAATTGAACACAATTTATTTCAGCTCAATAACAAGCGAGCAGTTTGGCGGTAGGATGACATCCCTAGTTTGCAACTTAAAGAGCCGATTTTTTGTGCAACATCAACAGTGAACAAAATATATTTATGTCCATAAAGTGAAAATTTAAATTAGAAGTGATTAGGTTCGTTCGTGTTTGTGCGGGGAACAACAGATACAACCTAAATTTTGTTCGTGTATAATCCTTCACAATCAAATTTATATGCAAATTAGGGTATCCTGTTCCGTTCTGGAGAAGACTAGCAAACGTGTATAATCACTTCCACTTTTTTTATAGAAAGTGCTATTATATAACTCGATAGTTCTAAGCTGGATAGTTACTGTAATGTTAATATCAGTGCCTGTAAAAAACAGCGAAGGAAATAAAGTTTGTGGTCTTTATTTATTTACTCAACACTAAAACTTGATATTTATATACTTATTTTTGTTGTAATCAATTTTTAAAAGCACTTAATATTTTATTTAGTTGCGTCCGCACTGATCTGGCTTACGAACACCTCCGTTATTATTTGAGAAATATTTCCTCCTAATTGCTCACTCGTTTTGGATATGTCCTTGAGTTCATATTTTAGTATCATGCTTGAAACAGATTATAGTAGAAATATAATGGAAGCAGGAAGAGTAGCAGCGTTTCAATGCATTTTAAATCACGTCATCTATTTCAAATGCATTGTGCGGCTTTCTTCGGCAGCAGCAACGCGTCAAATATATTTCAAGCATTAGACACGTTGAATGCTGCCGAAGAAAGCACAATGTATTTTAAATGAGTGAACACATCACCCATTTAATATGCATTGGATCGCTGCTGCTGTTTCCATTCCATTTCTACATTATAGCCTATTGCTGCTTTAGAGAAGAAAACTAGCAAATTGTATTATAAAATTATTAATGCAAAAAGATATAAATAATAGTTAAACCCACAATTTACACTAATTGTAAAAAAAAATCAATTGCATGAGAATCCGGACTCTAATAAGTAAAATATTTAATTTTGACAGTTCAAATGTAATTATGTATGTTAGCCGTGTGTCACTAGACGACTTTAAACATGCTTGAGTTCAAATATCATTAACTCAAGTATGTTTAACTCCAATCATCTGTCTAGGGTGTAAGTTTCTCTATGATGATTTGTTTCACTTTACTATTTACATCATTAACAGTTTCAGCAGGATTCTCAATATTTTGCTTGTTGCAACTCGTTTCCCCTATCCACCGGCCAACCAAACACGTTTTTTTTTGCTGCCTAAAGAGATATAGAACAACTACTGGGCCTATCTACACGCGGAACAAGAACAAGATGAAAACCGTTTTTTTAGAAGAGATTCCTGAAGAGCCATGCACGGGAAAATTCAATTTTCATATAAAAAGCGGTTTTGAATTCGAGCTTCACCGACTAAAAAATATATTCAAATAGACAAACAATAAGGAAACCTGGGGACTTGTTTTTATCGATATTCTTTGGGCTAAAGTTGCCTAAATTTAGTAATGCTCTAGCTTCTAGACTACAGGTCAGACAAAAAAATTACATACGGCAATTTTGTAGGAAATAATGTTTACTTTACTTTTGTAGTACATCATTTTTCCGGGAAGCGAACCGTTTTCTTTTTATACGCAAAAAAACAAGAAATTTGGCATTTTTTGCTTAATTTTTTTGATGTTTAGGCACTTTTTTTAGGGTGCAAAGTTGATACTCGGAATCAGCGCTCCAAAATACATATAACGAAATTGAGAAATAAACTTATACATTTTTTTCCTAACGAAAATACGATATTATTGGGCTAATGGTAAAGCTCTTCGTTACAGTTCTTACTGGAAGAAAAATGATTTTACAGATAAATTCTTAAAAATATAGAATAAGGATTGTATGTCCACGTTGAACAAAAAGACACATGTCGAAAAATTTTCAGCAGTGCCACTGAAGATTAATAATAGCTAATAGCTCATCTATCTTAATTCAGCAATGTAAATTACCATAATAGGCTCTGGGCACAAAAGAATGTATAAACTGCATAAACATTCCTATCAAACTCTCGGTCGCCGGTCTTAATTTTCATGGTCCGCTCAATTATCTGATATTATTAACTACATCCAGAGTTCCGTGGTTCCGTGGAAATTGCATTCCTGACGGGATTAACATGCCAACAAAAATTTGTTGACCATATTTAATCTTCTTCTTCTTCCTTGCCTCGTTCTTTATACCGCTCCATGGTTTCGCGTTGCTCGACCTGCGGTATAGGCAGACGTGCCCCTCCGCTTCATGATATCCTCAATCTCCTCGCTCTTCGACGTCATGGAACCTACATTCCAGCTTGCAACCCTCAGCTTCTCCACAGTGTAGTTGGACTGCCTTATAGTGCTCGCCCCCGGAAACCGTCGAGCTCTGGCGCGAGCTAAGTTCGCCCCGGCATCACTCAACCGCATAGCAGAAGTAGTGCCCGGCGGGGTAGTGCTTATATTTGCGTGAATTTCCATAAGGCCTTCCATTCTTTTACACCTTTTGGAGAAAGGTTGTGTTTTGGCACTAGTGTGTGGAAAGAAGTAAATTTATGGACTTTCCTTTTACGTCCGCCGGCTATTTTCAGACACGGCAACCCATATACACACACACTAATCTATGGGAGATATCGTTGATGTTAAAATGTGCGTCAGGCTTCAGATGCAATGGTTGCCTGCTACCTTCGCATACTAGGGCCAAGCACCCTCTTGACCATGCATCCCTCGGCGCATGCTGATCCACCTTGGATTAGGGATTTTTTGTCACTGTAAGAGTTCTCATCTCTCCTGTCCCTTTTTTTGTCGCCTTTCATTCACCCATGCCACAGGGCAATTGACGTTATTTCATCAATAATCCGAAATCCTTATACCAGCAATAGAGCACATATCCCTATACAATAATATATTCTTCAAAAACTATAATCGTGAAAAATCTCAATAAAAACAGTCTAGAACGATTTTATTATGGTTAAATGGATTTACCAAGCCATGTTTTGTGAGTAGCGGGTTGCCATGAGGTCTAAAAAACTTGCTCTGCCAGAAACTAACTCTGCTCTGCTACTAACCTTCGAGGTTTTTTTGAGGAAAGAAAGATTGAGTTGCGTAATATTGGAGTTTCTCCTTAACGCATTATGTGAGAGCCAGAGCGTATGCTTCGCGGACCACATAGGGTCACCTCAGGGACCACCAGTGGTCGGCGGACCACCGGTTAAGAATCGTTGATTTAATCAGTGATGAAGGGAAATGTGGTTCAAGTCTGCCGCACTCAGGGCTGGCCCTAAGGGTGGGCGAACTGGGTGGTCGCCCAGGGCCACCATACTCTTAAGTGAAGGAGGCTTGGTGTTTTTGTATGATTGTATTTTCATAGTAGGCCATGAAATTAAATGACAATTGAAAAATAAAATAGAATCGGTCATTTTTCCTAGCGGAATGTCAAGCGCTTTTATGTTCCTGGTGTGGTTTTGCTATATTTCTGTGGTCAAATTACGCGAATAATAATCGACGCGTAGAATTAAGTTTATTTCACACGATCGTGTTTCGCATCAAGTGTTTTTCCGGGGTGTTTGTGAAGTGTGCCGCGAGAAAATCCATTTCAAGATATCACGACACATTCGATGGTTGTTGGCTGCTGCTAAGGTGTCCCATCGTCTTCTTTCCGTCTTTTGCGGTGACAACAAGGAATCGGTAGGAAAAGACGTTGTGCGTAGGTGAGTACACTGAGCTTGTAGTTGCTTGTATTGTTGTTATACTAATTGTGTAAGATCTGATTTATGGCGGACTATGTTTGCTGTGTGTACAGCACGGAAAATTACCAAGAGGTATTCTAAGATTCAGTATTGAGTGAGTGTTGTATGGAAAGGTTGTGGTTTCCCCCTTTCCGGAAAGTTATGATAGTTTGAGAGGTTGTGGTGTCTCCCCTCTCAGTGAGATGTTTAGAGCCGTGTGGGCTTCACCTCGGAGTTGGTCCCCTCCGATTGAGTCGTTGAGAGGTTGTGGTCGTCCCGCTCTCAGCGTTGTGTTTGTAGAAAGGTTGTGGTGTCTCCCCTTTCTACTTGTGATAAACTCGAGAGGGTGTGGTGTTCCCCCTCTTTGCACAGAGTTTACGTTTTGGAGAGGTTGTGGTGTTTCCCCTCTTCATGTTGTGTTGACGTTCGTAGAAAGGTTGTGGTGTCTCCCCTTTCTATTGGTGGTAAACTCGAGAGGTTGCGGTGTTTCCCCTCTTTGCACAGAGTTTACGTGTTGGAGAGGTTGTGGTGTCTCCCCTCTCCATGTTGAGTTGATGTTTGAAGAGGTTGTGGTGTCTCCCCTCTTCGTGTTGTGTGATTGAGAGGTTGTGGTGTTCCCCTCTCTGAAATTTGAGTAGAGGCGCGGTGCTCCGCTCCGGAGTTGATCCCCCTCTGTAATAGCTAGGAGGTTGTGGTTTCCCCCTCCGCAGTCTACCATAGAATACCGAATGAGAATGTTTTCGCCAGAAGTTGTGTGCCTTAGGTAGAAAGGCTTTACTTCTGGATATAGAAGAATTGAGGATGGTAGTGAAGTGGGATTGAACCAAGGAGAAGCAGCCGAATCAACCGATACATCCATCCTGCGTCTACCTCGCATTGCCGTTTGAATACCTGAGCCAGAATCAACCGATACAACGAGAAGCCGATGACCTATGCTGCGATGACCGATGCTGAGACGACGACGCCGACAAGTGGTTCTCCTTCGCTCTCCTCTTCTTCCTGTTTGTTGGCCGGGCCAACATAAAGATTTGAATTATTATTCGTTTACGTTTCAAATAACTTAATATCTTCAATGCGTGTAACTGCAGGCTCATTGGTTGTCTTTTTCTTATTACAGATGGTATCAGGCGGTATAGATCAGGTGAGTACTGTATTTTATGCATACAAATGTCCAGTACGCCATGTTCATTAAAAAAAAAGAAAAAAATTATATAACAAAATAAAGTTTGAGTCTCTTACATAAGGAACCTTTACTTTCAAGGGGTCACCACTCGAAAAGTAGATCACTTAAAGGGGGCCTCCACGCGACACCCGTAAAAAAATTAAAGTTAATGTAAAGTGAAATAACGATGATGTGATTTTATTGATAAGAAATCTGTTATAACATGAATAGGGATAAGACATCCATCCTTCTCTCTCCCTCTCTTTTTTGAAACAAATTGCAATATCTGCTGTCCAACATCACCATTGCTCTTTGATGTTTGTTAAAAATAACAGTGACAGTCGCACCGCTGATTTTCAGAATTTATCGAACAAAATTACCAACATCCAAGCTCGAGAAGGATAAACCTGAGATCATACCATGAAAATAAGCGCCAGCCAGTAGTGATGACACCAGAGGCCTCTACTCCACGAATTGATTTAATAAGAGAAGAAAGAAGAATAATAGACCTAGATCAACATTTTTGAATTACGGTATTCAGATCCTTGAATTTATGCTTTCTTAAGAGACCACGAAACCTGAGCATTGCGTCCATACAAAAATCTTAAAATAGAGATTAGTTACTGGAAATACTTTTCCTTCACAAGACGTGACACCTTCAGGTCACAAGGAGTTTGAAGTGGGGTGTATCTTAAAGAGGATAATTTAACCGCACGCACGCTACCGACGTCAGACCCATCAATGAGGATAGGAGTTTTCCGCATAGAAAACTGGCGGAAGCATTATTTATAGAAACACGATGCACCGCCTGTACAAAATTATCGGACTCTGTCTGCAAACAAGTAATTGATATTGGAGGCGAATTGTTGCGATAGCGGCTGATTATGCTACAGTAAAACATCGGAAGACATAAGGATAGCCACATAATATTTTTTTAGAAAATTTTTCTGGATTCTGGAATTTTTCCTTTCTCAATTTCTGGGTCTGGGAGGGGCCTTAGCCCCCTTAGTCCCTCCCGTGGTTGCGCCACTGCTTCCAATAACTTAAATAATCCACGCAAAGTTACGACACTCGCACTCGCTGAAATCGCCAGATGCAGGGGCGGCGCATAAGGGCCCGCGTGGCGGGGGGCCCACGAGATTTAGGGGCCCAAAAGCCACTTGAAAGATTCCTCGAACCATAAAAACAGCACAAAAGCAATATTCCGACGTAGATATTTTTTTCGAAGTGGAAACAAATGCTAAATGTATTGTTCCTCTTCTACCATAGGTGGAACATTTCATGTTGTCCTTACATTTTTGAAAGTTCATCAGACAATCCGGATCCTCAAATTTTCACAACAAAAAATCCCTTCTTCTTCAGAGTGCAGCAAAACTTTGGCCTTCTTTCATAATTCACTTGAAAATAGCTCGAAATCAGTACATTTTCCATAAGTAAATGCATGCAATGCAAACACACCATTTTTTGTTTTTGTTTTTGCGAAAAGATAAGTTAAACTTTCAAAATAGTTCTGCTCAATTTACTCTAAATTTATCTGAAATAACAAGTCGAGTTTCGGCTCTATGAACACATAAGTCTCCACCACGGAATAAATTGGAATTGGTATGGCTGTGGCATATGGCTAAAACGATTCTTTAGGTCCCTCTGCAAAAAGACTATCTTAAAACATTTTTTAAGATAGAGTCCAGCACCTGGAATGAAACCCATTATGTGGAGAAATTATCGAACTGAGGCCGGGCCTACGAACGTGATGTGATAGTTCATTCAAAAATTGTAGCATAGTCAGCAATCTTATGTTAGTGAATAGTAATCAACACTTTTCTAAAATAACAGAAAAACTACATCTATTACACTGAGACAAAATACACGTTCTGTACCTAATCAAGATTTTTTTTCTTAGTATGTAGTAGAACGTTTACATTTAACACTAAACTATCTTAAAACAATTCTGTTTCGCTTTAATTTGAGTACAAGTACTGTTATATTCTTATTTAGATAAAATGTTCTTACTTACTACGCCCAGAAATAAAACAGAATAGATTACTATATTGAATTTTATAATAAGGAAAAAACGTTCTTAAATTTGAAGGATTTCGTCTTCAAATCATAGGACCCCCGGATCGAATCCCACTGTAGGCAGGTAATTTACTATTTTTTACTGTTTTCGAAGCACAATGGGGTAAATTAAATGTCGCCAACACCAACAGAGATCAATGCTGAGCTGTGTGAGTTTTTTCATTTTAAAATAAAAAAATACGATTGATGAAATCAATAATTTAATAAACGTTACAACAAGAACGCCATTCTCAATTTAAGATTGCAAAGAGTCAAAATAACTCTTAGTTTTCGATTGATTGCACTCTGTTTTTCTCTTAGTGTAGGGGGGCCCACTCAAGAAATTGGCGGGAGGGCCCCGAGTGAAGTTGTTCCGCCACTGGTCAGATGGATGATATTTTGAATGTTTGGCGAGTGAAAAGCAGTTTGACAGCTGACAAAAATTTGCCAAATTGAAGTTTTCTTCAAATTGAAAGAAATGGTTGGAAACATTCTCATTAAGATATGCGTAACCCAAAAATAAATAAATAAATAAAAGTTTTCCTGAGATTTTTTAGTGAATGCTAGAAACATGATCATGAGCGAAGATTAGAATTCCGCAGGCTCTGAGATGATTAAGAAACAACTAACTGCCAGTGACAGCAGCTCCCATTATTTGCGTAAAACACTACAGTTGAAGTACTCATCAGTCGCGGAATTTGAAAGCATGGAAACCACTGGTCTAACGTAAGGGGAAAACATTCAGCCAATCAAGATCAGATACTTTTTGTTTATGTATTAGTAAGGGGGTAAGGTGCCACCATTATCGATTCGGCCCAGGCAGAGCCGTGCGAAGACAATATGGCGCCCGCGGGGCAAAATTTTGATCAAGGCGCCCGCAATGAAAATTCATACTTATTGTCATGGAACATGTCGCAAATGCTGGAAAGTTCTATAAGCTGCAATCCGAAAATAGATCCATAATTTTTCTCGGCCATTTTATGTATTTTTTCTATGGGTCATTAGTTATTTTTCACGATGAAATGACCGGGGAATCGAAAAATAATACACAAAAAGGCCCAGAAAAATGTTCGAACTTGTTTTCGGATTCCACGACATTAAGTATGCATTTTCATTGAAAAAATCGCAGCGGACAAAAATTGTTTTCTCCAAGTCTATCCAGGCCTTAACATAATATTACAACTGTATAACTAATGTGTCCTTGTTTGTGGCAAATATAAAAAAAAAACACTTATTTTATATTTTCGGTAACCTGTCCGTTACCACAAAAAACTTTATGTATTTCGGGAGCCACTTACTCCCTTCTTCAGTACAATGGTTACAATGCAGGGACGTAGCCAGGATTTTGTTTCGGGAGGGGTCCAACGGAATTTTCAGACGTGCGACAAATTTATTGTTGAAAAAGTGGATACACTAAATATTAGACTGGTATGTTATGAAACGTTGAGAATAGCTGGAACCGCGTAACCTGACTTTTTAGTGTAATTACCCAGCCAGCATTTAACACATTTGTAATCATTATTTCATGCAACACGCGTAAGCACATATTGCTTATTCCCAGCCAGCATTTAACACATTTGTAATCATTATTTCATGCAACACGCGTAAGCACATATTGCTTATTCATTCATCACGTTTTCATACAAGCAGTATATGACGATGTCCCCCTATTTCATGTATATACGCATTTGCGCCTTATTACGGATAATCATTATAAAATCGTTATTCGTAAACATTATGTAATAGTTACGTTGCATACATTTTTAATGCATCAATCGTAAAGACTACATAATCGTTAGTCATAAAGATTACGCAATACTTATGTAACATATATTTTTAATGCATTGCTCGTAAAGAATGTTAATGGCTTATACGAAATGGATCAATAATGCATGATTCGTGGAGATTAAAAATGAATTATGCTACATGTATTTATAATGGTTTATATGATTACTGAATATTATGGAATGAATGATATATTTTTTGAGAGATAGAGTTTTTAAGACGATATTCTTCAATGGAATTGAAAATATATGAACACTTGAATCAAATTAAATGTGTTCAAGTATATTTTACAAGTTGGCCTTGGTTACCTTGAATCATATCATATTAAAGCTTGATGTCTCATCTTTATTTTGTACCAATTTTATCAAAGCTTACTGATGATTTATGGAGAGAATCGGCCGGAGACAAAAAACCGACCGAAAATAGGATTATAGGTATTTGTATGAAAACAGTGTAACTCTAAGTTTTTTATATAAACAAAGCTTCTTGAAGGAAATTTTAGTATTCATTCGCATAGTTGCTACTATTCCTAACCTAAGAGGTTTGGTTTTCACAGAGTTTCAAACTCAAATTTGTGTGATTTGACCCAAAAACAGTCAATTTTTCATCTCAATTTTCTCCAACTTCTGCCAAGGAGAGGTGCCTGTACGATTCTTTTAAAAATTGGCTCATACTCTTATGGTCATTTCTTTCTTCCATAATTTTATTGTAGCTCCAATATTTCTAACAGTTTTTATACGTTAAGTGTTAGAAACTAGGGTTAATTTTAGCTCGAATTCAATACAATTCAATTCACACTGCTCCTAAAGATCTGCAATTGATAAAATCTATTCAAAGTATGTCGAAATCGAGCTAAAATTAACCCGTAGTTTTTTGCATTTAAAGGTCTGAATAGACCTCAGGCGGAATGAAAATTTTTGTCCGCTGTAATTTTCTCAATGAAAATGCATGCCTACTGTCGTGGAACATGTCGGAAATGATGGGGAATTCCATAAGCTACAATCTGAAAATGGTTCCAAAATTTTTCTCGGCCATTTTATGTATTATTTTCCGATTCCCCGGTCATTTCACCGTGGAAAATACCTAATGACCGCGGAATCGAAAAATAATACCTAAAATGGTCGAGGAAAATTATAGAACCATTTTTGGATTGTAGCTTATGGAATTTCGCAGAATTTGCCATATATTCCACGACAGTAAGTATGCATTTTCATTGAGAAAATTGCAGCGGACAAATATTTCATTTTCATTCCGCCCGAGGTCTATACAGGCCTTAAGGCATTCAAACTGTTAGAAATAATGAAGATAGGATAAAATGATGTAAGAAAGAAATTATCGTTAGACTATGCGCCAATTTTTAAAAGAATCGTACGAGCACCTCACCTTGGCAGAAGTTGCAGAAAATTGAGATGGAAAAATATATTGTTTTTGGGTCAAATCACAAAAATTTGACTTTGAAGTTCTGTAAAAACCGAACCTCTTATCGGATTTTAGTCCCGTTAGTTTTATTTTTTAGGTAAATTTGTTGGCTGTAGTAATCATCTTATTTTGCTATTCTGGCTAGTCTAGCTTTTGAGATATTGAAGTTTTAGTCGTACAAGAGAATTATTTTTTCAAAAATCTTCAAATGCCTGTGGCAGCTAAAGGGTTAAGCTAAGAGGGTATGTTCCATACAACTTTTTGCTGGAAAATACAACATGAGGAATCATAATTCGGTGCGTTTATACGGCAGTTGCCGGACACCCTGTATATATGTAAATTAACAAAAAACAAGCCTAGTAAAACGCGTCGCAACAGACGGACAGACGGACATCGTCAATCGACTCAGCTCGTCACGCTGATCATATATATACATATGTATTTTATATGGTCGGAGATGCTTCCTTCAATGCGTTACAAACTTTATGACAAAGTTAATATACCCTTTTCGCTTAATAAGCGAAGAGTATAAAAATTAGTTTTTGCGAGGTATCAAAATGAAGACCAATGGGACACTATGCGCTGCGCCCAATACCATACTACGCAGTGAATCACTAGTTATTTCAACGTTATCTATAAATCACCTGGCTTACGATTTCCGAATGTAGAAGGATTGTAAGTAAATGTTTTATCTAAAGTTTTTTTTCTAGTCATTAGTCATTAGATTATTTACAAGAGTAATGTGTATACAAAAATCTGTTGAGTTTTGAACAAACCGAGACCATGGTCCTTTTGGAACTAGGTAAATAAACTATCACTTACTTGCAACGTTATGATTTCAGACGCACAAAAAAGAATCATTTTAAACACAATAACACTGAGCAAAAGTACATCAAAAATAAATAATTACTTCACTGCAATCGCGACGTACACACTTTTTAAACACTTTCGTTTTAAAAAAAAGTTTGTTTTTCATCCGATTGTTGCGAACTTAGGTACGTAGTCTCAACGAACGGAAGAAATCACGAAAACTAAGCCCATCCAATATCCAAATAGTGGGTTTCAAATGAAAAGAAAAAAATAGCTATACATTGTAGTGAATAGCTGATGCGTGGGCATTCCTTCAGCTGGCCATCATGTGTTGCACTTCAACAGCGTGGTCTATCGATACAGAACGTCGATTTGTGATGCATGAAGTAAAGATTATTTTGGTCTATGTTTACGATATATGATGCCAATGCTGGCTGGGTATAACCATCATGAGTGAAAAGGATGTACCAGTGCCTCTTGCAGAACGCATCTTCTTCTTTTTTAGTCAAAGCAAATATAAAATCCGCGGAAACTTATCAAAAAGTACTAGAGAAGTTCCAGAATGAGTGCCTCTCTAAAACCCATGTGTATGAATGTTTTGAAAAGGCCGAAAAGTTGAGGGAAAGTTGCCACATGCGCGCCACCTAGTGTCACCAATGAAAACGTAAGCGCCGCCACCGTTGAAAAACTCATTGTGGAATACCGACGAAGTAGTGTACGCTACATGACTGGGGAGTTGGGCATAAACGTAAGTAGTATTGGGAAAATATTCATGAGCGGCTAGGCTACCGAAAATCTCAGGCAGATGAGTGCTAAAACCTCTGAATATTAAGTATAAATTCTGGCGCTCGGAAGTTTGTACACATCTTCTACAGCATTGAACGAATTGAGAAAGTTCCATTAAAAGTTTCAAAAGCTATGAAGAAGTAAAATTGTTTGTGCGAGAATGGGTCCGAGAAAAGCCGCGAGATTTTTACGAAAAAGATATCCAAAAGCTTGCCGGGAGGTGGCGAAAATGTTTACAGTGGTGTAGGGGAGACTAATAAGAAAAACTAATTTTTACCATTTGTATCTTTAAAATTGTTTTGCTTCGTTAAAACTTGAGCGTTTGGTCACAAAAAAAGGCTTAACTACATAAACATAACTATTACTTGCACAGACTATTAAAGCAGGCGTATATATTCCGTTTTTCAATAAAAGTAACAGATGCAAACTCTCACTTCATTCTTTATCTACTGGCTTCATGTACTTTTATATCTCCGCGATTAGCTAAGGCGAGCGAGAGCTAAGTTTAGTCCAACAATCGCCATGCGCAAAATATTTGGGAGCTTACCTTTCACTCGACCCAAAGGGCCGATAATCGCACGCAATTATTTTTGTTTTTATAAAAAAAACACAAGTCATCACGTACCTTCACGATTGATATTAGTCAAAATTTTCAAAAAAAATGTTTCCTTGAAAAAAAAGCTCTGTTTAAAGACTATTTTATCGCATTCTCTATTTTTATAGCAATGCTCAAAACCTTCGCAGCCGAAAGTTTAAAGTTCGAAGCTCGCATGAAAACACGTCCATACGGCCAATAAATAAAATCAGAGTGAATAATAATATTCGACAACAGACATTTTTTGCATAGATTCCGCGCAATTTATTTTGAAGGGTTGTGTTCAGAGAAGTGTGTATTCATATTTGGATTTATCTAGTTTTGAAAAGAAAACCTCACTTAAACCAATTTTCCATATCGGATATTTTTTATGATGTTCAGTCCCACAGAATTTAGAGAAAAGTATGTTACCGCCTGAATATTTTGATATTTTATACTGCAATCACTAAAAATTCCGTTATAATTGAAAACATTTAGGGAGGAGTCCGCACCCCATGGACCCCTCCCCTGGCTACGTGTCTGTTACAATGGAGTAAGTGGCTCCCGAAATACATAAAGTTTTTTGTGGTAACGGACAGGTTACCGAAAATATAAAATAAGTGTTTTTTTTTTATTACAACTGTAATTTGGCAAAATCCAACGCAATTTGCAGAAGTGCATATCCTATTTACGAATCGGGATTCGTCTGTATGTTGCAAAGTTCAAACCCTCCATTCCGATATCCTTTTGAAGGTAGATTTTCGACAACATAACCTAATTATAATAACTGTTAAGGCCCAGTTAAAATGCTTAAAATTCAAAGACAATCATGGCAGTTAATAAAGTTGCTTTCAAATTAAATTAAAAATCGTGAATATCAAAAATTATCTATTTCATGCCATTTGTGACAAAATACGAAACTCAAGCGCCCTTAAAACAAACCATTATTGCAGATCGTATAAAACTCATTGAAGCTACAGTCCCCTGTTCGCTAAGGAATAGAAATGATTTTAAAAGAGAATAACTTTGGTGGCCCTTATTATGTTGTACAAAGTGTATTTAACGAAATTGATGTACATAGTAGAAAATATGTTACAGCGAAGGACATTAGGAAAATTAATGTAAGAATTGACCTCGTGTATAATAAAACAATATTGTTAAACCATAAACAGTTAATTCAGCAGATTTTAATACCTTGAATCTAAAACAAGAGCTTCAATTTCGAAAAATACCATTCTCGCTCTTAGAGTTGTAAAATAATAACATGGTTTTTACGATTAATATTGCTTTTCAAATTAAAACATAGTTCAGAAAATAAACAAAAATTCCCAGCTTCTCTAATATTAGATTGTCTGTATCTTTCGTATCTTCTGTATCTTATTGTAGCAAAATCATCAATGATCTTATCTAAATCGAGCTGTTTCGAGATTTTATTCTCAATTAATATTATTGATAAATTGGTTAACCGTTCTTGGCCCATTGAAGATCTCAAATAATTCTTTATTATTTTGAGTTTGTTGAATCAACGTTCAGCAGAAGCAGCAGACACAGGTGTCGAAAATATTCTGTACGCCGTTTCCATGTATTTACAACTTGGTTAAGTCAAAGCTATGAATAAGTTGCAGTGTTTGGAAATGGTTCATATTTTGAAAATTTGGATTCTAGGATGGTAAAATTTTTTAACGCACTTAAAATTTCACTTTCATTTCATGTTCCTTAAAATAAGCTGAATACATTTGAGTCAGTTTGGTTACTTTTTCGACTAAGGTATCTTCGTCAAGGCTGGTCAGTTTTTCGTTAGATAAAATTCCAAAATCGTTTGCAACCGTTTTAAGCTTTTCAAACCTCCATTTAAGCTGCGTGATAATTGTGTCTAGGACTTTTATATAATTTCTGCGAAATTTTTCATTAGAGATTATTTCTGGAGTGTCATCATCAGCCTCATAACTAATCATTTTTCGAACTTTTCTTTTCGTTTTTTCTTTGAATTCTGGGACTATATCCAGAGATTAAGCGTGGACAATGTTGTAGTTGTATAATGTGTCAAGTCCTTTATTTCTCAATGTGTGCACGGACGAAATTGAACGAATGAATGAATGAAATTGAATGCTAAATCCTCCAATGTCTCAAAAAAAAATCGTTTGCCTGGTACTTATGAACTGTAGACACAGCCTGCTGCTTCGATTACCAACGAATACTCTGTTTGTTAGCGATACAGGCAAATAGCTTAAAAAGACATCCCATCTGAGAAGAGATGACGGCAAGAAAACAAACAAACTCTGAATTATTCCGAAAAATGGAATGTGTGCAATATAAGCTTTAAACTCAATCCCGTTTAAAGCTTCTATTGCATACCTCTGTATTTTCCTGCCATATTTGCGCCATTATCGGAGCTCGACAATATTTCAAATCTAGATCGTCGGACTTAGTAAGTCTTCAATTTCATTTGCCAATCCTTCACCAGTTTTGGACTTCGATTCGACAAATTTAAAAAGAAATCTTTATTTGTTCTTTATGCGATACGTCTGGTGTACAATCGAAAGAAATGGCATCGTGAATTTCTTTAATAATTGAACTCATCATTTCCTATCCTAAGCGAGTAGATACTTCATTTTGAATGTTATTCGAAAAGTATGTAATTTTTCGACCAGACCATTTGCCGCTAGTAGGCTGTTGACATTTTGCCGCCCCTACCAAGCTCTACGAGAGGGGCGTCAAGCTCAAAACCTGGTTTGGGCCAAAAAATATCACTGTCTTTCAGTTTGAGTGGGGCGCAGGATCAAAAATACGGAAAGTCTACAAAAATTTACGAGTATTATTACAAATTTGATTACACAAATATTTCCTTTAAAATACTATGGCTATAAATCTGAGGCACTAATGACATCGGTGTTATTGAAAAATCAATTTTTTCGATAAAATACTTCAATCGAATTAAAAAAAATTTTAAACAAGAAATTAAAAGGCAAAAATTTGTTTGATCTGTCAGTAACAATTTTTTTTTTGTTAGGCAGAAAACATAAGTAAACTTCGGACAGAAAGGTAGTTTTAAATAAGCAAAAATTAGTTTAGGAGGTGGTGTGAAACAATCGCATGCACCAGTAAAACTTGGCAAAAAATCGGGTACTTGGAATGAAATTGCAATGTATAGGAAATTTACTATTTTCTTATCAAGGGATCGGGGTATTTTTTTTGTCCAAGATACTCTTGTCCCATACTCTGAAAGGTTGCGAACAAATTATGTTGCAAACGTAGCAAATGAATATCGGTTTCGGCAGAGCCAATACCATTTTTCTGAACTGAATCTCGGGACAAAACCACTTCACCAAGGAGATATTTTGCCTGCACAAAATGGCTGCCCTAAACAAATATACAAATTATATATTTGTAAAATATATATTTTAATCTTGCATAATAATAATATGTTCCCAGTGGCTGAAAACCGATTGATTTCGCCTCTCGATTTCAAAAATCACCGAAAATTGTTCAGAGTGCATACTATTCGTGATTTCATATCACAACCAACATTATTATTTTGCCTATAAATCGTTCTAAGTTATAAAAAAATGCGCTGGTAACTTCAAACTGACCGTCCAAATAAGATTTTGGGAAAATTAAGAAAAGTGGTAACACACCAAACTGAACAATTTTTTTCGGGTGTCAGTTAAAATATCGGAGTGAGCCAAAATGACCTGAATAGGGGAATCAAGTTTGGATTTCATAAGGGTTTTAAAAAAAATATCTTAAAACCCCTACAAAAGACCTTTGTTGTGAATTTTAGCCTGCAAGCAAATGATAAGAGGTCTTTTCGCTTTTCGTCTTTAATAATAAATCGTTTCGTTGTCTGAAGCTCTGAGACAACTCTTCACTTATATGTGTCTCACTGAGGTACAAACACACTTTACGAGAAGAATAAGTGGTATTGGTATATGGCATGGGTTGAAATTTGTTATTTGCTCCAAATTTGCCACCCCCACAAAATCTGCCGCCCTAGGCTCCAGCCTACTCAGCCTACTGGTAAATCCGCCACTGCTGATAGACTACGACTTTCTCTTCAGTTTTGAATAATTTGCGAAATAACTTAAAAAATGTATGTACTCGTATTAACACTTTTTCTTTACAATTCCGATTTTCGTGTAGTGGGCGCCAGTTGTTGACTTCCAAACTAGCTTCCTATCAGTTTCCTTGACCACCATTTTAGCGTGTATAAATTGAAAAGTCCACTCTCAAAGGATTTCCGAAATTGAAAAAAAAAGTATGGGCTTAAAAAACGTATAACGATGTAAATAACTGTATACGACAGTTTAAAGCCTTTTGGTCACGGCGGCGGCGCCCCCTTCGAACACGGCGACCGGGGCGTGTGCCCCCTTCGCCCCCCTCTTCGCACGGGCCTGGGCCCACCAGAGTGCTCAGGCCGGCCTTGGCCGCACTTCCAACATTTTTGACTATATTTACGCGAAAAGAAAAATTTCCGGAATTTTCGTACACCTAAGGTTTTTAAATTAAGTCCTCACTTTAGCAATATGTATTCACTTAAGGAATAAGTATAAGGGCATGCTTGTTTGCCCAAAACGTCACTTAGGCATTATATCATTTATTAAAATAATTTAATTCATTCATCATTAATCATTCTAATGAGTGTAGCTACACGGGGAACGACATTTCGAGAACTAAACCGGTTTTTATATGAAAATTGAATCTTTCCTTGCCTTGCTCCTCACGAATCTCTTCTAAAAAAAAACGGTTTTCATCTTGTTCTTGTTCCGCGTGTAGACAGGCCCAATGAAAGTAACTGACGGAGCGGAGCGCGAACGGTGGGTTGGTGAGCGCAGCGAGCAGGGGGCGAAGCCCCCTAGTATCTCTCTAAAATGTTAAGAGACGTAGGGGGCGTAGACTGGCGTAAAGATTATTTATAAGGGCTTAGACTTTAAATAATAGCAAAAAAAATATAAATAAATAAAATATTACATATAAGGTCAAACTCAAAGCATTTCCTCCTAAGTCCTAAACAAATTGTCTGCATTTCAATCTCTTCAACCTTCTCCACAGTGGATGATATTAATCTGTTCCTAATAATTGCATCTGCAAGAAAAACGACCACACCATGCAGCATAAACGTATAAAACAAGAAGTAATGATTGAAGAACAATTGGCCCCAACTTTCATCCCCTATGATAAAGCACCACCACCACTAGCCGGCACCACATCAAACCCCATTATGCTCCACCACGCTATGTTGTTCCAAGTCCCATTAGCCGCTAGGCCCACAAATGTTAGTGATACTCGACTGGGCCACCCAACCGCCCACTGACCATGTGGTGTATCTATGGTAGTATAAGTGTACATAAGACATAGTGAGTAAAGTATCGCTCTCTAATCGCTTATATACTTTAAATTTAAGAGTACAACCGGCATCTGTTCAGAAAATTGAAGAGAAATCTAGATGCAAAACATGCTCTAGGAAAAGATACATAGCCATAGATGAAGATGCCGAGAAGATACTACATACACTGTTCTGTTGGTTGACCGACACGAAAGTCGTCGGGGGGCGTGGATGAATTAAGTTAGATCTCGAAGAAGTGACGAAGTGCACGTTGTGTTGTGCGGTGGCTGCTTCGCCCAAAAAAAAATAGCAACAGCAGAGCAGATTGACGACGAAGTCATGTGAGATGTAACGCTCCATTGGACACAAAAGTGTATTTTGATGAGCTCCTTTGGAGGCGAAATGAAGCGTTTAATGCACCACAAAAATGAAAACACACAATGACGGACAGCAGATGAAAGAAATGTTTTTTTTTATCGTTTGTGGTGGACTCAAAATTTCGATTACATATCTTCATGTCGGCCTGTGATGGTACATATATGATTGACCGGTGAGCGAGGATGCCATGCCATGCCGGTATCTGAAATCTGAATGAATGGAAAATGGTTGGATACTGTGCTGGACTGGACCTCAAGAACGTCTCAAGAAAGAAGAATACAGTTTTAAGAGAGACTCATTCAGCTTCGTATTTTTTCGGATATATTTATGTACTTAAATATCTTTGATTGTTGAAGCGATTGAAGAAGAATTGTCGCAACTCTCCAACCAGGCGAATTTTCTGATTCCGCCCGCTTCTCACCCGCTCTCATTGTGTACCCGCAATTGTCCAGCAACAATAATTCGTCTTCTTGGATTGTCTTCGGTTCGGACAAGAAGTGAAGAAGGTGCCTCATCGGTAAAGACGTGCACACAAGAAGTAAAGTAGTTCGGGGAAGGTGGAAGATGCGCATCCCAAAGCATCGTTATGTCGTATGGTCGCGTGTGTAGTTTCATATGAAGACTGTGAGGAGTCTTATGTGGTGTTGTTGCTGTACTTTCGGTGGTGAGTGTTGTGTGTGCGCAGGTTTCACTACATTCTACCCACACGGTGTTCGCGGTCGTACTCGCTCCGTACACGGTCCAATCGTGTGAAGTACTTTCAGTACATTTTTGGCAATCAGGCGGGTTGGAAGTGCACGCGTCCTCGCCATTGCGATCTTGCGTTCACTGCACCTCAACTTGTTCATACTACAGTTGACTCATCATCATAACTTCGTGCCACACCACCTGCATTGTGTGTGCATAAATTGTTGTTTTCGTGGTGGGTGCATTTTTGCAACATATTATTCTTCCGCGTTCAGAGCCCCCCACTCCCCGCCCCTTCGCGAAGAACAACCTCATTGACTGATTCTGTGCTGCTGCAACTTGGACTATACGGTTCTGTGCATTCGGTGATAACGGGAGTGTGTTTTGGTAGTACGTTACGCGAGATTCAACCCCCGTGAATTATTATCAGCGCTTTTGTATACGAGACGAGTCTACGTTACGGTGTGGAATTTCGGATATATCGCGGATTTTTTCGTCTGGTTTGTTTGTTTTGATTTTTCTTATGTATTTTGAGTGCAATCCTGCCCGTTGTTTGGCTTGACTAGTACGGCAGTACATAGTGTGGGAGGTGGTGAATTTTTCCGCGTTTTGTTTTTCATCTCGGATTGCGCGATTCTAAAATCGACACGAGAATCATGTGCTACTGTTGTTCCGCTTACTATCGCGTTACGCTTTGATAACAGTGCAATAACAGCAAGGACATTCGGCTGAGTGTATATGTGTGGTGGATGCATCAAATGTTGCAATTGACCTTGCAGAAATGTTGCAATAAATGCGCGACGGCCTGTCCCGAGTTTGAGGAAATGTTGCTTGCCGAGTCTGTGGTGATATAGTGTAAAAAGTAAATTGTGACAGTTCGTGTCCTGTGATTTAAGGATATACAGAGTTCGTTTTATTTATTTGCTGGAATTTAAAAAGGAGTGAAAAGTATTGCACTGATATACTGAATTGGCGGAAATCGGTGAAATTGTGTTAAATTTAATGCATTTCAACATTTAAGGGTTTAGTGTCTTTTTTTCAAGTGAAACACATCTAATGTTTGTGTAATACATATGTAATAAGTTATCATCCTATTGGCAATCAGTTCCTGAATATCTAATACGTATTCCTTGAAACTCCCGGTTGTTTTCTATACACAAATACATATAAAATCCTCGTATGCAGGACGAAAAATCGATTTGACTCTTTAATAGATTTTGCTACAGCTCCCTGTTCTCTACGTTTGACTACCCTTTATTAACCCTTCAGTTATAAGTGCATCGTGAGAACGTTCATTGAAAACTTGAAAAGTTTTGTGTGTATTTAGATTTTTGGATTATCTTTACGGATATTGTTGGATTTGTCTGTTTTGGTGAAATAATTGGTGTAATAATAAAATTTAAAACAGAAAAGTGTCGGAAGAAAAAAAATATTTAAAACGAAAAATTGTTTCCTATTTGAAGTTCCTGTGTTAAATCCGTCGGTTTTATTGCATTTGTTTTTATCCTGGTGATAAAGGCATCAAATTGTTTCATTCTTTCGATATATGAGTTTAAACCGAAGAAGTGGTAAGATTTTATATTTATTGATAAACTTTTATCATTGGCAATTAAATAGCATTGATAAAACTAGGATGTTATAGTCCGGTAATGAAATACAGTTGAACTTCCGATAAGTGGACACCATTCGGGAATTAGAGTCTCTCTCGTTACCGGGCTCCATCGGGACAACTAATTTTGTCCGCTTATTGGAGGTGTCCGTTTAATAGAATGTCTGTTTTTTCAATCTTCTTTTTTTCGAACCTACAACAAAAAATAAAGAAATCACACCAAAATTTCTAAATTATTGCTCATAATTTGTGTATGCATTAACAAAACCAGCAGACAAATTTCGCCAAAAATACTGAATTATTGGGCAAAATTTCTGAATGCATGAACAAAAAATTGCAATGCCTCCAAAATTCACAAATAAGTATTACCAAACAAAGTTCACCTCTGTGGCCTAGGCCTTGATGGTGCAAAGGGAAGCCATCGATGAACTGTCCGCTTATTAGAGGCTAAGTCGCAAAAATAAGGGAAGACCGTGTCCGGTTAATGGTATCCATTTTGTATGAAAACACTGCATTATTGTAATGGAACTTGAAAAAAATGTGAATAAAAAAGTTGGCTGGTTATGGACAGTGTCCCGCGTTTAGGGAGCGTATACTGTAATTTCATAAAACTTTAGACCGCGCTCCAAACCATTCAAAAACCGCGAGATAAATTTCTAGTAGCGATGGGTTTGCGAACAGCTTTTATTCATTTCATTCCCATGCTCTGGTGACTTTTTCAAAATAACTTTAACCTTTAGTACCCGTTTTTGACGTTTCTGAAACATTTCTCTCTCTGGAAATTCTAATATAACTTACACTTTTTCTTCAATGGCAAATTTCTTCCGTCACTTATTTTTACCAAATAGAAAATTGCACGATTGAACGCCACGTTATCAATTGAAATTGAAATTTCTAAAAACAAAATTACAAACACTTGCACTGAGAGAGATAAAAGAGGTTTGCATTTGTCGATATAATTTTGCAAATATCGGAAATTGGGACTAGGATTTATACAACCCATTTTCCGTTAATCACAAAACGCTTTCTTCGAAATACAATTCTGATGGAATTTATTTGCGGAACAGTCCGTTCCGACTAGCTTGTTGAGAATGGGCATAAAAGTACGGCTATGAGAGTGACCCGCTATTAGAAGTTTTTTTCCTAGAATAACGTTGGAAAGATAAAAGTGTCCGTTTATGAGAAATGTCCGGTTATTACAAATGTCTGTTTAGGGTAGTTCGACTGTGACTCGGTTGAGCATGCTATTGATCATGCACCCCGAAATAAGCTGTCAAGATCTATGGAAAATTAAATTAACGAAATTAATTGCAAATGTCATTATTTACTACATGAAATGAAATGAGAATTTTTGAACAAATTTAAAATTTATTTCTTGTGTTAAAAAAGAAACAAAGTGTTAGCATTTTCGAGTCATATTGGATGTCGCACAATATAGGACTTGATCATACTTACAGCGAAAACAGTGCTGTTAATTTTGACGGTTTTCTGCAATTTTCCTTTGTTGGCAGATCACAATTTTAGGCCACTTTGTTGCACTTTTTTCAAATACATAAACAACAAAGAATCACCACACCTTCTCTAAACAGGGTTGGTATAGTCTTTCTAAAAAGTTGCACGTAAATGTTCACCTAAAAGTTGAGGGCATAATTGTATTGTGCGAGATCAATTCTGATTTTGTATAAACAAACTCTGTCCCTATCAAGTATACTCGTTATTGTCATATCATACAATTTTCAATCCACCAATTACTTTAATATATTAATTCTGCGAAAACGAATTTATTTTAGTATAAAACCCAACTAGCATTTTTAGTAGCGAAAACATAGAGGCCACTCCAATATTCCCTTTTAAAGTAGCAGTTACTTGCAATCGTTCGGTAGTAGGCACCTTTTTGTCACCGAAATACCACTAGTTTTGGGAAAGAAAAGTTTCATGCCGAGGAGCATTTTGCCACCAATAGGTTGCAACGTGTTTGTACCGCGCCAAACTAGTGGCATTGTATGTTCAACCACGCAACTGGTACGTTATGGATCTCGTCTTCGCAAACAATTATACAGGGTGTCCGGAAACTGCCGCATAAACGCACCGGATTATGATTCCTCCGTTGATTTCCAGCAAAAAAGTTGTACTGAACATACCCCCTCAGCTTAACCCTTTAGCTGCCACAGGCATTTAAAGATTTAAAAAAAAATCATTTTCTTGCACGACTTAAAGCCTAATATCTCCAAAGTTGGACCAGCTAGAATAGTGAAATAAAATGATTATTACAGCCAACAAATTTACCTGTAAAATAAAACTAACCACACTAAAATCGGATTAGAGGTTTGGTTTTTACAGGGCTTCAAAGTCAAATTTGCTTGATTTGACCCAAAAACAATCTTTTTTTCCATCCCAATTTTCTCCAACTTCTGCCAAGGCGAGGTGCTTGTACGATTTTTTTAAAAATTGGCGCATAGTCTAACGATGATTTCTTTCTTACATCATTTTATTCTAGCTCCATTATTTCTAACAGTTTTAGTACCTTAAGTGCAGAAAACTAGGGTTAATTTTGGCTCGATTTCGACATACTTTGAATAGATTTTACCAATTGCAGATCTTTAGGGGCAGTGTGAATTGAATTGTATTGAATTCGAGCTGAAATTAACCGTAGTTTTCTACACTTAACGTATAAAAACTGTTAGAAGTAATGGAGCTAGATCAAAATGATGTAAGAAAGATATGATCGTAAGACTATGCGCCAATTTTTAAAAGAATCGTACAAGCACCTTACTCTGGCAGAAGTTGGAGAAAATTGAGATGGGAAAAAAGATTGTTTTTGGGTAAAATCACGCAAATTTGACTTTGAAGCTCTGTAAAAACCAAACCTCTTATCCGATTTTAGTGTGGTTAGTTTTATTTTGCAGGCAAATTTGTTGGCAGTAATAATCAATTTATTTCACTATTCTAGTTGGTCTAGCTTTGGAGATATTAGGCTTTAAATCGTGCAAGAAAATGATTTTTTCAAAAATCTTTAAATGCCTGTGGCAGCTAAAGGGTTAAGCTGAGGGGGTATGTTCGTACAACTTTTTTGCTGGATATTAACTGAGGAATCATAATCCGGTGCGTTTATGCGGCAGTTTCCGGACACCCTGTATAGTTGTGAATATATATAAGTGAAAGTCCCATCAAATTTAGTAGTAAACATAATTGAATGAATATGAACATGTAAATCATATTACTCATACACATTTGCTAAAGTTGTGGTTTTATCAGTTCCATAAAATCAAAGAAAATGATCTGAAGGGAATGAATGCGGAGTAATAATTACATTTGATCATGAAAAATTCGTGCAAAGCCAATTGCACCGTGGAAGTGGTTAAATTCTACCTCGGAAAAAAGTAATGCCCTCCCATTTCTCGAATGATGTCTTAAAAAAGAATTGACAAAATTTAGCACAACTATAAAGTTAGCCTTTTCTCGCTCTAAATGTTCAGGAAACCAAAAAGTTACTTGAAAAAAAAAGAAATGCTCAATTTTTTTATGTGCAAAAAAACAGTTGCTTTTTTCGAATATATGATATGTATATGATTTTCTAAAAACCGTGGAAAATATGGCAACAAGTATTTGACAGCTTCAATTGGTGCTTGAACGTTTCCACTTCAACTTGGTATAGTTATGCTACGCTAGCAACTTCGTGGTTCCGAATTGTACTAGCAGGTAGCCAATCCTTCAAAGTTACAAAGAAATTATACGGCAGCGGTTTAAGATTAAGTTAAAATTTTGGTGACAAAAACCTGGCCGAAACTTGAATTAAGTGGCGGAATCAAAACCCTTAGCTCTCGCTACTTAAAATGTTGCTTGGGAATTATGTTACCGTTACTTTTACCGTTAATTTTTAAATTTGTTTTTAAAGAATTGTTAGGGCAATTTGTTTGAACAAAAACACCACCAATAAAATTGGTAAAAATTTTACCGTTATTGTGCTTTAATGGCCTTTCGTGATTCCAATTTCTAATTCAGTCTTAAAAGAAATTAAAATATGAAATTTTCGAATAAATTTTGAAAATTACGATTGTACAATTTTGCCCAAGTCAGAAGTTGCCTTGAATTTGCTTGGTGTACATTCCATGTTTTTTTACACGGTTAAAAATTCTGGTGTATTTTTTATACCAACTGATGGTGTAAAGCTCATTCATACATTTTTTGGTATAAATTTTAATAAACAGCGATGTATAAATTTTGTTTATATTAATTTTTATAAAATTTATCCGAAGCTTGTATTAAAATATTGAACTCGAGATGTTCGTATAAAAATTATACGAAGCTGTTTCAAAATTAATCCAAAAATACTATTGAAAATTATGCAGCATTTATATGAATCTTTTATCAGAACGTGTTATTGATTTTATACTATAAATTACAACTTGCATACCAATCGAGAATTCGTTTAATAATATTGAACTGATAGAAAAATTTTATACCAAAGTGAGGTAAAGTTTATCCTAAATTGTACATTTCTGAAAAAAATCATTGCATTCGCATTTGGAAAGGTGGACTTCGTGCGTCGCTGTGGCGCACCTGGTTGAGAGTGCATGCTAGTAATCTAGAGGTGCGGAGATCGAATCTCGGCGTGGTCGAAAATTTCTGTATGTGCGGATAGGAAATATACGAGTATAGTGCCTGCAACAGTATGTCCCAGAAGGGGTTTTCTGCAGGCATACATTATCCTTCAGATCTAAATGAATGTCGTTTTTTTTTAATTTTGAATAAAAAAATTGTATAGTTTTTATCATATATCTGGATAAATACTATTTACACCTTATTTGGATTATTTTTATCTTGTTAGCTTATAAAAATATTTTATACGCAATTAGCATGAACTGTATAGCTTCAACTGATAACTTCGATTAATAAAGAAGCTTGGTATAATTTTTATACAGAAAAGTCTATGGAACTATATGTATACCAAAATTTATAAAGTTTATACCATTTTTTTTAACCGTGTACTTTAAAAGTGAGTTTCTTCAAAATTTTGACATCAAAACACTAAAAGTAATATGTATACCGTTAGAAAGCCAACATACTGATGGAGCTTCTGTCAACTTTACAGACTTGACAGTTCAAAGTACCTTTATGAAATTATTGTTGATAATTTCAATGAAAAATCAATTTTCAAATTACTTTTCACTTACGATATGTGTGTCATGTGTCATGTAAATATGTTTTTCATAGCATCTCTCTGCACTTCCAATTTGTTTACAACCCTTAGAAATCGATCTTGGAACTTATTAACCTGAATTAGCATTTGATTATTATTAGTGCAATTTCAGAGAGTTTGGCCCTTCAATCGTAACAAAATGAGTTAAGAGCGTCAAAATCTAGAAATGCCGATACGTTTTTGCTGGAAAGCATTTTAAAACGTCTTGAATCTTTAAACTAAATAGGCATTTGTTGGCACTTTTCAAAAAGAATAATAACAGAAGCGATGCAGCACCGAATTAGCCGCCTGAAACCACTTTGCTCTGAATTTTCTAATTCTAATTGTCAAAATTACAACAAGCATCAGCCAAAAGAATATCCGGAAATGTGGAAATGGAGCGAATCGTTTTTCTTTTTTAAAAGCTTATGATATCTTTTATCTAGATAAACAAAAAAAAGTGCCAGCAAACACCACGTCCACCTTGCTCAAGAATGCATTTTTTTCGAAATCTTAAGCCATAAAAAATAACCCGCTTCATCCTTTTCTCGATAAAATTCAGCGCTTTCATCAAGGATCTATCGACAGAATGTTGCTGAATTTCACGGTCAACATTTGGTTGATTAAATACTTATCGTAGTACATAATTAAAATTAATATGTTTGATTTTTGGTACTGTTAAATTCCTCAGTATAATAATTTTTAATTGTCAAGCGCTTTTGATAAGCTTAGAATATAATGTAATATAATCGAGTCTCAACAATAACAAATTCGATACATGAATTGCTCGATAATTTGATTTTGTGAATTATTGATGAATTGTAAAAAGATAAAAACAAACTGCATACATTTTAGTACTCTCGATAAATAAAATCGGCAGATGGATTCCGAAGGTTTTATAAATTGCAACGGCCTAATGAAGAGCTTTATCGTATAGACAAGACGCACACCACTTGCCGAAAACTTGTATACCTTATACAGGGTGGCCCAATTGAACTGCAACTTTTGGCTAACTGATTTTTTTATTTATTTAATACATAATTTTATTGAACATAAGCAAAAATTGTGGAAATACAATTACATTTTTAAAATTTAATTCAAATTTTCGATGTGATCACCATTAGCGCGAACTATGACTTTGAGTCGGTTGACAAACGAATCGCACGCTGCACGAATGTGAGCCTCTGGTATTTTTGCCCATTCACGGGGAAGAGCTGCCTTGAGCGCATCAATACTCTGGTATCTTTTAGTGTTGACATGGGCCTGCAAAATCCCCCATATGGAGTAGTCCAGCGGACTCGCATCCGGTGAATGAGGAGGCCACTGTTCGATCGAAATGAATTTTGGAACTTTGTTTCTTAACCAGTCTTGGTTTTCGCGTGCTTTATGTGACGGTGCAGAGTCTTGTTGAAATATCCTTCTCTTTCAGTAAAATGTCTGCGTGCCCACGGCTTCAAAGCACCTTCCAAAACAATTTCTCGGTAAACATTGGCATTCATCTTGATGTCACGATCCAAAAACACTAGTGGAGATCGCCCATTCGCCGTCACGGCTGCTCAAACCATCACAAACGGTGGGGATTGAGTTTTGGTGGCCATCCGGATATCTAAATTCTCGGACGACCTTTCTGTTAGGAAGACACGATCGTTTTGTTTATTTATAAATTGCTCAATAGGGAAATTTTTCTCATCGGAGAAAACGATATTTGGTAATTGGCCACGTTCGTTCAATCGCACACTGCTACGTTTTACTTCCATCACGGATAAAAAAATGTTCACAACACTCAGGCGCAAACGCTTGCGGATGCTTAAACACAACAAGGTGAACTGTCGTGGAACAAAATATGTGGGCGATATCATTAGCGGTCACAGATTTACAGTTACCTACATTTGGTTGCAGTTCAATTGGGCCACCCTTTATTGAATTGAATGTTTATCTACTTGTCATAGTTACGCCATATTTGCTTCACACATATGGCGATACTATGCTTTATTTAAATATTGGAATCGGAATTAATGGAGTCTTCAGTAAAACATAGAATTCAGCCGCGAAAACATTTTCACGTGCAGTAACAAGATCCAAATTCCTTAAGAATGAGAATTTTTTTTAATTAAAATTTTTTTTAAATCCGACCTTTGTTCGAAATTGGGCCACTGGTTCACAAAAAACACATTTGGGCACACCTTGTTTACGTCAACTGCAAGAATTTGTGACAGGACTGGCCAACTTTAATTTTATAAGGACCTCTTTTTCTTGCGCAAAACTTTCTTTCGAAAAGCGAGTCCAATGAATGACGTTGATATAAAAATTGGGCATATAGGAGGAACTTAAGCCCTTAACCTCCAATTTAACCTTAATTTAGAGATGAATTTAATTTGGTTCTAATGACACATGGCGATTGTTCCCAAAGCAACTTTACAGTGGGATCGCACATAGACTAGATGCGACGTTAAATTAAAAATATTCACGAGCTAATTCACTATTTTTTACATTTTTCATGCATAGTTTTTACATTTTCTAGTTATGAAGAGTTCTTCTTTTAAAATCTCACGTTATTTGTACTTAACTTTTACAATCATATAATCCTAAAATAACGCGAAATGGTTCCAATATACAGTGCTGGAAGAAAAAGGTTGCTCAAGCCTTTTAATGGCCATTTTTCCCAATATTATTAAATGTTATTGGAATTAAAACTTTTCAGTGGGCCAGATAAAAACAAAGGACATATAAACGGTCTATTAATAGTTTGAATTTTATGAATGAGGTTGATTAACTTGAAATTGGGGGTTTTTTTTACAAAGGGGCTGAATTTAATGGAAAAATGAAACACTTTGGTGAAAGAAAATCTAATCACTCGTTAAATAGGTCAAAGGATGTATATTCCTCAACGCATTGTGGCATGGTATTTAAAAAAATCGGGGGGAGGGGGGGCACCTCTAAACCAAAAAAAGGCTCCGGTCGACCTAAGAAAACTGCACCTTTGGAAAATCGATTCATCATTTTACTAAGCTGTCGAAATCGATTTAACACATGGTCAGACATTAGGAATAATCTAGTTTGAGCAACTAGGAGTCGAATTTCGGCGAAGATGGTAAGTAATAGGCTCGTAAAAGCTAGATTAAAAAATAAATAACAGGCGCGACAATCCAGCATTGGACTAAGGCCGCAGGATGTGATAGTGACATCCTATTTCCAAGATCTTATCTGCTTTTTGTTGAGGTAATGAGATCAGCATCACGCTCAGCAGTGTTATTTATCCCCATAAATGGGTACTCGTTTAACATCTGAATGAGATCATAGTCCGTCACAAGCTCGTGAGTTCGAAAACACAATGATCCACGGTGAGATACGAACTCATGACCCTGTGCACCGAAGGTGCGCGCACTAACCGCTAGATCAGCCAGCTAGATTACTTGCGTTTAAACCTGTACATAAACCAGAATTTCAATTAAAAGTCAAGCGAAAACGTTTACGGTGGGCTGAGAAGCACATTCAATGGACTCAGGAGATATAGGATGGAGCCATTTTTTCAGATGAGTTCAAATTTAAGCTTTATTTAGGCGACGGGAGAATTCTAGTTCAGCGGGATCCTCGGGAAAGGCTTAGTGATGAATACATGGAGGCGCTAACTGTTAAGTTAGAAGGAGGAATGTGGGGCTGTTTTCGGGAGACAAGAGGGACTGAATATGCTTTATTCATTCAAAAATAACAGCTTCGGTCTACCTAAACGTCCTATAAGGCGAGCTGGAGCCTTGCGTGTAAAAGTTATTTGGTGATACCGGAAGATTTGCGTTCCAGCAGGATAATGCGCCATGTCACACTGCTAAAGAAGTAAGTATTAAATACAAAAAAGTCAAAACTTTAATAACCATATCATAAAATATTACAAATTTTTTTTTTTATTTTTTTTTATATTTAAAGGTCAAGAGGTACTTCGAAGAAAGGAATGTTGACGTTTTAGATTAGCCCCGTGTAGCCCCGACTTAAATCTCATGGAAAATACGGGTCCAGAATAAAACTTGAAGTGGCCAAGAAGCGCCCGGACTCCATTCAGATCTTGAAAAGGTTAATAATAGTCACTTTGCAAGCAAAAAAAGCCTGGAAAAACTTATTGGAGTCGATGAATCGGAGGTGGGGGGCAGTAATCGACGCCAGAAGTGTTCCAACAAAATATTAATGTTAAACTATTATGTCTTAAGAACCAATAAAAATATAAAAACAGACCAAAAAAAATTTACTTCATTATTACGAAACAATCTTTTTATAGGTAAAAAAAATCCATATTTCCACTTTATCTAATTTCTCCCTCGGAATCACAAATATAATTATTTTTTAGTAAAAATTTGTCTTAATATTGTTTCGACTGACACAATAAATCAAATAACAAAAAATACTTAGCAATTTTTATCATTAACTGTCTTTTATGGCTAAAAAGGGGTTTGAGCAACTTTTTTTTCCAGCACTGTATGGTTTCATTTAAAGTGCTTCTATTCTTTTTGTATCACTGGAAGGAGCTACTGGACTTGTGATGACTTTCAATTTCGTATACATATATGATTGCGTAGAGCTGTAAATCGAGATACTTCCTTCAATTCAATTCACTGTAAAAAGAAATACAAAGCATTCATTCTACCTGATTTAAAAAAAAAATGGTTTCCCAATGTAGATAATTCTTTCCTCATGTTTTATTGTATACATCAACCTCGAGGAAGTGACATATTTTTCATCTATGTATATTTGTTTTGGTTCGAAATAACAGCTTGTTGTAGCTATGCAGTACAGGCGCTGTATACGATACCAATTTCTCATCAAATCTCACCAGCAAAACTTTTAATAGGATAGTTTTATTTTTTTTTTCAACCGATTTACGTCCCTCACTCACCCACATTCAATTCACCCTCTTTTCGGCGCTTTTGCCATTTTAAATCATCTCATCATCCTTTCACGCATTCAAACTATATACAAATTTCCCGCCGTTTGTCAAAACGTGTCCACACGCGTCCACCACTACGGTCCACCCAAGGCTACGACAAAACGTCACCAGTGAAAGGGTTGAAAAATTTAAATCAAAATGTTCCCCTCTTGCTCTCTTGTTTCTTATGTCTCCATGTTAATTCAAAATTCAAATCACAACCCTTTTCCTTGCCTGTCCATCACTCCGCTGTGTTGTACGCATTTATCAACACCTATAGATGTGGTGTACGCGTTTTTTTTCTAAATATATAATTTTGGAACTTGAATCCTTTTTTTTGCGCTCCATCGCGAACATTCACAATCACACAACAACGAGTCTGATGAGGGTTAAATTTGGCACGTAAAAGAAGAAAGTCTTTTTAATTGTACAAGTGTACTGAGCTGAGTACAGTGAGAGAGAGTGAACATTGAAGAAATTGAACATTGTAGGGAGCAGTGTAAAAAGACCAGGGTGAGTGAGTGGATTGGGATGATGACGAGGTGGTTGATGGTATGGAGTTGGAGCTAAGGGCGCACATATATAAATCCCAGGGTGGCTAATTGTCTGTGATTGTAATTGTGAGTGCGTTATAAGTGTTATGGGTAGAGAGAGTTTATATGTCAGATAAATATTCGGTTGAGATTGACTAAACGCGGTTTGAGTCATTCTGCGATTAAAGTAGATATCATAATTGATTTAGGTTTTCAAAAATAAGTATTGGAAGGAGTGGGAGCACGAATATCCTAATTTAAAATTGTTTTTTTCTAGAAAAGGAAATTAGAAAATAGCGATATCCTATTCTTGCAGTGGGTCCAACATTAATAATAAATAATACGAAGTATGTATACAAAAACAGCAACTTTGTCGCTATTTTTTAATCAGAGAGAATTGTGGGAATATTTAAGAACTAGATAACTTTTTTTTAATACCATGATTGAAATATGGCTAAAATGTTCAAATTTTTTTGTTTATTTTCTTTCATCTATAAATGAAGTATATATACGTATATATACAAAATAAATTGAATAGTTATTCAAGGAAAGTAACATTTATTCTATTTAAATCGAAAAACACTAATCCGACAAGTATAGAATTCTTCAAACGGTTGTTTGCAAAACGATAATAAATTGTCATGAAGATATTTTTTATTCTGGATTAGGAAAAATTCTTTGTTTTTTAGTTAACTAATTTAATTTTATTACAGTTTATAACGAAAAAAATAATTTTACTTATCAACTTTATCTATAGACTGTATAGAGATTCATTCCATTGACACACGATGATAATACATCTCAGGATTGTTCCGTTCAGTTTAGAGCCATTAAACTCTCTGGATCATACCACGCGCCATCAAGCATAAAACTCAACTCCCAAAAAACCAAAAACAACCGATCGCACAACTTGCAAAGAGATTGCAGAAAATGCAAATTATATCAATAAATCGAAGTCAGTCTGTATTGTATGAATCATGATGTACTATCGAGCAGCTTGTAATCTTCTCAAGTTCCGCAAATATTCACAACAACAATATCAACAAGAGATTTAAATCATACTGTTACCGTTAGAAGTGATTAAAGAATTTATGGAACTGCTTGATTTATATCGAAGCAAAGGTGTACTATGGTGTCATTGATATACCACAAAATACAAAAGAACAAAAAATACATAAAATTAAATAAATTCGGTAGGTCTGTTTGAAAGGCGATATAATTAAAGTTTCTGGAAATTACAGGTAATGAAAAAATTTGTATAGTGGGCTCAAATTTAGATCCGGGTCATTATTTTTTCCTATTTTCATAAAAAAAACCCTGCTCTGTGGCTCACTTGGTTGAGTCGCACTCTAAGATGCTAGTAATATAGAGGTCCGGAGATCGAATCTCGGCGTATATACACTCTGAAATGATATGCAATGTAACGTTGACTAGAAATTGCCTGTAAACGGCTGAGATAACGCACCATGGCCCCACATGGGGCTATACGGTACTGAGAAGAAGGCTTTCATAAAAAAAATTTTCGTTCAGCGTATCTAGGACACTCTTACATTTTGACCATCCGTTTGTAACTATGTAATTGTGGAAATTTTGACTTACACCAACTGCAGTGCATGACTGTAGAATTATGGCGTAGCAGCTTACCGGCTCTGTTGGAACTATTCGAAACTTTATCTTTTGAAGGAGCAGAATATCGAGTTATTCAATTTCGGAAATGTCACATTGGAACATTTGTTGAATGCAGTGGCGTGCACTGACATATATCAACGGGGATGCGGCGGAAAGAGAATGGCACAAATGTACATAACATGTCAAACGCCATGGAGCGGTGTAAGGAACGAGCCAAGGAAGAAGAAGTTTATTTTATCATGCAACAAAGGTTAGACATTAATTGCTCGTTCGATGATCGAATTATTTCTGCTATCTGACTTCCTTCTTCGATGTAATCCGATTTAATTATTTTTTTCGTTTAATGCAGGGGACCGGTCTACGCATCCCCAATGGTGCGAAGAGCGCTTAATGAGAATATCTCGTATGAACAGAGGTTGTGCGCGAATGAATGCGCGGCTGAGGGAAGACTCTTTTCCGCATCCATTGGAAAATTGAGTTGGGTACACGTATGATTCGATAACAACTGGTAATATGGAGCAAGGACATAAATAGGTAGTCGTATATTACTGCCTGTAGAAATTAGGGACTGGCGCTCATCGATGATTATTGGGTATGTTTATACCATTCGGGTTAAAACGGGCTTATTTCCGTGCATGGTATTATGATGTACATTTTACGAAATGTAGATATAATTTAACTTTCACTGAAGAAAATTGTATAGCAGTATGTAATCGAACATTTTAGCGGATGCGGCGCATCCACCGAATCTATGGACTGCACGCCACTGGTTGAATGTACTCAATAGCTATGTTTCGTTGGCTGCAGTGCAGGGCTAGATAACAATATTTTTCATAGAAATCTTGTGACGGGATACCGTATAGAGAAAAACTTCTAAATTTTTACGGAAGTGGGGTTATCCTGTCGTTTGCCAGATACAAAATACACGGAGCTATTAAATTCAATTTTGCTCGGGAATCGGACAAAAAAAAATCACTATGAAAATATATCTATATACACTGCAAAAATCATTTGCTAAAAACAAGACAAAAATACAACAGAAAATAGCCAAGGAATAATTTTCCTGATTTAAGATGTAGTTTTTTGTTTCAAGAAAAGTCTTTGCTTAAAATAAATAAATAAGCATTATTTTAAACAAAACTTTTCTTGGAACAAGAAAATACATCTTAAATCAGGGAAAACTTTTCTTGCAAGAAGAAAATACATATATCTTAAATCAGGAAAAATTATTCTTGGCTGTTTTTTGTTGTATTTTTTTTCTTGTTTTTAGCAAATGATTTTTTCAGTGTACGGATGGAACATTTCGTAAAATTCGTGATATGGTCGGTTACCATAATTGTGCTTCTGAAACTGCTAAATTTCAGTCGACAAGTTCGGTACATAAAATACGCCCATAAGCACCATTACACCAAGGTGTGTTAAACCGCTCTAGTGACAAATTAAAATATAATATTCGGCTGGAAATGTTCCTATACGCTCACGAAAAATTGTCGAAAAATTATTAACACTTTATTGTTTTTTTTTTTTGTTCAACTGGAAAGCAATCAAATCCAAATCAATCCACACGGCAAACGGAACAATGTAACATTGCAAACCAAATTTGCGGATAAATAATTCTGCGGCGAACCCGTTGTTACCAACAAGAGCTTCCAAATATCTCAGTTCAAAAAAATCTCTTGAATCGCAACCTCAACAAGAACAGAGTGCAAAAGGGCGTTGTCTGGATTACCTGTTCTCGTCTGTTAATTTTTCCCTAAGATTGGAAAAATAGTTCTGCTCGCAGATATCCTGCTCCTTCAAAAAAGCGTCTAGGCCACTGAATTCGACCGAAAGTCATACAGAAATTAATATACATGCACAAGCAAGAAAATTTATAAAATAAATTTTAGGCATACCTACGACTGCCAGCTGACTGTTGTATAGTTGTATAATTTTACATAAAATTTGTTTAAAAAAGTACTCCAATATATTAGCAAATTTACACCTCGCTATGTGTAAAAACACTCCGTAATAATAGGAATATAAAGCGGTTTCCACCTGGAATTTGTAATATTACATATTTTTTCGCTGTAAAGATTTAAGTAGCGAATCTTTTCAAATAATACAGTTATCAATAAAACTATTTAAGGACACATAAAATATAAACATGTATCGGTCGAGTTTTGATCAGTTTTTCATTTACATGGGAGCCGTTTAGGTATAGGCAATTTCGAGTCAACGTTACATTGCATATCATTTCGGAGTATATAATGTTGCAAGCACTATATTTCCTTTCCGCAGATGTACGGAAATTTAGCACCACGCCGAGATTCGATCTCCGGACCTCTAGATTACTAGCATCGTAGAGTGCGACTCAACCAGGTGAGCCACAGAGAATTTTTGAAAAAATGTGTTTCACTGTGCTAAGTATAGCCGATTGAAGTATGATAACTGGAGAGCACGCTACAAAAAATGAGTAAAATTTCAACTGTACGTTGTAAAAATACACCAAAAATTCGAATTAAACACATAAACGTTGTAAAAATGCACCAGAAAAAATGCAATCTTGATGTGATTATAAGCAGGAAAAAGTGTAAAATTACCGCATTTTCAGCGGAAATTTAAATTCACTTTTTAGAGTGTAGGACAGTGGTTGTTAATCTGTTGTACATGGGGAACCACTCGATGAAACTTAGTTAATTGTCGCAGACCATACCTAATTCAAAATCTTCATACGATTATTAAACAGAGCATTCTCATGGAGCTCTCGATCGTCTTTGTTTTCTTGCTCCGTGTAGGTACTTGTCTTGCATCCATCCTTTTCTTTACTAATCAGCGTTGATTCGTTGTATGTATGTATTTTGTAAATAAGCTTCTCATGTAGTTCATACAATGATTAAGATTCATGACTTTACCGGGTGCGTCATTAATCTGGATTTGCACCTAAAATTCGGCCGCATGGGCTGAAATTACACATACTTTGCGTAACAGGTCTGAAGATGGTTTGACACTTGCGCAGCTTCGTATTTTAGTGAAAATTTCATTACAAGGAGGACTGTTAGAGTTGTAAAAGTCTGGCCATGGTAATTTCATTCCAATTACAGTAAAACTTCGTTATAACGCTCCCGGATATAACGCTTTCCCGGCTATAACGCTCTTTTTCTCGATCCCGGTCCCATTAGAATTTATTACAGGGAATTTCGATTCGTTATAATGTTACTATTTCCCGGTTATAACGCTCTTTTCCCATTTCCTTAAAACAATTTATATTGACAAATTCATTGAGCACGTAGTCTTTCTTTACATTGTAATAATCACAAACAAAACCAGGATGCACGAGTTGTTCCGTTAATTCACATCAAGGTCAAATTTCCTGAAAAAGGGAAAGACATAACAACAATTGAAAGTATAATAATTGAAGACCTCGTAATTGCATCAGCATCCGTCGACACCCAAGAGAACAAACAAAAACATTTGCAGTCTTAGTTGCAATAAAGATTCGAGCAATTTTTGCATATAGCATGGACATAGAGGAAGGATCTTTCAATAAATTCAAAACCTCAGTATTACTGAAGTCTGTTGCCAGTCTAAAACAAAAACAAATATCTGTTTTTTTTTTTAACCAGTAATCAATTGATTTTCCTTACTATTTCATTTTATGTATCAATCGAATAATTAATTTTGTCACCTAAAAGGTGTATGCGTCTATGAAGTATATTTCTTGGACTCCCCGGCTATAGCGTTTTCCCGGTTATAGCGCCTTTATGGCTGAGACCCCAGAAGAGCGTTATAACGAAGTTTTACTTATACCAAAATCTATATAACAATAGAGAACAAATGCCATAATGTACAACGACCAAATATCTCGATGAAACATTGTGAATCATTTGTCTTCTTTTTGCAACCTTCCGCCTCTTTATAATTTTTACAAAATAAGATAAATTTTGAACCCCGTGAAAATCATAAAATCTTCATATCGAATTATGTGAAGACAAGAGATCTAAGGCTTCGGGAACCACCTAAAGTTGTCTCAGGGACTACCAAATAAAAATGGTTGGTTGTTATAGGACAAATATTCTAAATTGCAATATTTGATATGGAAACAGTACTGTTTTTGGGTGCACCATTGTTTTTAGAAACTTAAAAGTGGCCCTTTAAAATATCATGTGGGATACCATACTAGTTTAACCCATTCTTACTGGTAGCACGATTTTCACTCATCGATATTTTTTCCTCTCACTCAACGTTAGGCTATATATATATATATATATCCAGTCATCGTGGTCCACCCAGCCACTATATCTCGACCATTGGGACGTCACTTCTTGTCTATAGGCAAATTTCTTTCACAACCCCATCATTGTCATTACACACTTAAAACACCGACCACACTCTCCTCAGCTTTCTCTCTGTCGAAAGAACAACAATTGTCATCATCTTTCCCTAGCCCTTCGGCATCATTGTCTTATGTTTTGTGTACTTATTTTTTTAAAGTATTTTCCTGTCGTTCCGGATTTCATCAAACCCCTTTTTTCATTCTCTTTCAAAGCTATACATACTTTGCTTTTTCTTTAATTTAACCCACTTTTGTGATTTGCATATCTGTTTTTTTTTGCGACGGAAAATTCATCCAGATAATAAAAACAGGGTCTTTAGATTTTCTTCTAGTTGTATATAGAGGATAGAGAAGAGCGCCCGCGAGAGTGACAGTGGCAAGTGAAAAATTGAATTCTTGTTGTCGTTGTTGGTTTTTTTTTCTTAGTTAGCTATTTTGCATTGAAAAATTTATAGGAAAGAAGTAGTAAAAAATAAACAGAAAAAATGAAATACATAAATGAAACAGGAAAAATACACAAATACGATGATAAAGACTGCGGCGCCGCTATAGATATAGTACGCGGGTGGGTCGTGAGAATTATAATAATCAATGAAATAGATGGATGGATGTAATAAAAACAGTGTGCGACACGTTTATTGAATTTGCTGCTAAACGGGAACAGAGGAATAATATAAACAAATTTCTCCAATACTGCCATTTTGTGATTTTTTAATTAAAATTGATTAATTAGTATACATGGGTGCTGCATGTATCTCTGGCAGAAAATCCTCGTTGTCCAAACCCATGCGGCTAAAATCTACCTGTGCACCTGCTGAAAGGATAACCTTTACCTGATTTCAAAGCCCATTTCCGATTTAGTTAGTACATGCTGGGCCGGCAGACTTCGTATTGCCTTACCCTTTAGATGTTTGTTATTAATCGGCGAGTGGGGTAAAACTACTGAAATCTGCCAATTTGCTCTGCGGCGTTCGAATTAACTGAAATCAAAGGATGAGACCATTGAATGGGTAGCTTTGCCAAAAAGTTGCTGATTTGGTTACTCTTTCAGGATTGTGAATTTTATGCATGTTTCAATACTTGTTCTGAGAAAATGTTGCTTTTAGATGTGGTGCTTCTATTGCATTATGGCCCTTCTACACGATACAATATCAACTCTGTACATTTTTTGTTATGCGACGTACCGACCGTTATATCATCTAGATGTGCCTTGGACAACATAATTCAATTTCGGTGACTCAAACATTTAAATAGCCTGCTGCAAGAGGAATAAGGACGTGTACAAACATTGAGCTGAATTGTTTAGTCTGAGACGCCTAATCAAAATGTTTCGGCTGATGGTTCCGCATTGGCTTCTGAGAAAGTTGGTCGCTTCAGTTCAGGAGATATAGACAAAGTTATGTGGAAAAGCACAGTTTTCTTCATAATTTTGTTCATTGTGCATTTTTCACATGTTTCAATACTTATTCTGCTATTCAAAATGGAGACAAATCCGGTGGTGCACAATTTACTTAAATCCGCTAATTAGTTCTGGTGTAACTAACAGGACTTTGTTTTATATGTATGCATATAGAAGATACATTTTAAGAAATTCAGTTAGAATTTCAGTGGGTAGATTCTTTCTGGTAGATTTCGTATCAGACCTCACGGTTAGATCGACGTACACTCAGCAAAAAAGTCGTTATAAAATCAAAAATAATAGGTATGATTCAAAAATTTTCAAATATGATTTGGCTCCATATACGTTTACGTTTAATTCAAAAATGTTTCATTTTAAATCAATAGTAAAAATATTGAAGTGATTCTTGTACTTTCAAAATTGTTGCATGTCAAATCAAAATTGAATATAACTTTATTTTCAAAGTGATTTCACTTTATTTTAAAAGTGATTTCACTTTAAAATGTTTTGATTATAAGATAAAAAAAGTAAAAAAAAAATTTTTTTATTTTTTTTTATTTTTACAATATTTTAAAAATTTTATTTTCTCACTTCGCTTCTACTGGGAATCGAACCGGGTACCTCTCGTTTCGTAGTCCTAAGCTATCTGAGATTACTAGCACTGAACATAATAGTGGGCTTATGTAGATGTGACGGACACAGCCTTCAAAATGAAACAACTTTAAAACAAAGTTGAATACATTTAAATAGATGTTTCAGTCAATTTTGAACAGATCATTAAAGTGAATCATATTAAATTTAATGTAAAACTATTTGTTTTTAAAATTATTGATTGATGTGTTCCAACTTTGTTTTTAATATGTTTCACTTCAAATGTAAGAATGTAAGAAAAAATAATTTAGATGGTTGACCGATTGTTCTTCTGTTTTTCAATACTCTCATCGAAAAATTCTTCTTCCGCACCCAATTTTGACAGTCGTGGTCAAACCAATAGAATCTTATGGTAGAGTAAGAAGTTAAATGCAATAACAGGTAAGATTGAAACTCCTTAAATTTGCAACATCCTAAACAGTCAGAATTAGAAACAGAATCGAAGAGGCGATGGAGGTTTTATGAGACATCTTCACTGAAACAACTAGACAAAAGTATTCCCTACACTGCCTGTACACTTAGAGTACTAGAGAAATATTAAACATTTCCTTGCATAACACGAACGCTGCCTGACCGATTTTTGCCGACATTGTCTGTCAATCGAAAATCCAATCATTTATAAATCACATGTGACGCATGTTGTTGCTATAGCGACTCAACAGGTTTTTTCTCTCTTGAATCGAAAGGGGGATTTGGCAGCTATTGGCCGTTGTACCAACGGGTAACTTCGGTATGATTTACATCGAACAACCGGCTGCCGTAGGAGCATTTTTAAAGATAACACAAACATCAACATGTTCACAGTGAGATTCGAACCCACGCTCCGGCAACTCAGAGATAGAGTGTAATTTCTACCACTGAGCCACCGAAAGCCTAAATGTGACTCATAGACGTGTTAAGCCAACTTGAATTGTAGTAACAATAATAAATTTTTCTTGTATCCTAGTTCGTATCATTCGTTCATCTTCATTCAAACCAACAATTTATGTCTGCCGCCTTTTAAACAAAGTACATACCTTTTCTTAATTTTTCAGATTCAGTCATAACTTCGCCTTCTGCAAAAAATACACATCAAATCGAACCAGACAACAATAGGACAAGGTATGTGTGTGTGTAGTGCACTTTCATTTAATACATTGTCTTTTCTGCATTCTTCATCCCGTGAAAACCGCCCTCCCCCCATTCATCCTTCCTATCGACTTCTCAAAAACAGATGATGCATTCACAGCCACATTCAATGTGGCAACATTGCGGAAATGAATTTTCCACGCAATCGCATTATTTGCGGAATGCACGAATAAAAAATGCACAACGGACGTAGCACGTGGTTTTAACACACACAGAGTGATATACATCCTCTTACCGATGCTATACAGTCTCTCAGGACTCTGTCGAGAATTTTCATGAAATGAGTAGGTAGAAATGCTGGGGGCTTCCAATACCGGCAGCACAAGAATCCTATGGATGTGATGCCAATCATCATCGTTCTCGTCGTCCTGATCATCATCACCCACCAAAATCATCTTCTATTCTGCCAAAAGTCAAGTCAGCAAGCGCGCTACTCAGCTATACGTACTCGTATATATCGTGTGCTCCTTGCGATGCCTATATAACAGCCGTCGCCGCGTATTATTCATACACTTCCTCTGCATAAACATGCTGGATTGCGGCATATATACAGATTGCTGCTCTTTTTTTCACAAGGATGCTTCTTTCATAAAATGTTGCTGACTTTGCTATGCTATGGCAATTCTCCGGCCTCTTTATGTCGACGGACGTTTGGCGCTCACCGGTTCCCATGCCAGTTGAGTTTCGAGTATCATCATAGTCCCATGCCAGCCAGCTTTTCCATACAATTTTTTTCTGTGTTTTGGCGATGTTTTTCCACGAAACGCTTTATATTCGTCTACATATTGCAGACTATATGGGGAGGATTCTCTCTAGGAAGGACGATGACGATAGCGCGATGCTGATGTCGAGTGTCGACATCATCGTCGTCGCCGGTCTCTTTATATTTTGATTTCGTTGATTTTTTCCCGGAAAATTTTTTGACGGGGACCTTGTCGACCGTATACCGATGATGATGTGATGTGGCACAAGGACGAAAAACGCGATGAATGTATAGCGTAGCGCGGCGATGTGTTAAACGTCAATTGGGGATTTTCTCTTTGGTTAGTCAAAGAAGTTTGAGTTGCACTGATTTCTCTGCGATATTACACGGTATGGAGAATTTTCTAAGGGAGAATAAAATTGTCGTGAAATTTTGTTGGAAGATGGAAATGTTTACAAAATTTTTGAGAGGAATTTGTGAGGTAAAAGAGGAGTTACATATTATGTTGTGTTATGAGAAGAAAGAAATCAGATGCATAAATTTGTTGATCCTGGAAGATTACAATCTATTAGTTGTATTTATGCATTTGGATGAACAAGAAGTATTGAAGTTTCTTACATTGTTTGCAGAAATTAAATGAAGAATGATATTCTTGCCATAATTGGCTTCATGGGTTTAAGATGTAGTGCGGCCTAAAAAATAAAAATTCAAAAGAAACATAACTTACTTAATCCCACTATAAATTCACATCCGAATCATCTCATCTCTGTATTCGACTATATAACCTCGCACCGACAAATTTATGTAATTTCATTTCAATGTGCATACTAAATTATCATTAAATTTCATGTACACGTAGTCTGGTAGCTTCGGGCTATATACAAATTTGAATTACAAAATAATTTCAGTAAAAAAAAACCCATAAAAATCTGCCCGTAAACAAAGCCTAATAAAAAGAAGACGACTACGACGAACGCACGCAGAAAACAATTCCCAATTAAAGAATGCAATTACAGCAATGACCGTAATTAAGCTTCCTAATTTAAGTACATCCTAAGCAATGTGAAAATGTTTGCAAAAATAAGACAAGGCGGGCGGCTGACTGACTATGGCTGGGTGCATGTGGGTGAAGAAAATTCGCTTAGCTCTGGTAGCATTTTTATGCTGGTAGAAATAATTAACACAGCACCACCGTGTTAATTTAAAGAGTACTTTGTAAGCTACTTTTTAAATTAAACGGACGTGTTCAATGAAGATGAAGGGATGCACACAAACTTAATTGTTGTATAAATGTTTATTGCAAAAAATTATCAGGGTGTAATTGAGTTAAAAAAAGGAAAAAAGTGCTCGGAGGAATAATTGGAAAAATTATGTATATTATTGTGTACGCATCAGAATTGTCAATGCTTTAGTTGGCACGGGGGAAAAAGCAACCGCAACCCTCTTGAGTTAAGTTAGAGAACAAACGGACATGGATAATTTACATCATTGCATAGATTAAATGAATGTGCATGCCGTATAACAGAAAGTATCGTCTCATATGCCTGCAAGAATGTCCGAGTAAATCGAAACATCTCTTTCGTGGCCATTAGCGTCAGCGGGGCAGCCTTTCCGTGTTTTCCAATGATGATTTCGGATAAACATTGATCACCATTAGCCCAATTCACTGACCTATGTCGAGGTTCCTACTTTCACTAATCACAAAGCGATATGAATGAAACACGTAGCTCGATTCACTGCTTTCCCATTTTTCTAGAACTGCTGCAATTTATACCTAACTTTGGGGACATTATGCTGTTCTCCAGATCAAACTCCAATTGGTTTCGATTCTTGTAACTGCGGAGCAACCAAAAACAATGTACTTGGCGTCTTTCAAAAATCCCTGAACCATGCCAAGTCGTCAAAACTTAATTTTTTGCGAATATTGGCTGTTACCATCCATCGAAAATTCGATCTAATAATAGTTGGCCTCAGGTTGTTTCCGATTTTCAGAAGTTAGCGATCATTTGGTACATGTTCATCGTTCAATCGGAGTTTACACCTTCTTGACAAACTTAAGTCTTCCAATATTTTTGTGATCTTTATGTGCATTTGTTGTTTATGTTTTTGACGCGCATTCCCCACAAGGAGTTTTACGTCTAAGTAGTAGAAGTAGTTGTTACTGCCGGTCTCGCCAACCAGCTACGACAAAGCTAAGCTTATTGTAAGGTAGTTTGGCATGCGCCACTTACAGTTCGCCTCCTATAAAAAACGAGTTAGCCAGATAAGCGTATTGATATTACCGTATTGTCCGTACTTATACCAGAGAGGCATACAGTTAAATTTGTGTTATCGCCACAGGTAACAATCTCGCTTTGTGTTAGACCCTACATAAGATACTACTACATATACTACCTACTGGACGGGGGTGGCTTCTAATGTTTTAAGCTCAGCCTAGTGTCGACCATAAACTCTTTAGTACCTGACTGCATATTTTGAGGTCAGGTCACCTCGCATTTTCGACTTTGATTTGCACAAACCACTTTTGTCTACCATTACTTACCAGAATCTCTACTGCTTTCTGAACTGCAATATTCAGACCAACTAGCACACATTTCAACGTCCTCTATTTTTTGGTTGCTGCAGTTGCAGTGGCATCTTACTTAAAAATGAAAAATCCGATGGTGTAATTTTAATTGATGTCCCAAAGCAGAGGTCCAAGAACTGAACCCTTGGGGTCTCCTGTAGGTTCCGTAAATTCCCTGATTCCATCATTGGTTTTGCATTTCTGGAGATGCTGAAATAGTATCTCTGTATACTCATGCAGTTCCGGGTAAAGTACGTTCAGCAATAATTCCAAAGCAACACTCAGAATCTATGCAGCGGAAAATTTAAACCAAATATTTCCGATAAATGATAAAAGGAACTCCTTCCTTAATGAGTATTTGTTTTCTATGCAATGTATTAGTATAGTGTTCCCGGGGTGTTCTTCTAGCGACCCCACTAACGGTATCGTTTCCTTCATCCAGTGCTTTTAAATTTAGGATTAGGTGAAAACTCGAGAAAAAACGGTGACTGCTTTGGGTTTGCGTACCAGATTCTCCGTTTGGCTTTAATCACATTTGGTATAGCTCGATTAACTTGGCGCCGATAAATTTAGCTATCGAAACTTTAAAAACACTCCTGCTCCGCTAAAAGGTGTTTATGAGCCACATACCCAATTTTAAAGAGACCGGCCCAATTAGATCGATTCCAGATCGTATCACAATACGCAATTTCGCCACTGAGGCCATACTCTGATATACTGTGACCTTCTATGCAATTATAATCTCTGGTTTTGGAGCTTTTCGTGGGCTCCCAGGTCTCCCGATCTGGTAAAAATTTGTGGCTATTTTAGAACCGTGCGATTCTCAGCAATCACTTGGTATCGTCGCTTAATTTTTATATCCTTCGCTCATAGAGTGAAAGGGTATATTAACTTTGTCATGATGTTTGTAATGCATTGAAGGAAGCATCTCCGACCATATAAAAAAGTATACATATATGATCAGCATGACTTGGGGAGTCGATTGGGCGATGTCAGTCTGTGCGTCTGTCCGTCTGTCTGTCTGTCCGTCTGTCTGTCTGTTGCGACGCGTTTTATTCGGCCAATTTAAAAGCTGTGAAGCTGAAATTTTGCACAAATGCTTCTTTTTGCTGCAGGCAGTTTGTATGTTTGAATCAGTAAAATCGGACGAAAATCGGGTAATGGGGCTGCCATACAAACTCCCCAAATTAGGTTCTTCTAAGAAAATTTTTTTTATTTATGTACCAATTTCAACGAAATTGTACAGAAATGTGTTTATATTGATAACACAAAACATGTGCAAGAATGAATCAAATCCGGCTATGGGGTCATTAGGCTGCCATACAAACTTAACCCCCCTCATTTTGGTTCTTCTAAGAAACATTTTTTACACCTTCACAAAACCTTGAATTAATATGTCTTAATCAAAGCAACTAAAAAGGTAAAAACAAAAATGGAATCGTACTATGATACCATGCTCCCGCATCCCCCAATACAATTTTCTGAGTAAATATTTTTATTTGTAGTCTGGCTGGTCTAGCGGTTAGTGCGCGCACCTTCGGTACACAGGGTCATGAGTTCGAATCTCAGCGTGAACCATGGTGTTTCTCGAACTCAAGAGCTTGTGACGGACTATGATCTCACACTGTTAAACGAGTACCCAATGGATAAATAACACTGCTGAGCGTGATGCTGATCTCATTACCTCAACAAAAAGCAGATAAGATCTTGGAAATAGGATGTCACTAACACATCCTGCGGCGTTATTTTTTTTTATTTTTATTCGCCAACTTATCGCAACCAAACCCCATACAAATATTGTTTTGCCGACGCATCGGAACTTTTGTGAAGACAGAAGGAGAAGAATTGGGGGGGTTAAATACAAGTCGTAGGTACGCCCGAAAAAACTTTTAGCCCGAGGGGAGCGAAGGATATCCAAATTTCGGCTGCGCCCGAAATTCGCCTCGGTCTCGTTTTAGTATTCATATCTACATTCGAAACTTAAGAGGAAGGAGGCGTTTCTGCGGAATTTGTCCAATATGTATTGTCCCAACTTCAAAATAAATGCTACCTAGGATGGGCACGTTAATTCCATAAACTATCGTTTGCCACTGAAATGTTGTAGGTACTCAAGAGTCCTGATCACTCTGATCCATCAACTTAATGAATTTAAATATAATTGTGTCTGTCTGCCTGATCTATTCATTTGTTTAAAACAACTCTGTGAATAAAGTTCACTTTGATTATGAGATTATGAGTTTTTTTTAGTTCTGAAAAGATAATTATTTATAATCAAATGGATTACTTATCACCTGAATGGCTCCGAAGATTCCATAAAATGACGTTTTCGTTAATCTAATCAATAAGGTCATATTATTTGGTCATAAGTTATTCTAGAAACCTAAGTGCCATACCCTATTTTCCAAGGTAAGATCTTGAACTGACGTAGTTGTTTAATCCACATTATAGAACATTTTAACATTTGACACATGATAAAGACTGAAATCATTCTTCAATGCATCAATCTGCACAAATTTTGTAGCGATCCTTTAGAAACGAACCAACAATTACTTCCTCTATACCAACTGTAGTCTTAATTATTTTCTAAGAATTCGCCAGAAATCACCGCGACTTAAATTCAATACAATTAGACAAGTCGTCGATTTGATTTGCTTCATTTCTTCTCTACAATTCATAAACGATGAGAGGTGAAATGAGGCCAATCAAGGGCATTCAACTCATCATCCATCTATAAAGTCGTCGTCTATTCTACGATTTATACTTATGTATGTATTTGCCTCAAAACAAATAATAAATGCACAATATAAAAGTCTCGGCAGCAATATCTAAAAATTCAAATGGTCAAAATTCAAATAAGACCAATTACTCAATCAGCCAATTACACATGTCCGTTTCGATTTGTCTGTATGAAAGAAACATGGTCACGGTATGTTGTTAGTATTATAGTCAAGACCGTACCTCAGAGCAATGTATAGTCTAATTGTTTTCAATCATATATGTGTCAAAATGAGAGTATAATCTCGCTATACTATGCGCGAGTAAAGTTGAGAAAAATTTCTTCTCACCTTGAACCAAAATGGCAAAAAAAAAACAGCTAACAGAAATCGTCTGGATGACTTCAATAGAAAATTAGTCATATTTATGTGAAAAGATGACGGTTATGTTGAATGTAGAGTCGAAATTATTTTCAGCGTACATCGGGGCGCAGACAAAATGGTAAAACAAAAAGATTTTTAATTTTTATGTCTCGGAATGTGAACCATACCCAAGGCAACCTTCAAGCTGATTCTGATTTTCTCATCATTTACGTATTTGATTCCCATGAGTTTCAAATGGTTAGAGTTTTCCCAAAAAATGTTCGGCAAAAATAATGAGTACCGTATTTTCGGCATACAAAGACTAATTACTCTTCAAACACATTACATCGCATATGTGCGCACTGAAATACCCAAGTGCATCAAATCTGTTGTTCAATTTGAGCAACTGACATGTTTAGTGCACCCACATATGTCATACTCGTCTACTTCTATACGAAGAGCCGTACTTTGGAACAAATTGCCAAAAAAATCATAAATTACAATGGTCAAGTGAAGAAATTAACGTGAAGAACATTGCTGTCGCTTTGCGATGAAAAATGTTATATTGTTTGTATGTAACATAACATACTTCGTTTCGTGTGTATATGAAGACAGCCCATATAGCCATCAGTAACCATAGATCATGCGCAAGACACGCACGCAGGAACGATGAAATTGCCTGAAGGATGATGGTAAAAACAAAGCAGGTCAAAGAATTCTCTACTGTGGTATGCCATCTAAGATGATATTTGACCACCTATGCTTTTGTTCAGATTGCATTATGCGATGATGGATTCTGTACTGTGTTACGTTACGAAGGAGGTTGGTATAGTTGATAGTGACGCGGTGAAAAAAAAAAAAAAAAAAAAAAACAAAAAATAATTTTGATAGATATACAGAAAGATGAGAAAAGATAAAACCAATCATTAAAACACATGATGATGCGAAACTTCTAGGGTGGTACGTTCAATAAACAATTTTTATTTACTATGGATATTATTTGGTTCGTGCATGTTTTCTAGTGGTGAAGCGCAAATATTTTGAATCAGTATTAACAAAATAAATTTTAAAATCAAACTTTTTTATAAATAAATAAATATGGATTAAATTAGAAAACCGCATTTTGGCTCATTCTTGCGGTACCTACTCGTATTTTTGCTAAAATTTTGATGATTTTAACTATGCAGGGTGTCACACGACTCACGGTACATACAATAGTGGATGATAGTACAGCTCATTTGGGTCGCATTAATGTTCTACATGACCCCTCTATCTGTAACCGTTATAATATTTTAGCATGTTTTGTAAATAGTGTCAAAAACCTCGACTTGCCGAGCAAAATCATTATTTGCCACACTCCCAAATATTTAATCCGAGATTTGACTTCACTTTCTGAAACTGTACAAAATTCTACATAAAATAACTGATTTCCCAATTAAATAATTTAAAAAGCTTCCCAGATACTACCATTTAAGCTATAAAGAAATTGGAAAATATATTTTCATTGAAAATTCAAATTATAAAATCGTAACGGTACTTTAGACTGACAAATGTGCAAAGTTGACAAAAGTTGCCTCATTATGTTAGCTTTCGAGCGACATATAAAAATTAGGGTCTTAGGATTTGGAAAATTGCAAATCTTACGTGTTAGAAAGAGAAAAAACCATGGTCCTATAAGAGAAAACCAAAGTAATCGTTTCATCAATTTTTATACGAGTTTTATTTGGTAAACATGATTTTTTTTTTTTTTAAAAAACGAAAAAAGAAAGAAAAAGTGAAATGATCAACAATACGAACTTAAAATTACAAGTACTGGTCGTCCTCCTCCATATCGGCACCTTTACCTACAGGAAAGAACGCCAGAAGCACCTTTTCTCTTTTTTCTCGCAAATTGTTGCAAGCCGTTTCAATCATTTTTAACAGTTTTAATACCTTAAGTGCAGAAAACTAGGGTTAATTTTGGCTCGATTTCGACATAATTTGAATAGATTTTTCCAAATTGCTGAACTTTAGGGGAGAATAAAGAATAAATTATGTAAGTAAGGAAGATATGACTGGAAGACTATATTTTTGAAAAATCTTTAAATGCCTGTGGCAGCTAAAGGGTTAAGAATTGGGGGTATGTTCCGTACAACTTTTTTGCTGGAAATCATATGAGGAATCACAATCCGGTGCGTTTATGCGGCAGTTTCCGGACACCCTGTGTAGACGTTTTCAAAAAAGTTACAAAAAAGGGAACGTAATATTAAGAAACTTATTTAAGGAGTTTCAGTGTTTGAATAACATTAAACATGTTATTTCTTCCGAAATTTATTATTTTTGAAATTTATGCATTGTTGAAAAACTGTTTCGTTTTCTTTCTTCAGGAATGGTATGAACTCGTTTCTGAATTGTATGCAATTTTAGAAAGTTCTACTTTAAATCAGATCAGAGACTGGTAAAGCAAGAGCTACACAGCCTGTACTTTCAATTTTTTTTTTGTAAATTTGTCTATTTTGAAACATTGATTGTAATAAATTCCAATAAACATTTTTCAATGTTTTTTTTTTTTTCAAAATAAATCAAAACAATTGACCAGAATACCGACCAAGCTATCTACGTCCTAAACAAAAATGAATTACGACGATATAAAATATATATTGAAACATATGTTGTATACCGTATCATCTTACCTGACCTTATACGGCACCCTATACACAATCCGTCTCAGACAATATACATAGCACCGTGTCCTATTCAAAGAGGTGTCTATAATCCACATAGTCCTTTTAGCGCACACACATTTTATAAATTCAGTTACCTGTCGTCAATATGAACCGCACCATAGATTACGAAGAAATTCCCGCGTGGTACACTGAAAACATCTTAAAACCGTCCGCCCGTCATCGCAAGATACGTGATCTTTATCCATAGATACAAGCACGAACCGAACAGTTTTAGGCGTGCGCATCATGCTTGAAACGTTCCAAATCCTTTTTCCATTTTTCTTTTCGCCTCTCGTCACTTTGAGGATAATCAAAAAAAAAAAAAGATTTTTTTTTAATGCGTTCAAATCCTTAAACTAAATGCACAAGTGCATACCGTGTTAAATTGCACATTTTTGGGTATATTGTTATTTCGTGTATAGTAGAAGCGGGTGCGTAATAAGATTGTTGCGATAAGTTCGTTTCGAGCGGAATGGACAATCAAGGGACTATCTACCACCGTTTTTTAGAGCCGATACAATAGATGGACATGACTTTTGCTAAATTGTTTTTCTTAAGGATTACCGCACGGTAAGGTGAATTGGTGGGATACGTGCGGGTTTTTTGTACAATTTTGCAATTTGGAATTGCACTAAGTGAACGTTGTAGTAATTCGGGATTTTATCCAATATGATTTTTGACTGTGGACTGTTTCTGTGTGAAACTTTTCGTAGGTCGATAATAACAGGTCAGAATAACGGTAAATTTTGACTGTAAATTTATGAAATAATAACATGAAATAATAACATTTCTTTTGGAATCAATTCTTGTGGGTTTTCTACGCATGTTTTGTGACTTCGATAGTTACACATTTATATGAAGTTTGGTAATAATTGAAACAAAAAGAAAAAAATGCTTTTCTTATAAGAATATACTTTAGGAAATCAGGGGTCAGGGTCATATTTTCCATATGAGCAACCTATGGGCAACTGCCTGGGGCGGCAACTTTTGAAAGGGCGGCATATTTCTGAAACTTACATACTTTCCTTTGATTCTGAGAAATACGTATTTCGAGATCTCAAGGAGGCAGGCAATAAATTAAACTATACAAAAGCGCTATTGACCTCTACTCTCTACGGGTTATATTTCACTTATGGGTGACTACAAATATTCATCAAACTTGTAAGTTCTACCTCTGAAGTCTCAGCCTGCCAATTCAGCACTGGCTTTGATAGATAATTGTGATGAAAATGTATTATATAGGTAACGGTGCTGCTGCAGATATCTCATCTGGTAATTCAAAAAATCTAATGGTATTAAGGAACACCGCTTACGCGAATGGAATGGAATTTCAGTTACCAGTCAAAATTGGTGAGACATAACACCGTTATTATCTACGACCAATAAAGTACATGGACATACCCATAAGCGACCGCAGATAACCGCGGTAAAAAAGAGGAGCACAGTATATTATGCGTGGGGAGGTGAGATGTCGAATGTTTTTCCTGCTTATTTTTGAAAAACACACCTAGAAATTACCAGGTTTAACGGCTGAGATTCTGCTTTCTTTTAGTTAAATTATCGGTTTTTCGACCGGATAAAAAATAATTTTTGCGAAATCGGACCTTGAATATTTTGCAATTTAAATTAGTCAAAAAATCATGGAACTAGGTAAAGCCTAAGACTTAAGGGAAAAGCATGCCGCACCGAGGAGCGCAGGTTTTGAATAACGGTAAATTTCTTTTATTAAAATTAATGTACATATCAACAGCAATAACTATGCTCAATATTTTTCCTGTCTTCTTTCGGACTCTCATGCTACAGAAAAGAGAAAAGACGGGGCGTAATTCGGGTGCGGCAAAAGTATTTTGACAATATTTAACTCTTTGATTGCACACCTATTTTTCCCCAATAATTGATAGACAAAACACATTCTTATTAAAGATCGGTTTGAACAACGATAAAGGTAGCCTTAGTCCTGGTTTAAATATTGAATGCGCTACTATTAAATTTTATTTCATACGGTTAACTGTTTATTGAAATTGAAACCAAATTGTGCTACAAAAAATCAAAAATTACTTCCGACGATTCAACGACCAAAGAAGCTTTGTCCATGGAAACAGTGGTTTGAACTTAAGCAGGCCATTGTAGCAAACATATCCCTGCATCACTACAGAGCCTCCACTGTGGTACCATAAGTACCCGTTTTTTTACATTAACCGGGCATTTTCTTTAAGTATAGATTTTTTTCTTTTGTAAAAATGTAGTAAAAAAAACGAATATTAGCTGAAAAAAACTTTTTGGGAAAGTTACAATAGTTTGAATTTTTTTCTTAGTATAAGAGGTTTGCTTTTTATTAGGTTTTTTATTCTTTCTTTAGTTTCATTTTATCTGCGTATGCATGCAATTTGCCTTTTTTTTAGTTTTAGGCCGAAGGTGGTGGTCATCATCTGTGCCTCCGATGGCACCCGATAGCACATTCTCCATATCCTTCTTCTTCTTTTAGCGGTGCAGAAAGGTGTGCAACCGCTGTGCATCTATGTGGATTCGAGTTATGGTTCGTCGATGCTTTCGTCCGTTATGTCAAGGGACAAAAACATAGCTGCTGCGATAGGGTTTTCCCACAGTGAGATAGGGGTTAAGTCAGTGGGCGCAGCTGGGCATTGAAACAAGTGACCCACATCGTATGGAGCGCCAGCGCAGTTTGGACAGATGTTTTGAATGTCCGGGTTAATGCGAGAAAGGTACGAATTGAGGCGTGAACAAAAGCCCGACCGAAGTTGAGCTAATGTCACTCTGGTGGCTCTCGGGAGCCTAATCTCCTCAGGCGAAATGGGTGGAGGGCGCACTGAGAGGACTCTGTTCGCACCTAATCTCGCAATAGACCGACTCACTTCTGCAGTGTGAATCTCAGCGATGGCAGCTCGGTATGCATCATCGTCGTAAGGGTCCCTCTTGTATCCCTGGACCTCTCTCTCTAGGTCTCGCAAATCACGCCTGACATGTCGTGGTGGAGGAATTCGGTCCATGAGACTGTTGTTGGGATGATTCTCACGGTAGCAACCAACAAGATATTGTTTGGACAGTAGGAGATTGTGGTCACGTATTGGCATCAATTTTGTCTCTTGATGTAAGTGATCCTGGGCAGACATCAAGAGGCAACCTGTGGCTGTGCGTAGAGCAGCATTTTGGCAGACCTGAATTTTGGTCCAGTTTGTATCACATAAACTATGTGACCAAACTGGGGCTGCATAATCAGCAACTGCTCGACCCACCGCTTTGTATGTGACTAGCATGGTTTCTTTATCCTTGCCCCAGGTGCTACCAGCTAGTGCTTTTAGGATTTTATTCCTACTGCGCATTTTTTCACAAACGGATGCTGCGTGATGAGCTGACGTCATCATGTTCTCTAAATGGAGCCCGAGAATTTTAGGATTTGCAACAGTAGGAATTGGATTGTTGCCAATACGTACATCAACCTCCCACCGACAATCCACCGACCAGGTGGTAAGAAATGTCGCAGAAGATTTAGACGCGGAGATGGTGAGGTTTCGGCTTTGGAAGAAAGCCTGTAATCGTCCGAGATAGCGATTAATTTGGAGGCGCATTTCATCCTTATCCTCCCCGGTGGCGAGTACGGTGCAATCGTCTGCGTAGGAAATCACCTCGATTCCTTCCGGTGGTGTAGGAAGGCCGGACATGTAGATGTTGAACAGAGTGGGGGAGAGTACCCCACCCTGTGGAACACCTAATTTGATTTTCCTAAGCTTAGAACGTTTGCCACGAAACTCAGTGAAGGAATGCCGACCAGCTAGATAGTTTGCAATCCAACGGATCTCTTGAGCAGGGATATGCATATTCAGTAAGTTAGCGAGAAGCATCGAGTGATTGACATTGTCAAAAGCACTCGTTAGGTCAATTGCCACAAGAATCGTTCTGTGGCAAGGACGTCTGTGGTTTAGCCCATTACGGATGCGAGTAGTGATCGCATCGAGGGCTGTGGTGGTACTATGCATTTTCCTGAAGCCGTGCTGGTGAGGTTCTAGCTTAGCATGCTTAACAAGAGTGGGGTGAATAAGGGCCTCTAGCGTCTTTGCGACAGGTGAAAGTATTGTTATGGGTCGGTAGGATTCACCGAGACCAGCGCTTTTACCCGGTTTGAGACAGGGGACAATCCGTCCTGTTTTCCAGATTTCAGGGATGGCAAGCGTGGACATCGACAAGTTAAAGGCTGCCGTGAGATACTCAATGGCTGGAAGGTCGAGATGTTTCAACATGGCCATCGAAATGCCATCGGGTCCGAGGGCCTTTGAATTTTTAGCATTCTCAATGACTTTTTTAACCTGGTCCGCAGTATACGATGGTATAGTGTCAACATTTCTGCTGCGAATCCGTCTTCTAATTTTACGCTTTAAGCCATCGGACTTGGGATGTTCAATAAATTGCTTATTGAACAGGCTTGCGCACTGAAGGGGTTCGCTGGTGCTCTTATGGCCAAATTTGATGGCATTATTGCCCTTTCCTTTCCTAGGATTGGATAGGGCGCGGACAGTAGACCATAGTTTACTGACACCTTCATTTAGGTTGCAGTCATTTAGGTGCTCGTTCCATTTCGCCTTCCGATAGTCTTTTACTTGTCGGTTGATTTCGGAGTTAAGCTCCTGAATTCTGGGATCACCTGGGTGAGCGCGTCTGATATTATCTCGTTCATCGGCTAATCTGGCGGCACTGGTAGGGAAATTAGGTCGAACTTTCGGGATACGTCCAGCAGGAATAAAACGTGCCGCTGCTTTAGCAATGACGTTCCTAATATTTCTTTCGGCCTTATGAACGTTAGTTGGTGTGGGTAGCTCGATGAACTTCGCCGACGAGTATGCTTTGAACCCCTCCCAATCGGCTTTCTTGTGATTGACAAACGTTCGCTTCTCAGACTTAGTCAGGTTTGCTGGTTTGTCAACTCTTATTATGATTGGGAGGTGATCGGACGAGAGAGCAGTGTGCGTCTCCCATCGAGTAGCACTGATTAGGCTGGCACTTACAATAGTTAAGTCAGGAGAGCTACTGCAAGTGCCTGTGACTCGAGTCGGCGAGTCTTCATTGAGTGGACAGAAATCTGAGGCGTCTAGAGATTCGGCAATAGCTATACCCCTGGCATCGTTGTTGAGGTCAGAATGCCAGAGCTCATGGTGCGCGTTAAAGTCACCAAGAATGATCCTGTGCTCTCCAGATAGGAGAGGACCAATATCGAAACGATAGCCAGAAGGGCAACTAGAGTGTGGTGGAACATATACATTAAAAATTTCGATATTAGTACTCCCTGATGAAACTGAGATGGCTTGCATTTCCGCCGTACCGTCGACATCTACATCTAATACACAGTAATGTACGGACTTGTGTATTAGGAAGGCAAGTCCACCTCCAGGGTGAGAATCATTCCTTCTCCATATCCTAATATCCTTTGGTTCAATTAGGACATTTTCCACAAATATTTGGAATTATATATTCACATCCTCTTTATGTGATGCATGAAATAGTTTTCTATTTCTTTTCTCTTATTAATTTTCGGTGTTTAACAATGAATAGTCTGTCGTAAGAGAATAAATTCATTTGCAGCGTCTCCAACCTTTAAAGCAGGGTTGAAGTTTTACCAGGAGGCTCAAACCAAACTTCGAATTTCTGATTTTTCTCCAATGTATCATGCCACTGGACGCATTTTTTACTTGGAATTCAAAACTATAAACTCAAACATTAATAAAATTATGTTCTGCCCATTTTATCCAGAGAAATTGGTGTACAATCAAAAATTTAATTATTGTCAAACTACTTATGCCGCAACAGAACTACGCACCTGTTCTTTTCTTTATAGAAAGAGAGTGCGAAAACGGACAGAATAAATATTGCTGTCGATATGTATGTACTTAAATTTCTTTATAATAAATTTACCGTTATTCGCTCTAGTTAAACAAAATCAGTGTCTGAGCTCGAGAGTTGCAGATGTCAAAATGCATATGCCGACTAGTGTATAGTTTGGAAGGGGTTGTGTTACGAGCACACGCAAAGTAGAATATTATTTATTCATAATTTAATTAACCTAATTTTTTTTAATTAACAATAATTTTTATATTGGTAGATCCAAAAATTTGTAGATGAACTCTTTGCAATTGTCATTAAATGATTTTATTAGCTTCCGTAAATTATCCTGAACTCAGTCTTGGTCGGTTTTAACCTTTCTAATTCACCATTCGCGATAAACACACTGTCATAAAGTCTAAACAAAAACACTTTACATGACAGCACGTACTTCAAAACACCGAAATTAAGCCAGACAATTATTCATTAAAAAAAAACCTTCATTTTTACTTTCCCGACATTGTGTTCCGCCCATTTTGCAGCTAATAGCACACACTCTCATCATACACGCAGCTCTTTCCGCGCTAAAACTCTCTACAAATATTTCCCTATTGCTTGTGAATGTTCTTATTCCGTCGGTGTTATTTTTTATGGCCATCAATAATTCAAAAAGACGAATAATTCTTTAATGTTTGCCCCGTTTTTTTCATACGTAAAGTCTTCCAAAAAAAAGATTGTAAATAAATTATTTAAATTTTATTTGAATGTGACGTAAAAATCAGAAATTTACGGAGCGTAACGCCAAAAGAATATTCGGGCGGCTGAATGTGATCCCGAAAGAAAATCCGCGGACATATTTTTATAATACGTAACGTACCTACTACAATGCTACAGTACTTCGTTAACTTCTTGATGGCAATTGTTTAGGAGGTATACGTAGTTTGTGTACTACGGCACGGGTTTTATTTAGCACAAGGTACTCGCGTAGTACAACTGAGAGAAAAAGAAAGAGAGCCAACAGACAGGTACCATTGAATGAGCGCACGTGAGCACCCCACCGGAAAAAAGGCCAAAAAAAATTACGAAGAACATGGGAAATTTGTTGAGGAATATCAAATCATCGCGAATGGAATGTAATGAATGCAGCGATGAAGAGTAGAATGAGATGAGAGTTTCACGACGGAGTTGAAACAATGTCTGAGGAGGCAGCGCGGAAAAAAGTGAAACGCGAAGGCATGTTTTGGGGGAGGCTTTTTGGAGATTAATGTGGAAGGTCAGGTGTAAATCATGCTCCTTTTGGATGAAATGTGATTTTTGTATTATGTGTATTTTATTATGGGGACTTAGTGGCAATAATGATAAGATGCCAAATCGTGGCAGGCGAAAAGGTGATTATGTTTTTTACGTGTACTAATTCATTGGAGTTACTTTTTCATTTGAACAGCAATTATTTAACATTTTTCGCAAAATACAGTAAAACACAGATAAGTGCAACACGCTTTAGTGCAAAACTCGGATAAGTGCACACAGTTTTTATGCACCATCCATTCAATGCGTTTTTCTAAAACATATCAAGACGGATCCATGCACAACGCGCACACAATTTGTTGCAGCATCAGCAACATTTGTGAACGTTTCATGACGGATAAGTGCACATAGTCATTGTAAAAATTCGTTGGAGCAGACGTGTCAAACCGGTGAAATCAAAAATGTATTAATTAAAATTATAGAAATGTGGAAGAGGGAAGTCAAATCTAGAAAAAGTGTGTGTTGTGTTGTGGGCATAACGTACTTTTGCATCTGAGCTTCATCCTTTGGTGGTAACACTATGACAGGGCTGCACCAAAATGGCGGAATTTCGCAAGCATGGTGAGAATTTTTATATTTTGTAATCTATATATACACTGCTCGTCATCAGATTAGCACACCCTTTCGCATGAATAGCTTCGGCTGATTTCCAACCAAACTAAAAGAGCTAAAATTTCATAATTATAACTGTTAATAGTCTATTCAATTCTAAGTTAATAAAAACAAAAAGTATTGTGTTTTAATTTTTTAATTATGTTTTATAATTGTTTTTCGAAAAAGAGCACACAAAATAGCCATTTAAAATTTGTCATCAGGATAGCACATGTAATTTATTTTTTGTCGATCTTCCACAATTGAGGACGTAGAACCCTCAATTTTTTGTTGTTGTTTAAATAATATATTAGCTTTAATATGGATAAGAGAAAGTCATTATCTGCGGAAGAGGGATAAAAAATTAAGGCTTGCAAGGAGTCAAGGTGGTCAAAAAGTGAAATTTCGAGAAAAAATTAATAAAAGTCGATAAGTTGAATCCGAATTCGTGTGTAATAAGTAGCGTTAAGGTAAAAATAATAGAGGCGTTAAAAATTGAGTACTTATCAGTTCTTATGAGAGAGTAATTTCAAGAGAAGCATCGAGCCCTCATGACTCGATCGCAAGGATTAGGGTAAATTTTCACATTAGGACGAGCCTACATTGTTCAAACAGTGACAAGAAATGCTCCACATTTAAAGAAAGTAAAGCTACAGGAAAATGCGCTTAAATTAAGCACGAGAACAATTGACACCGAACAAAGAATGACGCTATGTTGTCTTTTCGAATAAAAAGAAGAGTCATCTTACAGTACCAGTTGGCCCTCGAGACCATTACACCATCTATTCCAAAGTGGAGGCGATCTTAATGGTGTCCTTCCTAGCAAAGATCCTGAAAGTAGACATTATAACTGTGTTAGTCTTCTAAAATGAACTTATTTTTATTCGAAAAGATAACATAGCGCCATTCTTTGTTCCACATCAAGTGGACTCATGCTTAATTTAAACGTATTTTCCTTCGGGCAAACTTAAGTTGGGGTTTGTTCTTCAGTTTTAGTTTCTTTAAATGTGGAGCATTTCTTATCACTGTTTGAACAATGTAGGCTCGCCTTAATGTGAAAATTTACCCTAATCCATGCGACCGAGTCATGAGGGCTCGATGCTTCTCTCAAAATTACTCTCTCATAAGGATTGACAAGTAATAAATTTTTATCGCCTCTATTATTTTTACCTTAACGGTACTTATTACACACGAATTCGGAATCAACTTACCGACTTTTATTAATTTTTTCTCGAAATTTCACTTTTTGACCGCATTGACTCCTTGCAAGCCTTAATTTTTGATCCCTCTTCCGCAGATAATGATTTTCTCTTATCCATATTAAAACTAAAATATTACTGAAACAACAACAAAAAATTGGGGGTTCTACGTCCTCAATTGAGGAAGATCGACAAAAAAGAAATTACATGTGCTATCCTGATGACAAATTTTAAATTGCTATTTTGTGTGTACTTTTTCGAAAAACAATTATAAAACATAAGTAAAAAATGGAAACACAATACTTTTTGTTTTAATTAATTTAGAATTGAATAGACTATTAACAGTTATAATTATGAAATTTTAGCTCTTTTAGTTTGGTTGGAAATCAGCCGAAGCTATTCATGCGAAGGGGTGTGCTAATCTGATGACGAGCAGTGTATAAAAATGGACGTGTATTTGTGTATGTTGCCAGTAAACTTCTAAACCACTGGACCGATTTGGATGATTCTTTTTTTGTTTTATCCGTCTTACATTGGAGAAGGTTTATGGACCAACATTTTTTTTTAAAATATCAAAGGTGGTAAATATCGAAATTCCATTTTGTGTGAGAGTAAGTGATTAAACCTACTCGATTCATACGCTTTAAATTTTTATACGTGTACTAAATGAAATCTAACCGGCTTAAGGATATGATCTTTTCGAAACGGCTGGACCGATTTTTATGAAATTTTGTATACATATATCCTTTCTAGGTATGGTAATCGGTCGTAAACTATATTTCATGCCCCGAAGTGCACTCCTCTTCTTTTTGTTGTTATTTTACTATTTTGTACAGTAAGTGATTAAACCTACTCGATTCATACGCTTTACAGTTTTATACGTCAGATTAACTTTATTTCAAAGGTTTCCCGTTATTGGGAACAGAGACATTTGTAAATGCAGAGTTCGCAAGACTACAAACACGATTGATTGCCAAACACCGAGCAAGTTCTTTAGTCGGAGTTTCAATGAATCTATACTTAGTAGTATATGAATGTCAAAAATGTTTCTTCAACAACCAAATTTTTAGTATGATGCAGCTATCAGGCACACCACTTCCTAGTCGATTTTCTGCTTATTATAATCGACATTTTTTACAGTACTGAGTTTTAAGCACTCCTTAAAGTAAAAGAGAGTAAAACAACGATATAATGTAAAATATATTTTATGCGTATGAAAGCGAAATTTTTAATTTTCAAAATTAGTTTATGTTTAGATATTTGTGAAATTACCGTATCTATGTGTTTTGTACCCCTACACATCAGGGAGAGTTTGTCCCGCCTTTTGTCAGTTTGGAATTATTGTTATGGTCTAAACCAGGGTTACGTTGTATCCTGCCTGCGCTGGATTCCGTATCTTTCGCTGGTTTCCGTATCATTGTGCTTGTGTTCAGTGCAGTATGTTCACAAAAAATAATCAAAAATTAAATTGAGAACTGAAATTTTCAATTATTTTTTCCTGTTTAAAATTTTTAATTTTTACAGCGAACACAAACTCAATGTTACGAAATTCAAATAAAAGGCCATTTGATTGGTTTGAAAAACAGTTGGGACCCAAACATTGGTTTCTGTTTAGATCTTAAAAATTAAAATAAAGTGGATTAACCACTTTAGGCTTGAATGGCAAAACATTTCGCTCCGGGTCTCCTTTCAGTGTTCCCGTGATTTGATTTTAGGAATGGGGAAAATACAGGTGATTTGAAATGTGAATGTTCATCATATTAGCTGGGATGGAGACACTATATTTGACTTTTCTTGGCTGTTTTGATGAGAATTGATTAAGAAAATTTAGTGCAACGCTACAACGTATCCCGAATGAATTCGAACCAGATATTAAGCACACCCGCTAAGAAAGTGTCCCTAATTAAATTCACTGAGTATAATTACTAATGCTTGGATAAACTGAGAAAAAATGCATTTAAAGTTTTTTTTGTTATTATTCAATATTTTTGTAACTTTTGCCAATTCTACAAAATAAAAAGTCATACGAAATCACAGTTAATATCACTAGTTGGCATTTAAGCTTCGTTAATTAGAAAAGTTTGCACGGAACACGGATAAGTGCACGGAAAAAATCGTGCATTTATCGATGTGCACTTATCCTTGTTTTACTGTATGTAATTGCAGTTTTTGAAAGCGTATAAAAAGTATCAAAGCTTGTACATACTACATATTTCAGTTTGACATAGGTATAGAAGAGCCTGGGGTAGCTTCAGAACTTTTTTTCAACGGCTTGTAACAAAGCTATTTGACATTTTGGTCATTTGGAGCTCATATAGGGTAGCTCATATACATATACGTATGGGAATACATCCGACCGTGTTTCAGGCGGATGTGCACGCAATTGAAGTGTGTGCAAGATTATGCCTTGACAAAGGTTACACCAACAAGAAAATAACAATATTCACTGACAGCCAAGCAGCAATAAAAGCGCTGACGAGCTGAACTGTTACTTCTAAGCTCGTGTGGGTTTGTCAGGAAATCCTCCACAATCTCACCCTTTTTTGGGTACCTGGGCACTCGGGGTTTTACGGCAATGAACGGGCAGACGAGCTCGCAAGCATCCACTACTCCCTTCTATGGCCCAGAACCTTACTGTGGGCTACCACTCTGTATCTACAGAAATGTAATGTGTGAGAGCAAGGCGCCGATTGGAATGTTCCGGTATCGCTTTTCCCTTGGAAGAGGATATCGCCACTATTAATATGGCCCAGCTGAATCGATTTATCGAAGGCAGTCGGTTAGATGTTCATCTAATTCATAGTAGGGGCAATGGTAGAATATACCATCGGTCGCAGTGACTAGGGCAACTCGTGTTGCCTGAGCCCTCAATAAATCTAATCTAATCTAAATGACCGTAAATTTGTGAAGATTAGATATTAGTACTCTATTCGTTTCACCTTGCGTTTACAGTTAAAACAATTTTTTCAAGGCGAATGAAAAAATTCAAGTTCGATGAATGTGCCCAAAGCTGGGGTAGTTTCAACATTTGTCAGAGCACTTTAGTTTTTCAAGTTCTTTAAAGCAATAAGCTGACATTTAACCTTTATTTATGGACGTAATTTTGTACCATTTTGGAGGCTTGTTCTGCTATCCGTTCTCATAGAGAATTTTTGTGTTTATGATATTTTCAGCTATATGGCCGATACTAGCAAGTGTCGCTGATGTCGATAAGAAGACAAAAAAAATCTTCTTTCGAGAGCTGATAGCGGAATGTTCCAAATATTATTTTTTATAAATGGTACAAACGAATTCCATATTATGTAGGAATATGAAATTACCATGCGATCTCATAAAACTTTCCTCTGAAAAATTACCTTTACATATTTTTCTATGCTACCGTAGACTTTTTTCTCCAATGCATATACATGCATGCATACTTCTACAAATTACGTCCATTAATATGATTCATTTGCCTACTTTAATAAATCTAAATGGCCGTGCAAAAAAGAGAAACAGATTTAAAACTAAATTTTCAACACTTCTTTTAAATTTCAATCTAACCCAAGGTATAATTGATGCAAATAATAAAACTTATGTGGAGGATACACTCATGTCCATACTGTATTATTGCTACTGCTTTCACAACCTCAACAAAAACAAAAACTAACATAACAATAGATTTGAATTGTTAACTTCAGTACGCGATATATATGTAAAAGTCACACTTAGAAAAAAAAGAGTACATTTAAATACAAAATAAAACAAAACTGAAAAAATATACGGGTAAAATAATAGATAGAAATTACCAGTAATAAACATTTTCGTACCTTCGTTAAAAGTGTGAAACGATTTTTGTTCAATGTTTTTTTTTTCTCTAAATAAAAAAGTGTAGGCAATACAACCAACCCATGATAAAATGTTCCATAGATGCGCATGTTGATTAGATGCTCTCCAATCCTTTTATGCAATTTATAGGCTATACACACGACTAAACTTTCAAAACTTTTACACTCTGACTCTGAAATGCCCAACCATCATCACACATCATACATATTCTAATCTCTAATTTACATAGAAATTATCTTACGCGGGTCCGCACCGAATCCGGGAGACTAGACCATACAATAATTATATTTCTTGGCTAATTCATTTAATTAAATTTCAACTACAAATCCATTATTTAACAACTTTGGTTCATAGTGGTTGTACATGTACAGTAAAGTATAAGGTGTGCGGTCAAAAAAGCTGTATAGATACAGAGTATTACGTACCAAATATACCTATCGAGACTAATAAACGCCTAGCTGGATTTAATAGTTTTGAAAACGACAAAACAATAAGAAAAGTAAACCAAAAGATATGGTCATCTTAATTAGCGATTTTGTTGAGTGTAATTATTGTGTTCGATGTACGTTTGTATGTACGAGTACATCTTTGTTGCGTATTGTCAACAATTATCCACATTGCGCTTGACTAAAAATATGGAGAGAGTCATACATATACTAATTGTATGGTCTTGGACAGCACACAGTACGCCGCGCCGGCTGTCTTCAAAATCAACATTGAAAATTTACAATAATTGTATCTAAACTGTCTAAATAGCAGCAACAACAATTAGACATATGTATGTACATAATGCCATAACAGAGCGAGTATATGAGTAACGAACAATTCCAGCAAATAGCAATTTATAAAATTGTCTCCCGGACATTCGGCACAATCTTTGCCTAAATTGTTAATTTCTTCTTTTTTTGTGTTCGGTACATACATACGTACAGATGAAAATTGATGAAAACAAAAATCATAAACTTTTTAAATTGTTCAAATTCACTTACTTAAAGCTCGTGCGCACATCTATTAGTATTATAGATAGATAGTTTGCGGTGAAGATGCATATGTTATGTTATGTTTATGTAGTATATCTTACTACAATTTGTATTGTTTTTTTTTGTTGTGTTTTGTTACTTGCATTAGACAAAACAGTATGTGAAGTACAAGTACATGTATCTAACTTTTCGAATCTTTCCGTTGGCATCTTTTGGGCACATGTTGTATTTTTTTAGTAGAAATGTAGATGGTTCAATTGAAGCATGCAGAGACACAAATTAGGAGTGCTGGATGTTTCATTTATTCTTTTTCGGTGAAGTTTACTGTACACATTATGATTGTTTGGGCAATTAGAGTGATTGTCGATTCTGAAAACAAAAGACAAGAATAAGTTATGTTCAATTTGTTTGATTTGTATGTACATCGAGATACATGCCGACTATGCGAGTGGAAAGCGGAAAGAGGGAATAATGGACACGAGTCATTGGGTTTTATTTGATTTTCATTTAAAACGATTCAAAATCGTTTATGTTTGGATATTTCAAATCATGCTTTTCGGGGACCTCGTCACAAACTTTATCACAACCTCTTCTATTATGATTTTTTTTTTGCTCACAAAGGTGTACTCGACAATGTTCTTCCTTCCTTAATTTCCTTAAACATTCTAGTGTATTTTTTCTTATTTCTTGTACCTTTATTACATTTTTCCGTATATCTAATATATCGACATTATTTCTAATCAGAATTTTGTATGTTTTACATTTCAGCTGGCGAAAATTAATTCCTTATACTGTAATTTATGAGCTCCGAAATGTAAGTATACGAATGTAGTCTATTCATATGAAATGAAAAATTCAAACTAAAAAAAAATCAGTGAAAAAAAATATGCACGAGTAACTTAGGTAGTGTGGCTCATTTGGGGAAAATTAATTTATTTTTAACCGTTACAATGTAATAGCATTTTTTGTAAATTGTGTTAAAATGCCAGACTTGCCGAAATAAATCAAAATTTGCCACTCCACCATCCAAGATATGACTTCAGTTTCTGAACCTACATAAAATTTCCAATAAAACGACACTTCGCCCGTTACGAAGTTGCTCGTATCTTCCGATATACATCCGTTCAAACTTTAAAGATATTTTAAAATCGGGTTTTCATCGAAAATTTAAATGATAAAAACTTATGAAAAATTGATTTAGTTCGAAAAGTCGGGCATATTGACAAAATTTCCAAAAAATTATATTACATTGTAACGGTTAAAAATAGAGGGATCCCGTTGTACATTAATTTTCCCCAAATGACTGTAGAGAGATGAAAGGAAGAAGTGGAGGGGAAAATTCCAACCGGTACAATCGCGTTAATTTCGTCTTTCGTTTTTTAACCTGAACGGATTTTTCGGTTTTAACCGGAATAGGAATTTTGATATTGTCTCACAGAGAAAATCATGTATAAGATGAGAAGCATCTTGAAGTTGGCCACAATTGATTCCCAGAATAGGCAGGATGTTTTCTGTTTTTTTTTTTCTGAAATCGTATATGGTATCATGTAATTGAATTATTATATGGTGATCATTCCTTCGTATCCAATGAAGCGGCCCTAAGAGGCAATGGTTGCTTCTGACACGCATATTCTGCTTTGAATAACAGAAAAACAAAGTTAAATAGACAAATTCCTTTCAACTGTCAGTGCTATGGGCAATTGTACAAAACAATAAAACAGTACTCACCAACAAAAGCAACCTTTATCAAATATGGACGATTTCAGTGAATTTTTTGCAAACAAAAAAATTAAGAATGTATGTTATAGACATAATTTTCAAATGCTTGAAACTACATTAGGAATCATATTCCGGTGCGTTTATGCGGTAGTCGCTGGACACCTTGTATACAACCCGTTGCGTTTTGTAGATTGTGTTCGCTGTAGATTGATACTAGCATTTCGAAGAATTGCCCTACATCTGTTCGATTGACACCATACGCCTGTGCTAGCGAAAGTCCCTCTGATTTCCGAATGCTGAGTTCTGGGTTTTCTTTTCAAACACCATTCAGCCAGACATTCGCGGCATTTTAAGTTTCATTAGAAAATGGATGGCTAATTTTAAGCTACTTCGCCAATTTATATGCCGAAATGGCATCTTTTCGATCTGGATTGGAGCCAAACCGATCTTTTCCAAATTCTTAATATTCCAAAAAATTTTTTTTTAATTACGACATCAAAAACAATGGAGCCACCAAGCGGAACTTTGGATTTGACGCTAGATAGGTGCCTTCTCAGAGTCCTTGATGGTATTTTATATTCTCTACAAGCTTCTTTAACGCCCATCGCCTTGCTCCTAACATTCTCCATAGCCGGTTTTAAGTCAGTCTTTGACCACGATGCTGGTAGCGTTGTTCTTTTATAATTTCGCGGCATTTCTCTCATAAAAAGAAATATTCAATTATTTAGAGAAGCTAAAATTGGAGAATATTACACTTAGCGTGATAGGATATGTTGTCGAGATCGTTGTGCAAAATGACCCACCTTCGATTTGGCATTAACGCATTGAAGAAAAAGTGTATGTATTACTCAGATGGACAGTTATTTAGTCTTCTTTGGTTTTTTATGTTTCATTCCCGGAAATTTCGACCACTACACACAAAATCGTATGGTACTCACCCGAAAATCTTAAGACACAGAAAAAAAAACGAAAAACATCTAACGACTTCCGAACACAATTGTTAAAACTAGACTGATTTGAAGATAAATTTGACAGCGTCACGACTATGCTTCATCATTCAAATATATTTACGCAAGAGCGTTTTGTCTTGCTTTACCCTAGACTAGAGGGTTTAACCGTTTTCAAAAAAAGCTGGGTGCCGGGACGGTTTTTGACATCCCTAATTAAAACTGATTTTACTTCAAATATTATTGTATGATTCTACAGAAATTTGTTTTTCTTTTAATATTTCCTATTCTACTGTTCAGTATTATTCACAAAAAAAAACCCTTTTTTTGTTGGCTTACACTAAAGATAGCTATACAGCACAGGCATGTTCCAAGAGACACCCGCACACAATGTTACTTCAAGGAAACCGTTGCTTTAACTATCCCTAAACATTTTCGATGGATTTTAAGTCTATTAACAGATTTTGCCAAGCGAAAAATGCCACTCAATTTGGTTGAAGTCAGTTCTTGGCCACTTTGTGGCATTTAAATCCAAACGTCCAGCCAATTGCACCATAAAACCATGGTTACTCGAGCGATGTGGCCCTAGTGGATTTCCGTTATAGTGATACTACTATGACACCAGAGACAAGTTGTTCTGCGCCACTGTTGAAATCTGTCACACATAATTTTGTACTATACTCATCTGAACATAGCCGAAAGCTATGTTTGTGCAACTATAATATAATTATTTAAAAACTTCCCCAGAGGCAATCCAGAATTTTTCTACGGTAACATTTCAGACTTTCAAAATTGTTAGCGCCTTGCTCTTTTTGAAGTCAACACCTACTGGCAGGAAACAAAACAACGAATATTGGAACGGCCTACATCAGACATGTCAAACTCGCGGCCCGCGGGCCGCATGCGGCCCTTCTCGCAGTTCTGTGCGGCCCGCGGCCAGGTCGAAAAAAAAACATAATGTGTACCAAAGTGTGAAAATAAAAAAAAAATGGACGTGTTGAACTAAGAAATTGACTAAATCTCGTTAACAAATCGGTGGCTATGCAAGCATAAATTCTGCATTTGAGAAATATTCTGTCTCTGTTGTACAAACGATTTGCTGACGGTTATTTGAGGCAGATTTTGTTTAAGATGACCTCTTTTGTGCACAAACATATTAAGCCCCTTTGTAAAATTGTTTTGTCCCAAAATTCGGTTAAGAAATAAGTTTTTGGCTTTGCCTGCTAGTTATCTGCCACGTTTGCATACGCGTTCGTATTTTTCAGGTTATATGGCATGAACATCTTGGATTGAGATTTATTTGAAAAGGAGGCCAAGCTTTAAAGACCCAGAGATCCTGAATTTGGTGAGGAGATCAGCTGAATATGAACTTTCTTAAACATAACAATTTCAGCTTATTGCCGATTTTTTAGCTTTCGGCTTATTATTATTTCGGTGTTACTGTTGCATGCGTTTACTTCACAAAACAACACCAACAGTTTTTTTGTCTCTTTTTAACCACTTTTGTGTGAATTTAATTTATGTCAGCCTAATAATTTTGGCTTCCAAGGTTATTTTGGGCAATCTAGTTGTTTCTGGATGATGGGTGCTACAATGTTCTGATCAGCTGTCTACAATTCTGCAAATTTTTGCGTTTTAACTTTTAATCTAAAGTTTCTAAATTTGTTGAAGAACCGTTTCAAAAGATCATTAGTGACCAGATTTATACTCATTATTTTAAAAGTAATATTCTTTAATAAAATTTCGAATACATAAAATTAAAAAAAAAAATTGTATTCTGCGGCCCGCTCAATCTTGAAGACAGTGATATTTGGCCCGAGCCAGGTTTTGAGTTTGACACCCCTGGCCTACATAATCGTCTTCGGGTATGATCAATGTTCATTGTAGTTTCTATCGTCGACCGAATATTTAATATTCTCTTCCAATAATAGCTTGGAAAAATGCATATAATCTATATAAAGGCGAATGTAACTGTGTGTCGACGTCCGTTTCTAAGAGAAAATGTTTAGGAAACCTAAAAGTGCCGGTATTTAGAGATGTCTATTATGAGAGGATTGACTGCGTCTGTATTTTTTCTTTATAGTCGGATTAAGAGAACGAAAGGATTGATTCACCTCCTAATCTAGTTCCAAACTGTCATCAACATCTTTCTCGAAATAAGTTTCCTTGATTGGAAAGGTACTTGATTCGTCTCCTATAGGTACGCAAATTGATGCATTTCCGCAAGAGTTCAAAGAAATCAAGATAATCTAAATGAGATTTCACATTCAATGTTGGGCTGTGTTTTACCAATTATTTAGTTAGTGTTTTCCGATTAAATTGGAATCATTGAGAACGTTCCAAGTTTCAAAAACAAAGAGGTCAATTATTCTATAATTATGATTAGAAATAACTAACTAATCATTACATTGCGCATCATTTTTTTTTCAATTGTTTATTTATATCCATAATTTGAGTCTTGTGCAATAAACAGTGTATAATTCGATTAAAAAGTTGGTTTACCGTATCTTATTCTTGATCAGTGTATAATGTTGTATGTAATTTGAATTAAGTACTCGTACAAAAGTAATGTACATACATACATCTAAATAATAAAGTAGCTTCTTACAAATTCCCACAACATGAATTTTGTTGATAAGAAAATTTGCGTTTGTTTCCCATTAGTCAGACGTTACACGAATCCATACTTTAATTATTTAGTTTTTTTTTTGTATTCTTTTTTTCATAATAATAATAATTCGGCGTAATATGCATACAATACATTGCATCACATTAAAAGGTCCGAAAGAATATCATTAACATGTGAGAATTGAGAAACGTGTACTTAACGCGCCTATCATAAACATATATATTTTTTTATTGTGTTAACCAGAACGGAATAGGATATTCAAATCAAATTTAAATTAAATTGGTAAGATTTGTTTTGGATAAATTTATCATGGATTTAATTGACATTTGTACCATATTGTATGCTGCAATTTCAACTATCTGTGCGAGTTTTGATTAAAATTATTATTAGTCTAATACCTTTGACACACGATACGTTGAAATCATCATTTGTAGAATTTCAATTTCGTGGCAATGAGACACACTCATAGAATCTTTATCGTAATTCACGTTGTCAGTGAAAAATCATCTTAGCACTGAAATTTGCGATCAATATTTTTTGATTGCCTGGGAACTATTGGAAGTGCATCAAATTGCATAGTTATAGGCGCAGAATGAATTATATTTTCGCGATCGTTTGGATCTAGATTGGGTGGTGACACATTATAGAAGCCAAAACCCAGATTCGCATTGCAATCAAGATTCCGACGTATCGTGTGTCAAAGGTATTAATGGTTGTAGTAGTCTTAATTCACTATAACAATACTCGTATTAGGAAGAATTATTATTACAAATTACATTTTATTCTTATCGGTCTGTACCTACACATTTTCTTCCAATTAAGTATGAGGTTAGTTGCGCAAACCTATATTAATTAAATCAAACCCATTGAATAGCTATGCACAATTCACAATGCTTATAGTACGTACGTATGTAGGTAATTAAAAAGCGGAAATGGTTAAATTGTTGGGTTTCTTAGTTTCTGTTTTTTTTTGTAATTATGAAAAAAGGAATTTGCTCGCTATGGACTACATGCATACGTATATTGTTTACACTTTTAAAGCGATGATCTTGATTCATGAAGTTCAGATTTTAGTCCAACAACCAAAAATTATATTGAAACTTGATATGTACATGCATATAATTCATATATAAGTAGGAAAATGTATTGTGTACATTTATTATATTATACCCAGCCAGATCAAAACGCAGAATATCTGAATTTTGTTGTTTCCTTTCGAAAAGATAAAGAGAGATTCATTGCAATGGTGAATTGATGATTTTGTAAATTTGTTGTTGAATTTATATCAAAGAGATAGACTGTCAGTTGCTTAATGCTTAGTAGTCGCAAATGTAGTGTACACTTCTTACATATTTGGTTTTTACGCATATGAAGTAATTTTTCAATCTGACAAAAATTACTAAGTCTAAAGAAGGAGCTGAGCAGATGTTTTTTTTTGTGGCTGTGATAAATTCTGCCTGAAAAAGTTTAGTATGTAGTTTCGATCAAATACCTATGTACCTATATGTAAAGCCAATATCTAAGTGCCGCTCATTATCTTTGAAACCTTGCTTTAGATATTCCTAATAGTCCAATTATTTAGTCCTCGGCACATTTTATATATTTTTAATGGCTCTCATAAATAATATGAAAAATTGCCGATGATTGTGATTTTACTGTTGTGTTGAAATCAACCTTTACATGCTATAATATTAAAAATTAAATATTAAATTAAAAATATTACCTATCCTATACTTTTACTTGAAAATTACCCTTTTAACAACATTTTACCACCACGTTACCGTGAACTTACCATTGTCTCGTAATTGTGCGGTTAATTTCACAATTTTTTCACAATTTTTACACACATTTTGGTACTTGCTTATAACGCAATTTATAAATATTTTTGTATATTATTAAAACACAACCTTCAAATTTTTAACAGAAATTACATCAATATATTGTATGTGCTAATTAGAGGATCTATTATTATTCAAATGTATATTACACTATCGTGTCAAGTGCTATGATTTCTGCAATTTGCATATTTTTTATCCAAAAAGTCGTCACTGAATATTTTTTTTTCTTCACGTGTTTTAGTTCATCTGTTAATTAGCGATTTTTACTTTCGTATTTTATTGTACGCGTATATCTTTTATTATGTTCGCAAGCAATAAATTTTTAGTATACGACTATGTATATGAAATTAATAGAAATCGTTCGATTGAAGTGATGATTTCTCATTGCTTTTTTTTTGGTTTTGTATGTAATGTATGTTTTATTTTTGTAAAATGATATCTTTTAGAATTCTTTCTTATATGACTTATGTCTTAGATGTTTGGCTAATTATATTCATTATTATGTTTATGGGATTCAAATGTTGCATATTGTAAGTTTTTCTGTTCTGATATGGAGGAAGTGAGATGCTTTTTAATTAAGATTTGCAATGTAAATCATGGGAAGATACATTTTGGTATCTGTAAATTTTTTGCAATAAATAGCAATAAATGTTTTCGATAAATTTCTATATAACTTCTAAGAAAAAGTCTTTAATTCGTTCTTGGAAAGATTGGGAATTAGATATCAAAGAGCAATGACCTACTTACAGTTGATTTGATATTGCAGTCATAACAAAAAAAAAAAAAAAATGCATGCATCTACCGAAATGATTAAGCCAGGTTCTTTGACTGATATTTTAAAGTATTGTTTTCAGAGTTTTCATATTAAATTCTTACGCTTAGTACAGGAAAAAAAATGTGGCTGAATGTTATTATTTAGCCTTTCTGCAAAATATGAGTTTTTTCAAACAATTTAATATAAAGTGCGAAACAGAACGCTTCCGTTACGTTACGTTCCGAAGAGCTCTAGTTCAATTTGGCTTCCGGGCCTTGCCGTGCCAATTGTGCAGTTACATATCAACTCTATTGGACCAACTTTAACACGTGTTCAAATCACTTTAGTCCTGTCCGTCATCCTTCTTTTCCTTTTGAAGAAAAAAAATGTATGCGTCGCCTGCATGTCTCATAATGGCGTTTTCGCAAAAAAGGTAATTCGTTTAAAAAGTTTACGCAATGTTCTGTAAACAAAAAAAAACTCCACAGTAAGAAGCGCTCATGCTCGCTGCCTCTTCTATCTCGTCCCACATCATTCGTTACTACGCAGCTATTTGACGATCGCTTCCTTATTTGTAATCTTCTTTGACGCCCACTGCGTATGGTTAATTATGGATACTCTTGCTTCACAAAACTTTGCCAAACTGTCTATTTCAAATTGTTCCTAGGTTAACCAACTCCTTGCTTCCATTAAGTATTATCGCACAGCGTAATTTTTAATCGCAGCTTCAGCTTAGTAAATTTCGATGTTTGTTTTCAAACTAAATATTTGGAAGATAAACCCTTTGTGGTTGCAAATATCCGAACGCAACCTAAGCTCCTCGCCAAATATTTACGAAAAGCCAGGGCTTTCTAACAGCAAAACTCTCATCTGGTTAAAAGCAAAACCTGCTAAACCTGCTGAAATGTTGTAATCGAAAGATTGTCTTAACCCTGGAATACTAACATTACTGGTTAGGGCGTTATTTATTACTAACAACACGTAATTTCGACGTGTTCATATTTTTCTACAATGTTTTTCGCATCTTTTACCCAGTTTCGGGTCAAAAATTTTTTCAGCCCATAAGTTATTATTTTTCAGTGCCCCAGACAAAACAAAAACAATATACCCTATACTATCTTATGAGTATAATTAGTAGACGAAAATACGCCCTTAGCTCTAAAATACACGTGGGTTTCAAAGGCGAACTATTCGGATATTCGTATTTTGAAGCTCCATTTCATGATTGGTGTGTGTCAATATAATCTGCACCATTTCGTTACTTATGAAAAGGTCAAAACATTCAGATGGGAGTTGTGCGGTTTGTTGTTTTAGCAGTTGGTCCTGGTCGTATGTGAATAATGTTTCGAGAATGGATTTTCCCGGAGGAACATGCCTGCGCCTCGGATGTGCATTAGTTGCTAGATTTTCTAAAACATTGCTAAACTTACCGCATTAGACCACAAACAGGATGTTGCCATCACATCAACGGACAACAACTAAAGGTACGTGTTCGTAGAGACGACTCACGTGAGGATCGCTCAGCGACCGTAGCTTTGTATCCAATTCCGAGGCGTATTTGAATATATTTTGAATGGTGGTACTCTCTTTGTGTCGACTATGACCCAAAGGAACATGTCTGTATAGAAAATATCAGCATATAGTGCTCAGAACCGGTGGTTTAACAGCGATCGCTGTCGTCCTCTCTACGAACACAAACCTTAACTGTGGAAAGCACTGCTGTAGTGAGTAGTTAACCACACTCGTGAAAATGCGTATACACATTATAATGTGAGCGAACACGTCAATTTTACGTATTGTTAGTTAGGATTAAATTGCATGTCATATTCCGCTAAATAAGGATTTTAAGAAATAGCTGAGGAGGAACCAGAAAAGAAGACGAAACAACTGCTAATTTTCGGATGCGCAAATTGAAAAAAGCTTACAAACCAAAGATTTGCTTTTTTGATAAATGTAAGTGAAAAGTCGTTGGTGCAATGGAGACCAGGATTAGTAATTTGCAAATTTGGTTCGACATCGATTTTTCCAACTTTGGCTATCTAGAGGTCAATTTAACACCGTCAGTGACATTGTCCAATGAAAATCAAAAATTCGATTTAGTCACAGAGGAATATTCTGTTTTCAGAAGAATAGTCACTAGTTTCTTCCGCGGACCACCAATTGGGAAACAGTTAGAAACTATGCGTTTGACTAAATTAATTTAGTGGTTTTAGTATAGATTCTGTGCCGTTAGTCTGAACCACCTATTACAAGAAGTTAAAACTCTTAATTTTGGTTCGTGGATCAGTTAGCACTATTTGTAAACTAATTTCCAGTAAATTTTGAACACGTGATCAAAAGAACGTTGCATCCGTCATCCAGAAAAGTGATTTCATCATTGGATTACGGTAGTCTTTGAAACACTTTTCAAATAAGCTGAAAAATGCGAATGTGTGGTGAACTGAATTTCGGGATGAAACCATTTTGGGAAGAGGCTTCCTACAAAAACCGGGCCGCCTCAACCAAATGTAATGTTCAGCAAATTATTATTGTAGTCAATACACTGAGAAAAATGATTTAGACTTTTTATCTAAACCGATGAAGTTAATTTAAATTTAGATAGTTTAACTAAACAAATAATAATTAGATTCCCTAATAATGGCAGCAAACAATACTAGTAAATTCGTTCATTTAACCACCGAAGATTAAAGACTAAAGAAAAAAGTTCAATGAATTCTTCCACTAGAGTTTATGAGTGTATTATTCCAATATAAAATTTAACTAGAAACAATCATGAAGTAGTAAACAATTCAACTATTTAACATTGGTAAATTTGTACATAATAATTCGCTATATTTACAAATTAATTAATTGAGTTTACAGATTATGTAGATGTTTTAACTAATAAGGAAGAGGAAAATGAGCCATAACTCCGTTGTCCGTAGCTGCTTTCAACTACATAGAAATATAAGCTGAAAATTAAAGACCAATTTTAGCCTACATCAACTATTTTTTAGATGATCCGTTTTTTTTTCTCAGTGTATACATAGTTAAGCTGACATAAGCCACCGATTTCTCGACGGATTTCACTAAATTTTTAGACTTGAAATCACAGCTCAAATTTTTTACCGTATGCATTTATGTTGATACACATTGTTTTGCTTCGACCTGGTCGCGCGGGGTCGCTCAAAACTGGGAAGTGGGCCGCGAGTTTGACATGTCTGCTCAAGGCCTCAGGAAGTGCATTAAGTTAAAAGAAATGTATCTAGTCCTAGTCCTGGTGCATTTTTTACAGAAAGTGTTAGGTAAATCAATAACTTTTAGTTTGTGGCTGGCAAATAAAATCTATATTTCTTATTTAAACCAAACCAAATATTTTTTAGTCTGTAGTGCGATATATTGTAATTAGTCGGTGTGATTTCAAGTCTAAAAAGATTTTTTTTGAATTTTAGGTTACGGAAATATCGCTTATTTTATAATTTCTGATTAGTTGAACTGTTTTCACTGAAATGATCGGCAACTCAGTGGAAATTGTCAGTTAAAAAAGACTGTAGAGGCACTAGGAAATTTTGAAAATATAGATAAGAAGGTATGTAGATGTACTTCATAGTTATACGCGTGTAAATGACTTCTCATTAGATAGATAATATTTTTAACGTAGTAAAAACACTACTTAAATACATAACAAAATTCCAAAGTGATTGATCACAACTTGACTACCCAAAAAAATCATTTTTCTTAAACTTGCATCACGAATGTATCACCAGTAAAAAATGCCGCTCCTTCTGACCGCGCCACTGGCAAAATAATTACAATTTATTCCAACAATTATCGTATCAACCCTAAACATTTGTGTAAAGTCATACTTTAAAATGAACGCGACTTTGATGGTCGTTCTTTTCTTTTACCTACTCCCTATATGTTTAATGAGTACTGCACTATACCACAAAAAGCTTATTGTTTACAGTATGTACACATCGTTTAATGAACAATATTTGTATCTTTTTTTTATAATCATACTTCATACATATCCATAATAATTTTTCATGGGAAGAATCTCCCCCGAGTCGCGTTTAGCGTTCACTGCCTCCGGAGGAAATGCCTCAACATCGACTCATACTCATAGTCATGTCATGTACTTACTCTTATACCCATACTGAGAGTTCAATCGAAATAATTTGTATAGTTTCATTCTGTCAATATAGCCCGAAATGATGAAAACATATTGAAAAAAAAACCAACAGCTAAACAAAAAACGTGTGTTCAATTGCAAAAATCAAACACATCAAATGTCATAGATACAACAAAACTATCTATCTCGCAAACCAAAAAGTGTATAATGGTGTGTACAACTAGCGTTTGACGAACTCTCCCGGCAATTAGAAATAAAGAAAAAACAAGCGAAAATCTTCCACCAGAGCACGTTATGAACCATCAACTCAACCATCAATAAAGTGTTTAATTAACCACCGAAAATCACTTGGCCGTCGCGTATTACCGAAAACTCGTATACAAGACGTTTTAGATACATTAATGTATGGCGCAAATAGATTTCTTGAAATTGTTTTCATCTTGTCTATTGGCCTGGATGAAATGTACGAGTACTCGGTATAGTGTTGAACATCGATCGATTGGATTGATTTTTTTCTATTTATGAGTTCTCTTGTGAATTTCGCTTCAATCGTCGACGCCACTAATTGTAAAGACTTTTTAAAAGCCCGGCGCGCATACCTTCATTATACTTTAGCTAGAATTCCTTGTGTATATAGTATGCGCCCATTAACTATTATCCCCCTAGAAAATGACGAGTACAGCTAGACTACATAAACGTAACAACTCACATAATGATCATCAATCGATAAAACAAGACACGTCAATTACATGATCGTTTCATGAATCACGATTACCATGGTCCCGGCCCCCGATTTTCCAAGCAGTTTTGTGTTCATACTCGTCCATTTGATGCCAAAGAACCCCAATCGTAGGAATGACCGGTATTAACTAACAAACAACAAGAGAACCTACAAAAAAAAGCACTAAACTAGCAAATTCAAAGTCAAGGTAACTCAGGGAGTACCTAGTATACACCGATATGCCATATATGAGACCAGCAAAAAAGGTACTCGATGTATCTTGTAGTAAGCATTCCGCCGAAGGTAGATGCATGATCCATCAGGACCAGCCTGAAAGTTGAGCCTCTGGAATTGCCTACTTATGTGTACATGAATATTGGACACTCACCAAAAAAACTGGACATTGGAATTCAACGAGTTATGATCTGCGGCTATCATTAATTATTTATTAATGCACAAAATAATATCATATCAACTCTACCTTCGTTATGGTGTTTATTAAATATTGTCATGGTCAGTGATGGCGATCATGACGAAGAACGATTCTATGGTGACGAGCTAAGCACGTTTCTTTTTTTTCACTTCGTCATTTATCGAACTACTGTTCGTGGTCATTGAAACACTTTCGATACGTTCTTAGTCGACACGAGTTGTCGATTTTGACGTCGTTATCCACATTGATGAAATATCTCGTGAATGTATCAGCATAGTCAACTCAACTCTTATCAAAGGCTGTCATCTCCAAAAAAGAATCCGGTCAACTTTATATCGCCCTCAATGTATGACATATCTATGCGTACTCGAATTTATACACTGGGTATTGTGTTTAGTTTAGTATGTATCAATGTATCGACTTTCTGATAATAATCAAAAGATCGCGAAAGTATGATATGTACTTGTATCTTGTTTTGACAGAAACAAAAAAACCCCGTGGAGATATTATTTACGAGATATTTTCAATAATTTTTATTGAATCTTAATCGAGTAGCTTAAATACAAAAATAATTGTCCAAATATGTACATAGAATTCGTTGATAAAGTCGTTGATTTGAAGGGCATGCAGATTGTGTAAGTCAGCCGGTTTCGTTGTCTCTGTTTTCGACTAGTTTTTTTTAGGATATGTGATTATTTTGATTGTAAAGTAAATGTTAGTTCATCTGCTTGATAAATTCGCCTTTTTCTTATTCGGATATGTAGAAATTGTTCACACGAGCAATAAATATGCGGAAGCTTAAAGCAGGTATCCATTAAACCAGTTTGGTGAGTAAGCGAACCTGCAAGATGTACATAGTGTTTGATGTGTCACACATAAGCTCGAAACAGCGCTGATTAGCAAAATAATCTCGTGCTTATGAACATTGAAGTGTATTTTAACGCACCTCTTATAAGGATAATGCGAAAATACGATTGACTTGAGATCGGTTGTTCAGTACCCTTCTTTACTTGAAACGTGAGCTTTTTAGTAAAATCGCAAATTTTTGTTTGAACACTTAACTCTCTTCCATTCTATATTATAATATAATAATTGTTAAAATTAGTAAAAATTAAGATATGGGTATAGGATATGGGCCCTTGTCAGTGGCGTAGATAAGGGGGGGGGGGGTCAAGGGGAAAGGTTTTGAAAGGTCGTTTTAGGAAAGCTATTCCCAAGAAGAGTTTATGCGAATGAATAGAAAATGATGCTAAACCGGCAATTTTTGAGCATCTCTAATTGTTTCAGTTTGTCATCATTCTTTTCTTAAAAGTCAAAATTAGATAAATGAGTATTATTAAATTTTTTACGAAGAGCTACTACAAAGCTAATTGGGGTAATTTTTTGAACTAGATAGATTTCATAAAAAAAAAAACAAAATGGTAGAAATTTCTAAAGTTGAGAGATATGTCGCCAGTAGCTTGAACGCAAATCAAATTTTTATGCGTATGATCTAACCGAATATGAAGCCCCAATTGTACCTTCACATTATCAAAAATTGTGTACAAAAACCGGAATGTTGTGAATTTCCCACCGTAATAAAAAGTCCAAAATTATCGCTGTAGTTTCACAATTTTTGCGGAGCGTTAAATATTTTCAGGAATTTGTTTTGAAAAATTGTTTTTTTTTGCATGAAAATTTGCACATTAGTTTTGCTATTTTGAAGTGAATTAGATATACAGAAAGATTCTTTCTGAAATTCCAAATTTTATAACCGAAAAAGTATTCGCAATCTTGTAAAATAATCCCCTCCCTCTCCGAAAAGCTATCTACGCCACTGGCCCTTGAAGCCAGATTTTGACATCGAAAGTACGTCCCTCCCATTTACGACATCACCCTATGGAGCAAAGCATATGTTCTTCTCCAAAAGTGCAAGAAAATTGCGCAGCCCTGGATTTTAGGTCAAAAATGCGCGCCATTAATGTGAGGATTCTATTAGCATCAACTTTTTCCGTAATTTTGTACAGATTTTTCCAAGCCTGAGTAGAATATTGTACAAAAAATACTCCAATGCATAGGAACACTCATGAAAATGCCATTATCCAAATTTGACGACTAGTCCAGCCATATTAGCATTTCAAATGGAAAAAATAGAATAAGGCTAATTTTGGCTGTTTTCGTTTCAGTAGGGTGCCAGGAGTCTAAAACTCATTTTACTAAGAAAAATTTTGATCGGAAAAGCCCCAAAAAGGACAAAAACCGACACTCTGGTCAATGTTTAAATAGGCTTGCAAAAGTTTGTACAAAATACTCGTAGAATCCTCACATTAACAATATTTAGTAAAAAAAATTGTCAACATTTTTTTCAGAAAAATTTAAATATTTTCTTTCTTAAAAACATCCTCTCTAACGTGTCATGCTTTTTTAAAAAATTGCCTACATTCTTTGCAAAATTTGTAATTTTGCACAGTAAAATTGTCCTGATTTTGCGACTGAAACATGATAGGTCCGTTTTGTTGACTCAGAACAGAATAAAACAGCACAACTTCCATACAAAATTGACAGGTGTTCTGACCCAATACAACGGATCTAATGTGTTACCAAACACACAAAAAAAAATTCAAACGGATTTTGTACGATGTCTCTGGCTCTTTGGGCGTTAGGACATTTTGCTGTTCATTGAAAATATAAATTTTGCAAGGCAGATCACATTAGCAAAACATTAGCATTTTGCTTAAAAATTCGGCTTCGAAATCTTGCACGTAACAAATCTGTAATGTCGATGCCCGTACAGATATCTTTTTTTTTTATTTAATAACAAAAATTTAGCTTTTTTTCTGACACACAAAGATTAAAAATTGAATGTAAATCTCTGTTAAAATTATAAACAGAACTGCGAGGCAAAAGTTTCGCGACATCTGATAATTGATTTTGATATTATGTGTAGGAAGCTGATTTCGGGTCAAAATAATAAAAAAAATCCATTACGTAGTTTAGTCAAAAATTACATTTTACAAAATGGTCAATTTCTTGTTTTCATCCCAGATTTCACTATTTTCTTAGCTGACAAGAATTTTTCCTATAGTAATGTCACTCAAAATAGTTAGTATGGAGCACTGTTGGCAGCATTTCGCTATCGCCTTTCAAAACAAACTTTTTTTTTCTCTTTTTATCGACACTAGCGACCTTACCATCCGCCATATAACGGAAATTATCGGAAAAACAAAAGTTCTTCTTATGAGAACGGACAGCAGAACAAGCGAAAATTCCCCAATGACTAATGGTCGTATCTATCCTGTTTTTGGCATGAGTGTCCCGCTTTTTCTACCCTAACCTTCCGTCCTGGCACCACGCCAAAATTGGCTGCTTTTGTCCTACTTTGTCATGTTTTTGAATTTTGAGTGCATTCCACCAAATGACGGCCAAAATTTTGAGAAAACTACTTCTAAATATCATTCAACAACAACGATATACGAAAGTCACTTTCATTTTTTTGTTATTGCCTATAGGGCTAAGTCTGGTGTCGCACGTCTTCTACGTTTAAATCTATGTTATGCTGGTCCCACACTGAGCGGAGTTTCCCAAGCCCAGCGAAAACAATCGGTCCAAGATCGGTACCTTGAATTCCCCACGCGGTTCGGCGAACTCCCATCAGTTTGGATGTGGTCTTAGATGATACAACTAAATGGAAGTGCTTGTCAGCAATCTTAACAAATGGCGCACTTATATTAACTGCAACAGAGCGATTATTTAACACAAGATAAAGTTCTGATAAGACTATGAGCTCTGTGGCTCACTTGGTTGAGTCGCACTCTAGGATGCTAGTAATCTAGAGGTCCGGAGATCGAATCTCCGGCGTGGTCCAAAAATGTCCGTACTTGTGCGGATAAGAAATATAGTGCCTGCAACATTATATACACTCCGATATGATATGTATGAAACGTTGACTCGAAATTGCCTATAAATGGCTAAGTTAACGCACCATGGCCCAACATGGGGCTATACGGTACTGAGAAGAAGAGAAAGACATTATATACACATACTGAAGGCTGGTAGGAGTCAGGGTGTAAAATAAATTAGTCATTTGATTTTACTCTATCTCAAAAATAATTTGTAATATCTGTTGGTATTTATATTAATGAAATAAATAAATAAAGTTAAAAAAAATTTTCATTCATGGCCAGATTATAGTGCGCAGGCCACATGTTGGACAGCTTGAGTTTTTAGTTCAGTTTAGATAGGCTATCAAACTCAATTGTAAATGTGAACGCATTGAAATTTGAAACTGAGAATCTTTTTTCGAAATGAGAATGAAATCGAAATAGAATTAGAATTACAAATTTACAGTTACTTTAGAAACTGGGGCACATTTTTCCTTGTGACGGGTAATATTTTATTTTTCTTGTAAAAGTTATATACTGGATGCACTAACATCCGTTTTTGGGATGACGCTGCTTTGTGGGACACTCACCTATCATTCCACTCCTTAGTCGTAGAAATTGTTCTCTGTGTTTGTTGTTGTTGTTGTTGCGGTGCAGAAGGGTGTGAGTCGCTGTGCATGTCTGTGGATGTGCTCTAAGTTTCGTCGTCGTTCTCGCCTATTGTCTCAAGCGACAAGAACGTAGCAGCTGCAATAGGGTTGTCCCATAATGCCGTCGGAGTGAGGTTAGTGGGTGCAGCGGGGCATCGAAACAGGTGGTCCACATCGTGTGGCGCACCACCGCAGCTCAGACAAATGTTCTGTATGTCCGGGTCTATTCGAGATAGGTACGAATTGAGGCGTGAACAAAAGCCCGACCTAAGCTGGGCTAGTGTCACTCTTGTGGCTCTCGGGAGCCTAGTCTCCTCAGGCGATATGGGTGGTGAGGGCACTGAGAGGACTCTATTCGGACCTTAGCTCCCTATTGACCGATTCACAACGGTTGTGTAAATATCTGCGATGGCCGCATGGTATGCTGTATTTTCGAATATATCGGGAGGTACCCGTTTGTATCTCTGGACGTCTCTCTCGAGATCTCTGAGTCCACTCCTGACATGTCGTGGAGGGGGAGTGTTGTCCATGAGATGATGGTTTGGGTGATCCTCTCGATAGCAACCGACCAGATATTGTAAAGACAAGAGGTGATTATGATCGTGCACTGATAACATGTTGGTTTCTTGATGAAGATGATCCTGGGACGACATAAGATGGCAACCTGTAGCGATACGTAGAGCGGCGTTCTGGCATGCCTGGGTCCTATTCCAATTTGTGTCACAAACGGTTTGCGACCACACCGGTGCTGCATAGCTAGGTATTGCCCTACCTATCGCTTTGTAGGTGACCAACATAGTTTCTTTGTCCTTGCCCCAGGAACTCCCGGCTAGTGCCTTTAGGACGTTGTTTCTACTGTGGATTCTATCGACTACGTTCTCGACGTGATCTTTCGATTTCATCATGGTATCTAGATAGACACCTAGGATCTTGGGGTTGGTAACAGTAGGAACAACGTCTTCAGCATGCTTACCAGTACGGATCGCAAGCACCTCCGAAAATTCCTGCGTCCAGGTGGTAAGAAGAGTTGCAGTACATTTAGACGGTGAAATGACTAGGTTGCGGATACTGAAAAATTCCACCAGGTTTTCAATATAGTAATTTAGTCGCGCACACATGCCGTTTAAATCATTCCCCGAGGTGAGTACGGTGCAATCGTCCGCATAGGAAATTAGTTCAATACCTTCCGGTGGTGTTGGAAGGCTCGACAGGTAGATGTTAAACAATGTAGGAGAGAGTACGCTACCCTGTGGAACTTCCTGCTTAATTTTTCTATGCTTTGAACAACTGCCTCGAAACTCTGTGAAGGATTGCCTCCCAGCTAGATAGTTGGCAATCCATCTAACCACTTGTGCAGGAATATGCATATTTAGGAGATCGGCCAACAACGCAGAGTGAATGACCGTGTCGAAGGCTTTCGACAGGTCAAGGGCTACTAGGACGGTTCTGTCACAGGGCGGTTTCTGGTTGAGGCCATTTTGGATGTGATGAGTGATCATATCCAGAGCTGTTGTGGTGCTATGCATCTTCCTGAAGCCATGCTGGTGAGAAGCTAGCTCAGCATGCGATACAAGGGTGGGGTGGATGAGTGCTTCGAGCGTCTTTGCAACGGGTGATAAAATTGTGATTGGACGGTAGGAATCGGCGAGTTTCGCGCTTTTACCGGGTTTGAGAAGGGGGATGATTCGTCCCTTTTTCCAGAATTCAGGGATGACAAGCGTGGATATCGACAAGTTGAAAGCCATTGTTAGATATTCGATGGCCGGAAGATCTAGGTGTTTCATCAAGGTCATTGAAATGCCATCTGGTCCAATGGCCTTAGATTTTTTAGCATTCTTGATTGCTGCTGAAACTTGGTCCGCTGTATAGGTAGGGATGATGTCAACCGTTCGGTTGCGAATCCTTCTTTTTATCTTGCAGTTGACCATCTTGGTCTTGGGGTGTTCAATAAATTGCTTATTGAACAAGCTCGCGCAGAGTTTTGGATTTGCGGTGGTTTTCTTGCCGAATCTGATGGCTACACTGCCTTTGTCTTTCTCTGTGTTTGTCGTAAGCGCTGGTGGGGACATAGTGCATCATACATTAGTCGTCAATGAATTGTCCAAGGCATGCAACATCTATTCTCACCCTAACAAGTCCTGAAAGCAGAAAAAGCTGAAAAGCCTACTTTTGAGAAGCTCATACACTTATACCATTATAGAGTGGTGAATAAACAGTCACATACATACTTTAATGTATACTTTATCCTGCCAACACTTCCGATTTGAGCGTATATACTTACAATTTACCCCAGAAATCTCTTTCAATACTTATTTTTTTCTAACACCAATTCCATACACCTCACTTATCACATGAAAATCCCTCTAATATCAAAAATAAAACATCAACCACTTTCACGCTGTTTATCCTGCCGTTTGGGCAGCAAGCTCTAGTATAGGTACTTTCTATTGTTAGGTATCCTGTCGGTCGTCGCCGGTCGACGCGTCGCATCGCGGTGGGTTTGGTTTTGTTTAATGGATTTGGATGGACGTGAAAAGGTGCGTTTTATCGGTTCGCTATGGCGTAAATTATAAATGTTTTGATAGTAATTGGGATGGCGGAAGTTCTTATATATTTTTTTATTCTATACTTTTTCGTTCGCCGAACCTTTGATTCTGCTCACTCCTTGATTGTGTGTTCTGGCGTTCTGGGTCGTGAATAAAATGAAAAAAAAAGTGCCAGAACTTTACTTTTACCTTACTTTACTTTTTCTTCAGGCTTTTCTTTTTTTGTTAGCCATCCTCCTCGATCCATAAGGTTTGAAGGTCCGGTAATGTCTTATTTTTGGTGGGTGTTTTTTTCGGTCATAGAACCTCTGTGCGAGATTTTCGACGTGGCTTATGATATACGCAAGTGTTGGAGTGGCGAATTGTGCGAGTCGTGTGTTGTACACGATGTGTACATAGCATTAAATTTTCTGTCAGGTGAAATTTTGCGATAATAGAATTAAGTACAATAGGAATGGGAGGGAAAAGTGTAAGAAAAAAAAAATAGGAACGGTCCGGCTATGACTACCAAAGACGTAAAAATACGGAAAGTTGTTGGGTGTGGTAATTGTTGTTGTCTTGAACAAGTGCATTATGACAGGTGAGGAGAAAAGGAGAAAGAGCGCGGGAAAATGATTTTAAAGGTGGTCGGTTTTTAAAATAAAAAAAATCAAATTTTTTGCCATGGGTTTATATTAATTAGGCGGAGGAATAACCGAAGAAATGGATGGAATATATCGTTTTTATCTATGGTATGTATAGTTATTTTATGGATTAATGTATTTTAATTATACTCTATGCCCATAAAATGGTATAGGGTATATTGTTTTTGTTACGCCGACATTATGTAACACCTTAAAGGAGCCTCCTCCGAAAGTATGGCAAAGTATATTATATAAATAATCACGGTCGGTCCCTGCGATTCGAGTATGCCATGTCTGTCTGACTGTCCGTTCGCACGATAACTCCTGAAATAATGAAGGTGACGCTTTGAAACTTTATTTTAGCAAAATGATTTAATATGAAATAAAATGCTTTGTATGTATGATTAACGTTTTCTCGGCTAATAGTTAAACCTAAAATAAGGCCCTGCGCCGGTCAGATTAAAGCGTTTAAGACCATTCTTATATTAGCATACGATTTAATCGTGTCCGCAACAATTAAATTTGCATTGATTCGATGATAAGTTTCATAAAAATTATTTAAATTTATTAAAGTGGAAAGAAAGAAATTTCGTCCAAGACTTTACGTTATCTTTTTCAAGAATTATTCAGTTTTTATCGAATCTGTTAACTGTATATTGTCGGTGTCATAATATTTTGTCGGTATTTGATTAGCATAAAATATAAATTAATATGAGTCGTACATATGTGTGACAGGAAAAAAACGGTGGCCAAGCGCAATGTCGCAAGGCATTTAATCGCAGATTCCAAATGAAGGAGTAATTTATTTTCAAAAGATTTCCGCAAGTTTATGTGTTGTATCTCTAGTTCTAAACCTTAGAGAAAGCATCGCAACCCATGCCATGCGTTAGTCCAGAGTGGCTATGTGATCACACAACCCATATATGTTTGACTCCAAATTTATTACACTAGACTCCACGAAATAATTCAAACGTCAAAATAATGCCGATGCAATTATTAACCCTTCTGTCGCTGCCTACGAGCTATTATGCCTAAGGTGTAGCTGTATTTTCTGTGAAATCAATCTTAATTTTTGAGGTCTAATTTTGGTTCTAGAAACAGTTTACATACTATGTCTTACGATGATGCGCCGTTTTTTCGATTCTTTAGACATAGTTTACATTTCACCGAACGTTTGATCGCATTTGTGGCCGTCGGTTCCTTTGAAATATATATGGAAGAGGTGGAAAATATTGCTGGATGATATTTTTCATCAAGATATAGTACCAATGGTCTGTCTAGGACTATGTGCCAACCCAACGGTTAATTATTACGTTGGCATTTTAAGAGAGTAATAAATATTACGCGGATATTATATTCTCAATTGTAAACAATAATTTGAATAAAATTTTGGTTTAGATGTGTGAACTGCGATAGTGTGAAAACGGTGCCATTTTTATATTCTGATGCCCACTCTGGACTAACGCATAGCATGGATTGCTATGCTTTCTCCAAGTTCTAAACATAGGTACAATATAAATACGTTTTTGATGGAATGCAAATCAAATTTATGATTACACGAAACAGTGTATTTTTCATTAAGTAGGTACATACATAACATCGTCATTCCACGTGAAATCCGTGCAAATACTGTCAAAATTTTGATGATAATGAAGTTCAATTCGCTTGGTGGTACATATTTACTTCACTCAAAAGTCTCCACACTGGTTTTTGACATTTCGCCAGCGAAAACAATGCAGTTGCACTTTATTCCAAAGAGAAAAGTGCCATTGACAATCAATCAAGACATAAATCTAAGTTGTTCACTCGGTGAACATAGTACTTACCTTGATGGTAAAAAATAAGTCGCTCGGGGAATTTAATGGTAACATTAAGCTTTTAATTTCCATACACAAACTCTCTACAAAGTCTTGCTTAACTGTGCTGAACTGGTCTCAAGAATCTGAATGATAGCGGAATAGATTTCTACCATAGGATATGGGCCTTCGGTAGCTCAGTGGGTAGGGACTCTATTCTCTGAATTACTGGAGCGTTCGAAACCCACAGGCACCAAACATTTTTTTGTTGTACGCTCCGCTTCTTGCTGTCTTTTCTATAGGTATGCTTTGGTTTTGGACTTTTGTTCTTCTGTTCAAGAACTCAGTGTTAGTAACGTTTATTGAGAGCCCAGAGTTACGCAATGCCATCAGCCACAAACCATTTTTTTTTTCCAAAATAAGGGACAAACATATTCAGCATAGACCAGGTTACAAAGCATTTTGTTGCTTCCTTCCCCCTAATCTTGAAGGTCAATAGTAAATCTGTATGTTTAGGACTTCGTATCGTTACCCAGAGAAATTCATTCACAAATAGTAAAGTCGAAACGAGAAGCCAAAACCTTTGCTGTGAAGTGTAACTAAAAACATAATTCAATTACAATTTACCCAAAATCAGCATCTTCGCGGCTTCATCAAAGACAATATCAAATTCAACGTGAAAACATATCAATCCAAAAAACCGATTAAAGCAATGTGCCCAGAAATATCAAAGTCGGATTCAAAATATCCATCCAGAAATAAGTCAAAGTCAAAGACTAAGCTAAGCTCTTAACTTTCATGAGATTAAAGTGTCTTCTAATTCTATATGTGTGCGGACTTTTTCGTACTTATTGCAATGGTCAGCATAAATTTGATTTCTCCAATATGTTTTGGTACACAAAGCAGCTCCTTTCTTGCAGACTCTGTACTGTACATTTATATCAAATCACTCGATCGTCCGTAGGTACTCAATGCAAAACATGTCGATTGATATCGTTAAAACAAAACTTCTTTTTTTTTTCACGGTTGCGCTCAGCTTGGGTCTTTGCTTCTTCTAATCCTCCGAGCAAGACGTCGATTTAGGCCGAAAAAAAAGCAAGCGACCGCGAAGAACAAGAAGAAAGAAAACAAAGTACATGTTGTATAATGTAATTTCTCTGTGTGGCAATTAATTGAAAAATCGTTTGATTGGACCTAATCGTGTACACATCAACGGACACCGTATCTAAAATGAGCGTTCTTAAAACACAGAGTGTACATGTAGTATCGTTAAAAGCATTAAAAGTATGTATACGTACTTAAAACGGTCACTTTAGAGTTAGGCTCTCTTCACACGGGGACGCTTAAGTCGCCGCGAAACAATGGCTTGGGGACTTGGAGACCTAATCATGTATTCTGGTATTTAACACGGGACCAATGACGTAGTAAATAAAGTACATAACAGGCGCGACAATCTAGCATTGGACTAAGGCCGCAGGATGTGTTAGTTACATCCTATTTCCGAGATCCTATCTGCCTTTTGTTTAGGTAATGAGATCAGCATCACGCTCAGCAGTGTTATTTATCCCCATAAATGGATACTCGTTTAACATCTGAGTGAGATCATCGTACGTCACAAGCTCGTGAGTTCGAAAGACACCATGATCCACGGTGAGATTCGAACTCATGACCCTGTGCACCGAAGGTGCTCGCACTAACCGCTCGACCAGCCAGACCAGTGACGTAGTACTTAAGAATTTAATAATTGCGATTCGAATATCCCCCTATTAAGGCCGGATTCAGAATTTATCACTATTAGTAGACGTTCGTAATTAGAACACTCACAAATTAAAATCTTCCAGAATTTGAAACCTTGAATTTCATTGCATTACACACTCTGAAATTAGAACCTCAAATGTGTACATTCTGTAACATAACTGTAACATTCTGATAGTACTTTATATCTTGGTATCTTAATTGTATTAAGGTTGTATTTTCTCTCGTTTTTTTCCAAATAGCCAATAAGTCTTGTGATTTTACTGAATAGGCAGGGCCAGTCTCAGTGGCTTAACGTACGGTTTTCATCGGAACACGGGCCTCAAGGCAAAAGGGCCCCCAATTGAGGAGAGTCATATTTGTTTGAATGATCACTGGTCAAGGGACAAAAAAAACGTAGTCAAGCCGCAGGATCAGAAGTACCGAACTAACAAGATAACATAAAATTAAAGGTTATGGTTGTATTGATACAAACACGTTCCAAATTGACGATTTTCAAAATCGTGTCGGCTAATTTCCATTTCTAATTGACGAAATTCCATGTCAAATTAACGAGTTTTAAAATTGTGTTAACTAATTTCCAAACCACATTGACACATTTCTATTTCAAAATGACGTAAAGTTTTATTAAAGAAATTCCCGATCAAATTGACGAATTTCTAAATCATGTTTAGGAATTTCATTTCAAATTTACATCAAATCATGTTGAAGAATTTCAATTTGTAATTGGCTAATTTCTATGCCAAATTCTCGGTTTTTCATATCAAAATAACGAATTTTAAAATCATCTTGAATTTCAAAAACGATTTTCCGTTTCAAATTGACGAAATTTTATGCCAAATCGACGAAATTCCATGTCGAATCGACAATTTTCAAAATTTTGTTGACGAATTTCCATTTTGAATTGATGAATTTCCATTTCTAAATTGTGAATGTTCATGCCTAATTAACAATTTTTTCAAAACATTTTGATGGAGTTTTAGAACAAATCGAGAAATTCCATTTCAAACAAATTAGTTTTCATTGCTTGGGTTTTCCAATATACTGTAGAAATTTACCAATGTCGGCATACGCACAATATGCCAGAAACAAAGAAAAATTAAATTGAAATGATATACCAACGTCTAGAAAATTTGTAGCTAGAAAAAGGCGATTAGAAAGTTCCTTGTTTTGTAGCGATTCAACAGATTTTTTCCATTACACTGACACAAAAAAAAAACAGTTGGCACTTTTGGCAATGGCAAATTCTGCTGATAATCAAAGCATAAATGCTAAATGGATATCAAATAAATCGAAAATTCGACTGTATAAAGAAAGGGCTTCGCTTTGAATTCCGGTCTTTAAACCTTCTCCAGCGTAAGACGAATTAAACAAAAAAAGAATCATCTAAATCGGTCCAGCGGCTTTCGAGTTTATGTGTGACAGAGAAATCATCATTATATATAAGAAGAAGAGGAAGATAAGTCCCAATTTTTGGAAGTGCCACATTACATTTTGAGGTTCTGATCGGGCGCTAAGATTGGGGGCGAATACACGTATGTAATTAGAATAAATTAATACGAACTTGTTGAGTTTTTAAAATGCATCTTCCGAGAATTAAAGAAATGTTCCGCCACTTGAAATCTGCCCAGGTTGCCCATATGATAAATCCTGTGAATAGGTAATGTTGCACTCTTCCGGTAATACATATTTTACATCCCATGACAAGCTTCGGATAACGGAATTTAGGTGTTCCACATTATCGGTCACTTGCCTGTACAGATTAAGTGAAGATAATTTGATTTGACAATATTCTTTTTTTTTAAGTAAACTCCATCAATAAATAATTTAAAAATTACGAGACGGTTATTTTTACCGTCATTGAACGTAAAAAAGAAACGTTCAGACGTTATAGCTTTCCAGAAATTAGAACCACCTGGCTTACTAATTTCTGGGTCTAATTTCTGAGCGTCTACTGTAGTTGCAGAGACTAGCATGGCCGGCGGTAGAGTGGAAAGTGCTCTACTCGACCATTTACTCGACTTATGTAAACCGCTCTTGAGTGACCACATTACATTACTTGATCTGGTCTTCAAGTCGCTTAGGCTGTGGATCGCGTAAACTAAAGTTTGCCCATTTGAAGACAGCCTTACTCCAAAGTACGTATACGAAAGACGTGCAGGCAAAGTGTACCTATACATGTACTGATGACGATCGACGGATCAAATTCTGGATATGGACAGTCCATTTCAATTAGGGTTTGCGGGAATTAGACGCGGCTAAACTATAGCACCAATTTTTTACTCCAGATGTTTGTATAATAGCTATGGACAACTCCTTCAGCGTATATCTAGTATCACCTTAGCGCCTAAGAAAGAAAAAATTCTACGCAAAATTTGAACTGGATAAATTGGATATGATTCGAATTATTTTTCTTTGAAGGGGGCACATGAGGACGAAAAATTAAAGACATTTTTTTTCCTGTCTACAACGGAGAACATCAGCTCATGTACATAATTTGTGTTAACTAGTTATAGGCGAGGTCAATGTATTTGCGTTAATTTTTTGTTTTCTATTTATTGTATGTATCTATAATTCTCAGGCGCCAATTTAGTATGTAACGATCGCTATCTCATTCCTCCCGGAGGCAATTTGGTTAATACACATTAAAGTACGTGTTGAACGTTAAAAGAGCGCGAGGATGGCTTTACCAAACTACCCATCACAAAATAGAAAGAGTGTACATGACGTATAATTGTTTGCTTGTGTCTTCAGGGGGGCGCATACATGACCAGCCTATTTCGGTCGTCATAGAAAATCGAAAGGCACTTTGTTTGTTGAATGTACCGAATTGATCTGTGGTGGAACTCATTGCGCTCAACAAAAAAAAATAAAAAACAATTCGGTAAAAGTGTACAGTCCTAATTCTAAATAGGCGTATGATTAATTTAACTTTTTTTCTCCGATTTGGTTCATCCGAAACGCTTCACTTTATCTTGCGAGGATTACCATCGTATACTATTCAGAAAATCGGTTAAGATTACACTGGAAGATTATGAGAAAAGTGTATTGCTCAAAGATCTTGTCGCACAGCAGTTGGTCTTGTTACCGTGTGGCCATACTCTATTTCCAAAGGAGTAAATCAAACTAATAGATTAATTAGGCTCATTTTTGGTGCAGGTAATGTTCTTAAAGAAAAGTGACCATTTTATGGTACATTCACATACGGTGATACAGTGGATAGTAGACCAACTGATGTCAAAGTGATTAATTGGAGTAGTAGCTCTGTGCGGAAATCGCATCATGAGCAATGTTTCGTAGTTCGTTGCGCACCATACAAATACGATTATATGTATATCAATTTAATGTGAAATACAAATCCCATAGATTGTCCGAAATTGACTCATTGACTGAAATCAGAAATACTATTGGAAAAATAAAAAAAAATCCACATGGAAAACTACACGAAAAACTCCATCATTTATCACCAGTAAAAAAATTGTCTCAACACTATTCAAAAATGTCTTTTGTCTATTTTCTTTTTCTGTTGTGCTATTTCTCACAACTATACCCCACTGCCTTCATTTATGTATATTCATTTATCCTAGACCCGAACGATTTGATTCTAAAGAATCGAAACTCCTTTGCTAAACCCAGTATTTTTCGCCGCACCCAATTCTTCATCTTATGATTTAGGGGTGCTCGTCTGGTGGATCGAGGATGGTTGAAAATCGAAATGCCCCCATGCGGTCATACTCGCGCCACTGACGTCGCAGTGCGAGTAGAACAAAAGTTGATATAATACACGCGCTCATCCTTCAGATTTTCAAAACACATCACTATATAGCTCTTGGTCATTTTACTCATCAACCAGATTCACTATATTGCCTCCCTCCGCCCCATCAATATAGGGAAAAGTTTAGTCGAAACAAAATAATGTATGAAAGCATGTTGGGTGGCATTTCGGTCGGTGCAAAAGGGACAATAGGGACTTTCATCGCAAACATACGACGACGTCTTTGCCCGACGACGTACACGTACAAGTGTAACGGCAAGGATTTGGATTCGCACTTCATTTCACGTCTCTCGTCTAACTTCCTTATCGATATATGCATTGGTATTACACCCCCGTGTCCAGTGTATGCTCAACAAACAGAACAAAACACATATGACGCAAAAACCAAGTCCTTTTTCATCGTCTTTCCATACATATAGGGGGGGGGGGGTGCCATCATCCCCCACACCTCATGTTGGTGTGTTGCGAAACAAACGGAAGGATGAATAATGGGTCAAGGAATCTTCTATGTCTTCTGCATTAATAGATCACGGGAATGTGTGTGAAAATCGTTGCCGTCGTCGTCGACGCCATACCATCCGCGCGCGTATGTCCTTCCTCTCGTCTCTCCTCTTTCTTTCACGCCACGCCGCGCCGCCCCGGGCGGACTTCATGCGTTAACAGCACATTTATATATAAAATATGTGGGAACCAATGACTACTACAATTATTCCTGAGGATATCGAGACGACTGACTGTTGTACTTGAACATTTTCCTTTCGTGCCAACCCGACGAGTATTCCAAATTTTTGGCATCACCCGTCCGCCCGTCACTTTAGCGAACACACATAAGGAGAAGTCCAGTGAAGCAAAAAGGATTCAGCTGATGCTTTACAGCGCGCACACACATTTTGGACAGAGCAAGTGTCCGGCCAGGAAGAAGTTAGAGAAATCTACAAAACATTACACACTCTCTCTCTCCAGAATACGGATCGTATGTACCTATATATGTTTTACGTCTTTGCAATGATATATGTACGTAAATCAGTGTCGGAACGAAAGGATATGGACCGAAAAGGATTCATGTCGGTCGAATGTGGAGGGGGGGAGAGAGAATGGGGTGCTATCCGTATCGTCCATCTCGTGTATACGGAAGGGTAATATCGTTAAAAGATGGGTTGTGGGAGACGACGGTTAGTTTCTCCTTTCTCGAGGCAATATAACGAGTTGAGAATCAGTATATGTACATAATATGTACATTATAGGCGTACAAGAAATAGTTCTGAACTATTCGGAATTTTGAATGCTAACACTGCGGGGTAAGAAAGAAGACTATACACGCGAGTGTAGAAAAAGGCAAAACTTTGCAGATGATGCTGATGATGGATTTTCCTATTGCCGATATTTCTCAAGTTGTTGGTCTTACATTGAACAATACACCAAATAAAATGAGGTTGAGTTCTGAGTGCTGGAGCCTGTGTTAGTGTGTATGGGAGGATTTCATTACCCGTCTGGATAGGCACTATTATGTCGATAGATACATGTTTTTGATTTTTTGTTATTTTACTGAAAAATTATGCAGTAACTAGAGTATCTGCAGATAGTTTTATCCGCATTGATAATTGTCCTACCTATTTCCATGCGAGTAAGTTTCATTCGACTCTTATTATCGATTTTCTCAATAGGTACTCATATATGGCATCTGTTCACACCATCATCTACAAAGACAAGTCGTGTCGCCTATCATTATTTCATCGCCGCCGTTCGCCGCATCATCTTCAGGAGAATGCGACCCATTAGCAACAGAATCTCGAAAAAAAATTCATTCCAATCCCTAGTCGTACAAGAATCTCGCAATTTATCATGTGTATATCAAACAAACTATAATTAAATATAAAAATTTTACGTATTCTAAAAATTTCTCAATCTCTCATTTGGCGGATTTGGCGGCGTGCGGTGTGAAGGTGTCTTTTTTTTATTAAAATCAGCCATGCTCGCATAGCACCCCCTCAAATCATTTCGATATATAAAAATGATAAAAATATCTCACCAATGTATCATTAGTGTTGACAACGAATACCAAATAACACCATTAAATCTATCGAATACAGGATAAGTCCCCATACGTATCTGCGTATAGACCTCCTTATCCCGTGGGGGGACATACATATGTATAAAAAAAGAAGCAGTAACAACAACAACAGCATAAAATGTGATAATCGCAAATCATATTACAACGAGACTCGCACACTCTTAAAAAAAACTTCCCCGCGCCTGAAAATAATAATAATATAATGAAGAAATCACAAACAAAATCAAAACAACCGCACAAATGTATTTGTTTCAATTTATATACATATTTTTATTCCTCACACCATTTAGGCGACAAATAGATTAGTCTCGAGTCCACAAGGTACGAAGTCACCAAAGAAAAATAATAAATTACAAGAAAAAAACTGTATTCGTTCGTCAATCGCAATCGCGCAATCATACGGATAAAAATAATTGATGAAAATAAGAGCGGAAAATTAGCTTAAAAGATTCTTTAAAAATCATCCATGTGTCTAGTATTAATAAAAAAGACTGCGTAAAACTCATGGGAACGAACATGTTGGTTTTTTTCTACACATTGGAAAATTCTTATTATAATTTTTCGTTGAAATGAAAATGAGTGGTATGAAAAGTCAAATTATAAAAATATAACAAGATATTAAAAAAAAAAATAGATAGATACGAATGTATGACACAAAATTTTTCTTAATGTACTATTCGTATTTAGGATGTTTGTTATTGACTTTTTATATCTGAAAATGTGTTGATGATGTTTTTCAACGAGCTAGGGTGATTTTCTTGTGCGGTAGTTTTGATTTCATTGGTGCGAAGGTGCGAGGAAAATGAATTTGAAGTTTTTATTAGGACGAGTATAGCGACTATGAAACGTGTGTAATGTAGTCACTTTATGGAGACAAGTGTATTATGAAATTCGATAAAGTTGTTGAAATTTTTTTGGTTAATCTGCTTTACTTTAGTGCCTTAGTCCCAAATTAAGTTTTGCACACAGTTTCCTTCATCGTCCGATTTAGGGTGTTGTCGATTGGTTGCAAATCAAGATGTCCTCGGGTAATATATCTTATCTTCTCGTGTCAGTGATGTGTAATCGCAAAATATCCTTGTGTTATGATATCCTTCGTAGTCGTGCTCTGTGGCCGTGATCGTTCTGTCACCACTCTGATAAGAAATATTCTTATTGTAGAATAATAAACCTAAAAATGCGACTAGGAAGTAGTATGCCTCTGACAACCGTCTTACGCTTGGAATTCAGTTGTCGTTGTAAACATTGACGACTTTACACGGTAGTTGTTAACGCATCATGCTCCTCAAGGTGTTCATGGTGTTTTTCGAACTCAGAAGCTTGTGACGGACTATGATCTCACTCAGATGTTAAACGAGTACCCATTTATGGGGATAAATAACACTGCTGAGCGTGATGCTGATCTCATTACCTCAACAAAAAAGCAGATAAGATCTTGGAAATAGAATGTCACTAACACATCCTGCGGCCTTAGTCCAATGCTGGATTGTCGCGCCTGTTATTTTTATTCTATATGGTACGCGGTTAGTTTTTATTGTAAAAAAATGTGATAACCTCTACGGAAGTGCCATAAACCAAATGTCAAAATTATCACTTTGATTCGATTGATCTTTTTGATCTAGAAATCTCAGTCTAGAATTTTATAGTTGTCATGGAGTTGATGGGCTGATATAACGTTAGTGAGTTTAAACCCCTGATACAATAGAGAATTTTAGCATATCGTTTGAAGTAAAACGACATAATTGGACTTTCCATATAAAATTTCGCTTGCTTAGGTACCGTAGACGAAACAATATATCTTAATTTTGCATGTCCTAAGTAGGCATAGGTGTAAGATCTCGACAAATTATTTCGCCAATTTCGACTGTTTCCAGAGCATCAAATATACGGAAATACACCCATGCCTACTTGGGACATGCAAAATTAAGATAATATATTGTTTCGTATACGGTAAGCAAGCGAATTTTTATATGGAATGTCAAATTATGTCGTTTTATTTCAAACGATATGCTAAAGCTCTCTAATTTCTACGTTCAGGACATAGGACGGATAAAAAAAGCTGCGCACACTGTATCCTACTTATAACTATTTTCTACACCCTATGATTTCTGGCAGCCAATTCTTTTTCCAATTAGTTGAAAGTACCAATTGCATGAAAAATTAAAGATTACAAATGTACTTTCCCTTAAATATTAAACAGTTAACTATGACAGCCAGGGTTCTAAACATTTTGTATTGTTAATATTTTGCTTCAGGTTATATGGCTACAATAAACCACAAAATTGGAGTAATACTTACAAATTTTCTTGATTAATTTAGCCGTGGAGCACATAAGATTTTCCTCCAAGTCGCACATATTAAGGTTTTTGTCCCTGTCGCGAAAGAGTAATTGATGATGCCTATGCCTATCTGAAGGCTTACAGCCCCCATTCATCAACAGAAAGATTTCGAAAATTCACGAAAAGAAAAGCTTATCTAACAAATAAAAGATTAAGGATTCCTTTGTGAACAAATTTTCCACCAACAACCCTGAACCCATTTATACGATCTGAGTGAAAATAGTTAGACATATTCAATCTCCGCCGTTCGAAAGCTCCGATAGTTACAATTTGTAGGTTAGTCATTTGTCGTTTCAAAATTTTAACTGGTTCACTGTTGTTGACAGTTATATTCATTCGCACAGTTTCGAGTTGAGCCATCGATAGCTACGGAAAGTAACCGTTATATGTGAGATTATGTGAAACTTTTTAAAATCATGTATGTAAAAATTCCATCTGTTCCTCTGATAGCTCTCTCACAACTCTAACGGAAGTCAGAGATGACAACAGATACGACTACGAGTTACTAATGGAACGCGCTCCTGATTGATGAGCCAAAGTTTTTGCCAATTTATTGTCCTGGAATATGTACTCGTTTTAAAAAAAAAGATCTGATCGAATGGATTTCAGATTACATTTCAGTTTCGACTTCAGTTAATTCCAAACCGAGGGTGAAAACATCATGGTTCAATTTCTTGAGCAATTGATCAACTGGCGCGTGGCCCCTGCAAGCGCGGTTTCGGGGTCGCCCCCTGCCTCTTTGCGAGGGTTATGCAGACGGCATACTAAACGTGCTAAGCAAAGGGGTCACAACGCACATCCAATAAGAGCAGCACCAAATCTGAGAAATTTATCCAAATGTGAAATGTGATGCACTAAACACCCATGTGTTGTTTCGCATAAAATCAGTACATCTCCGCAGTGGCGCAACCAGGATTTTGTCCTGGAGGGGGCTAAGTTCATCTACATTACTGTATATTTGATGTTGCTGCCGCAAGTTGGGGGAAGTTTTTTTTTCATAGCATTATACATTAGTGCCGTTACATTGACGTTTTTTTCGATGTAAAAAGATTCATAGCGTCACATGTTCAAGAAAAAACACGCTTCACACTAAATGTATAAAAAAAAAGTGGGAATTGAGTGACAAACCAAAACCGGATCAAAGTTGGGCTAATGGCTGCAGGGAACCTCTTCTCAGGCAAAATAGCAATGGAAGCTCTTAGAGGACTCTATTTTGCAAAGAACCAGTTGATTTTGGATGTGAATTGATACGATGGCGACTGTGGTGATATAAGATCGAATGATGCAACAACTGAATCCAGTTCATTTTTGCGAGCATTCATTTTGAAGAATTTTTTTCTTTTACAAATGTTAATTCAGACCAGTGTGTCTTTTTTGCACAACCATGTTTCTAAAATTCTGATAAGGATGTTGTAACCTTCACAGACCATCGGCAATGACCCTATTTTCCAAAACCACGCTTTTCATATTTTTAACGAAATTTGCAAAGAAAATGCATTGCTTCATATTTAATTTTGCAATTTGTTCTTTCCCAATTTCTGGGTCTGGGAGGGGCTTTAGCCCCCTTAGCCCCTCCCGTGGTTGCGCCACTGCATCTCCGCATATCTGACAGCTGAGAAAATCTATTCGGTGCGTGCGTTTAATTTGCAATGGAGAGAATCTGCGTGATCGAAAGGCTGAGTGGCTCGATTCGACACAACAGTTACCTATCCTTCGGTATCGGGCATACTATCGATTTCATTATGCCGACAACAAATTGCCGCATCTATTTTTTGTTGTGTTTTTTTTTTAAAGGGTTTATGAGATGAGTAGATCTAATTTAAACAGGCAGGGTGTTTATTCATACTCCAGCAGAGTTGCGGTACACAGAGTGCATTTCGAGCCGGTTTCGAACAATAGTATTACATGGCGCGCTGCAATTCTCATCAGATGCCTCTACGTATGCAGCGCGTCATGTAATACCAGGAGAGGCATTACCGGACTCAACCAGGCAAAGGTGTACGATCCTCTTATATAGGACACGAAATACACCCTGGTGTCGAATCATTTTAAATGGGCAAGGCAATGGCTAGCCACCGATTCGACACGGCCGCGTTTCTGACTATGTGTCAGAGAACGGGTTCAAATAAAAAACAACAAAATACATTGTTGTTGGACGGTGGATGTAGCATGCTCAAAATATGATTTGAGTTATCCACCGTCCAGTTTGTCCACAGTGGGACAGCACACTTGTGCCTACTTGTGCTGGACGGTGGATAACTCAAATCATTTTTTGAGCATGCTACATCCACCATCCAACGGCAATGTATTTTGTTGCTTTTTGTTAGGATGTTTATTTTCTACACTTTAAATTTGAATCCCATTTAGCAAGATCTATTTTAATCGATACGAAAACAGGAGAAAGGCCAAAAAACCCGTAGGTTCCTTTGCAGATAGCAACAATCCGCGACGTTCTCAAACCCCTCTGCCGTCGAAATACTGCATTAATGGAAAAATCTCCAAGGTAATCTAAGGTAAGGGCCGCATTCCAAAAGATGAATGCGGTCCTTATCATCTAAGAGATGTCAGTTTGAGCAGGACACACGACTTAGTACCTACGCATTAGTAACTTCACGGGATAACTAACATTCACCTTCTGGAAATGTGCCTCTACTGACATGGAACCAGGCTATGCTGATGCTAATGGGTGATTGCTCATATCAGGCTCCAGTTTCCTCAAAATTCATTCTGTTTCCGGAAATCCTGAAGCTCTTTGGAATTAGTTAAGGATATAACACAGTGCCTTCCTTTGGTTGCTTTGCTTGTAAGTATAGTAAGCAGTTATGTGATCCGCGAGATAAAAAAAAAACAAGTATTCAATGCTCAAACGAAAACAAGGTATCCTGCAAAAATAATGTATGTATAGTTACATTTATTTTCTTGTAAGCGTTGTCTTAAAATTTTCAACTTTTTGGAAACTAATCTATTTTCTCTTTGGTTTTATCTACCGACAGAAGTTGGTATTATATTACATTGATTTGATTAAACAAATGATGGAAAATATTCTATATAGTAAATCCATACTCGAAGCAACAATAAATTCAAATGTACAAAATTAACCAACTAAATTTCTGTATACCCAATGAGAATAGAAACAGTTCAACATCTTTAAAACTCGTCAAAATCCAACAAGTTTTGGATGCTCGAATAATTGTTACTTATATTTGGATGAATATGACTGGTTGTCTATGGTAACCACTTTGTATTTGTACATCTTTTGATTGGTGTACAGACTCGTAAAACCACCTTAATGAACCGAAAAAACACCCAGCATTCCATGTTGTGAACATTTTATAGACAAGTACACACCACCATGAGAACAAATTTATTCACAATTCTCTAACATTCTACCATTTTTAACGAATCAAATTGTGAAAATGAGGAGTGAACGATTCAACTATTTACTATAGTTAGACAGAATCTTGTATAGAAGCGATCCACAAATACTGGAATCGTAAAAAGATAGTAAAATAGAACACCGAACATACAGCAAGAAAAGATACTCAGATTCATGCAAAATTTATGACAATTTGCAAATAAGCCGGATTAAAATTTTTGGAAATTTTATAGATAAATACATACAAACACTATAACCACTTGTTTGTTGCTGTTTACCTGTGATGATCTCTATAGGAAACCGATCGCCTTAGCAAATAAGAATATAAATTGGTAAAAAATAGTATATCTTCATGTTTGATTATTTTTTCCATTTCTTTAGTTTTTTGCTGATTACCATAATATTCAAGCGCATTATTTTGTAAAATAATTGTAAATTAATTCCGACTTAAAGTAGTTTTTTACAAAAAAAAAAAAAAATATCGACTGCAAGGTATTTGTACATATTTTTTATTTTGTTAGAACGCTTCATTTGAATATTTATATAATTGATGATCGTTTTTTTTTCGTTAGTTAAAAAAGAGGAAATTTTGTTTGTTATTCAAAGCGATCGATATCATCAAAACTTTACACTTAGTCTAGAAGATTTTGATTTCATCAAATAGCCTCTGGTCTGGTCTCTTTCAACTGTGAATAAATCTCCTCTAAGAATTATTGGTTAGCGTGTTAGCCCCTGGCTGATATTTAACAGGTTACATAGAAATAAAGGAATCTTTAAACACGAGTGTTAAGTGCAATTCCATTTTATTTTATTTATACATTATTTGTTTTTCTCGTTATGCGGAAAGAATTCATTACTAAATATTAAATGTATTTGAACCTATAAAACAAAATGTTAATAACCTATTATATCTATTTTTCTTTGCAGAAATCAAACCTTTTAAAATGTAAGTACGAAATTTTTATACACACATATTATATATTTACTACAAGTTCACCGGATTTTCCGAACAAAACGGAAAGAAACTTTATGGTTTATTTACAGATTTGTTGATGTTGCAAAGGGGGAAATTTTACTGACGAGTTTTATCCTTTAGTCTGGTTGGTGTTGTAGTTAGTGCGCACACCTTCCGTGCACAGGGTCGTGGCCTCGAATCTCATCGCGAACTAATTCAATTTGTGGAGTTTTTCGAACTCACGACCCATGTGATGGACTATGATCTCACTCAGATGTTAAACGAGTATTTATGGGGACAAATAACACTGCTGAGCGTGTTCTTGATCCCAACTTCTTAACAAAAAAAAAAAAAAACAGTTAAGATCTTGGAAATTCAATGTCACCAACACATCTGCGGCATTAGTCAAATGATGGACTGGTGCGCCAGTTAGTTTTTTTTATCCTTTAGGATAAAACATAAAAATAGAAATAGACTGACTGATTGACTTTTCCATATCTTGTTCGTAGCGTTTCTTCGCCAAATTTTAAAACAAGGAGCGCTTACTTCAAAATCCAAACAACAAAAACAACAACATTTATGCATATTATGTTAACACAATTAATGCAAATTAATTATTTTATACTACTGTTTCAAAATAAAAAACGAGACCGAGGCTAATTTCGGGCGCGGCCGAAATTTGAATACCCTTCACTCTCCTCGGTCTAAGAGTTTTTTGGGGCGAACTTATGACTTGTGTTTAATCCTTCCCCATTCTTTTCCTTCTGTTTTGGCATAATATTTGATATTGACAAATTCTGTGGTGTCCATAAAACAATATTTGTGTGAGGTTTGGTTGGAATAAGTGGGGAAAAAAAATATCTCAAAAAAATTTATTGGGGGAATGCGGGAGCATGGCCCCATAGTACGATTCCATTTGTTTTATTATTTTTTTGTTTTGATAAAGACGCATTAACGTTTTTTGAAATTGGTGTACGAACAATGTTAGAATCTTAGAAGATGCAAAATGGGTTGTTGGGTTTCTATGGTAGCCCCATGCCCCCATAGTCTGAATCCATTCAGTTTTACATATGTTTTGTGGCATCAATTGAAATGCACTTTTATGAGGTTTGATTGAAATGGTTGCACAAATAAAAAAGTTTTTCTTAGAAAAACTCAATTTGGGGGGCTGGGTTTGTATGACAGCCCCATGTCCCCACAGTCCGATTTCATCCATTCTTACATATGTTTTGTGGCATCAATAGAAATACATTTGTGTGAAATTTGGTTGCAATTGGTTCACAAGTGAAAAAATTTTTCTTAGAAGAACCTAGTTGGAGGGGGGGAGGGGGGTGGTAGGTTTGCATGGCAGCCCCATGACCCCGTGATCTGATTTTATCCATTCTTACATATGTTTTGTGTTATCAATAGAAACTCCTTTGTGTGAAATTTGGTTGAAATTGGTAGGCACATGAAAAAGTTTTTCTTAGAAAAACGAAATTGGGGGGGTTAGGTTTGTATGGCAGCCCCATGACCCAACGGTCCGATTTTAGCGATTCAAACATACTGTCTGCAATAAAAAAACATGTGTGCAAAATTTCAGCTCGATAGCTTTTAAACTGGCCGAGTAAAGCGCGTAGCAACAGACGGACAGACAGACAGACGGACATCGCCCAATCGACTCAGCTCGTCATGCTGATCATATATATTATCATATTTTATATGGTCGCAGATGCTTCCTTGAATGCGTTACAAACTTCATGACAAAGTTAATATACCCTTTACTCTACGAGTGAAGGGTATAATAAAAACATTTGTCAAACCAAACACATCGATGAAAACTTGTTATTAATTGAATCAGCATACACACGTTTGTTTAACGGCCAGTAACCTTGGCTGTGACATTTTTTTCTCTTCCTTTTTTTCTATATGATTTATTTATTTTTAGCAAAAAGTATTGTTTTCACCGTTTTTTTTTGCAAATTATGCTATATTGTCTGAGCATAATTAAAAGCAGAAGAGATAATCTTTTTGAAACCGGATCTAATTATTCAAATGTAAACAACAACAAAGTGAGACTTTTAGTGAAGTGTAGCCTTGAGTATGATTCATTTGATTTGCAGCATAATGCACCTGGATGTGTCAAATGAAAAAGCAACAACAACGCATTGGTATCGGCGATGACACGATCCAAGATAGAGCTGCCTGTAGAAATATGCTGAGATATTACCGCCAAAACGGGCGATGTGCCAACACCGTGCAACGCGAAACCATGGAGCGGTATAAAGAACGAGGCAAGGAAGAAGAAAGATTTGCAGCATAATGACGAGTATCTAGGCTAAAGTAATAGTTGGATTAATTGCCGACCCGGATTTAAGCCAATTTGACTTTATTCGGTAAACTCTCATATTCATAATATGTATCCTAGTAGTCGCGCGGTTGTCCATATCGTTTGGTCTCAACTCCACGATGCTATTAATGTGGAAGTTCCCATCAGATCCTGAAATAGGTGGTATTTTCAAATTATAGAGTCGCAGGTTCAAGTCCCACTATAAATGAACTAATTAAAGACACTGGTTTCAAAAGGGACTATAGAAATTAAACTCTGAACTGTAACCACCATGGATTGGATATACATTAGCGAGATTATTATAAAAGAAGAGCCAATATCCTTCAATTGTAGGAATTATTTTGACTGCAAAATTTGCCAATTTGTATGTAATATTTTTTATTGTATTTTGCTTGACCTCCAGACACCTGAAACAATAACATTGTTTTTCCTGCTGCTACTATTGCTGTTCATTCATAGGAGTATCTATAAATTATTATTATACGGACACATCTCATCAAATATTCTATTCAAATCAGTGTTGTGAATATTATTACCTAATCAATTTATGCGAATCTGAGCTATACCAACCAACTTACATATATGTACATATTTCATATTTCAAGATCATTTATTACAAATCTACGCATGTATTTATGCTTCAAGCAGAAGACTCTCCATACTTATTGCTATGCAAAAATATTTCGCAGGCAAATTTTTTTGTTCGCATAGCTAAAAAGTGACAAAAATTATTATTTAAAAGTGTACATATTTAAGTTTATAAGGTAGTATGCTGTATTAGGTTCCGGGCAGGTTCCGGGGTTATTCGCCCCAAGGGGAAAGTCATTCATAATGTTGGACTATTAGGTTTTTGTGTAGCTCATTTTTGTTTTAAAGTTTTTACTGATTTATTTTACATTTTCTTTATCAGGCATATTAGATAAATTATAATAAATGCTACACAAAAAAATTGATAATTAAAATCTTTTATAAAACACACCTTACGGTGTTAGGCATATCAAGATTTCGTTGAATGACATTGGTGATGATTGTTTGGTCTCTGGCGATGCTACCTTGTTCGCTATATTAGATATGTATGATGATATCGTTTATAATAAAAATTTAAAATAAACAAAAAACAAACTACACTGAGCTTCAATAAAACCGGGCCACACGGTAAGCGCGAACTCTAATCAAAACAGGCATTGTGTTTGTTGCGTGAGTTAACGGTACTTCAGATAAAAACTATAGTTATTTGAATTGCCATTAAATGCACTTTCTGTAGATATAACTTTCATAGTTGTAAGTTTCCTACTTTTTGAGAAAATTGAATTTGATTTCGAAACTGGCGAGTGGCCCGATTTTTGTGAAGCCGAGTGTAATATAAACACCAATATTCAAACATAACGTGATTTATCAATCATTTTTCAAAGCGGAAAACTGGTAGACGTTGTTTTAATCTTTTGTTTTATTTGCTGTTTTTGTTTATTATGAAGTGTTAGTCGCGTGCCATATCTCATGGCCGATTTATGAAAATTTTGACATTTTCCATTTTTTTTTCTTTTCACTACTGAGAGCTAGGCCTATGATTTTATTTATATTAACACTCATCTGAGCTAATTACCTTTGCTTAGGTTCAATTTTCAGTAAAATTTACGTCTGTGTTGCTAGCTCCCCCACTTTCAAAAATCGCATAACTATGTGCTAATTTCGTGCAACTTTAAAAAAATTTGTGCTTCTCCCCCTTTCATTGAATTAAGCTTTGCAATTTTGGTGAGGTAGTAGTCATCACGACATGGTATCACCGATATATGTATACAGTAAGTTTGTTCGTATCGAAACGAAACAAATTAATTATTGTGCTCTTTGAATACCCCATTAACGAACTTTGTGCTCCTCTCCATCCCCCAGAACGAAAGTTTCAAAATGGTGGTGCTGGCGTCACACAATGGTAATATGTACTTATATAACAGTAAATTTGATCGTATCATCATTCGTTAGGGCAGTTTTTTTGCAAATTGCTTTAAAACGAGAAAACAGGCTAATTATTATGGGTATGATCGGAAATTGAATATCTTTTAACACTTTCAACTTCTTTTGCACATCACAAAATGTTCCCAGAAGAACCCGATATTGAAGACTCAGTGATGTCAACTTTAGGTCCATTTCAGTAATCGGTGATATTCGTGACTTTGTAATCGTTACTTTCAAAGGAAAAGCGTAAAAAATAAATTAAAGTGTTAAAATGTTGATAAGTACTAGTTCGTTTACAGCTGTGTACGATTACTATAGAAGTAATCAGATCGAGAGGATCGTGTCGCCCCCATCGAAAATTTATGAGAAATAGACGGATTTCAGAAAGTTGATCGTAAATTGGATGTGGTTAACATCTAGGTTTACAGCTTACAAAAACATACGCTTCGCTGATTATTGAATTTTGAAGTCATTCCTGACTCCCTCGCGCGCTGCGCCGGTAAGAGGCTACGACGATGACCCTTTAGGCGTTGAGTATTTTGTAGTGATTCCGGCAACACCCCGATCGTGGGGATTTCGGAACAAATACGAATCGATTGTAAAATTGACCAATATCTAGATTTACAGCTGACAAGAACATATCAATTGCTTGTAAACAAGAAATTATAATGTTCTGCTCTACTTTTTTACGCAACTGTTCGGAAGGAAATTTCAATACTGCGAGTTAATGGTTCAATTCTTTTCTTTGCTCACTGAATACGTTTCAATGCTGCACCGTCCACCATCAATCCTGCCTGCCTGCCTTATGCCAAATCTTATTCGAGATGAATTAGCGTCCAAAGATTTGCTCAAATCTACTCGTAGATTATGATATGACAAAACTAGTCAAGAGGAGTGGGATCAGCAGCACTCACAACCGAGTTTTTCGCATTATCAACGGACATTCATTAAGCACGGAATATTGTCCGACATGTGATTTGGCACCCATATATACTTCCAATATAAAATTTGAACACATTTTTTAAGCACGGAGACGGACGCACCTAATGTTTTTATATTTTCACTTTGCATCACTAAGCCGCGCGCCGTATAGCGTAGCTTCGTATTCGTGTTATGGTGGACCAATCATATCAAAGTTTGATGACTCTTCTTTGTCGCGCCCATCTTCCGTGTATAATCATTTCTAGATTCAATCATCTACCAAGAAAAAATTAAGTTCATTCAATCGGTGAAAGCTTTAGTTGTATTTTTTCTCTATTTACGGATCTTTTTTTTTCAACAAAAATTTATTCGATTTTTATGTAAATAAGTATGTGAATAATAATACTATCAAGCCATCTCAAATATGTATGTAAAGAATGCAGAGGGTATATCTATTTTTTCGGATCGTTCAAATCAATTTCTTGCGAGGTTTGCTGAACCTAGTAATAAAGTGTTTATGTGTATTGTGTAAGTATGGATGTCTGTAATAAAAAATATGTATTGAATATGTTAGTGGTGATTTTTTTTATAACAATTGCGGTCAATGGACAACTATTAATTTCTGTTTGCCAGAGAAAGTCAGAAAAATGTCGAAAATTGGCAGATGTTTTACTTAGTATTTCAAATGTTGACGAATTATTTGAAATATTTTTCATTTTCACTTTATTATTTCAGTTTATTGGATCAAGAAAAATAACACCTTGTTTTTTTTTACAAAAGAACATTAAATTATTTTGAGCATTGTGCATAATGTTATGGCAGAACCTTTGCTATAGTTTTCAAGTGAACACAACCTTTTTTATATGCGACTTGCTTTGCAACGCAACCCATCAGTGTCTGCACATGCTGTCATAAAATTATAAACATTTTTATTGTATTATGAGGCAATTGAAATGACTTGGAATTGCTCAGTATAGGTGAAGTCAAAGGACGTGTGCATGGGCCCCCTCAAAGGATGCCGAAATAAATTCCAAATACTCTTGTGAATAGTAATCAAAAGATTTTCAGTTTCGTGTATTGCACGGTCATAAACTGACTTATAGTTTCGAGTTCACCTGGAATCCTGGTTCATGGTTGAAAGGAATTACGACGCGTAGGGTGAGCAACAAACAGAGGATTTCTTTAAGAATTTCAAAAAGCACTCATTACAGAGTAACTGTTATTCAAACATTTTTAGATATCGTCACTAATTTGCCAGAACCGCAAAACTACATTTTCATAGTTTTGAGAAAAACAATCTTAAGTTTAAATTTGCTCTGAAAAATCGAAATATGTATTCGTCTAGCTCTACACTTTTTTCTGAAATATTAGTAGAAAGTATCTATTTTCGTGGTTAGCTAGTCAAATTCATGTAAACACGATAAACAAAGGCTACAGTACACTTTCGTTGTTCTGGCAAATTGTTAGGAGAGTCGCGGTTCTGACATCTTGATGTTTTGTTGGCATTGTATGGAGATTCGAGGTTCTGGCATCATGTCTGTGGATATTTTTGGACATTCGCGAAAACGAGTGTTTATTTTCTTAATGAAGGAAGCGGTTTTAGTTTTTGTTTGCTTAATAGTAAATAATAGAAGAACTGAGTATATGTATCTATAAATCGCTAATTTGGTAGTTTCGCGGTTCTGGCATATTGGGGACGATGCAATATTTTATTGTACAGTAACTAGACTCCTAAGCGTGTCTCATGCATGCACTTAACATGTAAACAAAACAAAAAACCAACATAATACTCAACAAACTGAAATTAATTCAATCAATTTATTGTATCATTAATCCACCGATTAAAGTTCATGAAAACAATTTCTTGTTCGTTCATTTATATCTCCGGCTCTTTTCGTATGGATATTCTCCATACGTTGTTGTATGACTTCATTTAAAAAGTCGCGACATAGTACAACAAAAGACAACCACAAATCATGACGATTAGATTACGACGTTGTAAACGTTAACGTATATCTCTAAACAAAACGATAAAAAATTGTTAGTTGATGAAAAATTTACATTTAGAAATTGAACAAGATATTGTTTGATTTCGTCAATTTATTTGTAAGATGTATCGTCAATTTTGGTGGATTTGTCGTTTCACGTCCGGCGTTTTCCTTGTGAGTGTGTATAGTATAGTCGAGAAAGTACATACTTTACAGCGTCAACCTAACAAAACATTTTTATAAATTTAAGAGTACATTTGTATGTGGTACTGAAAAACAATAATCGTGCATGTGTATGCAATAGTATTTGGTCAAAAGAGGATGGAACTTTGGTCCAGCAAAATGTAAACGATTTGTTTTAATGTCGATACATGTGACTTTTTTATGGTGAATAAATATGTGTGGTGGGTATCTTACCTCGATTCATCCAGACACAAGTATACCAAATGTGTGGGAATTTTAACAGATAGACGGATAAGTAAGTAGATAAATTATCTATGACAATAAAATTATTGTTGGGTCATGCTAAGACAATCTTTTCTAGGTGATGGACAATTTATTCAATGCGACAGTAGTATGGATAACTCTAACTGGTCGGGCGTGGTTTTATCAATTACCATTAAAGCGTGTATTGAATGAGTGAGGTTGGATTGTACCATGAACGCATATCAAATACGGTAATGTATTTGATATGCGTGTATCCAATGTTTAACCGAATTTCTTCAATTATTTCCTTTTATAGATAATATTGAGATCAATTAATTTCATTTTTAAATTTCTAATCACATCCACCAGAATTTTCTAGGAAAGCCCCTCCCTCCATTCATGTCGTCTGAAAACTCTAAATCCTCAACCAAAATCCATCCTACCAACTCATTCGGACTCATTCCATTTCTCACGAGACTCCTAAAATCTATTAACGGTATTGATATTGTAATTATTTTAGCCCATGTCCTTTTTTCAATCATTTTATCCATTAATCTAAACACTCGTGTACTATATATAATACTCTCTTCGATCTTCCGCGCCGTTTGGTCGCCTGCATGCGTCCTGCTCCTGATGATGGCCGTCCGGCTGACGTCGTGTCGTTTGCTTATTGTCCTGTTCCAATTACCATTTTATTATTGTTGTTGTTATCGTTGTACAGTACATTGTCAAACGAAAGAGGGCGACTACGACGACGATGGTTGTCATCGATTCGCGCGTTCATATTATTCGCTAATTCATTTGTCCTTCGCTTACGTATAGACGTATGTACGTTGTCGGGGCCTCGGGTATATATTAGGGCAAAGACAAGAGGAAATACAGACGACAATGTAGACATTGAACGACAAGATAAGTACACTTGGGGAAATTCGGCTAAAACCATGGCATAAAAATGGGAAATGAAAATTGTTGTCAATGCCAAAGCGGTTTAGCAATCTATCTATTTGGAGCAAACCTTTCCGTGTGGCGTTAGGGAGGATTTGCATGCCCATTGAATCGAAAGCATGACTGTTTAAAAATTATTACAATATTCATTAGATGTGCTATTCGTTCTTTTGGACAGAGAGTGTGTGTGTCCTTTTCGCGGGAATAAATTGAACTCTGTATGAATTTCTTTGAACCATTCGGCGATGACATAGCACCATGGACCATGGTCCACGGGTAATGGCTAGCGTAAAAAAAAATGTTACGCTAATTCTATTTGTAAAGATTGCTGCAATGAATCTAATTCTGCGTTCGATCCAAACGGCAAACCCCAAAGAAATGAATTATTTCGAAAAAAAAGACAATAAAGATAAAAATTCATCATAATTGATCTAATTGAATAATTTCATTTGCGAGCATCGTCGTCGTGTTCAATTAAATTCAAGTGGTGGAGACAGGAGAGGAGTATTGTTGTTGGGGGCGATGGTTTCGGGGTGGTATAGAGTCAGACTGAAAGTACTTGAAAAATGTACTGTGTAGTGTTAGAAAAAATAAGGCTAATGTCATCATTAGTATCAGGCATTGGCGCAACCACGGAAGGGGCTACGGGGGCTAAAGCCCCTCCCAGACCCAGGGGGTAAGGAATAATTTAAATATTAAACTATGTGTTTAGATACACATTTCATGAAATGTAAATTCTTGTTCTTGGAGAATAGGCTATTCACCAGTTTTGATGATCTGTGCAAGTAGCAATATCCTTACCAGAATTTTGTAAATATCTTTGCGCAAAAATGCAGAAAAAATGCACAGGCCGCGGGTGTTTTAAAAAAAATATTCAAAATTCATGCTTTACAAATAAGATTCTCCTGATGCCTGCTTCGATACTAATAGGTGCGTAAAAAGTTGTATCCTTCGCCGTTATATCAAAACATAACGAGCTACTATCGCAGCAATATACCTCTAAAATTAATCAAACACCACCGTATATCGTCATTACTGGAAAATAGCACCAACTTGCGGAAGCGGAAGCGAACCTTTCAATTTTTAGAACCAAAATATTCATGGTAGTGAAAATACTTCTACACACTGCCATTGATAAATTGTTCTCGCTCTCTTGGCTCCCTTAAAAGTTTTTTTACACCTGAAGCAAAAAATGAGAATGAATCGAAAAAATACCGAGGTGAATTTATATTTTCCTTAAATTAAATAATCTTGAAAATAACAAGAAAATACTAATTTCCCCCTTGTCAGATTATTTTTGGCTCGGGACCATATTCCCGTCAAACCAATTCACTGTTCACGATGACTACATCGTAGAAATTATTCAATGACCAGGGAATCGAAACACAATGCATGCATTTCATGGTAAAATTTTCATTGACAAAATCGCAGTTGAAAAAAAATAATTTTCATTATCGCCTAAAGTCTACCCAGCTCTTTAGAGTAACATGTAAATAACTACTAACTATTATCAATCTGGTCAACAAAGTTGAGAAACGAAGAAGATTGTCACCTGCATGAAGGAAAGGGAGGGGAGGGGTTGTGTTCAAAAAAATTCTTTGAGAGTGTCCTATTTTTGACGCGCAGTTGCTAATGTAGCCCTATGAAATAAAAGCTTAATTGATCGACGGGCTTATGTACATGTGACGGACACAGCCTTCAAAATGAAACAACTTTAAAACAAAGTTGAACATATTTAAATCAATGTTTCAGTAAATTTTCAACAGATCATTAAAGTGAATCCTATTAAAATTAATATAAAACTATTTGTTTTTTAAAATGATTTATTAATGTATTCCACTAAAATTTCATTCCGAAACAGGATCAAAATCGCCAAAACCTCAAAACAATTACCATCAATTGTAGCAATACTGAATTTTGAAAATTAATGTCGCTCTGGACTCGCAATCATGTTTCCTCTAATATATTCACGGACAGGTTTTCGCAAAAATGTGCAGTTTCGGAGTTATATGCCGAAAAACGGAAATACTCCGAACATTTTTTTTTTAGGTTTTGGCCGTGTTCCGCAGCGTAATTTAGGTGGGAAGCTCCGGATTCGAGCTCAGCATCCCAAAAAACCATAAGAATAAAAAAATCTCCACCTCATTTTGCAATCTCAAATCACGTAATGACTTCACTAAATTACGTCCAAATAAATTTCTGTGGCCTTTGATAAATTAAGTTGGCAGCGATGCAGAGACGTGTGACGAGATTTTTAGTTTCCATTGAATAATTTTTTGCGAGTAAACATTTAAGCCCCCAGCTATCGCTAAATAGACTATAGGATCTCTTGAAAAGCAGACATTGAAATACTAAAGCAAACTCGCGAACGTAATAAGTGTGAATATTTTAAAGAAAACCTTGGATAAATATCCCAATACCTCTCCTGAAAAATTTAAGCGCAGCCCTTGAAGAAACAGTTGCAGCTACGTCCCGGATGAAAAGAAATGTGGAAAAACTGAAGTTTCAATAAAATTTGAAAGTATAGTATACTGACTTTTCAGGAGGACTACATTTTTAACACCAAAAGAGCGCGGTCGGGAGAATTTTCCTGGACCCGGCATCCCGGCAGCACCTCTAGGCCCATCACCGCCGGGCGAGGCCCGAGCAGGTAGTAACCCTAAGTGAGCAATGTACATAAATGTAATTAATGAGATTTGTCTTAAAACATTTTAGAACACAATATATTAAAAGCTCTGTAAAACCCTGTACAACCATCAAAAATTGAACGCAAATGATGTCAATAATATTAAAGAAACACACACAACTCCAATCACCTAATTAACCTTTACTTGAAAAAGTGTAGACAATTTTCCACGAATATAAGCACCAAATTATGCAAATTAGTCGGCACATTAGTCTACAACAGGCAACAGTCTCTACCGCAACAATTATTTTCAACCGTATTTACCACCATTCTCGGACGAGTCATATTCAAAAAAAAATATATTTTTTAAGAGGTGTATCGACATTGTATCCTAACTACTCGTACATAATAAGATAATATCACCTGCAGTTTTATTCTTCATGTTATTATTAAAAATATCAAAAGATATAACCCCAAGTCGATTTGACCAATAAGAAGTATGTATTTTCAATGAGACTATAATACAACCATTTCCGTCCCCCGAAAATTTACTTAAAAGTTGAAATTATGTACGAGTAGATAAAAAAAAAAAACAGATACAAAAATCAAAAATTTTTATTTCATCTGAATTCCATTACCATACTCCATATCGCATTTTAACAAAGACAAGATCATGAGAGAAGAAGGATCTGAAGATAAAACCTGAATCACAACAATTATATTATGTATTACTATTGCCGCCTTCATCTGCCATGTCCATCCATGCTGACTGTTTTTGATCATTGTCGAAAAAAAGAAACACATTTTTAGTTGACCAATTATTATTGGTAATAAATTTTATTTGAAACCCATACTTTTATGGGAAAAATGTTTAGTATCTTTGTACTTCGTAACGTAGGTATGTCCGTTTTTGGATATTATTGAGTGTATACGGCATGACGGTTCGCGGTTAGTTATAGATTGTGGGTTAGGATTCTTTTTTACATTTTTTTTTTCTTTAATTAACATAATAATAGATTCTTGTTGTTTATTTTTTAATTGTTCCACTATACGACCATATGTCGTTATAAATTTAAATATTTAAATAAAATAATAGTTTTGTATATGTATGCACCTTAGAAAAAGCATAAAAAACCCATGCCATGCGTTAGTCCAGAATGGCCATCAGAAAATAAAAATGGCACCGTTTTCACACTATTGCAGTTCATAGTATGCGTGAAAATTTTATTCAAACGTCATTTTTTGTTTACAATTGAGAATATAAAATCCGCGTAATATTTATTACTCTCTTAAAATGCCAACGTGATATTTAACCCTTCTGTTGGCGTATAGATCCAGACGGACCATTGGTACTATATCTTGATGAAAATTATCGTTCTACAATATTTTCCACCCTTTCCATATACATTTCAAAGGAACCGACGGCCACAAATGCGATCAAACGTTCGGCGAAATGTAAACTATGTCTAAAGAAACGAAAAAACGGCGTAGTATGTAAACTGTTTCAAGATCCAAAATTAAACCTCTTCAAAAATTAAGATTGATTTCACAGAAAATTCAGCTACACCTTAGGCATAATAGCTCGTAGGCGACGACAGAAGGGTTAATAATTGCATCGACAATATTTTGACGTTTGAATTATTTCGTGGAGTGTAGTGTAATAAATTTGGAGTCAAACACATATGGGTTGTGTGATCACATAGCCATTCTGGACTAACGCATGGCATGGGTTACTATGCTTTTTCTAAGGTAAGTACATACATACAGTCTTGACTCGATAATCCGGATCAATTATTGCACGGGGTAATCCGGATCATCGGAACATCCGGATTAGCGCAATCAATTTCTTTCTGAGGAAAAACAGTCTAAATAAATAAAAAATAGGAACAAAGGCCGATAAATGTATTATTTCATTGAAATTAGTCAGCATCGTGTCATTTGCCACACTGTCCCGCAAAAAAGTACGAGACGAAATCTACCATTTCACTCTGAAAATCTCAAATATCCGGATTATAGAGTACAAATTCCTACCGAAATCCGGACTATAGAATACATAGTGGAAACATTTAGTGGTCTGGATTAGCATAATATCCGGATTAAAGGAGATCCGGATTACCGAGTCAAGACTGTATTTACATACGTAGCTTCGTATCACTTCGTATCTATCTATAAATTAAACTGTTAATTGATCTTATGTAACGCAACTTGTTTCATAGAAAAATTAAATACACAGGCAGATTTACCATTAGGCTGAAGCCTAGGGCGAGAGATTTCAAGGGGCGGAAAATTCGCAACGATTTCTTGAACTCTGCTGTAGAACAGCAGCAGCATGCTGTCAGCATAATGACATCCATTTAAAATGCATTTTGCTGTTTTCGTCCGCTGTATTGCTGCATCTGATATTTTTTAAGCATTAATGTTGTATCTAAGCGATTGTAAGCATGAGTACTCAGTAAATAGTAAAACTATATAGACATACCTATTCTGACTCAAATAGTACAAGTAATCAAAAACAAAGAGCAATACAAACCAAAAAAACAAGAATCCAAAAACCATATCCCTCTCCCGAAAGAAGCATTAAAAATCAATTACCAACTTTGATTGATTGCAATAATTTCACAGATGGTAAATTACATGAAACAATTTTTAAAAAAGTATAATATGAAATGCGCCTCCAACAAACCGAAACACAGTACGACCAAAACAAAATCACCAGACAATCGACCACCATCCATGGAATTGAATCTATCTGAAGTACACACACAACATGTATACGAGTATATCCCGAATATGACCCAGAACATTGGATAATCCACACAATACTATAAAGAGCAAAAAAGAAGAAGACATGGAATCATCTTAACAACAACTGCATCATACGTACTTATAAGAAAATACAATTTAGACTTAAAACACAACAACGGAAATTTTGGTACTCCCGAAAAAGCAAAAAGATATACATAGATTTATCGATTCTTGTAAGTATGTACAAGTACACAAACTGATACTGAACTGCTGTGCGGTTTTGCCTTTTGCAATGATGGAATGTAATGGTTAATGGTTATGTAAGAATAACGAATATCCCTAGACGTCAATTTTGTATGGTGTAGATTTAGCGGATGCGGGGACGGTTATCGCCACCGGCAACAGCAGCAGCAGCGCATCTCATGTCATTATTGAAAACACAGCGAGAAGCTATACAGCATCGGCCGACATTGACGCCATCATACCAATGTGGCTCATCAAAATAATATAAAGAAATTTTTTTTGTGATGTACCTATATTTGTGTATCCCATCCAAGTACATGTAAAGTTTGAAGACGTTTACTTAGAGTTAAGTGAACAGATGGACAGACAAAAAAAAAAGTATGAACCATAAATTAAAAAGAATTTTGAAAGACAAATCGATAAAATAATGAAACAAATTTTGCACTATATTTCTGAGATTTTTAAAGTATGTATTGTAAATTTTCAATTTAATAACTGTAGTCCAAGAAAAGTATAATTTTATCGTGTCAAAGGTTAAGTAGTTCTAACTTTTTGATTGTATGTTATTCAGGTTTGCTTTGTTGATAAAATTTCAAGTTTCGGACCCCCCACTCACTTGTTGTTTCGTTTTGACACCATTAAAACCAATGTCACCCTAATCAGGTTGGGTCACATTGTACAGGAAGTACCCTTAGTTTTGTTCCGATCGAATTGATTTCTGTTGATGAGGAGAAGTGGACTCTCCCTTGACGCTTAGCCAAAATTCAAATTGTTTTGAAAAGTTATCATATGATATCGGAGCCAGAGGCGTACGAATAAGTATTTTTCGGGAGGGGTTTTAGAAAATAGGTTGAATGTTATGCCTTGGTTACAAAGTGCGAGCTATCGTGCGAGTTGGCCTAGACAGCTACTGTGGAGCAGCTACTTGCACCATGTGACCGCATCATACGAGTTACTGTCATGTGCGATTCGGTCAGTAGCTCGCATCCGAGCTACTACAACATTTTTTGTTTTGACTCGGCCACTCGCACCCAGTCAGCGTCAGCTGGTATCGCATACTACTATTCGGACATTCGAAATTGCACCGATTGCGAAATAACAATTGCTCGAAATTAACAGCCGGGTGCATTTGTCTGTAAATTTTGTCGTTTACAGTGTGAGCTTATTGTGCAACAATGGATAGATGGACTCCGGAGCAGAATTTGAAATTTGTCGATTTATACATGGCTCAAACAAACCTGTGGAATTGTTTGGATCCGAGCTATAAAAACCGAGATTCAAAAAAGCAAAAAAAAGTGGAAGTGGTACTAACGACAGCCTGTAAGTACGCTAAAAGCGCAAAGTATTTTTGTAACCCCTCTTATCACGATAGGAGCAGTGTTCACTCGTTCACTTTGCGACAACATTATACGAGACATGACATGCTATTGAGATGCAACTACATACGTGCAGTAGCTCTCTACTCTTCCGACAACTCGCACTTGTGTGACCGGGCGATGCGAGTCGAGCTACTTTCATGTGAGTACACAAGTGCAGTAGCTGTCCACTGACAGGTCAGCAACTCGTACTGTGTAACCAGCCCATTAGCCTCAACGTGTGAGTGTATCACGGAACAGTGTCAGCTTTCCTACTTTTATGAGATTTTACAATAAAGTTTTATTGGCTTATCAGTGCTACTTCATAATTATAAACCTGGAAGTTTTTGTAATTCGGAATAGCAGACGCGAAATTTCCAAATTACTAAATTTTATCATGTTCGACTGTCAAAACTATGGTGATGGAAAAACTTCACTTTTTATGTATAAAAATTATATGTAGATACTAAAAAGTAAAAATTTATTTTTAAATGTTCTCTCTAAATCAAGTATTTCTAAAAGTAAAAGCTTACAAAAACTCCGCCACTTAAAATTTGCTTCGATCATTCACTGAGAAAAAAAATCCTGTAAATTAAAAAAATACGCATATGATTCAAAGAGATTCATATATGATTTTGCTTCATATTTGTTTCCCTTTGAATCATTGTATAATCCCTTTATTTCAAACGGATATCCCTTTGAATTAATAAGATATTCCTTTTGAAAATCTATCTATAAATAAATAAATAACAGGCGCGACAATCCAGCATTGGACTAAGGCCGCAGGATGTGTTAGTGACATCCAATTTCCAAGATCTTATCTGCTTTTTGTTGAGGTAATGAGATCAGCATCACGCTCAGCAGTGTTATTTATCCCCATAAATGGATACTCGTTTAACATCTGAGTGAGATCATAGTCCGTCACAAGCTCGTGAGTTAGAAAAACACCATGATCCACGGTGAGATTCGAACTCATGATCCTGTGCACCGAAGGTGCGCACACTAACCGCTAGACCAGCCAGACCACCCTATCTATAATCACTTTAAATTAAAATGATGCAGTGTCAATTTAATCAGGTCACAACCATAAATCGAAAGGATTTCCTTTTAATTTAAAAGGATGGACTCTTTGTTTTAAATGCATGAACTCAAAAGAATACTTTAAATTACAACAAAAGGAGTAATTTTCACAGGGTGTATATATTTAAAAGGAAAGGATTATATTTAATAGGAATTTAACTCGATTTCAAAAGGATATCGAGTTAATTTTAAGGGACGTTATTTTTCTCGGTGTTCTCTTAGAGAATCGCCGCCGGTTCTTTACATGTTAATTTCTATAATGATCATTGAAAAGGAATGTCCCAAATTTGTTCTACAGGATCCAATGCACCCGCCAAAGATAAAAAAGAAAGGAACAATTTCAGCACATATCAAATGCTAGTGCTATTAACTCTCATTTGCCATATAAGTTGACAAATTGTCAGTGACTTGATTGACTGACAATCCGTCAACTAGTATATGGAAAATGACTGTGATTGATGACTGAAAAGTGTGGATCGACCTTTCAGCTATAGGCTATTAAATTTCGAGCGGTTTAAAATCGAGTAGGGTACTTATACGAAATAAATTAATTTTTTTCTCTGACAGGCTCAAGCTCTTTACAGACTTCAGAAGATTTTACAAAATCTAGGCCAAAATCTTCAAGATTTTCCACACATTCTATGATGATTTTGTATCGAGATTATAACCAAAATCTCTATAGAATCGTCGTGAATGTCAATACTACAGTAGAGGCCGTCTAACCCATTTTTCGGTCTGTCTACGTTTTTATACGCATAAGTGTGATTTTTTTACTTTTTTTACGAACATAAATCATTGACATATGTTTCTATAAGATAGATTCCACTTCTGGTTGTAACACATAAATAGCAGTTTCAGTCGTGCATGAAATTGTCGGAGTAGCAATTAAGACGGACTCTACTGAACTGTAAAATCGTGGAACAAAATTACGACCATAGTGTGAACAGCATGCGAGATTTCATAATCTACCTAGATTTTGCGGCCATGTGTGAATAGCCTATTAAGCGGATAACCCGATTTCAGACTGCAGTCTACAGTAGTCGTAGAAATACTTTTTTAAATTGCCTCTCCTCCTTGGTAGGATTTTTAAGAAATTTGTTACGCATAATTGTCTGGACGTGAATGAATCAGAGACCGCAATGTCGCTCAGTTACTGTGAATAACGGTAAATTAATAACTGTAAAGTATTGTCTAAAGTGAACAAAACAATTCATTCCCATTCTGTCTACCGCGACCTTCTAAGAGATTTGAAGTAACTTTTATGATTACATCACATCAAATATAACCGAATCCTGTCGCATGGTAGTGGCAGCCAAAGCACGCAAGGATAATAATGGTACATATTTTCAATCCTTGCGACATATATTTTATGAGGGATATTTTGTCCGCTAAATGGCATATGTGCAAAATGGGGATCGTGCTTATAAGAAAATATTTCGGAGATAAATCCAAAGGATTTTAGCCATTTCAATGGAAAATGGTGACTATTGTTGATCTAAAGGAAAATTCCCATTTTGAGCATAAGTATTGCATACTGAAAGATTAAACGGTTGAATAGTTTAAAAAAATCTTAAATTAAACAGTTAAAAATAGGAAATTAAAAAATTCAAATTGAATAATAAAATTTAACTTTTTATGTGATATTTGATGCACTAAAAACTTCAAAAAAGGATAATATCCCGCAAAAACAAACAAATTATCCAGTCTAGCATCCAGGTTGAATTTTAAATTGTCAGAAAATCATTTTGAGTGGAGGGTTTTTAAAAACGAATTTGACGTTGACCTTAAAGTTTAGCGCGAATATATCCTACGTCGGTTAAGGCTTCATGCACACGACGCGAATACGGCTCGCAAGCTCGACACATCGAAATGCATTTGCTCTTATGGGAAGCTCACGACAGCGAGAGCCGTGCCGCTGTCAAATCATAACTAGCGAGACGTGTTTTCACATATCGTGCACCACAATCCGCAAATTCACGGCTCGCGAGCCGTGTTTTGACTGTGCATGGCTCTCGCTTGCTGTCGCTCGTCATGAGAGCCAATGCATTTCGATGTGTCGAGCTTGCGAGCCGTATTCGCGTCGTGTGCATGAAGCCTAATAGTGACCAGACCTCTAAGAAATTTAGCTTTGAAACCAATCAAATATTTGAATTTTTCAAGTAAGAATCCTACACCAAAGCGCACTACACCTGCTCTTTTGAAGGTGCGAAAATGAAACTGGATGTTGTGCCTAAGTTTTTTTACTGGTCAAAATAAAAATGCCAAGCATTTTACATATTCGCAACCAATAATGTGACATTCGAGTCTCAATTCAGATTTTCCCAAATTTGTATTGTTATTTACACCATATACTTTAACGATGATGATGATGATATCTTCGAATTGCAGCTAATCAAAAATTGTGAATTTTGAGAGATAGCATTCGCAGTTATTGTACCGAATTCAAAAATCAAATTTTTTCTGTCAAACTTAATGGAGCTGAGATTTTTTTGTAGTGCTAGATACAGTGATTCCCAAACGGTGGGGCGCGTTCCCTGTGGAGGCGTAAACTTTACCCAGGGGAGGGGGTGGGGCGTGTGCACAGATTAAATTTGGATGCAATATCAACACCAATCTTTTTGATATTCAAAAACCAAAACATACGAGTGCAATTTGTATAGCTCTGCTTTTTCTGATTTAAAGGTTCGTGAGCTTGACATTTAAAATTGATGACCGTCAACTTCCGGATACAGATATCCGAATAGCACCAGTTACACTGCTTCGTTTTTCTTAATTCCAGAGAAAAATATGGGATGACTACGACTCCAATTAGACTAGAATGATGAAAGGCCTGTGGCCTATCTGTTTGTTGGAGGTTGCCGAAATTGTTTTAAGGATTAAATGCCAAGAATAAACTCTGTAGGCTCACTATTGGTTGAATTCAATAGTTAAGTCAGTTTTTGCCTAAAATTTAGAGACCTCTTTCCTTGTTGTTTTACCTAAATTTATCTATCCAAGAGAACCCTTCAGCTGTATCTACCCCCCCCCCCCCCCAAGGCAGCCAGATCACATAAAACTAAACAAATTTTGCCGAGGTATCAGATTCTTTAGACCTCGCAAAGGGGGCACGGACTGAAAAAGGTGGGGAAGCTTTGTGCTAAAAGAACCTTCTGAATAGCAGAAAAACATCTTAGCCGCACAATCTCTGCGATATTGAGTTGCTTCCTCAAATGCCGAACCGTCAAAACCCTACCGGTCGGAGCGAATCCATTTTCGACAAAAGTCAACTTCATTTAAATAAACAATTTTTTTCGAAAATATCCTTGCTGAAACTGCAGTTCTTCCGGAGTTATGGTAAAAATTCGAATGGCTCCATGTATTACCGGAACTGAAGGGACACTATATGCTTGTCTAAAGTTTCCAAATTTGAAGCACATTTTTTTGGTACCTATTGCTCAAGGATAATTTCGAGGTCCTTATAGTGATTCAGAGGCGCCACGCTCAATCCTGAAGACAGTGTTGTTTGGCCTAGGCCAGAAATTGAGTTTGACACCGCTGTTCTATCTGAATCGAATTGAATATACATCATATATATCGGCTCTCCATTAATATTCGCTAATTCCAAAAAAACAAACACTACATTCCGTAAACGCACATTTTGCAGGCCAAAAGAACAACTAAAGCTCCGCTGCATCCATATGAACATTTGCTCGATAAATTGAATTTAACCGACCATGTTCATCATCATTGCGAAAGATGATGATGATGATGAGATGTATGGCCCACAAAAAAATCTGTAACATATTAACGAAACATTACCGATCATACACTTAAATATCGTTTGCGCCAATACCCGCTTTTATACATCACTTAACGTACATATTATTGCATAGGGTCAAGTAGGTACAAACATCCTTTACCATACCATGGGTCATCGATCAGTCATTCTGGCTGGCATCCGTAATATGCCTCTCAATTGGCCACGAGGGGCTTAAAAGGTTCAAGTGAAACAATAAAAAACATTCATGAAACAAAACAAATCCAAAACGATACTGGACCTCACAAAAAATTCAATTATCATACATTACACATTTGCCGGGCTTATAGCTTATATGAATGTTCTTTTATTGTAATTTTCAATTTAATGTATCTTCTCTTTTTTTATGAATTTCGCAGTGTATCTTATTATTAGTATGTAGTTTTGTTGTTTATGCCTCTCGGTACATTACAAGAAGCGATTTTTTTTCAGGCAGCCCTCAAAATTTGCGAGCTGTATTGATGATGATGATGATGAATAAGTGCAATCTTTATATCTTTCGATATTTTTTATGTATGTGCTTCAATAGGCTAGAATGTACGTATGTGTACGATTCATCCCATAACTTGCTACAAGAGATTCAGTTCGAATCCATCTTCGGCGCGTGGTATAGTTGCGTACACATACTGAATAATGAAAAATGACTATGGTGGAATTCATACATTATACGTACTGAATATTGTTCATATTATGTATCTGAAAATATTGTACACAAACAACAGAAGCGGCGACCGGCGCCAAACTCTTTTCAACTTGAATTTTTTCGTAAAGATGATTTGTTCTTCTTCTTGTATAACGTTCGAAAGAGTTATGGTTCAGTAGTTGTTAGCACTTCCACACAGTAGTATTTTCTTCAGTACAATTTATTATAAATTGAATCCTATATGATCGATGAAAAAGTATTTGTTTTGATTATAATTAATTGCATTTTGTATGCGGACGTATATGGAGTTGTGTGGGTTCGGAATCAAATTGACCATTGCGGAAAGAAATGCGAGCGTAATGTGTAGAATGCAATCATTTGGGTAGAATGAGATAATAACAAAAAAAACTTGTTTTTTATAAAAAGTTTGTAAATATTATTTAATTAGATGTGTAGACTTTCACATTAGTGACAAAGAGAAAAATTGCAATCAGCCAAACAGCATCCTTGTCGCCAATTCAATCAGCCCACATCCCTACATCTTTTGCCAGTTTAGTTGTTATTCCTTAACTAGGCCATCAAAGCATCTTTCATCTCATGCTCATCTACGCTATACAGCTTAATCGCACGCTTTCTGTACAATCAATTAATCAACTATTGTTTATTGGTGCCTCGATTCTTTGCTGATATTTCTATCTATAAGTCTGTACATAATATAAGAAACGCAGAGCATTTATCAGAAAGGCCATCCCCCTTTCATTCCACCAGACAATTGTCCCGTCCTAGACAACGACGCGACATCGTGAACTAAATATAAGAGAAACTGGATCTCGGGAATCCCTAAAATATAATCGTAAGATATTCCTCTTTCAGTTATCTTATCCTTCCCCCTGATAAGCATTTTCGCAAAAATATAATATCTTTACGTACGTATGATGTAGTTACTAAAACTTTGAAAGTTATCGTTATAGGTATCCGATGTACAATGTCATGTTGTATATCTTCCTCCCTGCATAAGATGCTTCTGTACTGAATATTTTGCATGGATGTATGTATAGCAAATAGACTCGCAATTTGTGTATGTGTGATCAATTTGTGTAGTCAATTGATCCAAATTTTCTATTTTCTGCCTTCAATTACTGTCAATCGCTAATTACTCTTTCCCTTGCTGTTGCTCATGTTTGTTTGAATTGAACTAGATGTAGGTATACTATATTAGATATTCCCTTGATATTGTTTTGCAGACATATTGACAAGAGTTGGCGGAATGGTATAGGTGGAATTTGATGTTGTTGAAGGATGAATTGGGGGATGTAAGTTGTGAGTTTATTGCAGCAGTAAAGTTAATTTCACAGTGTTTAGGGTGGGTTATTGATTTTTTGATTTAAGTATGCTTGCTTGTTGGCTCGAATAACTGATTGACTGCATAGGATACCTTACAATGACTCCCAACCGGTGGAAATCGCTAGAGCAACAACAACTACCAAAATCTGTTTGAAGGCCGCTGAATTTATGTTTAAAGTAGGAGTCAAGAGTACAATGCGATAATGATGATTGAAATTGTCGTCTAAGCCTAGCTGCTTGCGTTGAAATAAGACGAGAAGCTGCTTTAAAAAAAACAACGGCTGTCCGCCCCCTGATACACGGCTCCCGGGGCGACTGCCCTTTCTGCCCTCCCATCGTTCGCACAACTGTGTTTTCAAAAAAGAATTTTATCATCAGCATCACTCAGTTCCTTGAAATTTCTTATTTTTTTTCTGTTCTAGTCGTATTCAACATGTTCGGTTTATCGTTTAAGACTTTTAAGCGATTCTCCAATTTTCCCATAGAAACTCGAACCGAGTTTTCGGTTATCCGAAACACCTCCTTTGACATTAGTTCGGCTAATCGGCAGTGTGCTGTATTTGGTTTTTTTTATCGACAAACTGGTTTTCATTTGAACCGGGATTTTTAAGGTTTTTGATATCGCTTTTTAGACCGACGTTTTCAGGCTTCTTGGTATCGGTTTTTAAACGTATTACGTTCTTTTCTAAATACATACTACTAAAAACCGAACAAATGCTAATGTTTGGGTACCGGTTATTTTACCCGATACGCCTGCTTAATACACACTCGACAAAATCTTATTCTCTCTCTGTGCTGAAATTATTTAATATTTTAACACTTTTCATTTGTGAGTTATGAACTTCTGGTTTTTTTGTTAAGCTTTTAAATCGACATATTTCGAATAATTTTTTTCTTTCTTCTTTTCAGGTGAGTATCTGTGACAGCAACAATGCAAACTTGAGCTCTGAAATTACATTTATAACAGTAAGTAAAGTAAGAGCACATGCGCGGTTCACAAAACCCGAACTAAACAATTTTCAATGACTATTGTAACCAGTGTTGTCAGGAAGGCTGGGTTACTCTTAATCAGCGAGACAAAATAGTTACGCGATTTGCTTGCTCTACAACGAAGTTGCGTGCTCATTGCCCAAAAAATTCATAAGACTTTAATCTAGAACCCCATTAGTAGTCGCTTGCTCAAGCAGGACAGCTTGTCTTTACACCGTTCGTCTAGCTTAGATATGTTGAAATGAGGAAAGGGTAGATTCTCCGCAATATAAAGTAGCAGCAGCACATTTCTGCTCTCTGGAGTGCTTTTTTTCAATTGGGAACATAGAAAGTTAAATTACTATATATTTTCTGCGAACATATCGAAATATTTTAAAAATGTTATCGAAACACAGTGGAATTCCTTTTCAATTTTCCTTGACTAGAACTATAATATAAAAATGGTCTTGAAGCATGATGTCGTTTACCAATAAATATGGCGACCTCCTCCTGTGTTTATAGAAGGCTCTGCATAAACAGAATATTACCAAGAAGCTCTCAGCTGCCCTGATGTTTTAGCGGGACCATTAGAGGTAAAAATTCCGCCAAAAAAAATCTAAGGCTATTTTATCTAAATCCTAATACGTCTGCCAACGTATTTTTCCACGACTAATAAAGGGCAAATCCATACACTAAAAACCAAAAAGTTCAACGTCAAGAAGCGGCCAAAGATGGACGTCGGTTAATCGTTTATAATTTTAGAAAAAAAGGAAAAGTTTGAGCTCAGTGAAAACCGATAATCTTCAATATAACCGCCTGGCCTTGAGTCGCCTAAAACAGCTACTGCTTGTCTGCACGCTGTATCTTCAAATCGCAGTTTACATGAGCTGAGCAAATAGTCGAGTAGAGTACTTTCCACTCTACTGACTACTCTACCACACTGCTAGTCGCTGCAACTCGACTGTTTTCTGGTCGATAGAGTCAAATTTTACTTTTTCCTCACTACCCTTCCCTTTAATCTACTCATGTTAACCGCGCTTAAGTTGGCTCATGTAAGTGAGAAGTTGCCGACTGTACCCCACTAATTTAAAAAAGAAGAAAAGTTCAGCCACAAGTGGTTAAAAAAATTAAATAGAGTTCGCAAAATTGACAACACTGGATGACACACTACACACTACTCAACATAACCGCATGGGTATGGTGCGACATTATGAGTAGGGGTTGTATTATATATTTGACTTGCTCCTGGGACGCATCGCCTGGAAATCGTCCTTGTGGCTACAATCGTAATTTTCGTTATTGAGTTATTCTACAGCCTGCGATGCCTAGCGTCCCTTTGTCTATTGCTTAGCATTTTAACGGCTTTCATCAATTCCCCTAATTCTTCTGGGATCAACGCAATGCTTTCGATGTGTTGTCCGTAATTTGTCAAAGCAGTTATCTCAGTGTAAGAACCAAAATTGGCCGGTTCAACTCGCTATTTCTATCAGCTGTTGTATGGGAGCAGCACTTGAAAAGTTGCCACTACGGTCACCAAAAGCAAAAAACTTTTGTCGAAACCGCAAGGCCGTGCTGATACAATCTTTTCTGTGAGTGGATGAAGCTATTCGTCTATAAGATCCGATGCTGCTTGGTATGTTTAGACAGGAGAAGCGATAATGTAGAATCATACCAAGCAGCACCAGACTTTACAACCGACTTTGTAACGATCCCAGAAGACTTTAATTAGGGGAGTTGATCGTATACGTGTGTTTTATTGGACACCATCTGAGGAAAGTTTCGCCAGCTATGAATTATTATTTCCAACGCCTGAACTGGTATTCTTATATACTTGTATAAGTAGCCTTCAATCATTATCTTTTACCGGGGTTAATAGGAGATATGACACCCATTATATTCCTTGATGGCACTCTACGAGGCTAGACTAAAAAATAACTGGAATTGGACTGTAGTGAGGTGTCCGAATCGTTTCCTGAGTTAGTGTTTGAAGTTGAATCGCTGTGACTGCATCGGTTCGCATGTGAGGTAAAACAATATTTGCCATTTTGTGGTGTCCGATTTTCGAGAGCAACGCACGGCTGCGAGTTTTTTTGTTCGTAAGGGAAATGGCCCGGGGAAGTACCTAGTAATGGTTAATACCACCTTTAGTAAAACCAGAGCATTCGAGTGGTTTTCAGAATTGGTGGCGAAATGTCAAAAAAAGAACGACCCCGTTCAGGACGCCCCTCATTGCCAACAAAATCAATGCTATCATTCGTGAAGAGCGTTGCTAACCCATTGATGATTTAATCCGTTCGATATGTAAAATATCGTGGAGCTTAGAGCATTTTTTTCATAGATTTTCACGGGGGAAAAGCTGCAAACTTCTCCCTCGTCTTCTCAGGGGCAAGCAAAGGGAGTGTTGGCTGCATGTATGTTTTCAGCTTCAAAATAAGCCGAAAAGGACCCTGCATTTTTTCAAAGTTATTTATCGTATTGCTATGATTATTAGCTTAAAACAAAAAGTGCATAGCCATCTCTTACGTTGTTCAAAAAACTCATACGGGCTAATCGATACACTTACAGCGACTCAACTGTGGATATAAACTCAGGTGACGTGTCCCCTATGGATACCTGGTCGAACAATGGGTTCCAACACTTACCTTACCCACCACAACGAACTCCCATTACTTTTGGGTCCAACTCGGTTCCTTACACAACCTCCACATTTTCAAGCTTTCAAACGATATTGGAGATCAATGCTGTGACAAGTGCCACGGAATGAAAAGCTAGCAGCACATTTATCTGTTTGCTTTCGACAATCCGCTGCCATGTTGCGTTCGATATCCAGAGCTTCGGCCAAGAAGCCTTGGTGCATTCTAAATAAGCATTGTGAAACTGTTAAAAGCAGGCTTTAATTACACGTTTTCGAAAATCGACTGTATGTACATACCGTTATAATGATTTATGAAATCTGGCAATGTGTTTAAAAAGAATTGAATTGATTTTTTTATTTGTAGGTTTTCGCCATTTTTTGCCGTTTTCTATACTTAACATTTATGAAGTAGTTTGGGACTATTTAACAAATTTATTCGGATGAACTTATCCCCCTTTGAAAATTTTCACTGGCAATTAATTGAATTAATTTGGGGACCTTAAATTTTCGAGAATTACACATTGCCAACGTACATATGGTTGGTGAAATAATTTCACTAAGACAAAATTCTTTTGTCCTGAAGTATAACTCTCACAAAGAGCCTTCCTTGAACATAAGTGCAAAAATTTCGTTTTTGAGTTTTTGGTATCAAAAAAATTGTTTTTTTTTTCTATTTTTCTGTTATACAGGCACATTGTATAGTTGAGTAAAAATACATCAAATGGGGTACCGGCGCAACCCCATTTGATGTATTTCATTTCGGTGCAAATTGCCCCTCAATTTAGTAAAAGACAGATCTATTGGCCAATACGCCAATCACTTCAAAAATTTCCGAAGAAAAACCGTTCATAATCAAAAAAACTGAATAAAACTGAATTATCTTACAATATTCCTTATAGAATACTGTGCAACAGTGCAAATTTGCCCCTATTTTTAAACCAAACTGGCGTAACTGCAGCATTTTGCTCTGATTTTGCATGCATATCTGCAGATTTCTTCTAAATGAAGCATTTTTATACCCTTCACTCGTAGAGTAAAGGGTATATTAACTTTGTCATGAAGTTTGTAACGCATTGAAGGAAGCATCTCCGACCATATAAAATATGTATATATATGATCAGCATGACGAGCTGAGTCGATTGGGCGATGTCCGTCTGTCTGTCTGTCCGTCTGTCCGTCTGTTGCTACGCGTTTTACTCGGCCAGTTTAAAAGCTATCGAGCTGAAATTTTGCACACATGTTTCTTTTTATTGCAGGCAGTTTGTGTGTTTGAATCGCTAAAATCGGACCGTGGGGTCATGGGGCTGCCATACAAACCTAACCCCCCCAATTTGGTTTTTCTAAGAAAAACTTTTTCATGTGTTTACTAATTTCAACGAAATTTCACACAAATGTGTTTCTATCGATAACACAAAACATATGTAAGAATGGATCAAATCGGACCATGGGGTCATGGGGCTGCCATACAAACCTAACCCCCCAAATTAGGTTCTTCTAAGAAAAACTTTTTCATTTGTGCACCAATTTGAACCAAATTTCACACAAATGTGTTTCTATTGATTCCACAAAATATATGTAAGAATAAATGGAATCAGATTGTGGGGTCATGGGGCTGTGATACAAACCCAGCCCCCAAATTGAGTTTTTCTAAGAAAAACTTTTTTATTTGTCCACCAATTTCAACCAAACCTCATAAAAGTGCATTTCATTTGATGCCACAAAACATGTGTAAAAATGAATGGAATCGGACGATGGGGTCATGGGGCTATCATACAAAGCCAACCCCCTAAATTGAGTTCTTCTACGAACAACTTTTTTATTTGTGCACCACTTTCAACCAAAACTGTGCACTTCAATTGATGTAAAAGTGCACTTCAATTGATGCCATAAATAATCGGACTATGGAGTCATGGGGCTACCATACAAGTCCAACCTCCCCATTTTGGATCTTCTAAGAAACATTTTTTCTACACCAATTTAAAAAAACCTCAATGCGTCTTTATCAAAACAAAAAAAATGGAATCGTACTATGGGGCCATGCTCCCGCATCCCCCCAATAAAGTTTTCTGAGATATTTTTTTTTATTTTACCACTTATTCCAACCAAACCTCACACAAATATTGTTTTATCGACGCCACAGAATTTGTCAATATCAAAAAAACCCCCCAAAAAACTTTTAGCCCGAGGAGAGTGAAGGGTATTCAAATTTCGGCCGCGCCCGAAATTAGCCTCGGTCTCGTTTTAATTTATTTGTAACTATTACTTCAATAGTAACAGTATGCATCTTTCTAAACTTAATCCAATTTTATGTGACTTTGTGGTGCATCGAACGGACGTTAATATTAAAATACCGTTGGCGAAAACTTCAAAACCCTCTGGTGTAAAATATGGATTTATTTATGGAAAGTACACCGGCATTACTTTCACAGCGACGACATATTTTCACCTAATTAATTTATTGATTTTACTGATGACCTTCTTCAACATTCCACATTTAATTTCTTGCACCTTTTTGATGAGCAAACCAAAATGTACCTCATTATGATCAAAAGTGTAATAGACATTTGATTATATATTAATATGTATATCCGAACTCCAAAATCATTAAATAATTTCTTCAATTCAAATCAATTTAACACTGTAAAAGCCTCTGCATTTGACCCCACTTGTATACTTAATCTAATGCCATCCATCCATCCATCGTCAGGGCGTTGAAATGTTAGATTAACCATAGTAAAAATATCATTAATAAACAAGAATGTTTGAAAGTAAATCAATTACGTAGGAAAACAACAGGCGCAATTTTCTCGATCATTAATGAAACCGAGGCGAAATGAATTAGTCAAAAGATGGGGTCGGCCATAGTCGTTGTCGGTCTGTACATTACGTTTTCAGTTGATCCGGTAACTTAAATTAAGGTACACAATTATAATATACGTCATGATAGAGGCTAAGGTAAAATAAATGTTTCGATTATATCCCTTGTCTTGAAATATTGTTATATCGAATTTGGAACACAGTTACGATATACATACATATCTTTTTGGGATAATCCCAAGTGCTGAATATCTCTGGACCATATACGATAAATAAAGTACAATACAAACATGTATCCAACGCCTCTTCCCCCCGGTGCTAGACGAAATAAAATAGCAAACCGAAGAACAAGATATGTCTATAACAATGATAATTAAAATTGATGGCACAACCATTCACATTGGACGGTTAAATACTCGGAAATCTCAGTACTCATTAAAGCTAACATATAGAACACAAATCTTTTTGTGATATAGGAAATAATATAAAAATACGATACTGTGGATGAGGAGAGTATGAACACATGAAATGTATGTACAGCCACATGGAGCACACGACTTCTTCTTCTCTGGATAAAGAATAAAATAAAAGATACTCGAAACAAACTGACCGAAACGAACAACAATGAAATGACCAATAAAAATTAGTAGAGGCATACATACATATTACTGCGAATACTCGTAGTAATAAAAATTGGTTTTCTTCAAAAAGACTTATACGACAAGACAGATAACAACACAAGAAAAACATTTATTGGTTATATGTACTATGACGCTTTGGGTGTATGTCGAAGCGAATTCCTAAAATTATACATACACAAAGCAAGCAAGGATCCAAAAAACATATCTCAGAGTGTATGTGTGTAATTCAAATGAAGAAAACATATCTAATTAATACTGTAATGACCGCAATAAAATTCATCAATATACTCGATTAATGTACGCAGATTAAATGGGAAAGATAGATGTATGTACGAGTAGCTAAATTGCACTGACCGTATGCCGAAAATGTAAAGATAATTTAAGATTTAATATTCAGCACTTAAAATTTTCAATTCAGTATGCATGAGTAGTTTGAAAATACATTTCTGCATAATTGAAGTGAAATAGTATGAAGACTTTGCAAAAAATCTTTTTAAAATCAATTTTTTTGATATGTGAGAAATGCAATGATAAATAGACAATTGGGACGAAAAACATGATGCTACTATAATGTAGTATACTAGGCCTGTTCCTAACACCGGTACACCGGCTTAAGACCGGTATTTAATCAATACCGGTACCAATATTTGAAGTACCGATATCCCGATTTTTTATTCAATCATGGGCGGCCGGTCCGGTTTTTTTTATCATCACCGGTCTCTTTCAGGTTTTTTACCACCTGTTCAGTGCCGGATTTTTGCAGATTTTTTTTTTAACCTATGTCCTGTATTGTTTTTTTAAGCGCTGTTTTCACGATGGATTTGTCGTCCAACTTTTGAGCATTCAAACAAGTTGGACACCAAATCCATCGTGTAAACATAAGTTGGACAACAAGTTTGAAGTGGAACGAGCATTCGAACAAATCCACCGTGAAAACAGAAGTTGGACAACTTCTTTGAGATGCATTGATTATAGTCCAATCGAAATATAAATATACTTTCTAATAATAAAGAATTAATGCGCCTGATTACCAATATCTGTGCGCTAACATCCAATTCTGGCGTTCCGTTGACTTTTGGGGCACGCTGTATACTCATTCGGGCATGTTTCCTTCAATGTTTAAAATATTCACGAAAAAAATAAAAGAAAAAGCAAATATATTTTTCCTGTACTAATACGTATTGCAAAAACTGATAACGTTTTACGACCGCTCCAACTTTCAACTACTGTTTACACGGCCAACAAGTTGGATAGGATTTGTTTGATAGGATTTGTTTGCGAGAATATCGTACGTGTAAACAGCCTTCCAACTTGGATAAGTTTGTGGGAAAAGTTGGATGCAAACAAGTTTGATGCCATCTAAACGCGCCTTTAGGTTTTCTTAGCACCTATTCAACAATAAATAATAATGTCAAAAACAAGAAAAAAATGTTGGGGTTGCCCGTCCCAGAATGGTACCTCTGTTTTCTCGGGGAAGTATTCGCCCAATCGGCGCGCGTGGCAAAAAAAAAACACTAAAATAATTTTGGGTGCCCAATTTTAAATGTAGTGGTCTGGCTGGTCTAGCGGTTAGTGCGCGCACCTTCGGTGCACGGGATCATGAATTCGAATCTCACCGTGGATCATGGTGTTTTTCGAACTCACGAGCTTGTGACGGACTATGATCTCACTCAGATGTTAAACGAGTACCCATTTATGGGGATAAATAACACTGCTGAGCGTGATGCTGATCTCATTACCTCAACAAAAAGCAGATAAGATCTTGGAAATAGGATGTCACTAACATATCCTGCGGCCTTAGTCCAATGCTGGATTGTCGCGCCTGTTATTTATTTATTTTAATTTCAAATGTAAGGCAAAAAACTAAAAAGAAAAATGTGGGTTGCCTGCCCCAAATTTAGGCTTAAAAATGAATGAAGAAAAAAAACTATAACAAACTCGAAATGTACACCTGGGGTCAATTTGACCTCAACTATTTTCTGTTATCTCTTCCATCAAACTGTAAAAGTACAGTTGCAAATTTACGTCTGCTGCAGTCGGTCTACTTATTTGTGCACAATAAAAACTCTGAGCGTCAGAGAAATTATCGAATTGTCAGAAAACGAAGAAGTCGTCTAGCTCGACTTTGACGAAAATCTCGAAATATACTTTTTTCAAATTATTGATGACGAAACGGAAGGCAGAGAGATTTTAGATGAAAACGACGAAATAGCCGTACCTGAACTAAGCGTAACGAGGAGCACTAGCGGAAGCGTAAAACGGTGTAGTGTGGGCATCGACTCCACCAATAAATGACCGTTTCATGAGGGAAGCTCCAGTAAAAGTCTTTCAGACATTCAAGATTCCTTCAAGCTCTTTACTAGTGAAGAAATCGTCTATATAATTGTTCGTAAAACGAATAAAAAACTCTGATTTTGTTTTTTTTTTTTAAACGAACAACGAACAAAGGAAGACAAACTAGCGCATGTAAGGAATATTTGGCATTTGTTTCTAGCCAATCTGGTGTAAAGGTATCGACTGTCAGCATTCCTCACTGTTGACGAATAACTGATTGCGTCAAGAGGACGAGCCTCGTTTAGACAGTATATTCTGTTTAAACCAGGTATGTGTTGGCTAAACTGTAAACATTTTCAGGAATATGGAATTAAATTTTTTTGGGTTTGTTTTTGGTAAAATATATTTGGCCTACTTCTTTTGTGAACCATAAAGACCGTTCAATTTATAGTTGCTTGTTTGGTTTTCGATCGATCGAATCATGCAACCTTGGTGAGTTATATCCAAAGAAAACCGATCAGTAGTCCTTTCGACGATATATCACAGTGCTAGTGTTTACGTTACCAGCCCTGAGCAGAAACCTGATATAATCCTAGACTACAATAAAACCAAATCAGGAGTTAGGTGGTTATATCAAATCGTGAAGGCTTACACATGCAAGCGGATTTCCCAACGGTGTCAGCGCATTTGCTGCGTTTGTTTCTTTTACTACAAAATTTGAAAATAGTACGAGACAAAAAGTCAAAGATGTCGTATATATTTGACAAAGCTATCGAACTGCTTGGTTCAAGCCTCAGAAAAGAGAGTATAAAAGGAAACGAAAAACCACGTGAAAAATGAACGGTTGCGGAAGGAGACGTGAAGTGAAAGGTAGGGATAAAGTTGCCAAACTGGATTTTGTATGGATGTTTGACATATTGTTTTCTAAAATGTAAATTTATTATCATCGGTTTTAAACGACACATTGTTTCCTAAAATGTAAACATCATTGTTTAGGATTGGGGATCGTGCGGGTGTTGCGACTCAGTGTGTTTGCAGTTGCGCATGTATAGGAATTCTATCGCCAAGGTACCATGGGAATATATGGGTATTTCTTCTTCATACTTATACTCAAAAGTTGAAGCACAAATTATCAGAGGAGTCTCAGAATCCGCAAAGCCGTCAAAATGGTGTTGTTTCAGCAGCTAGATGGATATGATTCCAAATCCAAAATATCCCAAACCCAACCACCAAGATGTTCCAAGTGTGGACTTTCAATAAATGCCAAGACTTCGACAAACTGTCAAACTTCGACAAAATGCCAAGACTTCAACAAACTTTTTTTGTTAGTCCCTTCCGGATTTGTTTAAAAAGTCTGTGCATTATTTGTTGTTCGATTGACATTCTACGAATGTTGCACCTCGAGCTCTAGACTAGGCATTCGTAAATGCATACACTTCACATTTCAAATGTCATTCGAGGATCCTCAATTTGGTCTTTGTGGAGGAGTTGTTGTCCGTAAATCTCAAAATTAACTTCGATTAACAAAATTAACTCATACTTAGAGAACGTTGGAAGACCTCATCTCAAAACAGCGAATTAACATTAAATTTTCCCGTACAATTACTATAATTGGGTCGTAACTTTCGACAAAATATTGCTAGCGATCTGAAATTTTCATTATTGCCTAATTATGACATATCCTTGAAGGTGTCCTCCACCTCCCTTACAAAGGAATATCCAGCCATATCTTCCGATCGAATTTTTGAAACATTCTTCAAACTTCAAATTTGAGTCAAATTGTAGCTGTGGGATATTCTTATAAAATATTTAAAGATGTACCGTATCCGACCCATCTACTAGTATAGTGACTTTAGTTGAAAAAATGATGAAACCCACACATCCAAAAAAGAGCTGACTTTTGATGGCGAATTGTTCTATGGCCTGACCGCATTACGCAGTAAAAAGATGCGTCACATTTGATGGGAAGGGGTGACAAATGGGTGAAATTATGATTTTTCGCCAATATCTTGTTAACTATAATATTTAGAGAAAAATGTTCTGAGGACGATTTAAACTTAATTCCCTTTCGAATGATATATTATACCGTATATCTTCTCTTGGCAGATTATATACTAGACCTAAAAATATCCAGTGTAATTTCGTTTTTTTTTATAGTTACATTTGGCGCTCTAGCTCATGAAATAATTCAATTGGAGCCATGGTAATTGGGATAAATATTTCTATCAACATATAGCTGGCTCACACGGAGACTCAGGCTGCTCCGACAAACCATACCCATATTTCTCCTATTTACATTTTTCAGAAAGACATGCCTGTAACTTATCGCCGAATCACAGTAGGCGGGAAAAAATTTGGTAAACGTTATGACAATGCAATATTAGACCCTCCACCAAATATTACATGGATCGGATTAAAACTAAGGGTACCTGCAATACAAAGCGAACCCAAAATCTGCCAAATTGTACATTTTCTTCTTCTCTACAACAGAAAAACGCCATCTACAATAGAAAAAAAATTTTTAACTGTTCAAACCTTACTATAACAATCAATTATAGTCTTCTAAATGTATCAGATATTTTGTATAGTATTTAATCAGTAGACAGTTGAATGTTTTTTTGTTGTCTGATGTTAGATTAGGGGCAAAACTTTCACCTTATAGACAGCAAGTTTGGAAATAAGAAAAAAAACACGCGAAAACACTGTTTTTTTTTGTGAGAATTTCCTTATTTATTTATCTGAATGCATTTCGGTCGCAAACTATGGCGCAACCATCTTCAGCAGAACGCTTGTTACATACTATTTATTTATCATACTATGTAACAAGTGTTCTGCTGAAGATGGTTGGGCCATAGTTTGCGACCGAAATGCATTCAGATAAATAAATAAGGAAGTTCTCACAAAAACAAGTATTTTCGCGTGTTTATTTTCTTATTTCGAAACTTGCTGTCTATAAGGTGAAAGTTTTGCCCCTAATCTTCTAAATGTATGTTCAAAAGCTAGTACCAAGGTTTGCACTAGAAGTGTCGCAAAACCGGGTTGAAAGGTCACTAGTACGTATTTGTCGATGATCTCTGAAAATAGCTTAAAACCTGGAACTAGTGACCTTCAAACCGGATTCTTCGAGGCTTTAAAGGCACAACTTGGTACGAACTTTTGAATATACATTCAGAAGACTATAATTATTTGTTATAGTGATGATCGAACAGATAAATATTGTTTTTCTATTTTAGATGGGTTCTAAAGAGAAGAAAATATGCAATTCGGCAGATTTAGGGTTGACTTTGTATGGGAGGTACACTTTGTTTTGATCCGATCGATGTAATTTTTGGTGAAAAGTATAAAGGGGCTCCCTTTAGTCACTTAACCAAATTTTATTTGCCTGACGTAATTTAGAGAGAAGTTACAGGCATGCCCTTTTTAGAAATGTTAACTGGGACGTGGGAGGTGTCCTTGGTCGTAGAAAAGCTCGTTTTTGGTATAAGTTAAGTGCATTTTATTGGCAACATCAGCACTAATTCTTAACTTTCTATCTTTACTCTATTAAAAGTCACATATCATAAAATGTAAATTCCACATAATACTTTTGGGTCTAGGGTATAATTTTCCAAAAAGTGGTCTAGAGTAGGTATTATATATATCATTGCAAAGGAAATTAAATGTAGTTTATTTCGTCCTTGGGACATTTAGCGATAGGGCTAAATTCCCCCCCCCCCCCCTTCGTCTCCCCTCTCCCCTTAATGTGACGCTCAAATTAGTGCGTATAGAAGGGAGGGTGTGCAACAATTTGGCATCAGAACTTTCCTCTTTTTGGATGCTTGGGTCTAAAGCTAAAATCACAATACTATACCCCTACTTCTTCGTTAAAAAAAAGAATATTTCGGGTCTTCCGCGTCTTCTAACTTAGTGAATAGTTCTAGTTCTAGTTATTGAATGAGTTCTATTCGTGCTGTTCGCACGAATAGAACTCGGTCTCGTTCAAATTATGGAAATGTAGACTTGTAACTCCAATTAAACTACAGTTGCTTAAAGTGGAGATAACACATTGTCTTGGTGAAATATTTTTTTTTAGCAAAAGTTGCCGTACATTTAGTGATTCAAGCGTTAATGTTATAAAATAGTTGTCAGCTTGGCAGAAGAATAATTTTGGTTGTGTGATTTCCATGACAGTAGCAGTTTAGTCAGTTTAGCAGAATTAAGAGTGTCCCTGGCAGTCCCAGTTGTAATTTTTGGAATTAGGGGAATTGAGATGATTTAATAAGAAATTGGCATGGTCTTTTGATGGGATTTTTTTTTTTTACACTGAGTAGAGCTGATTAATGACATCCCACTAGTGCATGTAAAACGAGTGTCCCAATAGAATCACAATGCGCAATTAAATCGAAAATACATTTCTGCATAATTGAAGTGAAATATGTAGTATGAAGACATTTGTAAAAAATCTTTTAAAAATAAATTTTTTTGATATGTGGAAATTTTCTTTAAAATTTTAATTTTGTTATTAATAATTTTTAACATTTTAACTTCTCCCAACATAAAAATTCACATGAAATCAGTTAATATCACTATACTTATCATTTGCCTACGTATATTAAAAACTTTGTACGGAACACTGATCAGTGCCCAACATGCATAAGCGCACAAAAAAATCATGCATTTATCGATGTGCACTTATCGATGTTTTACTGTATACCGTATACGTATTATAATATGCATGCAGCACAGTTTGAATAAAAGACCAACAAATAACAGCGATAAACATTTCTTTTCATTTTATTTAACTATTAGCGTTGAAGAGCCTCCATCGTTTACAAAATAAGATTGGGGTCATATCGACCCCAGGTGTGCAATTGGCAACCATTTTAAGGGTTAAGGAATGGGGATGCAAAGTGCTCATCTATTTGATCCACTGTCGAGCGGGAGCCACACCGATCTCGCAAATCATTTTTAAAAAAGCTAACATTGTCCTTGTTCTTCTATTGTTTTTCCATCTGATATTAATGCAGCCGAAGCGAAGCTTTAGATGACGTGAATTAACTAATTACATTGAAAGCTTCATCATTCATTGGAAATTACAATTACGTTGAAATGTTCCATAATTACTTCCAAACACATGCAAACGAATCATACACCAATCAATCTGTAATTTAAATTGAAAACTTTTGTATTTTCTATTTTATCTTTTTTTGCCAATTACATACTCTCTGAGTATATCAAAACAAGAAACACGAATAAAAAATGTTCATGTATGTCCAACTCCAATATACTAATCCATTGAAATTGTCTATAGATATATGTATGTAGGTAATTGAAGTCAATTACAGAAATCGTAATTGTAATCTGTTGTTATTGCCTCAATGCATATTACAAGAATTTGTTGTTCTTGCCTCGCTCTATTGTTACTGCAGTATTTGTGAAGTTACAGCATTTAATCACATTTCCACTAGTCCCCATACACGATTTCCACAAAGTCTTCGAAAGGGTTAATCATAGGGGGTGTGTAGGTACTATAGTCGCGCAAGCAGCGGGTAGTTCGACTAATAAATTACAATTTTATACTCGAAACAGTAATTGTAGCGCATATTGCAATTATGGTTATCATGTACATATACACAGAGCGAATAATAGTGAACACACATGTATGTATGTGCCGATATTAATGTGTATATAAATAGAGTCAGAGTACTTGAACGTACTTGAAAAATTCCAACTTGCAATTATAATTATTGGGCTAACAAAATGATTGAAAGTGCCTGTGTTGTATGTGCTCGTATAGTATCTTATGTCTATTATATATGTACGTGTGTACATCTATGCTATATCGTCATATTTGCTTCAATTAAAAATATCATTCGTTTTACGTTCTATACACGGAGCCATGTGTATTGTATCTTTACTATTATGGTTAATTGTGAGCACACGTTAATTCTAAATTGCGAGTGATTGATTAAAATGCTTACGTTTTCATAGATTCAGGTTGGTAGTATAGTTAATGCAACAGCGAGTAGTGTTTTGTAGTGTTCTGAGTTAAAAGCTAGTAAAAAGTTGAGTTAGTGAAAGATACTTTATTTTAATAATAATAAATTTGTGGGTTATGTTTAAGTGAAGTTGAACTGCCTAACTGTCTAACAACCAAGTTTTTTTATTATTCAAAATCGAAATACTAAATTGTGAGCATGTAGTTTATTTTAATGAAAACCAAACCACTAAAATCTTCTGTTAAATTTGCATCAACATCTCATGACTATGATGATCAATGATCACTAAAGAATTAATTATAACATGTCTGCAAAACCATTTTGTATCCAAATCCATTAGAATATTTTTCTTATTTTCAGTATACATATTTTCTCCTGATAAAAGTGGTCATCATTAGTATGTGTTTTCAAAGTGCCTTAAATACATAGTGCATGTATGTATGTATGTATATGCATACGCACGCAAAGCAGCATCCTTCAGTTACTACCATTTTTTTTCTTTTTTGTCTTCTTCCTTTATATACCCTTCGCTCATAGAGTGAAAGGGTATATTAACTTTGTCATGAAGTTTGTAACGCATTGAAGGAATCATCTCCGACCATATAAAAAGTATACATATATGATCAGCATGGGAGTCGATAGGGCGATGTCCGTCTGTCTGTCTGTCCGTCTGTTGCGACGCGTTTTACTCGGCCAATTTAAAAGCTACACTCAGAGAAATATTCACTAATATTGAACGAAATATATTTAATTCAAACGATTTCCGCTTTTTATTTGGCTCCACACGCAAATGCGTTTAATTCTAACGAGTGGCGTTTCTTTCAAAAGCATAATGAGTTGTAAAAAAGCGTTTGAATCAAAAGAATTTACGTTTACCTGGAAAGAAGGAGCCAGTCGATTTAAACGTATTTTTCATTGAAATAAACACTTATTCTTTTATTGTAAACGGGTAAAACATTTTAAATAAATGAAAGGCTGTATCAAACGTCTTCGTTTTTATATTGAACATTTTTGTTATTTAAACTAAACGAAGCATTCTTTTTAATGAAAGGGTATGTATTTCGAAAGTAACGCATCCCGTTTTCATTTCATAGAAATTGCCCCATTCAAAATAATTGAGTTTTACATGGGATTAAAGGCAAACTCTGCTGAAATAAAATAATACATTCCGTTTGATTGTCCATTCGATTAGATACTTACTGTTACCTGTGTTGACAAATGAATAAAGAATAAAACTTATGAAAACTTCAGAAAAACACTTTATTTTTTATTTAGGTCTAATATTAATACGATTAATACAATACACTTTTATTTTAACACCCGCTAAACTTAAATTGCACGTGTGCAAGCGTCCATTCCTCCAGATGAATGCAAAAGTACATTCTCGAAAACACTCTTAACATCGACGAAGATTCTAATACGCGTTTGTTGTTAGACACTATACACATTTGTTTGGAACGAATATGAACACGTGAGACTCATCGGACCGGCCAGAAGTATTAACTACCTGTTGTGCTACGTTGAAACAAATGATATTTTGGCATCACGTCCTTTAGGTATGCGTATTTGTTACGTAAAGGAATGTATCCACATTACTATGTAATGCGGAATCTTTTGATTTAAACGACCGTCGTTTGCGGTTTAGCTGCTCTTTTGTTTTAAAAGAAATTCTCTTAGCGTAAATGAGAACTCGTTCAAATCAAACGATATTTTTCAAACGAATACTGCGTTCAATTTAAATGTGGAGCTTTTAATGTGAATGTGCGTTTTTTTCTCTCAGTGTATGAAGCTAAAATTTTGCACAAATGCTTCTTTTTGCTGCAGGCAGTTTGTATGTTTGAATCAGTAAAATCGGACAATGGGGTCATGGGGCTGCCATACAAACCCAACTCCCCAAATTAGGCTCTTCTAAGAAAACTTTTTTATTTGTGCACCACTTTCAACCAAATTTTACACAAATGTATTTGTATTGATGACACAAAACATAAGTAAGAATGGGATCAAATCGGACAATGGAGTTATGGGGCTGCCATACAAACTCAACCACCCAAATTAGGTTCTTCTAAGAAAAACTTTTTTATTTGTGCTCCAATTTCAACAAAATTTCACACAAATGTATTTCTATTCATGGCAGAAAACATTTGTACGAATGGATCAAATCGGATCATGGGGTCCTGGGGCTGCCATACAAACCCTACCCGCACTTTGGTTCTTAAGGAACATTTTTTACACCAATTTGACAAAACCTTAATCCATTAATGTGTCGTTATCAAAAAGGTCAAAACAAATGGAATCGTACTATGGGGCCATGGTCCCGCATCCCCCAATAACATTTTCTGAGTAAATACTTTAATTGGCCCACTTATTCCAACCAAACCCCACACAAATATTGTTTTTTCGACGCGACGGAACTTTTGAGAAGACGGAAGGAAAAGAATGGCGGGAGGGATTAAATACAAGTCGTAGGTACGCCCGAAAAAACTTTTAGCCCGAGGGGAGCGAAGGGTATCCAAATATCGGCCGCGCCCGAAATTAGCCTCGGTTTCGTTCTTTACTTATAAGTACGTATTGTGTATATTCTACACTGCTTTCTTGTTCTTGCTACAGCACAATATCCTTGCATAGTTCTGTCGTAGTACATATTCGATGTAGTTAGTACATACTAACAATATAACATATTTCGTTGACATTCATTTTGGCTATTTGAGTACAACTAGTTCATCTTTTTGTCTTGCTGAGATACGAATCTGGACTATCAATTCTCGGCAAATCTAACGAATGGAATGGGATAAAATCGTTCGTTAGTACTATGACTGACTTGGCAATCCACCCGCAAGTACTCCACTAGTCACTGTACGATTTCCAGAACGTGTATGTTATAGCCAGAGAGGGTTGTAATTGCTTCGCTTTCGCTGAGAGACACACATGGGGTGGTTATGGAAAAATGAATGTCTTATATGGTTTTCATATTGCCGTTCGTAATCATTATGACTATGACAATAGTAGTTTTGATATTCTGATGGAATTCATTTTGTTGAGAAGAAGAAGAAGCTACAAATACGATGGGGTGGATTTTGATTGACTATGGGTTTGATGTACAGTGTCAGTGTCTATACCTACGTCTAGACTTGGACCTTTTTTACAGTTAATGTTGGAAGACCAGAGTTACCTGTTCACTTCTTTTTAGTGAAATTCATGTTTCTGATCAACACATCGACAAGAGAATTTCATGGTAAATGTTAACGAAAACCATGAAAGTCCTTTTCAGAAATAAATCCGTTATTCGAACTATCACTTTAAAAAAATTAAAATTTGTTTTGCAAAGAACATGTGCTCCCGTGAAGGCTGTTTTAATTATAATGGTTATTGAAAAGTTCCCTTTAACCTAAGCCTTTTTAAAGCTTCCATCAGGCATCACGGAAATCTTATTAACCATTAAGAATGCAGACACATTTCGTAATAAAAATGGGTGTCCTTGAAACTGTCTTCATTACCAACAGACCGTAACAAATTTTTAACCTATTTGCTGTTGTAGGCTTCCGACAATCTCTACGACTTTAAATGGTTTGAACCCTTCGTTATATACAATCCTATAATGAAATTATATATACCAAAATGAGACACATAAACACAGTGGCGTAGATAAGGGCAGCAACAATGAGATACCCCCTCTTCCTTTTTCTTTTCACGTCAAACAAAATTTTGAAATTTTATTTCAAAACTGTAAAAATCAATAAATATTATCAGTGACTACCGTTAAGTTGTCAATGTCAATAAAAAAAAACTAAAACCTATAAAGCGATTTATTTATAAAAGAAAAATAAGACGAAACTAAAAAATATTTGTCTTATGTATAAATAATTTTGTTACCGTATTAAATAGCTTTGTTTCATCAGTAGGGCCGATTTTGAACAAGGAGACAAGGGGAGGATTTTTGGCAGTTTTTAGTCGTATGTATTTTATATACATAGTTACATATGTAGTAGCAAGGGCAAAAACCTAGGTTTTACATTTTTTACAACAAAAATGGTGAATCTGTAAATGTTATATTTCATTATATTCGCTATATTTTCGGCCAACAGAATTGTTCGTCTGAAACATCTTTTAAGAATTTGATAATTTAATTTCAGTGGTATGTATATTCGGTGAGTATTGTTGGAAAATAAGTTCAGGTCACACAGATATTCTCTCTCTCCAGAAAGCTATCTACGCCACTGCATAGAAATTATAAAAAAGTTATAAAACATTTCAAATCCTGAATTCTTTGCGTAGAAGGTTTGTCATTAGCCTTCTGTCCTAGCTCATCTTAGAATTTGTTACTTTATTTTATTCGATCGAATTGGCATGGAGGATCTTGTCCTGCAGATTTGATTAAATACGTACAGCTTAGCCTGCGAACACTGATGAGTCATTTTGACGCGTACCCTACAGATTTCTGCTGAGTTCCGATAGGCAAGTTCTCTGCCGAATGTTGAAGTGAGAGAATGATTGTGTTTTTTTATGGTGAGCAGCCATTTGAGTTTTTCGATCATCTGTCTAGTACTATAAATGAAAATTTGTTGTGAGTATTTGGTTTTTGGGTGATTTTTACAGTTTGTTCAGTTATATTACACATTCTTAACTAACATACATGTACAAAATAAGTATGTATTCTGTGGAATTTCGCCACATGATTTCATATTCTTTTATTTTAAATACAGAAACTTCTATAGTGAGTCAAAACGACTCATGGTTAGTAACAAGCGTCTAAAATTAAAGTTCGTGTTCCCGGGTTAAGCAATTGTCTCTTCTCCTCTGGTTGTCGAAAGTCCTCGTTAAAATCACAAAATTGACCTAGTAATCTTCTAATATGTAATCCAATCATATTTAATTTAGTTTCGTCAACTGTCTCATATTTCACATGGCGATGATTAATAGATTTACCAAAAGTGTACATAGGACCCTGAAGCTGAAGCTGTATATACCTAAAATCAATCTTAATGATACGTGTAGTATAGTAGCAAATCTAATCATGCCATAGGTAGCATATACTCTTATAAATAAGAAAATTCATCGTCAAAGTTAATGCATGTACAATTCGATTAAAGTTTTACTCTTAATATTAATATCCATGCTACGCATAAGTAAATTTAACTAACAGATTACGGTAAGAAAGATTGTACCTTTCTCTTCGTTTTTAATCAACCTGTGTAAAATTCACCTAATTTTTTTTTATTTTACAAAAATTAAATTTTTTGGTGGCTGCTGCTTTTATGTTATCATGATTTTTATACCCTTCGCTTATTAAGCGAAAAGCCAGTTAAAAAACTATGTAGCTGAAATTTTGCACAAATGCTTCTTTTAGTTGCAGGCAGTTTGTATGTTTGAATCGGTAAAATCTGACAAGGGGGTCGTGGGGCTGCCATACAAACCTATCCGCCAAAATTAGGTTCTGTTTAGAAAAACTTTTTTATTTATGTACCAATTTCAATCAAATGTGTTTTCATTGCTGACACACAAATCAACCAAATCGGACAATGGGTGGGGCTTCCATACAAACTTAGTCCCCCAAATTAGGTTCTTCTAAGAAAAACTTTTTTATTTTCTCATCGATTGCAATCAAATTTCGTGCAAATGTGTTTCTAGTTATACCACAAAACATATGGAAAAATGGACTAAATCCGACCATGGGGTCATGGGGCTGTCATACAAACCTTGCTCGCCAAAATTAGTTCTTCTAAGAAATTTTTTTTTTATTTATATACACCAATTTCAGCCAAACTTCACACAAATGTGTTTTTATTGATGACACAAAACATATGTATGAATAGATGGAGTCGGACCATGTGGTCATAGGGCTACCATACAAACGTATCCCCCCAAATAAAATTTTTCTAAGAAAAACGTTTTTATTTGCACACAAATTTCAACCAAACCTCATGGAAATGTATTTTATTGATGTTACAAAACATATGCAAAAATGAATTAAAACGGACCTTTGGGGTCATGGGTCTGGCATATAAACCCAACCCCCAAATAAGGTTCTTTGAAAAAAAAAACTTTTTTATTTGTCAACCAATTTCAAACAAATCTCATAGAAATATGTTTTAATTGATGCCACAAACATATGTAAAAATTGATGGAAAGGCCATGCGTTCAGGGGCGAACCCAAGGGGGGGATTAGGGGGATAAAACACCCCCCGAAATTAGCGCCTTTCATTCTGTTCCACCTTTAATTAGACCAATCCAAAAATAGATTTACTATTTACCCAGTTTGTATAAAAGTAGGCACTCCAAGGCAGTTTTCGATTTAAGATTTCTGATGGCCTTTGAGCAAAAAGAAACTCAGGCAAACGTAAGGTCGGCTTGGCTTTATATATAAACTGAATTATTGGCTGTAAAACTACTGTTACTCTTTTTTTAATCAAGGAAAAGCAACTTATATGAAATGATTCCATTGTGTCCCTGACATAAGAGCCCATGCAAGCTTTCCTATGAGCATTGAACAAGTATACTTTTGCAGCTATTCAGGGACACCCTGTTAACTTGGTCCTACAAACTTCAAAAATATTTGTGGCAAACACTATTGCCATTCTATGCATATCCACCAAATTTAATGTTCATTGTTTCATCAAGTTAAAAGATGTGCATTGAAGAAATGCTTAAGAGGCTTCCCTTGCATTGTGAAAGGCCCTTACTAAATACTAACTTGGCTATATTTCCGGTTTGGATACAGATATTCGAATGAAAATTCCAAGACAAATTCCCTATGTAATTTTCTAAACATCCCTAGCAGAATTTTCATATTTGAAAACCTAAAAGGGGCTACACACGATCAAATTCAAATTTTACAAATTTACTGTTATTTACTTTTCTTTAGCAAAAGTCAACAGTCTTAATATTTAACGTATATAAAGACATACTGACCAATCTTTGTGCAAAGTTTCATATCGATCCCTATAACGGTTTAGAAAAACGGAGGTCGAAAAGGAAGTTTAACTTTGAACGCCAATAACTTGTTTACCGTTACTCGAAACTGTAAAATTTTAACTGATGTGAGATGTACTCGTTTAGTTCTTTGATTTAAATACCCATATGTCAATCTCCGATAAAAACTAAAAAAGTCGACTTTTTTCAAACGTTCGGGACACCCTGTTATCTTCTTCCTACCAACTTCTAAGGTATATGTGCCAAAGACTGTAACCATTCTACACATTCCTACCAAATTTCATGACAATCGGTTGAGCCGTTCGCGAGTTATTTAGTGAACAGACGGACGGACAGACGGACAGACGGTCAGACGGACAGACGGACAGACGGACGGACAGACAAAATCGATTTCATAAGGGTTTTTTGAAAAAAAAAATTTCTAAAAAACCCTAAAAACGGAAAAACAGCGATCATTTTGGGGTTTTTGCGATTTTAACCCTGTTCCGCTGCAGCATTTTGGTGAGCAGCTCCGGATTCTTTCAGCACCCCAGAAAACATAAATCTCCACCACATTTGGCAATCTCGCTACTACAAATATTTTTGTGAAATTTAGAATATGTAAAAACGATTATTTTAAGGTTAATGTCGGAAAATATTTAAAAACGTATGATTTCATGAGTCACTTGCATACACAAATCTCCCCCCGAAATAAATTCCTGGGTTCGCCCCTGCATGCGTTCATAGGGCTGCCGTACAACGCCCGAAAAAAACTTTAAGCCCGGGGGAGCGAAAGGTATACAAATTCCGGCCGCGCCCGAAATTAGCCTCGGTCTCGTTTTTAGTAACAATGAGTAATGATTTTTATTGTATTACCAAGAAATTGAAAGTATACATCAGGGGTGTCAAATTCACAATCTGGCCTAGCCCAAATAACAGTGACTTCAGTTTTTGCTGTGCCGCAGGATGAGTATTTTGAAAACGATATTTATTTTTGAAATTTGATTACAAATTATACCCATGAGTCTCCATAACTAACGCCCACGGGATTAATATTTATTTATACTCTTAAAAAGTGCAATCTTTTTAAAATATACTATAAGAACAATTTGGTTGATCGATTAGTTTTACTTGTGAATTAATTTCCGAAAAATTTTGGACATCTGTGATAAAAACATTGTCACACCGTCGCAGGTCGTCAAAAAAACTATTGGAAACCAAATTGTTAAAAGCGTTAATTAACTTTGGTCAGAAAGGTTGCTAAAGATTCAAAAATTTAATTGTAATGTATGGTGTTAAATAAACGCAGCCACAAGAACCAGGTAAGCTTGATAGGTTAAAAAAAGGAATCGGGCCCTTGGGATGAAATTGTTGTGCTTACCAAATCCAAGATTTCCTGAGTTTTAAAATGTAGTGTGACGTTTATTTGGAGTTTCTGCCATGTCGATTCTGAACAAATCCCTAAGCGTTTTAGTATCGAAAATTAAGTTTATAAATAAATAAATAACAACGATCCAACATTGGACTAAGGCCGCAGGTGTTTGTGACATATAATTTCCAAGATCTTTACTGCTTTTTAGTCAGCAGTCTTATTTATCCCCATAAATGGGTACTCGTTTAGCATCAGAGTGATATCATAGTCCGTCACATGGGTCGTGAGTTCGAAAAACAGCCTAAACTGTATTGGTTCACGGTGGGATTCGAACCCTGTGCACCGAAGGTGAGCGCACACCAGCCAGACTACAAATGTACCAATTTTAATTAAAAAAAATTAATATGTTCTCCATTTCGTTGGACTTCGAGACCTCAGTTTCGTTCAAGTTTAATATTTCATTTCCAAAAAAAATTAGTGGAGAGCTAGATTTTTGCATGAGCCTTCCTTTCGAGTACCTAAACAAGACCCAAAAAGTCCCCGTCTGTACGAGTGCCGCTAGCGATGCTACAGAGGCTCAAAGAACCCAAAAAACAGGGTTTTTGACTATCTCGATTACGGTAAAATGTACTAAAAAGTGATGTGTGGCAAATGTATAGCTTTTATGGTTTCTTAATAAATAACAAAAGGTCGATATTGATTCGTGCACTCCTAACGGTGCCAGGAAGTCAAATGGTATTTTTAACAAGGTTTCATTAAAAGCTTTATGATGGTAACTCTGGCTAATAATTTTGTATGGCGAATTCGTAGCCCATACGGTTCTGAAGAAAGTGGCCAAATTTCAAATTTTCAATACGTACATCCTTAAGGGTTCTACCCACTCACAGCCATTTGAAAATTTTTGAAAAATTCATTTTCTTACACGACTTAAATTTTAATATCTCCAAAAATATACTAGCAATAATAGTGAAGTAAAATGATTATCACAGGCAACAAATTTATCAAAAAAATAAAACTAACCAAACTAAAAGTGGACTAGTAATTTGGTTTTTACTTAGCTTCTAAGTCTAAATTTTTGTGAATTGACTTAAAAACAAATCTTTTATCCATCTCAATTTTCTCCAACTTCTACCAAGGTGAGGTGCTTGTACGACTCTTTTAAAAATTAGCTCATAGTCTTACAAGCTTGTGTTTCATTCATCGTTTTATTATAGATTCGTTATTTGTAACACTTTTAATGCCTTAAATGCAGAAAACTAGGGTTAATTTTGGCTCGATGTAACATACATTTTAGCAAATTTCAGAACATTAGGGGCAGTTTGAATGAATTTGGGCTAAAGTAACCCTAGTTTTATGCAATTGAGGCATTAAAACTATTAGAAATGATGAGCTGACAAGGTGTAGATCAAAAACATCCTGGGACGAGTTTAGGCTTGTTGCTCTAGGATTTTATAGATTTTGATATAGGAATCACGGTCGGCGATTTGTCTGATAAATTTCCAAAAGCTTTAGGGTAAAATGAAATTTTCCGAACGTAGATACAGGCTTATCTTGTGAGAAGCTGGACAAGGAGAGGGACAAGAACTTAAGCAGTTGTTTTGCCATTCATGTCAGCAAAAATTTCTTATGCTAAAAAAATGTTTATTTATGATTTCTTTCCACTTTTCACAGAAAACCACATTCTAAATTAACTGATTTAAATTCATCCCTAATTTTAATTTTTTAAGGGCAATATCTTTAAACGTATTTAGTCAAGGAAAAAGCATCACAATTGTAAATTGTAGAAAATTTTGTGCTCTACAAAGTCATTAGACGAAAAATAAAAATGTTAAATTCGAAAAAGTTAAAAAAGGGCTAATTTTCAAATTGATTAGGTACTTCTTCTCAGAGCCGACACATCAACTGATTTTCAGTTCTTTCTCTCAATTTGGTAAGCCATGACCTTTTTCCCTATCCGTTGCACTTCACGTCAAATTCCAAGTGAATTCTAAAAATTCTTTTTAAAAATATGTTCTTGTTTTCGTCACATTTCAATCATGGTTATGATTGTTACTCATATAAAATAAGTACACCATTGTCGTGAATGAATCGAGCAATTCGTGGTTTTTCTTTTTGCATACTTTCAATATTCTCTCCTTTGTCCTTGTAACAATCCTTTTTGAAAAATTCGCTGTCATTTTATCAGTGTAATATCCTTCCAAAACGTTAATCTTTGATGGTTTTTGAAAGCAATCGCAACGCAACGTATAATGTTTGCGTGTTGACAAAAATATTCTTGCGTATAAGAATCTTTTTGGTCGTATTCGGAGGATGTACAAAATTATTCTTTTGATAGTTAGCAGTCAGCAAATATGAATATACTGGCAGTAATAAAAATTAAATCGACCATGGGTAGTGTATATCATATTAAAGGCACAGCACATGAGTAAAAGGATTCACATTTGAATTGTCACAAGTGGAGTAATATTTTTGATTCCTTTATGATCTCGGTAAGAGCCAGTCATGTTTTTGAATGTGTATATTTGCACAGAGACAAAACAGACAAGGCGGACAGCAAAGTACCTAAATAGGACCAACACTTTGGAATTAATGAACTGTTAGGATTATTTTTGAGGTACATACACATTAAAAATACACGAACATAGGGACTGACAAAGGAAAATCTGAGAAATGGCGAACGCTGATAAAAATGTCTGACCAAAAATTAAAACTTACTAAATTTTCTGTCAAGTATTTATACATATGACCGATTTCTGCGGGCTTTTCGGATAATTGAAAAATTGGAAGTCTTACTAATAAGTAAGAAATCAATATCAACGCAACGCACAAAGCGCGCGATTTTACATGGTCGAATAGAGTATTTTTCATTTTACGGACTACTCTATCACAGTGGTAGTTGCTGCGACTTCAGTTCAAAAATCCAAAATGGGAAGCTTTAACGCTACTTTTTCAGAACCACATGTGAATTTTTTTTCTTCAGTATATACGTCACTAATTTGTCATATTCAGTATCATTTGCAAAATTGTGTCTAGTGAATATTTTATTAACTTTTTTTTCTTTCTATTTTCAGATAAATTCCGTCCATCGTCCATAGTCAACGACCAAAGTTGATCAGTACACACAATCTCATCTCCGTTAATTTCGTCTATTTCCATCTTCCAATTCGGCTGTGCCGATTCTCATTTCTAATTTGCGAAAATCCGAATATTAAATGTTTCAAAAATGGTGCAACCGTCTTATTATCGTGTGATACGACAAAAATCGACACGAAGAAAATAAGGAATTTAACTTTATCACACACACACATAGACTGACCATCAAAACCGAGCGTGAAATATTCTAAGAGAAAAGTCTCAGTCCAAAATCAAAATCTTCCGAATATGTTATTATTGGTTTTATGACTTCGTCTCCCCCATATAGTCTAATTGATACAAATAGAGCATTTTGAAGAAAATTCGCCCCCAAAACTCATAAACGCCAAAAAAGGGGGCACGCAAAACATAATAGTGCGACAGAACAGAAAAATCTGGATACTACGAACGTACCGATCGTCCGACAAAGAAAAAAACATCCAGCCAAAAACACATCCTAAATGACTGAATCAACACAAATACAAACGACCGAGAATAATAATACGGGGGTGGTTAAAATGGATCCGGCACCAGTATCACCCACACCATCCGAACAGCAACAATACGCCCTGAAATGGAACGATTTTCAAAGCTCGATATTGTCATCGTTTCGACATTTACGCGACGAAGAGGATTTTGTCGATGTTACCCTAGCCTGTGATCAAAGATCCTTTACCGCACACAAAGTAGTCTTAAGTGCATGTAGTCCATATTTTAGGAAATTACTTAAGGCCAATCCATGCGAGCATCCTATTGTTATATTGCGTGACATTTGTGCCGAAGATGTTGAGAATTTGTTAAGGTACGGAAAGGGGGTTTTCGTATTATGAACTATGAAAATAATGATGTTTGCTAATTGAGAGAATGCTTTTATTTTTCTGTTGTTCTATTGCAGATTTATGTACAATGGCGAAGTGAATATAGGCCACGAACAGTTAAGTGATTTTCTAAAAACAGCACAACTCCTACAAGTGCGCGGACTGGCGGACGTGACGGGTCCACAGTCAAAAACAACAACTACCTCTACAGTGAATCCTCTCTCGTCATCGACACCTGCCGTGCAAGAGCTCAAGGCGTCGCCGGTAAGACGGATAAAAGTAATGTGGCAGTTCCATACACAAAATTGAATTGTCGTTTTGCTTCATCCAGAACTGTGATTCATTCTAACGCATGTCCTTGACTTTCAGACATCCACATCGTTACCATGGGAACTTTCCGATAATCGTTCAAATCATCTCACACCTCCCCCGCAAAAACGAATCAAAAGTGCCGATTTATATCGGGCACAACATGGCATCAGCCCGGACCGGCTAGCGGTCGATAAAGACTTGCCACCGGATCAACATCCACTGCATCGGGAACGTGATCGAACACGGGATCGTAGCAATAGTAGTCGCGAAACATCGCGCGATCGTGATCGTAGCTTAGAGTTAAGAGATTCATTGTTGGGCCAAGCGCTGGAGAGTGGACATCCGTTGGCAGCTGTACAGGTAAAACCTTGACTTCCCTTCTCTTCTTTTAAACTGATCTAACGAAATTCCTTCCTGTGATGTGCAGAAACATCCTGATCTTGCATCGTTGCAAGCCCAGAGTACCGGCGAGGATTCAAACAGTAGCGACACAGAACCTTCCGATCGAGGTGATGTTCAGTTAGATGGTACAATGGATAGCATGAATGGTTCAATGGATAACACCAGATCTCATTCGTTTCCATTCTTAGGTCTACAAGGTATACCGGGTCTGTTGCCTGGACCGTCTGGGATGCATGGTGCTGATAATTTTGGTAAGTCAAGACACAAATTTGTTACTATTTACTTCATCTACGTGTTTAAGGATCAGGAACGTATTTTTTTTAGTTTTCACCCGAATATAATGATTATGTTCATTTTTGTGTTTAGTCCGATTGGCATTAAAAAAACTACATTACGTGTACATCTGCATGTGGATTTTCGTGTTTTTTTTTTGTGTGTAGACATTTTGATCTTTTGTAAATAACTTGGCTTATAAGTATAGATCGTTTTCTCTATTTAGGATTTTGCTAGGATTCAGGCACATGGAAATAATCTTGATAAATAGGTCCAGAAATCGAAAATTGTTAAAATATAATATTTAGCCAAAACTTAAAAAAAAACACTGAACATCAATTTAATAGTATAAAAGGATAAACAGAATGCCTTTTAAGATTGATCCACACTTTTCAGTCATCAGTCACAGTCATTTTCCATACAAGTTAACAGATTGTCAGTCAATAGATTAACTGACAATCTGTCAACTTGTATGGAAAACGAGACCGAGTTCTAATCGTGCGAATAGCACGATGAGTGTATACCCTATACCCATGTACAGACCTAGAATGCGCGTAAAACCGAAAATATTCAATTTATTTTTTTTAAGGGGGAAGGGGTAGAAGGGTCGAATCTCGAACATCTTTAATATCTTATTGCGGCATCCAGCAGCTATCATGTGATATAAATTTCAAGTTTTTGGGGACATTCTATCAAAAGATATGACGGAATATTGCTTTGTAGGGGATGTAGGGGTAGGGGTAGTAGGACCTTCTCCACTTTCCACTAACTTCAAGAATATGTCACAATTGGGCATTGATGAAAATTTCAGGTCCCTAGCGATATTCTGTCGAAAAATATGGCCGAATTACACTATCACGGAGGGGTTATTTGTATGGGAGGTAGGGGAACGCATGGTCCGATTTGGCCCATTTTCAATACCGTCCAAGCTTTTATCAAAACAACCATCTCACCAAAATTTCAAAACGCTAGCTTCATTATTTCGGGAGTTATCGTGCGAACTGACAGACACACGGACGGACAGACAGACAGACAGACAGACAGACAGACGGACATGGCTTATTCGAATCAGGGACCGACCCTGATCATTTATATATATACAGTAAAACTTCGTTATAACGCTCCCGGATATAACGCTTTCCCGGCTATAACGCTCTTTTTTCTCGGTCCCGGTCCCATTAGCAATTATTACAGGGAATTTCGATTCGTTATAACGCTACTATTTCCCGGTTATAACGCTCTTTTCCCCGTCTCATTTTCTTAACAAAAAATTTATATTGACAAATTCAATGAGCAGACTACGTGCTTTACATTGTAATAATCACAAACAAAACCATGATGCACAAATTGTACCGTTATTTCACATCAAGATCAAATTTCTTAGAAAAGAGAAGGACATAACAATAATTGAAAGTATAATTGGAGATATCGTAATTGCATCAGCATCCGTCGACACCGAAGAGAACAAGAAAGAGGCGTTAAGCATGCCAAAAACATTTGCAGTCTTACTTGCAATAAAGAAGATTCGACAATTTTTGCCTATAGCATGGACATAGAGGAAGGATCTTTTAATAAATTGAAAACCTCAGTATTACTGAAGTCTGTTGCCAGTATAAAACAAAAAGAAATATCTGTTTTTTTAAACCAGTAGGTAATCAATTGATTGCCATTTCCTTAATATTTCATTCCACGTATCAATCGAATAATAAATTTGGTCACTTAAAAGGTATGCGTCTATAAAGCATATTTCTTGGCCTTCCCGGATATAGCGATTTCCCGGTTATAGCGCTTTTTTAACTTAGACCCCAGAAGAGCGTTATAACGAAGTTTTACTGTACTTTGCCATACTTCCGGTGGCTCCTTTGAGGTGTTACATAAAGCGTCGTAACAAAAACAATATACCCTATACCATCTTATGGGTATAGGGTATAATGACTGTGACTAATCACCGAAAAGTATGGATCGACCTTTGTACATTAAAATAACTCTGCAGTAGGCCCAGAGTTATGTCAGATTCTTACTGACTGCGGAACCTTCACCACCATAACAGGTGCTCGCAGGGGCGGCTGCGGGTAATTAGTCTTCTCCGCGGTTTGCTAACTTGTGCCTGGCCTCCTCCTTAGGGATCTCCGTGTGAATTTCACAAACTGCTCTGTTGGGCTTCCTAGTTCTCGTTGCATTGCAACTTACAACCTAACGAGTTAGCCGTACTTAACTTATTGCCCAGATTCAACTCGAGTAGACTTCGTGTCGCTGCAAACCTTGGGCAGTTGAAAAGCACGTGCCTCGCATCTTCCACCAACCCCTTGCACTCTGGCGAATCGTCTAATTTTTCTTCTTCCTTGCCTCGTTCTTTATTCCGCTCCATGGTTTCGCGTTGCTCGACCTGCAGTGTAGGCACATCGCCCGTTTTGGCGATAATATCTCAGCATATTTCTACAGGCAGCTCTATCTTGGATCGTGTCATCGCCGAGACCAATGCGTTGTTGTTGCTTTTTCATTTGACACATCCAGTTGTTCTTCGGTCTGCCTCTGGCCTTGGGTCCATCAAGTGGAACTTCCATTGATATCGCTTTCTTTGCTGGGTTCTCAGGCGGACGCGGTTGAACATGGCAATACCAATCCATTTGTCGGTCTTCGAGCTTTTCGGTGATTGGTTGGTCTATGGACAAGCTGCCTCGGATGTAGCTACTCTTGATGTGGTCCCTTTCGTTACACCAACTGACATGCGTAACATTTTCATTTCAGTCGCTGTCATTTGTTTCGCGTAACCTTCATACATGGTCCAGCATTCTGATCCATACATGAGTGCGGGACGTACAACCGTTTTGTACAACTTGCCCTTTAGCTTCAGTGGCATTTTCTTATCGCAGAAAACTCCAGAGTTTTCTCGCCACGTCATCCACCCAACCTTTGTGCGATGTTTGATGTCATCATCGCATGTAGCTCCGTTGTTCACCATCGAGCCAAGGTACTTGAACTTGGTACAAGACTTAAGCTGCTCTCCTTTGACGTACATTTCTGGTATCGGTGCATCTGGGTCTGAGAATGGGCAGCATAAGAACTCAGTCTTTGTTATACTTACCCTCAGTCCATGCTCCTCCAGAATGTCACACCATTTTGTAAGTGTAGCTTGCAAGGCAACGATGTTTGGGCTACTGAGGACTATATCATCGTCTAATTTAAAACGACGCAAATACTGCGAGTATCCTCCCTGGCCTGTAATAAATTGGTTAAGGTATTGATTTACTTAAATTTTTTTTTCTGTTCACCCACTTTGCTATATTGGCTTTATAAGAGTGTGCGTACATCGATCAGTCGAAGCGTCATATCTGAGTTGCAACTTTCTCAGGGACTCCAATCTCGAAACCTCTCTATGTCATGACCGTTCTTTCAACTCTGATTGTGAGGGAGGATTTTTTTTCGCTGTTACTAATTAGATCAGTTTTCGTTAAGCTGTGCAAGTTCTAGTGTCACTGATTCCAGCCATTGTTTGATGGTTCTTATCGCCTAGCTGACGAACAGTTCGACGTACTCCGAGTCTTTGGCCAGGGTGTAAACCGCAATATCGTCCGGAGATTCAACCACCGTGACTTCTGTAGACGTAGAGATCTCCAGGAAGCTGCTGACCAATTTTCCTTGTCCGAGACCCAAATCGTGTCGTGAAGATTTTCGTATTGTTCTAAAATAATTGCTATGTCGATGTCTTTTTCTTTTACAGTTTGCGATAGCAGATCATGTGCTGTCTGATTTAGATTAAAGTGCAGGAATGTCACTTTATGATGTTCTTCAGCGATTCGACCCTGTGGACATTTAGCACTGCCAGTATGATGCTTGGAATTTGCCATCACGGCTTCTGGCATTGGTAGTATACAAACGTTGTGTCCTTGTAACTCTCCTCCCGTTAAAGCATAAAGCACATGACCGACTTGTCGTGCTCGCTGCTGCAGTCCCTTGCATACTGCTCAAACGCTATACACTTGAAGTACTTCTAAGTCGAAATCGGTTACTTAAGCCGGCTGTCCTGTCCATTCTACCTTGAGCTTCCCGACTGCTAGGACTTTGTTCGCTCCCTTTATGGGCAGGCTGATGGCTGCAATTTTGGTGCGCCGGATTGTATTTGGACGCCCAATTGTTCCAAAAATGCAGCACAGATTTCCTCGTTCGTTAAGACCTCGTCAAGATCGTGGCACTCAATTTCGGCTTCTAGGCGTAGGGTCTACCTTCAGTCCGAGCACATTGTAGTTTATGTATGTTTTTAAATCATTTAGCGATCAGACTAATAGGTTTCCAGATATTTCTGAAAAAAAAAACAAAATTTTCCATTTTCCTCTTCTTAACCCTCTTTCCTTTATCCGGACGCGCAAATTAGTCTTAGTTTGCAGTGTGTATAGAGAGGAGGGTGTGCAACAATTCGGAATCAAAACCTTTCTCTTTTTTTTTGATATATGGTTTTGACCCTTTTTGATGTTACAACCCTTTCATTAAACCTATGCGAAAAACGTCAATTTCATTTTTATTTGTTTTCCTACTTCTTGTCATCTACATACATACCCAAATTAGGTCGATATTTCTTGGGTTTCGCTGTCGTTTCAATGAAAATACAGACTTACCGAAATCCTGCAGGAAACTATAGGGGAACTCCATGGATGAGCCTAATATCAAACCATAAATTCAATTATTCAAACTACATACTACATGGCGAAGTATGTATGTATAGGTATGTTCAAAAATATCAAAATTTAGCACACATCCACAATATATAGAAAGTTCACATTCGGGGCTTTTCTAGGTAATTCGTCAATAATAATAATACTTTCCTATGTCCATGTCCATCAAAGCAGCCAAAAGTTCATGTGCGGTGAAACCAAAAACCACATTTCAAACTTAACTCAAGATGAATTGAATTCAGGAATGGGAGGTGAATGAAAGGACATGAGAATTGGATAAAGGTACGAGTATATATGTATTTGCGAATTCATACTATGTATCGATCTCATTTCTTAACAACGATTCTTCCCTTTTTGTTGGGACTATGGCATAGTGCGATGGTAAAAGTGTAACGACCGATTTTGGAATTGAAAAGTGACGTGGTAAGTATACAGAGAGAATGGGTTATATGTGTAGAAATTTAAGGTTTCCCAATTTTTCCCAAGGTTTTGTGTTTGTGTATGTGCTCGAATATTTCTATAGATGTGATATGTGAAGTATTCATTTTGTCGGTCAGTTACGTCAGAATCATTTCAATTGTACATTCACCTTAATTTCAAATTCGAAATAAGGTAGACTGAGAGTGGACACTTTAAATAAATTTCATTTTTGCCACATAAAGAGTACCTGTCGGACGGAAATGAAAAGTTTTGGATAAAGGGTATTGTCAATCTGAAAATTTTTGGATGATTACATTTTGTTCACGAACTGACTGACTATATTAATGAATTTTCTAATGCCTGAAATCGTATGTTGCTTCCTCCCTCACAAGAAAGTTTTACATTTCATTGGAACTTTTACACCAATACTGCCGAGCCCCGATGTTTACGTCACATGTCAAACGAAAGAAAATCCTTAAAAGTTTTCGACCTTCCATTCTCATTCATGTCAAAAACTCCCTCTCAGACCACATCTCCAATTGTCCATATATCTTCAAAGTACGCACTGGACTTTCGACCACCATTGCGTATTCCTTTCCGAATCGATTTGCACATATAGCACCGTACTATCCTTACTCGCACGCACCACACATCGTATCGAATATACTGTACAAGAAACGTGCGTGTACCTATGACGAATGTGAAGATAAGAGATATATTGCGTAGTCTTGAAAGACACAGCTATATAGACGAAAGAAAAAAGGATACCCATACCCGTACCCGAATTTCATCAGTCGCCGACGGGCAAACTAAATCTATAGCCCAACTGCTTTCTGCCTTCCACCAGCTTCACTTGTACGAGCATGTATAGTCCTGGCAGTCCTATGACTATTTCGGACTTTGAATTTCATGTGAATTTTTGTTCGATTACTTTTCTTTTTTCCACAACCAGATAGATAGATAGGAATAAGTACAGGATAGAGGCTTTTGTTCAAGGTTTCTTTTTTTTCTTTTGGTTTGGTTCCGTTTTCCTTTTCTTCTTCTCTTTTTTTTTGTGTGTGTCCACCCGCCCGCAATATCTGTTGAGACCTTTTATCCAACTAGAATTGTGGATATATGTACGTATGTGCAAGGACGAGAAACTTTGAATTGAAATCGAACGAAGAAATCAACTGACATGTACGAATTTATACTCGTATATTGAATGGTTTCACCCCGTTTTCAATACTATTTTGTGCTATTGCTTTGCTAGTTCGTATGTGGAGAAGCTGGTATATGTTCTATATTTCTTTACTTTTTTTTTATAAGAATAAGAAAAGGACTTTGAAGCAAGGAAAAGAAAAACGCAATTTCATATGTCTAAAGAAAAAAAAAACCAAAAACAAAATTTCAAGTAAAAACCGGGAGTTGGGGCGGTAGCCAAGGAAATATGTGGAATTTTAAGTTTTTTACTTGCACATATTTATTTTTTTCGTAAGGATTCTGCACGTTTTCAACTAATGTCGAAGAACGTTTTCGAGACCTGGCTTTGAATAAGCACTGTAGCACTTTTCTGATATCGAAATGCGGATCATGTATATACTACTATCCATGTTTTTATTCAGGATAAATGGTCTTCTTCTCAGAGTGGACAATTGCCGTCCCCTATGGATATGTACATGAGCGGCTATCCTTTTTTTATGAAAGGACATCTTTGAAATAGAAAATGAAAATCTTCTTTCCAGGTAAATGAACATTACAAACCCCATCCGGTGGGTGTTGGAGAGGGTGTCATCCAGCTAGACCTACAGATAAAAGGTTTCAATAAAGATCTTAGTCATGTTTCTGGGAGAAATTTTGTATGATCAAAAATCATCATCGTCATCATGCGAAAGGCTTGAAGCAAGGACTGGTCTACGTGTATGATGTAAACAGGCGGGCGGTGTGGATAAATTTGAAAGGATGTTCTTAATATATTGGTGGTGACTATATTTTGATAACACTGGAGGAGATCGATTGGAAAACGAGTTGAATTCTAAATGATGTTCTTCTCGTCTTTGACTGGGGCACATTTTGCAGTGTAATACATCGCACTGAAAATATTTTTTAAATATCCTATCCCTTTCAATAGCAAGAATTGAAAGCAACTTTAAGAATTGTTTGATTGGGTTAAGTTAGCCCCCTTAGCCCCTCATATACCTTGAAATTATGAAGGGAAAAATTGGAAAATGAAGCAATACGTTTCGTTGCAGGTTTTTTAAAATTATGAATCGTATATTCATAAGGCTTATATTATTCGTCATTTTCGATGGGCTGCGAAAAGGCAAAGGTGTTGGTGATTTTAGCTGCACAAAAATCAGTCTACTTCGATAATAATGTTTCTTCATTTGCCCTAACTTCTATTGAAGCATGGTACGCTGACAACTATACCGTGTGTGGTCGTCAACGTTTCAAAGACAACTGAATCCGGAGTGTGATACGATTGTCAGCCATACCACTTCCTAACCGCATTGTTAGTTTTTTATTCTACGATAATAATAATTCTTATCATCTTCTATGCTGAGTTTTGGAAACTCGTTTCTCTTGCATAGATCACGGCCACAAATTATTTTTACCGACCTCTAAATATTTTACTTCTAAAACAGGTTTGAGGAACAACGACTAACATAATAATAATAATTTAATACTTTTAACTTGTAATTTTTGTGCCTATAACATATTAACTTTTGACGACGCAAATCGACGGGGAACCAATATTTATCGTGTAAAGTGTGTCGCGACACTGTCCGATTTCCCTTTAACGCAATGTAAATTTTGAATCCTCTCAAGCCCATGATTGCCTGTCAAAGTGTATCAGAGTTTTCTAGTTCCTGGCTTTGAACTAGAGGGGGCTTTCGAAAGAAGGGATATTTTCAGTTCGGACACTGCTAAAGATGCCAGGAGGTCAAACGATTCGAATTCAAATTCATCACCAATAGTAGCTTTAAATATAATGTTAAAAGCTCCCTTCGATGAGTGTGCTCCTGTGTGGAAGTATATGGGGCTAAACATTTAAAAATAACCTAAAAAAAGGAAAAACATTCAAACGTCTGGTTCTCTGGGGGCTATAGAGATTCATACTATGTATGTAATAACGGTACTTTTGAAAAATTATCTTTATAACGGTAACACGTACTGAAAAGTAGTCTGTAGAAAATTTGTAGCTTTTATTGCTTCAAATAGAGTGCAAAAAATCGCAGCAATAAGTGTTCCCAAAAGGAAGATACGTTCGGTCAAATTTCTAAATGAACAGCCCTGTGGGAATGATTTTTTTGTAATATCTTTATAACGGTACTTTTAACGAAAATACCGTCCGTCTTAAAAATAATCCCGAAAACCTTTTCATTCACACGATTAACCACACATAACTTACTTTGAGTGGGTGGCTGTTATCGTCGAGGCCTGTTGACATGTTTTTTAGACGATATAATAGTGTTGCCATGTTTAAAAAAAAGAAATAATCAGCTACACCTTCAAAATGGGACTTAAAATAATGCTTTCTGGCGGTCGAACTGTCAACAGTGTGGTTTTCTATTCTATCTGAACAAAAATTCAGTTGTTAAACTGATAATTTTGATTCGCTTAGGATCATATTTAATTTCTACGAGATATTTTTTAACTCTGGCTCTTAGTAAAACGGATATGCTAATCCACTTTAATTAGCCTAAAGATTTTTATATACATATTGATTTTATTTATTTAAATAATTCTATATTGACCCGAATGCATTAAAAAGGAGTAGCTGCGAGTAGTGGGCGAACTTTTCTTCCGGACCCTATGAGTACTCTGCAAGATTGGATATGACAGCTAATTTTTTACGCTTACAGCCGCATTAATGCGGTCTTTGGCATTTATTCTGAGTTACAGAAGAATCAAATTTGTAACAAACTACTTTATTTGGAGTGAAATGGCGAATTTCCGAGAGCAATATTAAAGCAAAAAATACCACACATTTTAAATTGACCTGTAGGTACACTGCAAAGCGGATTGTTGTACATAGCATGTTTCTGCAAATATTTGCAGTAATCGATACCTACAACCATGGATTCAACCGTTACCTGTGTTTCACTCATCCATTTATATACTAATCCGATCTGCTGGTCGCGATTAGCTTAGGCAATGTGCATGCCAGCCGCTGAAAAAGTACGGTCTTTGCCATTGAAAAGTTTCTCATCGCCAAACTCGACATCGCATCGCAAACAGTATTACTTGCACATATACGTTCAAGAGGGTTATAAATGCCCACAATTAGCTTTCCTTGTCACGGGAAGCTCCTCGGATTACATCGCTATGTATGTGAATGGCGTATTTGAGCGCTAGCACCTGAGGCTTTAATACATGAGAGGATTGTAGGTTCTAGTTCAAAGTGACCTTCGGTTTTACTAGACAATTTAAGTGTCTCCCTTGTGTTTAGTCGAATGGTCTCTTTTTTGTTAAAACTAATACATACTTATCTTCAGAGACCAATTCTGATGACGCTGAATGCATTTTAAAACTTTAATGTAAAATAAAGTAAAATAATTTAATAGCTTTTTTTTGCTGGTACACCAAAGTATTTGCAATTTTCCTAGGTTACCAAAAATTATTGTTTTTTTTTTTTATTTAATGACAAAACATCTAGTATGGAATGACACTCTGAAATGTTCTTCAATATGTTATTATTGAATTTATTATGATTGATTAGGGCTCTTCTAATTGAATTTTTGATTTCTATTCGAATCATGTGCATTTCGAGGCATAGTTCACCCATAACAATGCTTCGAAAATCATCACTTTTATGCAAAACACATTCATTACAATTCAATTCTCATCCCCATCGTTCATAAAACCTCACCCCTAAACACATTAAAATGATAATATCCGAAAGAAAATGTCCTATTTCTTTGAATTCTAATCGAGTTTGACCATTTGATTATACTTATATGCCCTTCATCCCGTTGGGCATATAGCCATCTTGACCGCATCCTATACTTTCGCCGCTCCATCCCCCTCCTACCCATTTGTGCCCTTTTTCGTTTCATACTTAATTTTTTTTTATTTCGTTTTATTTTCCCATATGATGTGTATAGTACATACTTCTTGCTGAACTATACAAAAAAAAAAACGAAAACTTTCCCAACATTTCTCTGTATTTTTTTTATTCCTCTTTTTATGAATTCATTTCGTCCATACGTTACCATTCCCTTCGCTGACTTCCGATACGCATAAGGACTATACTACTATTCGATTCCTTTCATTTCCACATAATCCAGAAAAAAACTTTATTCCTTTATCATATACAATAATAATATCGAATACAACACACAATTTTGTATACGTAATCATCATTGTTACTCTTGGTGGTTCATAGAGAATCGGGAGAGTGCGAGTGAGGAACGCACGAAGCTGAGCCGAACCGAGCCGACCGGAGAGCATTTAGAGTCCTAGTCCTGACTCCGGCGCGGCACCACCCCCATAATATCCCTTCGTATATGATCTTATTGCCGCATGCACATGTGAAAATGTTTTGGCTCCAAACTCCTATTTCGGACGTACTTCCATACATATGAAATGTATGGACTTTCTGCCAACATTTCGTATTCCATTCGCATAGATCAAAATGGGGGCGAAACTGAAGCAAAAATCGAATTTAATATCATAAACATTCAATAAGAATACGTCATAAAGGCCAGAGAATTGTATGTGGCGTATGTATGTAGGATTCGAACACAACGAGCTATCCATAAGGAGAAAAAGAACCAGAAAAATATGAAACGGGCAGAGAAATGTCGAAATTATATTGGAAAAGAATGGCAGACGCTTGCACAAAAAAAAAAGAAGTCGGATAGGAAGCGAAAAAAGTGAAAGTCGAAAAAATATTAAATCAAATGGACATTTGTATGTGCCGATACGTATCCTTGTTCTCATCCTACAGCGGAGAGGTTTATTGAAGAATTTTTAGCATCTTCGGAAAGTTTGGAAGCTGATGGTCTAAGTATCTCCTATCTATATTTTCACATGATTTTCTATTTTCGATATTGTTCTGTGGAAATCAAACATTATTGATGGAGTATGAGTGGTCAGCAGTTGTTCAAAAGTAGGTATAACATATCCCGAAAAAATATACCAGTAATGGGGAGGTTAAATAGTATACGAATGTGAAGATGCTTCATCAATTTGAAGCTACTGAAAAGGACACTAGTCTAATAGTCTACACTTTAAAAAATGTATTCCCAACACACGCATGCATAGAAACTGTGAGCCTCCTTTTGTGTCCAAATATAGAATAGAGATATATAGAGATATTTATCTCCACCCTCCCAGAGGGTGGTGGTGTATGGAACGATAAAGTTTCTTTTTTCTCAACAACGAAAAGAATGAAAACTTCATTTTATTTTGTTTCGATTTTTTTCTTTGCTCCGTTTCTTATGCCATTGATGCCTAGAAAAAATATGTACGGAAAAAGGGTATTGCCGCGTACGTGCCCATTGAAACTTTCTTTTTTTTCAGTTCCTTCGTCCACCTCTTGCTGGAATACATAGATTTGTATGTATATATTTTTTAATATATATCACCACAAAAAAAATGAAAAAAAAAAGAATTCAAAAGATACCAAAAACTTTAACCAATGGTTATACACATTCCTTTCATATGGAGATATGTTGGTACCCCCCAAAAACGAAAGAAAAAAAAAACAAACAAACACGCACGAAGAACGACAACGGTCGAAAAAAAAGAAGAAAGAACAGAGGCGAGAAAGATATGTCGAAAAATTGGAATAGGAAGAAAAAAAATGGAAAAAATTGAATCCTTTCATCCTTTATTCAGATGCGGTAACATTTCTAATGTCTTTTGCATCACGTCCGAATAAATAGAGAACCATCAGAGCTCACATACACCATACAAATCGATTTCCATTTGAAGCCACACGCTCTGTTACATATGGAATCCAGTCCATTCGCTTCCATATGCGAGGGACATTCGAATATATTTTTTGACTTTTGTTAAACTTTGACGCCATTTCAAAAACACATAAATACGATACGTTCGGAAACCTCCTCATGCTTTGAACTTTTTTTAACTATTGCCGAACGCGCGTGTGTCCTCTCGTAGTCCTGTCCTGTGGTTCTGTTTTTTATTTAAATTGATATGCAAAGAAATTAGAATGGACATGGTCATCACTTTGTTGACCACATCTGTGCGTTTATTTTTAATATGGTTTTATACAATTTTCCCGAATCTATTTATTGAAAAAAGAAAAGGGTTTTTGAAAAGTTTTCATTTTTCATATTTTTTTGTATTTTAAGGGATATTCTTTCGTGTTGGGGAAAGGGAATGAGTAATGTGCTTGATCAACATATTGGATGTCTGTTTTACTTTACATGCCATTGAATTGAAAGACACATTAACGAAAATTGTTTGTGAGAACAGAGACAGTTGATGTTGATTTGGTTTGTATTTGTCAATGGACAATGGAAATATGTACCTATAGTTCTTAGAATTTTGAGTAGCCATAACATTTGGCCATTGTTGTTATACAGAATGCATTAAAATGACTTGCTAGGGAGGGAAATCTCCAAACAAAAAAAACACCCAAACAAGTACCTGTAAGTATAACCTAAAGAAACAAATTCTCAGGCACACAATCCCCTAAAATATAACTCCAAAGTGTTGTTTATTAATTTGCAAAGTTTCCAACACAATGTGCTTCTAATATGCTACATTCATATTTATATGCCCAATCTATAGGTCCATTTACTAGAATCGTGATTGCATGCCAGGTCTCACCTCATCAGATTCTCTCAACTGAAAACAACTAGCAGAAAATCCCTAGTGCAAAATCTTAAAATTCAAAATCCCAAAAAACAAAGTCTAAAATAATACACAATAAAAAACACCCAAAATCCTAGACCTCAAACCCCAAAAATCCGCAAATTTATTTTACTAAATTTTAGTTTTGTATTCGAAAAAATTAATTTGGGAATTTCGCATGTGTGATTTGATTTTGGGGATTGGGATTATGTAAGATGGTTAATTACACTCATAGTAACCAAATCGTATAATTCCATAATCCACACATGCAAAACTCAAACTCAAAATACAAAATTTCAAAAATTGAAATTTAAGAAGATAAATTTGGGGATTTTGTGGGTACGGAGTCTGGGATTTTGGGGATTATTAGTAGTTGAATATTTTAAGATTTTTAATGTTTTATATTTAGAAAAAGCCCCACTGGCTTTGGTGAACGAGAAATTTTGGGTATGGGGATTGGAACTTGGAAGTTTTTGGGGATTTTTTCTAAGTGGATTATTTTTTGATTTTACTTTTGGCGATTTCGTATTTGAGGATGTGTTATTGATGGCTTTTGAATTATGTTTTTTAATTATCATTTTTGGGATTATTCAACAATAGGGTTTTAATGGGGATTTTGTTTTGTTTCCACATTTGGATTTTTGTTGATTTAGAAAAAAATCGACACCCCCAGTACAAAATCCTCAAATAGAATCACCAAATACAATATCCTAAAAGAACCTAACTGAAAAAATCCTTAAAACCAAAGCCTCTGCACAAATTCAAAACCCCATAATACTAGACGTCATACCAAAAATCCCCAATTTAATTGATCATCATAATACATCATTTCACATTTTAATTTTTGTAATATTGTAGGTACTCGGGGAAAATAAATTTATGGAATTTGCCTGTGATGTCTTTGATGGTAGGGATTTGGTTTCCACGAGAAGTGTGTTTTCTGTTCTCCTTGAAAACTGCCTGGACATCATTCTATCCTATAAAATTGCTCTTGTCAGAGCGGGTTACTATTTCTGCTACATCCCGCTTGCCTGGTCAACGCAACCTTCGTCTCCATCCCCAAGCATTATCTGCCATTAGGTGGATAGACACCATTCCGAAAGGCAGGGAGATGCAATCCTCACTGGGTCATACCATTAACAACAATCCTATCAAGGGCTGCGCACAAGGCTGTGTGCTCTCACCTTTACTATGGTCCCTATTGGTTCACAAACTACTTTTGTTGCTTGACACGCAGAGGGGGTATTTGCAATTGGCTCTCTCTTGATTTACCGTAACTCCTAGTGGAGCATGGTGCGCTGACAACTACTGTGTGGGAACGATTCAAAGGCAACTGAATTCTGAGTGTGATACGGTAGTCAGCCATACCACTTCCTAGCCGCATTGTTACTTTATTATTCTCCGATAAGTTGTGACCAGGGGGCGAATTCGAGTCCGTTCATTACCGATTTAATTTTCTCGGTCCTGTCTTAATCAGTAGATCGTGCACTGAAACTGTAAAGCCACACAATAAAGAGATGCAATAAGCTCCAACGATTAGCATGCATGTGTATTACAGGCACTTTTAGTACAGCTTCAACCCTAGCCCTAGATTCCTTGGGGTAGCACGCCATTGCATATTGTTAGATTACATGACTACGGAACTAAGCTTCGGCAGGAAATTTGCTACTCACATCCCTGATCGGTTGAAATGCGCAAATAGCAATTCGTGCACTGATCCAAGATCCATCATGTGGTTTACGGATGTCTTTAGGGCAGACCACGGTGCAGGAGCTGTTGTCTTCGGATTCAATACCAGGATCTCGATTCAAATGGGTGTTTGGCATAAGTGTCTTCCAAGCCGAGATTCACGCCATTGAAATATGCACCAGGGAGATCCTGGAGCGTCTCTGTGGTGCCCCCTTCGCAGTTTTCACTGATAGCCAAGCTGCAAGCAAGGCCTATTTTCTTCGTACAGGTTCTCATCGAAATCGGTCTGCTAGTGCTTTGACCTCCTTCGTAACTCTGTGTCCATCTATTGGGTACCTGGTGTCGAGGAAAAACAAAAAACAGATGATCTACCTAAGGTGGGATTTTCCTCTCTACTTATCGGTCCTGAGCATTCTGTGAGCTAAACTGGAGGGCTGGTAAGGGGTTGATGTTGAAATGGTCTTCGAGTGTCAGGCTTAGCTACTGTAGAGACCGCACAGGTCTACGACTTGCAAAAGAACTGGTCAACTCATTCAGTTTCTCCAACATTAAGTGTCTGCGATTAAAACTACATGTGTTGGCTTTTTACGGGATATTTTAGGCTTCACTATCATGTTCATGGGATTAGGTTATCAAGGGAGATATCGTGTGTCGCCTTTGACTGGAGAAAGACGAAACCCCTGTTCATCTGGTGTGTGAATTGAAATGGGTTTTCGCTGCTCTTGACCGTTGTAATAACGGGTATCTCTGGGACGATTTACGAGTACATCGAAGAATTTGACTTTTTTTGATTTTTTAAGTGGATTATTTGCGGGTTTTGTATCTGTAGGTTTCGTATTTGAATATAGGTCATTACGAGTTTTGAATTGTTTTTTTTTCTTTGCATTTTTTTGGGACTTATCAGCAGTAGTATTTTGTTATCAAGGGTTTCTTTTTGTTTGAATGGGAATTTCGTTTTTGAATTTGAATTAACAATCGACAAACCAAAATTAACCTTCAATAAAAAGTTTTCAAATACAAAATCCCTAAACTCCACTTGGAAAAAACCTTAAAACAAAACTCCATTGCCCAAATTCAAATTCCCATAATTAAAGTCCCCAAATTTATTTACCCAAAATAAAAATTTTAATTTTGAAATTTTGTGTTAATTTGGGGATTTTGCATATGAGAACTTTGATTTTGGAAATTTAGACTTTAGGATCCGGTTTCTACGAGAAGTCGAAAAATGGTAACCAGGATTTTTGTAGTGTTATATGAGAAAAATTTAATTTAAGGCTTTCTTTCCCGTGCCAATAATTTGATTTTGGGGACTAGAATTATGAAATTTGATTTTTGGGCATATTTTTCTAAGAGGATTATTTTCGGATTCGTTTTTGGGGATTTCAAATTTGCGGATGAGCTGTGGGGAGTTTGAAATTGGCTGTTTTTTTATTAGCAATTGTGATCAAGGGTTTAACTGGGGATCTGTTTTTGTCGATTTTAACTTTAAAAAATTTGTATTTTCCGTGATTACTCCGGGTTAAATTTAGTCCCATATAGATATAGTTTTTTCATTCGTCTTCAGAAAATCCTTTTAATGGAATTAACAAAAAGGAAAGAGTTTGGCTTGACAGATTCTTTGCAAGCTTAATACGTCTTTTTTATTCAAATCATGATTTCGGTACTACCACATGCTCCCATTTGAATTACACATTTTACGGAATTTTCTATTATGGTAATTTTATTTCTACTTACAATCTCATAACGAAAAACAGCAATGATCATCCCTTCAAATACAGATAAAATTTTAACAACTTCAACTATTCGGATACATTAATAAAGTACTTACCTTTACACAAGGAAGAAAATAACGTCCGGTCGTATACCATACACATACAATACACGCATCTATCCGCACCCTCACCCTTTCCATGTTCAACCCTTTTACATAGTCAACATATTTCTTGGCACTCCCCCGCTTAAGTCCGAATATTTTTCGTTCCTTATTCTTCAATTTAGAGCGGTCATACGAATACTACCCCGTACATCTACACATCGCATCATTTCATCAAAATAACATAATCGCTGGACCAAACCGATACCATTTTATAACGGTGGGGGCAAAACGCAACACACGTAACACACACGTCGTCCTTTCGCTATCAAAACAGGCCAAAATATCCATCCGAGTTATTGTGTATGGTATGGTTTTCTATTATAAGGTGTGCGGTTGTTATTCCATACACATAGGAAGGGGGTCTCGGCTCGAAGGTGTGTGATTCAGGGGGGTATAAAACCCTTTTTAGATTTTCGATTGGACTTTTGATACTACCAGCCGGTCATAGCATCAAGGTACTTCCAAGTCTCCTTTTCTCTCAGCATTTACAGTTAGGCTGTTGGGTCTTATCAACATACAAGCATCTCTCCAAACGAAATGTTTTCCGCCTGCTGTTTAAAATGAAACATCGAAAGGGTTTATACCTATATAAGGTTATATAAAATGGGTGGTAACGATATTTTCCATATGTAACCGCCTAATCCTGATATTATACTAAGCACGGACGACGCGGCTCCGGGCTCAACTGGAGCTTACATTCACATAGTGTGTGAAGTGGAGACGCTCTGCTTCTTCTTCTTTTTGGTATTTTTTTCGATTGGGATCAGGATTCAATACGCCCGTCAACCGAAATCGGACCCGAATAGAAGAATAAGGATTCAGACAATGGTAATACGACGTACAGTCGTCCGAGCCCGCTAAGAGATTCAATTTAAGCGATAGTCCAGAAAATGGAATTCAAATGCATATACGCATATCACACAGCCAATATACCTACAACGCATCTGTTTCTTTCGTTTGAATTCACAAGCCTTTATTATTTTTTTTTGTCGGTATAGAGTATGATTGTCCATAACGAATTCTTGAGTTTACATCCCCGCACTATAGGACCGAATCGGACTCTTTGTGCACTCTCGTCAATATTCCACTAACGGGTAACCAAAACCACCAGACCCCCTTCTTTTTTTTTCGTATTTTAAAATCGCATACAAAATATATCTTTTCTTATATGGATTCGGTGCGTATTATTCCAAGGGATCTATCTGCGAAAGTAGAATACACAATAGTGCGTAGGAGGACGAAGAATAAAGGATTCGAATTCGGACTAGAGAAAAAAAAGTAAAATAAGAGAAGAAATGAAAAAGAAAACCATTTCATGAGGTAGCAGTTATTTAAATTGAGAGAAAACTGAAGAAACGAGTTGTGAACAGAACACTCGCCTAACCGAATAGGTCTTATCCGTTTTTGTGGGACTTTTTTTTCGTAGACTACCAACTGGTGCCACCGTGTCCTGACACAGAGTGTGACTAGATTTGAATTCGTGGAAAAAGAGGAGAAGGGAGAGGGACGGACTATGCTGACCGGGAGAGACAAAAGGATATTTGTATGTTCTTTAAATAGAAACATAAATGGATAAACGATATGTATTTTCGTATAAAGTAAATTTCGTCGATATTGAGATTTTCAATTCGAACCGAAGCAATTTTTATGCGGTGGAAAATTTTCCTTTTCAGGGGCGTTTTTTGATTATATTGTTAAATATGTATGGTTGAGGGGTTGATGTACAGTATGTTGCTATTCTTTATTTTTTTAGGATAGTGTGCTCACCTTCGAGACACAGGATCGTGGGTTTAAATTCCACCATGAGTGGGAAAATCTTGAAAAATAAATTTTACTAACAAATCTTGGGCCTTGATCCAATTTTGATTTGTTGCGGCAGTTATATTCTAAATATTGAAATTAATTTCATTGATGCAGGGACATAGTCAAAAATGGTACATTTAAAAAATATAAAAAAAAACCTTTTTTAAAACTGTCAAATGTAAAATTATCTTCTGAAGTCCGGTGAAGTCAAGTTCCTAAATGTACGCTATGGCAACAAAAAATACTAAAATAACCGTTTGTTATAATTCACAAATATTAACATTGCCAATTTGTATTTGTAATGCCATGAAAGTATCAGTCTCATCTTCAAAAAAATAGGATTCTTTGTCATACCAAACTTAAGAAAATAATTCATACACTGAGAGAAAAATAGTAGACCGTCTAAAAAGGAGTTGATATCGATATCGATAATAAACGTCTTTAATAGTATTTTTAGCTGCGAAGAGAGCGAGAGATTGACTATTTCTTGGGTGTAGCTATTTAAATTTAAATTAACTATCCTACTTTGGATAAAATGTCTAAATCATTTTTCTCAGTGTATCGTACTTCGTAGAGTGAGTGCTTTGCGTATACCTATTTCAAAAGCAAAAGTCTTTCGTCATCATCATTCTCTTGTCTTGAAAATAATTTTGACAATCACTTTCATCAAAAATATCTAATCAAAAAATATCCAATTTCACTTCACAATTTTATTCCATTTTTATAGTCCATTTTAACTACTTGTATCATTACAAACGCTGTGCGTGAACTATTCACTTTCTTTCATCAAATTTCCGGCGTACTACCCTCAGCCATCGTATATGACTCGAATATCCTCATCCTATCTGCACCCCATCCCCGCGGATCATAAATATAATTTACTTTTGTTTTTCACAATTTTTCTTTTATTATTGTTAATTCTTGAATTTAGTGCTAAAGTTTTAATGGCTTTTTTCATCTCTCTATATTTTCGGGTGACCGATTTGCAATACTACGAAAATATTCTGTGGATCGACTACATGGGCTGAACTTTCCAGTAGCAGAACTATATACATAGTGTTGTCTTCGTACATTTATTTCAATATCTATGTATAGTGGGCTCTGTAAGGCCGAATTGAAATGATTTTGCGAGATGCCGATGATGACAAAAATACTAGAATACTCGTCGTCTATACATCCTTCGTCGTATAATATGTCATAAAGTCAATACGGCCGAATTGCTCTTTGAAACATACAAAGATTAATGGCTGTAAGTTGATTTGCTATCGTGTCCTGTTTTACGTGTTCCTATTTCAGGCTTACACAACCCCCACAAAATTTTTATGTGACGCGGGGTGCGGGTAACAAACAAGCCGAATAATCGTATTATGGATGCTGGCCATAGTGCAAGCGATGGACAATAGTACGAGGATATACAAGGACAATACTATGCAAAAGTTTTCATCTTTTTAGTAAAAGTTTTTGTCGTCTCTATAGCACGCGACATCTCGACCAAAGGATACACATACTCCGATAGAGATGTCCTGTTTCCAAAGATCTCATATATGGAGCCAGAAATAAAATGTTTGTGGGAGATGGTCGCGGAAATGAAAGAAAAGGGGTGGCTATGGCTGGCCAGCGTTATGTGTGCTGTGTAGGAGTATAGGGAATTGTATAGCAATGTTAATTCTTTTCGCAAAGTTTTTATGTTTGTTTAAGTGGACTTTTTCGGAAATGAGAATGTACTATTGTGTACGTGGTGGGAGGCAATAGTGGCGTTGGGGTAGTGTTATGGAGGACGTGGTGACGGAGAAATGCGGGTTTGATGAAAAAGGATGTTCTGCTGTCGACTAGCCTAGTTTTACGCTTTACGGATCATTCGGTTTGTTTTAATTACAACGGAGTGAATGCAGCTATATAGTAGTTTCAGTACAGTTTATTGCGGTCGTTAAATTCTGTGGAATATTGTCAGAAACGGACTCGTTGACGGCGTCGACTAATTCAACTGAAAATTATAATTGCATGGTCACTTAGCGCGCCATATCTATTGTCCTCTCGAAGTTGTTTAAAATAGTTAAACAACACAAAAAATTAAAGAAAAAAAAATATACTGCGAAAATATTAGCAATCTATACCGATTCTTTGATTTTCTTTCCACGAGCACTGTTCTTTCCAGAAGTCTATGAGGAGGAATCCCGTGTTAGAGAATTTCGAATTGGGGGTTCTAGTTTGGTGATAGTATCCACAAACATACTAAGACAAAAAGATACATACTTAGACAAAGATGCAAACTTCAAACATTTTTGACACGGAAATGCAAGTGAAAAATCCCAAAGTTATAATCTCTAAACCACGAATCCCCAATTCCGAATTCTTGATTTCAACTAATACTCCAATCAACGGGGAGATTTTACCTTGCAAAAATTGGGGACTTCTCAAATTTTTGATATGTTATAAAGACAGGTGGGGTAAGTTAAAATCCAAGTTTGCGTCACTTTCCCCCCTGTGCTCCCGCCGCTATCTTGAAAAAAACATCTAAAATCGGCTCTTTTATCAGTTTGCGGTCTATAACTCCTTCCCAGTCCATTTGAGCACGAAATGTGCCGAGACAATCTTGTAGATCACAGAATTTCCTATAAATTTCATCTGACAAGTCTTACTCTACAATCAAAATTGGCAGAGTTATAGCGCAAAGAATATGCTAAAATGAGGCTATGAGTTATTGGTAGGTATACAATGCGTTTTTGTGAGTTTGAAATTGGCATAAAATAAAATAAATAACAGGCGCGACAATCCAGCATTGGACTAAGGCCGCAGGATGTGTTAGTGACATCCTATTTCCAAGATCTTATCTGCTTTTTGTTGAGGTAATGAGATCAGCATCACGCTCAGCAGTGTTATTTATCCCCATAAATGGGTACTCGTTTAACATCTGAGTGAGATCATAGTCCGTCACAAGCTCGTGAGTTCGAAAAACACCATGGAACACGGTGAGATACGAACTCATGAGCCTGTGCACCGAAGGTGCGCGCACTAACCGCTAGACCAGCCAGACTACCCTTGAAATTGACATGATTTTTGATATTTTCTCCATTTTCGTGGCGCTATAACTCTGTTAATTTTAATTGTAAAGTACAACATCTTAGATTAAATTTGTAGGAAATTTTGTCCTCTACATAATTGTCTTGGCAGATTTTGTGCTCAAATGGACTGTAAAGAAGTTACAGGCCAAAAACTGATGAAAGGGGTTTTTTGAAGATAGCGGCGGAAGCACAGGGGGAGAAAGTGACGCAAACTTGGATTTTAACTTACCCCACCTGTCTTTATAACATATCAAAAATTTGAGGAGTCGCTAATTGTTGCACGCTAACCCCTATTATTTCGTCTCTATTGATTGGAGGTGCTTCAGTTAGAATTCTTACGTATTTCCTAAATTGTGTCTGAGATTATCCCCTACGCAGTTGCAGAATTATTAGCTATAACGTCGATGGTTTGTTTGACTGCCCAAATTGAAAAATGGTAAAGGGAAGCCGGGAGGAATCGGCATATATGGACGCTTCGCCACTGATACTGACACAAAGAGTTTTCGGAAATGAGTCATTTTCTCACGTGTCAGTTGGCAACAATATAAAAAAAAATCGTATCACCAGCAATTTTAAAAATTAAAGCTCCTATAACGGTAATTATCTCGTGAAGCGCAAGTTAATTAAAATGATACTAAACTGATCAAAATTGAATAGCACCCACCACAGAACTTTCGCTTTGCAGTGCATTTAGTGAGTGTAACGCCGAAGTCCACTTTCCCCCTTCTAGTACCAGTTTCAAAGGACCAGCACAGCCCCTCGCAAAAACCATAACGGTACAGTCAAGAAATGTTTAGTTTATTATTTTAACGATTCTGAAATAGAATCATTGCCAAAATGGCATGGAGATATGGCATATTACAATATTACAATTAAATGATACAGTTATAGGTTAAATAATGAAACATGACAAATACGTATTTTGTGCCTTGTATTACAAGAAGTTATGGTATAAGCACGCCCTTTAACTTAACACTTACTGTATCTGCTTCGTTATCATTTACAAGGATTTGGCTAATCTAACAGTACTCATTACAGCCATACTTACGTGAACGGAACTAATAACTGAATAATAAGGCTTTCCTTGTGAGTAAGAGTACTTGCATGCGGAGGTTACGGAGGAGGAGATTACTTAGGCAATTCAGAGCTTTTCCCCCTAAAAATGTACAGGACCTTATGATGCCTTACTACCAATTTTTTTTAATATGCTACCAATTATGCTTAAAAAAAAACAAGAAGTATAGCAATTCCAAGGCTGCCACTACTTTTCTAAAGCCATCTGCTAGTCAACTACGTCCCTAGTTATGGTGACGAGTTTGAGTCGTATTTATTCCGAAAGTAGGCAAATGATGGTATGAAACCGCGAAGGATTTTAGACGATTAGCTTATCCTTATTCGTAATAAAAACTATAGAGCGCAAATAACTTAACTTAACCGACTCAAGCTTGAGGCCTCAGAACTTTCGAAGTCACAGCACGCATTTGGCAAGGAGAGGTCCACAGAAATGGTTCTCCATAAATTTATGTAGGTATATCTCCAAGATTTGTCAGATCATGGAAAGAACCCTTTCTTTAGCCCATAAATACGCCTCGAATTGTAGCCTAAATGTTACCCCTTCTTCTTCTTCTCAGTACCGTATAGCCTCATGTGATGCGTTAACTCAGCCGTGTATAGGCAATTTCGAGTCAACGTTACATTGCATATCATTCCGGAGTGTATATAATGTTGCAAGCACTATAATATTTCCTATAAATTTTCCCCACCAGTTTCATCACATTTTGCACCAATGATTGATTCGAAACGGGCTGTGGCATTAGTGCCAGAATCTTCTGCGATACACTACACATTTCTGAATGCTACCGTCTTCTTGACAAGGCCAGAATTTGTCAGGCCGTAATGCTGACAATTATGGAGGCCTATCATGTACTCAGAAATATACAAGAAGACCACAATATCGCAATCTAATCAGATAGTGACACTGCAATCATGGCATTGAAATCGGTAAAGACGGCATCCAAGCTTATTGAACAATGGGAGAAAACGTTAATCAGCCCTGGTGCATGGTAAAACATCACCCTACTTGGAGTACCTAGGCTGATGAACTAGCCGAAATAGATGGTACTTTTAGTTGCGTTGTGTTCATCCCGATGACCGCTGTTAGCAGTAAGATCTCCTCATATTATATCAAGATTGCTTATTTCATATGCCGAAATCTGATTTGCGCCATTACCACGGGACACTCGTCCATGGGAAAACACTTTGCCCGACTGGCACCATTGCCGCAGTTGCCGAAATGTAGATGAGAGAGAAACTCTGACTCACTTTCTTTGTGAATGCCCGGGTCTCGCAAATCTCGGTATCGTACGTTGGACAGGGTGTTTTTTTGGTAGCTTGGATGATGCAGCGGGAATGAAAATAAGCAAGCTTACTTACTACTTATTATACAGGGTGTCCCGCAACTGGTTAGCCATAGACCAATGGTAGACTCTACAGGATGTTTTAGGAAAAATGTAGCCAAAATTATTTCTCTAACTTTTACCGTTAAGGAGTAATCGCCTTTTTGTGATTCTTGACAAAAAACACGACTTTCTTCGAAAAACTCCAATTTCCTAGCTTCCACTTTAGCCAAATCAATGTTTTTCATACTCTTCTGAAAGCACACAAAATTTCCAATAAAAGGACATATCGAACGTTTCGAACGGTCTCGTATCTTCCGAGATACGACGTTTTGAATTTTGCAGAAATGTCAATTTCAATTTTTAATGTCAAAATTAAACCCGAATTTCGTAACGGTACATTGTAGTGGCAAATCTGCAAAGTTGACAAAAGTTGGCGTAGTATCTTAGCTTTCGAACGGCATATAAGAATAAATCGCAGAATCATCCAGTTTGTGAATAATATGTGTAATAGGGAAAAAAACATAGTCCGTAGGTGGAAGAAATCTTGCTTTTACTTGGAAATAGTTCAGTCATAATAAGCATTTCCAATAGAAAAAAATACAGTAAGGCTATTTTTTCTTGGCCTTGGATCAGTGGGGTCCCAGGAGTCTAAAACTCATTTTACTAAAATAAATTTGATCGGAAAGGTCCCAAAAAGGACAAAAAAGGACACTATTTAATCCTTGACTGGAGGTCGGCATGCGGGATATCATATCAAAGGGGACGCCGAGTACATTACATATCCGGTGTTTGATTCCTATTTCAAGGAACCTAAACGGAATAAATCGCGTTTGAATGGAAAATTTTCGTGATTCTCGTAATCATCTGTATCTTTCCGAAGCCATAACTACGCGAATAATTCAAGTTGCCACTTCCTTTCATTAAATTTGCTAAGGAAAAATTGGATCGGAAAACTCTGAAAAAGGACATAAAAGGACACTAATTAATACCTGACAAATTAAAATGTTTATCCTTTTTTAGACGATGAAAATGAAAAATACTCTCACAATATTAATGTGTACACAGCGAACTTTCGTACAAATAATTCAACACATAAAATAAATTTGTTTATACTTACCGTTATAATTAGCAATCTACAACAGTAGCGAAAAGTATTTTTCCATAATGCATAACAACCAAGTCTATGCTTTATGTAAACATTTTACTTCCTTTTCAAGATTGAAGTCGGTTTGGTACATTTGCAGACTATGTTTTTTTTTTCATTTATACATATTATTCAGAAACTGGATAGCTCTGTGCTTTATTCTTATATGCCGTTTGAAAGCTAAGATAGTACGCCAACTTTTGTCAACTTTGCAGATTTGCCACTACAATGTCTCTTTACGAAATTCGGGTTTAATTTTGACATTAAAAATTGAAATTGACATTTCTGCAAAGTTTAAAACATCGTATTTCGGAAGATACGAAACCGTTCGAAACGTTCGATATGTCCTTTTATTGAAAATTTTATGTACTTTCAGAAGAATATGAAAAACATTGATTTGGTTAAAGTGGAAGCTAGAAAATAGGAGTTTTTCAAAAAAAGTCGTGTTTTTTGACAAGAATCACAAAAAAGGCGATTACTCCTTAACGGTGAAAGGTAGAGAAATAATTTTGGCGACATTTTTCCTAAAACATCCTGTAGAGTCTACCATTGGTCTATGGCTAACCAGTTGCGGGACACCCTGTATAGCTCTAGCTCTCCGCACTTGAGTTCAACATCTAATCTACATTAGGTTTTTATCTTGGTGGACTTAACGTTTTCACAAAGGCGCTTTATAAGCTTATACCGATCAACAAACCAAAGAGATTTTATTAGTTTTAATAAGTGATGATCGAGTGTGAGGGTTTTACAATTGCGATGAGTACAAAAAGTTAAACCCTACTAACAGTGAAAACATTAACAATCTAATGAAGACACTGTTAAATGGAGAAGTAGTAACACCTTGAACTAGTCAGATAAATCAAATGATGATTTTTCGGGTTTTTACATTCAACTTCTCGCGGCTTCAAAAAGGATTTACTTAACAGTAGACTAAAGAAACCGACTCGTTTCTCGCACACATTTGTCCTTATTTCATATAATCAAATCGAGGAACATGATATGATCCTTGTGTAGTCTAAATGTGCGCTATGTCTGAATTGTCTCCACTTATGAGTAGCTTGATTGTTACCCCGAATTCCCTGAAAACTTGAACAACCTTAGTTCGAATATTATTTTAATCAGCAACTATACTCGAAACCATTCAAACTTCTTCATGAGCCATTCCATCCTAACCACCGCATAAATCGGTCAGACGACGACTTTGTGTAATGATTTTGTGTCGTCATTGTCATCATTCCAGCCCCCATATCGGCGTGAGTCCTATATCCAACAAACAACGACATTGTCGTCAGATTTCCATTGTAACCGCAATCAAACCTTTGTGTGAAAAATAGCACGTTCAAACTTACTTCGTGCTGTACCACAAACATTTTCATCTCGCCATCATCGGTACATCTTATCCTCCATACGGAGGTGTAGTGCCGGAGAAGGGCTATAAGCGCCGGCCGTCCAATAATATTCAGGAGTCATTCTCGGGTTCAACCCAATTCGGATTCTGATAGTTTACCCACTTTCACGTCAATCGGTCGCACTCTCTCTCGACATGTTATACTCGTTGTGTAGTAATGTAGGGTAATAGTACTCGTACCGAACCTACCGACCATCATCGAGTTGATCCTTGCAGCGCAATCACAATATGTACATATGCCATATCGACTATACTCATATACTTGGTTTTTTGCTTTGTGGCGAACAACTATACCCACTACTGTGTCTGAGTACAACAATTCTCACTTTAACCATTTCCTTTATCCTTGGGTCGTGCCGACCGTACAAATCATACATACGGCGAAAGTAATAATAGGACGACAAGATTAGTAAACGGAAAGTGGAGCGAGAGTTAGTGTAGTTAAAAGCGGCCCAGTGGGTAGCACAATAGCACGAGTGGTGAGAACCGAGTTTGGTCGACAACTGGTGCTGTCGGTGATGCTGTAAACGCAAAAAGGACTCTCGCACTAACTCTATGCCGCCTGGCCATGCTGGAGTCCAAAGGCGAATGTAGGTCCGATACGTATACATACATTAAGCTCATCCAAGTAGAAATAAATGGAAAAGTTTAAGGACAATAACTTCATGCCTGAAAACATTATTCTGTGCTCTGGTTTCACTAGCCACACACTTCAGCGCTACTTACTCGTATAGTGAGTACGGATGATGGTAGGTACTGGAATAAATGTGTGTACACAAAACTTTTTGGAAAACCCTGGTCGTCCGACGTCACACCGCTTGTTGTGCGGAATTGGTACGACGAAAGTTGGTTAGAGTTTGGAAACATGATTCCTCACTCTCGGGTCATACATACATTTTCGGGGATCTACTCATGTGTAGCCCATATACGGAATGTCTTACCGCTGGCCAGAAGAGAAAGGAGAAGTAGTGACGTCTCTTGGTTCAATCGTATGTGGGAGGATAAATTGGGTGACTAGCAAGTGTGTGACGTTAATGAAAAAAGAAATCCTAATGTTGTCCATATAGGATGATGATTGAAAAACCACGTGGAGAATCACTGATTGTTGGATACAAATAAATCTTTTTTCAGTTTCTTACGTATTTCCTGAGACGAGTCCGTTTCGTCTTGGATAGAAGCGTACGTGCGAAAGAAAATGTTTCAAATCAATGCACGGAATTGACACAGGAATTCAAAGTGATCACACGTGTGAAATTTCGATATATACAGGTGATGACCGAAAAGGATACGAGTTTGAAAACTTTTGATGTTCGATGAATATTATAGGGGAAGTCGATTCGATGGAGGGTCATTTCAAAGGTTTGATGGAAATTTTGAAAAGTGTTTGGAATACTCAATGGAGATAACTTAAAACTCTAAAATTCAGGCTTCGTTCACAGAACGAAAAAGTAGCATAAATACATTGAATTTATAGAACATGGAATACGCTTAGACCAATTAAAAAGGGTCCCAACATCTGGGTAAACTTTTTTGGTCTAAATTTTCAGTGCAATGACTAATCAATGAAAGTTCAATGAAACTGTGTCATTGACTAGTCTAAATATCCTAGCTTTCAAATTGACAATTTCGGTCTGTCAGTTAAATTTTTGAAATGTTGACACTATAGTTGCTATTTTTAACTTTATCGAATCGTACATGACCGCCGCATACCCAGCAAGAATATTTGGAAATATCTGGAGGAAGTTTATTACACGACGGGATACCGATAGCGACGGACGATCCGATCGGAATTTCAGCACTTCAGTCTCGTCTCTCGTCGCGGTTTGTTTTTGCGGCCGATTCCAATCCAATTGAGGATGCATGTTGAGAATAGAGAATAGCGTGCGGTTCGCTTTCGTGTAACTTTTCCCGAGGTGCGTAGCGCGAGCATCTCAGCAGTGCATGCAACTGCTGTGGAAACGGCAAGTGTTCCAGTTCCAGCCAAGCACACAGTGCAGCATTCTTGGCTTCGTGTGCTCCCCGTTGTTGGCTCATATGAATTCCTTCCGAATTCCGCACGTCTGATGTGTCGCGTTTTGTGATTTGCTTTCATTTCCGGGTGTGCTTATCTCAAGGTGCTGATGGTGATGCCTTTTTCGTGGTGAACACACAAAGGACTTGCGGCTTTGCACCTGTCAATCGTCCCGTTGTGCACCACCCCCGTGTGCTGTTCTTGTTTTATATTGTGCTCTTGTGTCGGGAGGGTGGTGCTCTTGCAAAGTGTCAAAGTCGCGCCGTCGCCGCCAATAGTGCAATCTCGCGAAAACAAAAAAACACGGAAATAGTCAAAGCGCAATCGGAGGCCTTTAACCTCGTTGCATAGTGACATTGACACTAAATATGAAGTTTTGACGATGACAATTCGATGAGTGACGTTAAACGACGCGCTAACTATAGTAACGTTTGAAAATCTGGTCTAAATATGGTCTAAATATTCAAAAAGTTTACCCAGATGTTGGAGCCACTTTTTGATTGCATTTTCATAGTGTAAGCGCATTCCATGTTCTATAAATTCAATGCATAAATACAACGAAAAACATCATCATATCAATGAAAAAATCATCATTTTTGAGCCGATGCAATGATTCTTCAATATTATGAAAACGTATGCATCATTCTGCAATCACCAATACATACAAAGATAATTTTAATGAATTTGTTCATCATTCTTATGTACTTAATAATACTATTGATACAAATGTTCATAATATTCATGAACGAATTTTATACTATTAAGGTAATAATTCATGCAATTAATGAACCGTATCGTAGTATATATGCAAGGCTCCTTGATCATGGTGAAACTTTTACGTCATTTTAATGAATTTTTTTCATACTATTTAAGGTGAAGTTGCTAAATATTGATTAAATGTTTCATATATTATAAATATTACATAAATATGTTTTCAAATCAAAGCCACCTATATTAGAAAGCCGGGAAGCAGCGAGAGAAACTGGGGAAATCAGTCCATGATTGCCTTTGTAAACATGACGAAATGGTGTACAAATGTAATTGTGCCGCCCAGGTTTCAAACATGTGAAAATCCACTGAAACTAAATATTTCTCGCACTTTTTTTATTTCACTGTTCTAACAACCTTTTGGTGCCTAACATATTTATTTTTAGCAACGCAAATCGACCGGGAACCAATATTTATCTTGTAAAGTTTGTTGCAACACCCTCCGATTTCCATTTAACGCAATGTAAATTTGGAATCTTTTCCAAGTCCATGATTGCCTGCCAAAGTGTATGAGAGTTTTCTAGTTCTTGGCTTTGAACTAGAGGGGGCTCTGATTCAAATATAATATATTTTCAAATGTGAAACTCCAAACAATCATGAATATAAACACAATTTTATGAAAAAAAATTTATTATTACAAAAATAAATCCATTGACAAATTTGTACGCATTCAGTGGTTCTGGTTGTTATAAATCATTGTAAAAGTTGCAATAGTGGAAAATAGAAAATACATTATAAAAATCAAAATATACGATTATTAGTAGAAGTTAAACTCCCAAAAATACAAAGGCACTGAATGAAACACTGAATAAAACACAATACAATAACTGAATGATGTGATTTTAATTTTAACACTAAATATCACTTCTGGAACACTGGAACAAATCGACAGGACTGACGAGAAACAGAGTGATTTTACCATTTTAGAATTGCATTCAGGAATTGTATTCAATGAAATTATTCATCAAAAATATGAACTTTTACATAGAAAGTAATAAGTTTGATGAATTCGTTCATCAACTGTATGTATGCATTACTAGTGCTTTGACATATTACATCAATATTATGAAAATTATTCTGGCTTATGTACTCGTTCATTAATATTATGAACTTACATTTTTTAAGTATTCGTTTATCAATTTTGATGTATCCTTTCATCGAAACACTCTAGCATTTTAACTATGTGTTAGTGCGCTGACAGTTAAATGAGGTAGATAAAATTTAACACCAACTGGTTCATAGGATTGATGTACGGTACATTAAAGCTTCAATTTTTTCTATGAAAATGTACGTAATATTGATAATTTTTTCGTCAATATTATGAATTGTTGTTGATGATTGCATTTCGTAAATATGATGAACGATATTTTTTTTAGTGTTTTAAATAAAAAACTTCTCTTGGCACTTTAGAAAATTTAAACTTCAAATATTTTTTTTAACATTTGGTCAAAATGAAACGTCCACCAAAATAAGCCGTGTCTTTCCATCCTAATACAATCAGGATACGGGTAATTTTTACTCATCAATCATTGATTTTTTGTTTCTTCTGCGTTCATATACTTCTCACTTCTCACAATCTATTAAAACACAACCCTTTCGTTGCAATCATCCCATCCAGCATCCAGCATGGAACATCCTTCAAATGTATCGTATGATATGCCTACAAGTTTTTCTACTAAGTTATACCCGAAATACTCCCATCCACCCACATACACACATATATCTCGTCCATGACAGACGACGGACGTCGTATCCCTTATAAGAAAAAGGATCTAACGCTTTTGGACACAACCGAGAGTTTCCACATCATATTGATTTATTGCTTTTGAGTTTTCTCTCTGTTTCTAGTTTCACATTAAGTGTCCGCATCAGAGTGTATGGCGAATTGTACGTACACGAAATGTACTTTTCTCTGTATATGTGTATGACCGAATCGTCCTTGTTGTTCTTTCGTCCTTTGTCCCATCCGGACTAGGAATCTATCTTTTTTTGTTCCTAAACTCCATCCCGCACGGGATGGAACGGGTCATGCAGATTGTATACCAAAAGTACGAATGAAGGACTATCTCTGGAACACCAAACCAAAAACCTATATCCCCGAAAATTTCATGTACACTTTTATCATTCAACAACTATCTTGCGTTAGAGAGGCCAGAATGGTATAGTGAGTCTGAGTGTGTTGTTCTAGTGTATGCCATGTGTTGTACGAGTACCTCTATCTCCAGAACAAATGCCTCAGCAGAGCGACCCGGGCAGCACAGGCCGGCGTTGTCATCTCTCTTTACTCCGCACCTCCTTGCACTGCTATAAATCCGTATGTCATACTTTCAGGGTAAACTCCCTCTAGTTAACCAATGGTTATCTATGGGAATCCATTTTTAGGATGAGAGTGTATACCGTGTGTATGTACCCGAAGAGAGAAATTGTACGTACGTACGTACGTTGTGTGTACACAGCAGAGTCCACACGCAGTTTGATGTATGGCCGGAGAATATCAACATTGAAGGGCACAGTAAAGTTTGCCGAACGAAGAGAGAAAACATCATATAGACATGCTTCAGAGATAATGGTCGAATTCGGCAAACGAATTCCCCCCTCTGAAATCGCCACTCAACCCGTTCCAATTGTTTCCGAATATGGAAAACTAGTTGTGAAAAATATGTACATGGAGATTTCGGTGAATTATAGTCTTTTTGAAGATGTATTGAAATTGCGGGATGTACAGACATCAGACAGTTTGCGCAAAGTGACCCCACGTGTGTATACGAATGAACCCTGCCCATAGTAGAAAGGGTATGAGGCTGTAGGCAGCTATTGCTGGCTAAAAACCATTCATGAAGAGTGAACTTTTGTTGATACACACAAATTTCATCTATTTACCGGAAAACCAATAAAAGCTTCAACAAACACATTGCAGAAGATGTATTGTATGTGTATCATGAGTATCAACGAGGCTTTGATACAACCGACATCGGTACAGTCGTCCCTTTTTGGGGTATAGTTTTCCGCCACAGTCGTCCATTTGTCATGGCTTCGGAACTATAAATATGTAGGCTGACGGAAATTTTGCCATTGCTTGTTATTCTGTTATTGTAGGGATTTTTTTCGGGCTGGAGTTTTGCACGAATGGTACGACGATAGCAGTAAAAATTGTATTTCAAATTATCTTGAAAGCTAAAAATAAGTAGGTAAATCGGGCTGTGGTTAGTGCACTCGGCTTTGAAGCACAGGGTCGTAGTTTCGAATCCTACTGTGAGCGAATTTCGTTCATGGTATGTTTTTGGAATTAAGACCCATGTCACGGGCTACACAAAAAACGCGGTTAAGATCTTGGAAATTTAGAATCCAGTAAATAATCGGAGTCCCCATTCGTTGATATTAAAGAAAATTATGCATAATATGGAATTTCTGTAGTATCAAATTACCAAAGCTGCGTTTAGGGTTGCTTAAACTGCTTGAAATTGCGCTAAAGCTTTTAGGAAGCTTTGACGCTTAAATGCAATCGTTTAGGTTTGCTTAAGGGCCCCATAGACTCAGCGATTAATCGGCCGATCAAAGCTCATTTCTGTGGAGAAAGCACATTTTTTAGGTTCCACTACTAAATTCGCAAGAGAAAATGAGCTTTTTCCATAGAAAATGTGCTTTCTCCACAGAAATGAGCTTTGATCGGCCGATAAATCGCTGAGTCTATTGGGCCCTTTAAAGTATTTGGAACTGCATTAAAGCTTTTAAGCCTAAATGCAATTGCAAGCAATTCACCATTCTCAAATTCACAAAAGATCCTAACCGCTAGAAGTTTGTATTCTGTGTACATGCTCTTTAACTTATTATACTATATCTGAAAAAAAAAGCTACTCGTACCACCAACAATTCAACCATCATCACCCATACACATTTTCAGACAAAAGTAGAATAGATATGGGTTCGAAAGATTTTCACTATGATGATAATTTATTGCCTCCCCCACCCACACAAACCCACACACACACACTCAAAGAGTACACTCCAACAATACTAGTTTTCGGGTTGTGTCCCTTTGTGAAAGCAAAACGAATCCTTTTTCGGGATTCGTTCATTTCAAAACTTTTTTTTGAAAAACTACCAACATTGAACTCAATTTGTAAAAAGGTTTTGTAACATTTATCTCTCTCTTGATTACCGTAACTCCTAGTGGAGCATGGTGCGTTGATGACTACCGAGTGTAGTCATCAACGTTACAAAGACAACTGAATTCGGAGTGTGATACGGTTGTCAGCCATACCACTTCCTAGTCGCATTGTTAGTTTATTATTCTACGATAAGAATATTTTTCTTATCATCTTCTTCTGAATAATAAACTTGCGACGAGTCGTGCCGAGTTTGGAAACTCGTTTCTCTATGAGTGTCTATTTCACAGAGTGGCGACCGAACCATCACGGCCACAGAGCACGAACATTTATACTCCTGCCAATTTCTCTTAATATCATACATCCGTACAGGGGTTCCAAAAAAAGGAGGAAGGGGGAGGTGATACATAGATTCAGTACTCGCAAAGCTGAAAAGAAATATACACTACAGCCCGTAGTATAATGAAATTCATAGAAAAAGTCAAATGCGAAGCTAATAGATGAAAGTGAAGATTTATTAGGGGTCTGTAGATTTTATCGATTTGTTCGCATTAATTTTGGTAAAAAAGAAACGTTCAAGTTGATGAAATCAATTGGGAACGGACACAAAGTAGTAAGTAACTACAAAAAATGTGCAGGAAAAAGAAGTTTTAGTCCGCATTGTAAACCGCTCTTTCCCTGCAATTTGTTTTCTACATAACTAAATGTTTCTCATTTGTTTCTCAATTGTTTCGGAAACAAGCTTCAAAACAGTATTCTTGTTTCTAGACTAAAAAATGTAAAAAAAGGTTTTAAAACAGCTTGTTCTTCTTCTCTATTAAAATAAAAGGCTTGGCAACATCATTCTTAGACGAAAGGTTTGATATTTAAAAACAACATAATTTTGTTTCAAGTTGGTTTTGCATATCTATCATTTTCACTAATTTATTGTGTAGCGATCATAATTTTTCAATTGCGTCCCATGTGAATAGAAAACTGCGGAAAATACACAGATAGCATACTTTTCATTCTGCAACTATACTTTTTAGAAAAAAAAACATCGATACTTGCTTCTAAAATGTTTTTAAACAATTTGTAAATTTTTTGTTTATGTAAATATAAAAAATTTGGACTAGGTCTCAAAATTGAGATTTTCAAACTATGTTTGCTTTCAATGTCAATTACAAAGACTTGGCCATATGCCTCCGTAAACTTGTTGCCCAACTGCAGACGCGCACAAATAATTTCGGGGCCCGGGCAATAAAAAAATTTAAATTGGTGCTAAAGATATATTTTTGTTTTTTGCACATGCATTATGTGCATGTTAAGAGTTGAAAATTCTCTCTCCATTTCAGAATGCATATCGGGACGCTTTCATTAATAATGCTTTTAATATCAAACAGCGCTTACAGGAAACGATAAGTCGGTCTTCCAGATTTTGCATTCCAATTTGCCTACGAAATGATAAGCTTTTTACCCTTTGAGCGATTCAGCTAGTTAGTCGGCCCAATTATCGCTGCGTATAACAATTTTTCAGTTGATGTTGCATCAAACGGGGTTCTTTCTTTGAAAGCGATCCGCAACTTTTGTCTGCACTAGTAAAAACGCTAAAAATTTGACAATTTATTGTTATGTGTGAGCGGTACATTAGACCAATCTTAGCATAGATTTCTGGTTATGTGCAACAAGACATGCAACTCGGTATAGAGGTGTTAGGCGTTTAGAAGCAGCTGAAGCTGAAGAGACTTCTGGAGTGTGGCCCCGGTGTCAATTTCACATATGGGGCATGTATATTGGCAATAAGTGGAAAAGTCAAGGCAAGATTTTTCAGACATCAGTTCACAGTAGGCTCATAAATGCTCCTGGTTCCTAATACCGAAGACTAGGGAACTTAGCCAAACTTTGACGAAACCTATTCGATATCTCTTCTTTGGCGGAACTTGTCTACAAACTTTTCATTGCTCTCACGTCCATCAATGTATAGTTTTATTACTCGTATCTATCATTATACGATCCATTTTTGCTTTTATTGCTGTTTTTAATGGCATGTCCAGAACGCACTGAAATCATCAAAAACAAAGCTTTATATCCAGCCGAGCGAAACTTTTACCAGAAAAAATTGAGCTTTCATTTCCGTTATCCTTGCAATTGGCTCGACCATTACGCTATATATAGTAGTTATCGGACGTCAACTCAGCTGTCGATAAACGCAGCATATGGTATGGCAGTATACCATCTCATCGCCCTTTATCCCATCGGAAGAGGCAATACTGCCCCGATTCCCATAGTCGCCGATTCTTCCACCCAAATCCATTCAATCCACTATGCCAACTGCCGTGAAAACGGATGACCATAGAAACAAAAAAAAAAAACTAAAAATAAAAAAGTACCCGAAACATTGCAAAGGAAATAAATTGACGATATACGTGATTCATGGCCGTTAAAATTTGTAGAAAGGCAGCGCAAATTGTCCGTCTCAGAATTTTTGGTTTTTCCTAGCGCGAATCCTTGCCGATGTTCGCCACCACCAGCGCCACCACGTCGCAGACATTTCGCTTGTTGTTGCCTTTCCGATGGTGGGTGAGCATTGGCAAACAATAGGGATAGAGGTCAAACGGGGTGATAGTGCATAAGACAAGGAGGAGTGCACCGCGAGGATGTGTAAAGTCAGTTGGCTCTTGGCTGTGAAAATTCCCGAAGCGATATACCTTGTTCGGCAACCTTAAACAACCACCCCCTTCATCATTTGCATGGATTGTTTTTTTTTCGTACTGTTCCAAAGGCAGTGAGGAAGATACTTTGGCCACAAAAAGGATTTTTTTTTCTTGGCCCCATTTCTGTTTTTTTGTTTTTGTTTTACTTGCTTCACGCATAAGCTTGCTGATATACGTACGTATGTCTTCCAAGACGCAACGAAGAAAAGAAGTGGCGTCAGACCTGGCCATCATCCCTTCTTTTGGCTACTATTGTAAGTCAGACCAAAAGCCAGACCATCATCATCATCCTGGTCGACTTGGCGTTGGTGGTGGAGAGAATAAGGATAAGGGCTCGCTACTATCGTTCGCTTCGACCGTATGATATGGTTTTTAGGTAAATTAGTTTTGATGGATTGAAATTGCAGGCTTGGCAGAATCGTTATTCTTTCGATAATGTGTGTTATGGTGCGTATTTACGGATATTCTCAAGTTAAATGGGTTTAAGGTACACTAGGCGATGTGTTCTCTCGCGCGAATACAAGAGAGATATATAGAGATATTAATATTATTGCACGGTGCGGTTTTCGTTTTCCTTATGCTTGCTATGACTATGGGGGTGGCGTATGTGCGGATGAGCAGTATGGGTGTTGGTTGTGTAATATCGAAGGATGGACTTTTGTTTTCGACGATGGACGGTTGGCATATCGATTTTATGTCCTTGCCGAAGGAAGAGGACGTCGCTCGTCGTGGTGAATGAATGGATGGATAACTTATGCTTCTTAGCTGAACACTCTAATACGGTTAACGTAACCGACCCTTCACAGATATCGAGGCTAAGTGGTGACGACATTCATATTCTTTGCGGCGAGTCGTATTTTTGTTTCAACTTTTTTTTTTGTGCAGGGTTAAGGGTGGAAATTGGGTGATGGATATTGGCGGATGCATAAAAGAATCGGTCATAAATATTACAAAACGAATTATAGGTAATTAGTTTTAGACAGTTTTATGATTTGTTTCGGGCATTGTGGCCTATGATTATGCCGTGACAGGTAATTATATATGGAACAAATGGCGATAGGCTTGGAGGATTTTTTGTTGTTTCTGTAAGGGATATATGAATGGAACGCCTTAGCCTATCTATATATTACTCAAATAGAATGATAAGAAAGGAAAGCTATATTGAATGGTGTTCGATATACGATTTAGGAGTGGTTTCTTGAGAGCTTTGTGATTTATATGTGGAATATGGAAATGGAAAAGACTTATAAGAACAATTGTTTTGTATTTTTGAGGGTATGTCAGGCAACTAATTAGCAAATGAGGCCAGCTTAGTTAAATTAGTCATTATAATAATTAATTATCCATACAAGAACTTTTCGAAATTATTCCTATGTCCATATAGAATAGTGTTAATATTGCTAAAGTATATCCATGATAAATAACATAATTATACTGCGTTATTATACAGGAAAATTGAAGCAATTATTCTTGCAAACTGTTGAAATAAGTTTCAGTGGTTTTAGCTATTTAGTGGGCACAAGGGCACTTTAAGTTGAAATTAGGTCAAGTAAGTTTAGATACACTTTCATTTTAGAAAATATCCGTATCCATTTGTCACTTGTTTAGAAAATATGAAATTTGAGGCTCAGCAATCGTCTATATCTATTCTTGCTTGGTCCTTCGTAAAATTTCATTTTCGCATACGAATTTGAAGTCCTCCACCTTTTCAAGTATACAAAGATACAACTCCACGTTCCCTTCATATTCTTCTGGTTTCACAAATTTAATGTTTCTACCCCTATAAATGGTATTAAATAAGGATTTACTTATTCGTCAGATATATCGAAAAAGTTAAAGAAGCATTTGAAACAAATTTCAAAAACGGCCGCTGGAAATGAAGTTACTTTTCCTATACCATCCGATAGAGTTAGAGGGATAAAATCAATTCCACTCTCCACCATAGCAACACCAAAATACAATTGTGTCATTACCACCTTTTCTGATATCGAGCGCTGGACCCCTCAAACGTTATCTACACCCCTGCACGAGGCCCATAAAGCTTCTTGCCGAAACTTATATGGAGAGCTTTCTAATACCGCAGTTCTCATCTGGTTTGAAGAAAAATTTGCTGCATTTTTGGAATGAGGGGGCAAATTTGCCACTGCCACTGACCAAAGTGGCCGGTTTTGTAGTTTTATTTATTCTAATTCCAATTTAAAACTGCCTCTCAAGATCTCAAAATGCGTATACTTCATTGAAAATCGATGGCACTGCTGCCCCTAAAAATTTGCAGCGCCGGACAATTGCCCAGGGATATTTACACCATAGAGTTCGTTATTCCAGCAATGCATGGACTGTACGTTGTGCACATACATATATATACATCCATTCGTGTATATTGGATGCTTGAAGTTCAGCTTGATCGTCTCGTGTTGTCAAATGCGTTCGATTAATGGGAAACTAGTATTTTAACGGATTTTTTTCTCATTTGTTGCGTGCGAATGCTTTCTTTATGCTTACATTTTATATTGACACAGCAAGACTCCATTGAAGCTCCTGGCGAATTTTCGCCGTCCCGTCTGAACAGAGCCTTATGAAGGCTCTAAAAAAGACTAACTATGCACATATAACCGGGCGATTCCATCTCACTTAAGGGACTCATATTAAAGCTGCTAAAAGCACCAAACTTTTTTTTATCATTCTATCCTGCTTCCCTTTTGATATTTAGAAACAATCAACTAAAATGTCAATTATTCACTATACCCCATACTCTATGACTGCAATTCCTTTGTCAATACACATATACGATACCCCGAAAATCCAATCCTCCCAAACAAATGCTATCACACACAAAGGTACTATTACGTTTACTTCTAATGGAGAGAACCATCAGAGAACCGTTTATATTTTTATAGTCCTTATGATTGCTTCTATTACACGCGCATACATATTACAGGACAAGTAGTTCATATTGAATGAGGGGAGATTCTTTGGAAAATTTCGGGAGCACCACTTACAGGATCGAATGAACAATCCTTGAATCTTGTTTCATCTTCTTTCGGATTGTACAATACAGACTCGTGCGTACGTTTTAGGACGATGGTTTTTGCACTTTATCGTGGAGCAAATGTATTGCCGTTCCAGAGGAGCCGAGGGTAATGTGCGTTTAGTACGTTTTCATCGACAAGATTCGAGTCAAATGGGACGGTTATGAGTCTGGCTGAAAGGTGTGAGGGTTGGCTCGAAGGATGTGGCGAAAATAGAGCAATGGTTAGTATAATCCCAAACAAATATTTATAAATCACAGATCATTTATTTTGATATTTGAAATGCGTGTCGGAGAATTATGTTTGTAGAGATTTAATATGAGTATGGAGTGAGAGAAGAATGATCGAAGATATGCATCCATCTTTAATATGAGAGCCCTATAATGATATATGAAATAGAAAGATTGAATTGAATCTTTTTATATACAAACGAAATTTTTCGACATTTGCTTTAAAAGTAAAAACTATTCCTTTTTTCACTCCTATATCAAGGTAGCTTCCAAAGTCTGTTCCGACCTAACCTGGCTCCGACTGCGGTGCGATAGAAACTAGCTTTCTCTCTTCATGAAAATTACACGCTTAAACGATTTTGTCAATTAAACTAAGTGCCCCAATTTCAGATGGTATAGTTTTATTTGACCATCCATCCATACCACTCTGGTTGAATCCTTGCCGTATGTTTTCCTTTTTTTTCATAAGATTTCCAGGCAATCTGACAATAACAATTTCCTTTCAATGATGTATACCGTGCACTTATGATTCCCTTTGTGTCCGAATTTCTTCACTGAATCTCCACTTCCCTCTCTTTCGCTCTCTCTCTCTCTCTCTCTCGTTCAACTGAACAAAGAACTCAGCAAAGAAGATATATTGTACATACATTGATGTCCTCTGGAATTGAACCATCTTCGACGTTATATGAAAGACAAACGGAAGGAAAACTGAAGTTAATATACTTTTCTCCGACTCCCCGCATGTCCATATCATCATTCCTCTGTCCCCATTACTCTCCTCTTCCCACTGAAATGACAAAAATGGTCATTTCCACATATGGGGCATAGGATATTTATTTCCGATTTCGATTCCCGGAAAGAAATAATATTTTCAGTAATAAAAAGACTTTTAATAGAGTTTTTTTCTGGGGTTAAAGCACTCTCGCTGGATTCATGCTTTTGTCTCAAACATACACCCAGAGAAATTAGTTGGGTAAGATAGAAAGAGGAGAGGGGAGGATCTTATGGAGAAGTGGTTTATATTGCTCCAGTTATAGACTTTTTATTAACAAAGATGACACGCACCCGGTGTACGCAACGTGTATGTGTATGCGAAGACACATGGGGGCAAAATAAATCGAATGGGTGGATGAAGAGAGATGAGCACGTGTGATTGTCCAGAGATTGAATTGTTCCTTTTTCTGTGTGCTGTTTTAGTATAAAATAACTATCGAAAATTCTGGACGCGCACATCCTTTTATCGATCGGAGTTTGATAGTATTCATATATATAGTTGTTGTCGGAGAAGTAATAGACCTTATAAAACTATGAACTTCATCGTCATGTGAAGGACTAAATTTAAAATGCTTATCATGTTGTTATGACCAAGTTTTACATTGCATTTTGATGCAGTTCATTTACTTGCGCGTGTAAGTTTTTTAAACCGTAGGATTAACAACTGTAATTATTTTGTAACCTATAGATTAAATGGTAAAAAAAAGAAAGAATAAAATTTCTTAGCGAAAACGATTGACCAATATTTTAGGTTGTTTCTTTATTCTCAAATATTTCAATTCAATGGTACAAAAATTATAATCAGCACACACTGTCGGAATGGTCCAGGTTTGTACGCATTCGATGGTAACGTGAAGAGCGATTCGAGTCTTGTTGCCGACTTGTGGATGCTTTGATGTCAAGACTAGAATGATGAATGTTGTTCACTCTTTGACTGGCTCGCCTTTTTGTACTATACGAGTCTGCTGAGTGATCGTTGTGCTCATGTATATTGCATGCGTTGGCGGTGCTCTTGTGTTATCGGGAAGCCGGTTGTCAGCTGATTTGGTGGAAATCGGTGATGTGTGTTGGGAGCGTTGTTATACGTTTTTAGTTTTTTACAACACACAAATGTGTAAACCCTGCGTCAATTCGGTGGTTTATAAATATTTATTTTTACTGCGCTTTTGGGTTGTACTAGCCTGCCAAAAAATCCTTTCTGCACTGCACAGTATTTTTTAGCTGATGATTGATTTTCAATTAAAGTTTCATGTAATTTTCATTTTATATAGTTTGTACGTACTTTTGTCTGTTAGCTAATCGTTTCGACCTGGCAAATTGACCTTAATAAATATATCAATTCAACGCCTACATCCTGACAACTGACTGTAATTATAAATAACTATTCACCCACCCTTAATGCGAAGTAAAAGAATATTCCTAGAATTTACAAGGACTTCCATTCAAAGTACGTATAGCATTGATTATCGCACAGGATTTAATTAGCGTTATAACCGCTCGTTTTAGCGAAAATAAAGAAAATATATCAGTGAAAGGAAAATTAGTTTGTAAAGAAGACAAAGAGACTTCTGGTACATACTTTGTTACAATTACACTTGTATACGTTATTGGTCTGGGCCTCGCCCTGCTTTCTTAGACTTTCCCCAGCCACCTTCCCACCTTCTATTAATGTTAGCAATTTCCTTTCTGTGTATTACCTATACCCACGACAACAGAGTCGCGCTACTCGCCCTATGCAGAGCGAATAAATTTTCTGTTTGTCGATCTTTGTTTGATTTCATTTTCCTTTTTCGGACATTTATTGCTTTTAATTACAGTTTAAGGCTTTTATTAATTATAATTGTGTTGTCGGCGGTAACATTTAACCGAAGTAGAAAAAACTAAACTAAAACAAAAAACCACGACTAACATTATTTATACGGTGGAAGAGGGTAGGTAGGTAGGCCGCTAAACAAAACAGATGGTAGGACGAATGCCGAAGAAAAAACAAATCCTATGTATAGTGAAGGTAGTAATTATTCGAAGGAACGAAGACGAAATTTGTAGGGTTACATTAGAGTGGTCTATTTGCAATTTATTACAATTTATTACGCACCGAAGGTGTGGCCAAAGTGCAAAGAATATATGACCGAAACGGAGATGGAAGGTTGACGGGTGAAAATGGTTTAGTGCGCGCTTTAAATGGATTTCATGTTATAATTTAATCGGTTTTTTTTCGTAGAGTATTCAGAGAGTTTTTTTTTTGGGATGGGTGTAATGGTTCTTGATTTGTAATTAAACGTAACAAGCGGTTGAAGAAAATTTTGGAAACTTTTCTGAAAGATTTGTTTCAAGGAAAAGTTAACCGAAATCTGTAATAAGTGTATATGCGCGTGATTTTCAATATATTCAAAAATTGTATAATCTCCCAACCGTATGAACATCCGCACTTCAATTCCGGATAATTTGTTTCAAACAAAACATCCTCTATAATAATTTTGAACATATCCCTGTACCGCAATAACAACCCTTAGAAATCTCTGGTCCTTCTATAATATTCCATACCACACATACCAATTATACGTACATGAAATATGATTTTATGTTTTCCGAAAATAATTGAACTGAAAACATACGGCACATGTCGACTTATCTTTTCGGACTCCATATACACACTCCGTTGTCCTATGTAAGGAATAATTTCTGGAAATTATTATTAGAGATAGAGAAAGCGCTCAAAACTAAAACCCTTTATAGTTTAGAAATGAAATTATCCAAAATTACACACGTGGGATTGAAATATTCTCAATGCCGACTTTGTAATCCTCAAAACAGTTTTAGGATACATTCGGGCGCCTCTGTCCTCTGGACTATCCTTGTACGTATTTCGTCTGATTGTTTGGTATAGTCTCGACGGTAAGAACGAGATGCAGAATGCCTCTAAGGCTTTTTGTTTTCATGAATGTTCGTTCTGACAATACTGCCTTTTCAGCAGACCGAACGTCGTAGAAGTTTCTTCCTTTTGTATAAATGGGACAGTAGTCAGTCAGAGATATTTGGCTATATGCCCGCACAAATATTCGGAAAGATTTGCCACGTCGCGTCCGTGTGCCGACAAGTGAAATGATTTTGTGAAATTAAGAGAATAAGAGCGAGGGGATTCTTGTTTATACAATCTCGGCCGCATGAAATTATATTTCAACAGGCAATTTATATGATTTCCAAGTACATTCACGTGTATTTATAAAGTAAAACGAGATACAAACGAAAATTTGAAAATACGTATTATGGTCGATTCACGCATAAACATAATAACCTTACGGTCGTAACATGACCGTACTTTTTCCAACGTTGATGTTGAAAACGATTTTTTACGCGTTTTGAATTATTATATTCTCTATCCGTAAAACCGACACCAGTCGCAAGCTTGTTGTACGTTTTCAATTTTTTTACTGTTGATCATTTAAATTCACGGAAGCAATGTCCGAAGCACTAAGCGCACTAACCACTAATCTGCAAATAATTCAATTTTTTTTAAGTTACGTCTCTAAAACTACGCCAAGCTGACACGGCGAATTTTATTTCTGCAATTTTTTTTTCACGTCCGCATTTTGTTTTTACGTCCGTAACGATGGGCAACTTTCGTGGTTGTTTTAGTATGTACCCAATTGCAACTGAAAGCCATACGTGTCTCAATACAGAGCGATTTTTCCACACGCCCTTTGTACTTTTTTACGTTTGTATTTTTTACGTCCGCGTTTTTTTTTCACAGCCAAATTTTTTTCACCTCCGTATTTTTTCACGTCCGTATCGATTAGCAGCTTCAGCATTTCCTCGTCGACATTAAAATCATGGCTGATTTTTTCACGTCCGTAATTATTTATTCACATTTTGTCTAGGTGTGAATACGTTTATTTAAAATATTGCATAATTCTTAAATTTTATAAAAAGCAACCTTTACACCTTCGTAAAATTTTCAAATCTAGATAAAATCAACCCCACAGATTTTATATGAAAAAGAAACTACGACGTTCGTCGTCATACCTCCATCATAGCTAGATACAACGTACTTTTGTAGATATCCTCGGGTAAATTCAAAACTATCTGAACGGAAGAATTATTCGATAATCAAATTATACTTTGTATAGCTCGAATGTTTCTCCTTTTTGGGCTATTTCATGTGTGTACCTCTTCCATGTGCTGTGAACATATATCGAATCATATCCTTGAAAGGTACACATGTACACACGGTATACACTTAAAATGTGCGGCCATATTGGATAACTTACTATTTAAAGTGAGTGGTATAGAAGAGATTGCATCTTTCGCTACAGGTGAATATGCCCTTAATATACGAAAGACTAAAGAAGGATGATGCAGATTCCAAGTAAGGATGTATAAATTACCGAGTTATTGCAATGGATATAATTAAATTAGACTTTTTCAAAAAATAGAGTGCATTTAAGGGACAATTTTCTGATAATATCATGCAGCGATAATTTCAATTTTATTGTCAAAAGCTCTTCCAATTGAGAAGATTTCTCATCATATCATGAGTACCTACGTGAAGACCGTCCAAGTGACAAGGATATATCGATAAATTTACAAAGGGGAGCAATTTAATTCAGTCGAATTGTTTCGAAAAGTGGAATTCATTTCTCATTAATATTCCAAGAATTGACTATGCATGTAATGCAAAACGGGCGCATGGAGTGAATCATTCCTAAATATCTTATAAACAATTATAAGCAATCAAATAGGATAGAACTGAAGAAAATCGTGAAAAGTAACAAAATATCTCACTCGCCATAATCATGATTTTAATGTTGCAATTCTTCAGTATAATTTTCATCGACATTATACGTACTTCTTCTATAGTTGAATTTGGAACACAAACCAGACGACCCAAAATTCCACATAAGAACAATGTTGCTGCTCCGGAAAGCCAACAAATAATAAAAAAAAATAAAGAAAATCAAATCATGGCGAAATTTTTCAACAACTACTCAAATCGGTCTGACGACGAATAAACTCTTCCTGCCGAAAGGATATAGCCGTGATGTGGCTGACTACATACCCACGAGCCACAAAGACCCTCTCTAAGAACAAGTTGGGAGTAATAATAATAAATGAATGCATTGAGTCATAAAATAATGTCTGGATTCAACCGCGAAATTCAGGAAGACGCATCATACGAAAATACAGACAAATTTAATATACTTTGGCTATACGATTTAACGAAAGGATGGAGTTGTGTGGTGAGCAGTTTTAATAAATAAAATTGAGACTGATGTGAAAAGGACGAAAGGAAGTGGTACAGGGGCGGTTGTACGACAAGATAATGATATAAAAGGTGGCAAGTGTGTGTATGCTTGAAATGGAAAAATATGTAAATAATTAAGAAAAATTATATTCCAAACTGTCTGTTTTTCCAAGATGTCGTCCTGAACCTTAAGTCTTTAAAATATAAAGTTTTCATTATAGTAACTGAATTTGGTAATTGTAGTTTTACATAAATCAGAACGAATGATTGATATAATTTAAGCTAAAATAGGCAATTTTTGTTAGATTTTCTGGAAATCCTATAAAATTGTTTGGATCCTATAAAACTGATGAAAACACTTCGCCTTCCCCATAAAGCCAGCCCTACAATTATTATGATCCTAAATACAAATTTCTATCGAAAACGGCTTGTACAATAAAAATGAACCATTATACCCAAAGTACAAACACCGTTGATTTTGCCTTAAAATTACTTGCAGAAATATTATTACCATATCTCGTGACTATTGCCAACTATCTTCTTCCTTCGTATAACATTTACTACGAGTATTACTTGTCAAAGTCATACCCATATATTTTGAAATCTGACAATAGGTGTACGTTATAAAGGTGAAAAATACAAGCATGGTACTACATGGGTGTTATTACCCAACTATACTAATATACACTCGGTACTTACAGTAACGGCAGCGACAAGCAAATTCAAATAGGTAAAAAGAAAGAACTAAACTGACGACGACATATCGTGCCGAGACTATTAAATGCTAATAAGTTTTCGGCAAAAGGTGTCTACCGAAATTCTCAATATATGTCTCAGAGGACGACATTTTTGAAATGGATGTCATATAGTAAACGCAAAAAAGAATTTCAGCTGGTTACAGTCAGGGAACATTGGGATATTTCACTTTATCTGTAAGCAAAAATGTTGGGTAATCTCACAAAAATTAGGGGAACATAAAATGACAAGGGGGAAATTCGATTCCCAAGTGACGGATTTTTCAACCTCTGCGCTACATTTCATGCAATTGAGACTCAGAGTGAGAAAATCAAATTTGAATATTGCTGAATTGATTGGTGATAGAAACCAAGTTGATATGTGTGAATTATTGAAAAAAAAAAACAAAAACTAATCTTAAGTGCTCAGATACCCCCTGCGCTTCCTAGGTAACTACCTACGCCACTGTCCGCAATAAATAAGTTGGGCCGCGAGCTTAAAATCGCTGATGTAGCTTGTTGTTTTACAGTATCTAAAACTGAAGTAACATTTTATTATTTCGACGTCTCTACATTGTGTTCTCTAATGTGCCTTTGCAACTATATTTTCTATGGGTTCTAGCAGGCAGACACAGAGAGTGGGGCAAAAGCGGAAATTTGTTATTTCACAAATTGTTGTCAGATCAATTTTATTTAATTGTCTATTTGTTATGTTTTGAGCTTAGAGAAAGCATAGCAACCCATTGCATGCGTTAGGCTAGAGGGGCTATGTGCACATACAACCCATATGTATGTATGTGTTTGACTCCAATTGAATAAACTACACCCCGCGAATTAATTCAAATGTCAACAAAATTGTCAATGCAATTATTAACCCTTCGGTCGCCACCTACGACCTATTATGCCTGAAGTGTAGCAGAATCTTCTGTGAAATTAATCTTATTTTTTGAAGAGGTCTAATTTTGGTTCTAGAAACAGTTTATATACAATGTCTTACGAATGTATATATTTTTCACCACGGTAGAGTACCAATGATCTGTCTAGATATATATGCCAACAGAAGGGTTAATTATCACATTGGCATTTTGATAGAGTAATAAATATTACGCGGATGTTAGGGCTACACAGTCATATTTGGTAATATTTATATTATAATATGCTTAGGCCTACTTGATTTCGCTTACTGCACATCTAAAAATTTAAACTGAATGAATCGGGTTATCGGGTAGGCTTAGGCATATGACATACATATTATAATATAAATATGACTGTGTAATGGAGGCCTTATATTCTCAATTATCAACAAAAATTTGACATTTGAATTAAATTCGTTTGTGTTTTTATTTAGTATGTGTGAACTGCGATAGGGTGAGAACAGTGCCGTTTTTATTTTCTGATGCCCACTCTGGCCTAACGCATGCAATGGGATGCTATGCCTTCTATAAGGTTTTGAGCTATTCAAAGCACTTCTAGAAGTCACTTCCTTTAGCAAATTTTTCAATTTTCATCGTTAAATTTGGATATTACGATAAAGTTACTGAGGTTGTGTATATCACTAAGGGCCCGAACCCTGAAAATCGCAAAAAAAAAACAGAGCTCAACATGTATCAACCATCCATGACTGATACATAAATTTTATGACACTAGACGCACTCGAGTGGAGGTTGAGAATGCAAGATAGGCACTGATGTTGAACGGTTTTGTATTTACAATCAACTTCAATACAAATACAGATCATCCAACACCTGCAAAAAAAAAATTGGAGAACTCAGAATAACGGTAACATACTAAACATCGGCGTATGAAAAACTTGTAGTTCTTGAGGCTCTAAGTATAGTGCCAAAAGGCTTTCTTCCGCTCGCCCTCTCTTCTTAAGGGTGGCAGGTTGCCCACTAACAAGATTTTATGAAAATATATATAACGGTAAAGATTTATTAAAAAATGTGTATGGAAATTGTTTGGTTCATAGAGTTCTAAAGTAATTGGCTAATGAACTTAGGTATGGATGTGTGCGCTTCCAAGGGCACTACGTTATTTTAAAACGTCAAAAAATGGGATATTATTCGATTTTCGTCAATATCGATATAACGGTAACTTGCTAGATAGTAAAAAGTGTGTTTGAAATGTTATTTCGAGATTTAATACAAACTAGAATAGAAAAAAATAAAACAAAACTCAATACATATAACAATAAATGACACAATGGACTCGCAAATTTTAGGGATTATACAATGTATTAAAACTTCGAAATTCGATGATGAACTCACCTGAGTGCTTCACACTGTACCTACTGTCTCGCTCCCGTCAACTTTCAAAATCAATCTCATTTACGGACATTATTATCGAACCAATATTCCACTCCAACACGCCATCACCGCATCGATGCCGTTAAATATTTTCTTCGAGCATTTTCATCACCACCCTATATCCTCCCGCCGAATTTAATGTCATCTAATCACAATAATAGACAATAGCAAATATTCAAACGGAGTCATAAACACACCTTAAATGTAACAATTATTTTCGTACACATTGGATATGTTCCACCTTCATGTACCCAGAATATTTTATATAGGTATTCTGTCTTATTGTATTTGTGTAGTTTGTAGTCCTGCCTTGATACGAGTAGGTTCTTCCTCCGATTTTCCGATCTCGACGACGAAGACCGAACCGATTTCTCAATGGTTGTAATTTCATAGGTATTCTCTAGGATTCCTTAACGGATTTTCGACATGCAATAGTTTATTTATTTGACTATTTTCCACCCAGCTATAGACTTAGCCACCTGGGTCGGGACTTTTGCTCTGCCACACTGTTTTGTGTTCGATTTCGACCAAAAAGTATATCAGAGTACACTATAGTAGTTTTCTTAACCAAGCCGAAAACCTAGAAAGGTTTTTCTTTGTATGTTGCCCACCCCTTTTTTCGGATATCTCCTGGAAATGTATGGTCGTGTTACGTGTAAATACTCCGTGTAGTGTAGTGTTCTAGTTCAGTTCGGTTTGGTGTAGTATCCATCTTGGATGTCCTCAATATTTCAAATAACTATAAGAACGCCGTTTGTGTTACACACCCCGATAATATTCATGCTGATGGCTTAGAGTCGTATAGCAGTAGTAGTAATATACCTAACCTCTATTATCGAAATATGCAGAAACTACCCCGTCGTGTGGAATGTCGAAGATACATATGTTATATCATCTATGACAGGTTATGGCCTCTAATAGCGAGAGAAAATTTATATTTTATTTGAATTCCAACCCTTTTTTTCGTTCGTTAGGATATTATTATTATTATTATGCATATTCCACACACACAGTATCTATTTTCGTATGGATTTCGTGCCGACGACGACGAGGTCAAATCGAATAATGTAAAGATACATTTTGTCTATACGAGCGTGATCCTTTTCCTTCGACTATAAACGGGATATGTATCTAATTCATTTTAATTTTGTGTACCGGTGTGATACGGGAGGCGAGTAATGAGCAAATTCATATTCAAAATATCATACTTTGGATAAATATGTATGTAATTCGGACACGAGACACATTCCAAATGGATTAGATACAAGAATATTCGGAAAGGAGCGCATACTTTCGGGTAAAGGGTTTGGTCATCATTACACATTACTATCATTCCGCAGTTCAATGATGATGATTGTATCTATACGCTTCTATGGCCATTATCATTATTTTACCCGATGTTGGTTAAAATATGAACATTTATGCAGATATTTCTCTGGGTTGTTTTGTTATAATGTTTTTTTGGTGGATTATGGTATTTTTTTATAGGTTTTGTGACAGTTGGTTTGACTGTTATTTTTCTTTGTTTTATTTCGGGCAAGTCTGCGAGTATGTTACAAATACGTCTATTACAATAATGGATTTTGTTCTTTTTGGTTATGTGAATTATAGCAACTACGCCGTAAATTTATGAAATTTTCGCATGGTATTTTCTTTAAAGAAAAAATATGCTTTAATAACACGAACATTTTGAAGTTGTGTGTCTTTTCTGAGGGTGGTAGAAATTTCGAATATTTGTGGTTAGGGTGTATACTTATTAAACTTTTTTAAATAGTGTAGGTTCAATAATGCGTTTTGTAAGAAATTCCGTGGTTGGAAACTTCCCTTCAAAAATTTAAATTTTGCGGACTATACAATTTTCCAAGCCGTGGTCAAAAATATTAATTTAACACTTTCATTGTTTGACCGGTTTTTGCTAACATTACTGCTCTGTCTGCCATTCGAAACTCCGTACATTTGTGAGTCACATATGACTCATGGATGTGAAGGGGAGAAGCAATACGTACAGTTTTTTCGCGCTATATAACTTCAAATTGAAATAAAGCACAGAGAAACGACCTTAATGCATACGAAATTACATTTACTGGAATTTGCAATTTATGGTTGATCAAATTTTGGGCGTGTAAGCGCTTTTACGAATATCTTGTTATCTAGAAGTCACAGTTTCCATAATTTTCTTACAAAATTAGGCTATTTCTACACGAAAATGTATAATTTCTCTCATTCACCTAAAAAATAATTAAATCTGTTGAAATCAGACGAACGAGTTGTACATCCTTTCAATACCTGGGCGTAGCAGGGAGAGGCGCTTACCAAGTCTCACTGACTCTGATATTCCGCTACAGGGAAATTAATAAACTGCAGCTTCGAGAACGTAATTTGCTTTGTGCTTGTACTGTTCACGCCTGTTATTTCGAACTTTGATATAAAATCCTGCAATCCCTTCTTTTGCCTAGTTTCTCGAAGCTGAAACCTATCCCTTAGCGGAACCTCTACGGATTTTGCTTTCGCGATGATTCCGTTAGTGTAAACAAGCCACGGAATAAAAAGCGGAAATCGGAACCGAGTTCAATGTAATCAGTTTAATTAGTTTATCGCTAAAATGCGATCGAAATAATTCTAGATTGTGATTCCTTTAAATTTGACTCTAAAATGTTTAACCCCTTCTTTATCAATACTTTAAGGGCCTACAATAAACAAAACTGATGGGAAACCTTAATTGTTATTGACGATTTTGAATGTGTGACCTCCTAAAAAAATCTTGGGTACGATCATGAAATTGAAAAAATACAATAATCACAGACCTACTAACTGCTAGCTAAATTTCTTTTATGAATTTTTAATTCCAAGTCATTTGAATATTCGCTTACGGCATAACGAGTCAGTTCGGATTCCCAATCCATACATAGGAAACTTCGTACAGGAAAACTGCATGATCGGTCGCCCATATCTTTTCCAACTCAACCAAACGTAATTCGTCCTTTTTGCATGTTTTCCTTCTCGAATTATATATTATATCGTAGCTCGTAGAAATATTTTGCAAAAATTTCCTTTATATTATCTAAATAAATGGGGGCAAAACTTTTTCTTAGCCGCCTCTGTTTTATTGCAGGGGCGGCTGAGTTAAAGATGTCACCAACGGGCCTACAGCACCAACAACCGCATCAGCAATCATCACAATCCTCAACGGACACCGCCGTTTCGGGAACAGATAAACTTCGCATCAAAATCGAAGAAGAAGACGACGACAACGACAATAGCCACGAAATGATGGACGACGATGGCTACGATCCCGAACATCGTTCATCATCAATGCCACCCACTCACTTCACATCCCGTCTGCATCATCCTCATCAGTCCGCCACCAGCGGACCTCAACCACCACTTTCACCATCATCAATGTTTCGAATATTGGGCGCACATTTTCAATCCTCCATCGCGGGGAATGCATCGTCAGCAGGACAATCACTAGCTTTACCAACATCGTCATCGTCGTCGACATCATCTCCGCATCCTTCGAAACTTTTCATCAATGATTCACCGCATTCGCTCACAACCAGTGGCGTCGCTATGGTGGGACCACAATGTCCGCATTGTGGAAAAATTTATTCCAATGTTAGCAATTTGCGACAGCATGTTCGAAATGTACACATGTCCGTGGATAAGTCACTGTGGCACACGTGCCCCACGTGTGGAAAGAAGTTGAAGACAAAACATTACTTGATTAATCATCAGCTGCAAGCGCATGGTATTCACCAACGATCGTCGACTAGCTCCAGCAGTGGCGGCGGTGGAAATGTGTAAACAAAAAATTTAGGGAAACAAATTAGAGAGACAAAGAATAGAGTGTACGTCTTGTTAGGTTGTTTTGTATTTATTTGATGACAATAATTATGTCTTGCCAAAGTTTGCGGTTAGTTTTGATTTTCACGAATAAGAGCAAAAATAAGTTTCACCAATTAGAAGAGATTATCAAATGGACTTGTTACAAGCGCAAATGAAAATTTCAACGAAGCCATATTTGACTTGAAAGGATAAACTAGTTTTTTTTTCTAATAATAATTGTACGGAAATATTTGAGATTTTATCTTACGGGTTACTAGAATTAGGTAATTGGCAAGTTTAACCAATCGAAAAACTTTCTAAAAATCGTGAAATGTTCATTAATTGTCCAAAAAAGTATGTGAAGTTTCACCAGCGGATTCAGAGAGAGCAAGATGAAAAGGTTTTTGAACAGGAACCAGATTTTCTTTATGAGAAAAAATGAGTTGAGATGAAATCCTAAATAACAGTTTTGCTTTTCATTTTTTGTCTCGTATTTTTTAATTAATGAATACAGCTTACGGTTACAATACGGTTAATTATTATTGGAGGAGCACAAGAGAAAAAAAGTAATTTTTCACCAATAGCAATTTTTTTACCACCAATGAGTAAAACTTTTATTACAGTAGTAGAGGCTACGGAATATACTTACACTTTATAACACGTTTTTTTTTAGAAGATTTTCGTGTTTTCTAGTAAAGTGCTGGTTAAACTGAAAACAAAACTAGAATAATGTGTTGGTGAAACTGGAAAATTATGAGAAAATCCCGTTTTTGTTGACGAAATAACTGTGCTCTGGAAAGGAGGTGTTAATGGATTTTTCGAAGATACTACGGGGGTAACTTTACATTTCACCAATGAGTCAAACTTCAACCGAAATTTTCATGTTACTATTTCCCTTTTAGACAGGAGACATTTTTATCCAACAACTGCTTTGGTTAAATCTTTTCGCATTCTATATTCTACGTTTCTTAAACACTTGCACTGGTTAGGAATAAAGTTTTTTTGATCATGGAAATGCATAAATGTTTTTCCCTCATGTTTCACCAATAAGTTACAGTTTCACAAACCAGAAACGTTGGTGAGGTGTTATCTCAAATTAAAATTTCACTTTTTACATAAATAAAACTTCACCAACGTCGTTATTTATTGTGTATTCAATTCTGCAGTGGGTTATAATAGAACTGAAGTGGAATATATTTTTACATGTTCTGGATCAGTATTGAAAGTTTATACTTGACCGTTACCGTAGTTAGATCATCTCCTTGGCATTGCAATCTCAATAGGCGTGATAGGCTGAGTTAAGCAGGAATTGCGGGGAGAATTCTTTAAGTTTATACATATATTTTTCCTATTAACCAACACGCGTTATTGTAGCTTATAATCTCTATCTATGTATATCCAAGCTTTCCTTTGAAACTGCCAACAATTTTGGACCTTGCGTAAGATCTTCGCAATTTTTGATTAATTTTTTTGTTTTGCTAAATCATCATTTTTGCACTTTGTTTGCAAATGTCATGCACTCATTTTCTCGTTATCTTTTTTGTGTATGTGTAAAATTGTTTGTTAGTGGCCTTGGTCTTGTTCATAATTTCACACACTTGTAATAATTTTAATTCAAATTTCATACCTGTCTTTTGTTGTTAAACTGAAATTCATTTTTTAATGATATAAATATAAAATTTAATTTTACTACTCAATACGACCGTGATCTTAGATCTAAATGCTTTTTTTCTTAACATTTTAACGATAAAACAATTTAAAAAAAAGTTTAAAAAATATTCCAAAATTCAAACAAACAAATTATTAAAATAATTGGCATATACTTTAATTCGGCTCCTGACACGACGATTAGAACTGAATTTGTAATTATTGGCCTCCTCCCTTGAAGACAAAAAATGATCTACACCAACGAGGAAATATCTTAAATCTGGAAAAAAATAGTTACTAAAAATGTTGCCCGTAGAGTGCATATTAACTTAAAATTATTTTAATAATTAATTTAAAGTAAAAAAAAACTACACGGAAAATGGAAGCTGTTGTTGAAATGTTGGTGAAAAAGTGTATATTCGATTGGATGACATCAATGCATACACATCAGAAACATCGGAATCAAATTTTAAATTCTATTTGATGATGAGTCAAAATTAAAATCGCAATTCAGTTCTGTTGTTGAAATCGTTGTTGAATGATGCGAAAAAAAGAAGAACATATAGAGATCAGGGTCGGATATGTGCTCGTACATCGATATATAGTCAAATTTATATAATATCACGAATGCATTTAAAATTAAAAGTATATAATCAAATCACCTGTACACCACCCTTTTAAACAAAATTGGCATTGTTTATTTTCCAAAAATATATGAAACATGATCCGTTATATACATATAAATACATATTTTCATCAATTAATCCATATAATGGATAATTTAAAAAAAAATTAAACGTAAACGCAATCCTCCCTTCTTGGCCGATTGCAGATGTCACAAACAATTTCGGAACAATCTCCATCAAAAAGGAGGAATTAGTCATCGATATGTCACAACAAACAATCAATTCACTGAAGCTGCCTAATCTTAAAAATCATCATCGTAATTCAAATTGTGCCACTACACCAACAACACCATCACCTAGTACAGCCATAACAACAACAATAAGAACAACCACAACAACATCATGTGACGATAATTTTGCCTCGCCTTCGCCGGCTCCGTCAACAGCCTCATCAACGGGCTCATCAATAGTTTCATTATCTCATAAATTGAGCCGTCTCAAGAATAGCACAAGTCCGACTCTAATTGCCGCATTACATCGCGACAGTCACCAACAACAATTTCAACAACAACAACAAGCTCATCAACAACAGCACAATCTGTTTAGTCGTTTTCACCAACATTCGAATTTCGATGACGATCATCATCAACAATGTCTCGAAGATTTGCAAACGCAACATCATCATCATCAAATGACTGCCAATTTATTGATGGCACAATCGATTGCATCGCGTGAATTGGAATTATTGCATCAATCGGCGACATCTGCGTCGAATTCATCGACAACGCCGACATCGGCGGCAACGGCGGGAACGAATCATTCAACAACTGCAGCCGCAGCTGCATGTTCGGGACTTTTTTTGTTACCCTGTCCGTTGTGCGAAACGCCACTGGAGCCACGACTTTTTCGTCAACATTTGGATCGACACTATCCGCGTGATAGTCCGATTTGTCCGGTTTTGCAATGCGGTCGACGTTTTGCACATCCTAATTCGGTGCGCAATCATATGAGGATTAAGCATTCGAGACAGTGGACCAAGATGAAAGCGATGCGTTCGTCGGGAGGTCCTTTTACCGGGATACCGGATTATAAATAATGAAGTTGCGACGGTTGGTGGATTTGTAAGAATATTTTGTATGTATTGAGTGTACGCAAACTGTGGTGTAGATGAAATATGCAAATGCAGAAGAAACAAGTGCTTTAATGTAAATTACACAAAATAATTTTAGAAATTACTGAGGCTTAAGATTGGTAGATTTATGGTTCAAATCTAATCCTATCGCGTTCCTCTAGGTATTCGGCGTTATTCAAGTAGGTACTATCAGATAAGATTCAAAACTCTGTCCTAAGAAAGATTCTTTTAAATCCTCCTCAATTTCATCCAAATATTGTCCGTACAAACTGTTTGGACCTGCAGCTCCTTCATAGAATTGGAACTATGTACGTCTAGTGCACGTGCACATTCCTCATAACTCGCCTCTTGCATTTATAATAACACAAAAGCTATTTTAGCTTGGTTTCTGTTTTTTGAAAATTTTGAAATTCAAAATGAATTGTAAATGCTTTTTCATGATTTTATACAATGGAACCACTAAAACCGTCTTGTGAGACATTTTTAAAAATGCTAGTGGCAGCTACGGATTCATAAATATCTCCATCTCCATATTACGCCCTATTGGTATTTTTCAATTAGGGCTCTCTCTTTCTCTCTCTCCTAGCCACTAGTGGGGCATGGCGCAGCGGATTTCGGAATGTACATTACTCGCACTTATATCCCTTTATTCCTTCTGTCACCAATATGAAGATATTGCTTTCATTTCAATTTTTTTCATCCTTCTCCCCATCAGCTTAGCCAACATCTCCTTTGCAATAAATGTCCTTTTCGGGGGGCAACTGAAAGTTTTTTTTTGTCTGTAGTGTCTAAAAATCTATTTCGATATTATCAATACATACAAAAAAATGCAACGTTTTCACATTTTTATTGCTTCTGCAGAAAATGTTTGTTGGCTAGTATCCAACATTAACTCGCCTAAACTAAAAAGTGCACAGACAGTGAGATTTTTTTTTTGTCTAAATTTAGTGAAAAACCCCCTAACTACAGAATATTCTACACTGAAAATGAAAAAAATTCCGATATGATTTCAATTGGTCCGTTTTGTGTGCGGAGAATGAGGATGTGCAGTGCATCCTGTGAACGGGTACACCACGTATATTTTTTTTATGAGTAACAAAGCGTGCATATAGAAAACACCTAAATAAAAAAATCTAACGAACTGAATACCAGCTGCACCATTTTCCCATGAATAGAATATATTTTATGCCCAAAACTATTGCACATTTTTTTTTTTAATTTTCCAAACCGATTTCCACAGTTTATTTTGCTCTAGTCCTCCCGGACCTGGCCATTTTCAATACCATATCCATTTTTTAGGCTTCTGCTTAAACTCTCTGTGTAGGCATAGCTACACACAACATTGACTGTGAAAATTTATATATTTTTCACATTCTGTGCGAAATAAATTGTTAACAGAATAGAATTTTTTTCTAGTATTTTTTTTTCCATGGTATCTGTTTTTGTTTCGGCTGATTGCATTTATACAATACATAGATGTAGGGGGTTGACTGGAAGGTGTGGCGGCGATTTAGTGCAATGCAGAAGAGTTCAAATATTTCCTTTACGTATATACCAATTGCTATTGATTTTGTTTTTTTTTTTTTGTAGTGTGGAACAAATTCCAGATCTGGTTCCTAAAATTTAAAAGCAAATCTAGCAGACTTGAAAATAATTCTAAAATACATCTGAAACTGTCGTTTGGTTGCTTTTCGTTTGCATATGGCGTTTGATAAAAAGTACGACTTAAAAAGGAAACTTTAAATCAATAAAAAAAACTATCAGATAAAATTATAGAATAATTTAACTGGAAAAATAATGAACCACGTAAAAATACGTGCATGAAAATCTGCAGTTAATGGAAAGTATAAACAAAAGCACTGATTAAAAAAATTACATTTAAGCTGCTTCACTATTAATGCATTGACATTATGCAAATAATGAGCCAACAAATATATAAATTTAACGTAAATTGCTTCATAAAGAGAAAAGAAAATATATGTAACAAAAAACATGCATAAAAATAGCGTATTGTGATTACTTATATTATAGGATAAAATACATAACTACCTATAATCTATGGCAAATGTATAGTAAGCTAGATAGAATCTAATATGTAGATATATTTAAGATATTAAGGTATATATAGGTATATATATAATAATTAAAAATTATAAATATGTATCTATATGCATAAAATAACAAAAAGAAAAATTGAACAGTATTGACTTAGATGTGCCTAAGCGAATTAACATAATAATGCGTAACATGTAAAAAAAGAATGAAATGCATAACGAAATAGTTCTGTACGTAATATTACCTATTTATACATATATAATAATATATAATTGACAAAATGTTTATATAAGTTCCTGAGTTTGTATACTAATGCAACCTTCATTAAGAAACACGAACAGCATAAAAGCTCAAAATGCAAAATGTTTCGTTATAAATTTTCAAAAACTCAGATACAAGCCCATGAGGACGAAATGAAAATTTTAGATTTTGGTGAATTCATGGTTATTCTAAAATATACCTACTATTTCTGCCTTGTAAAAAATATCAGTTCTTCTAAATATTCGAAATATTATTGGGAATTACAATTACTATCAATTAGGCCGCGAGTCCACATTTATCTTAAATTTAGTGAATAAAAGACATGTTTCCACAGCACATTTTTCACGGGATACATAAATGCAAGTTTTTCGCCCGGTGAACATAATACTTAACCATACCTTAACCAAAGAAAGATGATGTCCTTTAAAACCATTTTATTTACGCACCAGGCAAAAATGTGTTTTTGTTATGTGTTGCGTTTCTCTACGTTATTTTGAGTTCTTGCTACCTACTGTGAATGAATCACTCATAAGCAGGGCCGTTGCTAAGGCGCAGCGCCCGCTCTAGCGTTTACGCCGCCCCGGGCAAGAGGACAATTTTCCGCCCCTTCAGTGCTATACCAGACAGATTTATATATTTGATAGAATCGAGTGATTTTTGCATAAATCGGATATTAGCGCCCATTTATGCCCCATAATCCAATGCCGGAGAGAATAGTCCCGGCTCCGGATCCCTCCCCTTTGAAAAGCGATCTACGCTATTACTTGGTCGTTGTAACAGCGAGTAATGAGTAGATTTTTTTCCAGTAATACACTTAATACGTTTAGAAAACTTAGGCTCTGTTACTGTGTTCAGTGGCCTTCATCTTGTTGAAACCCACCACCTATATAGCTCACAATTTGTTCTCTGAATGCTAGATGATAAACGATATCGGGCGAATTGAAGTTTAACTCTGTGCAAGGTGGATGAAGGTTATTGAAAAAATAGTATTTAAAATGGTGCCTTTGGCCATGGAACTTCTCACAGAATAGTTTTTTTTAAATGATTTTATGTGCTGAGTGTTTATAGTGCGATTCATTTATTTCTCTGTCATTCAACGGAATAAACAAACAAATATAAACATCATTTTAGAACTTCATTAGTGGATAACTGAGCGAATTGTACAACTTTTTTTTTTGGGAAAAGACCGGGTGCTAGGAAAATTGAGGCAACTTATACAAAGCATTTTAGGATTCCGAAATGGAGCGCCTCGTACCAATCGTGGGTTCTTCAAAGCTAGGCAAGGACTTTGCCCAGTGGCGTAACGTATGGTGTTCTATGTGTTCGGTAGGAAACGGGCCCCCAGTCGCCAGGGGCCCCCAACACTGTAAGTCCCTTTTTCCTAGACAATGAAAAAAGATTTAAAATTTCACTAAATAAAAAAATCCGTAAAGCAGCCGCAAAAATCAGCGTCCTGTTTTCCTAAAAATCAGCCCTAAGGCATGCGTTTCTTCAGTTTCGTTTAAATTCACCAATAGAATTGCATGGTTATTTATTTCCAAAATAAACTAACTACGAATTAGTATACATTTTGATCGGCTTCGAAAGGTAGCAACGCAAGCCAGTCTGTTGTGTTACATACTCGTATTAATTTAAAAATTTCAAGGCTTCACATTGATAATAGTTTGAACTTGAACAATTCAAAATCTTGGATAATTCGATCTTTCCTCTCGGTCCCTAGAATTTCCCTTAGCAAAGCCACTCTATTGCAAACTCGGCGAAAAGGGGATATCTGCTTTAGCAGTAAACAACGCGATTCGTTATGGTCACATGATATGTACAAAAATGTTAAAAATTAAGGATTTAAGGTTATTCAAGTACCTCAATCGATAATCGCCCTTACAGGTTGATCGCATTAACCGGACCTACAAACAAGCGCTAACTATACTCGTAAATTCCAACTCTGGAACTGACATGGGCTTACGCTTCCTAAATTAACACCGCAATAGACATAAATTTCCTTTTTAGTAATTTCGTATTCGCTTGGCTATATCAGTTTTAAACCTAATATACTTTCAAATTATTGATCGATTTTCTTGAAAAAAAAATAATTCTGAATTCGACGCATCTAAAAATTGTGTCTCCGCTCCGATTTATTTTTTTCTTTTTATCGGGTATACTTCGTATAGAAACCCAGAGCCGTGCGAAGACAATTTGGCGCCCGGGGCAACATTTTGATCGAGGCGCCCCACATCATCATATCTCTTTAAAACTAAACTCGACATTTTTTAGCAAACTACATATTTAAATTATTTATACCCCCATACGATAATAAAATTGATTTTTTCACTGAAAGTAACTAAATTAAAATTCATTTCATAATGAAACTCCTTGCAGGTCACATTAATTAAACAATGATCTGTATACTCTTGTAATTTTCAGTCTTCGTTTTACACTTATTTTCATGTTTTGTGCTGTTGCTGTTGAACAGCAGCGAAGCTGTCACCCATTTACAATGCATTGTGCTGTGCTGCTTTCTTTAACGAGTCTAATCTGTTTCAAGCATTAGGTCGTAATCCTTCAAATACAATGACCAAGCAGAAACAGCGATAGTACACACACAATTTAAATTACTGACAAAATGCTGTTCAGGAAAAGCAGCATTTTGTCAGAACTTAAAATGTATAGTGCTACCCACTTTGACAGATGATCCTCCTTCCATTCTAATTCAAGCATAAGATGTAAATTTTTAAAATGGAAGTATGTATTATAAATTTATAAATGCTGCAAATTTGGTGCCAATAACATTTAGAATTGAAATGTTAGTAAATGTATTGTAATTAGCGTGTAAATTGGGAAATCCGCTCTGAAAAAAGGATTTCTGAAATTGACAAACATTTTTAAACGCTGAACTGTTTTGCCGTCATATGTATTGTGTGATACATATATTAAGGCGGCTCCAGACCGACCGGAGTGTGGCAAACACCGCACAAAAGATTCATACGAAAAATCGTGCAGCAGTGTGGTTGGGCGACTCCAAGGTATCATTCTTGGAACCGGTCTATTGTGCGGTGTGTGCCACACTCCGGTCGGTCTGGGGCCGCCTTTAAATAACTTTCAAGGCAAAAATATTCCTCACAATTTACAGCGGAAGAACTTTAATATTCACAGTAAAGTATGGGCTTAAAAATGTATAAATGCATGTATATGATAGTTTAAAGGACAAAAATTTACTTCTCTAAAAAAAATGTTATGGTGCCCTTTGGTCACGGCGCCCGGGGCAAGTGCCCCCTTCGCCCCCCTCTTCGCACGGCCCTGTAGAAACCTGAAAACAAACTAGACAACTGTGCAACCCTTCTGCCCTACTGGGGTCTATGGTTAAAGCCTGGTGTTCACATGCATCCTTTCAGAATTATCATTCTTACGGGCTAGTTTTTATTTTTTAACTTATTACTTGGCTCTAATTTATTTTATAGCTTTTTTTTACAAATAAATTAAAAATGAAGGGTGAACCAGATTTTTATGTTACGTCCAGTTCCGAATAAATGTCCAGAATGCTTCCGTGCCGGACACCTGTCAACGTTGGTCTAATGGAGTTTGTATGTAACTGCTCAGATGGCACGGCACGATACGGAAGTAAAATTTCACAAGAACGCTTCGGAACATAACGTAACGTAAGCGTTCTGTTTCGCACTTTACATAGAAAGTCAAGTTCCATTGAACCTCAATGACATTACTCGTTTTTCTATTTGTTAAACAAAATTACTAAAAGACAAATTTAGTAAAAAGAAATAAACAACAACCAAACTTATTAAATTTTTTTTTTCGCTTTATGAGCGCGCTCCCCTAGATCATTTGATAAATCAAGGAGAAATATTTTTCATGTTCTTCTGTCTTTTTAAAATATTTCATTCGAGAGAAAAATTATAGCCCATGGACATTTTTTTTGGCTGCCCGCTTATTATGTAGCTGCTTCAGTTGTACAATATTTTAAGGCGATCTGGAATATGCTGTATAAACTACACCAACTTAAATCGCATCAAAATGCACAACTTCGTTATGAGAAATGGGACTGAGTGAAGTGTGTCCGCTTGAAATTGAATTTATCAAAAACACACAGTAAAATATGTATTCCTAAAGCTTCATCAAACTACTGGGGCTACTGCATTGGCATGCAATGATCACGATAATTTCCACACCTCTGCGAAGGATTTTATTTTTTGTACTCATGGCTCTGTATCTCCTCAGCTGCTCTTACATTTTTTTTTCTTTTGAACCGGAATAATTTATGATAAAAACATGCCTATATTATAAAATAAAATAAATTGAACTGAGTACTGTTTCAACTAAACACAAAATATAAAACATAATTATTAAAAGAAAAGTACCACGCATTAGTAATATATTTATATAAGCATATATATACATGAGCGTATATATAAAATGAGGTTCCTACTAAAAAGATACATTATACTCAATATATTATTAATATATAAAAAAATCCAAAAAATGACAGATTTTCACAAAAAAAACTTTGATTTGTTGGTTTTATGTTACACGAAAGAAAAAACACAAAAATGTACGTTATTTTCATAAAAATGAAAAAGAAAATATAAGAAAAGATATATAATCGAGAAAATATTTAGTTTCCTTTACTTAGCACTTAGTACATGCAAAATAGAACATTTAATAGAGAAAATATTAATAATGTCCACCTTTTTTTTCTCTCATTACAGTATCTCGTCGTATGCATGAAATGCGTGTCCGTGCAACGGATCCCCGTCCATGTCCGAAATGTGGTAAAATCTATCGTTCCGCCCACACATTGCGCACTCATTTGGAAGACAAACATACCGTCTGCCCCGGCTACAGATGTGTCCTATGCGGTACAGTGGCAAAATCACGAAACTCACTACATTCACACATGTCACGACAACATCGTGGTATTTCAACGAAAGATCTTCCCGTCCTGCCAATGCCAAATCCATTTGATCCTGAATTGGCTTCCCGTCTTCTGGCCAAGGCTGGTGTGAAAGTATCGCCGGCCGAACTGAGAGCACGAGCCTCACCAACGAGTGGTACACGACGCGCTGATAATAAGTTGGATCTACGCGGTCAAGATGATGACGATGACGATCCAGAAGATTTGACTACGGGTAGCAATAATAATAATCACAGTTCCAGTCGGTATAGTGACGGGCTGTTGGGTTACGGTCATCCGAATACGACTATTACAAGGATTCCGCATGATGCTATGTCGCAGAAGAGTTCGGACGGGTTGTCGTCAAAGGATCATTTGGGAACACCATTGCCGCCGACTAGTGGCGCAGCGGGACATTCGTTGTTGGATACGTATTTGCAGTTTATTTCGGAAAATCCGTTTGGTAAGTTTTGAATAATATTCTCCAAAATTAACCATTAATTAAAACATTGTTTTTTTCTTCCAGGCTTATCTATGACACAAGAACATGCAGCAGCTGCCTTACATGCGGCCAAAATGGCACAACTCAACGCAATGGGTCACGGTCTGGATAAAATCCCACCAGGACTTTTGCCACCACATCTCGATCTCTCGAAAATCTCCAGTCATAACAATGTCGAAATTTCACGACTAACACAGAGCAGTAGTAGCGTCGGCGGCGGTGGTGGTTCGGCATCCGATGGCCGTAGTAATAGCTTGACTATTGAACCTGCTTCGAATCGACATGATATGTCACCGTTGCGACAACATACGGCCACGCCACTTTCAAACAACGGACCGGCCGACATACGTCGTGGCGATTCGTCGGAACCAATGGATTTGGGTCTGGACAATAATCAGTCGGGCAGCAATAATGACGGTGCCAATTCCGATGGCGAGGATGCCAACTATTCGGAAGATGAAGGTGTTCATAATACATGAATAAGAAATTTACTAGTTACACGATTTATTGATAGTTACTTAAATTGCATTAGATGAGACTTGACATGTTGAATTAGTTGAATTGGAAGAATTTAATAGATTTATTAATGTAAGGACAAATTGATCAGAAATAAAAAAAACCGGACGGACATGAGACAACAACTGTTACAAAAAGTGATGGACAAAAAATATTAATTTTAATCTAAAATAGAAAATCGACATTATTATATATCCGACAAAAGGTAATTGTAAATGTCACAGAAAACTCGAAAGCCTTATCTTGTATACCAATACGATGAAAATTTACCATCAAATACTTAAAGAACATATACTAAAAAACACGTCATACGAAACACAAGCGATTTGAATTATATTCGGACATCCATTGTATACGCAAAAGTTTATACGATTTTCAAAAATCATAATCATCCGATGAATTTGATTAGATTTATTGCAATTTGAATTTATATTGGATATTTATTTTAAAAAAATGTTAGGAAGAAGAATAGAAATAAAAGCACAAATACTATTGCTAATCGAAAAAAACGTTAAAATATTGGAGTACATAGAAATGTATCGCATAAATATAATAGAATACTCATACGCAAAATCTCCAAACAACATACATGTGAATAGGTCTTAAGATAAATGTAGACTTTAGTGATAACTGAATATAGTGTAACCAGCAAGTGAATACATAGCCAGTTTGCTACCTACTTATATAAAAAAGGACATACCGAACAAACGCAAAGTTAAACTGAATTCGTCACTGTAAAAATAGGACTACAAATAATACAAATAATAAAACGGGTTTTATATACATACATATAAATAATACTTAAAGTAGTACATGCACATAAAATAACTGAAAAAAATGAAAATAGAATCCTGTTTGTGCCATTTCGTATAAATATATACATAAAATACATGAAAAATATTTAAATGACATAAAAATTAAATACATAATAAATATTATACACTAAATAAGCATACAAATTGAAGCAATACATGTCTTAAAATTCTGACTCCTATATACAAGTGCAGATAATCAGATTTACCAAGAAGAAGAAGAAAAACCGAAAATTAAGTGATTTCTACCACATTTACCTCCTCAAATATTTAAATAACAATTCTTTAAGTTCTAGAGATTTTTTTTAAGAGTAGCCATCGTAAACTCAGGAACGAATAATCGCATACATGTAACAAGCAAACAAAATAAATGTGATGTAATAAGAGCAAATATTTACCTCAAAACGATCACACAACTCAGAGAGTAAGAAAATTCCTTTACATAAGTCAGATAAGTAATTTCTATCCAAAAAAAATCAGTTCCTTGTGAGAATTACTAATTTAATGGGTACACACACAAGTGTCGAAACTGTGTACGCATTACATCACAAACGTATCACATTATACACAGCAATAATAATAATTTATCCGTAAACAAGCATGCAATCCGAATACATTTTTTTCCAAATCCACATGTGATAGCTCAATTATTTTTTTTATTAAATACAAGATTATCTTTACTCTAATACCACATTAAAAAAAAACTAATTTTAATAAAATTAACTGGACAACATCCCGTTAGCTTTCAAGAGTACAACCAATTCTAAAATCACAACCCCTCACATTAGACGAATCCCACTGCCGTGCTTTAATACATTAAAAATATTTTATTTAATTTTCGTTTACACATCACTGCTTAAAATCTTGCCATTATCCTCCTTTAGTTCGTATTCTAATATAATTTTTAGCTTTTACACAGATTGACACCTCAAAACGGTCAACAAATCAAAATAGAGTCAAACTACAATGCCCAGTTAGTAAAGTAGTTCTGTACACATAAGAAAATGTGAAAAATTGCCATAAACGTAGTTTAGTTGTCATATTGCAAATATATGAGTACTTCAATCAACAGGAAAAAATATCACAGAGGATCCTAACAGATTCTAAATTCGCGGTTGATGATGGTTATATTTGCAATTCATTTTTTTTAAATTTCGATTTAAAAGTCGAGATATTTTGAAAATTCATTTTTTATTTCGTATGTATGTATTGTATATAATGGTACTTCGTATAAAGAAGATTTATTAAGACTTTATTTAATAATATTACTTTTAAGTTATTTCACTCATTATGGTTAGGCAAAACATAACCATAAACCTTAATTTCTTAATATAATAAGACATTAAATCTCTAAATACCTCAATCAATCTCAGTTATTTTTTTTTTCTAAACCGAATACATACAATTTAAGTCATTCTTTAACATAAAAAGAATCAAATGAAACGAATACCTCCTAAACCTACTATAAATGCTAAGAAATATACAAAATCAACACATATATATATAATATTCTATACATATATAGAAATGCGCATTAATTTTGCAAAGCGAACAAAAACATTTTACCAGAACGCACGACATAAAATCCCAACTAAACTATTCACATACATGTCTCATTTAAACATATATATGCACAACAAATACACACTCACACCTCTTGGTACTACATATATATATTTATACTTAAGTTTGCGTATTTTAGATAATTATTTTTATTTTTAAAATATACATACCTAGGATCTAGGCAAATGAAACGTGTACACGAAAAATCTCTTTTAAATTTTTCTTAAAAGTGTTTATATATTTTTCTTTTTAATTATTATCTTACGTGCATTTTGTGTAATATAAGAGATATTATATATTATCCGTTTCGTACTCATTTTGATTTACAAATACGACTTTTATAAGTTTAAAACTAAACACACACAAAAAAAAAAACAAAACAATGAAAAGAATGCTTCCTTTTGTTCAAAATTCTAAATTAATTTTAAATTTTAATTGAAAGTGTATATTATTTGATATAAGAATGTATTAAATTAAACAAAAAACGATACAAAACAAAATTTTGAGTTAACAAAAAAATTACAAAAAAAATTAACACTTTTTCATTTTGATTGTTACGACATATGCGATGAATCTCAAAGAACTTCTTTATTAAATGTGAATTTGAATAATGCGTAAGACTATAGAGAGTAATGGAGAATTGAAAAATGTCAAAGCAAAAAAAAGAAGTAAAGAAAAACAATTAACTTACACAAACACGAAAGTCTACCTCAAGATTAAAATCAAAATATTTTTTTTATTATATTTTTATTTGTAACTTTATTTTGCCTTAGTGTTATGTTTATATGTGAATTTTTTATTATTATTATTTTGAAAATATTATATTTTTCAAATAAAAAAAAATATTGAAAACGTTTAATTTTTTTTGCTATAATTTTAAAGATTTCACAGAAATTATTTCTATTGGTCTAGAAATACACAACGATAGTAATCGTTTCGAATGGATCTTTTTGATTTTAGTGTCGTTTAGCCAAATTACATGCTCCCGCTACCAGGGTTAGATTTCGATATATGTAGGGCAGTATGTGAAATTTGGTAGCATTGGTAGGCATTGTCATTTCCAAATTTGCCAAAATCTGTAGGTGCTTATTCATTTTGTTTTTGTTTTTCAATTCATATCAATTGTCGATATCAAACTTCTCCGCTTGCGGCCGAAATGAAATTAGTACGCATGTCAGGTCAGTGTGCAACCAAAAGGAACCACATCGAAACTAGCTATAGCTAGCTTGTCCATAAACCAACCAATCACAGAATACCTAGAAGACCGACAAATGGATTGGTATTATCATTTTTAAAGGCGTCTGCCTGAAAACCCCGCAACTGAGGCGATATCAATGGATGGACCCAAGGCCAGAGGCAAGCTGAGAAAATTACGACTCCTTGGGGCGGTATAAAGAGGCAAGGAAGAAAACTTCTCCGCTGGATCGTCACGAGATTCAGTACGGAATTTAGCAGGTCTGCAAAATAAATAAGCAGCTGCATAAATTGCCCAATTAACTGTAAACCAGTTGCATTGTGATCGGATCAATTAGACCCACCAGGTCCACCTCTAACTGAATGCGGATATCTCCGAGTCATGACATTTCAAATGAAAATGTTTGGCATTCTCCCATGCATCTGGGACATTGGTCATATAGATTCAAACCATCCTCTCGGAAACATCTCCGGTGTTACCCCTAGACCCACCAGCATCTTCAAACCAACCGTAGAATCGCCATAGGATCGCCTATTTTTGACATCATTTTCATTCTCGAGTCAATCGAAATCCCAATGCAAAGAATTAGAAAACAAAAGCAAGCAGCATTAACCCACAATTCACATAAGCCAATTGCGTTTTCTCCAATGCCAACAATATTCTCACGGCAACTTCTCATGTTACTTGTGATCAGCTATTACAAATTGCATTTCAATCCAGGAGAGGATTGCCCTTGTGTCCATATAGCAACCAAGATGGGACATTGGACCAGTCCAACGAGGGTAGGGTAACGTACGCAAAGTGAAAAGTGTTCGGCAAGTTAGATGACACCTGGACTGCGAAACCACCTCTCGCTATTACTTGGCGGGGGCGGCTTCGGCTACTTAGTCCTCATACTGATTTTCTCACTTCCGTCTACCTTCTTCTCTTTGAAGTTCTTTGTGAATGCGAGAACTCACTCACTGCCTCCCAATTATGTTGACCACATTCAATTAACTTTTCCCATAGTTCAGTTGAGTGCACGGTTCGGCAAGGTAAGGTCATTGAAAAGAAAATCGTTTTCTGCGACTCCTTTGTAACATTCTGGCGAGTCATTCAGCTGGAAACGGTGCAAGTTTTGACGGTGTACAGTATAGTTTGTCGTGTTTTCGTTTAATGCATTTTGCAATATCAGCGATGAGAGATTGAGTCCATCTACTAATTATAGCCTGTAGGCGTTCCGTTGGCTGTCCAAGCTTTTTCGAATTTTAAAATTTGCAGGCGTGTCTTGAAGTCGACCACATATTAATCTACGTGTCTCCTCAACCAGCATTCCAATTTTTCGAGCTTAATTTCTGGGCGTTCCTAGAGGAATCTAGTGAAATAGCCCAAATCGGTAGGGCATATAGCCTTTGTCAACAACAATCTCAGCGGTCTCGATGTGACTATATAATCCGGGTGTCCAACGCTAATATCGTGTTGGATGACCCGATTATACCGTGCAATATCTGTCTGGAACATCTATTTTCCGCTAGTCTTCATCTTTGACGTCGATCTTCACTTTGGAACTGCGTATGTGCCGTTACGATGTGATTCTCTTGCCAAATTGGTAAACAGCTCGATTGCATCTACTGTTGACCGCGCCCGTTTAAAGCCGTACTTTCGGTCTGACAAGGTCTTTTTCAGTGACTACCGATAGCAGTACGCTAAAAATGATTCGTTCGAACAGTTTTTCCCAAGGTGTCGGGCAGGAAGATTGGGTGATATGAGCCGCGCTCTCTACAGGTCTATTCGGTTTGAGAAGAAACACCAACCATTGCCATTTCCATGTCTTTGGAACTTTCGGCGAAGCAAGTTTCGAAGACTTCGACAAACTTCTGAGGAATAACACAGAATGTAACATTCAACTTTATTAGGGTTCCTGAAGCTAGCCCTTCTCTAATCCAACGTTTATCATCTACAATACCCCTGCTATGAACCGTGTGCTCCGACGGGCCTTCTCCTATGGCTCATGTAGAGGGGACAGAACCAAGACAATATTTTGGGAGCGGGGTTGAGTACCTTAGTATGGTATTTTCTTCATCACCACCCTATACGCCATTCACCAGTGGTCAGGGGCTTATGTCGCGAGGTCACATAGCTTCCTGCAAAGTTTTGTTTGTGTTTTTGTTTTTTTTTTTCAATTGCGAGCAATCAATAGCATTAGGGTGCTATACTAACTGACTGCATCAGTGCCTAAGCATAGATGCTTACCACCCAGCACTCGACATATGAGCCATGGAAATTTGTTAAAATTTGCATCTTGGATATTGCATATTGCTCCCTCTGTACCTGTACCCCACTGTCGTTTTGATCACCGTTCCTAAAAGCCTACAAATTACGCGGGCTTCAAAGTATTCTCCCGACTAAAGCTCCCGATATTTTCAGTTCACCAGTAGCTTATGCTCTTCTTGTATTGAGCCACTGCACAGATAAGATAAAACTACTTAAGTTATTAATATGTGGCCACTGTTTCTCAACATGAATGCATCGCATGCTATTGTCAGTTCATCAGCGTCTTGCGAATTCCTCTCCTCCACCCAACTGTTAATTAAACATAAAACAGGGTTTCTATGAACGACGCAATAAAGTTGAATAACCGACACCGCATTTTCTCTTCCAAACATGTTAAACGACCCCATGTTTGTATTGGTCGCTCTTCCACAGTCTTTGAGATCAGATCTTTTTGGTAGTGATTCTTATTCGGCTGCAAAAATCTCCTTTAGTGTTTGTTGTTGGGTTCTTTATCATAGGGTGCAGCCTTGTGGCAACACTTGAAGTACTTACTAGTATTTGATATACCGTTCTTCTGCCTACTGTAAGAGATTCAAATTCAATTTAGGTTACCCGCTTAAGATTTTTGTTTTATTATTAGAACAATGTGAAATAAATGTTGGAATACATTGGAAATTTGGCTCTATGTTGCAAAATTTTAAATGTAAATTCAGTTTGGCACAATACAAAGTCTCCAGTGGTTCCCGACCTAACTTGCAAATATATGCGGAGCACTTAGCATGAAAATTAATCACTATACAGACTACCATTTGACAAATGCGCGATACCATTTTTTATTACGAGGCAATTACGTCTAGAAAATAGTGGCTTCCTGAAATCGATGCTTGAAATTCTATTTTATTTTTCTACCTGAAAATTGAGTGGAAAACATCTCATCATGTAAATCGATATGTTAACAAATGAATTTTCTGTGGTGGCTCTTAAATTTTTGACGGATTTCGATTGCAGTAGTAGCTACATACTTGCAAAATTGCGTGAAGATTGCCTTGAAAGACGGCTGTGGTGTTCTCCAGGTTAATTTTCTTTAACCCTCTAATCGTAAATTTGTATTGAGTCTAAATTGTTTCGAGGGAGTTTCGATTTAGGTTCATAATTAGTGCTGCCAATCACAAAATCTGAAATCTCCAAAGCGATATCATTAGGTGTGTTTTTTTGGTTATCCCGTGCAGGTTTGGGTAACGAAACTCCATATAAAAAAAATTCCAGCTGATCCACCTGTCATTTTTTTTATATGAAGTTTCGTTACCCAAACCTGCACGGGATAACCAAAAAAACACACCTAATGTTGATTTAGGTGTTAGATGGAAAACATTTTTGTCATCGGTCCAGAGGAAAAAAGTCACCGAATACTCTTATATGAGAAAATTTCCTGCAGTTTTCTTTTTACTTTTTCAAGAAAATTTCTAAAAAGAGTAGAGTGTGATATGTATGAGTAAAGAAGATTTTTTTCAGTTTTCAAGAGAAATAGCATAAATGCGGAACGTACTTTGGACAAATATACACATCAAATGGAGAACCGTGTAATCCTTCAATATGTATCCTCCCGGTCATTGAAATTCGATGGCAGGGTTTCTGATAGCTCTTATTCAGTACCTGTTGCCTGGTTAGTCTTATAGCATAGAGAAGACACAGACAATATTCAGAAAGCTTTTCCATTGTATTGAATGGAATTTTTGTTAATTTTGCATAGCTAGGCCATATTTGTCTTGCTTATGCCATCATCTTAAATTGAAAAAATCATTGCGCACTTTCATCCAACAGCGTACATAAGCAAAAAATAACATAACTATGCAAAATTAACAAAAAAACAATTCAATATAATGGAAAAGCTTTCTGAAAATTGTGTGTGTCTTCTCCATGTGATAAGACTAATCATTATATAAGAGTTTTCCGAGAATGGCCCCATGCCTGCTACGACAACAGAACAAAAAGATAATTTGATTTGACATCGTTAGCTTTTGGCTTTTCCAAAGCTGTATAGGAATGCCAAGACCCCGAAAATTTTAACTATAAAATGTTCATAATTGAATATAAACTAGACCAGGGGTGTCAAACTCAAAACTTGGCCTGAGTCAAATATAACTGTCTCCGTACAAATTTCGAAAACTTACTTTTAAACTATGACTATAAATCTGAGTCATTAACGACTTTGGGACTATATCCCTCTTTTGAAAATGTTCTTCTAACAAACTTTTAAACTTAAGGCAAGACAAGACAAATCAAAACGGCAAAATTTTGTTGGTCTATCAGTTATCACTGTTTGTGACAAAACAACTTTGGGAGCCAAAATAGTTGGGCAGAGAGCATAAATGAACTTCGCATAAAAGAAAGAAAAAACAGTTTGTGAGGTAATGTAAAAGAAAAGCATGCACCAGTAAAGCTTAATAAACTAAAATGCATAAAAATTGAATACTTGGGCTGAATTTGTCATGTTTACGAAATTATACATCCGGGTTATTTCAGGATTTTGGAAGATGCAAACGCGAACTATAATGAAACCGTGTCCGATAACCATCACTTTTAGCCAAGCCAACAACTTTTTCCTGAACCGAATTTCGGGACGAAACAAAGAGTTTCATATTTTCCCGCACAAAAAAAAGGCCGCCTTAAAGAAATGTACCTCAAATAACCGTCAATATTTAGGCGTGCATTAGCGACATCTTGAGGAATTTAAGTAAATTTCACGGACTAAATTTCAACACCTTCAGTTTTGTATTTCTACTCATTTATGCTGATATGTACATTTTTTTTCTTCGTAATTTGATCATAAAACACAAACAGCTTTGATATTACGGTGGAATCATTAAAATGTTACAAAATATGGTAGTTTATGAACTTTTGAAAAGAGTCCCGTACACATTAAATTAAAATAAATATTAGAGAGTTTTACATTGTCGTTGCAAATATAAAGACATAGTTTGACATTTCCATACAAATATATCGCTTGTCGACAATACGCAAAACAGAATTCCACAATTTTGCATGTCCGAAGTAGGAATGGGGCTATAATCACGACAAATAGTTTCCTCAATTTCGACTATTTATAGAATATCTAATATACGGAAATACACCCATGCCTACTTGGAACATGCAAAATTGCGGTTTAGTGATTTACGTATAGTCGGCAAGCAAATTTTTGTATGGACATAAATGTCAAACTATGTCGTTATATTTAAACGACATGCTAAAACTCTCTATTTTTTTCTTTACTTTTGTGCAATGTGCAGCACTTGTTTTTCGATGAACTAAGTCAATTCTCATATTCAACTCATCATCAAATCCGAACATCCCATTCAAACCAAAAGTAGTTGGTAATATGGCATCTCCATAACGAGATTTTATTGGTTTGGTCACTTAAAAATTTGTAATTTAATTTAATGCCGAAGGCATCCTAAGGAGTTGTCTTTTTCTGCAATGGAGGCTTGGTGAGGGCAGAAACTGCTCTAAAACTTAAAATCCCCTTTCGATATTTTTTTTTAACTGGATTTAACTGTAAAGTCTTTGAATTAAGTAGTATCAAAAATAAGTGAAATTCGCACAGTGGTTTTTAGTACGTAGCGGAAAAAAATAGGTTTCTACCAAATTTTCCATTTCATTCAAAACAAAACAACCTTTATAATTTCAAATGTACTCTAATCACAAAAATTCAATACTATCCGACTGCTATTAAGTACCATCTTTTGGTTTTTCTATTAAAATAAGTCCAAAATTCTAGATAAATCGAACAATGTGATTTTGTAAAAGAAGACATACGTCAATGGTCAAATTTCAGCACAATTTCAAACTGCTATAACTTATGAACTGAATCTAAAATACAAACAAATTCATGTTCAAGAGAAAGTAGTTACCACATACTTTAATTATTTAAATCCAATAAGTTTTTCTATGATTATTTTAAAATTGAATTTAAAACCCGCAACCTTAAATCCATTCACACCAGAGTGATTTTTATACCCTTCGCTTATTAAGCGAAAAGGGTATATTAACTTTGTCATGAAGTTTGTAACGCATTGAAGGAGGCATCTCCGACCATATAATAAGTATACATATATGATCAGCATAACATGGGGAGTCGATTGGGCGATGTCCGTCTGTCTGTCTGTCTGTCTGTCCGTCTGTCCGTCTGTTGCTACGCGTTTTACTCGGCCAATTTAAAAGCTATGGAGCTGAAATTTTGTACACATGCTTCTTTTTGTTGCAGGCAGTTTGTATGTTTGAATCGCTAAAAGCCGACAAGGGGGTCGTGGGGCTGCCATACAAACCTACCCCCCAAAATTAGGTTCTTCTTAGAAAAACTTTTTTATTTATGCACCAATTTCAATAAAATTTCGCACAAATGTGCTTTCATTGCTGACACATAACATATGTACGAATAGATCAAATCGAACAATGGGGTCCTGGGGCTGCCATACAAACTTAGTCCCCCGAATTAGGTTCTTCTAAGAAAAACTTTTTTATTTTCTCATCGATTTCAATCAAGTTTTGCACAAATGTGTTTCTAGTGATATCACAAAAGATATGTAAAAATGGACCAAATCGGACCATGGGGTCATGGGGCTGTCATACAAACCTAGCTCCCCAAATTATAAGTTCTTCTAAGATTTTTGTTATTTATACCCTAATTTCAACCAAACTTCACACAAATCTATTTCTATTCATGACTATTCATGACACAAAACATATGTATGATTAGATGGAGTCGGACCATGTGGTCATGGGGCCAGCATACAAACCTAGCTCCCCAAATCAATTTTTTCTAAGAAAAAACTTTTTTATTTGCACACCAATTTCAATCAAACCTCATGGAAATGTATTTTTATTGATGTTACAAAACAATGCAAAAATGAATTAAATCGGACCATGGGGTCATGGGGCTGGCATATAAACCCAACCCCCAAATTAGGTTCTTCGAAGAAAAACTTTTTTATTTGTCCACCAATTTCAACCAAAATCTTATAATTAATGCCTCAAACATACGTAAAAATTGATGGAAAGGCCATGCGTTCATTGGGTTGCCGTACAACCCCCCTCCCCCTTTGGTTAATCTAAGAAACCCACGTCCCCCGCTTCCCCCAATAAATCGTCGCCCCGGCACTTATGTCAAAATTTAAGGAAAAGCATGGAAGCGGGGAGGACTGAACACAAGTCATAGGTACGCCCGAAAAAACTTTTAGCCCGAGGGGAGCGAAGGGTATCCAAATTTCGGCCGCGCCCGAAATTAGCCTCGGTCTCGTTTTCTTTTGCCTTATAAGTCTATTATACATACCGTTGATGCTAAAATTAAACCGAGTTCCGTGTAATAAAAGTATTTTCCGGAGCCCCCTCCCCGCAGACCACCTGTTGAGAAACAGAATGATCTAAATAGTGATTGAAGTAAAATAATCCCCAAAATACTAGCGAGTAGCGATTGAATTGAAGCAAGTTATTACCTAAGGCAATTAATGAACGAACGAGAGAGGTTCATACTTTTCATACTTTTTTTCATACCCTTCGCTCGTTTCAATTTAATTTTTGTTATTATTAAAATCATATTCATAATACTCCAAAATTATCACGAAAATACACAAGTATACTCTTTAACATTACAAGCACTTTATGTATACGGAACCACTACAATGCAACAATAAGTTAGATTTGAAGCAAATAATGAAATAAAAAATATATCACATAAACGGTATACCATAATATACAATTAAATGTTCACCCTTACGATTATACTATAATAGTTGTACATTTAACGTTTTTAATAATAATTTTACCTATTTTCACCAATAATACCTGGTAAATAAACACGGGTGCCTTTAATATATTTATACTAAAATAATATAAATTGCAAATAAATGTACAAGTATAAAAAAATACTATAAATAATTGAATTTAATGCAAGATGTCGCAGAAAAAGAGAGAAAAAAAATGTTACCCATAAGATTGTAAAGTACATAGTTGAAATAGGTACCAGTAACAAGCATTTATGTATAGAAGTAAACATAATTCGTAAAGATAAAGACAGGATATATATTCAGTTCATCGCTTGAATTACGCCAGTATAGATAAATTTTCAATGCGTCTTAATTGATTTGAAATATTTGAAATTTGGTACGTGACATTTTCAAAAGTCCAAAAGTGTAATTCAAATGAAAAACAACAAATTGTATACCTAAGGCGACATACAAGGCGAGAGAGTTCCTATATACTTACATTATACGAAACACGTATGAAATGCATAATAATAAATATCAAATGCATTGTAACATCATAGTCATAGTGAATAAAAAACAGTAAAAATAAATGCAAAATAGCTTATCGAAATCTTCCGAATCGTGATTCCAAATAAGACAAAATACTTCCCAATCGGACTTTCCAGAATCGTTGAAATAACCTAAAACCCAATGGCTTGGCCAAACAATCCAAGGAAGCCAACATTGTTCTTTTAATAGATGCACAGTGTCAAAATAAAATGTCAAACAATGCAATCTCATGGAAAGAATAACCGAGGATTCATTTTTTATGCTCTTGAGTCATCTGCAATAAATTGAACCTGTCCAAAGTACAAAATAAGTTATTCTAATATACACGTATATGGTTTCTGATAAATGTTGCTAAACTATATTCATTCGTAGTCACAGGCCAACCACAAATACAAAAATACCTCATTACCTCCACCCTCAATCAATTAATTTAAGCAAATTTATTGAGATGAAATAAAAAAACGTTTTAATTTTCAAAATTGCATAAAAAAAGCATAGACTTTAGAATATTGTAAATGTTTTAGGCAAATGTTGGAGAAGAAAATTATTAGAATGTAGTTTATATCATAAGTATACTCGTAGTTTAATATATTAATACTGTACAGTGCATACAGTGCATGTCATAGTGGGCAAATTGTCGAAAAACTGTATGGATATTCGTTAAATTGTTCCATCAAACATAAGAAAAAATACGAAAAAATCCAATGCAAATATGCGAAACCATAATAATTAATATAGCTAGAAATGACAAGTTTCAAGGCAAAAATATTAAACCGTAAACCCTGCTAGTAGAATAGGAGAATCGTGTAATATGTTTTTAGGAAAAAAACCGCATACAAAATGATAACAAACACTGAAAATAAACGTTAAAATAAACATTTTAATGATTCTTGTTTTGAGCTTTTTGTGATTTATCATTTGACATAAATTGGATGTATAAATATATATTTTTTGTTGATTTTTTATATTGCGGAAAAATAAGATATTTTTTAAAAATATCGCATATATGTATAGTGAAATGTGTAGAATAAAAAAAATGTGCAAACCGAACACAGTGATGGTGTTATACAAACTGCATTATATAAATTATAAAATAAATTGTATTGCTTGGTTAATTTAAAATTGATACAAATAAACATTTTAAATAAATAGACGAAAATGTTTGTTTTCAGAGTGCAGCATATATTTCAGAGCCATAAGTTTTCCTATCTAAAACAAGAAGTGACTAAAACTAAAAAAATAATGGAAGATCATCTTTAAACCGTCCGGATAATTAGCTAAGGGAGATTGTGGGAAAAATTGTATGGACTCAATGTTGGAATCTCAGCACAATAATTAGGATGCAGTAAGTGGTAAGGTTCATCTGCAAAAAGGGAAGATAAGTTATAAATAACCAATCCCTGTGAAGTGACACACTTCAGAAAATAAAATCGAAGTGGATACAAAGAGAAAAACGCATTGTTTGCTTCTGATTGTCGTTCTGAGTGTTATTGAGGTCTTCTTTTGCAAATATATTTATTTATTTTTAATGATTATTAGGCTCAGGGGTAACATAAATTTACATTGACACTTTCTTTCATTTGTCTCGATATAATTTTAATTTTAACTAAGCTTTTCTCAAAACCGCTTTTACTTTCCGTTTTTGGTTGTTGCCGAATCACAGCAGATTACAATCGAGTGGTGCAGTAAATGAACATTTTCTATGAAAATAGCAGTAGATCTACTGCGATTGCAGTGAAGTGAGAACTCGCAGCGTTTGAGTCGGTAAAAATCTGAAAATCGGAAGCAATATGTTTTTGAAAATTTTCCTCACATAGCCAATAAGAAAAGACACACATTTTTGTTTTCAGGTTTTTGCATCGTGAGGGCGTGATTAATATTCCGCGCAGTGGCGGCTCGTGGTGAAAAATACCAGGGGTTCACAAGGAAATATAAAAATGTATTAACTTCGGGAAGAATATAATGTAATTAAATGTTTCATAGTTTGTATTAAAAACGAGACCGAGGCTAATTTCGGGCGCGGCCGAAATTTAAATACCCTTCACTCTCCTCGGGCTAAAAGTTTTTTGGGGCAAACCTATGACTTGTATTTAATCTTTCCCCATTCTTTTCCTTCTGTTTTCGCATAATATTTGATATTGACAAATTCTGTGGCGTCGATAAAACAATATTTGTGTGAGGTTTGGTTGGAAAGTGGTAAAATAAAAAAAATATCTCAGAAAACTTTATTGGGGGGATGCGGGAGCATGGCCGCATAGTACGATTCCATTTGTTTTACTTTTTTTTTGTTTTGATAAAGACGCATTGAGGTTTTTTCAAATTGGTGTAGAAAAAATGTTTCTTAGAAGATCCAAAATGGGGAGGTTGGGCTTGTATGGTAGCCCCATGACTCCATAGTCCGATTATTTATGGCATCAAATGAAATGCACTTTTATGAGGTTTGATTGAAATTGGTGGAAAAATAAAACAGTTTTTCTTAGAAAAATTCAATTTGGGGGCTGGGTTTGTATGACAGCCCCATGACCCCACAGTCTGATTCCATTTATTCTTACATATATTTTGTGGCATCAATAGAAACACATTTGTGTGAAATTTGGTTCAAATTGGTGCACAAATGAAAAAGTTTTTCTTAGAAGAACCTAATTTGGGGGGTTAGGTTTGTATGGCAGCCCCATGACCCCATGGTCCGATTTGATCCATTCTTACATATGTTTTGTGTTATCAATAGAAACACATTTGTGTGAAATTTCGTTGAAATTAGTAAACACATGAAAAAGTTTTTCTTAGAAAAACCAAATTGGGGGGGTTAGGTTTGTATGGCAGCCCCATGACCCAACGGTCCGATTTTAGCGATTCAAACATACAAACTGCCTGCAATAAAAAGAAACATTTGTGCAAAATTTCAGCTCGATAGCTTTAAAACTGGCCGAGTAAAACGCGTAGCAACAGACGGACAGACGGACAGACGGACAGACGGACAGACAGACAGACGGACATCGCCCAATTGACTCAGCTCGTCATGCTGATCATATATATACATATTTTATATGGTCGGAGATGCTTCCTTCAATGCGTTACAAACTTCATGACAAAGTTAATATACCCTTTACTCTACGAGTGAAGGGTATAAAAAAACTAGTCTACAAAAAAGGCAAAAATTCAACAGAAATTATTGTTTTTTTATTACATATTATTCTTCCGCAGACTATTTCCGACTTTCGTCAGCTGGAATGTTCGTTTTCACTCCCGCACAACAAACAGGGAAAACAAAAGGGTTTTCTAAGTCGCACCCACATGGCGAATCTATGGATTTCATTAAATTTTCATTCTGTCAAAATCCAAATCGGCCTGTGGATAAGCCCATTGGACAGACCGAATCCGTTTTTTTTCAGTCACTTGCCCTTGCACTAAAGAAATGACTTCCTGAGTTTTTTATTATAATCTTATTTTCTTTTAAAAGATTTTTTGAAATTTGCTTTAAAGAAATTGACTGTTGCAATTTCATTCATCGCGATTTCAACAGAACAGACGGATGCGGCACAACCTTTCTTCTTTTAGAATTTAGTTCATAGAATTTACAATGCGCTGTGCACAACGGCTTTGTGCACAAGCTCTAGTGTAAATTTTGCACTACCCCCTTGCCCCGGAAACCGCTAAGATATCCACAATTGGAGCGTGTGCTCATCTTCCCAGATTGTGCACCCATCGTGATTGCAGGTTGTTGGTCGCAGTGTCGTGACCATGTCGTATGTGCAGTGAGCACAGTCGGCAGTGTACACACATATATGGGCATAAATTTAGTAGGTGGAATGCATATCTAGATCTAGCTATATCTGTAAATAGAATAAGGGCGTGATGCGGGCTAGATGTGCGATTTGAGATACACATTTTCGATTTGAAGAATTGAATTACGTGTTCTTACGATTTTTTCTCAGGGGGTGCACGAGCACTTGTGCACATATGAGCGAGCCGCCACTGGCCCGCGGAACGTTTAGTATACTCGGGGACATTTCAACAGTTGTCAGTTGTACCGAAAGCCCTTAATTATAAACACCCTGGAATATAAATTGCACACCGTATTACGATTGAAGAAAGCTTGTGCCTTACGTTCGAAGAAATATGTACGTAGGAAGAAACATGGAATCGGAATGATTACTTTATCAGAGAGTTCAATCGAGTAAACGAGTTGGAATGAGTTTATATAGTTCAAATCAAGGATTTGTTTGTACCAGGTTCGGGTAAAACGCGATTTACACTTGACAACGAAATTTATGTTTATTAAGAAATCACTATCGTCTTAATTTATTATACAACTTTAACACTTATGTCTCACACACACGGAGAATCCGAATATATTTTTTTGGATTTTCGCCCAATCATAATCCAAGAAAATATATGATTTTGACGGAACGAGAATAAAAAAAAATGGATTGTGAGCTTAAATACAAATAACAATAAGCTTATTTAATGCTTGTGTTTCGCATCAAATGACTTTTATTCATGGTTTCAATTTTCGTAGAATAACCCTTTTTTGGGTGAACCTATTCCAATTTCCACCACTGTATGTGCAATTATATTAAATTTTTTTTTATGAAATCACTAAATAAAAATAAATTCTCTTATTTACAAATTAATGGGTTGGGTTAGCTGTATTAGTAACAAGAGAAGCATTCAAATCGAAAGACTTAAGCCAGTAACTTGAAAACTGTTTTGTATTATTTGTGTTAATTAGGTAGAACGCTTACTTAGGCCTCCATTACACAGTCATATTTACATATATTATAATATGTATGTCATATGCCTAAGCCAACTCGATTCATTCAGTATACATTTCTAGACTCGCAGTAAGCGAAATCAAGTAGGCTTAAGCATATTATAATAGAAATATGACCAAATATGACTGTGTACTGGAGCCCTTACAATAGTATAGATTTAAGCTGTAAAAAAAATAGGTTAAGAATCAGACTGGGTATTTATATTGGCAATGGGGTATCACCAAACTAATTGACAATACTTATAGATAGGATATCACTGAAAAAATTCGGCTATCTAAAATTAAGAAACTCTTTTCTCATTTGCAAAATTCCTGAATTTAGACAAAATTACTCAAAATGTGAAAATTTCTTCGCGAATCGATCCCATTTTCAAGACCTTCTTTTGAGAAATAGGAAGTAGATTCAAGCCTAAACCATTATTCTCAATTCCAGCAAACAAATGCTTGAGAATAGATTTTTTTGACATTTTCCATGAAAAGCTCGTGGAATAGCTTTATTTTAGCTTTAGCTTATATTGGAGCGTTGTAGTAGATTAGTCAGAAGTGTCTCTGGCGCAGTGGGTAGCGCGTTTGACTGGGAAGACTGGGGTTATGGGTTCGATGTTGGTTGGATGCAAGTTTTTTTTTCATTTTTGTTCAGATTCTCTTGTCTTTTTCATGAGAAAAGTTTGCTTGATTCAAGGTTATTTTTCCTTAAAGCGCTGCAATTGGTATTTCACTTGGATCAGTGTGAATAATTCTCAAATGAAGAGAAATATTTCTTGGCTGTTTTTTGTTGTCTTTTTTTCTTGATTTGAGCCCTATTTTCTTAACTTTAGCAGGCGATTTGGTTCAGTGTGTAGGGCCGAAACGCTTATTTATTCTAATTCTCAGTACTCTTCTAGAGGCCATATGAAAACCTTAATTACAATTCTTATTTGTTTACATTAAATCTTGCAATAATTATTCCTATGCAATGAGATTTATTGAAGAATGCATTCTATTCCAAAATGATATAATAATGTATACATTTATTTCTCACATTATGCAATTGCATGGAACTTATAGTACCAAACTGAAATTATGTATTTGTATTTGTATAAAATTCAACTCATGTCTTATTACGACATTTTAAATACGTTAAACAACTGACTATAAACGGTAGTGCAAACTACATGTTCATCTACAGAAAACAAGCAAACTAAAAACTGCAAACTGCATAAAAATCGTGATTAGAAAATTAAAATACAAATACATTCTACCATACCTACTTGTACTCGTATGTGAATTACAAGACACAGTGACACAGAAAATATGCAAAAATAATCAAACAAATCAATGAATGAATGGATCAGCTTCATTTGGATAATGACATAATTGATGAAGAGGATTCCCGGTTGATAATTTACATTACGCGCGATATTTAATTAATTGTTGAGAACTATGAACCTACTTCCTGCTAGCATTATTCAACTAACCATTTTTTCACGACGAAAACAACGGTCAGCGACTTATCGACTTCGCGAGTGGCAGAAACCTGGTAATAAGCTCTACATGCTTCCCTCATCGACGAATCCACAAGCAGACCTGGAAGTCTCCAGATGAATACACTGTGAACCAGATCGACCATGTACTGATCAGCAAGAGATGGGCTTCTAATGTCCTAGATGTTCGATCCTATCGAGGAGCCAACTGCGACACCGATCACTATTTGGTGAAGACGACCTACAGGTGCAGAATCTCTTCGGTGCACCTATCGAGAATCAACCCTGCCAAGATCTTCGAGGTTGACAATTTGATTGATGATGCCACGGCGGCTGCGTATACAACAGCACTAGAGGAAAAACTGTCGCCCATGCTTGCTGACATCAACAATTTAGGCATCCATGAGTTCTGGGAGGAGCTCAAAGACAGCATCAAGGGGGTCGCAGAAGAGGTCGTGGGCTATAAAGGCCGGCGCAGACGAGCAGACTGATTCGACGACGAATGCAGGGCCTCGATTGAGGCGAAAAATGAAGCCTATCGCCAATACACACAACGCGCATCCCGAGCCAAAAAAGAAAGATATAACGAGCTTCGGCGAGTATCTAATAAGTTAATTAGACGTAAGAAACGCAAACATTTTGACGAGCAGTTACAGCAAATAAACCAAAGATTAGCCAGTAAGAACACTAGACAGGCGTACAAACTTATAAATAATGTTAAGAACGGATATCAACCCAGGACAAGCCTATGTAAGGACAAGGATGGTAACATCATCAGCGACATCGAAAGCGTCAACAAACGATGGGCCTCGCATTTTGAAGAGCTCCTCAATGCACCATCAACATCCCCCGCGGAGCCAGCTCTTGAGCAGTTAGCCGAACCAGGCCCTCCCGTTCTACCCCCAACAGTAGAGGAGGTGAATCTTGCCATACAGTCGCTTCAAAATAATAAAGCGCCCGGCGCTGACGAGATCCCAGCAGAACTGCTGAAGCATGGTGGAACGTGCCTGACCAACGCTATACATGTGCTACTGCTGAAAATATGGAACGACGAGGAAATCCCCGAAGATTGGCGCAAAAGCATAATCTGCCCAATCCACAAAAAGGGTGACAAGCTCAAGTGTGAGAATTACAGGGGCATATCATTAGTTTGTACGGCCTATAAGATATTATCTAAAATTCTTGAAAAGAGAATTAATCCGTACGCAGAACGAATCATTGGCGAGTATCAAGGCGGCTTCAGACCTGGTCGATCAACGACCGATCAGCTTTTCACAGTGAAGCTACTACTCCAAAAGTGCTGGGAATATAACATCGACGTATACCAAATCTTTGTCGACTTCAAGCAGGCATACGACAGTATCGATCGAAGTGTACTGTACAACATTATGCTGAATTTTGGTATACCGGCAAAGTTAGTGCGACTCACAAGGATGACGATGACTAATACCGTCTCGCAGGTCAGAGTGCAGAATCGACTCACTGACCTATTTGAAACTCGTACTGGACTCAAGCAGGGCGACGGGCTGGCGCCGACGCTCTTTAACCTTGCTTTGGAGTATGTAATTCGAGCCATGAATATGGACATCAGCGGAACACTACTCATCAAGTCGACTCAATTAGTAGCGTACGCCGACGATATCAACATCATGTCTCGAAGGTTGGGTGATGCAGAAAGCCTTCTGCATAACCTCAATAACGCCGCAAAGGAAGTTGGACTACATATCAACGAAAGCAAAACAAAGGCCATGATGCAATCGAAAACAAGGACGCCAGCAAATTCAAGCATCACAGTGGGGGACCTTAATATCGAGTATGTAGACAACTTCAACTATCTGGGTTGTAACTTATCAAAGGACGCCAACGAAACCGACGAAATTAAGCGACGGATACAACTAGCCAATAAGACATATTTCTCGGTCCTCCCTATAATTAATTCGAAACTTGCGCACAGGAACACGAAGCTCCGCGTGTACAAAACGATCATCCGACCCGTGCTATGTTATGGCTGCGAAACATGGACCCTCACCCAAGCCTCCGAAATTTTGCTAGACCGATTCGAACGAAAGGTCCTTCGGCGAATTTTCGGGGCCGTTCGCGAGCGAGACCAATGGCGTATCCGGTACAACCATGAGTTGTATCAATTGTACGATGAGCTGGAAGTATCGAAAATTGTGAAGCTTCAACGTTTGCAATGGGCGGGGCATGTACAACGGATGGACGATAATCGCATGCCAAAGAAAGTGATGAACGCACAACGAATTGACGGAGCGAGGCTGCGTGGACGACCGAGAGCTCGCTGGGAGAACTCCGTAGGTGAAGACGCCCACCAGCTGCTGGGCTTCCCAAACTGGAGGACGAGGTCACGTAACCGCGACAATTGGAGGTCAACGATTCAGGCGGCCAAGGCCCGACGTCGGTCTATCGTGCCACATTGATGATGATTTTTTCACGATAATTTGTCGTAAGGAAGGTCAACATTTATTTATTGTAACGTTATTGCGAAGCAGTGAAAACAAAAGTTTGCAAGAATTTATCCTATTAATTACCAGGATGTCGGGATTGATATAAAAAAAAAATGGAATTGCATGTTCGTTTATTGTTTTGCATTTATGTATAGCCTTTAACATTATTTCTATTGATAACCACTAGCGAAGTCAATATTTTCACTTACATTTATGAACCGATAAATAAAAATTCACAACTTATCAATGTTAATGTCATAAACCAGTAACTTTAGCCTTCCTATTATATTCCGGATGCCTATTTCTTATATGCATGGTAAGCAAATAAGTTCTCTTATACCGACAGGGACACAGCTGACATTGAAACGGCCTTTCGTCGCTATGCGTTCCCATATGCTCCTTCAAATTGCATTTCAGTCTAAATCCTCTGCCACATATTTCACACTCGAAGGATTTCTCGCCCGTATGCTTCTTCTTATGAAGCTCCAATTTGTAGCGTGTTTCAAACACCTTCGAACACACATCACACTGCAATTCAGTATTACCGGTGTGTTCGAATTGATGCTTTATCAACTGCGGTCGATTTTTAAAACATTTGGAACAAACATCGCAGGAGTAAGGCATAGCCTCGCCTCCATGGGCGGCGACCATATGAAATTTCAAATTGCCTTTGTAACCAAACGTTTTCGGACAGTGATCACATTTAAAAGGACGCTCGCCGGTATGATTTTGCTTATGCAGCACCAGTGCTGATTTTCGTTTTAGTACTTTCAAGCAAATATCGCATTGAAAATCATGTTTGCCGGTGTGCTGAAATACATGATCGCGAAACTTTTGTGTGTTTCGAAAACGCATATTGCAATATTCACAAGTGAGATAGTCATTGTGTGCCATTTTACGATGCATTTGCAAGTTAAATTGCGAGTGAAAGGACTTTTCGCAGTCGTTGCACGGGAAAGATTTGGCTGGCATGTGCTCGGAAATATGTTTCCAAATTGTTGTTTTATACTCTGCAAAATAAATATAATTAATATTCAATGAAATTCTGTTAATTTTAATAAAAGTACCTTCATTGCATATTTTACACATCTTTCCATCCATATGAACGTCAACGATATGGTTTCGCAGCAATCCAACTTTTCGAAACTCCTTTCCACAGCCAGGACATTCGTAGAAACTTTCTATCCATTTGTCAGAAGTGGTTTTTGGTTCGGCGAGTGGATCTCCATATTCGATGATGATATTATCCAAAGTATCAATATCGTTGGTTATGTCACATAGGCCATCTAAATTTAAATTGCAGTTTAACATTTGTACATCCTTCTCGGAAAGCTCTTCCAGTGGAATGTTTTGATCCTCATTTATGAGAGACGTTACTGACGGAATGTTCAGATCATCTAGACTAGTATCGGAGAAGTTCAGAATATCACTAATGTCGCTGTTTGTTATTTGATCTGTTTGAAAAATGTCCGGTAAGTTTTGGTTTTTAATTACAATCCGTGGTAGGGATTTTGGCAGTTTATCTTGAATAGGAGATTTTGATGAAAATTCATTGACTAGACTGATTAGTGCCGTTTGTGAACTTTCACATTTAACTTTAAAAGTGTAGGCACGATGAATTTGATCGAGGCAGGTTGTGCAAATTTTCGTGGGTAGATTGTCCGCCGAGGAAACCTGGAAAAATGAAATAAAACGAGCGTTAGGCGATATCATAAGCTTTATCTTCAGACATCGGAAAATCTGATATGATAGACGTAGAGTATAGCGAGCAATTGACGGTTTTGTTCTATCCGTCCTTATCCTCAAAGGATGAATCCCGAAGCCCTAAGGGAAAATACAAAAAAACATTGTTTAATGTATGTACAACTTTTTTGGTCGTCAGATGGATTGGATGGTGTATGTGACGGTCCAAAACAATTTTCGCTTGTTGATCGTGAGACTGTAATTTTACATTGTACTATGCATAGTGTACGCTAAGCTGATCAGACGTACAGCATTTTGCTGTACAGAGCAGCATTTTGACCGGTCGTACAGCATTGGGAAATATACAGCATTCGCCATGCCGCACAATGAAACTCCTGTCAGTCTTTTCTACTATTCAGGTGTAAACTTTGACTCCTGTACCCTATACGATCAATATTTGGCGAGATAATCGCAATTTTATGTTTGGCAATTATCGATATCTCGGGAACCCTTCTCAATCTTTCTGGAATTCGGTACACTTATAGAGCTATTTGGCGGCCAGATATGTCCTTAAACATGAAGAATTGCATACTCTCCTCCAGAAATATCGCAACCAGGATAAGCACACCTTCCACTGCTCAGGATGTTCTCCTCAGACACCACCGCATAGCTACATTGAAACTGTGCCTGGAAAGCCATCATTTTATGTGTATAATTTTATTTCGAGTACTCTTCCATTTGTGCTTCAAATGCTGATGAATTTTCTGCCAAGGAAAACCAGTGGTGTAGATTGCTTTTCAGAGGGGATCAATGCGGTCTGGATTATTTTTTTTCAGCAGAGGGGTAACGCATATTAAATTGCGGAGTTTTAAAAAACTAATTTAAGGAATAGTCAACACCGTTTCTTTGCTTTCCTATACGGAATAAAAATTTACTTTTATCGTTTGAGGTCTGCTAACAAGATCGCTTTAAGGTTTAGAAATTGTTTCAATTCTGCTTGTTTAACTGAGATTGCTAAAGAATATATTTCGCAGAGCGAAGCAAATATTGTACGTCGAACAACGTGGCACTTGGAACTTGCACATAAGATGCTTCTTAATTCCCACCTTAACCCTTGATACGTTTTGCTAAATAATTTTTTTCCCAAAAAAGATTGTCCAAAACCTTCCCGAATCCCCATGATTTGATCGAATATGTATCGAAATTTGCATTCAACGTATTTATGGAAATATTTAAACTGAAACGATTTTGCATTTGAAAAAACAACACATTTGAGCCACCCGGGTACCCGGGTACCCCGAAAGAAAAAGAATGATTTTCGTATATAGAACATTGTATATTTCGAGTATCATAAAAAAGTGTTAAACTTTTCTACCTCTAGCGTTTCTTTGATCGTTGTTGTTAGCTACCACTTCTATTATGCTTGAAATAGATTACGCGCATCAGCAGCAGCACCGGCAGAATTTCATAGCTGACAAATATGCTGAATGCCAAGTCCTCTGCTCAACATTTTTGTCAGCAATGTAAAATGCATTGCGGTTGACGTTTCGCGATGCCGATGCTGCTGCTGATGCGTGTAATCTATTTCAAGCATTACTGGTCTTCCGTAGTAACTTGCGATTGTGATTTTCGTTCCATGATTTCGCATGGCTTGTGGTTAGAAAATCACTCTTCTATCATTAGCATAGCTAATTTTTCCGAGAGCTGGCATAGAAAAATTCTGCGCCTGCTAGTTTTTTTGCAAGCATAATCATTATTTTCATAGTAAGTAACCTACGCGGCAACACCGGCAATATCGTACTGAGAAGAATCAACGCTTTTTTCTTCTTCGGAACATACGAACAGATGGTACTTCCTCGTGAAATCCAGCGTTGACAATAACGGTCAACAGTTGGACAGTTACGTTTCTTGAGGAATGCGGTTTTTTTTAAAGTACCGATGGTAAGGTCGTGAAAAAAAAGTACATTTCAGTTACCGTAACTTTCTTCCATATTCGCGGCCCGTTCTGCGGTTGGTTGCTATCGTAATCTTCATACTCGGTTTTTGCCGTAGTTTATTGGTTTTTGAGTTTTATTTCAAATAATTTTGATTTTTTCCACAAAAGTTCTACCTGAAATGCCTGCTGAAATATCTGGAGCTACTTCATTAACACTGTCCTCCTCAGCGTTTATTTTGTAGTCATCGTCTTCTTTTAGTCGTCTACCGAAACTCTCTCAGCAGTGACTGAATGCCTGGCTTCTTCACGCGAACGGCAATAATTCAATGCTAAGACATGCTAAGTTCTCTAAACAAAGTAACAATCTATTCCTAACTTTCCTGGTAAAAATGCAAACAATTATTTTAAGCTACAATGGACTTTTAGCCAGAGTTTCGTAGGCGAGGTACCCAGGTACCCGGGTGGCAGATACTGTAAGTTTTTTTGGGTGGCAACACAAGGGTTAATGGCGGTATACATACTTAATCGAAGTTGAACTAGAGACACGCGGGAGCTTAATCCCGTCAGGCGACAAAGCATCTTAAAAAGAAGTGCGAAGTTTTTAGCATCGTCTAAAATTATCAGCACGCAGAATACCCTCTAAGCTTTGAAAGTTCGATCCTGGAAAGTTGTGAGTGAACCTAAAATTGAAGGTTAATCTGCAAAGCTGAGCGCAAATGTAAATAATCGTTCCCAAACTGGAGATGGATGCGGTAAAAATAGGCCTCAGTGAGTGGTTGTCTGCAGCATACATTAATATTCAGCAGAGCGAGGAATCAGGACGTAAAGATTATGGTTACAGTCGTTGAAAGACGTAACCCAAGTACAAAAAAATCGCAAAGAGTGGTAAATTTTTCATGCATCCCAGAACAAGAAAAAACGAGACCGAGTTCTAATCGTGCGAATAGCACGATGAGTCTATACCCTATACCCATGTACAGACCTAGAAGGCACGCAAAACCAAAAATATTCAATTTCATATTTTTTGTAGGGGAGGGAGGGGTAGATGGGTCGGACCTGGCACATCTTTATTATCTTATCAAGGCATCCAACGGCTACCATTTGCTACTAATTTGAAGTTTTTCGCGACATTCTATCAAAAGATATGGCTGAATATAACTTTGTAGGGGAAATAGGGGTAGGGGTAGTCAGACCTACTCCACTTTCCATCAACTCAAAGCATATGTCAGAATGAGACATTGATCAACATTTTAAGTCGATAGCGATATTCTACCGAAAGTTATGGCCGAATTAAAATATCAAGGAGGGGTAGTTTGTATGGGAGGTAGGGGAACTCGTGGTCCGATTTGGCCCATTTTCAATACCGTCCAAGATTTTAGCAAAACAAACATTTGACCAAAATTTCAAACTGCTAGCTTCATTATTTCGGGAGTTATCGTGCTAACAGACAGACACACGGACATACAGACAGACAGACAAACAGACAGACAGACATGGCTTATTCGATTCAGGGACCGACCCTGATCATTTACATATATATACTTTGCCATACCTCCGGAGGCTCCTTTGAGGTGTTACATAATATTGGCGTAACAAAAACAATATATGTACCCTATACCATCTTATGGGTATAGGGTATAATCATAAAGACGTAGCACAAACGGGGTTTTCAGAAAATGTTGGAAAGGTATCTACAGGCCGATATAGAGCACGGTGCGGCGCACTTTTGCTGTAAATTGCTGTCAGCGTACAAAAGTTACAGCCGTCCAAAGATGCGACTAAAGAACAAAAAAAAAACACCCAAGAGTCAAACAAAAATAAAAAGGGAAAACAAGCGCAAACGTAGTAAATTTTCGCCTACTAACTGCCTATTAATCCTTTGCTGATGAAGGGCATGATGCGATGTACATTTCCTAAAAATTTCCCTGTGATTCTTGGGTCTCCGTACGCTCTTGAATGTTCATCAAACCCAGGAATGGATAGAGCTTCTTTTGTACCCTGGGCCGTAGCCAAATTGCCACCCTCCGCCACTGGTTTGGTTTTTGCAGAGCTTCAGAGTAAACTTTTTGTGATTTGACCCAAAAACAAATTATTTTTTTCATATCTTTCATGCATCATTTAATTCTGGCACTATTATTTCAAACAGTTTTAATAGCTTAAGTCCAGAAAACTAGGCTGAATTTTAGGTGGTGTAGGTAGTTCAAGTGGTGTAAGAAAATCAATTTTTCAAATATCTTCAAACGACTGTGGCAGCTAACGGGTTAAGGATTTGGTGTACGTCCCGTACACCTTTTTGCTGGGAACCAAATGAGGAATGATTTTCGGATGCGTTTATGCGGTAGTTGGCGGATACTCTGTATGTATGTGTTACTTTCCAGAGGCGTAGCCAGCTGAGGCGAAATTGTTTTAGAAAGGATTTAAATGCCAATGACAACATAGAAAACTGAACAATTCTCACTGCATTCGGCTGTAAATTTTCTTTAGAATTCGCTATTTACTTCAAAAGTCATTTAGAAAACACCTTTTCAATTTCTGTAGTCTGTAGTCTGGCTGGTCTAGCGGTTAGTGCGCGCACCTTCGGTGCACAGGGTCATGAGTTCGAACCTCACCGTGGATCATGGTGTTTTTCGAACTCACGAGCTTGTGACAGACTATGATCTCACTCAGATGTTAAACGAGTACCCATTTATGGGGATAAATAACACTGCTGAGCGTGATGCTGATCTCATTACCTCATAAAAAAGCAGATAAGATCTTGGAAATAGGATGTCACTAACACATCCTGCGGCCTTAGTCCGATGCTGGATTGTCGTGCCTGTTATTTATTTTTTTCAATTTCTGTAGTTTTTTTTCATTGTCGATCGCCTTGGAAATCACGAACCACAGCAAATGAAATTTGCTATTAGCATCATATTTGACCCCAAAACGTCATACTGAAGAAAGTTAGTATGTTTTCCTGTCCTGTTTTTCGTCAGAAACTCCAAGGCCACAAGTAAGGAGTTCGTTAAATTCTCTCATCGCCTCTGTCCCTCCCAGGCGTAAGTTGTCCACAACTTTGGTCTCTTGTACCCGGCTTCGACGAACCCCAATCACGAGCTTGCGGCCAAGTACTGAAGTATCTAAAACATGTCCAGCTTTTACTGTAGTGAAGTTAATGCGTTAATGAACATGATTTATACTCTCAGTCTAACTATTCGGAGTGAATGCTTCTAGGAGAATTTTGCGTGAAGAATAAGTCCCAGCTTTTAAAGGCGGATATTACAATTTGAGGTAAGGTGGCGAGTGGGCACTCTGGATTGAGACGAATACACCTATCTAGAATAAACTATAAAGAAGAAATTAACATTTGTTCCAATTATGTCATGTTAGTTGAGTTTTTAAAATGCATCTTTCAAAATCTATTTTAAACGATTTACTTCCTTCTTTGTATATCAGAACATAAAATACAAAAACCTATACACTGTAGTTCACCTTCAAACATGCTCGCAGCATAAGTTCAATCGCAATAATCACATAACTAACGTCTTACCGGAGGAAACCCTGCATGATTTTTATTTGCATATAATGACTAATTAAAAGTTTGTGAATTTAAATCGTGTGTAGTACCTTTTTTTCTGATTAAATGAAGACAATTTTTTTTTCTGTTTTTTCCTGTCATACCGACAAGAGGTAATCTCATGCACGTTTCGTTACGTGTCTAATTACATTGTCACAAGATTGTGCAAAGGTGTAAATAACCTTTTGCCGGTAAACAATAATTCTTTTCGTCATTTGCAATTATAATCGGATGCATTAATTACAATTGTTGTACATACCTACTTTTAGCATATGAATCTATGAGAAATGAGGAAAAATCTGACATTCTGAAGTGCAATGCATCTTCAATACATCTTAATTCCAATAGGTTTCAATGAGGTGATAACTTCCGGAATTTGGGTCGATGGGATATAATCGTACATATAATTGTATACAGCTTATATTAGCAGTATTCTTTAAAACATGTAAACAGCAGACAACGACAAAAATGGAAGCGACCGCCCTCTAAATCCTATTAATTTTAACCTTCTATCCAAAGGGTATAATTTGAAAAACCCTCACGCGGCCTTGACTGGCCAACTCACTTGGACTTAGATCATCTGAGAATAGTTATTTACTTATATGTCATAGAGGCATAATTGAAGACGTGACATTCAAGCATGACCGATTCGTTCCATAGATGACGTACATTAATAACACTAAAACAAGAAGAAGCCAACAACAGAATATGCTCAACATGGCAATGACCCATACATGCCGGTAAATTTTGCACTTAAATACATACTTTATCGATATCCGCACGTCTTTCTCGCAAAGTCCTACATATGAAATTCGTATTTAATGACTACGTCATGAATGCTCGTTTTTATACTTATGATATTAAATTGTGTAATAGGACATTTAAATTTTCACGGGCAAACTATGCTCAGCTGAGACCAAACTCAGGCTTAATGGATGGCTAATCATGAATGGGATTGGATTCGAATTATCGGTAATATGTATGTGAAACGTTGCCGCGACGTATGATGTCTCTCAAACGTAGAGAGCCAGACCACTGTGGTAATTTAATGTAAGAAAGCAGGAATGCAACTAGTCTGCAAATATAGCTACTAACTGACGCAATGCGTGATCGTCTGCATGCACATATTGGGTAGTTGACATGGCAGTGACCAAGGTCGCCAATATGATTCAGAGCAAAAAGGAATTTACATGATTGAAAAATACCATTTTCAAGACAAATTCATGTTTTTCTCAACACAAATTGACTATACATTAAATGAAATTAACAAGTCAAATTAACAATTCGACAATGACAAGTGATTATTAATTTGAATTGTTAAAGATGTTTCACGTGGTTCTAACTGCTAAGCTAACAGCTGTATTTAAATCAAAAATTCACTGCGTGACAAATTTAAAAAAAAAAAATAACCGTCATCTCCATTTTTTTTTGTTTTAATTCTTATCTAATCCTTACTAAAACCTCATATTTACTTTTTCCTTTGACCCCCCAGTTTCAGAGATATGGAAAGATATTGATATTCTCAGAAAATAATACAAAATAAAGTTCCAGTAACAAATCGGTTATTATTTATTATTATTTTCAGTAAAACGGGCATAAAACCATATAATAAACATATTTAAATACTTAAAATTATAAACTTAATTGTTAAACACATTTATTTTAAGGGAAAAATAAAAAAAATCAACTTTTTCTCTTTTATTTAGAATTGTCTTCTCGCTGTAAGCGCCAACAATAATCTCCAAACATCGCTGCATCCCAATGACCTTGAAAACGTTCCTCAAGCCTTTTTATGTCCTGATGAAACCGCTCACCATTTTCATCACTTACGGCTCCAAGGTTCTCAGGAAAGAAAGAGAAATGGGAGTGAAGAAAATGCATTTTCAAAGACATTCTGCACCCCATCTCTTTATATGCGTCTAACATATTTGTTTTACGCTGAAGTGTCACTTTCGTTCCGGGCTTCAATAAATTCCACTCCTGTAACCTTGATCCTAACAGCTCCGCCTGCCTTAGGGACAAATTCAAGTTCCGTACCAAATAATTAAATTCCTCTTGGCGAATTAGGTGTGGTTTTCGTTGATCGCTTGATGAAGGAGAGGGGAAAAACTGTGTATCCTGAGGGTCGTTACATTAATCACTGTGAGGACGGCGAACAGTGCTATTTACACTGTGAGGCATAGGTTTCGTGACAGAACTCACTATAGGGTACTCCACTTTATATTTATGCTTTTTCGTAACACCCCGCAAATCGAACACACAAAAATAGCAATCGTCGTGATGATTGCTATGCTCGCTCCAAAGTGCTGGCGAAAGGCATTTCTCGTTTTCCAGCTTTTTGAGAGTGCAGTGACATACAACACGATATGCAAAAAAATCGGGTATCCAAGGCTTATCCTGACACACAACGCGGCCAAAAAATTCTAAATATGCATCCCTTAATTTTTGTGTTACTTTTCCCTCTAGCGACTTAAAAATATATTTGCCACATACGTAGCATTTATTTGGTGAATTTTTGCACAGGTTGCCGCGGAAAATTAAAAAAAAATCTGTTTATGGTGTTTTTCTAGCTCACGACCCATTTGACGGACAATGATCCTACTCAGATGTTAAACGAGTATACCCATTTATGGGGATAAAAAACACTGCTGAGTGTGCTGTTGATCTCAACACCTCAACAAAAAAAACGGTTAAGATCTTGGAAGTTGGATGTCACTAACACATCTGCAGACTTAGTCCAATATTGGCAGGGCCGGCCTTAGCACTCTGGTGGCCCTGGGCCAAATGAATGATGGTGGCCCCTACCCCCTTACCAATACACAAACAAAACGCATCTGATCTTGATTGGCTGAATGTTTCCCTTTACGTTAGATCAGTGGTTTCTGCGACTGACGAGTGCTTAATAAAAACTCTTTAGAGTTTTACGCAAATATTGGGAGCTCCTGTCACTATGGCAGTTAGCTGTTTTTTAATCACCTCACAGCCCGCGGAATTCTAATGTTCTCTCATGATCATATTTCTAGTATTCATTAAAAAATCGCAGACAAATTTTTTATTTAATGAAAATGTTTCCTATCATTTCTTCCAATTGGAAACAAAACTGACATTTTGCAAATTTTTGTCAGCTGTTAAACGGCTTTTCATTTACCAAACATTCAAAATATCATCTATCTGACGGTTTTTAGGAGTTTCATAACTTTGCGTAAGTTATGTTAATTATTGGCATTTACCGGAGTGCTTAGTTGGCAGCCTAAACCTTAGAGTTTTAATACTACAACATTTTGTGGAGTTTTTCTATTCATTCCTTGAATTTTTCTATCCAAAGTAATTTCTACATTAGGGTAACCTGGCCAACAGTGGATCATTTTCTGCTTGTTGTCCTGTTGTTGACAGTAGCGGCACATTAGGTCGTATAAGATTATCATTACAATTGCTTTACTAGATTATTGGCTTGGATTTAAGAAAGAGACTTTCAAATAAAAGCTTTTTTGAAAGGCAAAAATAGGCTTTGAAAATAATTTTCAGAATGATTCACTGTGTACCATGGGGTGTACATAGTGGATCACCTCGTGGTGCACAGTGAATCAACATGAAATACATAGTAAATGTGGAATGTTTAATGGTATTATTAAAAAATCTTCATAATATTTACGTTATTCTTATAAAAATAACAGTAAAAACAAAGTACAAAAAAAATAAAATGAGTACGTCAAATTTTAATAAAAAATTATCATAATAATCATAATCATAAAGAAAATCGATGTTTAATTTATATAAACTGGACATATCTAAAATAATCTTTTAGGAAAATAAGATTTTATGGATAATTTCTGACAAATATTGATGATGAAAAATTTATATTGAATTTTCCATGATCCACTGTGTACCAGATTGGTTTGATTCACTGTTGACCATAGCACAAAATCTAATCGAAAACTTTTAAACTCCATTTATGAGCATCAAAATACATAGCGCGTAATAATCCTCTATTATAACTCTTATCGATGGCAAGACCCTAGAAACAGTTCTTAAAACGGTTTTCAAGATTCATTAAAAATACTCAACCGAAAAAAAAATACTTTCTAATGTCAAAAACATGAAAACCCCATCACAAGATCTCTCGATGGAAAAATCGTACTGTTAATACGTGTGTTCAAAGGTAAGTTAAAACGTAATTTTTTCTCCTTTGCAACATTTGCCTTGCACGATTTTCAAGCATATGAGATCAAATGATTCACTGTGTACACTGATCCACTGTCGACCAGTTTACCCTACTCATTTCCTATATTTGAGAAGTTGTAGCGGAACCTTAGTATTCTACGAAACCCTGTTTGGGAAGCACTGCGTTAGACGATAATTCTGTACACGCGGTGCATCGTGTTTCTATAATACTTCCGCCGGTTTTCTATGCAGCAAACTCCAATCCTCATTTATGGGTCTGACGTTGATAACGTGCGTGCGCTTATGTTATTCATGATAAACACCAATTCAAACTTCTTGTAACCTAAAGGTGTTACGTCTTGTAAAGAAAAAGTATGAGATTTCCAGTCACTAATCTCGATTTTAAGATTTTTGCATGACAGCAATGCTCAGCCTTCGATGTGGTCTGCTAAGAGAGCGAAAATTCAATGATCCGAATACCGTAATTTGAAAATTTTGATCTAGGTTTATTCTTCCTTTTTCTTCCCTTATTATACCAGTAGTGGCCTCTTGTGTCATCACTACCGGCTTTTCATGGTATAATCTCAGGCTTATTTTGTAAGGTACATGCTTGGATATTGGTAAATTTAATCGATAAGTTCTAAAAATCAAACTTCTTCCATATCATGCTACCGTCACTGGAATTTTTTAACAAACAACAAAGACATCAATGGTGACGTTAGAGAGCAGATATTGCAAAATGTTTGGAAAGAGAGAGAGAGAGGGATGAATGGCTTATCCCTATGCATGTTATAACAATTTTTTTATCAGTGAAATTACATTATCGTTATTTCACTTTATATTAACTTTAGAACTAATCTAGTTCGAGTACATATCTTTCTCGTGGAGGCCCTGAGTGATCATTTTTCCGAGTGGTGGTCCCTTGAAAGTAAAAGTCCCTTAAAAGTGGTGGCCCCTTAAATGTGGTGGCCCTGGGCGACCGCCCAGTTCGCCCACCCCTAGGGCCGGCCCTGAATATTGGACTGTCGCGCTGTTAATTTTCTTTATAGTAAAACTACAATTTCGGTTCGATGTTAAGCCAGAAAAAAAATTATAACTTCTTAAATACATTCAAAAATAGAAATTGTAACAGAAACGGATTCAATTAACAAGAAACGTAAAATGCATGCTATCAAAAAAAAAAAAATGAAACAGACCGAGCTAAAAATAAATCAATTTAACATTATCTACTAAAAGCAAACCAATAATTTCTTGATCATCAGGATTGAAGATGCCTAAACCGGATTACCACACAGTATTCATGTGCAAGTAGGTACATGACATCGCCGCAAGATTTATTTTTCAGATCACGCAGATATCTTTATGAAATGAATAATGCAATTTTCATTAAGTACTTGCTCATGAAAAATTATTGGTAATTCCAAGATATTATATTCTTGGTTGCTAAGGTCAGGATGGTGATATTTCAAGTTCCAATCCACACGCGCCACAAAGGGTTTAATGCGAATGCAAGGAAATGCAAGATGACGGAGCCTGTTTTTTGTATAGTTAAATGAAAGATGCATTAATTTTCCGGTAAAAAGGTATAAAAATAGATTTAAAATATGTATAGGGTTTCCAATTAGAGCGGGTAGATATTTGCAGTGTTTCTAGCTGAATTGATACTTCCTTCAATCAATTAAAATGCTTTTGAAAACCAAGAAATAAGACAATATCCTATTTCTTATGGGAAATTATTGTATTTCTGAAGAAAAAAAATTAGGTGAAATTTGTAAAAAAAAAAATTATTTTTTAAGATAGGTATAGTTTCAATTTGACGTTTCTGACACGAATAGGTGAAACAAGATATATCTCACAAAATAAATTTGATTTTATTATTTTTATTAAAGTACATACTCGTATATGATAGAATACATATTTTAGGAAATATGTATAATAAATACGAAAGCTCAAAACATTGTAGTTTGGAAAATATAGATGATTTAAATTACAAAATCATCAAATGGACTGGCTCTAACCATTCTAGTGTTAAGATATGTATATTTATGTGAGGTTTAATTTATTATTTGGGTCCATAAAAAAAAGAGATTTTTAGAAGAATTACTTTGTGGGGTGGCGTTTCTATTGCAGCCCATGATCACCATGTTTCGATTTCTTCCCTTCATGTGTTTTTATGAACTCGATGAAGATACACTTCTGTTAGTTTTGAATAAGATGGGCCCATGAAGAAAAGGCTTTTTTTTTAGAAATAACCTATTTTAAAAGTAGGGTTTCTGTGGCACGCGCATGATTCAATGCTCGATGTCGAAATATGTTTTGTAGATAGAAAGATATGTAACTTTATTAAATTCAGATATTTGTGTACTACAATTAATACTTAACCTTCAAGCGGGCGCGTGGGCGGTAATTTACCGCTCTGATCATATAAACACGCATAGTTTTTCTCCCGTTAACTGGATCGAGGTGGGGGAAGTATGTATTCTTAAGTCATACTGTTATACATACGATGCAATAAAATGTTGGGTAAATTTTACCTTCCATACCTTTCCAGCGGTCGTCAAACGTTCGGGGATGGTATATTTTGGTACATATATAGTTGTGTTCAAAATGTGTGTGCTCTGTGTAATATCACTGAAGTGACGTGCTTTGCTTAAACAGCAGAACTTGTTTTATTGTTCACCAGATAAAAGTTTTTATGATGATAACTTATTTGGAACATGCTCTTGTTTCGATTTACCATAATTATGAGAATGGAAGTTGTACGGTTGAGCACAAATGGAGGGGAAAAGACGAGGGCGGTAAATTACCGCCGCGCGCCCGGTTATGTCACAAAATGATGCGCGCCCGCTTGAAGGTTAAGAGCTACAGACTGGATGAGTCTTTCAACTTTGATTTTATTATTAGCTTATGCTGAGTAATATTCCAATTTTTTCTTTTTATTATTTAATTCATGTGCAAAATTTTCAAAAAAAACCTTATCTAGTTGAAATTAAAGCTAAAAACTAAGAACTAACTTAAAATCTAAATTAAAACTAAAATGAGTAAGATAAAATCTTAGAAAAAGCATACTAACCATGCGTTAGTCCAGAGTGGCCATCAGAAAATAAAAATGGCACCGTTTTCGCACTATTGCAGTTCATAGTATGCGTGAAAATTTTATTCAAACGTCAATTTTTTGTTTACAATTGAAAATATAAAATCCGCGTTATATTTATTACTCTCTTAAAATGCCAACGTGATATTTAACACTTCTGTTGGCGTATAGATCCAGACATACCATTGGTACTATATCTTGATGAAAAATATCGTTCAACAGTATTTTCCACCCCTTTCCATATATATTTCAAAGGAACCGACGGCCACAAATGCGATCAAACGTTCGGCGAAATGTAAACTATGTCTAAAGAAACGAAAAAACGGCGCATCATCGTAAGACATAGTATGTAAATTGTTTCAAGATCCAAAATTAAACCTCTTCAAAAATTAAGATTGATTTCACAGAAAATTCAGCTACACCTTAGGCATAAGAGCTCGTAGGTGACGCCAGAAAGGTTAATAATAGCATCGACAATATTTTGACGTTTGAATTATTTCGTGGAGTGTAGTGTAATAAATTTGGAGTCAAACACATATGGGTTGTGTGATCACATAGCCATTCTGGACTAACGCATGGCATGGGTTACTATGCTTTTTCTAAGGTATGTACAAGTACAAAATAAATCAAATACATAATATACATCCTAAATTTCGGCAAAATCGTCCGGTAGAATTGAAATATCATAAGATTCCATGATCAAATTTCGTGGCAGGATCAATCCTACCCAAACCTCGCATAAATATATCTATCTAAGATATATTTATGTGACGTTTGGGTGGAATTGATCCTTTAAAGAAATGTTCTAAGAAATTCATAAATTTATGAGCGGGGTATCTATGGTAACCCCATTATTCCAAGGGTCAATTTTGTCCGTTTTTACATATAATTTTTCACTTTAATAGATTTAGATTTTATTTAAGCTGGGTTTCGTCAAAATAAATTCAAAAATAAAAAAGTCTTTTTAAAAAGAACCTACTTTTCGAGGCTGGTGCGAGGTGTATATAGCAGGACCATGACCAACACGTACCTTATATTTCTGTAGCCTAAACTATCTCGCAATACCAAGGATCTTACACACCAAATTTCAGCTACATCCGATCAGTGGTTTAGGAGGTGATGCATTACGAACACACGCACAGTCGCACAATCGTATACTTGTCTTAAACCATCCCTTAAACATTATTATTTTTTTTGTAAGAATACAATTTGTTGTTAAATTATCACTTAATAATTTGAGCCCCGTATTAAAAAAAAGGTTGACGTTATATGCAAACGCGGTTATCATTCTTTGATTCTACGGCCCAAAATTGGCCTAAAACGATTCATAGATCATTATACTTACATACATATATCAACGCTTAAGCAAAGGAGACAGCTGATGCGGCTTATCGTGGTGACAGCGGTAAACTATTTAAGCTAATTAAGTCACTAATTGGCTTAACCAAAACTTTGAGCGCTTCATGGGTCATGGGGCTGCCATACAACCCCCTTCCCCCAAATCAGGTTTTCTAAGAAAACTTTTTCTAAAATTTGTTTCTGAGAATTTGCGGAACAGGGAGACCCTATAATCGTTCACAATGATCATGTAAATCTGAAATAGAAGAACAACTGTACCGTTTCGCAAAGTGCTCATTTTACTCTCAATTTTGCATTTGACAACCCGAAAATTCTGAAATTTCGGGATGTGGGCAGCACTATATTTAGCAAACGTCACACCAATACAACCCTAAAAGCGAGTTAAGCTACTAATACTTTCCTAAAGATGGGCTAAGCAGCTGATATTGTAATGGTTTCGTCCTATTCTGTTCAATGGAATTTTGCGTTTAAATTTTTTTAATATGTGTGCGGCTGAAAATCATGCATCCCATTCTACAAAAAAATTGTACTGAGTGCCACCCCATTGCTTATGTAAAAACAGAAAGAAATGAAGGGAGGGGGTTTAAGACAAGTCATTGGGACGCTCGATAAACTATTAGCCTCAGGAAAGTGAAGGGCATCCAAATTTCGGCCGCGCCCGAAATAAAATTTTATTTATTAGTCCCCATGGAAAGCTCTATTAAATTTGATTTTAAGGCTATACTTGGTGTTGCGTAAACGTCTGTAACGTGTTAATTTGTATAATAGGGCAAAGATATGTTAAGATATATAATATATATGTTTGCGGCCGTACAAAGAGTTAATGCTTAATGTTAAGTTTGTAAGAAATTGGGAAAATCTAAGTTAAAGTTAAAAGCATTGACTTTAAAAATCTATAATTTCTAAACCCTCCACCAAACTTTAATTTTGAATTTCTTCAGATAATAGTTCGAATTGTTTAGTGCGTTTTTCATATTATTCGAAGTGGATAGTTGCATAGTTTTTCATTTATTGTGTTTTTGTTTTTAATTTATCAAAACCTTTCATTGCTATTCATCAAACAACCGTTTTAACTATCCTCCTTTAAAATTTAATTTAAAGATTTAATAATACATATTAATATGAAAACCTAAGCTTCTTCGGTTTCTAGCTTATTTTTAACCCTAATTATGCTCTAATTTATTAATACACGTACATACATGGCCTTTTACGGAACTAGCATTGCAATACAAACTATAGGTTCGTTTTCTTTATTCAAAGTTTTCCAACATGAAATATTTCCTGAACTATAAATATTCATATAGCGTCTCATCTTCACGCGACTAAATAGATGAATTTTCATTGAAAATTCATTAAATCTTCCTTTTGTATACCACTCGTTGAAAAAATAGTTATGTAGTGTGGCTAACGACAATTTTCATGCGAGAGTGCGTCTCTAAGTATGATACTATGCGACATATTTGCCGATAATAAGTACCATTTATGCCTAAACCACACACCATCACCGTCTTACGACAAAATAAATAAAAATTTACTACTGATACCATACGAGTACAACATCGGGAGCTGTCTTTTCTCCACTTCAAGTTTAAAACCATATTGAAAACAAATATTTTGACTTTACATGAATGTTTGTAATATTTTGAAATCTAATAACCGCAAAATCTGTAAAATGGCCAATAGACACGGCCCGTGTATGATGTATCTTAATTAATTCGCCTTGAGGTTAGGCCGTTTATCTTTGAAAAATAAACGAGTACACCTGGGATGTGGTAGGTATTATACTTATGTTATGTGCAATGATAATGTTATTTACTACTATTACGACCTCGGAAGATCGCGACAGCACAGGGTAATTGTACGCCTTCAAGATACAGCTTGGTGGTGTCAAGTCTCAGCCTCAATGTCTGCGAAAACCGGCTTAATAAAATTATGCTTAGTTGCATCTAAGTGCATATGCATACAAACTCTTGGAATACAGTAGATACGATGCATTTGGAGATAAAACCAACTATTGTATGCATTTTATTTTAATCTTCTTGTAAGTCGGGATACCTATATCGTAAAGTCATGGCTGACTGGACTGTGGTAACGAAAACGATAGTTTGTTATTTTGCGATGCATTAACTGGGTTGTTTCTGTTTTTAAGAATTCAAAGCGAATGGCGAATCGAATGGAAGACGGTTGGGTGTCAGTTCAGTATGCAGGTCATGATGCACTTCATACCGTCGTAGATAAACGAACGACATTGCACCCATTAGCTTATTCGCGACCTCAATAATTAAATCCAAACACTTACTTCTGGATATGGTGAAATTTCATGAAAATGAAACTGGTGTTAACTAATTGATAGTAGTTGCTCGTACTTCCTTGCCCTGTGTTACCTACTCTTTTATACAAACGCTCACACGACACTTTTATTAATAAATATTTAGAAGATAGTAGACAATAATAAAACGCGCTTCGTTGCGTCACTAAAATTATGCACTGCACGTTTATTGAATTTTTTCAGGTAGTCTTTGGTTTTTCGTTGACAGCATTATCATTGTGGTGTATGCATATTTTTTATGAATTCTGCTCAAGTTTCGAAATACAACTGTCTGAAAGATTAGGCTGTTGTTTTTTACATGAGATGAAGAGATGATAGCGGTTAACCAACGAGATGGACATCCTGGTCTGCATCTCCTACTAGTACTTATGCTTTTACCCTATTTACCCCTTGTATAGGACGTAATATAGCGTAATTGACCCCAGGTCTTTTTTTAAATGCCACATTCTCTGCATTCACTGATCAGCGCCAAGCAATTCAAGAGCGACCCCTCCGTCAACCTTTGTGGTAAAAGGGGATAAGCCTAGTACGGCCCGCACTTCCGCCTGTGGATCAATTCCGTTATCAAATGCAAGAGTAGGAAAATGGGGTGTGTTGTAATTGACACATCAGCGTCCATTGAATTGGCCCAGCGCGGCGACCCTTAGGATAAAATCTCATGCAGCATATAACCAACCGCAACTTTTGGCACCAACGGATGCCCACGATGTACAGCCTCAATACCAGCCACAACTTTCTATGATAAGGCAAGGCATTCAGATACATTATTCGTTCACACCAGTGGCGGAACAACTTCACTCTGGGCCCTCCCGCCAACTTCTTGGGTGGGCCCCCTACACTGAGAAAAAAGCAGATTGAAATCAATCGAAAACAACCTTGAAGGTCCACTCTTTTCACTGACTGATAACTAAAAAGTGTGAACCGACCATAAACCAACTCTTTAGAAACATGATTTTGATGTGACAGTGTTTCTACTGAAATTAAGAACGTGGAACTTAAAATAAATTTGCTAAGAGCCAACCGTACCCAATATAAGAATGCAAAGAGTCAATGCATTCTTATATTGGGTACGGTTCCGAAACGCACCGGCCGCATGTGTTCACAACATGTTGTCCATTCTGATCCTCTAACTGCGATTATACGAATAAGAAATGATCTCCGGAACTTTTCGTTTACATATTCCACATAGGCAGACATACGGAAAACACCGAAAGTTATTGCTGATCCGCAAAACCGCAGTTATAGGATCAGAATGGACAACATGGTGTTGGAACATATGCGACCGGTGCGTTTCAGAACCGCACCCATTGAGAATAGCGTTCTTGTTGTAACGTTTAATTTTGATTTCATCAATCGTTTTTTTATAGCAGCAATGACCTCTATAGGTGTTGGTGATATTTGAGCATAGTAAATTACCTGCGCCTACAATGGGATTCGATCCCGCGAACCTATGATTTGAAGACGAGCGCCCTATCTACCTTAATGCCGCACACGGTCAATCATCTTCATTCTGTCAAATCGAAGAGAATGTATGAATTTGACAGAACGAAAAATGCAAAAAAATGGATTCGGACGCTTCGTGTTTGGGCGGCCCAAGTTTGTAACTTCCTAGACAATTGAAAAAAACCGACACGTTAAAAATTCAACTCCATTCCTTATTTCAGCTTGAAATTTATGTGTGCTCTAGTTTAAACCCTTAAATTTGAAGAACGTTTGTACTTAATATTAAATTCAATACAGCAATCTTGGCAAGACTCCTTTTAAACCAAAAGTGGCCTCTGCACCACCGCCCTAATGACCGTGTATATACCGTGTATAAGCAAGATAAAATATTTTAGCCTTCAACGACATATACAAGCCGTACTAACTAGTTTGACCTAAGTTCAGTAACACTGTCAAACTATTTTGTTCGTGTATGACAGTTCATGACAAAGTGAATTGGAATTAGTTCGAAAGCTTGGAAAAGGTGCTATCACCAAAAATGTTTTAAGATATAGTTTCTTTCTTCTTCTTGTCTGCAAAAAAATATCTACGTCGCAGTGTTGTTTTTCGCAGTCGTGCTATTTTTATGGTTCGAGAAATATTTCATGTGGCTTTTGGACCCCTAAATCTCGTGGGCCAACCCCGCCACGCGGGCCCTGCGGGCACTTATGCGCCGCCCCTGGTACACACTATAAAGAGCCTTCTCGAAATCAAAATAGAGAATGTGCAACGGGGATCAGTACGCGATACATTAATATACCAATGGCTCGAGAGCACCAGACAATGGGCGATCATGTTTGGTGAAACCCTTAGTTCCACATAAAGGCCTGGATAGACCTCGGGCGGAATGAGAATGAAATTTTAGTCCGCTGCGATTTTCTCAATGAAGATGCATACATACTGTCGTGGAATATGTGGTAAATGCCGGGGAATTCCATTAACTAAAATCCGAGAATGGTTTCACAATTTGTCTCTGCCATTTTATGTGTTATTTTTCGATTCCCCGGTCATTAGATAATTTCCACGATGAACTCGTCGTGGACAGTGAATCGGTTTGACGTTTGCAAAACTCACCACGCCCGACGGAGAATATGCTACAGAGTCGACTCATTTTCACGTTGAAAATGCATTCGGACAAGGGGGAAATTATTTTTTTTAGTTATTTTTAAGATGATTTAGGACGTAAAACGCCTTTGTAGCAATTTTCGAAGCTAAAATTTTAAATTCACCACGGTTTTTATGCCGGTTCATTACCGTTTCATTTTCATTCCGCTGGAACTCTATCCGGGGCTTAACTCAATACCAGGCGAAATGATTTTTTCTGTAGATCTACTGCGAAAAATAAGCAAAAACTGCAGTTTGTTCCTTTAGTTTTTTTCTAGTTCGATTTTATTTTCTGAAATGAGAACCCTGGTAAGCACACGTTTGTCGAATCAATTAGATCCTTATTTATATTTATATTATATATTCTGTAAGATCCACCCTTGTCCGTTAGGTGCGACCACCATGATTCACTAAATAGGCTACGAGCTACGAAAAGGAACAATGAAAAATTAACCAAATCCCGCGACCTCGAATCTAGGTATTAATTGGATATGTTGTCTGTATTCCGTTCCATCCGATTCCGGCAAATACTAAACACTGATCGTCTGGTGAATTCACTAAACCATATCCAACATGGGTCTAGAAATTCGTTTTAGTTTGGCCAAAATTCTCATGTTTAAGCAGTTAGAGCAGTTTTTCCCAACTCACAAATGTCTGCGGACCACTTATCCTGAAAAAGAATCACTACGAACCACTATTTTTTTGGTGAAAATTTGTGGGACCATGGCCTATTGTGCTACAGACCTAGCCAAAAGTGAAGAACTACGCCTGCTAAAAAACGGTTGATCGTATACCTACATTAAAAGTGTCTTGAGTTGGCTGACTGTAGCCGAAGCTAAGGTGAATTTAGGGACGCGACCCTACGCTGCGCTCCTACGGAATCAACAGCTTGAGTCTTGTCCGAGGTTGGCGCTCGGAAAAATGGAATGCTGTAGCTGTATACGCCAGCTCTCCAACTGGTTGTTGTATGCTATATCAATGAAATGACGAAGCAAGGCAGCCTTACTCTCTTTTTAGAGCCCAGTTTATACTCAGCACAATCATTGTACATGTCTGTCGGTCTGCGGTTTGACCATAGTCCTTGTAACAAAGAGTTATTTGGTTAAATTGTTAAATGTTGTTTACCCTTTTCGCATGTAATGAAATATAACATTTATATAAGTAGTCTCCGCGGACCAATTACAGGCCACTCACGGACCACCTGTTGGGAAACAGTGAGTTAGAGAATATTTTTTCGCAACCTCATAGAAAACTCTCAGCGAACTTCCGGGGAGTCGCGACCCATCGGTTGGGAAACGATGATGCGTAAGGTGTCAATATGGTCCACACATGCAAAACAAAGTCTAGCCTTTTCACCATGAATTTTGGCCAAAATTACTCATTCCATTATTTTGACAACCACTAGGGGGCTTCGCCCCCTGCTCGCTACGCTCGTCAACCCCTACCCCCCATTTTTAACATGAATTTACAAACAAAAACTATATTTTTTGCACACACTTGTGTGTTGCATGTAAACTATACCTTAGAGCTTTTCATTTCAAAATTTAATTTTTGCTAGTCATTGAAAAACGTACTAGAAAATAATTGGGATTGCATACATTTAGGCGAGTTTTGGAAAGCTCATTAAATCTGGATAGCAATATAATTTCTAACCTGAATAAAGTCACAGGTTAGCGTTTGTATGAAAATTACCCCGGATAGTGTAGGTTAGCTAATTAAAAAACACGGCCATGTTGAATCAACGGTTCCTTTTAGGATGTTCAGATTTCTCTCAAAACCTTTTTTTCGGGTTAGGCGGCAATTGATAGAGCATTTTGTTGCCGTTGTTGCCAAACACCATATTAGTCCCAGTATAGGTAATGTAAGGTCATTACAGCAAAACTACCCACGGCCACGATGATACTTATTCAAGGGTTGGCCATATTTGCTTATTTGTTAAAATGCTGAAATAATTTTAACAGTTTCATCTTTCGCTCATAAAGTGAAAGGGTATACATATTAACTTTGTCATGAAGTTTGTAAGGCATTGAAGGAAGCATCTCCGACCATATAAAAACTATACATATATGATAAACATGACTTGGTGAGTCGATTGGGCGATGTCCGTCTGTTGCAGCGCGTTTCTCTCGGTTTCACAGAAAACACGCAAAATAGGGTTTGTACTTTCAGTGTGTCAATTCATATCGGAATTTAAATGTTTTGGGGCTGTTTTCATACGTAAACATGAAAATAGCCCCAAATTATATGTTTCGGTCACTCTGAACATATTATTAGCTATTACTAAAACGAAACTCAAATGAGGGTCATTAAGAATTGAGCAATTCTAATCACATAATACACTCAATTTAAAATTTTCCACAATTTTTTTGTGTTAACTTAGATATTGCCTCTCACTAGTTCCGGCGACTTGGGTGTACAAAACTGATACAAATAGTCAACTTCACCCGAATTTTTAGTTAACATAATTTTTTTTTTTATTTATTAATTCTTGTTTTCTGAATACCAAATGAATAAACTACATTCAAATTTGTCAAATAAATTAGTTTTTCCTTTGTTATAAAGAAATGTTTAATCGTCATATGGGAATTTGAAAAAAAAACAATTATCGCTGAAAACTTCATTTTTAGATTTTTTTTAACCTTTTTTATAAAAATTATTTTTTTTTAATTTCAAATAGCTTTCTATAATCATAACACAACAGTGAGTGTCCGCGGAGACTACTTATAAAAATGTTATATTTCATTACATGCGAAAAGGGTAAACAACATTTAACAATTTAACCAAATAACTCTTTGTTACAAGGACTATGGTCAATTGTAATTAAGTAAACATTTTATGAAAAGGCAACAACAATAAGCATTGCACAAAATAGTTACGTGGACTACGGAGAAGGCAGAGAGCTTCGAAAATCTAATAATATGTTCAGAGTGGTCGAAAACCGATTGATTTCGCCGTATATTTTCATAAATCACCGAAAAGTGTTCACAGTGCATTATTCGTGATTTACTGACATTATTATTTTGCCTATAAATCGTTCTAAGTAAAAAAAATGAAACGTGTAAAACCCCCGGACAAACCCAATTCCCCTATTCAGCACATTTCGGCTCACCCCGATATTTTACCAGACACCAGAAAAAGCTTGCCAGTTTCGTGTGTTCGCCATGCCCTTTATTATTTCAAAAGAAGAGAAAGGACGGTTAGTTTGAAGTGACTAAGTAAGTTGTAAATGATTATCGTGATTATTTACTGGCCTCCAATTTCAGCTTTTTAGACCGTGGCTCGTCTATACATATTCAGTGCTATTTTTGTCTCTCGGACTGCATATTCCAGTTTGTGTCATCTGTCACTGTTTTTCTTCTGAGCAAAATTTATAATTTTTTTTTTATAGATAAGATGAGGGGTATAGAATCAAAACCGGCAATCTCCACTTTTTTGACAAAATGACCTAATGGTGTAGTTTAATCAATTAATATTATTGCTATACAGAAATGTTATCAGTTTATTGGAAATAAGCGTAAATCCATGTTGCTTTTACTATTGAAAAATATGTTCAGTTTCAAAAGCGGCTATCTCCACTTGCATGTTAGAATCAAAAACGGCTATCTCCAAATCAAAGGTAAATTATACAGGAACACGTAAATTGGGTACGATTTTTTTTTTGTTGGAAATAGAATTGGTCAAAAAACTTATAGATGAGGTATTTCCAATCGGTTCTATACTGTGGTATCCTTTTCGAGTTGTATTCTTTTTGTACCTCCTAACTTGAAGAATGTGTTGAATTGATGCCGAAAACATTTGAAAATGGTAAAATTAAGTTTTCAAACTATTTTGTATTTTGGCTTTATTGTAGCTACTGTACCCATAGATTCGCAAAAGGATATTGTTTTAGTGCATGAAGTGATGGCAGTTTCAATAAATGAAATGGATTCAAACGCAGATCAAGTGACGAAATACTATTTGCTCCAGATGTTTAATATTTTGGTTAACACAACGCATTTAATGTGAATAAGTGTAGCCTCTGGATCCATTGAATTATCGAAAAATTTGAAAACCGAGATTGTACTCTAGTCTAGATTGTTATAAAAATTTGAAAAATATAGCAATGAGGTTGACCTTAATGAACTAAGTCAATCGAAGGGATACAAATTTTGTTTCAGGTTATGATCAAATTCTAAGCATGAGTTTAAATAAAATTAAATAACGTCAATGAAAAGTTTCATATACAGGGTCTATCATAAAAATATTGAGCATATTCTGCGAAAAATAGGTTGATTAGTCCTATCGGCCCAAATACTTACAATTTTTCAAAATACTCTCCTCGAACACCAATGCACTGGCAAAGAGATGCCTTCCCTGCAACCTGTGGTTCCTCGAAGGGAATGTCTCTAAAAAAAACCTAGTAAAGTGCTTTCGCGTATTTTCTTGTGACTGCCAATGTTTTAATTTTCAATCTTTAATTGGAAAACCAAAAAAATCGCCTGGTGCCAAATCGGGACTATAAGCAACTGTGAGAACTTCAAGGTTATGCTTCGGGCACGGAATTAATCACGGCAAAGATCGTGTAACTGTAGTCAGGAGAATCTCGGTTATCAACCCATAAACCAAAAATGTGGATAAGTTTGTGTCAAGACTGGATATTCACCGCAGGTTGCATTGTCACAAAAAAATCGCACAATCATAACAGATCCTGTATACGAGTTTCTCGATATGACACTCATCACCTTGCAGAATACCTCAAGATAGCACTGTGATCAACCTCGCCAGGAAACCAATTGTAAGGAAAAGTCTGTCTCTGCGACCCCTCTGAATCATCCAAAAATGTGCGGTAATAAAAGTATTGATCTGTAATTCCCTGATTTTCTCGGTTGACTGTGTTTCTCTCCATTCGCAAGATAGCTCTGTACAATGAACCTTAGAACTTTTTTTATCATAATCATAATCTGCTCCACTTTAGTAACATAACACTTTTTCACTTTTTGGTGGCAAAGAATATAAATAGAAATCGCTCTAAAATTCGGAAATGCTCATTTCGATGTGAATGCACTCAATGTCCACATTTCGCAACATCGGGAAAAATTGGTCCTGTTCGACGTTTTTTTTTTTTATGAAGGAAAATTTGGAGCCTAGGGACCCCTTCTATAAAAGATAATAACAAATTCGCACAATCGGAAGTATTCCTTTCACAAAACATACATACTAGATTATTTGATTTTGTGCTATTTAGTATCAAAAGCGGCTATCTCCTGTTATATTAGTAGCAAAACCGGCAATCTCCACATGTTAGAATCAAAACCGGCAATCTCCAATTTTATTTATATTAAAACTTCTTTTATGTCTTACTATTAGGCAATTTTTTTATATTTTCCTAATACTGGAGAGATAGACTTTTCATTACAATTAAAACTTTAATGAAATACTGTCTATTTTGAACGTAGCAGAAAATCGCTCATACTGGAAAATTGGGTAGAGTGGAGATAGCCGGTTTTGATTCTATACCCCTCAGATTTCCTCCAAATTTTTTAAAATATTAACAGTAGTTAAATTTAATTGCTGGTATGATTCAGCTACAAAATGAGTCTTGATAACATAACTTGAAGGACACGGACATTTGAGACTCTTTCTTTACAAGCAAGGCAAAGCTGTATATCAGTTGTCACTAAAATCCTTTTCAGATGGAATGAAGTTACATTCCACTACCTTTCCGCAGAGACCTTCACGTGACGGTTAAAATTGTGTTCTGCAGCTCAAAAGTAATGAAATGAAACGCATGAAAATACCTAAGGGAACTATTTCTCTCTGATCTAATTATGTTATCGATTCATGATGCTCACATGTAACTATACCAGTTCCGGATATCAAGGGCCAGAAAACTATAAATATTTTAGTTTTCCAGACTATTTTTTTACCACAGCGGTAAGATTTTTTTTTACCATAATCATCGACCAGGGGGGGAGCGCCCCTGCTTGCCCCCCATCTGGCTACGCCATGCTACTGAGGACTATAGTAGCCCAGCAATTGTAAGCATAAATATTAAGAAATCAAAAGTAGATCGTTGCAATTTGAACCGCATCCCCCAGTTAGCTCAAACTTGCAAATCTAAAAAATGTTTAGCCAGGTCACATATGTAGGTATGTACAGGTACAGGTGGGTACTATAAATTAACGCATAAAATATTTATGAAGTATGTAATTTTTAGGAGTATCAATGAGCTCACGTTCACTATAGGTCAATATTCGCACACAAAAGTTAACTGATGTTATCAACTTTTTTATGAACTCCATTTTCAAACAATGCGTTGTAAATTTAAATTTTTGATTTCGAACTTTTTTAATCCACCTTCACTTAGCTCGAACGTCATTATTTTTACTTCGACAAATGGACGTGAATATAAGCATCTTTGAACTATGAGATAATATTCATCACACAAAAGGAGTTCTATTCGTATGCCTAATGTGTCTACTTTACTTTCGAGTCATGATCCTACCGCGGTTGTTACTCTCTTCAAGAAAAAATTTAGCACTCATGGATATGAGTGTAAATCGAAATATTTTAATGTCTATATTAACGTAAATATCCATGTCACGTATACGGTCTTTATCATTCTAAAACCATCTGTTGTTGTAAATCAGTGTATAGAACATTTTCTAATAAATCGGAAAAACCCATGTAAAGCTCATACCACAACAGTTGTAAACGCTTCCAACATTTCAGCGGCTGTAATCCCAGCCGATCCGAGTCCCGAATCCACCATGGAAACGACAGGATCAAACACAGAGAACAACGTCTGATCAGCATAGAGGCACGCCCGGCAAATATTAGCCAAATCCATTTTGCTTCCTTAACCGCTTCGGATGCACAAAAGTCCATTACACTTCCAAAAATGGTCCTGATTCCACTATCGATCCGCACATGGGCATCTCAAGAAACAATTGAATACAATATTATTATGTCCACTTTGTAAGAACTATCGTCACTGCTACTTTTAAAATTCGCGCCGATTATTCGCGTCTTTAACTCTTACTTTCAATATCAGCGTGCTAACCGGCGTCAGCTGAAAGACTGTAAAGACAGACTCTGGTCAGATTCAATAAGGTGGTTAGTTGGCTTAGCTAGTGGTAAGACTATAGACTGTTGGTCTTCGTCTCTGCGGGTAGGAAGGTTAGCGTCATCAAAGTTCTTTTTGGTATGGAGGGCAGCGCATATATTAGTCACATAATGTGTTGAAATGCGCGTACTAGTTTTACATATACTCGTAAGTTAGTGAAGAAGCTACTGTTTGTAATAATTTTGTAAATGGTTGATAGCATCGCATACGTTGTCGACGGTAGCAGAATTGAAAACGGAAGCGAGCGTATTACGGCAAACATATAACAAAGTTTTTGAAAACATTGGAGGAATTTGTTAAGTAAGTGTTCGCGGTATGCATACCTAAATAAAAAAGTAATATGTATAAGAGACAGTTGTGGTTCAACATATTTGTAATCAGAGGAATAGGCCAAGATTTATAGTAAGACATCAAGTAAAATGTATCATAAGGGCTCGATTCATGACGAAATTGTACTCCTTCTGCAGTGGGTAATTGATATTCAAAGGACTCCACAGTAAGTAATCTTTTCAATTGCGACTGAAGAGTTAACCATGAGCCACGATCTTGCATCTTTCGCTTTTTCATGGGTAACCAGCTGGCGGATATCACAACATCCAATCAACGTGCAACCCAATGGCACCATTGCACTGTTTCAACTGAACAGAGAGTCTCAAGAAGCTTGCAGGAGTGTTGCTCTCGAGATTACTTGCGTTTTGAGCAGTGGGGAATTTATAAAATCCAACAAAAATTAGATATGAGCCGCGATATTACTCGTATCTTCTTGAACGTTGCTATTGAACTCCTTACTTCGTGGGGCAAAAAAGGAAACACACAATATACGCTGTTAGGTAAAGCGGAGTAGTGGTCCAACTCTGCAGATTACCCCTTCTCCGAGGTAGCTTTTAGAACCGAGTTCGACTGGAGATGTACCAACGCCATCTAGATATACACTGAGCTTCAATGAAACCGGGCCACAAGGTAAGCGCGATGCGCGAACTCTAATCAAAACAGGCAAATCGTTTGTAATGTGAGTTAACGGTACTTCAGATAAAAATCATAGTCATTCGAATTGCCATTAAATGCACTTTCTGTATATATAACTTTCATAGTTGTAAGTTGCATACTTACAGAGAAAATTGAATTTGAGTTCGAAAGTGGCGAGTGGCCCGATTTCTGTGAAGCCTCTGAGTATCCGCGTGAGGATTGCCATTTGATTATTTAGGCTGAATTTTCTAACTGCTGTGCAGGGATACAGCTGCCATTTCCAACAGAAATCTGGATAGAGGGGGATGAATGGACTGTCTGCTTTAAAAAGTTATATCCGTTCAAAGTTGGGGAGGGGGATCGAAGTAAAGCCTATTTTGAAGCATATATTGTGAAAATTTCCGAGTCCTATCTGTCTACGTCCATATCCGTGACGGTTGGTTGCCTCATTTAAGGCTTTGGAAAAGTCATTTGGTGAGCTGTGTGATATTGCTCAAAACAGAGTTCGATGGTCTGCACTAGAGGAATAGTGGACGCGCTTTACACCAGGAGCAACAACAAAAGTTGCAAGCCCCTTCTGGTCAGATACACAGCCTGTATCGTATTGCGCCACCTTCACAGCGATTCTAACCCAACCGTACAAGTGAGTCAGTCTTTGGCAGCTGGAAAAGTTAGTCCTCGAATCGAAACGTTCCAACTAACTTTTACGCCTGAGGAGGATCAGGCTCCCGATGACCACACTAGCAAAATCCATTTGCTGCCAACATGACGTCACCCATTTCAAATGCATGGTGCCCCTTCTTACTGTTGTTGCATCTTATCTATGCCAATTTAAAAGCAAATTCGGTCCACATCGAAAATCTGGGTAACCATCGACCATATACATATGGAACCACATGGAAACCATATAGCGTTCATTGAAAATACCAAAATACTACACTGAAAAAAAAATCATCATAATATTCATGAACTAGGAGCATAGATTTTTTAGGGTTTTTTAGAAAATATTTTTTCAAAAAACCCTTATGAAATCGATTTTGTCCGTCCGTCCGTCTGTCCGTCTGTCCGTCTGTTCACTAAATAACTCGCGAACGGCTCAACCGATTGTCATGAAATTTGGTAGGAATGTGTAGAATGATTACAGTCTTTGGCACAAATACCTTAGAAGTTAGTAGGAAGAAGTTAACAGGGTGTCCCGAACGTTTGAAAAATGTCGACTTTTATAGTTTTTATCGGAGATTGACGTATGGGTATTCAAATCAAAGATCTAAACGATTACATCTCATATCAGTTAAATATTTTCAGTTTGGAGTAACGGTAAAAAAGTTATTGGCTTTTAAAGTTAAACTTCCTTTTCGAGCTCCGTTTTTCTAAACCGTTATAGGGATCGATATGAAACTTTGCACAAAGATTGGTCAGTATGGCCTTATATACGTTAAATATTAAGACTGTTGACTTTTGCAAAGGAAAAGTAAATAACAGTAAATTTGTAAAATTTCAATTTGTTCGTGTGTAGCCCCTCTTAGGTTTCCAAATATGAAAATTCTGCTAAGGGTTTTTAGAAAATTACATATAGAATATGTCTACGAATTTTTATTCGAATAACTGTATCCAAACCGGAAATATAGCCAAATAAGTATTTAGTAAGAGCCTTTCACAATGCAAGCCTTTTAAGCATTTCTTCAATGCATATCTTTAAACTTGATGAAACAATGAACATGAAATTTGGTGAATATGCATAGAATGGTAATAGTGTTTGCCACAAATATTTTTGAAGTTAGTGGGACCAAGATAACAGGGTGTCCCTGAATAGCTGCAAAAGTATACTTGTTCAATACTGATAGGAAAGCTTGGCTGTTATGACAGGGAACACAATGGAATCATTTTATACAAGGTTGCTTTTCCTTGATTTAAAAACAGTAACAGTCGATTTACAGCTAATAATTCAGTTCATATATAAAACCAAGCCATCCTTACTTTGCCTGAGTTTCTTTTTGGTCAAAGGCCATCAGATATCTTAAATCGAAAAATGCCTGTAGATTTGCCTTGGAGTACTTTCATACAAACTGGATAAATAGTAAATCTATTTTTGGATTGGTCTAATTAAAGGTGGAACAGAATGAAAGGCTAGCGCCTTTCATTCTGTTCCACGAACGCGTTTATTTAGACCAATCCAAAAATAGATTTACAGGAAGCATTTCATTAATGTTCTGCACAATACTTATTTATTGCTTATAAAATATATGTACAAAAAATATTCACTATGCATTAAAATTCTAAAAAACCCTCGTATTGCGGGCGCAGCCCTCTGTACGCCGGTATTTTTTCATTACCATGATGAATTAGTTCATAGTAAATAAACCTTGTCTTCCTTAACATAATACAGAGTTCATCTATTTTACGAAACATCGGTCGTTAGAATAACGAAAACAAAATTTTAACTTAATGTAAACCGATCATGAACACAATGAACTTCTTACATTATCCCCGCTAGTAAGTAAATTTGATGTTATTGTTCATTAATTACATGATATCTTTCATAGTAATATTTACTACTATGAACGATGTCATTATCGCTTTATGTGTATTTTATAAACCTTCGTAACGTATAGTCTGTATGGTGTAGTTAGGTAGCGCATGTCTTCAAATCATAGGGTCCCGGGATCGATTCACACTGTAGGTAGGTAGGTAATTTTTGATGACTATTCAGAGCAGAGGTAAAATAAATGTCAACACTTATGAAGCTGGATGCCGGCCTGCGCCAGTTTTATTTATTTTTTTTAATTGATGAACTCAGTAATTATAGCAATGAACAAGTTGTTAATTTTATGAATTTGTTCATAATTTTAATGAAATTTTTGTTCGTTGTTTTGATAAAATCAGATTCATTGGAATTATGAAATCCGTCTTCGGTGGGATATCGGTGTAAATATTCATTGCTTTAATGAACAATTTCATTGTTTCCGGGCACCTTTTTCTTTCAGTGTACTTCTCGAGTGTCGTCTACTGAAAAAAGAACTTTGTGAACATGGGTGGTTTCTGCGATGAGCGATTCCACTGTATTATTTGGTCGACACCGACCTATGAAAATGGGGAATCTGGCACACGATTCTTACCTTGACAAAAAGGACGAAGGCATGACGATAAGCACTTACATAAGTTCCATGAATACCAAAACATCGGCGGCATTCGCGCATATTGCGTATCCTCACATGCTGAAATCAAAATTCCTCGTGCACCTTTCTTAAATGATGCAAGTCGTCAATACGTTTTCAATCGGTCACATAGGGCTGAATTTCAATATTCTGCTCAAGAGTCTATTACTTACCTGCCGAGAAGCTACGCTTCTTTTGATTGTCCTTTTCTCGATGCTGTTTTTATTAACAACACAAAACCTTATAAATTTAAAACATATCGCATTTCATGAGGTTAGCAACTATAAATCATCAAATTTTAAGTAAATAAATCGCTAGAACTATTTATTCTGAATTAAGAGTTCATACAGTAACAACTTTATAGATTGGTTTAATCTGAGACCTGATTTTTTTTAACCATTCCATGCTGATAAAAGCGACGTTTTTTTCGTATCGCGTGTAAGTCTGACTCGAAAAAAACGATCGCGGGTAACATCCCGGTTAAGACCAAACAGCTGACATTTGACAGTTTTTGTGCATCTTTGACTCGCTTTCGTCGGCCTATTTTTTAGATGTGGTGGATTTTATCACAAAAGATGATTATTTCTTTGCAAAATCTTTTCTCGTGATTAGAAAAACTCTCACATTTGCTTTGAAAAAACAAATTCCCTCATATTTCCCCTATGCGTCCGCCATCTACATTTGAGCTCTATCCCGTGTAGGGTAGTTGCACGGGTTAACTTTACCTGGGTAAGTGTCATTTTTTTTATATGAAGTTCTACCCAAACCTGCACGGGATAAACACAATAAAACGTCCCTAAAAAAAAGAAAAAAAAAAGGCTTCTTTACAATAACTACCAACAATACAAACATCTTTGACGTACTCCAACGCATTAAGTAGTACTTTTTACACCATAGGTTTAAACATTATCGATAATGCAGTCTTATTTGTACGAGCTGTCAAACCGACGTTTTGCCTGCTATCAAATTGCTGCATGCCGTTCTGATTTCGTCCTGTTTACACCATGGCGGCGACTTTAGCTAAATTGCGGCTAGTACCGTAAGTGTGCGTTTTCATTTATCAAAAGATCATCTTTCTAAGTATCAAATTTACAGTATTTACAGGTCTCTATTTATGCCGCCGGCACAGCAGATGTCTATGTACCCGCCAACCTACATCAATCCTTTCTTCAAGAAAGACCAACAGCAAGTCCTTACTGAAACCGGTGAGGCTGCCAATCTTGCTCATATCCCTATCAAATCAGCCCGCAACAACGATACCAGCTCGATTTTCCACGATGACACCGTATCCAAGTTCACCAACTACATCATGCGCCAGGGCAAGAAGATCCTCGCTCGCGACTTGCTCGAGAAAACGTTCGAAAATATCAAACGACTCCAATTGGAGCGCTACAACTTGGCGGAGGGTGAAGAGAAGAACAAAATTCAAACCGATCCGAAAGCTATCCTCCATCAAGCCATTGCTAACTGTAGGCCCCTGTTGCAGTTGACTCCCATCAAGCGAGGTGGCGTGAAGTATCAGGTGCCTATCCCTATTACTGAAAAACGATCACTCTTCCTGGCAATGAATTGGCTGATTCAAGCAGCCAAGGAGAAGGAACGAACCGTGCATTTTCCCGAAAAGCTGGCTTGGGAACTGCTCGATGCTGCCTCGGGACAAGGTCGCGTGGTCAAGAAGAAGCAGGACCTTCACAGACAGTGCGAAGCGAACAAGGCGTACGCCCACTATCGATGGAGTTAAATGAAAGATCGTTTTGTGTTTATATATTTAAGATCTAACTAGCAAATAAATTATGTACAAAACAAAGTTAAACGCTGTTTGTGTCCTATTCGCCGAAATAGTAGGAAAACACATTATGATCCGAAACGTGGCCCATACGTCGAAGAAGTTTATACGAGCCATTGCCGTTCGTTTTTACCGTGGACAGGAAGTTGAGCTTCATTTCCTCAGTGGGCGGCTCGATTTCATCGTGTGATAAGTCCAGGTTTTTCCGTTTTCCCCAGAAGTCGATATAGGATATTCGCAAATTCTTTAACGTACTGTCGACGTAAATGAATCCAATCAGATTTCGAACGAAATAGCTCGAGATGAAAAGAGTTGCGGTGCCAGTGATTCCTGCAAAATTAATACTCCATTAAGCTGATTTGATGCACCCAGAAGAAGTCATGAATCTTACCAAGAGCCGAGATAACAAAAAACGAGCCATCCGATAGGATTGCTGCTGATTCAGCTGCATAGCTGACTGGGATGCTGATAGCTGTAAGTCCGGCTTGGTAGATTTTGAGTTTGTTCAATGCCGCAACAGCGTGGATAAGAGGCAGCTTATAAATTGGCTTCCATGTAATTTCCTGGGCCTTTGATGGTTGTTGACTGTCAGTTGAGAAACATTTTACAGTGGTTATTTTCAGGCATGCTTGCTGAAGGTAAATGCCTGAAATTCGGTGTGTTCTTCGGAGAATGGTCAACATAGCGAAGTCGCAGAACGGTTCTAGGTTATGTTGGAACCAAATTTAGCATTTTTGAACAGAAAAGTATTGTTAAGATGTTACTACCGACAGTTAGGTGACGAGATTACTTCACTTTAACTTATTTAAGTTATTTAACTTTTCCGACATACTCCCAATTTGCAATTTGTAAATAGAACTTTCTTATCGACAATTTCCCCTATTTTCTTATCAGCTGTTATACTGACATAACCAGCTGTAGGGTTATACTGTCATTCATTTGTCAAATTACACGTGCTGTTGTGCCGAAGTAAACATAAGGATTAGAGGATTTCGATTTTGTGAAAAATAAGTGAATTAATAAATGGCGACAAGTGTAAAAATAAAAGAGGCGTAAGTCAAATTATCGTATTGTGATTAGCAATTGAAATAATGCGACTTTTCAAGAAACTTCTAAGTTGGAAACAGTTTAATCGGTGCGCTCTTATGTTTTTAGTTTTGGTTCAGTTACTTGTGGTTAGCTCTCTCGTCATACTTTTGCCTTTTTGTTTAATAATTTAGTAGTTCATAATCCTTGGTACCAAAGTTGCGTTAGTTTTCTTTAAAACAAATCTGTACTTGGTCAGAATACTGTGACCGCATCGTATCGACGAAACTTCTAAATATACTGTCTGAATGTAATGTTACACTGTCCCATTCTCCGAAAATGCACCCACTATAGACGGTATTTACTTATCAAGGATCAGATAAGTAAATGTTGCCTACGGTGGGTGCATTTTCGGTGTTCAGATTTGAACAGACTGGGGCAGTATGTGCATCACACATTGTTGTTGTTACTAATACCGAAATTTACAATACTATGTGCCATCTGTCCTTCAGGCTTTCGTTTCTATTTTGGTCCTCTACTGACCGGAGACCATAGACCATTCTTCTGGGATATTTCAATGCCCAGCATGAGCTCTGGCATTCTGAAATTCAACATAATGCTGAGGTATAGCAATTGCAGAAGCACTTCACGCCACAGACGAGTGCGAATGCCGACTCGCGTTACCGGCACTTGCAGCAGTTCTTTTGACATAAAAGTTATAAGTACCAGTTTGATTAGTGAAACCCACTGGGAGACACGCAAGTCTCTCAACTCAGACTACGTCCCCATTATATTAATAATTTACAAAGCAGCTGAACTGAGCAAGTCAGAACGGCGAACGATTGTCAATAATAAAAAAGCAGATTGCGATGGTTTCACTGCGTACACCTCGGCGAAGTTCATCGAGCTACCTATACCTACAAATGTTACCAAAGCAGCGGCTTTGCAGGACGCATCTCGACCAAATTTTCCCACTGGTGCCGCAAGGTAAGCTGATGAACGGGACGACATAAGAAGCACAAATCCAAGTGATCCATGAATTCCGGATCTTAACAGCCAGATTCAAAGACAAGTTTGAGACTAAAGAAGGTCGAAATAGAATGAGCACCTCAACAAAGGTGCCAGTAAATTATGGTCCACTGTCCGTGCCTTATCCAACCCCTACAAGGATAAAGGTAATATAGCCATTAAACTCTGTACTCAGCAGATCGACAATTGATCAATAGCCAATTTATTGAACACCAGATCGGTCATGACGAATTCAATCACTCAATGTTGCTGGCTGATATGCTGAATATGCACATTTCTGATCAAGAGTTACGTTGGATTGCTAACTACCCAGCTGGTCGCAACACCGCGTTTCGAGGCAAGCGTTCGGAATACTTTCTCCCAACTTGTTTCTTAGCCAGAATTCCAGAACCTCTAGATTAAATCGAGCTGGTCACCTATGCTAAGGATTGCACCGTACTCGGCACAGGGAAAAATAAAGATGAGATGCCACTCCAATTAAACAAATATCTAGGTCGCCTAGAAGCATTTTTTGACAGTAAAAAATATGGTTATTTCTGCGTCTAAATCTGCAACTTTTCTTAACACCTAGTCGAGGGACTACAAGTGGAAGGCTGAAGTGTTTATTGGCTAAAACAAAGTTCCTATTGTGCATAACCTTACATCTGGATTCAATGGTGTCTTCTTCATGCTCACCACGCACCGAGCGGTGGGCAGCAGTGCCTGATAAAGCTGCTCCAGTTGATCCACTGCAGTTTGCGATACCAACTGGAACATAATTCATCATCAATGTGGCACGATAGCCCGACGTCGGGCCTTGGCCGCCTTAAGCGTTGACCTCCAATTGTCGCTGTTACGTGACCTTGTCCTCCAGTTTCGGAAGCTCAGCAGCTGGTGGGCGTCTTCACCTATGGAGTTCTCCCAGCGAGCTCTTGGTCGTCCAAGCAACCTCGCTCCGTCAATTCGTTGTGCGTTCATCACTTTCTTTGGCATGCGATTATCGTCCATCCGTTGTACATGCCCCGCCCATTGCAAACGTTGAAGCTTCACGATTTTCGATACTTCCAGCTCATCGTACAATTGATACAACTCATGGTTGTACCGGATACGCCATTGATCTCGTTCGCGAACGGCCCCGAAAATTCGCCGAAGGACCTTTCGCTCTAGCAAAATTTCGGAGGCTTGGGTGAGGGTCCATGTTTCGCAGCCATAACATAGCACGGGTCGGATGAACGTACACGCGGAGCTTCGTGTTCCTGTGCGCAAGTTTCGAATTAATTATAGGGAGGCCCGAGAAATATGTCTTATTGGCTGTTGTATCCGACGCTTAATTTCGTCGGTTTCGTTGGCGTCCTTTGATAAGTTACAACCCAGATAGTTGAAGTTGTCTACATACTCGATATTAAGGTCCCCCACTGTGATGCTTGAATTTGCTGGCCTTAGTTTTGCTTTCGTAGATATGTAGTCCAACTTCCTTTGCGGCGTTATTGAGGTTATGCAGAAGGCTTTCTGTATTACCCAATCTCCGAGATATGATGTTTATATCGTCGGCGTATGCTAATTGAGTCGACTTGATGAGTAGCGTTCCGCTGCTGTCCATATTCATGGCTCGAATTACATACTCCAAAGCAAGGTTGAAGAGCGTCGGCGCCAGCCCGTCGTCCTGCTTGTGTCCAGTACGAGTTTCAAATAGGTCAGTGAGTCGGTTCTGCACTCTGACCAGCGGGACGGTATTAGTCATCGTCATCCTTGTGAGTCGCACTAACTTTGCCGGTATACCAAAATTCAGCATAATGTTGTACAGTACACTTCGATCGATACTGTCGTATGCCTGCTTGAAATCGACAAAGATTTCGTATACGTCGATGTTATATTCCCAGCACTTTTGGAGTAGTAGCTTCACTGTGAAAAGCTGATCGGTCGTTGAGCGACCAGGTCTGAAGCCGCCTTGATACTCGCCAATGATTCGTTCTGCGTACGGATTAATTTTCTTTTCAAGAATTTTAGATAAAATCTTATCGGCCGTACAAACTAATGATATGCCCCTGTAATTCTCACACTTGAGCTTGTCACCCTTTTTGTGGATTGGGCAGATTGTGCTTTTGCGACAATCTTAGGGGATTACATTGTCGTTCCATATTTTCAGCAGTAGCACATGTAGAGCGTTGGTCAGGCACGTTCCACCATGCTTCAGCAATTCTGCTGGGATCTCGTCAGCGCCGGGCGCTTTGTTATTTTGAAGCGACTGTATGGCGAGACTCACCTCCTCTAATGTTGGGGGTAGAACGGGAGGAACTGGTTCGGCTAACTGCTCAAGAGCTGGAATGTTGATGGTGCATTGAGGAGCTCTTCAAAATGCGAGGCCCATCGTTTGTTGACGCTTTCGATGTCGCTGATGATGATGTTACCATCCTTGTCTTTACATAGGCTTGTCCTGGGTTGATATCCGTTCTTGATATTATTTATAAGTTTGTACGCCTGTCTAATGTTCTTACTGGCTAATCTTTGGTTTATTTGCTGTAACTGCTCGTCAAAATGTTTGCGTTTCTTACATCTAATAACCTATTAGATACTCGCCGAAGTTCGTTGTATATTTCTTTCTTGGCTCGGGATGCGCGTTGTGTGTATTGGCGATAGACTTCATTTTTCGCCTCAATCGAGGCCCTGCATTCGTCGTCGAACCAGTCTGCTCGTCTGCGCCGGCCTTTATAGCTCACGACCTCTTCTGCGACTCCTTTGATGCTGTCTTTGAGCTCCTGCCAGAACTCATGGATGCCTAAATTATTGATGTTGCTGTATTATACGCAGCCGCCGTGGCATCATCAATCAAATTGTCAACCTCGAAGATCTTGGCATGGTTGATTCTCGTTTGGTGCACCGAAGAGATTCTGCACATGTAGGTTATCTTCACCAAATAGTGATCGGAGTCGCAGTTGGTTCCTCGATAGGATCGAACATCTAGGACATTAGAAGCCCATCTCTTGCTGATCAGTACGTGGTCGATCTGGTTCACGGTGTATTCATCTGGTGACTTCCAGGTCTGCTTATGAATTCGTCGAACATAATTCAACTATGTATAATACTGCTCTACGCATCGCTACAGGATGTCTCCTGATGTCAGCCCAATTCGCTTGGGCGCCTCATGATGTAGATTTTGTGTGTTTAGCAAAACGTGAACTTCGGGGATGGGCATGTCCAGGGCACCATTGCCCCTTTGAAGGCGTTGGAATCGAGGTAGTTGTATGTTGATATACAATCCAACCATATAGAGTTGCAATTCCGGGGTCTTTTATTGGAGAGTGTACACTCTGGAAAAGAAAGTCCCCATACGGCTAGTAACATTGTGTCGATAACCCCTCTGATGTTCCGAAAGCGATTGGGTTTATGTTCCGGAACCATCCATGCATACCAGCATGGCCAAGAATCGCTATCACCCCCTTGACGTAAACAATTTGCACATATCACTCAGTTTTTATCCGAATGGGTCAACCTTGACCGGCCCAGTTGCTAAACTCTACTTTTACGCGCCGGCATCGAAACTAATCCTGGTCCATGGATGTACTGCGTCTGTGGCAATTCAGTCATCTGCACAATGCTCGTGCTATGACGAATGGTGCCATTTAAAAAAATATGTTCCGAGCTCAACAATACCAAATAACGGACTAGCACTTTTATAGCCCAACATTGTAGAAACAGCGGATAACAGTTACCATCGACTTCCCAGTAACAAACCAATCGAGATATAAACTGCAAAACCAAGTTGCTGAACTTACAGACCTTATGGAGAGACCTCATCAGAATTGGAGCCATTCAGGAAACCAAGCTAAATGCCAATTAATCGCTCAATCCCTACGGTAATTACAACATCATCCGATGAATTTGAGCAACAGGTGCAGGAAGAGGCCTTATTACACTACGCTGTCATACAGTATCATTGACGTCACCGCCGCCTACACCACCACCGAATTACAAACAATATCCGTCAAGTTAGGAAATGTTGACATTGAAATCCTCAATATCTATATACCACCAACCTCAAGTTGTCCCGCTGGATTCCAAATCAACCTTATTGGACAATATCGCTTATTATTATTTCAAACATACAAACAGCCTGCAACAAAATTAAGCATATGTGCCAAATTTCAGCCCTCTAGTTTTAGAACTGGTCGAGTAAAACACATCGCAACAGACAGACGGACATCACGCAATTGACTCGCATCGTCATACTGATACATATTTTATATGCTCGGAGATGCTTCCTTAAATGCGTTACAAATTTCACTTCATGCTATTGGTTGATTTTAAAGCGTCTTGTGTTTTGTAGCGGTCCGGAAAGGCGTGAACCGCTGTGAATGACTGTGGATATGCTCTAAGTTTCGTCGTCGTCGGGTTGTCTCATAATGCCCTCGGATTCAGGTTAGTGGGTGCAGATGGGCATCGGAAACGGTGGTCCACATCATGAAGCGCACCACGGCCGGTCGGATAACTATTCTGGATGACCTGGTCTATTCGAGATAGGTACAGGGCCAGATTTACCTTTTATGGCGCCCCTGGGCAGTGATCAAGTTGCGCCCTGGGTAACTGGTCAGTTTTAGCTTGGGTTTTACTTTCGGCGGCTAAATTTTAGGCTGTATTAAATAGACTTCTTATTTACTACGTCCGTGATCAGGCGTCATCTACTTTTTTTTAGCCAGTTCTTAAATTCATATTTGAATAATTTGAGAATCAGGAGTATCAGTTATTAATTAATGACACAAGCACTTATTTATTTAGTGGATCACGAAATCCTTAAACCAATAGAGGCTTAGATAAGATAGGCCAAATATTTTTTTTTTCCAAAGGTTCAAACCAGATATAATGCTTCAGCACAAACTTTATTATCCGTATTACATATAATAAACGCTCAGGAAACAGGCACACAGCGAGACAGGCTACCTACAATCTTATACTATTTCTTTCTATCCTGGGCTCTTGGTCATCGAAGGTGTGGTAGATACTCTGCACATGTAAAAACGAGATCAGTGAGAAAAACGTAGAGCTACTGACCCAGACGCTCCTTGAGTCTAACAAAACTGAGCAGAAATAGGGTCAGGATAATCTGTATGCCCTTCACGGGACGTTTCCGTTTGAATGGATATCTAAAAAAACGTGCGCATTGTCACCGACTTTACCTGTCGCTTCTGTGAGTCTGGCTACGAAACGGTTTTGAATATTATTTATGAATGTGAGAGGCTAGCAATACGCCATTATTTATTACGTTATTTCTAGCAGAGGACATTGGCTTCCTTAACACAGACCAGCTAAATCTATTCATTCAAATATATCGGTTAGATGAGCTATCTATCTAATGGTTTGGGCAATAGCACAATAGAAGTTGGTGTTGTAGCGATTCAAAATATTTTGTTTCTCGAATCGAAGGAGGTTTTGGCAGTTCTTGGCCTTTGTAACAGCGGGTAGCTCCGGGATTATTTGTCACATCGAAGAACCGGCTGCCATAAGATAATTTTTGTAGACGACACAAACATCCATGTTCACAATGGATTCGAAATAACGCTCCGGCAACTCAGAGACAGACGGTCAACTCTACCACTGAGCTACCGAAAAAATAAAGTTGTGCGGTAAATTTAGTAAAGCCTACTGGCAACAAACATAATTAAATCTGCCACTGACCAAAACAACCACTTTTGCAAATTTTATTCATTTTTTCTAATTATCATAAATGAATAGTTTCAGAGTTAGCAGCCAAATAACCGAAAAACAGCGAACATTTTGGGTTTTTTTCGTGATTTTGGCCCTGTTTGGGACGGATTCGTGCTCAGCACCCCAAAAAAACATAAGTAACAGTTTTCTCCACCACATTTTGCAATCTCATGTACTAGGTTAATCACCTGGTTACTACACTATTAAATTCGTCATTGCATTCAAAAACGATTTGTTTCAAAATTTGAACGAAAAGTTCAGACGCAGCGAAATCGTGACAATTTCTTGTTTGTATCTTATTTATATTTAGTGTGAAATATCTTATTGACATCGCGGTCAAAGTAGAAAATTATCATTTATCGTTAGGAATACTTAATACTTATTGTTATACAAAAAAGAAGAATCAATAGTTTTAAAATTCATATTTGGCTGTTTATACAATCTGATTTTAAAAATATCTTCATTTCACGAAAAACAGCTCCGTAAACTGTATTCAAATTCGTATTATCACGATAGCGCTAATTTAAACCGATTTCCTAAAACTCGGACACTCATGGCTATAATAAACTCTTTCTCATTGCCATTACAGATTTGAGGTGGACGCCCAATTCGGTGCCTTCTACACTGGCGGGTTGGTGTCATGGACATCGAACGGCGAAGAATTGATTTGTCAAGACGTCGGAAAAATTAACATTATCACCGTAGACACTGGAAACATTGCTCGCACAATTGGAGCGCCTGAAGAGGGTGTCGATGAAGATGTAATCTATACGTTTGCCCTGAGTCATGACAATCTGCATATTATCACGGCTCACAAAAGTGGTCTATTGAAACTTTGGTCTAAGGAGGATGGGACACTGATCAAGATGTGGAAAGGAATTCATCAAGGTCCTGTGGCAAGATTGTGCTTCAAACGTGATGGCAGTATTGTGGCCAGCGGCGGATCGGACTCAACTATTCGAATTTGGGACTACATCAAAAAGGCTTGCGTGTCCGCCCTGAAAGGTAGCCAGGGAGTCATTAGTGTGATTCAATTTCATCCGGATCCCACGAAGGACTTGATTTTCGGAGCTGGAGATGACAATAGCATTAACTGTTGGGACTTCACAACGAAAGAGAACAAGATGAAACTGTCGGGTCATTATTCCAAAGTCATGGCCATTGACTTCACCGTCGATTTCAAGCATATGGTATCGGTAAGCAGAGACAAAGTTCTAATTTTGTGGGACCTGATAAAGGGCGTCCAAGTTCGTGTCATCCCAATCTACGAAGCTCTTGAAGGTGTTTGCATTCTCCCCAACAACTTTAAGCTACCAAATGATTTCGATTTAGGTGCCAAAGAAAATAAGAAGAAAATTTTCGCGGCCGTGGCTGGAGAAAGTGGTGCAGTTAAAGTATGGGAATGCACAGAATCCAAAATTGTATTCAGCCAATCAAACAGTTTGATTTCGAAAGCTGCTGAAGAAGGTGGCTTGGCCATTACCCAACTTCTACATTGTCCAAAAAAGTCACAAATTGCAGTTGTTAGTGTCGATCATAACATTATGGTTTACAATTTGAGCACGTTCCATTGTTCTAAGCAATTGGTTGGATTCAGTGATGAAATTCTTGACATTTGCTTCTTGGGCAAAAAAGGAAGATATTTGGCCATTGCGACCAACAGCAATGACATTAAATGCTATGATACGTCGAACATGAATTGCACGATTCTAACAGGTCACACCGACATTGTCTTGGCTCTGGCGTCGCATAAAAACTTTTTGCTCTCAGCCGGGAAGGATAACAGTATTCGCATTTGGGAACTCGATTCGGGTACATTCACAGTGAAATGTGTTGCTCGTGGTTCCAAACACACGGCCAGTGTGGGATCCGTTGCATTTGGAAAGCTTTCACACACAATTTGTGCATCGGTCAGTGAAGATACATGCTTGAAAGTTTGGTCAGTTCCGAAAGCATTTAACGAAAATGACGACACAGTTTCACTAAACTGCATGAACACCCAAATCGCTCACGAAAAAGACATAAATTGCGTTACGATGTCACCAAACGATAAAATCATAGCAACTGCATCGTTGGATAAAACTGCAAAATTGTGGTCATCGAGTGACCTGCATCTAATCGGCGTGTTACGTGGACACAAACGAGGAGTGTGGTGTGTTCGTTTCTCGCCAACCGATCAAATTCTCCTGACCAGTTCCGCCGATTGTACCATGCGTTTGTGGTCAATCACCGACATGACATGTTTGAAATCATTCGAGGGTCATGAAAGTTCCGTGATTCGAGGAGATTTCATGTCAAATGGAACGCAAATTTTGTCAGCCGGTGCTGATGGACTCCTGAAAGTTTGGACAATTAAGACCAGTGAATGTTGCACCACACTGGACAAACATGAGTCTCGCATTTGGACATTGGCCTTATCGCATGACGAAACACACTTCTACAGTGGCGGTTCTGATTCACAATTGATCCGGTGGAAGGATGTTACCGAAGAGAAACGCATGAATGAGTTGAAAGAACGGCAAGAACAGTTCGTCCAGGAACAAGAATTGAGTAATCTTATCGCACAGAAGAAGATGCTCAAAGCTTTGCGATTGGCTTTGAAGTTAGAAAAACCAAATTTGTCGCTGAAAATTATAAACACAATTATCAAAAATCAAGAGCAAGGACTCGAAGAGACCATTAGTAGTTTAAATGAATTGCACAAAGAGAGTTTGCTTAATCATTCCATCACGTGGAATACGAACAGTAGAAACACTAGGCCCGCTCAGCTTGTTCTCAATATTTTGATAAAAGATATGCTGGCTGGTAACTTTAGACCGTCGAATATGGGGAAAATTGTCGAGGATTCCATCCCGTATACGGAACGACATTTCAAGAGAATGACGGAATATTTGAAAGATCTGAAATTTATTGAATTCACGCTTAAGTGTATGCAGCCGCATGTGAAAATGGAAATTGATAGCTGATTGTTATAGGAATTTTATAAATCTGTGTTTAGGTTTAAGTAATGAATAAAAACAACTGTCTACATATCAACCATTTTTAATTTTTTATCATGCTGCGATCAAATCTCAGATAATTCTAGTTCAGTTTTCTTGGGTTAGAACAGCACAACTTCTATATAGAACAGCAACTGTTAAATTTGTATGGGAGTTGTATCCTGTTCTGACCCAATAAAACTCACCTTCTGTGTTATTACATACATGCAGATTCCTTTGCGATCTTTAGTCTCCTTCCGGTATTGGGTTTGTGAAGTAGTATATAGGAGCCGTTAGATATCCTGCGATGCTTTTACAGTAGCATCCAAAAAATTGTCCATTTATCTTCTATCTGGTACGTTTACTGATAGAATCGGATACCGATAACTTTGAACTCGAGATTAACAAGGTTACCTCTCGTCATATTCTTTGCCGTTTTTGCTTTAGTTCTATTTTCAAAATGTTTGGTAAGTATAATTCTTTTGTGACAATGGAAAAAAAACCGTTGGAGTATTGCACGCGTTTGGAGCCGCTCAATTTATCGAATGCGCCGAGTTGTCACTTAAATTAATTCTTAATAAATTAATAGCTTAAGTACCAAGGCGGCTTTAGACCTGGTCGTTCGACGACAGATCAGCTTTTTACAGTGAAGCTTTTACTCCAGAAGTGCTGGGAATACAACATCGACGTATACCAAATATTTGTTGACTTTAAGCAGGCATACTACAGTATCGATCGAAGCGTACTGTACAACATTTTGCTGCATTTTGGAATACCGGCTAAGCTAGTGCGACTCATAAGGATGACGATGACTACTACCGTCTCGCAGGTCAGAGTTCAGAACAGACTCACTGACCTATTTGAAACTCGTACTGGACTCAAGCAAGGCGACGGGCTGGCGCCGACGCTCTTCAACCTGGCTCTGGAGTATGTGATTCGAGCCATGAATTTGGACAGCAGCGGAACGCTACTCATTAAATCGACTCAACTAGTAGGCTACGCCGACGACATCAACATCATGTCTCGAAAATTGGGTGATGCAGAAAGCCTTCTGCATAATCTCAATAACGCCGCCAAAGAAGTTGGGCTACATATCAACGAATCTAAAACCAAGGTCATGATGCAATCAAAACCTAGAACGCCAGTAAATTCAAGCATCACAGTGGGGGACCTGAATATAGAATATGTAGACATCTTCACTTACATGGGTTGCAATTAGTCAAAGGACCCCAACGAAACAGATGAGATAAAGCGACGGATACAACTAGCTAATAAGTGTTACTTTGCGGTCCTCCAAATTATGAATTCGAAGCTGGTGCACAGGAACACGAAGCTCCACGTGTATAAAACCATCATCCGACCTGTGCTATGCTATGGCTGCGAGGCATGGACCCTAACCCAAAACTCTGAACACCAGTTGGACACGTTCGAGCGAAAGGTTCTCCGAAGAATCTTCGGGGCCGTTCGTGAACGAGGTGAATGGCGCATCCGGTACAACCTTGAGTTGTTTCAGCTGTATGATGAGCTACAGGTGTCGAAGATCGTGAAATTGCAGCGATTGCAATGGGCGGGACATGTACAGAGGATTAACGATGATTGCATGCCCAAAAAGGTGATGACCGCGCAACGAGTGGACGGAGCCAGATTGCGTGGACGACCGAGAGCCCGATGGGAGCATTCTGTATGTGAGGACGCCCACCAGATGCTAGGCTTTTGATTTTCGGAACTGGAGGACAAGGTCGCGTGACCGCGACAATTGGAGGTTTTCAATCCAGGCGACCAAGGCCCGACGTCGGGCTATCGTGCAATAAAGAAGAAGAAGTATATGGAGTGACTGTGCTATCTTTAAATTTCCAAGGATTAGTCTGTTTTGTGGTTCGACTACAGTTATGATAGGCAGTGTACCTACACCTACAAGAGGAGTATGGAATAAATAACAGGCGCGACAGTCCAACATTGAACTAAAGGTCCATCTAGATTAGTCGCCAAATGGCTGCGCGTCCAAAAACTGGCATCGCGTACAGCCATTTGGCTGCTACTTAGCATCCACACTATAGCAGCCAAATGGAGACAGAAAATGACATAACCAAAATTTCATTTTGGCGATTTTTTTAAATTAAACGATCAAAATCGGACTCTGTGCGTTTGAATTATTACACGGCCATTCAAGAATTATTCAATTTCACACAAAAGAACGAACAAAAGTTGCAAATTTGTCACTTTGACAGAAGATAGTCTTTTTGATCCTTATAGACCGCAACTCTCGAAACTGAAATAAGCCGGAAAAAACTAAATTTGTTAGAAAAACGCACAATTTCCACTTATTTCAGTAAATTTTATTCAGAATGCATTTCGGCTTCCAACTATGGAGAAGCCATCATCAGCATTAATGTTTGATGACAAAGAGTATTGGTTTCCCGAATAGAAACGGAAACTATATGAACAAATACGAAACATTATGTAAAGCTATAAATAAATAAATATTGCAACAGGGTGGTTTGTAAGAAGGTTATTTGAAAAATAAAATTAAAGCTATAAAATTTGTAAAACAGAAAATTGGTGTAAAAACTCTAACAAGACGACAGAATTAAACAAAATTAAAAAAGAATGAAAAAAGTCAAGATAAACATTAAAATTAATAAATTAAATAAATTAAAACATCGATATAAGAATAACAAATAGAAAAAATAGTAAAATTGACAACAAACAATAACAATGTTTCATTTTAACAAATTAAAAAGTGGAGATTCGATATCGCCGTTGCAAAGATTCATTAAGTTGCTCGATGTGCTTATGTAAAGCGATTCGTACGCGTCCAGTTTTCGTACATTGGATACATTTCTCAAAATTTTGACGTTCTCTTCAAAAGAATTTATCTTGTGCAGCTCAGTATGATTTAAATCGTATATATGACATGCTATGGCTGAGTGTGCATCTTTATTCCGTACGCTTCGCATATGTTCGGAGAAACTAAATTGAACAGCTCGTTTTGTTTGACCATAATGTATCGTTCATTACAAGTTGAGCATTTGATCTCGTAGATTCCACTCCGCTCTTTAACTGGAATCTCATCTTTCGTAGAGCCTAAGAGGGTGCATAGCTTGTTGGGATTCGTATTGACAAGTTTCAAATTAGCTTTGTCAAATTTCCCTCTCAGTTTCGGTGCGTACGTTATGGCAACTCGACGTTCGCTTTGCTTAGTCTGTATTTTGTTTTGAATAAATAATGTTGAACGTTCTTCCTTATTGAATTGACAAGCGGTTGTCAAAGCGGTTGGTTAAGTTGCCATATTGAATATCAAAACTGGACGCTTAGCCAAATGGCGACTAGTTTGGATGGAATGACAACAGCCATTTGGCTGCACGTGTCGCCATTTGGCGACTAATCTAGATGGACCTTAAGGCCGCAGATGTGTTAGTAACATCGAATTTCCAAGATCTGAACTGTTTTTTTGCTGAGGTCTGAGATCGTCAGCACGCTCGTTTAATATCTGAGTGAGATCATAGTCCGTCACAAGGGTCGTATGAGTTCGAAAAATACCATAAATTGAATTCGTTCACGGTGAGTCCCGAACCCATGACCCTGTGCACCGAATGTGCGCGCAGTTACCACTACACCAGCCAGACTACTAAGAGGAGTATGGGTCCAAACAAAATTGAAGAGGAATGTGTAAAACTTACTTGTAGAATGCTCATTGCTAAGTCGTTCAAAAAAATCTGTCCCAGAAAACCGACTCAATCTCAGCTGAATTAGGACCATAGTTAGCCTTTCGAAAGTTATAGATATAGTACATGTCGGCAGAAGTGATTGTCCTTTGCTTCGTAAAAGTAAGGGAAATATCCAAAGAAAGAGCTAGATGATGAGGGTCTAAGTACACGTAGCCGCTCAAGGCAGAGGAAAGTGCAAACATTTCACAATTGTTGATTGTTCAAAATTGAAATTGGTAATATAAAAAAAATCAAAAATTGTTTATCCTTATTTACACGAAAGATTAAGGATTTATTTAAATATAATACACAATTCTCTTATCTTCCATATATGAGATATTAGTGGGATGATTTGTTGAATTTATCTCCTTTTTAGAGTGCACATACACGGCGAATTCATGGAATTAAATGAATTATATGGTCCGATTTGGATTTTAATCGCCGTGTATGTACGCTCTACAAGGTAAAAACATATCTTATCTTGTCCATCTTTAAAAATAAATAAAATGTTAACCAAAGTAAACATCTCCATATAGAAAATAATTAAGAACAATCTTACATTAAATATTATATAATTTAAACAAACACATCCAAAAGCCAGTGCACTACTATTAAGAAAAGACTAGAAATTAGATTCACTGCAATTTTAAAAAAGTTTCCAGTGTTAGTCCGATCGGTTCAGTTCTTCGATATTTTTTGCTTATTACAGTGAAACTTCCCATAAGCGGACACCATTGGGGAATGAGATTTTGTCCGCTTATTGGAAGTGTCCGCTTATGAGAATATTTCACGGAGGTGTAACATTTTATAAAATAGACTTTCACTACAATCTGCAAATCCGCTCAAAAACCGCTATAAAAATTTGTAGTCCCGACGGATTAGGGTGTAATTTTTAGTCATTTCATTCCCACTCTCTTTCGACTTTTTCAAAATAACTTTTATTTTTAATGAAGGTTTCGTCGTTTCCACATGTTTTTCCAACGATTTTTTTTCGAGAGCGAGCACACTTATTTTTCATCTGAATTGTTATGTGATTTTCAATTTTCTTCAATCCGCAAAATATTGTTGGACACTTATTTAAATTGAATAGATAATTGCACCATTAAACGCCGCAGCATAAATTGAATTTATGCAATTTCTACAAAAGTTGCGAGCACTAGCCAAGAGATAACAAAGAACTCCAGTCGTTGATATATCATTTTACATTTCCCGTACATTGCCTGATTTCAGATTGTAAGACGAAACCGGACGGGTAAACTTGCAAGACAAGAGAGCTTTTGTAGTGGCCAGCAGACAAGCATTGTCCATTTCACATTGTAAGAACGCGTCTTACGAAAGAAAAAAATCGTGACACGATTGTTTTTCTTTCGTAAGAATCGTACGATCGACAAGACGATTGCATCTACCGATAGTTCAGGCGTTCTGCGACGACAATTAGCGCGTGTTTTACTTGCATTTTAATCATGTCGACTCGTCACTCTTCATTGTACACTAACTTTGGAGCGTACATGGCAACATTTATACATGCTTGCTGTGTGATTATTGTTCGCCGGTCCGTGTTTTGATCGGATAGTGTGAAATGATCATACGATGGTTCTTGTCTTGCAAGTTTACCCGTCCGGTTTCGTCTTACAATGTGAATTCACCCATTGGGTCTTGCTAATACGCGTAGGATCCATTTTCCGGTAATTTCTTGGAACTGTCCGTTCATTAGAGACTCGCTTGTTCAGGATGGGTATGAAAGTACTGTCCGTGTCCGGTTATGAGAGTGTCCGGCTATCAGAAGGTGTTTTCCTAGCAAAATATGTGAGAAAACGTTGGGGAAAATAAAAGTGTCCGTTTATAAGAAACGTCCGTTTAGGGAAGTTCGACTGTAATTACGTTCATTAAAACTTTACTATGCGCGAAATTTGCATTCAATAATTTTAAATATACTCGCATATATGCCATTTAATATGTATAAATATGGATTTGAAATTTAATTATACGACGTTTTGCCATTTTATGACCAATATAACCAATTGCTAACATTCTTTTCTGTAAAATAGCTTTTTTTTTTACTTTTCGTATCTAAAAATGCGAATATTGGGTACGGGATATGGTGTTTTACTAGAAATACATTATACTCTGACGCATGGATTGGAATTACATATTGGCATTTTAATTCGATATAAAAAGTGATGCAATGTTTCTGTTTTATGAGTGTGCTCTCATCCGCACCTGAGCGATACAGATACACCCGCACACTAATTAACAACAACATAAATTTAAATATTTCCACTCTATCCAGTTTGTCCATGATTTGCGTTCAACGACATTTTAGCACACTTTTAATGAATGCACATACCATTGGATTGATAATCACATGTCAAATACAAAATCACGTGAGTTGCCCTTCGTCGAAAATCAAAGCAAAATAATTCAAGTCTATTTTCTGCGAATTTCGTGTGATATGCCGAATGATGTACGATACACAAATGAGATAATTATGTACAATAAAATTTAAAATATTAACTATGTGATTAATGTGATTCATAACTCTTCACTTTACTGAGTTACTCGTCGGGAATTGAGAGATAAAAAATAATAAATGTGGTACATACATGCTCGCACTTCTTCTTCCTTCACCTTATCTTGCTGTTTAATAATATTGAGGAAGGTCTAAATTGTGTTTATTTATTTAAATGCGGATAGTCTGTTGGTAATGTAAAGTATTTTTTTTATTTTGAATATTAATCTCTTTTATATGTTAAGATATATTAGACAATTTTAGTAATATGTATTGATAGATATTGTTTTATTTTATATATTAATTTTAGAATTAAATTAACTTATATAAATTTAAGTATTGTAGTATTTATGCACTCACTTGTCTCGTTGAAAATTAAACATCTTATTTAAGCCGACGTCAAGACTATACCAAATAAATGACGCATAACCTTTTATTATAGACAAATTTGAATTTCTGTTAGAACAAAAGCACCATTATTTTATATTTCGGTTGTACAAACAGGAGACAAGTAATATCATCAATATCATCATCCATTTTTGTGATCCCGTGCATCAAGAGAATCTGATCAAAATTAATGATCAGATGATGAAAGTATGTATTTCCATGGGTCGAGTTATAAGATGAAAAAGATTTGGTTTACCAGCATGACCGGCATTTTACATATCGTGTTCCCTTATCCGTTTCACTAGTTCCGTCAATTTCTCATGATCATGACCCAAGGACGGAAAAATGAGGTGGGGCATATTGTGGCTCACACTTGGTGAAAACTTCAGAGCTCTAGATGTTGGCGTCCAAAAGTTACAGTCGTTTACATATGCAACACAAGAACAAACAAATTGCAAACGTGAGAACTAGCGCAAAATCGCCTTTGATAAATAAATGTCAAGAATACAGTAGCGGCCGTCTAATCCACAATTCCCTCTCTCTTCGGTTCTGTACACTTAAGTAACACTTAAGTGTAATTTTCTCACTTTCTAACAAACATAAATCATTGACATAGATTCTTATGAGTTAGATTCTACTTCTTGTTGCAACAAAGTAATCTGAATAAGCGTTTCAGTCGTGTATCAAATTGTCATAGTGGTAATTCAGACGGACTCTACAGTACTATCAAATTGTGGAACAGAATTCGAACAGAATTCGGCCAGTGTGCGGCGAAGTGGGAATTGCCTTTGTGAATTGACAGTGACTTTGTTATAGTAACGCGATTTTAGTTGTGCCTGAGGTAGACACGGATCTCAAAATAAAAATTCCTTTCATAACGTTTTGAATGTCAATCAGGCGGTCATATAATACAAATTTAAAAAAATCGTTTTAACTTAAAATTCTGCCTCGCAGTAATTCTTTTTTATAAACATGCACCGAAATTATTATATTGGGAGTTTGAGTGAGGTCTAGGTAGTACTGTTCAATTATTGAACATAAATCGATTATACGATTAGTCAATGATACACGATTGATCCATAAGCAATAATAGCTTGATCGATGATACTAACTGAGGAAAAACAGTCCAAATAAGTAAAAAAGAGGAGCAAAAGTCGATAAATGTATCTTATCTTCAAAATTAGTCAGCATCACATTATTTTCCAGACCATCCCGTGAGTAGTTACGAGACCAAACCTATCATTACATACTGAACATACAAAAAAATCCTAATTTTAGAGTCGAAATTGTCGAATATTCAGTGGTCCGGATTAGCATGTTATTCAGAAATACGATTAATCGAAAATACAATCAATCAAAAAACTATAATGTTTTGCGGGAAACGTCTCGCAGCAGACAGAAATGACAACTTCCGTGACGCCAAACGAAATTGGTGGCAATCGAAAGGTCTTCTTATCAACGATTCTGAAGCGTATGGCAGCAAGCCGAAACTACAATTTCCTCGTTGACAAGCAACCGAATCGGTGGAATCGAAAGGTGTCGACCCCTATAACTGTACGATAACTCTTGAATCCTTATTCCTTCGGCGAAGACAACCAAGAACGAATACGAATATCCCTCCGATTCCAGTAGAATAATTGGCGAAAACACTTTGTTTAGTTTCAAGGATTTAATATAATAAGTTTTCCAGGTTCCAGTACAAAAATGATTTTAAGTTCGGGTTCCAGATATCCCTTGAACGTCTGTTGACCTGGCCTTTCCAACAAGAAGTGACTTTACAATTTTGAAATGTATTACAAATTTATGATCTAATGCGTTACAGTTCATTCGTTACATTTACTATAATTCGTTACTTTTATATTTTACTATTATATTCTAGAAATTGCAATATCGATTGCAAGTTTGCAACATTATAATATAATTAAATAATTTGTCAATTTGACAATACTTGGACGTTATGCCGTTTGTTTTAATTTGGTAAGTATTAACAATTATAATAAAATTATTTAAATTTCAAAATTATCGTTAATTTCAGATTGGTAGCTGATTCGACGGGCGCGACCATTCCACCGACCATACAAAACATGTCGTACGAGTAGAACGATAGACAAGCGTTACAAGAATGTGCGTAGCGACTATTGTGCTTGATGTAGTAGAGACGACGAGATCCCTCAGAGCCTATTTATACTGAATCCGATTTGAATCAGGCATTTTGCCTGATTGCCAATAGCACGTACATTCAAATGTGCAAAATTATACACAATCAGGCACCTGATTACTCGTCAGGTCGGAAGTACAACAACAACGAACACACAATCAGATATCTGATGACTTTTTCAGGCAGAATCGCCGGAAAAGACGACAATAGCATGTGCTGGCAAATGGGCAAAATTATACTAGTGTTCAGGTTTCAATCAGGTTTTTAGAAAATATGTATTAGGTGCCGTTCGCACGATTCAACTTATTGTCGAACTTTTGTCTTCAAATTTGTTTAAATGTTGGACAATAAGTTGAGTCGTGCGAACGCTCTTATTACATATTTTCTAAAAACCTGATTGAAACCTGAACACTAGTATAATTTTGCCCATTTGCCAGCACATGCTATTGTCGCCTTTTCCGGCGATTCTGCCTGAAAAGTCATCAGATATCTGATTGTGTGTTCGTTGTTGTTGCACTTGCGACCTGACGAGCCATCAGGCACCTGATTGTGGATAATTTTGCACATTTGAATGTACATGTTATTGGCAATCAGGCAAAATGCCTGATTCAAATCGGATTTAGTATAAATAGGCTCTCAGATAAGTATAATTTTATTCCAAATAATGACGATGATCCTTTGTGTGATCTTCATTTCCAGGCTAGCAGTGATTCAAACGATTTCCAGTCGGCCATAAATCAAGGACATAGCGATGTACAACGATTTCGAATAGGCATTCATCATCGTAAGCAGCGCGATGTACGATGAGGCGATCGGCGGAAGAGCGATGGTGCAATCGAAGCCGGGATGAAGTAGCTGATGCAACGATTTCGAACAATAACGAGTCTGAAATTCTCACACTGCAGCCAAGCAAAGTGGCTGTTTCACTGCTTTGCCAGTAGGCTGAAATTACAATTTCTGTGTCGACAAACGAAACCGGCGAGGTCTGGACTTTTCTGGTCCCTATCGATGGTGCTGAATTTTTTTTTCTCCTAATCGCCTCCGTTTTCCCCGCTGCATCCACGCAAAGTGGCTGTTTCGCTGCTTGGTGGAAGACCCCCTATCAACAATTCTGAAGCGTTTTTCCCTTGGCCGGTATTCATCAAATAATCGTATTCTCGATTAATCGTATTTTCGATTATTCGTTTTTACGATTAATCGTATTTTTGATTAATCGTATTTCCGATAATTTTAATAATCGATTAGTCGAAACAAAAAATCGATTAATCGATTATGTATCTATAATAAGCGATAGCTATAAGATTATTCGATTATTCGAACAGGGCTGTGTTTAGGTCCAAAAAGTGGAATATTCGCTATTATTATACCTTACGTGGAATTTTTCTTCTTCGTTTTTCTCTCTATCGTAAATAATTTAATGATTAGTGATTTTCTATCAATGCAAATGCCACTGTTTGAATTCGACTACAATGCATAACAAAAGCTCTAATTTAAATTAAGGTTTACTCATATTATCTAAATAATGGAAAATCCTTGGACTTTACAAACGATAATTGAGATAAAATTAATCTTCAGATAAATATTGACTTTCTATATATAGAATTAAGTTCTCTTTTATTGGCGGCACATATATTTATTAACATATCATGCATAAATTAAAGATAATAAGCATCTTGGAATCATAGAAGAAGAAGTTCGCTGAAAATAGCTCGAGTTCGACCGATAAATTTTGCATTATCCGTTCTTATAAATAATTTAACATTACACTGACACCAATAAACCAATTGATAATGGAAATTACAAAATATTCCGGGAAAATCAACATACCTAATGATAGTATGAAAGAAGCTTGTTGTGAGTCAGGTGGAAAAATTTGAAAGCCCAATTTTATGTATAGATACATACGATGTAGGTGTAGGTTCGAAGGTGTATTTCTAGACATACTACTTGCATAGTAACGTTGAACCTTCGGAATTAGGTACAACCGAATATAATTAGTATCAATTGTTTGTAGAATGTTAACAAAAGAAAGATAAACAATTTTCGCGAAATATCTATTGTCTATAATTTATAAACACTATGCAGGGTGTCTGCCTTGAAATTTTCAGGAATTAGAACTTCTACTGATTATTATTTTCATTGTATATTTTTTGTGCTCTTAATATGTATTTTTAAACAATAAATACTATTTCCTTTTAATTATGAAATTAATATTTAGACTTTCAGACAAACAATCATTCAAGCATATAAATCGCATAAAGAACTGCAATAAATATCTTCTTCTTGTTATGTCATTCTTTACGGTCATGACGGTTTTGTTGCAATAAAAATATAATTGATTTTCTATTAAAATACAAAAACAATGTAGGTACGTAGTATGTCATCATAATATTGCAAGTTTTAATATCATTCATTAATTTCGCCCACTCGCACATTATTCCAGATTTCAATCATCTATTAGAGAGTTTTAACATGCCGTTGAAAATATTACGATAGTACGAACAGGCTTTGACATTCTCTATGAAAAATTCCTTCGCAAAACAGTATACCACAATGTTGAATGTCCCTAGTAGACATTCATAGGCGGATAATCACGACAGATCAAAAATCATGACCCCATAATTTCGACTGTTTAAAGACAGTCAAATTCACGGAAATTCATCTATGCCTACTTAGGACGTGTAAAACTGTGGTATACTATGTATTTTGCGTACGGTAGGCAAGCGAATTTCTCATAGAGAATGTCAAAGCCTATTCGCATTATCGCAATATTTTCTACGACATGCTCTCTATTGTCACATGATCTCAACCTCAAGTTGTCCAATATTTTACGAATTTGCTGCTATTAAGTATGCGTAAAAAAATATTCACATGATTTTGAATGAAGTGGTTGAATGAGTACTTCAATTTTTTAGATGTAAGTAAATCATGTGATGGACAGTATTTTGTATAGCTTGAATTAGAAACATAAATTAATGACTTTGTCTAATCTGATCATAGTAGGTATGTATATTTATAGTATAGGTATAACACAAGACACATACCCATATCGTGATGTTTTGAGTCTTCGCGTTCTGTTCAGATGGAATATCTTTATTAAAGGTGTTCCTCTATTATTAAAAAAAGTCTGTCCCGTTGTTTGCATCGACCTTATCCATCTAAAGTTCATTATGTGTAACCTTAACCTTAGAGAGGCAACAGCCGTTTTATCAGACACGGACTGTGTTTGTACTAGGCCTGTTCGGTACCGAGATTTAAGTACCGGGTTTCGGTTTTTTTCAATACCCGGTACCACAAGCGGTTTCCCTGACTCAGGTTTTTTTTTCAGTACCGACGGTTTTTTTTTAACCATAAGCCGGTTTTTTTGAGTACCGGGTTAAAAACCGACTCAGGTTTTTTTCAGTACCGACGGTTTTTTTTTTTTAACCATAAGCCGTTTTTTGTAAGTACCGGGTTAAAAACCGGTACCAAAAAACCTGGAAAAAAAACGGCTCATGGTTGAAGTGAATCGTTCTTTTTAACTCGGTACCAAAAAACCGACTGGTCGGTCGGTTTTTTTTAACTCGGTACCAAAAAACCGGGATATCGGTACTTTAGAATGTCGGGTCCGGTACCAAGTGAACACCGGTTTTGTACCGGGATCCCGGTTTTTGGAACAGGCCTAGTTTGTACCATGGGACCATAAAACGTTTTACTCCAAAATATTTTAGTATTCAACAAGAAAAAACAGACCTTACTAACTATTCAGAAGTAAGTTTAGGTCCAATCACAAACATTAGACAATTCATATATGAATGGACAACTGAACACGAACTAAAATCCAGTTCGACAAAAAACACTATGAAAAGGTGCTAGCACCAAAACTGATTTTAGATAGTTCGTATTAGGTCGCGGTATATAATGGCCTCGGTGTCCAGTCGGCCATTTTATGTATTATTTTTCGATTCCCCGGTCATTTGACATTTCACGATGAAATAACCGGGGAATCGGACAAAAATACATAAAATGGCCGAGAAAAATTATGGAACTGTTTTCGGATTGTAGCTTATGGAATTCCCCACATATTCCACGACAGTTAAGAGAACATTTTCATTGAAAAAATCGCAGCGGTACAAAAATTTCACTCTCGGTGTCAGTACTAGGCTTAACATGTAAATATTAAGCAGAGCATTTGCAGTACAGCAGGCCGGTCAAAGCCCAAGGCGAGACAGGCGGTCGCCTGGGGCGCCGAGTTTCAGATAAATTTTGCCAATTTAGAGCTGAAAATACAGTTAAATATTTTCCGATTTATCTGATCGTACGTATCTAGTTCTAATATTTGAAATTTACGTGCGAAAACAATTCGATTTGTAATATTGAGATGCATTCTAAGTACTACAGTACTAAACTGCCTACAGTTTCGGGCCAGCAATCTTATAAAATTAATTTCTTTTATCCTGTTTTGGACGTTGCTATTAGTTCAATCAATAATAGATTTACGTTATTGACGGAACATGCAAAAAAATTTAGTTTTTTGTACAACATTCATGAATTATTGTGAGGCACATTTTTACCATTTACACAAACGTCAAAAGTATAAATGACGAATTCTAATGATGAAAGCATAGTGTCACCCCAATTTCGAACTTTCATCATCATGATGATTTGAGTAATGTGTCTTGGGCCTTATTTGGGAGGGGGCGCCAAAATATTTCTCGCCTGGGGCGCGAATCGACCGTGGACCGGCCCTGAGTACAGCTTCATATATTCGTACACATTTCTAAAAAGGCAAATACGTACCTACAAACCCACAAGTATTATTCATATTGTTAAAATCATAGAACATAGTCATTTCATTACATTAATTTGATTTCGTGCTGAATACAGCACTATTAGTGTGTATTAATTCACATTATATTCATACTGATCAATCAATTGTTGTATTCGGACAATTTAAACATTCGTCTTCATTTTTATCATTTGAAAGATAATAATTTTTACATGTTAATCTTATACATTTGTAAGTACATAATGGACAAAGTCGTCAAATTGAGAATAAAATGCTAATCGTTGTTTCAATATTTGTCTTAATGAATTAATGCCAACAAGGCAATTTAATATGTATTATGGAAAAGGTGAATTAAATTGGGAGTGGTTAAGTATGAATGATATGACCAAATAATCATATCGGATATTAATAATAATAAATTTATCAAATTGGGACATATGAAATGACCTTGACTTGATGACTGAAAGTTTCCAAGTACAATAAGTGAATGTTTTTGCTCCTTGGCTTTTAAAATAATTTATATTGGAGGATATTAGGGTCTTTGTGTTCGAAAGCACTGCTGACACGAAAAGGTTTCAGTCTCTGGCCCATTCTCTCGTAGATCTTATAGAATGGCTGATTTCAAATTGTAAGAAAACGACCGGACGGGTAAACTTGCACGACAAGAACCATCGTATGATCATTTCACACTATCCGATCAAAACACGGACCGGCGAACAATAATCACACAGCAAGTATGTATAAATGTTGCCATGCACGCTCCAAAGTTAGTGTACAATGAAGTGACGAGTCGACAAGATTAAAATGCAAGTAAAACACGCGCTAATTGTCTTTGCAGAACGCCTGAACTATTGGTAGATGCAATCGTCTTATCGATCGTACGATTCCTACAAAAGAAAAACAATCGTGTCACGATTTTTTTCTTTCGTAAGACTCGTTCTTATAATTTGAAATGAACAATGCTTGTCTGCTGGCCACTACAAAAGCTCTCTTGTCTTGCAAGTTTACCCGTCCGGTTTCGTCTTATAATCTGAAATCAGCCAATGGTTAGTCTTATCGCCTAGAGAAGACACATACAATATTCAAAAAGCTTCTCCATTATATTGAATTTATTTTTTGTTAATTTTGCATAGTTATGTTATCTTTTGCTTATTTACGCTGTTGGATGAAAGTGCGCCATGATTTTCTCAATCTAAAATGATGGCTTAACCAAGCAAAATATGGCGTAGCTATGCAAAATAAACAAAAATTCCATTCAATAAAATGGAAAAGCTTTCTGAATATGGTTTGTGTCTTCTCTACGCGATAAGACTAATCAGCCGACAGGTATTGAATAAGAGCTATCAGAAACCCGGCCTCTGTGAATCAAAGGCTATATTATATGGCTTGGAGGCTCCCATGTTCCGATTTTGTTCATTTATATATCCTCTTCAGACCTAGACCGAAAATTACGAAATATTACCAGATTATATGCAATTGTGAAAGCCTTTTACAGAGATATGTACATAATGCTGGAAACAGATTAGATACGTTGAATGCTGCCTAAGGCCGCCCACACACGAAGCGTCCGAATTCATTTTTGGATTCTTCATTCTATCAAATTCACATATTTCCTTCGATTTTGACAGAACGAAAACGCAAAAATGGATTCCGATTGTCTGTGAATCCAAATTCATTTTTTTTAATTCTTCGTTCTGCCAAAATTCATTTAAAAAATGACAACTTGCCCAGCTGAATTTTTTTATATGGAGCTTGACAAAACGAGGAATAAAAAAATGGATTCAGATTGACCGTTTATGTGCAGTATACTGCTATTTTGACATATTTTTTTGCTGTTGCGATTGAACAGCAACTGCTTAAAAACTAAAATATTTTTTGTTTGTTTTTAGAGAATTTTAGCATATCGTACAAAATAGTTCGAATAGGCTTTGACATTCACACGTATAATCACGACAAATAATTCCGACAATTTCGACTGTTCAAAGAACGTCAAATATACGGCTACTTGGGACAGTATATGTACTGTTTTATGTAAGCCAGACAAGCAATTTTTTCTTTAGAATATTATCTACTATTTCAACTATTTTGCTAAAACTCTCAATTCTCTCATTCTATGCGTTTGTCCAGAGTATAGCTAGTATCCGTCCTGTTTTTGGCAGGACAGTCCTGCTTTTGCGACCTTAACCTGCCATCCATGCTATTACAGCGAATGTCCTGATTTTGGATGTGGGTGTTTCACCAAATTTTAAACAGATTTGAGAGAACGCCTAAAAGTCATAGAAATTTACAAAAAGGATGATGTATGAATACTATCAGTGTCTCGTTCTGTAAAGCTTGAAATATATTAGACGCGCCAGCATCGGCATCAGCAGAAAAATTTCAATTTAGAACACACGCATTTGCCTTTGATGACCCACATTGACAGCAGAAGCAGCGGCAGAAGCATTTTTTCTGCTTCTGCTGTCAATGTGGGTCATCAAAGGCAAATTCGTGTGTTCTAAATTGAAATTTTTCTGCTGATGCCGATGCTGATGCTGGCGCGGGAAATGTATTTCAACCATAATACATAGTTTTCCTGAAAAATTTGAAAGGTACGCAGATAATAGCTATGACACATATCCAAATCATTATGACGATAATCCGTCATGATGATGAAAGTTCGAAATTGAGGTGACACATATGTTTTCGTCATTAGAATTCGTCATTTACTTTTGACGTTTGGGTAAATGATGAAACTGTCCTTAACAACAGCGATATTTTGATGAATATTCTGTTCAATAATTTAAAGACACACTTTTCTTAAAGAATTCGAATAGAAATGTGTAACGATTAATAACAAATTTAATATTTTTGCAAAAATTCTTGTTCTTCAATTTTGCAAAAGATGGCGTCCCCTGTCATTATTGTGTGGCGGTAACAGAATTGACACCAGAGGCGTTGCCATCGCGAGGATGATGGAATTCGATGACAGCAACGACGACACTCTCTCTCTCACTCACCGACAACCAACCAAGTAACACGCACTTTGTTAATTATTGTTCAGCCATTGATACAGTGAGACAATAAAAGTATTATTATAACGTTTTACGTCGGGCATTTTGTCTTTTCCTGGCCTTTATAAGAGTAGAGCTTAGTGATCTCTACATTGGTGACCCCGAATATGACAGACGACGAGCAGTTCTACGAAACGAAGTCCGACGTAGTGATGGCTGTGGCGATGCCGGTCAAGCTACCGCCATTTTGGCGTGAACAGCCAAAATTATGGCTTTTGCAGGCAGACGCGATTTTCGAGACAGCACGTATCACCAGTCAACAAACGCGATTTAAACATATCGTCTCCAATTTCGAGGCACAGCTGTTGCCCTACATAGCCGACATTATTGAGTCGACGGAAATCGCAAATAAGTACGACGCCTTCAAAAAACGGATCGTGACACTGTTCGAGCCCAAAGATGATACAAAGTTTCAACAACTCCTGGGCGAATCTGTGGAAGACAGACCGATACTCATGCTAGCCCGCATGAGGCATCTCGCTGGTTCATCGTGTTCCGCGGAATTATTGCGACACTTATTCCTGCAGAAACTTCCTCGGCGTACACAGGAGTTGCTAGCCGCCAACGGCGCTGACGATTTGGATAAACTAGCAGAGCAAGCCGAGCGTCTTCACAATGTTGTGAGCAACCATACATCCGTGTCAGCTGTGTCAACCCCGCCATCCGAGACCACACAACCATCGAATCCCGCTCTCGAAGAACGTGGAGCCGCAGTCGAGGCGTCAGTCGACGCGATGTATCAGCGTAGACAAAACAAGGCAAGTAACCAAATTTGTTTTTTTCATCGGAGGTTTGGCAATGCTGCCCGTAAATGCGGTGGAAACTGCTCTTTTGTTTGTAGAGAAACAAAAAACGATCGCGATGGTCATTAAACGAGGCAGATGACCATCGTAGCAGCAATCGCCTCTACATGCGGGACAGATCAAACGGAAGATCATTTCTAATAGACACCGGGGCTGAGGTGTCGGTCATGCCGCCCAGCCAATGCAGTGGCATACACCAACTATCTCACAATCGATTGTATGCAGCCAATGCATCCATCATCAAAACCTACGGCATGCGAACATTCACCGTCGATTTCGGTCTGAACAAACCCTTGAAATGGAATTTTTTGTAGCGGACGTGGCTAAACCAATAATCGGAGCGGACTTTCTCCGCCATCATAATCTTTTAGTGAACATCAAACAAAAGTGTCTCGTAGATGGTAATTCTGGAGCATAGTGCGCAACACGCAAACAGCCATCCTTGAGATTCAACGAGGTAATGAATTTTATAATATTTTATCTGAATTCCCAAACATCACAAAAAGTTATTCCGCACACACACCACAAAACTGCAAACACGATGTCAGACATCATATCATTACGCGAGGACCACCGGTGGCAGAACGTGCGCGGAGGCTGCCTGCAGACAAGCTTCGATTCGCAAAGCTAGAGTTCGATCGTATGATAGAAATGGGAATCTGTCGACCGTCAGACAGTGCATACGCTAGCCCCATGCACATCACACCAAAAAAATCAGGCGATTGGCGAATCTGTGGTGACTACAGGCGATTGAACGCGTCGACCATCCCCGACAGGTCACCACTTCCGCACATGCACGATGTAATGGCTGCGGACGGCGCTACAATCTTCTCAACATTAGACCTGGTACGTGCATACAACCAGATACCAATGGCGGAAGAAGACATCAAGAAAACCGCCATTATCACGCCATTCGGCCTATTTGAGTTTCTCGTCATGACTTTTGGATTACGCAATGCCAGTCAGTCGTTTCAACGCTTCATGAACAGAGTGCTCAATGGCCTCGATTTCGCTATATGCTACATCGACGATATTATCATCATGTCCAAGAGCAAAGAGCAGCATCTCCAGCATCTGCGCACCGTGTTTGAGCGACTGACTGCATACGGCCTCGTCATAAACGTATCCAAGTGTCATTTCGGAAAGCCAACTGTGGAATTTCTTGGTCATCTGGTCAGCAAGGATGGAGTTACGCCACTACCCAGCAAAGTCCAAGCTATCACCAAAGTACAGCGTCCAGAAAAAATGTGCGACTTACGAAATTTTCTGGGTATCGTAAATTTTTATCGGCGATTCTTGCCACAAGCAGCAGACATTCAAGCTCCACTTTGTGCTCTTCTTGGTCCAACTCGCAAAGCTGACAAAAGAGCAATAAAATGGACCGACCAAAGCGTTTTGGCTTTTGAAAATTGTAAACGGGCAATTGCGGAAGCAGCGACTTTAGCACACCCACGAGAAGGTGCATCTCTGCGCTTGACGACTGACGCATCCAGCATAGGAATTGGCGGTGTCGTGGAACAACGAGTGGAAAACAAATGGCAGCCTTTAGGGTTTTTCTCAAAGAAGTTACGCGATGCAGAGTGTCGCTATAGCACCTATGATAGGGAACTGTTGGCCATCTTCCTATCCATCAAGCATTTTCAACACCTTCTGGATGGTCGCTTCTTCTACATCCGCTTGTGTACAGCTTTCATCAGCGTTCCGACCGTGCAGCTCCCAGGCAGGCGCGACAACTGGAATTCATATCCCAATTTACAACAGATTTGCGTCACATAACAGGGAAAGATAATTCCCTAGCGGATATGTTATCGCGTATCGAACAAATTGAATTTCCAACAGCTATCAGTGCACAGGAATTATCAGAAGCACAAGAACAAGACCCAGAGATGCAGTTGCTTGTAAAGACAGACACGCCATTAAAACTCAAACGTGTCCATGTCGACAATTCACCAGCTCTTGTCTATTGCGACTTCTCGGCGGGCGTTCCTCGACCTTATATACCATCGAATTTTCGCAATCAAATTTTCGCTATGATACACAACCCATCTCACCCAAGTGGGCGGGTAACAAGCGAGCTAATTCGTCGCAGATTTGTATGGCCCCACATGAAAACGGACATCAAACGCCGGTGCCGAACTTGCATTTCTTGCCAGACCAGCAAAGTCTCTCGACACGTCAGATGCAAAAACGAACAGTTCCCGTTACCATCCCGACGATTTCAACACATCCACTTGGATTTAGTTGGTCCTTTACCAGTATCGGACGGCTACCGGTACCTGCTGACCATGATTGATCGCTACACTCGGTGGCCAGAGGCCATACCATTGCGAAATTGCGAAGCGGACACAGTTGCCACTGCGTTTTTCCAATCTTGGGTTTGCAGATTTGGAGCTCCGGAGACAGTAACTACGGACCAAGGATCACAATTTGAAGCGCGTCTTTTCAAGGCACTTACTCAACTCGTGGGTTGTTCACGGACTCGAACAACAGCTTACCACCCGCAGTCCAACGGCATGGTAGAACGTTGGCATCGAGCGCTAAAATCATCCTTGATGTGTAAAAGTGTCCCGAAATGGACGGACATCTTAGACTCAACGCTACTGGGTCTCCACACCGCTATCAAGGAAGAACTAGGATGTTCTGCGGCTGATATGGTATACGGTTCCTCGCTACGCATTCCGGGTGAGTTTGTTTACACTGACCTAGATACTCCTGATCCGCATATTTTTGTAGAAAAGTTTCGGGAGCAGATGCGACTTCTACAACCGAATCCAGCGGTTCACCACAGTAAGCCCAACCTCTTCTATTTTAAGGACCTCAACACGTGTTCGCATGTATTCCTGCGCGTGGACGCAACAAGAAGGCCCCTCGAACCACCTTATTCTGGCCCGCATCCAGTGGTCAAACGAATCAATCCAGCGGTGTTCATCATCAAGGTAGACGGTCGAGAAACTACGGTATCGGTCGAGCGACTCAAGCCTGCATTCCTAGATCGATCATCAGGCAGTTCAACCCCATCAACCCAACCACGACAGCACGACAGCATACCGTGTCTGCTGGAACATCTCGCAGACACTTGGGGGGGGGGGGGAGTACTGTGGCGGTAACAGAATTGACACCAGAGGCGTTGCCATCGCGAGGATGATGGAATTCGATGACAGCAACGACGACACTCTCTCTCTCACTCACCGACAACCAACCAAGTAACACGCACTTTGTTAATTGTTCAGCCATTGATACAGTGAGAAAATAAAAGTATTATTATAACGTTTTACGTCGGGCATTTTGTCTTTTCCTGGCCTTTATAAGAGTAGAGCTTAGTGATCTCTACAATTGAGCAAATGATTGTCCAAATGTGTAATTCGTGCTAATGATGGTAAATTTTCGTGATAATGACGTATTTGCGTCATTCGAAGATATGTGTGTCAAGCTTGTAATACACAGTCAAATTTCTGCGCTATTTGCATTTATGGTTGCCCTTCTTTACGTCCACAATTTTTCAATAGCACTGTCCTGCCAAACGATGATATTAGGTGCATTTGTCTTGCTTTTTCCATACGCAAAAAATGTAAGAGCGTTACACATACTAAATAAAAACACAAAGGCGTAGGTAGAAAATTTCCTCAAGGGGCTTTATCTTGCTCGTCTCGCCAATACGTATGCGTAATGAAAAAGAAATAGAAACTTTCGTAATCGACGGTAAGGAAGGTCTGTTTTTATTCCTTTAACATTAGGTATTAACAAACATGCATAGCTTAGGTAAAAAGTTTATTCACTATAAAAGGAAGCTGCAGTATTTATATAAATGGAGAAAATGAAGGGCACATAGTTGCATATATCCTTAGAGTAGGTACTAACATCGTCAGTTCACGTGAAATCTATGCAAATACATACTGTCAAAATTTTGATGATCGTGCAATCGAATTCGCTTGGTGATACTCACTTCACATGAAAGTCTCCACACTGGTTTTTGACATTTCGCCAGCGAAAATAATGCAGTTGCACTTTATTTCACAGTGAAAAGATGTCATCGACAACCAATCACAACGCGAGTCAACTTTTATCTTACATTGAGTGAATAAAAAGCAAGTCTCCACCGCACCGTTTTCACGGGAGACATATATGCAAGTTTTTCGCTCGGTGAACTCAGTACATACCTTTAGGAGAAACCTTCATCAAAATGGACACATGCTAAAAAAATATCTTTATCTTGTCGCTAACTTTTTTAACACGAATGTGTTTATGACTAGCTAATCAACACCAACGATATTAAATTTCCCGATATTTTTTTCTGAAAAGGAATGAAGAACATATTGAGCACCACAAAGTGACCATTTTATATCGTCAAAAGCGAAGAAAATTAAGGTCCACACAATGGTGCTTACTACTGGTGTTACTGATCTACTAATGAGACCATATTGCACCTATTATGCAGTGACACATCATGCCTAGTTTAATAAAGTTCTGGTGACCCACTTGAGTAGATCTAGTTCGAAACAACAACAATCGTTCGTCTTCTCTGTACCGCAACCCCTTGTGGGGCATGGTGCTTTCACTCAGCTGTTTATAGTGTGATGTGTCTAGACTATACGTCAACCCAAATTGTATTTCCGTACTGGCACCAGATGGCGCTAGTGTCGCTAGCGAGAATAGGGTTGACCGATAAGACAACTACAACGACTTTCTGGAAGTTTCCGGAAAGTGCGTCACCGAAGTTTCTGGAACAGTGGAAAGGAGTATATAAGGGCGTCAACTAGTGTCGACGAGTCAGTCTAGTTTTAGCCGTGAATAATGTCGAGTCAATAATTAGTGAAGTAATTAGTAGAAATTGTAAACCGTGTATATCCGTGTGGTTGTAATAAATAGTGTTACAGTAAAGTGAGTGTTATTCATTATCGTGTACGCGAAAATCTATCGAACCCACTGGAACTAGAAAAGAACGAGAAAATTAGAACAATAGGCTACTTCGAGTCAACGTTACATTGCATATAGAGGAGTGTGTATAATATTACAAGCACTATATATTTCCTGGATCACGCCGAGATTCAATCTCCGGACCTCTAGATTACTAGAATCGTTGAGTGCGACTCAACCATGTGAGCCACAGAGCGATAATCGTTATTTTCTGAGTGATTTTATAGTTCCATGTGGGGCATTACACGGTACAGGGAATTGACTTGTACTCAGTTCAAACATTAATTCCTTTGAGGACGTTTAGAACGACCTTAAAAAAAGGAATATGCCTCAAAAATACAATGCCTTAATATTTTGATAAATTCAGACGGGCTAAATTACGTATGATCGACATGAAATTGCTAATAATCTTCAGGTAAGTAGTAGCCAATTCTATATCCGGATAAATATTTCACTTTGAAGTTTGTTCAATTTTCCAAAATACCTATACACCAAGTAACAATTTCATTCCTATAATACTAAATACTTCGTAAAATATTCTCTTCTAATAATAATACAGGCACAATACTGGGTATAACAACTGAATAATAGTCCAATAAAGGCATTTAGCGCCGTTTTCTAATCCAATAGAACCTTATTGTAGCACTAAATTATGCTTCAAAAAGGGCGTACGTCATTTGCTTTATATCATCATTTTCTGTCATTGAACGAATTTGCAAAAAAAAAATTGGAAAACAAAATTTTCGCAGCTAGCATCGAACCCGTGTCTGTTGATTGCCCATCCACACACCCATACACGCTACCAGTCAGCCAACCTCACATATGGTCAGCATTGCTCGTAAACACTACAATTGGTTAGTTGCTTCTATAGAAATGCTCGACAATTCTTTATCGAATCTTCTGCTATGCACCCTAAATCTACACTTTTATCAACAAAATAGAGTCAATTTCTGCGCAGAGATCACCTTAATTGGTTCCGAAGATAGCAAGGAGTGAGTAAGTGTGGGTTTCATGCAAGATTTCAAGGTTTTCTATTGAAGAAATTATCTATTTCAGAGCACTTCATAAGAGTCAATTCAATTAAAAATCACAAAGTCCATCCTTCTATAAAACTACGGTGGACAATCTATTGACTTTACGAATGTCACACTATAAAAATTAAACCGACTGTGCTATAGAAAAATATATGCATATGTGTTAGTTAACTTAGAGAGACTATTGCATATGTGTGCTGTGTGATCCAATAAACACAAGAGTGGAGTATTTGAAGGAGTATCTTTTGAGGTTAACGTTTAGAGACATTTTTATCGAAGTCTTATACCACCATCTTTAAATTTATTCCATAATGATGAAGCTTTCCGGAAAATGCTTTAAGGTGGTTTCATCAGATCAAAATATTTCTTTAAGCGATGTCACACGATAAATTGATTTCGTGGTACTATCTGATTGCCACAGTGTGAATTGCTTCTTTAAGGCAAACGAATTGTTAGTTGGGCTTTTACAGATATCCAAATTTTCGGCCCTTTTTTATCTCGGGGCCGATTCTCCTCACAATCATTCAGTAAATTTTGACAAAATCGGTATCAAAATAATGGTGAAACATCAAGCTTTGACATAACATGCAATTTAAAAGAAAAAAAGCGTAATTTCGAAAATAAACGTACAGATATACGCGCCTTTGCTTTGACTCAGTATTTTGTGTCTTCAATAGGGATTTATGTGAGTTTTGGTTAGCATTGGTTACCAAAAAAATAGTTTTTATTCAAAAAATCTACTTTTGTGAGCTGGATTTCTATACCAGGACTGTGACTTCAATATGTACAATTAAAATTGTATAATTATGCATTTATATAAAAAAAATTTCCAGTTCGCATTTTTTCCCGATTCAAGGCAAATTTTTCATTAACTCGACTGAACTATAAATATCGCACAATATGAGTACATGTTATTAAATAGAATGTTATATAGTTAAAAATTAATGATATTGACTAAGAAATACTTCTTTATACACAAAAATTCTGCGCAAAATCGGTTGACTTTTGGATTAATTCGGTGCGCAGTTGTAAAGGAATTAAAAAATTATTTATTATTGTAAATACTACAGTGGCTACAATGTTCAAATCTAGCTGTGGATTTACTATTGACCTACTAGCCAATCTACAGACGTAATCAACAAAAAGCTTCATCAAACAGTTAACGGATATTACGGGTAGAATATAGCGAAAACAAAAAACAAATCCTATAATAACTTTGTATCAACTGTATATTCCAATAAGAATTTCAAACTCAATTTCATTTATTTATCATAGCATTGACCTCAAACTTGCGCACCTTACTTTTAGAACTTATTCGTCCCAAAAGAAAAGTGCAGATTAATCAATGTTTACCCGGATGATCTGGATTTATATATCGCGTTATATATTGCATACTTGTACATCCACTATCAACCAATAACACATACATACCAACTTCTTAAGAGAAAAGACGACAAAGCTTTTTAATTAAAAATCGATTAAATATTTATCTACACTTGATATTTGTTAGGTCTGCATGTACGGGTGTACCTATATCTGGAACTGGAAGACACAAAAGAAAAAGCAAAAGCAGTTATTGTGAGACCATGTTTTTAAGCCGAATTATGTTTACCAATGAACAAACGTCACCTTGTCGTACCTGAATCTTATGTTTGCTTTTAATTGATACGCAAATGTATATTTTATTATAAATTGTTGGTATAAGAACAACAATGTGACTTTCACATGTTCAATTACATATTTTGAAAAAAAAATACTGATTTAGTTAAATCCAACGATGACGCCTACAACGGTTGACTACTCGGAGATACATACCAATATCATGTGATACTGAGCAAATTCGATAACAAACAAACTAACACGCAAACATAGCTGGAATAAGGACATTTGTGTTTTTTTTTTCTTCTGTTTGTTTTTCAAAATTTATCAATATTTTCATACAAACACAGTGAAATCACGTGCAAAAGACAATAAGTGTCTATTAATACATTAATATATTTTCTCCGAAATGACGATTCTTCACTTTAAATAACACAATACAATAAAGAAAAGGAATAAGTGTAAAAACTGTATGACAAATCTTGGCAATGAAAATAAAATGACGAATATAAACGCCTTTTTAATTTTAATATTTTTATTAAATTTATATGAAAATAAAGGCGTGGCTAATAGAATTTCATATTAATGCATAAATACATTCCATATTTTCTGTAACATCTTATTGGGAACACAATTATGTATATAATTCTGTGCAATAATAATAGTGTTGCTCACGGCCAAGGTTTTATCGGAAATATAAAAAGAATATTTCGTTTCTTTTTATTTGGCTTCGTTTATAAATACAGGATGGATGAAAAGAAAGTACAATTTCCATCGCATACACACGGTCAATCCGTGGATTCAAATCCATGGATTTTAATGAATTTTCGATCCATTCACAATCGGACTTGGATTTTGACAGCAAGAAAATTATTTATTTATTATGTTGTTTACAGGCCGGCGCAGACGAGCAGACTGGTTCGACGACGAATGCAGGGCCTCGATTGAGGCGAAAAATGAAGCCTATCGCCAATACACACAACGCGCATCCCGAGCCAAGAAAGAAAGATATAACGAGCTTCGGCGAGTATCTAATAAGTTAATTAGACGTAAGAAACGCAAACATTTTGACGAGCAGTTACAGCAAATAAACCAAAGATTAGCCAGTAAGAACATTAGACAGGCGTACAAACTTATAAATAATGTTAAAAACGGATATCAACCCAGGACAAGCCTATGTAAGGACAAGGATGGTAACATCATCAGCGACATCGAAAGCGTCAACAAACGATGGGCCTCGCATTTTGAAGAGCTCCTCAATGCACCATCAACATCCCCCGCGGAGCCAGCTCTTGAGCAGTTAGCCGAACCAGGCCCTCCCGTTCTACCCCCAACAGTAGAGGAGGTGAGTCTTGCCATACAGTCGCTTCAAAATAATAAAGCGCCCGGCGCTGACGAGATCCCAGCAGAACTGCTGAAGCATGGTGGAACGTGCCTGACCAACGCAATACATGTGCTACTGCTGAAAATATGGAACGACGAGGAAATCCCCGAAGATTGGCGCAAAAGCATAATCTGCCCAATCCACAAAAAGGGTGACAAGCTGAAGTGTGAGAATTACAGGGGCATATCATTAGTTTGTACGGCCTATAAGATATTATCTAAAAATCTTGAAAAGAGAATTAATCCGTACGCAGAACGAATCATTGGCGAGTATCAAGGCGGCTTCAGACCTGGTCGATCAACGACCGATCAGCTTTTCACAGTGAAGCTACTACTCCAAAAGTGCTGGGAATATAACATCGACGTATACCAAATCTTTGTCGACTTCAAGCAGGCATACGACAGTATCGATCGAAGTGTACTGTACAACATTATGCTGAATTTTGGTATACCGGCAAAGTTAGTGCGACTCACAAGGATGACGATGACTAATACCGTCTCGCAGGTCAGAGTGCAGAATCGACTCACTGACCTATTTGAAACTCGTACTGGACTCAAGCAGGGCGACGGGCTGGCGCCGACGCTCTTCAACCTTGCTTTGGAGTATGTAATTCGAGCCATGAATATGGACATCAGCGGAACGCTACTCATCAAGTCGACTCAATTAGTAGCGTACGCCGACGATATCAACATCATGTCTCGAAGGTTGGGTGATGCAGAAAGCCTTCTTCATAACCTCAATAACGCCGCAAAGGAAGTTGGACTACATATCAACGAAAGCAAACAAAGGCCATGATGCAATCGAAAACAAGGACGCCAGCAAATTCAAGCATCACAGTGGGGGACCTTAATATCGAGTATGTAGACAACTTCAACTATCTGGGTTGTAACTTATCAAAGGACGCCAACGAAACCGACGAAATTAAGCGACGGATACAACTAGCCAATAAGACATATTTCTCGGTCCTCCCTATAATTAATTTGAAACTTGCGCACAGGAACACGAAGCTCCGCGTGTACAAAACGATCATCCGACCCGTGCTATGTTATGGCTGCGAAACATGGACCCTCACCCAAGCCTCCGAAATTTTGCTAGACCGATTCGAACGAAAGGTCCTTCGGCGAATTTTCGGGGCCGTTCGCGAGCGAGACCAATGGCGTATCCGGTACAACCATGAGTTGTATCAATTGTACGATGAGCTGGAAGTATCGAAAATCGTGAAGCTTCAACGTTTGCAATGGGCGGGGCATGTACAACGGATGGACGATAATCGCATGCCAGAGAAGGTGATGAACGCACAACGAATTGACGGAACGAGGTTGCGTGGACGACCGAGAGCTCGCTGGGAGAACTCCGTAGGTGAAGACGCCCACCAGCTGCTGGGCTTCCGAAACTGGAGGACGAGGTCACGTAACCGCGACAATTGGAGGTCAATGATTCAGGCGGCCAAGGCCCGACGTCGGGCTATCGTGCCACATTGATGATGATGTTGTTTACAAACTTCCGTTTCAAAATATTGTTACTTTGGAGAAATCATTTCCGTCAGTTTCACTCAAGGCTCAATAGTGTCCGAATCGTGCGTTAAGTGTTGCGAAAGATTTATACGTTCACGTCCGTTATTTTTCAATTTCTCGCCCCGGAAGTATTTTTTTTTGTGGGAAACAGTCTGGTAACATCTAAATTAAACTTAACAAAGACATTTTTTTAATTACTGGTTGTTTCAGTTTGTTTTTTTTTTTTTTTGCAACATGTCACGTGGCGTCTCCCTTACAGCCGAAGCACCGCCATCTTGATTGACTGTCGAAATTCGATTTCGAAAATTTGGTACCTCTGCGCCTGTGGTTGTTGCTATTGCTATTGTTTTAAATGCGGTTCCTTAGCCACATGACAGCTAATTTTATCAGCTGATAATCTGGCCTATCTATCAAGATGGCGCGGCGGTGGTATAAGGATTGCGGCCTTTCAAACCGCATAATTGCAGATCATCATGTGTCGTCAACAATTTCCTCCTGCTTCGTGAAAATTATGGAAAACAACGAAGATCTGGAGCCACTATGGAAAAAAAAATCACATCAGAAATCCTGCGCCAAATGAATTGTAAGTGTGCGTCGCGTCGTGTCCCGTAAATTCTACACTCCATAATGGACTCCAAATTCACCAAAAGGCAGAAAAAAACTCCTTTGACCCAATAGCATAAGGCGAAGCGTCTTCAATGGGGCCAACAACACATGGATTTTGTCGAAAAGTGGAAAAGCGTTATTTTCAGTGACGAAAAGAAGTTTAACTGGATGGCCCCGCCCAGATGGTGTTCAATATTAGGTATTGCTTACTGGCACCATTTAGGACGAGAAAAAGAAGTTGCCATGAGTCGAAACTTTAGTGGTGGCTCTGTGATGATTTGGGGTGCATTTTCATTTGCAGGGAAATTACCTTTGGCCTGGGTTAAACCGAAAATGACCGCGAGTGATTATGTAGAGATATTAGAGACATCGCTCATTGACCATGCCGAGTCAATTATTGGACCGAAATTTATTTTCCAACAGGATAATGCCAGTATCCATCGGGCGCAAACGACAACAGAATGGTTCCAAGAGTAAAACATCACAGTTTTAGATTGGCCAGCCAGTAGCCCCGACCTCATCCCCATTGAAAATGTATGTGGAATATTTGTTAGGAAGATTTACGCCCATGGAAAACAATATCAGACCGTATCGGAACTCAAAGGAGCAATCCGCCAAGCTTGGGAAGAAATTGACCAAAATATTCTGGAAAATTCAGTAAATTCAGTCCCAAGACGAGCTGTTCATTGTTTTTAATTATAAGTTAAAACAATAATTAAACTAGCAATATTTCGAAATTTTATAATTATTTCGCACTAAAATTTAAGAAGTTTTCTATTTCCTTTAACTGGATGTACATTTTTTTAATCTTATAACCTATGAGAAGTATTATTTCTCTAATAAATAATTTGTAGTCAATGGATTTAATATTTAATTTGTTTTTATTGATTTTTGAAGATTTTTATGGGTGAACTAATAATTTCGGTGGCTCTATAACTCAATACAATAGGTGCAGGGCCGTGGAGAGAAAATCCGGGCCCGGGAGGACAATGATTCCGGGCCCACCTCTTCCATACGATAAAAAATTATGAATCGAAGAAAATTTTTTTTGACATATCAGTCCTCAAACAAATTGTACAATTGTACAATTATCTCTATAATCCAGCCTCCATTTAATCCAGAACACCTCATAATCCGGCGTCCACACTGAATCGGCTCAGTCTCAGTAATCCGGATGTTTTCTAATCTAATATAGTCCGGTATCCGGCATCAATACGATAGATATTTGAAGAATGTTTTAAAGCTGCCTTCTGCGCATTCAGATGCATTTTGATATTTAAGTTCTGAGGTAAAATTATGGGTTTTCAGAAAAATATGAATTATAGAAAAAATAAAAAATAACGATACAGGATAAACCACTTGCCAAAAAACTGACAGCAACTGAATTCATTCGTGATGCATTTTTACATACTAAACTCAGAAAAAACGGGGTTGACTGGATAGTTTCACAGTTTGGGTGTGTGTGTGTTTTTTTTTCATATCCGTCACTATATGAAAGGGTATATTAACTTTGTCATGAAGTTTGCAACATTGCAACGCACAGCAGGAGCATGGGCGTAGCCAGGATTTCGGTCAGGGGGGGGCAAGCCCAAAATTTTTTCAACATCAAGATTTTCTTAGGAGTTGAAATTTCCGGTCGCAGAAATATTGTTAGCGAATTTTAGCGTAGCCTAGCTTGTGGTTGGATTTGTGCAGAGGGTCATGGATTCCAGACTCACCGTGAACGAATTCATTTTATGGTGTTTTTCGAACTCACGACCTACGTGACGGACTATGATGTCGCTCAGATTGTAAACAAGTATCCATTTATGGGGATAAATAACATTGCTGGGCATGCTGCTGATCTCAACACCTCAACAAAACAGCAGTTTAGATCTTGAAAATTGGATGTCACTCACACATCTGCGGCCGTAGTTTATTGGTGGACTGCCACGCATGTTATTTCTTTTTTTTTATAATTTTAGAGTAAAATTTTTAAAATGGAGATGAAAATGATTTTCTCCTGCATTCTGATTACATTCAACTGGCCTCCAATATCTGCCTTTTAGAGCGTAGTTTGTCTCAAAATTTCCGTACATGTGAATGGAAATACATATATAGTTATTACAACATTATATTTATACACTCCGAAATGATATGCAATGTAACGTTGACTCGGAATTGCCTATAAACGGTTGAGTTAACGCACTTCACAATGGTACTGAGAAGAAAAAGAAGAACTTGAAAGACACTGAAATATGAGACCCGTTCTTTACAAGGTCCTTAACCCTGGAAGGTTATGCTTATTTTTAGTACGGAAAGGTGCTTCGTCGATTCGACGACGCTCTACTTTGACGCCTCATAGAAATCACCCTTTTTCAAAATATTTATAAAATATGACAGATTTTCAATCGTTAGTTTATTTAGAATGGAAAAACATCGATTTTGAGTAATTCTGTAAGGGAATTGATTTACAAATCAATTTTTCTTAATTCAATGTTATTTGGCCTGAAATATAAAACACTAAATTTAAAACTGAGATAAATAAATGTGCTCGAATCATAAAACATATATTCTAAACGTACTAGGAAATTGGGTTGAATGAGAAGCTCATGTATATACAAGAGGCACAGCGATCCATTTTGGGGTCCCAGCACGTATTTTTTTTTTCACTTCACCTATTGCGGATTTTGTCTAATTTTGACATTGAGTACCTTGGAGCCGATTTTTAAGAGTTCGACGAAATTTTCCTAAAATGACAATTTTGAGCCATTTTCCTGTCCTAGTTTTGTCCTAGTAAATATTTTTTCCATAATTTTTAAAAAAATAGGTCCCACATTTCAAAAATAAACATCTTTGTTACGAGCTAGTTGTATGGACACAGTCTTATCGTCGAATCGACAACCAGCTATAAGAAATACTGGAGTTCTAAAAGTTACACAAAATTCATCCTTCGTCGTTTCGACGACGCCAATTTCCAAAAATACAACTTACTCTGCTTACTTCGTCTAGCCGCAATGTACCTGGCAAGTACATAGGCACGGTAAGTGCTGTACGAAAACTCCGCTCCAAATAATGAGAATTGTCACGAAATATGAAATGTGTGTGCTGGTACGCAGCCTCCGTCAGTTAGGAGAGGCCACTCGCTGTCATCTATTTGTATGCGCCTCCTGACTGCAAACTGTCCCGATCATGGCTTCTCTGGCAGCACTTGGAGCGGTAGAAAAAGCAACTGCTGCGCCAGCAGCAGAAAATTTTTGAAAATGTTGTATAGTGCAGTGATTTTTTTACTACATCGATAAGGATTTTTTTACCATCTTCATCGACCAGGGAGGGGCGGTCGCCCCCCCCTGCCCCCCCCCGGCTACGCCCATGAGCAGGAGGCACTTCCTACTATATAAAGTATATATGTATATTATTGATCAGTGTGACGAGATTTATTTAGTGTACGCTGTGTATAACAAATGAAATCGGGCCATGGGGGCTGCCCCTGAAAATAAGGTTCTTCTAAGAAACAAATTTTTCTTTATGAACCAATCTAAACCAAACTTCACCCAAATATGTTCCTAGTAATAGTAAAGACTCACTGTGGTAGAAATTGTTAACGCGAAAGAAGCTTAAGTTCCATTTCAATTTCTGCTGCGCCCGAAATACATATCATATCTTATACAAAATTTTGAATTTTTTTGATATGATGCGAAATAGAATATTAAAGTAAACAACATGAAATTGATATTGTAAATACATGTAACCAAATGAAATTTTAATGGAATAAAGTGTAATGTAATGTAAATTAGCCTCGGTCCCGTTTCAAGCATATTTTGAAGACGATTCGAGAGTTGAGTGGCGAATTTTAAGGAAATACACAAGCCAAAATCATTCTAGAATATGGTTTCTTCGTTTTACGTGCATTTTTGGGTAACGAATCTTTATAAAAAGCTACTGCTCAAAGGGTTAAGTTTCTAGTATGAAGATTCTTTTACTAAAATCTGCCCGTGATGAAACTAAGTTTATTGTTTAATGGTCGTGCCCCTTACACAAGATACGCATAAAGCGAAACTGGTAGCCTGGTAATTTTCTAGCATTTAGTTCTCCCAAGAAAAAATATTGAAAAATTATTGATTCCCTTGTCCCAACAAAATTATTTAGAAAATTTCTATTCTATTGGTGAAGTAAGATTCCAACCTAGATTCGAACTTTGATATGAAGAAAGCCATTCATCATTCATAAATATTATTTTTTAATTCGATTTGAAGACTATACGGGTTAAATTGGCTCAAGTGTTCATTTCACAGATGAATAATAAAGGCTGTACTACACGCAAAATAGAAAGTGTATAATGCAATATACTGGGCAAATTTACTTATTTGTTTTTTCTGGTTGAAGATTTTTCGAAGGAAACAGCTGTGGTCTATTCTGTACCTCAACCGTTACAAAGCTTTTAGCAAAACAAGGCGGATACAGTTCACAGTTCTAACAAATGCTTGGGGAGCTCAAATCTGTAATTAATTAGCACACTCGCAGTGGCCCAGAATGTTGGTCTTTACTCTATAAAATTGACTTTCGAAATGCGCACCGCTACGAATTTATAAAGGATTTTTATTTCTTCCTATTTTACCTATTTCAAAAAACCTTAAATTTTGTGTTACCGAGTTGGCGAGTACTGGTAGATAGATAGATTTAAATTAAGATTCAACAATTTAAGTGATCAACATCTGTGTGCTGGTACCTTGTAAACAATTTCATAAGCAGCAGCAGTATGTAGACAAAATAAAAATCGCTCGGAAAAGTCCTCCTTGAAAAAAATGACGCTGTACTCCTATTTTTACTTTAAACACAAATATTTCGAAAAACTGTACGCTACTGGATGAAGAAGTCGAAATTTCTTAATTGAAATTTAGTAACGAAACTATCATGTTGATTAAATATGCTGATTCGGGCCCTAGTTCTCAAAATTCAAAAATATATTAGGGGCCCCAAGCCTAGTGCACAGTATGTTATGAATTGCTGCTAAAACGCTAAAAGCAGTACATACACTGCGCGACAAATGCTTAGGTTCACACATATTTCGTTCCAGGAAACGGTAAAAAAAAAGTTTACCGGTTCAAGAAATGTTATTTTCGAAACTATTAAATATCACAAATAAAATGGATGGACTGAGGCCCTACAGGACATTGTCCTTAAATTACAGTAATTGATTTCATTCAAAGAGTCTTTTTCCACTGCGACAATTGCTTAGGTTCAGGGACGATTTTACCGTTATACTTAATGTTTTCGCTGAAAAATATTTCAGAAAAGTGTCAAGCAGGAGAAATACAAAAAAAACAAGAGAGTATTTTTGTTATTTAATAGTGTGTATTTCCGCCATTTTTATTTATAATTTTATAAAGCCTTCAAGGTAGGGAATTGTGTAAAGAATGCAGCACGGATAGCGGTATTTTAGACCGAGCTGTCTTAATTCCATGAATTAACTCTTCTTTAGGGTTTTACTGTTTACAGTGGCGGCTCGCCCATATGTGCACATGTGCACGTGCACCCCCTGATAAAACAACCATATTAACAAATAATGTGTTAAATTTAATATTTTCGCTAAATAAAACACTTCAGAAAACAGAACAAACCGCCCGACGCAACATACTAGAGTACATATTCATTCATATACGATATACTCAAGCCACGCATTGAATCTATATCGCGTCCAGCGACCAACATCTAGCACCCACGGTGGTGGTGCACAGTCGTTATGAACTGGTGCACTCGCTCCAAAATCAGATATGTGACGGGCTCCCGGGGCGAAGGGATAGTGCAAAATTTACACTAGCATTTGTGCACAAATAGGTTGTGCACAGCACACCACTTAGCTAGAGTTGAACCGAATTGATATGCATTTTGGGTGAGTATTTTCAAGGATAGAATATAAAAATGAGTAGAGATTTTACGTTTAACTTTAGAAATTGTTTGACAAGAACTTTTCTAAGGACAAAAAATTAAAGCTAAATGTTCTGGGGGTTGCATTGTCTGTACTTTACGATGGAAAAGCAATTTGTGGAAAAATTGAATGCCAAAAAAAAATAATGATAATGATGATAAAAAATAAATTTTGGTGTGCTACTGATTCGTAAAATTTTATGGTTTTTCTTGACTGTTATGTGAAAATCGAAGTAATTATTTAGTTATAAAATCTATGAACTACTTCGACATTAAAATAAAATAATTTTAATTCAAAGTAGGTGGTCTTAGGTAAACGTCAAAATACATTCTGAGGGGTTGATGGCGTATGTATTTAGTTTTCTTTTTTGTGAACCCCCAGTATTTTTGTATACGAGCCGCCACTGACTGTTTACCACTACTGTAAACCTCCCGAACAAGCCACCCCCAAATGTTTTCTAATGTGTTAATGTCAGGGGAGTTGGGCGCCCGGTCTAACAAAGTCACATTTTCCTCCAAAATAAACGATTTAACTACCCTCGCTGTATGAATTGGGGCAAGATCATGTTGCAATATCCAAGGGTCGCCTTCGTCCATGACATTTATCTTAGGGATATCCTCTTCTAAGAGCGGTTTATAAGATGAACTCGTTTGGCGACCTCGTAGGATGACCAAGACGATAGTTCCATGATATGATATGGCTCCCCATACCATAACGGAACCTATTCGGGAGTGATGGCGTGACAGGTACATAGGTTCCTTCCTAATATCATGATAATAGTAAGAGAACCCATCTGGACCGTCCACACAAAACCGTTTCTCATCCGTAAATATTACCTCTCCATTGCGATGTCCAGTTCATGAATCTTGAGGCGAATTCCAGGCGCTGTAGGCGATGCTGCGGGGTTAAGGCTGGTTTTTTCTTCAACCATAAACGTTTCAAACAAGAAGAAGATCTAAGAACTCGTTGGATGGTCCTCACAATTGTGGATAACCCCAACTTCTCCCCATGCTTACGCTCAGTAAGGGACGAATTCGAGGCTTATCTTAAGAGACGTCGCCGTAATGCACCGGAAATCGCTTTTTTTTCTGCCTCCTGCGTATCGTCGGCCATAATTTTCACTATCTCGTATAAAATTACTTGCAACGTTCGAGCTCCGCTGAATCCATATTGCCATTTGTCCGTTTGAATATCCTTCTTGCTTTAGTATGGAAATTGTCGCCTTTTCCTCGGCAGAAAGTTGCTTTCCTTTTGACATTATCCACTATACGACTCACAGAGTATAGCGCGAACAAAATGTTTGCAGAAACACTTCTCACCAGGACGAGATAACTCTTTAAAGTAAGTGACCCTATACAATTGTCGCAGTGGAAATTGCGATTTTCATTTTAAAAAATTCCGTTAGCTATGCGAGTTGCTTGATAGAGTTGCAATATTTATTAAAATAACCGTTAATTGAGAGAGCATTATTTAAAAATTATTTCTGATCAGAGTACTTAGAAATTATATAATTTTAAAGGAAAATATCCATGAACCTAAGCATTTGTCGCGCAGTGTATGTATAAGGGTTCTTAGTTAAAGACCTCAAAATAGCAATTTGTATGTAAAAAAAAAACACTAAAGCACAACTTTTGTGTCAAAATCCGGGCCCCCTATAAAATCCCGGGCCCGGGGGGAATCACCCCGTTCCTCCCCCCCTCTCTACAGGCCTGAATAGGTGGGCTTAGCGTAGCGGGTGTCTGCCTTTGGGTTCTCTCCAAGGACAAATGAAAGTGGCCTTACAATTTCATAAAACAAATGTATGACAAAATTCTAATATACTACGTTTCCATATAATATAGTATAATAATAACTATTATTTTTAACTGCTATGCAATATAGATTGCAATATAATCAATAACTTATGAATTACCACTTTGACGGTGTTTTCACTTGTTATTTTGTTTGTTTGTGTTTTTTGTAAGTATTTAAAATACAATTATTTCTTAATTCAATTAATAGGTATACATATGTATGTATGTATATAATTCGATTTTAGATGATGATGTCATGTAAAGCATCGCGTTGGTCTCGGCGATAATCCAATAGAGGCAACAGGCAGCTACTGTAGAATTAGGCTGTGATATTGATTACCGCCAGAACGGGCGACGGGAACGAATCATATTGAGAGTAACGCATTGCAATAGAGCGATATACCGAGCCAGCCAGAATAGTGTGTCGATGTCGATGTGGACCGTACTACTCGAATACGTTGGATCCACCGCTGTCGACCAATAAGCGAAGCAGATATTGCGTTTAAAAGGGCTTAGAGGGGATTCAGACTATTGACAGGATTTACTAAAACCACTAAATTAATCGAGTCGAAACCCGCCTACTAGATTAAATCGTATTTCATTAAATTCAAAATGCATCGTAGAATGTACTCGCATTATTCAAATTACAGTACGATATGGTACAACTTTTAACTAAATCTAGGATTTAGTAAATCTTGTCGATAGTCTGCATCTCCCCTTAGAGGGGATTCACATTATGGACAGGATTTACTAAAACCATTAAATTAATCGAGTCAACACCCGCCTACTAGATTAAATCATGTGTCATTAAATTCAAAATACATCGTAGAATGTACTTGCATTATTCAAATCGCAGTACAATATGGTACAACTGTCAACTAAATCTAGGATTTAGTAAATCCTGTCGATAGTCTGAATCGCCCCTTACAGACTATCGACAAGATTTACTAAATCCTAGATTTAGTTAACAGTTGTACCATATTGTACTGTACCTAATTGAAGTAATGCAAGTACATTTTACGATGCATTTTAAATTTAATGACACACGATTTGATCTAGTACGCGGGGTTCCACTTGATTAATCTAGTGGCTTTAGTAAATCCTATCAGTAGTGTGGGTCCCCTCTAAGAAGGGATTCACACTATTGACAGGATTTAATAAAACCACTAAATTAATCAAGTCAAACCCCGCCTATTAGATTAAATCGTATGTCATTGAATTCAAAATGCATCGTAGATTGTACTTGCATTTTTCAAATTACAGTACAATATGGTACAACTGTTAACTAAATCTAGGATTTAGTAAATCTTGTCGATAGTTTGAATCGCCCCTAACGTTGTAGCGACGGAATGGGTCAGATAAGTATAATTTTGTCCCAATTAGTGAACATGTTGCTTTGTGTACTCTTCTTTCAGGATTTCCATAACGCAACGAAAGCGAACATCAGAGGGAGCAAAGCGATGCGACAATTGGAGGCGTAGTCGGCGAAACAAAAAGTAGAAGTTGAACCGGGTATCATCTAAACAGCACCAGCACCAATCACTGTACCTTTACTCTATTAAGGTCTGGATAGACATGGGGCGGAATGAAAATGAAATTGTTGGGTTAAAAAGAGCTAATTTCACTATACTAATAGCCTATACTAGAATTTTTTATGAATTATCTATACTGCTCAAAACAAAATAAGGGCCATTAATGTCCGTTGACTTTAACAACGTCTTTTGGCGATTTTTTATTGTGAAACTTAATTTAAAAAATGCCATTCTGAACCTGAATGTGATGTGAGTTATCAATCACAGTATCATTCGTCAACATTAGCTTTAACGGAACTGGCTTAAACAGTTTTTTTGGGGTCACGAGTCATACATTTGGTTGTTTTGTTTATTTCTCATTTTGATTTAGAATTAGTTTTTGCCAAGTTCTTTAACTGCAACATTAGTTGTTAAGAAAGATAAGGAGAATCTGTAAAATACAAAATGCCAGCAAATCAGCGCCATTAAAATTTAAATGCTTCGTCCAGAGCCTTAGAAATGTTGGAGGAAGGTCGTTCTGTGGCCCTGCAATTAAGGTATTCGCGAAGAGCCATTCAAAATCTTTGGAACCGTTACCAGGAGACAGGAAGTGTCTCCCGTCGTCATGGTTCAGGACGAGATCGAATAACCACCCACGCAGAAGACCGATATGTGAGACTTTGTGCGCGATGGGATCGTACCATTAGTGCTCGTGGACTACAATGTAAGCTATTAAGGACGACTGGGACCATTGTTAGCCCTCAAAAAATCAGAAATCGTTTGCACGAAGACCAACAACGGTCAAGAAGACTTGTTACCAGAACACAACTGACCAAGACGCATCGTACGAATCGTTTAAGATTTGATCGTTAATATATCCAATGGGACATGTAGTTCAATAATATCGTATTTTCGTCAGGAAAAAAATACAGAAGTTTATTTCTCAATTTTGTTATATGTATTTTGGGGCGCTGATTCCGAATATCAACTTTGCACCCTAAAAAACGTGCCGCAACCTTTAAAGAAGGGGGGAAAGGGTTTTTTTTTCGTTTTTTTGCGATTATTTCAAAAACGGTAAGAGATACAGAAAAATGGTCTGAGGACGAAAAAAACTTCATAAAATTATCTTTGCAATGATATATAACACATTCGAGTTTAATCGCATATTTCGGCGTTAGAATAGAACATAAATTAGAATATTTTCATTTTAGACCTTTTTTAAAAGCTCCATAACTTTTCAAAGAATGTTAGTTCAGCCGTAAAGTTTTGTATAAGTATTAACAACAAGTTTAAGATAATTTTAACGTAAACATTCAGTCGCTCCGGTCAAGGACCTCCATTATCCCCCCAATTAAATTTTTCAAAACGGCATATCCATAACTCCCCCCAAAATTGGAGCAGAGTGCTAAATTTTGCTTTGTTGCGATTGGAGGTCATAGTCACCCCTCCCACCAAAAATCAGCTCATTCGGATAAAAACTAAGGGTATCTCCCATACAAAGTGACCCATCAGGAGTTTGTTCTACGTACTTGTACTTACTACTCATTTTATAAACTGTAGAATTCCATTTTTATGTTGAAGAAATAGCCCATATAAGAAACTTTTAAACGGCCACCGCATTCCTCTTCGGCGGACCTCGTTCAGACGACCCCTTTCTTTCAGTTTTCGGAGAAAGTTTTGAAACTTTATACAGGGTGTCCGGAAACTGCCGCATAAACGCATCGGATTGTGATTCCTCATGTGATTTGCAGTAAAACTTCTGCCAGGGTGAAATGTTCGTACGATTTTTTAAAAAATTGGCGCATAGTCTAACGGTCATTTCTTTTTTACATCATTTTATTCTAGCTTCGTTATTTCTAACAGTTTTAATGCCTTAAGTGCAGAAAACTAGGGTTATTTTGATATAATTTTACAAATTGTAGGTCTTTAGGGGCAGTTTGAATTGAAATCTAGCGCAAATTAACCGTTTTCTGCACGTAAGGCATTAAAAGAGTTAGAAATGACGAAGCTAGAATAAAATGCAAGAAAGAAATGATCGCTAGGCTATGCGCCAATTTTTAAAAGAATCGTACAATCACCTCACCATGGCAGAAGTTGGAGAAAATTAAGATAGAAAATTTGATTGTTTTTGTGTCAAATCACAAAAATTTGACTTTGAAGTTCTGTAAAAATCAAACCTCTCAACCGATTTTAGTGCTTTTAGTTTTATTTTTTTTTTAGGTAAATTTGTTGGCTGTAATAATCATCATATTTTGCTATTCTAGCTAGTCTAGCTTTTGAGATATTGAAGTTTTAGTCGTACATACAAGAAAATTATTTTTTTTTTAATCTTCAAATGCCTGTGGCAGATAAACGGTTAAGCTAAGGGGGTATGTTCGTAAAACTTTTCAGCTGGAAATCACATGAGGAATCACAATCCGGTGCGTTTATGCGGCAGTTGCCGGACACCCTGTATATTAAAAGTACCAGAGTAAGCTCATCTTAAAACTGCGTTGAAGTCAAATTTCGGGATATTTCTATGTCCTTATCCAAGAGAGTCTAGGAAAATTTGAAGGATATCTTAATGAAATTTAGATTTTCCTAATTTGGTGGTCCGTGACAATCATGAAAATTGGCAAGTGGTCCAATTTGGTACTTCACCTCATTATTATTAGCATCAGTTTTAGAGCTATAGTTATATAATCATTTCTTTCTAATTATTGTATTAAATAGTGTATTTTTTAGTATTAGGCATAATTTCGTAAAGTGGAAATGAATGCTTGCACTGCATAAACGCTGGAGTCATGTTTTCACAAATTTAACAGTGGCAAAGATTGTAATAGTGAAGACATTACACTTTTGGAAAACATTGCTTCATAGTATAATATAAATACGGAGAAGGGATTTATTTGCGTGCATCTCAAAACTATTTTCGATAAACTAAACTAACCTAAAGTTGACCTCAATTTTCCCACGTAGATATTTAATTCCAAGGGTTGCCTTGCTTTCTCAGCCCCTGTTACTCCTTATAAAGGAAAATCTATAAAACTCACAATCACTGAGAGAAAATTTAAATAATATCATCTTACAACTACAGAAGATTAATATCAAATTCTATAGTGTGACTTTGCTCCGCCCTCTAGGGCGTCGCGACGCACAATTTAGGATATCCTTGCGTTTTTATCTTGATGTTAGAGTAATTTAGGGTTCCCAGCACTGAACCAAATCGCCTAAAGTAAAGAAAATATGGCTCAAATCAAGAAAAAAAGACAACAAAAAACAGCCAAGAAATATTTCTCTTCATTTGAGTATAAGTGACACTGATCCAAGTGAAATGCCAATAGCAGCGCTTAGCCTTCCTATACCCGCGTCAAATTTTGTTACACGTATACCCGCGTCGGTCTCACAGACCGATGATTTTCAATCCTTTTTAAATTGTGTTTTTTCCATAACAAAAGATAAATAGAGGATAATGAATAATAAAACTAAAGTGTATAATGAAACATCAATGTCATTCAATAACTTTATTTCCATTTTAATCAGTTTTTTTGCGAAAAAACTTCAACATTATAACTTTTATACTTAGGAACTACAAAATCTTAACTTAACATTTTTTTCCTTTTAGAAAACAAAAATATTCTTTCGTCTCGCATAAACACGCGATGTGTACTAAAGTAGAACCAAAGAATGACTTAAAGAACACTAAACAAAAAATTAACACAATAATTTTATACTTACACAAAAAGTCACACCTATACCCGCGTCGGTCTCACAGACAATTCTTTCCAAATACGCCCGTCTCGTGTAATCACAAGACAAGCACTAAAATAAAGTAAGGAACAAATCCGGCAGCTAGCAAAAAACTCGACCCGCTACCTTTTAAGTTAAGCTAAAAAAATTGACAAAAGTGTTTTGTCGGTCTGACAGACCAACGCGCGAGTATAGGAAGGTTAAAGAAAAGTAACCTTGAATCAAGCTAACTTTTCTTATGAAAAAGACAATAGAATCTGAACAAAAATAAAAAAAGAAACTTGCATCCAAACCAACATCGAAACCGTAACCGAGTCAAACGCGCTACCCACTGAACCAGAGACGCTTCTGACTAATTCACTACAACGCTCCAATATAAGCTAAAGCTAAAATAAAGCTTTTCCACGAGCTTTACATGGAAAATGTCAAAATAATCTATTATCAAGCATTTGTTTTCTTGAATTTAAAATAATGGTTTGGGCTTGAATACTTCCTATTTTTCAAAAGAAGGTCTTGAAAATGGGATCGATTCAAGAAGAAATTTTCACATTTTGAGAAATTTTGTCTAAATTCGGGAATTTCGCAAATGAGAAAAGAGTTTCTTAATTTTAGATAGCCCAATTTTTTGAGTGAGGATCATGCTCTGTGGCTCACTTGGTTGAGTCGCACTCTACGATGCTAGTAATCTAGAGGTCCGGAGATCGAATCTCGGCGTGGTCCAGGAAATATATAGTGCTTGCAACATTATATACACTTCAAAACTACATGCAATGTAACGTTGACTCGAAGTAGCCTATAAACGGCTGAGTGAACGCACCATGCCCCACAAGGCGTTACGGTACACAGAAGAACAAGCATCTTTTTTAGTATCCTGGCTTGTGCAGTTGTGTGTTTATTAAGGGTTTCGTAGCCTCTGGAACGATTATTTTTAAAACTATAAGTCCTTTTAGCTGATAAATGGTTAATATTTCGAAATAAGTTCACTACTTTACTGGAAATTCCTTAATTACATAAAATTTATCCACTACAATTTTTCTCAAAGCTAGAAAAATGAGCGTTTTGCGGGTCTGCAATATTGGTTGTTGTGACGTCCGTTTCTAGAGTCGCCGCAGACCGAAAGCGTTATAAAAATTATTATTCACGAGTCAAAAGTGGAACAAAGAAAAAAAATGAACCATATACAGATACAAATTCGTAAGGATTTTATTTCATTTATTTATCAAAAAAATATTGGCTGCCCAGCATCTCACAATATTTATTGAATAATACTGCTCTTGACTTTCTAAAAATACTGCAAATCTTCAAAAATAATTTTCCGACAAAATACAAAAATACGTCCACAACCGCGATAACCAAATTCATTCTATATTCGTTACCTACAGCGGAAGCAGTGGCATCGCCCGCAGAATTAAAAAAAAAATTCTTTTACATTCCGTGGAAATCACCCTATCGGAAGTGTATCACTAAAGACTCATTATTACTTTATCATCGTACCCCCAATCGTTATTTCTTCGCGTTCGCATACCTCTAGTTCTAGCTGTCGAAACTCTGCCGAAGATGATGATGACGACAACTATGTGTCTTACTTGAGTCTTTCTAAAACTCTAAAACTAAAGCAAACAAACACGGTGCACAATAAAGGGGCCGTTTTTAAAACAATTGAGAAAAAAGACTGATTTAAAGTTTGATACACATCACATTCGAATATTTTTTTTTCCTATGTTATGGTTTCGATGGCACGACGTTCTTTTGATTCAATTTTTTCTACTATGGGTTGGAACTTAACTTTCTAAGGCCCCCACACATGCCTAGTCCATGGATTTAATTGGATTAAAATCCAAATCTGCGCGTGTATAAGCTCATTTGACAGCATGAAAATCCATTTTGATTTGAACGGATTTGGATTGGCCGTGTGTGTCCGGCCTAATGAGGCCGCACAGAGTTCCGATTCCACACGATCTCATTCCACGATTGCATTGTGACTTCGCAAACTACACATTTGTGAGCTATGTACTCGTTTTAAAAAACGTGGCTAGACATACTTACCTTTGGAGTGCTTTCTATGGCTCCTGACCCATATTTCGACATACTTGATAGGCATGTACACCATTCCATATAATGTGAAGGGTATAAAAATGTCTCCACTGTTGTCGTCTCGGTACAATGTATGTATCTTTTCAGTGCGTTAACAATACGCCGCCATTCTCTCCCAAGATAAGATTTCGCAAGAAAACTTTTATTTTGCTTTTAAGGTTTAGCGAACGGCCTCAGACAAATCAGTTTTCACCTGTAGCCCGTGTCGAACGTATTGTTACACCTGAATTGAATTAAATTGATATTACAGCGAGTCGAGTATCTGATTTGAAATACAACATCTACTATTCCTAAGTGTCGCTGCAACAACTTTCGAGAATTCGTAACGGACATTCTATGAACGTCCGTATATGAGAACTTCGCGTTTATAATTATTGTGCAACGTGCGACACTTTATCACACATAATCTTTGTATTGAACCCCGCGTTAGAACTATCACACGAATATTTCGCATAAGTTCGTCGCCCATAAAAAGCATTTTAATCGTTTGTGCAGTGATTGATTGTTTAATTAAATGCGTTAAAAGCACCTTACGTACATAGACGTGTTTTACAAACTCTTGTGACAAATAAATTTTTGTTATTTTCCGCCCGGAGTTTGAACTTGAACTTAATTTCACATTTTTATCGTTTGAATGAGTGCTATACGATGCGTGTTTGCATTTTGAAACCTTGAAAGGCTTCTAGAAGTGATTCAAATAGGCATATTCATCGTGTCATTAGAAATTGTTGAAATAGAAACAGTGAAACGGATTGATTCAGAAACAGGGTAATTTTTATTATATGTAATTAAAAAATAAAAATATTTAACAAAAAAAAAACAAATCTAGTCTTCAAAGAATCTCCACTTGTGGACATCATAATGTAATTGGTTTTTTTTTTTAATTTGAAGAATTTTTGTGAAAATTGTGATTATTTATTCAAACGCGCTCTAGCAATACATTGAGGTTCTAATTCTATTCAGTTCAGTGCTTTTGTGAACAGTAATGTAGAAAATGCATAAAACGAGCATACATTGCCTGAAAGAATAAAATATTAAGTAGTAAAGTTGTTTTGATCATGACTGCTACTTAAGAAAAAATCTAAGGCAAGTGAGATTTCCAGTCATTTATGATTTTCTAACACAACGCTGGATGAAATAAAAATAAAAAATATTTTTTATGACCCAGGCATATGTTGCAAATAGCGACTCACAGCCACACTATCTGAAACCAATTGCAGAATACTAATTATGATCTGGTAGATTTAAGGTCGTCGTTATATCAGTCACCACCTGACCTCCAAGCGTATGCAATACTCGTAATTACACATTACAATGATTGACTGATAAATTTCTTTACACAAGATTTCAAAAAAGTGTCTCCCTGACGGCGGTTTTCGATAAATCATCATGACTTCTGCGCATGAAAATCAAAAAACTCCACTTTCTGATTTATTGGAACCGCCATGAAGTGTGCCACTTTTCGTTTTCCAGAAATGGCGTACGTGTCATACATGTATACTTATTTGCTTCAATATATTTTATAAAATTGAAAACAATTATTTATCTTTTCGTTATTTTCGCGTTATCTTCGTCTTACGGGTGTATGACACTATCTATCGAACATGCTTTGTCATTTTGATGCCGTCTCTGCCGCGTTATAGTCAGTCCGTCAATCTTGTATGACCCGCGTCGTTAAAATTAAAGCCTTCAGATCGATATTTCCTTTTCTATAACACATTTAAGAGATAGTAATACGTTTTAAAAATTTGAAAGTAAGCCATTATTTGGATATTTTGATTAGATCTACGGTCGTAAGTAAATATTTTGGCAGCTTGGCTAATTTTGACAATATTTAAATTTTGCATTCAAGAATATTTATATAGCTGCACCCACAGTTCAAAGAAAACATTTGGAAGTTTACCAGTGACGGATATGGCAGAGTCGTCGCTTACAGAATACCGGTTAGATTGTTCCCGATATAAATAGATAATGGGCCGATTATTATTATTCAAACAGCCACAACTAATCAAACAAAAGTTTTTGTATAAACCCTTTTTTCGCTTATATTATACATACATATATAAAAAAACATTAATAATTTTTCCAGTTTTCTTTTTGCTTTTGGTCCTTGTGTTAATTTTTTAAGCATAGAATAGCATATGTTTTCCATATATGCTATTCTTCAAGAAGTTACATATAGGATTTCCACCTCAAATAAAATTTTTTTTTTTAAATCAATCCTTGAAAGTTCTCGAGGCTTTACAAATTTGATTGATGGTAGATTTTAAATTAAATAAAAATAGGAAAAACTAAGGTTTATTAAATATGTCATGAAGTTTGCAACGCACGGAAGGAAGCACCTCCGACTATAAAGAGTTTATACACAAGGTGTCAACGTCAGGCCGGAAATGGATCATAGCGCACATGGTAGCCGCTAAGAAAGAAAATATAAAAAAAAATCAATCGCCAGTTACGCATTTAAAAGAAGGTCGAAAAATGCACGCCTTGATTGTTCACGTACTGTAACTCTTAATATTTCTCAAATTTTCCTTTTGTACTATAACGGCAACCAAATGATCTACCGACTGCAGCCCAACCCGAAAAGTAACTGTTTTAGTTTTGTGAGAAATCTGACCTTCTTTGTGGAGCCGAGAGATCAAAATAGTTAACCCATTAGTGCATATAGTGCCCCTTTAAAGGGACACCCACTTTTTCCCGTTATATGGTCCGATCTTTGACTATGCTCTGGAAGTGTGTATGCAATGACAACTACTAACAGGCGCGCACAGAGGATTTACGGGGCCCGGGGCATATAAATAAAAGTGACCCCTTTAAGAAAAATAACATTTGTCCTTGGAAACTCTATAAATGTTGTTCCTGCTACAGGATGCTGGTACCTGAGAGAGCGGCATTAGGGTAGATAGATAGGGCGCTCGTCTTCGAATCATAGGTTCGCGGGATCGAATCTCATTGTAGGCACAGGTAGTTTTCTATGCTTAAACATCATACTAACACCTATAGAGGTCAATGCTGCGCTGCGTGAGCATTTTTATTTAAAACGAGACCGAGGCTAATTTCGGGCGCGGCCGAAATTTGAATACCCTTCACTCTCCTCGGGCTAACATTTTTTTTTTTAGCCAACATATGACTTGTGTTGAATCCTTCCCAATTCTTTTCCTTCTGTGGCGTCGATAAAACAATATTTGTGTGTTTTTGATTAAGTGGGAAAATAAAAATATTTACTCAGAAAACTTTATTGGGGGATGCGGGAGCATGGTCCCATAGTATGATTCCATTCGTTTTAATTTTTTTTTTTGACAAGGACGCATTAAGTTTTTTTGAAATTGGTGTGGAAAAAATGTTTCTTAGAAGATCTAAAATGGGGGGTTGGGCTTGTATGGTAGCCCCATGACCCCATAGACCCAGGGGCGGCCGGTCTAAGTGGGCAGGTAGGGCACTGCCCACTGCGCACGCGTGAATCACCAACCATTACGTTCATTGCATTGCGCCCATTCATACTTCGTTCATGTATCTGCTCATCACATCAACATCATCATCTCAACTCAACCTATGGGCAGAATGCCTTTCTGCCCACATGTACCATCAATCTATTCTATAGCTATTCCATAGCACATAGGGTCACGATGTATCTTCTTATACGCTCAACGCATGCGCATTGAAAGTATCTGAACTTCACTAAAGGGCATGCCCAATACTACACTATCCATGAACTTGTGCAACGTTCGCGAGCGCGTGGCCCGTGGCGCTGTTCTAGTAGTTAGATACTCGTAGCATAGCGCGTGGTGCATGGATACAATAATAAGGCCGTTTCGCATTTAAATTGTGCATGGTGCATTGTAGAGTATTTAATTTGTGCGTGTGTTTTCGTCAGATTTTCTTCATTTTTGAAGTGGTTTGGAGGCGTTATACTCGCACTTGTAGCAGTAGTGCATGATTACGTTATCAACGGCCGTTTTTTATTTTTTATTTGTTACGTATGTTTTTAGAAAACACTAATCGCTTTTCTCTGATTCCCTACATTTTAGTGTTATTAATTACTATTATAAAATATTTATTTTGGTGATGGGATTAATATTAAAATCTTATTTATTTGATCTAATATGTATTTTGCTTGATATAGATACCTATTTATATTTTCTCCTCTATATTATCTGGAAGTTTTAAATTTAGTTTGTATGTACTTAAAAAAATGATATTTTTTTGTTGTTATGTTATTGCATGTGCATGATATAGAAAAAAATTCCCACTTCTATTCCTCACACCTTTTTCCTCCCCATGGCAAGAGGGATCTAAACCCCTCCCCGCTAGCTCGTGCTGGGCAGTGCATTTTATTTGCATAATTGTAGAAATACATAGCAGCTTGAAAGTATGTATAACTAACTTCCTAATTTACAGGAATTGTCTTTGATAAATAATTTATTCAGGAAGATTTGTAGGTATGTCCTGTTATTGTGCGAAAGAATGTTGGCATTGCTTTAAAAAAAATAATTTTAAGTAAAAAACTTTCGGACATAATGTCTCATCATAATTTAATATATCATTACAATTAATCATATATTAGGTGATCCGTTTGGGTTGCCTTTTCTAGCCTCAAATGAAAAAAAAAAGAAAGATGTATCCAAATTTGAATTACCATTAAAAGGAGCAGTGCTTAATATTTACTTATTGAATATAATTTTATTGAAATATTGTCGCGACTATTGCTGGTCCCTTTGAAAGGTAAATACTGGATTATTTTTCCACATTGCGACCGTTCTCTGCCAAAAAAATTAATGTAATATAGGATTCCGAACTGTAGCTATCTGTATGCATTTTCATGGTGCGATTGAGCATAACTGATTTGTAAGAAAAAACTCTAAACGATTCACCTAATACATACGTAAATACAACAAGCTTAAAAACATTAAAATGGACAGACTAACAAAGAGCACAATTTTAACGCATTAAAAAACAGTGGATATGCATGTATAGTATTATTTCCTGATGGTAAATCTGCCCACCCGGCTCTGTACTTCACGAGCCGCCACTGCATAGACCGATTCCATTCATTTTTACACATGTCTTATGGCATCAATAGAGATGCACTTTCACGAGTTTTGGTTGAAAGTGATGAACAAATAAAAAAGTTTTTCGTAGAAGAACTCAATTTGGGGGTTGGGTTTGTATGACAGCCCCATGACCCCATTGTCCGATTCCATTCATTTTTACATATGTTTTGTGGCATCAATTGAAATGCACTTTTATGAGGTTTGATTGAAATTGGGGCACAAATCAAAAAGTTTTTTTTAGAAAAACTCAATTTGGGGGGTTGGGTTTGTATGACAGCCCCATGACCCCACAGTCCTATTCCAACCATTCTTACATAGATTTTGTGGCATCAATAGAAACACATTTGTATGAAATTTAGTTGAAATTGGTGCACAAATGAAAAAGTTTTTCTTAGAAGAACCTACTTTGGGGGGTTAAGTTTGTATGGCAGCACCATGACCCCATAGTCCGATTTGATCCATTCTTACATATGTTTTGTCTTATCAATAGAAACACATTTGTGTCAAATTTAGTTGAAATTGGTGCACGCATAAAAAAGTTTTTCTTAGAAAAACCAAATTGGGGAGGTTAGGTTTGTATGGTAGCCCCATGACCCCACGGTCCTATTTTAGCCATTCGAACATACAAACTGCCTGCAATAAAAAGAAGCATGTGTGCAAAATTTCAGCTCGATAGCTTTTAAACTGGCCGAGTAAAACGCGTAGCAACAGACGGACAGACGGACAGACAGACAGACGGACATCGCCCAATCGACTCAGCTCGTCATGCTGATCATATATATACATATTTTATATGGTCGGAGATGCTTCCTTCAATGCGTTACAAACTTCATGACAAAGTTAATATACCCTTTACTCTACGAGTGAAGGGTATAAAAAAAAACAATTGATGAAATCATTAATTTAATAAACGTTACAACAAGAACGCTATTCTCAATGTAAGAATGCAAAGAGCTAAAGTAGCTCTTAGCTAAGTTATTTTAAGTACGATGTTCTTAATTTTAGTAGAAAAACTGTAACGTCGAAATCATGTTTCAAAATACTTGGTTTCAGATCGGTCCACACTTTTCAGTCATCAGTCGCAGTCACAGTAATTTCTCATACAAATTGACAGATTGTCAGTCAATCAATTAATTTGTATGGAAAATGACTGTGACTGATGACTGAAAAGAGTGGATCGACCTTTAAGAGTGTTTTCGATTGATTTCACTCTACTTTTTTTCTCAGTGTAGGGGGCTCACTCAAGAAGTTGGCGGGAGGGCCCAGAGTGAAGTTGTTCCGTCACTGCTGATGGCATTGCGAAAATCGAAATTCTTTTCTCTTCATAAACGTTACTAAGACCGAGTGTGCACTGATCCATAGGAGAACGACAGTCTAAAACCAAACCAGTAGAAAACGTTGAGAAATTTTGCTAGTTCGAGAGCATGGTTACAGATAAGACTACAATGAGTTAACAACAATCAGAGAGAGACTTGAATAAATATAAATTTATGGAAACTAAATAAGAAATATGTAGTCATATAAAGGGGCTTCCATCGTTTTCAGTTTCTTGGTTAACACTTTCTCTATAAAACACATATATAGTTCGAGGACACTTAGATTTTAAGGGAATTCCGATTAATTAGAGTGTGCTGTTGATCTCAACACCTAAAATATATCAAGATCAGTGCTAATTTTAGATTTAGCAATTTTAATTGAAAAAAGTAGGTGAAGGGAAATCCTATAGGGTCCTAGAAATGCTTTGAATAACGCAAAACAAGATAAATAGAGATTTAAATAAAATTTATCTGACATCAATTCGTGTAATAATTTTGCAGACGTATGCGCACTACGAGACCACTGTCCCTGCGGGGCCCTCTCTAACTCGGGGCCCGGGGCAAATTGCCCCTTTTGCCCCACCCTCTGTGCGCGCCTGACTACTAACATATCAGCTATCAAACAAACTCGAATTCAAATGTTTTTATTGCTTGGTGTAGTTTATTTATTGAAAAGAATGAGTGGCGGAATTTTAAAAAATTGCCAGACTCAGGGCTGGTTAGAAAAAATAAAAAAATTGCTAATATATTTAAGTGCTAGTTTACTGCTTCGATTGAATAATCATTAAAATGTGTGTAGGCTATTATTCTAATCAAAGAAAAAGCGTCGTGGTGTCATAGATTTTGTTTAATTTAGCAAGTTTTGCAATGTACCTTATAAGGGACATTGTGCACGTAGGTCAGTTGGTAAAATATATTTATAGACTTACAGCTACGAAAATTTTGGAGAAATTAGGAGCGGTGGGCCGTCTTTTTGAAGATATCAAAATTTCTGATATACTCGTATCCCTATTGATGGCAATGAATCGCGAGATCTTAAAAGGAAGCTTTTACTGCTGATGTGCGTTGTATTTACAGTCTAGACGATCTAGTGATTCCTTGAGAAATGACCAAATAAACGTTTGTATTGCTCAAAGTCCCCTCAGTGGGGTCTGTGTCCATATCATGGGATAGAGTGACTTCACCATCAGCACGAGCTCCACAGAGGAGGGAGACAAAGCCAAAGCTCTTCCGGCGTTTCCCGATGTAGGCTGGCTATACGGCTGACTGACTTTCCACACCGGCTCCGGGCCTCAAAAGGGTTTCAAACGAAAAAGTGCTACTTCCTATAGCTGCTTGGAGTCATGCCTGTGGTAGTAGTACCTGATGTGAAGCGGAAAAGCAGCAGTTTCCAGCCGAGCCTGATAGTCCAACGGGCAACTCGCGGAAAGCACTTCTAACTATGTGGTGATTCCATATTACCGTAAAAGCAGCTAACAATAAAGTTATCCGCGGAAAACTAATTAGATTTTGTTTTGAGCACTAAATTCATGCGGAGGACGTTATGTATTTATTTCATATTAATGGGAAAAAAAGCTGATGTCGTTTCCAAAAGTTTTGGAGATGGCGAGGAAAGGGTAATCGATCTGCTCACTAAATAAAATAAAGGGTTCAAAGCAAGTAATGTGATAATTTGTAAATATTTGACATGCCACTTATAAGTTTCATTGATTTCTATTCCATATCCGTCAAATTACTTCACTATTTATCTCGTGTGGGTATTTTCACCAGATACAATACAAGTTGGTTGTATCGGCTTTTTCATTCGTTAACTGACCGCTGTGCATAGTCCCCTTATAGGAGACGGCTTGTAAATCTACTATCGATTATTTTTTTTCGAAATTTTTTTTTTTCAAAAATTACTTCCTTGCCGCTACTTCAATCCATTATAATTGACAAAAGTCAAAAAATATTGTCAGGGAACTTCATGCACTAATGGGTTAATTCACTTTGTGCATGTTGGCTAGATTCTATAACGGTATCACATTTGCTCTATTATTCCTAGTTAACGTAACTTTTAAAATTACTTCTCGCAAAGCCCTGGTACATTGTTTTTTACAGTATTATTACAGTATTTATTAGCACAAACAAACGGACGGCGAGAGCTTTTGTAGTGGCCAGCAGACAAGCATTGTGCATTTCACATTGTAAGAACGATGGTTCTTGTCTTGCAAGTTTACCCGTCCGGTTTCGTCTTACAATGTGAATTCACCCATACATGTTGAGTTTGGTTGGACGGCAAGCACTGATATTCATACTATGCATGACATGATAAACTCAAACGAGTCATGTTCATGAAACTTCGGTATGGTGTACATACAATTCGCTGATTTTGTGAGTGTTATGCATCTCTTCGGGTTCTTCATTATTTGACGATTTGAGCAGAACTTTTTACTTCAGTTATAAAAGTGAAATAGCTTCGCATAAATAAGAATAGCTGGCCAAGACTCTAATGGACTCGAAGTGGAATTTTGTTCACAAATTCCAAAATCTTAGTCAGCAAACTCTTCTCCAATTAGTATCTCTGATCATTCGAAGTTTCTGTCGTTTATTTATGAAATTTAGAGAAATATGAAACAGTTTCAAATTTAAATGGTGTCTGAAACACAGCCACATTTGATGTCCAAAGTTCATTCTGAAGAAACAAAATTTTGTACTATTATTTTATTACCATTTTTAAAGTTTCTTCCTCATCCCAGATGAAAGTTTAGATATTATAATCTTTATTTAAAAAAAAAAACATCAATTTAACATTCAAATAAATAGTTCTGAATTTAAATTGGGGTGTAAATGCACCCGACGGCAGAGCCAATAAATTCTTTCCGCAAAAAAAAAAATCTTTGAAAAAAAGGAATGTAGCTACAATAGTACAAACATTAAAAATTAAAACAAAACTAAATTTTGTTAAGCTATTGAAAAGTTAATAATGAGGACTTTAAAAATTTCGAAGTTTTATTATGTGAAACATACGCTGGGGCATACATTTGCACCCCAAACAGTAAACTAGGGTTGAAATTTACAGTTACAGCACGTAAACAATTAAAACAAGGCGTGCATTTGTTCGACTTTCTCTTTGGTTGAAATACATTTCCCGCGTCAGCATCAGCATCGGCAGAGGCATCGGCATCAGCAGAAAAATTCAATTCAATTTAGAACACACGCATTTGCCTTTGATGACCCACATTGACTGCAGCAGCAGCGGCTTCTGTATTTCAACCATTTGATTGCGTATAATGCTGGAAACAGATTAGGCGCGTTGAATGCTGCAAAAAACAGCAAAATGCATTTTAAAATGGCTGACATGTTTGCCGTTGGTGTTCAACAGCAACGCGTTATGCTGTTTCCAGCATAAAGGTAAGTCCTATGTTCACGGAGCGAAAAACTTGCATTTATGTCTCCCTGCTTGACGTTAAATTATGGGACACATTTCGAAACAAATGGAATCTGACCAGGGGCTGCCATAGAAACCAACCCATGATAAAAAGAAACAATTTTTCTTTATGAACCAATCTTCACCCTTGGATGGCACAGGTAGTAGAACAAACGTAAATATTTGGGTGGGGTCTGTCAAACCCCAAGAAAAAATCTTCCTAAAAGTTTAGTTTGGATCAGGATACTTTTATTTTTAACTGAAGCTTACTGTGAGGTCTTTGGATGAATTTGTAAAAAACACTAGACCGAGGCTAATTTCGGGCGCGGCCGAAATTTGGATACCCGTCACATTTGAGTGCAACTTAAGCTTCTTTTGTGTAAACAATTTCTACCGTCCTATGCCGTGTTCCGATTTCAAATGTTCGTAGATGCGTTGAGGCTAGTCAAGGATGAATTTTGGTTAAGATTCAAAAAGAAAAAAAGTTTCTCTTACATGAACCCAGATTCGTAACGTACGGTGTTCCATGTGTTCGGTCGAGCACGGCCCCCCGACCACCAGGGTTCCCAGCATAGTGACAAGAAGTGGCAATTTTTTACTGTGATCTAAAAATAACTTTTGTAGATTCCTGGGTCTTTGCGCCGAAGAAATGCATCACTAGGCCTGTTCCAAAAACCGGGATCCCGGTACAAAACCGGTGTTCACTTGGTACCGGACCCGATATTCTAAAGTACCGATATCCCGGTTTTTTTGGTACCGAGTTAAAAAACCGACCAACGAGTCGGTTTTTTGGTACCGAGATAAAAAGAACGATTCACTTCAACCATGAGCCGGTTTTTTTCAGGTTTTTTGGTACCGGTTTTTTACCCGGTACTCAAAAAAACCGGCTCATGGTTGAAAAAACCGTCGGTACTGAAAAAAAACCTGAGTCGGTTTTTAACCCGGTACTCAAAAAAACCGGCTTATGGTTAAAAAAACCGTCGGTACTGAAAAAAAAACCTGAGTCAGGGAAACCGCTTGTGGTACCGGGTATTGAAAAAAACCGGAACCCGGTACTGAAATCTCGGTACCGAACAGGCCTATGCATCACTGTTACCAGGGAGGGCTATATGTAAACCAATGATTGCACCTTTTTATGTCATTGATTTTTATCAGTTGCTCATTTGTACTAAAGGCTGAGGGTAATTGCAAAAGCCCGAAATTTCATATAAAACCGTGGAACCCCAGCCTACCACCTAAGTTTTTATCGAAAGCCGTTCGTTCAATCGGTGCAATATGAACGACTCCTTGTTCCTACTGTTATTTTGTATTGTCATCAATTTTTAGTTTTTTTTTGTCATCTCTAGGGCCTGGACCCGCCCCGTTTCAACGTAATATTGAATACAGTTACAAATGCTGCGTTGAAAATTTTAAATATTTCCGCACACCAAAAAATAAAAATCATTTTGGAAATTATTAGTTTTTTGGAAATTGTTGAAATCTTAATAAAGCGAACAGATGAAAAGGAAAGATGCACCCAGAAGTAACAAGAAGAAGTAACAAACAGCTTTGGTGCAAAAGATAAAATCCAATCAACAGAAAAAAACCCACGGATTTCCCATACATTTCCAACGATTTCATAACCTGATTTCAACCAAAATCCCAAACTGAATCCTGGTAAATCGTGGTGAGCTCCACTTGAGTGCATGCAATACACATCTTTGAAAACAAATGTCACGTCCTCTAACCTACAATCGGTTCATTTTTCCGTTCTGTCCATTATTACATAATGTATTACATAATGTTCCGATTCCATCCATTCCTAGATATATTTTAAGTATTTGCTAGGAACACATTTGGGTGAAGTTTGATTATGATTTGTTCATAAAGAAAAAATAATTTTCTTAGAAGAAACTAGTTTCTAGAGGTTTATTTGTATGACAGCCCTATGACGTAGTGTTCCGATTTCATCCGTTCCTAGATATGTTTGGAGGCTTTGCTAGGAACACATTTGGGTAAAGTTTGGTTAAGGTCGGATTCAAAAGAAAAAAGTTTTTCTTACCAGAACTTAATATTCAGAGGTTAGTTTGTATGGCAGCCCTATGACGTAATGTTCCGATTCCATCCGTTCCTAGATATGTCTTGAGGCTTTACACATTTGGTTGAAGTTTGGTTGAGATTGATACATAAAGGGAAAAGTTTTTCTTAGAAGAACTTAATTCTCAGGGGCTGGTTTGTATAGCAGCCTCATGGCCCCATGGTCCGATTTCATTCGTTCCGATATACAGCGTACACTAAAAAGAAACTTTTATACAAAATTCAGCCCGATAGCTTCAAAACTAAGTTGCGTTGCAACAGACGAACAGACAGACGGACATCGCTCAATCGATTTCTCTCGTCAATCGATTTCTCTCCTCGCACTGATCAATAATATATATACTTTATATAGTCTGATGTGCTTCCTTTGGTGCGTTGCAAACTTCATGACAAAGTTAATAGTCGAACTTCCCATAAGCGGACACCATTGGGGATTGAGATTTTGTCCGCTTATTGGAAGTGTCCGCTTATGAGAATATTTCACAAAGAAATAACATTTTATAAAACTAATTTGGACTGCGCTGCGAATCCATTCAAAACCACGATGTCCCATTTCAACCGTGTTTTTCCAATTCAACTTTTTTCGAAATCGACAACACTATTTTTTCGTGAATTCTTAAATGATAGTTGAAATAGATTGGATGCGTCAGCATCGGCATCAGCAGAAAAATTTCAATTTAGAACACACGCATTTGCCTTGACAGCAGCAGCAGCGGCAGAAGCATTTTTTCTGCTTCTGCTGTCAATGGGGGTCATCAAAGGCAAATGCTTGTGTTCTAAATTTAGTTCAGTAATATCGTGTCGATTTAGTACCATTCCGTGAAAAAATACAGAAGTTTTTTTCTCACTGTTTCTTTATGTATTATGGGGCGCTGATTCCGAATATGAACTTTGCACCCTAAAAAAAGTGCCGCAACATTTAAAAAAGGGGGGAAAGGTGGGCATTTTTTCGGTTTTTTGCGATTATTACAAAAACGGTAAGAGATACAGAAAAATGGTCTGAGGACGAAAAAAACTACATAAAATTATCTTTGCAATGATATATAACACATTAGAGTTCAATTGAATATTTCGGCGTTAGAATAGCACATAAATTAGAATATTTTCATTTTAGACCTTTTTTAAAAGCTCCATAACTTTTGAAAGAATGTTAGCTCAGCCGTTAAATTTTGTACAAGTACTCATAATAAGTTCAAAATCATTTTAAGGTAAACATTGAGTCGCTCCGGTCAAGGACCCCCATTATCCCCCCATTTAAATTTTTCAAAACGGCATGTCCATAACTCCCCCCAAATTTGGAGCAGAGTGCTAAATTTTGGTTTGCTGCGATTGGAGGTCATAGTCACCCCACCCACCAAAAATCAGCTCATTCGGATGAAAACTAACGGTACCTCCCATACAAAGTGACCGAAGACAACTTTGTTCTACAGTTTATAAAATGAGTAGTACCTACTCGTACGTAGAACAAATTCCTGATGGGTCACTTTGTATGGGAGGTACCCTTAGTTTTTATCCGAATGAGCTGAGTTTTGGTGGGTGGGGTCACTATGAGCTCCAATTTCAACAAACTAAAATTTAGCACTCTGCTCCAATTTTGGGGGGAGTTATGGATATGCCGTTTTGAAAAATTTAAATGGGGGGATACTGGGGGTCCTTGACCGGAGCGACTCAATGTTTACGTTAAAATTATCTTAAACTTGTTGTGAATACTTATACAAAACTTTACGGCTGAACTAACATTCTTTGAAAAGTTATGGAGCTTTTAAAAAAGGTCTAAAATTAAAATATTCTAATTTATGTGCTATTCTAACGCCGAAATATGCAATTAAACTCTAATGTGTTATATATCATTGCAAAGATAATTTTATGTAGTTTTTTCCGTTCTCAGACCATTTTTCTGTATCTTTTACCGTTTTGGAAATAATCGCAAAAAAACGGAAAAGCGCCCCCCTTTCCCCCCTTTTTTAAAGGTTGCGGCACGTTTTTTAGGGTGCAAAGTTGATATTCGGAATCAGCGCCCCAAAATACATATAACAAAATTGAGAAATAAACTTCTGTATTTTTTTCCTGACGAAAATACGATATTATTGGACTAATTGAAATTTTTCTGCTGATGCCGATGCTGATTCCGATGCCGATGCTGACGCGTCAAATGTATTTCAAGCTTGACTTGTTCTTGCGCTTTTTCTTCAAAAGACATTTTTTTTTAATTTAATTTAATTTAAAACTCCTGAATCTCTAAGGCCTCCATTACACAGTCATATTTATATTATAATATGTATGTCATATGCCTAAGCCTACTCGATTCATTCAGTATACATTTTTAGACTTGCAGTAAGCGAAATCAAGTAGGCTTAAGCATATTATAATAGAAATATGACCAAATATGACTGTGTACTGGAGCCCTAAGAAATTCCACCTACACGGAGAGATAAACAAGATTTGTGCAGCGATTTACGGAAAGTGAATTTTGCTTTACGCAATTCCGGTAATTTCAATGCAAGAATTTCGAATTTTATTTGTGAAAATGTCCGTTTATTAGAGACTTGCTTGTTCAGAAAGGGTATAAAAGCACTGTCCGTGTCCGGTTATGACCGGTTATGAGAGTGTCCGGCTATTGGAAGTTATTTTTCTAGTAAAATATAAGGAAAAACGTTGGGGAAAATAAAAGTGTCCGTTTATGAGAAATGTCCGGTTATTAGAAGTGTCCGTTTAGGGAAGTTCGACTGCTTTCACATAGTGACGGGTATAATAAGGGAAATTCGGATTTAAGTTTTGTGTTTGCGAAGGAAATAATTAGGTGTTACCAAATTTGTGGGTAATTTCAACTCATCACAAGTTAATCAATGAAAAAATTTAATGTTTTAAACAATTGTGACCGGTAAAAATAAAAGGGGGCTATCTGGTGAAAACAAACAAATGAGTAAACGGCTGATAAAGAAATCAAGTCGGTGCATTGTCTTTAATTGATTTGTCGTGAACTGATTTCTATGAAACTTGGTATCTATGTACTTTCGACGATCCGGACTTGGATACTGTTACCGGAACAGTAAATACAAATATAAATCAATTTAAATTAATTTTTCGACAAGTTCGAGCATATCTTCAGCACTTTCTTTGCTATATTTTTTGATTGGTGATATGCAGGATCCATTGATCCAATGAAAATACCCTCCATTTGTTGGGGTCAGTTTAGTGGGTAGGGGTATACATTATGCCCTGCGTAGAACCTTATAGCCCCTGCATAGGGCCTTATTGTCTCATTCATAAAAACGGGATAAAAAGGTTTTGAGAAAAAACATTTTTTGGGACAGATTCTTTTACGAAGTTTTAGATGTATGAGTAGGTATCTAGTAAAATACATTACCTAAAACTTTTCTTGCTAAAAAATTTTTTCATGTATTTATGACTTGATTGAAAACTCATATAAACTATAATGGCCTAATTATGAAACAAATAATTCTTTTAATGAATTGACGTCTGGTAATAAATCGTTTGGATGTGAATGTATTGGAATAACCCTTAATACAAAAGCCCTAATTTCTGCGTTTCATTCTAAAGCAAAAAACACCTACCATTAATATAACTTGAAAATTTTCAAAACTGCAAAAAATGGTTTGGTAAAACAGACATTACGTAAATGGTTGAGTGGGGTCTACTGGACCCCGGGGTTTACTGGACCCCAGAGCAACTTTAAAGTACAATGACTTATTAGCTAAATCATAAATTTAAAGAAATGCAAGCTTTAAAGATCGTATGCGAAACATACTTAAATTACATATGCACTTAAATTACAATACCATTCGATTAGTTTTTCTACAAAAAATTTGAGATTTAATTTTTTCTGGGATCTGTCAGACCCCAGCTAACCATCCGCAGTATGCTCTTGGTGAAGCCTCAAAACCCCGGAACGGATAGAATCGGAACTTTACGTTATAGGGCTGTCATATAAACTAACCCCGGAAAATTATGTTCTTCTAAGAAAATACTTTTTTTTATTAACCAAGCTCAACCGAATTTCATCCAAGCGTGGGCGAAATTAGGTCTCAACACATCCAGGAACAGACAGAATCGGAGCCCTACGTCATAGAGCTGCGGTAGAAATTATTGACACAAAAGAAGCCTAAGTTTCAAGCAAATGCGAAGTGTATTAAAATTTCGGCCGCGTCCTAAATTAACCTCTCTCTCTCTCGATTACCGTAACTCCTAGTGGAGCATGGTGCGTTGATGACTACCGTGAGTAATCATCAACGTTACAAAGGCAACTGAATTCGGAGTGTGATACGGTTGTCAGCCATACCACTTCCTAGTCGCATTGTTAGTTTATTATTCTACGATAAGAATATTTCTTATCATCTTCTTCTGAATAATAAACTTGCGACGAGTCGTGCCGAGTTTGGAAACTCGTTTCTCTATGAGTGTCTATTTCACAGAGTGGCGACCGAACGATCACGGCCACAGAGCACGACGATTTAACCTCGGTCTCGTTTTAAATTAATTATTCTTGAAGTTCAATTTGCGGGACATATGCCATAAGCTCAAGAAAAATTAACTGTCAAGGATTCTTTTTTTTTAAGTCAATGGCCGAGTTTTTTTTATGAAAAACCATAAAAATGCTAATAAGAAATTCAGTTACCCATTAAAGTTTAAAGGCTCCCCACACCGGCGCGTCAGCGAATCGTTCGCGGCGAATTTTCCGCGGCGTCAAAATTGTATCACACTGCGTTGTAAATAGGAAGATATTGACACCAACGCGAATATTCGCCAGTTTTGCAGCATTTTTACCGCCGCGAATATTTGCTGCCTAATGTCATTTTATTCTAACAATTTATATAAAAGATGAAGTGTAGTATGACTTGATGTTGGTGGTTGGTGTACCCGAAAAGGATTTAGATTTGGAATTAATTGGAGTTGTTTAGGTATTGACGAAGTTTAACTTTCGAATGAACTCTTGTATTGCATCAGTATGGTTCAGCGAAAGAAGTAACATTTGTGGAATCATGAATTCTATTCAATTCTTTTGTGCGACACCGAAGAAAGAGTTGTGACATTTTATTAAGAATGCATCAATGGATGGAGGGAACAGGTGAAACTTGTGTATATGAGTATGTATTTCCCGTGAAAAGGGAATATCATTCTGGAGCAGGCACACCGACAAATTGTCTTCAGCATTGGCCTCAAATTTCGAATTAGGACCAAAAATTACTTTATCGCTTCTGCCACACCAATTGGATGAGTACTTCCCGAGAAAATCGGGGAATCATTCTGGAGCGCGAATCTAGCACATAATTTGCCCAAAAATGATATAGTGTCTTATTGTATATCATCGCACGGAATTTTTTTCGAGTATTTCTTTCTTAGAATATTTATCTGGGATTTTTAAAATATTTGAAAAATTATTATTAAACGTTTGAAAACGTAAAACGATTTCTTTTTTCCCTCCAGACTTCACTTATTGGTACCTCCTTTTGTTGCTAATCGAGTTGATAGAAGCTTAAATGGTGAATTTGTATCAATGTACGTATTCACTATCCTCGTGATGCAGATATGTATATCTAAAACGTAATTGGCACTCCTTTTAGGTGAGCTACTATAATCGATCACATGCTAAGTATTAGGAACCTACCAATCCACATCGACATTATTTAAAAAAAAATTAATCTAGTTCTATGTTGGTATACACACGTATACATCATTATACACAACAACTTGTAATCAGTTTCACTTTAAGTCCAAAAAATTTATACGAATAGCAACTTCTTTAAAAAAAATATAAAGAATTTTTATTTACTTTAGTTAGCAATTAGGTATCTACTTCTCTTTCAATATCATTAAAATCAAATCAATGTTGAAAAATCGACAAATATTTCAATACATTTGGCATAATTACCGATTTTAAAGTTAAATAGTCACCGCTATTTGATATCGATCAACTATAAACACCATGTATCTATGAAAATTATCATGAATAAACATGGTGATTTGAATGAAATCAATTTATTATTGTCTATGGATTGTTCAATGGAAGAACGAGCATAATTTGATATCTCCTTATGTTCTGGATATATGTACTATATTCTGCTCGTCGTACAGATAACATGGAAAATGTTGCAAGTTTTTTTTTAAAAGAATGGCGTCAATAAAGTTCATTCCCCGAAATCCTGCCAAAAATCAAATGAAATCATTTCACTTCTTAGTGCTTAATGCTACAATCGAAATGCATATGTAAATACATACAGTTAAACTTAAACTAAAAGATTTTATATTATTACTCTGCGAAATCTGTCTAATATAGCTAACATTCTACACCCTGGATGTTATGCCTTATCAAATCCCTTATAGGGGATTCAGACTATGGTCAGGATTTATTAAATCCTGGATTTGATTAACAATTGGTATTTATTGTACTATGTTCAAATTGCATAATTGCAATTGAATACAAGTACATACATTATACGGTGTATTTTGAATTTACCGACATACGATTGAATCAAGTATCCAGGCCCTTGACTGGATTAGCTTTAATCAACTCCAGGATTTGTTTGTATCGGTTATCACATTACAGCAAAGATTTAAGGATAAGAAATACATATTTTTTTAAATTTTCTTTTTGCACAGACTATCATCCAATAACCAATATGTTATACAATTCAATTTTTTTCTCAACCCTATTGAAATAAAATAATAGCAATCGGAATTAGGTCTAAAAATCACTGCTCTCCAAACTAAGATTTCTTATGATTTATTACGGAGTAATGCAGTAAAGGGGATTAGATTTATCTCCACCACCATTGAAGATAATAATATGATGTTAAAACCGGTCTAAATGCATTATTGTTTTTCATTGATAACTAATAACTTCATATGAATGCTAGTCATCCAGTGCGATAAGATGGGAAGTGATTAAGTTTGAGCAAACGTGCTTTTGAATAAATATTTCTAATTTTCTAAAATACTGAAACGTGCAGGAAAATAATATCTAAGTATGCACTTTTATCTTTTACATATACAAATTATAACTAATTTAACAAAAAAAAATGGTGAAAATGCAGAATGCAATGAAAAAAGTTACTACACTCTATTTTGGTGAAAATTAATAATATTTTAATAATTAATTAATTAATTTTTATAAAAAAATCGGTTTAGTATTGTTTTGTGAAATTTAGATTGGGGTGGTAGTGGGATGGGAACGCCCGAGGCAAACTTGCTATGAAAGCGCACCTTCCACCAAATACTTTCGAGAGTCAAAGGATGAATTTTAGTTGTTGATAAATATCTGGAAATGGGTTAGTCTGATCGAAAAATGATATCAACTATACGTAACATCAATTTCAACAGCTGCCGTGCTCTGTGGACGCAATCGTCCGGTGATTCTGTGAAATAGAGATTTATAGGAAAACGAGTTTCGATACTCGGCATGGCCCGTCGCACGTTTATTATGCGGAAGAAGATGAGAAATTTTCTTATTATAGAATAATAAAAAAAATGCGACTAGGATGTGGTATGGCTGACAACCAGTGGCGGATTTACCAGTAGGCTGAGTAGGCTGAAGCCTAGGGCGGCAGATTTCACGGGGGCGGCAAATTTGGAGCAAATAACAAATTTCAACTCCATGTCATATAGTACTTTTTCTTCTCGTGAAGGGTGTTTGTACTTCAGGGAGACAAGTGTAAGAACACTAAAACTTTACTTTGATATATAATTATTAAATTTTTTTTTTTAATGAACATGGCGTACTGGACATTTGTATGCATAAAATACGATACTCACCTGATCTATACCGTCTGATAAAATCTGTAATGAGAAAAGACAACCAATGAGCCTGCAGTTACATGCACTGAAGATACCAAGTTATTTGAAACGTAAACGAATTATAATTCAAGTATCTATGTTGGCCCGGCCAACAAACAGGAAGAAGAGGAGAGCGAAGGAGAACCACTTGTCGGCGTCGTCGTCTCAGCATCGGTCATCGGCTTCTCGTTATATCGGTTGATTCTGGCTCAGGTACTCAAACGGCAATGCGAGGTAGACGCAGGATGGATGCAGGGTTGCCAGATATTTTCTGAAGAAATCGCCAAATCTGCATTTTTTTATAGCCCAAAGTAGACCAAAAATATTTTATTACCAAAATAAAACACGAGACCTAGTGCTTGTACATAAAATATTTTATTAAATGCAAAAAAATAAATAAAGTCTCTTTCGGATGTGAAAATAATAATCAATATTAAAATAATTGATATAAATCAACAAAAATTACAAATATTTCAGTTCAATTTGATTTGATGAATCAATAAAAAAATTTGAAATCAGGAATACTTAACATTAATCAAAAAGGTTAACGTTCTTCTACTTCATCAGTATACTTGACATTTCTTTAGAAGTTTGGACTTATACATATATAAAAAAAAAATATAAAGTGTAAATAAAGTTTCTTCTGGATGTAAAAAATTAAGTAATATAACTTATACAATAAATCAACAAATAATCACAAATATGTATTTCAGTTCAATTGAAAATCAAAAAATTAGATTTCAGGAAAAATTTAACATTAATCAGTTGTACTCATATGTTCTCCGTCAAACGTAGAAGTTCATCTATTTCGTCATTCGGCACTTCTTTTAAAGTTTTCGTCTCATTGTACGAGTATATGGACGAATCAAATTTGCTCAGCATAGCCGTTGATATTGGTATATCCTTACAACAAATATTATTGACGTTTAAATAGAATCTCACACGCATTATTGACGTAAGAGTTTCTAAAACCATTTTGTTTCTGGTCTTAGTTTTTATCAAATTTAGCATTGAAAACGCCCTTTCCACGAATGCATTTGAGTGTGGTAGCGATAGAACAAGAAAGGCCAATTTAGTCAAACATGGGAACATTTTCTGACCGTGTCGCGTCGGCTGTTTTTATTTCACTAACTTTGAACCAAAATGGTGCAGTTTCATTGGGAATTTCTCCCTGAAATATTTGTGTCCAATTTAGTGTTAGCAGTAAACTGTACTCATTTTCAACATGACACTGTTCCGATTTGTCCAGAAACTCAATTGGAAGGTCACTGTATTTGGGTCAAAAATGGTTTAAACATTTGGTCGGATGCAAAATCATTGACTTTTGGAAAACATTTAAGTGTGACGGAAGCCGATTAACAATTTCGTCTAATAGTTTAACCAAAAATTTCCGACATACAATCTTAATAGACAAAAAATGTTTATTAGCAATATTATTTGTTTTCATTTCAGTAAGACAATCCGCACCCAAATCCAAATCCCCCAAAGATATGAAATCGGCTTCATCTGTTTGAATTAGTTCCTCGAAATTTTGAACTTCGGAACTAAAAAAATTCAAGCAGAATTCAGGCTTAAAAAGTTTCATTGCGACGGTTTTAACAAACTGCACAACTTCCAAATTTGCTTTAAAAAAATCTACTTTTTCCTGTTGGAAATACAAATTTAATTTGTTAATTTGTTTTAAAATTGGAAGCGTAAACAATAACAAAATTTTATTTGTTTTATTCTTGTAAGCATCCGACAAAATTTTTGCCGTGTGGCATTTTTCTTTGTTACAGGCAATTTCAAAAAAAGTTTCAAGTTCCAAGTAGTTGTTAACAACTCTTTCAACAGCCTTCGCCCGCGACAGCCAACGTGTTTCTGATAATTTTACAAACTTTAACATTTTAACTCCAGGTTCATTTATAAGTTCAAAAATTTCTCGGTATTTAGTTTTCCGTAATGTGCTATGCGAAAACCAGTTGAATGTTTCCTTTAACAAAAAGTCCAATTCGTCAGGCAACTCCTCTGATGCTCTAGAAGCGCATAAATGCAGACTGTGGCAGATGCATTTCACAAGTACTGCATTTGGAGCTATCTGCTTGATGCGGGTGTAAACAGAATTATTTTTACCGCAAAGGTTATTAGCTCCATCAGTGCCAAGCCCTACAATTTTCTTTGGGTCGAGATTCAACTCGGCTAAAAAATTAGAAATCGCATCAAAAATATCGTGAGCAGTTGCTTTGACGATCTGAATCAATCCAAGAAAATGGGTTGTGATTATATTTTTACGAACTGAATAGAACTTAATGCAAACACATAAATACTTTTCGGTTGAGATATCTGTGGACTCGTCGATTATTAACGAGAAGTAACTTTGACCTATGTCCTCAATAAGTTCTCCCTGAATCGAGGGCGAAATTACATTTCTGATGATTGCGTTGCATTTTGTCCTGTGTAATCTAAGAAAATCACTATTTGACGCAGTCGATGCAGACGGAGTCACAAACAGATCATTGCACAACTCAGAAATATGATCGATTGTCCTTATGGCCGAATGAACAGCAACAAATGCTGATAATTTTATTTCTTTTTCCTTTTGACTCTGCGAAACGCCACTATTTTTAAACCCTAAAATTTAACCTTATAAAGGAGGAAAATGTAAAAATTTAACAATGAATACCGTATTTGTTCAAACTCGCTTGAGATTTGCAAAGTTTTGAAGCGTTTAGCCTATGTTTTTTAGTAGCGGCATGTTTTTTTATGTCATTTTTATGCGGTCGTATATCGCATTGGCAGACTTTGCACCGCGCCGTGTTATTATTTTCGTTCTCACAGAGCCACCCTGGCGAAGAAAGCTTATTATGTTTAATCCGCAATTAATGCTATCGCAAAACTTACCGCTATAGGCTTCCTCCTGCTGCCACTGTTGGGAATACTTTTTGCTATATTTGGCCCACTTTCCCATTTGAAACGACTTCAAAAAATCAAAAGACTTACAGCTTGTACGGTCGACAACGACCAAGTCCAGACAGGTCGGTCAATAACAACAAAATTCAAATGAATCTTCTTCTTGATGTTGTTTCATCAACACCACTAGTCACATAGCATTCCGGCCGTGTTAACGATGATTGTCGAGTTGGGTAGAATTCAAACTCGCATCGTTAAAGTCAGGTGTTAGATTGGTGTGATATAAACAATTTATGCGCTTACTTATAATATTGAAAAATAGACAAAAAAAAATACTTGGAATATTAATGTAGCCCAAAAAATCGCACGGCGACTTTTGATAATTTTTGTCGCCAATTGAGAAAAAAGATAGCCCAATTGGCGAGAAAGAGCCCAATCTGGCAACCCTGGATGGATGTATCGGTTGATTCGGCTGCTTCTCCTTGGTTCAATCCCACTTCACTACCATCCTCATTCTTCTATATCCAGAAGTACAGCCTTTTCTACCTAAGGCACACAACTTCTGGCGAAAACATTCTCATTAGGTATTCTATGGTAGAATGCGGAGGGGGAAACCACAACCTCCTAGCTAATACAGAGGGGGATCAACTCCGGAACGGAGCACCGCGCCTCTACTCACATTTCAGAGAGGGGAACACAACAACCTCTCAACCACACAACACGAAGAGGGGAGACACCACAACCTCTTCAAACTTTAACTCAACGAGGAGAGGGGAGACACCAATACCTTTCTACAAACACAACGCTGAGAGCGGGACGACCACAACCTCTCAACGACTCAATCGGAGGGGACCAACTCCGAGGTGAAGCCCACGCGGCTCTAAACATCTCACTGAGAGGGGAGACACCACAACCTCTCAAAATAACATTACTTTCCGGAAAGGGGGAAACCACAACCTTTCCATACAACACTCACTCAATACTGAATCTTAGAATACCTGTAGGTAATTTTCGATGCTGTACACACAGCAAAACCTAGTCCGCCATAAATCAGATCTCACACAATTAGCATAACAACAATACAAGCAACTACAAGCTCAGTGTACTCACCTACGCACAACGTCTTTTCCTACCGACACCTTAGCAACAGCCAACAACCATCGAATGTGTCGTGATATCTTGAAATGGATTTTCTCGCGTCACACCTCACAAACACCCCGAAAAAACACTTGACGCGAACCACGCTCGTGTGGAATAAACCTAATTCTAAATGTCGATGATTAGTCGCGTAATTACAATAAAAAAAACACCAAATTATCAGCAAAAATGCGTCAAAATGAAAGAAATGGGTTGTTGAGCTCAAGTCTAAAAATTTTACTTGAACATGTGATTTTGGCCAACATTCAAACCTTTTTTTCCCAATGAAAATGTGTAAAAACTCAGGTCCCAAACTTGATTGAAATGAATCGGTTTCCGACCACTCTGAACATATTAGCTTAAAATATGCCTTTTTGCGCAGGAAAATATTAATCTCCTCCGTGAAATAGTTTTGTCCTATTATTCGGTTCCGAAAAATGGTAGTGGCTCTACTGAACCCCATAGTCATTTGCGACGTTTGCAACCTTTTAGATTATGGGACGAGAGTATCTTGAATTAATATTTATTTAAAAAAGACCCGAAATCCTAAATTTGGTGAGGAAATAGTAAATTTTGCAAACTACAATTTCATTCTCATCTCATTTAGTTTATCAAGCTTTACTGATGAACGCGCTTGTTTCACACCACATCACAAACTAAGTTTTGCCTATTTAAAACCACCTTCCCGTCCAAAAATAATTTACGTTAACAAATTTTGGCCTTTTAATTTTTTCTTTAAAATTTATAAATTCCTTTGAAGTATATTTTCGAAAAAAAAAAAATGCATTTTCCAGGATCCCTAGGTCGTTAGTGAGTTTTAGTCATATTTTAAAGAAATATTTGTCTAATGAAATTTTGAAAATATTCGTTAATTTCCGTAGACGTTTCCGAATTTTTGATCCTACGGGTTAAACTGAAAGACAGTGATATTTGGCCTTGGCCAGGCTTTGATTTTGACACCCCTCTCATAGAGCTTAGTAGGGGCGGCAAAATGTCAACAGCCTACTAGCGGCAAATGTGTAAATCCACCACTGCTGACAACCGTATCACACTCAGTTGTCGTTGACGACTCCCTAGTTAGTCGTCAACGTTTCAACGACAACAACAACGCACTATGCTCCTCAAGGAATTAGGTCAAAAGAAAAATGGTACCCTAAAAAACTTTTTGTTGCTGTTGCGCAACATTTGACCAAATGCAACTAGGGTCTTGAAACTATGTCTAAATATTTCAATCAAAATGTAGATAACCTACACTAAAAATGGAACTTCTCTTCCCCCTTCATTTACCTTTTTTTTAGAAAAGATGTGCCTGTAAATTTTCTTCTAATTGCTCTAGGCCGATGAAATTTAGTTGACTGTCTAGGTTAAATTCCATTGTACATTCCAAGAAAAATTACTTCGATCGGATCAAAGCTGAGGGTGATACGATCGTCAATTTCATTAAATAACGAGAAAATAATAAAATATGAAATAATTTACCATCTCAGAAGATGTTATTTTATGAGAAAGTTGATGAATGACAAAAAAATACCGGCGTACAGAGGGCTGCGCCCGCAATACGAGGGTTTTTTAGAATTTTGATGCATAGTGAATATTTTTTGTACATATATTTTATGAGCAATAGATAAGAATTGTGCACAACATTAATGAAATGCTTCCTGTAAATCTATTTTTGGATTGGTCTAAATAAACGCGTTCCAGAATGAAAGGCTAGCGCCTTTCATTCTGTTCCACCTTTAATTAGACCAATCCAAAAATAGATTTACTATTTACCCAGTCTGTATAAAAGTACTCCAAGGCAAATCTACAGGATTTTTTCGATTTCAGATTTCTGATGGCCTTTGAGCAAAAACAAACTCGGGCAAACGTAAGGAAGGCTTGGCATTATATATGAACTGAATTATTAGCTGTAAATCTACTGTTACTGTTTTTTAAATCAAGAAAAAACAACTTATATGAAATGATTCCATTGTGTCCCCTGACATTAGAGCCCACGCAAGCTTTCCTATGAGTATTGAACAAGTATACTTTTGCAGCTTTTCCGGGACACCCTGTTAACTTGATCCTACTAACTTCAAAAATATTTGTGGCAAACACTATTACCGTTCTATGCATTTCCACCAAATTTCATGTACATTGTTTCATCAAGTTAAAAGATATAATTGAAGAAATGCTTAAGAGGCTTCCCTTGTATTGTAAAAGGCCCTTACTAAATACTTACTTGGCTATATTTTCGGTTTGGATACAGTTATTCGAATGAAAATTCGTAGACATATTTCCTGTGTAATTTTCTAAAAACCCTTAGCAGAATTTTCATATTTAGAAACCTAAGAGGGGCTACACACGAACAAATTTGAATTTTACAAATTTACTGTTATTTACTTTTCCTTAGCAAAAGTCAACAGTCTTAATATTTAACGTATATAAGGCCATACTGACCAATCTTTGTGCAAAGTTTCATATCGATCCCTATAACGGTTTAGAAAAACGGAGCTCGAAAAGGAAGTTTAACTTTAAACGCCAATAACTTTTTTACCGTTACTTGAAACTGGAAAATTGTAACTGATATGAAATGTACTCGTCTAGATCTTTGATTTAAATACCCATACGTTAATCTCCGATAAAAACTAAAAAAGTCGACTTTTTTCAAACGTTCGGGACACCCTGTTATCTTCTTCCTACCATCTTCTAATGTATTTGTGCCAAAGACTGTAACCATTATACACATTCATACCGAATTTCATGACAATCGGTTCAGCCGTTCGCGAGTTATTTAGTGAACAGACGGACGGACGGACGGACGGACAAAATCGATTTTATAAGGGTTTTTTGAAAAAATTCTAAAAAACCCTAAAAAACGACACCGACTTCTATAGTGGGAATAGTACGAATAGTGCATACATATACCCATGCTCAGACCTAGTAAGCACATAATAAAGCCGAAACATGTACTATTTAATTAAACTTTTTTTTTGTAGGGCCTGATCTAGTCCATAATCAATATTTTGTAAGAGAAGGTCAATACCATCCATGGTCTAACTTTGATTTTTTTTGCAAACTTCTGTCGGAAAATATGGCTTCTTTAAGATTTGCAGGTGTGTTAGGGCATTCTTTGGGCAGACCTACTGCAGACTCCATTAAGTCAAAGGGTACAATGCCCAACTCGGCATTGGTCCAAGCAAATTGCAGGTTGCTAGCTATATTTTGTCGAATGTTATGGCCAAATTAAGGTATTCGGAAGGCGAAGTTTCTATGTATAGGAAATAAGGAGGCCGTTAGTCCAATTTGTTTTATTTTCAATACTGTCAATGATTTTACCAGTAAAAAACATCTGACCAACATTTCGGGATTAATCGTAAGAACGGATAGACACACGGATGGACAGACAAACATGGCTAAAAGAGCATTATTTGAAGCCTCCGTATAATCCGACTGGTCTCGATGGGGTCGAATTAGCCAGGTTCAATTGTAACTGTATTCCTTATAGAAATCTAAGTAAGCCATTGCATGCGTTATTCACACACACAATCTGTACTTGTTTGGCGTCATTTTGCTAAAGCTCCCCATACATTGAGACGCTTGCAGCCAGAAAATTATGCAGTTTGCAAACGTCAAAGGTAATCCGGTAAACTGTTCATGTCAAATGAAGAGACAATTAATTACCGTGTTTAGTATTGCAGCATTCAAGACCGCAAATATTTACCAGATTGGAGTGATTTATTTCCTATGGAAAGCATGTTAATGTATGGGCAGCTGATCTGAAGCATTTCTTTTCATTTTTGCATCTTTTGGAATCAAGTTATCATTATAATCAAAATTATCAAAATTACGCCTTGAACATAGCATAATTTTTAATTTTTGGCAATTTTTTTTTTAATTTTGTGAAATTATACAGGGTGCGGTAGAGAAACTTACTTATTTATTTAATTATTTTTATACCCTTCGCTCATAGAGTGAAACTTTGTCATGAAGTTTGTAACGTATTGAAGGAAGCATCTTCGACCATATAAACAGAGAGAGTCGATTGGGCGATGTCCGTCTGGTGCGACGAGTTCTATGCGGCCAATTTAAAAGATATGAAGGTGAAATTTTGCACAAATGCTTCTTTTTGCTGCAGGCAGTTTGTATATTCGAATCGGTAATATCGGACAATTGGGTCATGGGGCTGCCATTCAAACCCAACCCCCCTTCTAAAATGAACTTGTTTATTTGTACATCAATTTCAACCAAATTTCACAAAAATGTATTTCTATTGATGACACATACCATATGTAAAAATGGATCAAATCGGACCATGGGATCATGGGGCTACCATACAAATCTAACCCCTTAAATTAGGTTCTTCCAAGAAATTTTTTTTATTTGTGCACCAATTTCAACCAAATTTCACACAAATATATTTCTATTGATGACACAAAACATATGCAAGAACATATAAAATCCGACCATGGGGTCATGGGGCTGTCATACAAACCCAACCCCCCATTTTGGTTCTTTTAAGAAACATTTTTTACACCAATTTCACGAAAACTTGAATTAATGTGTATTTATCAAAGCAACAAAAAAGTTCACAACAAATGGTATCGTACTATGGGGTCTTGCTCCCGCATCCTCCAATAAAATTTTCTGAGTAAATATTTTTATTTACCCTTTATTCGAACCAAACCCCACACAAATATAGTTTTGTCGACGCAATGGAACTATTGTGAAGACGGAAGGAAAAGAGTGTGGGGGAGGATTAAATACAAGTCGTAGGTACGCCCGAAAAAAAACTTTTAGCCCGAAGAGAGCGAAGGGTATCCAAATTTCGGCCGCGCCCGAAATCAGGCTCGGTCTCGTTCTGCTTAATTTCACTATAATTCACTATTGCATTCCTAGATTATAAATTGCAGGAAATAATTGTTATACCCTTTGATTTATTAAGCGAAAAGGGTATACATATTAACTTTGTCATAAAGGTTGTAACGCATTGAAGGAAGCATCTCCGACTATGTATATAAAATACGTTATATATGATCAGCGTGACGAGCTGAGTCGATTGGACGATATCCGTCTGTCCGTCTGTTGCGACGCGTTTTGCTCGGCCAGTTTAACCCTTCTGTCGGCACCTACTACAATATGCATATTCTATACCCAATAGGTCTGGCTGGACCTACTGAGAAAAAGTTTTTTATTTTTTAGAAAAAGTAAATTTTTTATCGGTAAAATCATTCTATCCATTCTTTACTGCATTTTTTCAACAATAAAAGCATCAAAATAATTTTTGTAGATATACTGGAAACGTTTTTCTCCCTTATTTTCTTCTTTTTTTGCTTCGCTATTTGCATTGTGTTTATCTAGTAGATATTTCGATCGAATTTTGTAATTCCAATATCTTTGTTGGCAGATTTTACCTCGATATTAGTCTGCAGATTTAGGGAAATAAGTGGGAAGAAATAGGGGATTTTCAAGGCAAAAATCATTTAATTCTAAATTTTTCGTAAATTTGTTGATCAAATCTATTTAGAAAGACGTTTGCAAGTCACTCATACTTAGTCCTTACTATTACAAAGGAAATAAAACTGGGTTCAATTTCCTAGGATCAAATCTCAGTTGATTAGGTGGTGTTATAAAATGTGACGAAATTAGGCATACTCATTTTCCGAACTTCACGGCTTTTTCTAGAAAAATCTCAGAAATATTTATCGTTTATAGTACAAATTGAATTTTAATGACATTTTTACATCATAAATAAGAGTGTTTTAAGAGAATTTCATATTTGCATCTTTTACCTCAAGAGAAGAATGGGGGGAAAAACTGTAGGTCTGGCCAGACCTATTGGGTATCAAAAAGCACTATAAATTGAAAATCATCAAAAACATACTCAAAACTTCAACCGATTTTTTTCAAATTTTTGCAAAATGCTTATAAACATATTATTCTAGGATATCATGAAATATGAAGTCGCTACGATTTCATCTTCTATACTTTTATGACCAAAATATAGTGCCAAAGGTCTGGCCAGACCTTTGTGCCGACAGAAGGGTTAAAAGTTATGGAGCTGAAATTTTGCACACATACTTCTTTTTATTGCAGGCAGTTTGTATGTTTCTCTCTTCCCTTCATTACCGTAACTCCTAGTGGAGCATGGTGCGTTGATGACTACCATGTGTAGTCATCAACGTTACAAAGGCAACTGAATTCGGAGTGTCCCACCAAACAATCCCACCAAACAAAATAATTCGCCGGCGATCTGAAGGCGATTTGCCAAGACAAGAAATTTGTTCACCGGCGAACTCGTTTTCAGATAGCAAACAGATTGCCTGAGAAGAATATGGTACCTCTATGGCGAATTGCTGCGGCTAACCGAAAGCGATACGCCAATATGATCCGAAAAAGATGTGTCGCGGCGAACTGAATACGATAAGTATTTACGACTCGTAGAAGTTTCCATTACGAAGCGCAAGCGATTTGCATTGGCGATTCGTAGAAGATGCCTTTTCCCCGACCATATTCGAATGGTGTCTATTATATTTTAAAAGTGAAACCTGTAGCTATTCGAAAAAAGTCCTGATTAGTCATTTCTTTATTATGTACACTTTCCTTCACCTGTTTTAGATAACATATATATTATGTACATATGTATATGGGAGCATTTATAGAACAAAAATAAGTGAAGAAATCATTTTATTAATTACTTTTGTTTGCTTATTTTTGCTGACAAAAAAGAAAAATTAAGTACATTCTATGCAAAACAATAACAAAAATGTTATAAACGGAAATACGAAAATAATAAGACATTGGCCATCGGCCACTGGGATTAGATTAGGATTTCACTCTGGATTTTTTTTTGCAATCCTTTCCGCAGCGTAATGGAAATGTTTCATTGCAATTTGGTCGAAATCTGGACTACTTACACTGAAACGTTCCCTCAAAGGACCTATAGAAACAAAAACATATGCTGCTATGCATATAAACCAATTATACAATTAAACATTAGACACTTATTATCATTTCTTAGACACACGTTCTCGCCTTGGTCCCCAGCCAGGAGTACTCAGTGGCTAGTTCCCCGATGAAGATTGTCTTAAGGTCTCTTTCTGAGTGATAGTTGATTTTATTAGCTTTTTATCTGTTTTAATGGGATCCATCCTATTATTAGTTAATCATATCAAATCTTGTTAATTTAATGAGACAAACTGATTAAAATGTAATCTGATGTCCCATTGAATTTACGTGACACATTTCTTTCCATACAAAATATCTCAATAGGATTCGTCCAGTTATATTAATTATTTCATCTGATTACTTTATTGAAGAAATCTGGTAAATTACTCTCCAAGTAAAATAATCGTACAACAACTTTTAAGTTTACTGGGCCCCTTTTTCTGAGTGTAGAGGAACCTCGCGATTTTGGGGGGAATTTTTCCCAATACCACAAAAATTCTCCGAGCTTCCCTCCGCGCACATCTTTTTGGCATGTTTGACAAATAAATCTATTTAATGATATAAAAGTGTACTCACTTTAACAAAAATGTAATTTGCGAAGCCTGTTCCCAATTTTCGTCACAATGAAGGAAAGTCTGATTCGAAGTTTCGTCGCCGCAGTGAAATATGCTCGAAAGATACACAGATTATTCGCCATGATGAAAAAAGTTCGTACTGACTTTGAATATTCTTCCTCGTGTCGTACTATTTGCGTAAAATCCGAGGATAGTTCGTCTAGTCGAAGAAAACTCGAATCCGACTTTTGTTCATTATGGTGAAAGTTCGCCAAAGTACGCCATGTCCATGATGAAGAATATTCTAAGTCAGTACGAACTTACTTCATCATGGCGAATAATCTGCATATCTTTCGAGCATAATTCACGGCGGCGACGAAAATTCAAATCAGACTTTTCTTCATTGTGATGAAAATTGGCTACAGGAATTAAATAGCCAATAATATCCATCTTCTACGAATGGGGAGTGCAAATCATTTACGCTTCGTAATAGAAAAACTTCTACGAATCGTAAAGGCAAATAATTTAAGCTTCTGATTGACAAAACTTCTACGAGTCAATTCGCCATATACTCCAATCAACGGGGAGATTTTACCTTGCAAAAATTGGGGACTTCTCAAATGTTTGATATGTTATAAAGACAGGTGGGGTAAGTTAAAATCCAAGTTTGCGTCACTTTCCCCCCTGTGCTCCCGCCGCTATCTTCAAAAAACCATCTAAAATCGGCTCTTTTATCAGTTTGCGGTGTATAACTCCTTCCCAGTCCATTTGAGCACGAAATGTGCCGAGACAATCTTGTAGAGCACAGAATTTCCTATAAATTTCATCTGACAAGCTTTACTCTACAATCAAAATTGGCAGAGTTATAGCGCAAAGAATATGCTAAAAATTCCAAAAATCATTACTAACAAATTTCAAAACATACTTTAAGAACTCTATACTAAAATGCAGAGGAGGCTATGAGTTATTGGTATACAATGCGATTTGTGAATTTGAAATTGGCATGATTTTTGATATTTTCTCCATTTTCTTGGCGCTATAACTCTGTTAATTTTGATTGTAGAGTATAAGATCTTAGATTAAATTTGTAGGAAATTTTGTCCTCTACAAAGTTGTCTTGGCTGATTTTGTGCTCAAATGGAATGTAAAGAAGTTACAGGCCAAAAACTGATGAAAGGTCCGATTTTAGATGGTTTTTTGAAGATAGCGGCGGGAGCACAGGGGGGAAAGTGACGCAAACTTGGATTTTAACTGACCCCACCTGTCTTTATAACATATCAAAAATTTGAGAAGTCCCCAATTTTTGCACGCTAACCCCTGTTACTTCGTCTCTATTGATTGGAGTAATAGAGGTACCTTATTCTTCTCAGACAATCTGTTTGCGATCTAAAAACGAGTTCGCCGGCGAACAAATTTCTCGTTTTGGCAACTCGTCTACAGATCGCCGGCAAATCAATTTGTTTGGTGGGGTGATACGGTTGTCAGCCATACCACTTCCTAGTCGCATTGTTAGTTTATTATTCTACGATAAGAATATTTCTTATTATCTTCTTCTGAATAATAAACTTGCGACGAGTCGTGCCGAGTTTGGAAACTCGTTTCTCTATGAGTGTATATTTCACAGAGTGGCGACCGAACGATCACGGCCACATGTATGTATGTTTGAATCGCTAAAATCCGACAAGGGGGTCGTGGGGCTGCCATACAAACCTAGTCCCCCAAATTAGGTTCTTCGAAGAAAAACTTTTTAATTTTCTGATCGATTTCAATCAAATTTCGCACAAATATGTTTCTAGTGATATCACAAAATATATGTAAAAATTGACCAAATCGGCCCATGGGGTCATGGGGCTGTCATACAAACCTAGCTCCCCAAATTAAGTTCTTCTAAGAATTTTGTTTTTAATTTATACACCAATTTCAACCAAACTTCACACAAATGAGTTTCTATTGATGACACAAAACATATGTATGAATAGATGGAGTCGGACCATGTGGTCATGGGGCTATCATACAAACCTGGCCCTCCAAATCCAATTATTCTAAGAAAAACCTTTTTATTTGCACACCAATTTTAATTAAACTTCAGAAATTTATATTTCTATTGATTCCACATAACAAACGTAAATATAAATGAAATCGGACTATAGGGTCGTGGGGCTGCCATACAAACTTAAGCCCCAAAATTAGGTTCTTCTAAAAAATACTTTTTTTTATTTGGACACAAATTTCAACCAAATGTATTTTAATTGATGTTACAAAACATATGCGAAAATGAATTAAATCGGACCATGGGGTCATGGGGCTGGCATATAAACCCAACCCCCAAATTAGGTTCTTCGAAAAAAAAACTTTTTTATTTTCCACCAATTTCAACCAAATTTCATAGAAATGTGTTTTAATTGATGCCACATACATACGTAAAAATTGATGGAAAGGCCATGCATTCAAAGAGCTGTCGTACAACCCCCCCCCCCCCCCCCCCTTTTTGGGTTCTTCTAAGAAACCCACGTCCCCCGCCTCCCCCAATAAATCTACGCCACGGCATTTATGTGAAAATTCAAGGAAAAGCATGGAAGCGGGGAGGACTGAACACAAGTCATAGGTACGCCCGAAAAAAACTTTTAGCCCGAGGGAGCGAAGGGTATCCAAATTTCGGCCGCGCCCGAAATTAGCCTCGGTCTCGTTTAAACTGTTTTCTATGAAACACGCAATAACATTATTAAAATAGTATCCACAAAAGTAACATATTGGTTTTAATTCAATATTAAAACCAAAATAGAAAAATGAATTATGGATTTCAAACTATTGACGACACTGTTTTCCTACGGATCATATAATAAATAAAAAAAAATGCTCACGATTCTTATGAATTCAATTTTAGTGTGTGTGTGTGTAAAAATTAAAAAGTATAATTGCAGCTCATATTTTTGAATAGATCGTTAAATAACATCTTCAAATGCCTTATTTCCAATTCTTCTACAATCTAATTTAATAAGCTTCGGTATACATTATTTTCGACAACTAAGCAACACCATGGCCCAATTGACGTTAATTTGGCATTGTTTTCTTTCACCCTCATTTGAAATCGTTGACCATTTACGTACTCTACTTACGTACATGTATACAATTTATTCATATAAATACATATTTCCTCTATTATTGCAGCTTATCCTCGTTATATACCTTTATTTCATTAATCATTCCTGTAAAATATTTTATGTTTATCTATTTTCTATATTCTTTAAAATAAAGAACCTAGCGAATGGCGTAAAAATATGCGATCATAGCAAATTTGATTGATAGTATTCAGAGGCCCATTATGAAATGTGTACAATGCACTTAGATGGATTTTTAAAACCACATTTTTCTTTCGATAAAAATGTATGTGCCATTTTATCGAAATATGAATTCATACATGAAATCCTTAAACCGTCTATAACGCAAGGTTGTATCATCATTATATCGACGTAACCAATCCCTCGAATTAGCGTATATTAAATTTAAAGGCTTGTCCGCGGGTAATTCTTAAATTCACACTTTCCAATACCAAAGATAGAGATAGTCGCTTAAGATAATAACAATATAATGATAATCATGAATTCATAAATAAAAAATATCGCAAATGCGCATATATACACTGAGATTAGTGTTTTTCGATGTATTTCTTATTATTGAACAAATAAAAAGACGACAAACAGTCATTTGTCGATTTTCTTATAAAGTGTTGGCGATTTTTAATATCGTTTTCAGTTATATTCGAGTCGGACAATCGGATGGTATTGTAAGATACGCGATCGTTTTAGTATTTTTTTCTAAGCGGAATTGGATAGTTGGTACTAAGATAGTGTGGTGAATACATCTGAAAGGATTAATTAGTCCTAAAAAGTGAGTTTTAAAAGTGATTTTTGTAAAAAGGAAAAGGATGTGTGATGTTAATAAAGCAGTTAATGAAAAAAATATTTTAGAATCTAGAATAAAACGTAAACATTTTTGTAAAATTCAGTGAAATCCAGCTTTTCTTATAAAAGAAAATGAAAATGCTGCAATCCGTGGATAAGTCAAATTAACTTGTACTAACTGCTAACTTTCATCTATAATGTCCAGTGCAAATTATAAAACAGAATTAAGAAGTTTTATTAAAAGTAAAAAAGGATTCTACGAAGTACGAATATTTTTCTGCACACTCAGAAAAATTTCAAAAGGAAATCCCATTAAACCAATTATTTTGCCCCCAATTATTTTGCCCCATTATTTTTAGTCAATAGGAAAATTTTGATTAGGTATTTGAGAAATAAAAGAACCTTTACTATAACCAGATAATTATCCGATTGTTCCAACATATGCATGATTTGAAACAATCAGATCCAAATTTTTGTTAGAATATAAATATTATTAAATTAACAGGAGCAATCGTATGCAGTAAAAAAAATCGTTATACTCGGAATCTGGTTGAACTATATTTTTTTATAAAAGTCCTAGATTATTATACCATTCAACCTTGGTCATTGTGTATTTTTAAACGACAACGATGATTAGTCAGGCTGGATATTGAACATTCGATATGTCTTTCAAATATACCAAGTGACGGAGAGGCAACCGAACGGTCTCGGCTACGCGGCATGATGTTGGTTGTCTTGCAAAATATGTACATCTATGTGCTTGAAATTCAATTAAAAGGCAAAAGGACATCATATAAAACAATACATCTGGTCAATTTTAGGAAAAAATTTAGTCATTTGCCGTCCTGTTCAATTTTTAACACAAAAATTATTAACTTTATGGAATTTTTTTTTCTGGGTGATCCACCAGCCAATTTTATTCGTTCTCTTGCTGTTTTAATGGGATCCATCATTTTATTAGATAATCACATTAAATATTGTTAATTTAATGGGACAAACAGATTAAAATGTAATCTGATCTCATATTGGATTTATGGGACATATTTCATTTCATACAAAATATCTCAATAGGATTCGTCCAGTTATCATAATTATTGCATCAGTTTACTTTTGTGAAGAAATCTGGTAAATTGCCGTGTAATTAAAATAATAAGACAACAACTTTTAAGTTTACTCTACGCATGTTTCTGAGTGTATCAACAATTTTCGTCAAACTTATTCGTAAGAGTCTGAGCCTTTCGGCAACATTTTTCTCGTTAGAGTGAAAATACTATTATTTTTATTTCTTTTATTTTAAGTTTCATACATATGAGGTTCGTTTTTTACCCGTGTAGGCTTGGGTAACGAAACTTCATATAAAAAAAATGACAGGTGGATCAGCTGGCATTTTTTTATATGGAGTTTCGTTACCCAAACCTACACGGGATAACCAGAAAAACATACTTATTAAATCACGCATCATTGCATCGTTTAAATAAACAAATATCATAGACAGCATGACGTATCAGAGGTTCACTTTTGCCACTATTATTTTGCCTTCGCCTTTGCCAATAGATATACCGAAGGAAATGAGATATCAACCAATATTTTTATTTGCTATGTTTTTTTTTGTTCATTGACATTTTGAGTATTCTATTTTTTCCTGTCAGAAATAGAAATACCTTGGTTCTGACTGAAGGTCTCTCATACTTTATCTTCTCAGTACCGTATAGCCCCATGTGGGGCCATGGTGCGTTAACACAGCCGTTTATGGGCAATTTCGAGTCAACGTTACATTGCATATCATTTCGGAGTGTATATAATGTTGCAAGCACTATATATTTCCTATCCGCACATGTACGGGAATTTCGGACCACGCCGAGATTCGATCTCCGGACCTCTAGATTACTAGCATCGTAGAGTGCGACTCAACCAAGTGAGCCACAGAGCGGAACATACTTCTTACGAAAATTAATTCACTACTTCAAAAAAATTCACTTTAAGGTCTATAAAATAACTATTTGGTGCTTTAGGAAAATATATATAAAATATACGCAGACTTAAAAATTTTTACATTAATAAAATTAATTTCAATTTTCTTTTCTTTACAGGATACTCCCATTCCCACAAGTTTCTTGCAAAAATACCATGAATACGCAACGATGTCAAATCTAACCACAATTTGGCCTGTCAAAATATTATTTATCACTTAATTCGTAATATTCGTTTCATTATAAAATAACGAAACGGCTAATGCATTTTTCCAAAAACCCTAACTTGTACAAAAAAAACATTGTGCTAAAATCATTTCTATTTTTAACTTTTGTGTCAAATTAAAAAAACAATAAAATCATTACAACGTACAACGACACACATAATAACAAAAATCTGTAAACATGAAGAAATTACTAGGTATAATCATAAGTGCTTGTCTAGTGCAGCAAATTATTGCTGGAGGAATTGTGATTAGTGCTCAAAAACCAGTGTTAATAAATGGCGGCACGGAATTTCCACCGTTATCAGACGCGACCGTATCATCCAGTGATAAAGTCAACAACGATACAAATAACAAGCAACAGGATATTGGTTCACAACATGCTTTCACCAATGAAGTTGGTGACATTACCTATGGTATTAGTAATGGTGTTTTGACAGTGGATGAGCCAAAAGTTGTAGCGGAAAAGGAAAACCCAGAAATTCCGTCATCGATTTCAATGTCGGTGGCATCGGGAAATGTGGATAGTGTGAGTAATGAAACGTTAAAAATTAAAGAAACGACATCTTCGACGACTACAACAACGACGACGACAACCACTCCGTCAACAACAACCACTACTACAGAGAAACATAAAAATAATGAAATGTTGTTAATACCGCCAGCTGATGTTAATGCAAGTATTGCAAAAATCGATACACCTGTTAATAAAAAAGGACAAGTTATAATCAGGTATGTAGTGCATACTAGTATGTTATCTGTTTAAGAAACATACGTACATATTTCCTTCATTTTAAATCAAATTCTCAGCTTTTTCTTGATCCAAAGCAGGCAAAACCACTTTCTTTGTATAAAAATATCCTTTTCCTCGCTAACTTTATTATCCTTTTCACGCTTATTATGACATATCGTCATTAGGGCTGTTTAGACATTAGAATTAGAATTTTATTTTTTCTCCATGGCAAATCACTCATATCATATCATATACTGGACATACCTAGACCTACAGGTAAAAAAATATAATGGTTGGTTAAACATAAATGTGGGTACAGTCGTGGTATTTTTTCCACAAGAAAAAACGAAACTGTTTTAATCGTGCGAATAGCACAATGAGTCTATACTCATGTACAGACCTAGAAGGCATGTAAAACCCAAAATATTCAATTTCAAGTTTTTTTTTTTTGTATTGGAGGAAAGCTAAGGTGCGTCGGATCTGGCACACCTTTTATATTTTATGATGACATCCATCAGCTACCATTTGACACAATTTTGAAGTTTTTCGCAACATTTTATCACTCTACCATCATCAACTTGAAGGATATGTCACAATTAGGCGTTGATCAAATTTCGGGTCGCTAACGATATTTTGTCGAAAGTTATGGTCGAATTAAAATATCAAGGAGGCTTAATTTGTATAGGAGATGGGGGATCACTTGGTTTAACCCATTATCAATACCGACCGTCCAAGATTTTATCAAAACAAACATCTAACCAAAATTTCCATCCTCTAGCGTAGCTTCATTATTTCAGGAGTTATCGCGCGAGCGGACCAACACACGGACAGACAGACAGACATGGCTCCGATGGCTCTTTTGAGGTGTAGTAGGTGTATGTAGAGTAGTATATTGTGGCACATTTCGCTGTCTTCGTTCAAAAGTTACAGCCGTTGCAGAAATGCTAGGCTCACTTTTTCCAAAATGTCGGAACACTTTGAAACCGCTACTATTTATGATAATAAGGGCCGTGTTTTCCAACAGCTAACCTACACTATACGATGTAATTTTCAAACTAATCTTAACCCGAAGCCACATCCAGGTTAGCAATTGGCTGCACTCAGCGAACGAAAAATGTAGCAGAAAAGTTTTATTCCAATTGGATTCTAATTTCATGTATAGAATATTCAGCAGAGAAGGGATTCGGTGGCGGGTAAATTCTTCTAGCATTTCCGGTGTTTTTCCAGTGAATTTCGTTCGCTGAATGATTGATTCAGTTTTAATGAGTTTTAGCCAAATTTTTCAAAATTCGCCTAAATTTATGCAAGAAAATAGCATTTAAACTTTTGCGTTTGAAAAGTGGAAAGAGGCCTTTAATATAAAAATTAATATTTTAAATTAATTTGCAATTGAAATTTAACCTGGAAATACCGGAGGCAGGCTAGCTGACCCAGACTCGAAAAAAAAGAAAGAAAATAATGCAATTTGTACTGAACGAGATTGATGTTACTTTGCTGTTTCTGGTTGTATGTCTTTCGATCCAGAACAGGGCAGTATATTCCATATTCTTATACAAATGCTCGGCTCGTGGATGATGTCGGATTCTAGAGGCTCTTGGTTAGAAAAATGATGGATTACTGAGACCGAGTTTATTCAATGGGAGTGCCGGATTATGAGGTGTTCCGGATTAGATGGGTTTCGGATTAACGAGATTTCAAATATAGGTAGAACAGCAACTGTAAAATTTGTAAATGTGTTGTACTGTTCTTTCCTGTTCTGACCCTATAAAACGGACCTACTATAACCCAAATGATGAATTTGGTTCTATGAAAAATGTGATTGGTACACATGAATTGCGATCCGTGGCCAGTGACAGGGCATTGCTGCAAACAATTTCAAAACTTAGCACATTTTCAATATAGCTATACATTGGGATTTACACTTTTCTTGGAAAAGTATTACCTAGACTAAAGGACAAATTAGGATATCAAGTTGAAAATATTCTAATTTATGCTTAGCCTAGCGATCACGGTACAATTTTTCCCTTGGTTAGACCCTAAGGTGTTGTTTTCGTGACGATCCCAACCACCTATGTTTGTGATTAAGTTGTCTAGACAAACCTAAGATCTTTTTTCTTTTTGCTTCATCACTTTGTGATTTTTGGGCTTAAGTGTATAATAACCTTTTCACTGAATACAATGTTTAACCTTTAGAATAAAGGATAATTCAAGGATACATTAAATAATTTACCACCATTCCTTCTGTAAGTGATGAATCTGGTGACAATGGTAATCAGGAGTAAAAGGCTTAACACGTCCAGGTGCCACTTATTATTAAAATACATATAACAAAAATGGTTCGAGATTGCCCTTCGTTACGATTCAGCTTTAAAATTCAGCTTTTTATTTAAAAAAAAATGGGCCTTCGTTATCAACCGATATTTCCCCGTGCTCCTTAGTGGCATTCAGCCAAGGGCAGCGGTGCGCGTGCGGTCCATAGATGCGGTGGATGCGCCCCCTGCTCGCTATGCTCGCCAACCCCGGAGGCCGAAGCTAATTTCGGGCGAGGCCGAAACTTGGATACTCTTTGCTCTCCTTGGGCTAAAAGTTTTTTTCGGGCGTACCTATAACTTGTAGTTAATCCCCCTCCACATTCTTTTTCTTCCGTCTAGACAAAAGTTTTGGGCTTGGTTGAAATAAGTGGGCAAATAAAAATATTTACTCAGAAAATTTTATTGGGGTTGCGGGAGCATGACCCCACAGTACGATTCCATTCGTTTTGAACTTTTTTGTTCCTTTGGTAAAGACACATTAATTCAAGGTTTTGTGAAATTGGTGCAAAAAAATTTTCTTAGAAGAACCAAAATGGGGGGTTGGGTTTGTATGGCCACCCCATGACCCCATGGTCAGATTTGATCCATTCTTAGATATGTTTTGTGTCATCAAGAGAAACACGTTTGTGTGTAATTTCGTTGAAATGGTGCACAAATAAAAAAGTTTTCCTTAAAAGAACCTAATTTGGGGTTGTTGGGTTTGTATGGCAGCCCCATGATCCCATGATCCGATTTGATCAATTCTTAGATATGCTTTGTGTCATCACGTTTGTGTGTAATTGGGTTGAAATAAGTGCACAAATAAAAAAGTGTTTCTTAGAAGAACCTAATTTGGGGGGTTAGGTTTGTATGGCAGCCCCATGACCCCATTATCCGATTTGATCCATTCTTAGATATGTTTTGTGTCATCAAGAGAAACACATTTGTGTGATATTTGGTTGAAATTGGTGCACAAATAAAAAAGTTTTTCCTAGAAGAACTTAAATTGGAGGGGGGGTTGGGCTAGGTTTGTATGGCAGCCCCATGACCCAGTGATCCAATTTCGGTGATTCAAACATAAAAACAGTATGCAACAATAATAAGCACGTGTCAAAATTTCAGCTCCCTATCTTTTATAGTGGCCGAGAAAACCGCGCTGCAACAGACGGACATACAGACAGACAGACGGACATCGTCCAATCGACTCATCTCGTCATGCTGATCATATACATATGTATACTTTTTATATGGTCGAAGATGCTTCCTTCAATGCGTTACAAACTTCATGACAAAGTTAATATACCTTTTCACTCTATGGGCGAAGGGTATAAAAATTACCCCTTTAATCTGCTGAAACATTATGAGAATCCACAAAGCTGCTCTTAACAAATTTCAAATCTTAACTTTACTACAGTAAAAAAAATATCTCTGTAGATTCATTTCAAATCGGCACAGGAAACAATAAACACCGTTCTCCGTTTCCGTTTCAATTTCTATCGATCGTCCTCGTATGCTTGAAGAGACTTAACGAGTAAAAATTTACAATACGATGCCTTTAACTTGTTTCTACTCAATCGGTTTCAAATCGTTCTCAATTGTATCGTAAAACGCTCATTCTGCACACAGTCTTTATGCGTTTCATTCTCCCCAAAGCTAACGCATCCAGTCCAAAGTCAATAGGTGAAAGAAAACAAAGTTGAGTGAGTGAGGTGTACATTCTGGAGTGTGTTCCTTAATTCACTCGTAGTCGTAGCTGTAGTCATCACTGACTACCGTCAGAGTTGTGAGCATTGTGAGAGCGAACATTGCCTAAAAAGTAATTAATAATTGTAACATTCCAGAATAACACCGGCAGCAGACTCCACATAACCTCACATATTTGAACTTTCTCACCGGTAATTTTCCATAGCTATCGGTGACTGTAGTCTGGCTGGTCTAGCGGTTAGCGCGCGCACCTTCGGTGCACAGGCTCATGAGTTCGAATCTCACCGTGTTCCATGGTGTTTTTCGAACTCACGAGCTTGTGACGGACTATGATCTCACTCAGATGTTAAACGAGTACCCATTTATAAATACCACTGCTGAGCGTGATGCTGATCTCATTACCTCAACAGATAAGATCTTGGAAATAGGATGTCACTTAACACATCCTGCGGCCTTAGTCCAATGCTGGATTGTCGCGCCTGTTATTTATTTATTTTTATCGGTGACTCAGCTCGAGAGTGCGAGTGGAAATACATAGCTGTAAACTACCGTGAAACATTTGAAACTTCAAAAGTTCGCTCGGAGAATTAGCTATTTATGACTATTGGAGTTTTAGATCGACCGAAAGTGAATGTGAGTAACTATTTTTACTCAGATCGTATAAAAGGAACGCGCTCATGATCTCAACCAGAATCACTCAAAAACGTGATGGTTTGCGAATTGGATACGTATAATATTGGAAATGGGTGCATAATGACGTGTGATACATTGTATATTTCCATATGATTGATTATTATTCAGTTGTTTCCATATTATTTTATTTAGGATGGATGAAAAAATCGGTAATATACGAATATTAAAAATTACGTGCTCTGCAATTTTTTTTTTAAGAAGTCAAAATTGATTCGATTTTCTAATTATTGTTTTGACCTTTTTCTTGGAACTGTTCAAAGTTCAAACGATTTTTTTTTGGAATCGAGGAGGGTTTAGCAGCTCTTGATCGCGGTATTGACGGGTTAGCTCCGGTCCGATTTACATATATCTTATATTCGACTGCCGTTTTAAGGCAATACATCATAAATCCGTGGTCACAGTCGAATTGGGACCTACACTTCGACAGTTCAGCGATGGAGTGTCAGTGTCGTATCTACTCAGTGAGCTTACATCTCCTATATGTACTGAGTATTATGCACTTCAAAAGTTATTGTTAATCTTTACACAATTTTCTCATAAAAGGAGTATGACTTAATATAATCTAACAGTGAATTCTAGTAAAAATGATTAATCTTTGTATCTTTTCTATAGTATTATAAATCTTTGTCTGTTATGCACTCCAAAAATTATTGTACGAACTAGGGATGCTTGCTTCTCCTAGCCTAGATAATCTTAAAAGTTTTAAAAATGTATTTCGCAAAACCAAATCTAAGATATTGGTTGAACAACCTTTTATTTTGAATTCGTCGCTTATTAAAAAATATTTTTTTACAATCTCCGTATGCATTTCGGATGGCTTTGGTATTGTACAAGATATTGCCACTTGATGAGAAATTAATCTGCTAGACTAGGTTGTTTGTAAGAATTATAAATATTAGTAGATCCCAGTTAAAAAAAAAGTTTTTTACTTGTCATGCAAAAATAGCGTGGTCATAATCATAAAGAAAATGTATGTCTAATTCAAAGATAATACAAATTTAACATTTCCGATCTAAAATTAGTAATATTCCGAAAACCAAAATAGCACTCGCTGCTCGCAAACCTGTATCTATAACCCAAAAAAAGTTAAACATATGGCAACAATATAACAATTTTTTGAAACAATGGCTTAACATCATAATTCAAATATTAATACCAATTCGAAATTTCGAGTTATTGCCAAAAAGTAGTTATGTACCACAATAAAAATGGCGCGTCATTTTGGTTCTGATATGCTAGGACAATTTTTAATTAAAGAACAATATCAATCAAATTAACGACAAAGAAACGTGTGTAGTTTTCTATAATATGTAGTTAATATCGAGTGTGCAGACTGTCATCGAATTTGATTTAACACCCGCCCAACTGTTTTTTTTTTGCCAATTTTTTGATTAGCGAACACAAGCGAAATTGGAAACAATGCCGGCATCGTCTCACATGACAATAAGTTCTTTATTTTTAAAATGAATGATAATAGAAATGATAGATTTACTATTTTTAGTATATGTAATTGGATAAAGATGTATCGAATTTTGAGTTAGCGGGCGTTGAATTAGGTTGGCATGGTGCTGTGTCATGATCGATTTGAATTGATAACGAGACTTGATTTTTTTGATTGGAATAAGTAGAAGATTAAACTAGATGGGGCCAGAAAAATCCTAACTATGCAAATTGCATTTTCGTACATGTTGTATTAGAATCTGGGTTCTAATTTAAAGACATGGACATAATCCTGTTTCCCTGTATACTGACATTTTGCACGAATACAAGGCATGTCTTTTATTCATTTTGATCGACCGACTCTGAGTCCTGGGGAGACCGATTCTTCAACAGTGAGTTTGTTCGGTAAAAATTCGATGACATAAATAGCACTGATTTTTGGTTATTGCTAACAACCACTATTTTTGTGCTTTTATCGAATAAAACTAACTATTGCGGAATCTAACCCCTTGAGTACTACGCTTCCGATAAGTGTTCATTCATTCAGAAACAAAACGAAACAAGTGTAACCTTTAGTACTACGAATTCGAAAAAACAACGGAAGTGTTTAGATTTGACACCCTTCAAGGCAATCACTAATTTTTTGAGATTACACTAAAAAATGACACATTGTCGAACTGTTTTTCAATATTCTCCAATTACCGTACAAAAATTTTCTAATTATTTGATAATGCATAACCAATAAGAACGACAATAGGGGAAACAATGATTTGGAGATATCATTGACTGAAAACATGAAGCAATAATAACTATACTTATGCTTTTGTTGCTATTGTCTTTGAGCGTAAATATAGAAAGTTTTTTTTTTGTCTCGAAAGTAACTTTATTACAATGGAAAATTAACCGAAGACTGCAATAAAAATTCGACCAAAATAAGAATCGTCAGTATCTATTTTTGAAAATATTGATTTATATTTGGGCTTGATGTCATTTCGACAATTTTTTGGATTCAAATTTCACTTGTTTTGCGTATGTGTTTTCTATCGCACTTCATTGTTAATAATTGTCTATAAATATCTTGAAATACCAATATACATACCAGAATACTAAGCGGAAAGAGGGGATAGTTAAAAAGCAAAGCTAACCCCGTGGTATTTTGTTCTAGCATTAAAAGCAATTTACTTCTGAATTGAGTGTGAACGAACGTTGCATGTCATAAGCTCCAATTCACGACTGGTATAGAACGCAGAAGATAGCCACCTTCAGAATCAAATGCCTTTAAATTCGATTTAATGTTTAACGTAATATAATTTTTTTGTGAAATAGAGATATTTTTGAGAAATCTTTATCCTAACATAGACAGTTAGGAATCTTCTTTTCTATCGAGTGAACAGTGACGTGCAGTGAAAATTCCTCATAGTCAAGCAGTTGATCATTCCAAAGCCAATTTCACATAAATAAAAATGAACTGAATAATACAATAAACACAGTTGCAAAAGCGTTTATAGCAAGCGGCTTTATGCCTTATAGAAGAAATCAGGAATAAAAAAATAAAGCATTTCTAACTCTTCACGCCTCTCTTTATCCAAAAAAGCTTTAATTACTTTATAAAAAAAAATTCTCTTCGCATTTGTATGAGAATATCCTTTTCGGCAGCAATCAAAACAAGATCTGAAAACCTTTCCTTGGATTGGTGATTCTTAAAAATGTATGGATACGTTATAAAGTTAAAAAGACCTCTCGGCAGAAGCCACAGTGACTGGAAATATTGTTAATAATTTTGCTCGAATATATACTTGTTTAAAACTATTCGCGACTTAAGGCCGATTTTGTAAATATTCTAGAATTTGATTCACATTTGCCTTTCTAAACTCTTCTGACGAAAAAATTACTTTAAGTTAATTTTTAGCTTTATTCTATCAAAAAATTAATTGTGAATCTCAATAAGCGAGTCAAAGTTTTTTCTGGAAAATTTGATTTAAATTTGGAAAAATAATTTGGTTCGAGTAATTCTAAGAATGAAAGATTTTTGAATGAATTAAATCTCTCTCGAATTTGCCCGAGAATGACGTATACAATCTCTCTAAATATCCTTCGCAAATTTTGTATCGGACCTTTTGAATTTCTAGATTTTTGCGGCGGTGGCTCATATTCTTCTGCTACTTTCGAATATGCATAAATTTTCAAACTTCCGAGAAAAGTCTTTTTCAAGCCAGTTCTCAAATCCAATAATTGTTTGGCTTGCATATGAAATATTTATAGCTTTACTCTGAATTATATTAACTTAAACATCGGTTTTGAAGAATATTTCTGAAAAAATGAAAATCTAATTCTGTAAATTTTGATGTGTACGTATCGGAAGAGGTCAAGGAAATGCCATCCCAGTTCTCGGAATTATTTAAAATCGTATCAAAAACTATTATAATATCATCCTAGTCTTCAAATATAACGTTAATAATTCGAAAATGATAATGCCAACGCGTTTTGGAAACAAGTGGTAATCGGCGCTTAACTATAGATGAAAAAAGATCTGCCCTTTAAGTGGATGCACTGAAAAAAGTAGCTATCTCGTTTATGCACGCAAAAAAAAAGCTTAATTTCTGGAATTTTTAGACAAAACCAAATTTAGTGAATGGAACGATCAATGCGGGCTCATATCTTTCGCGAGTTAGAGATTGAACTCCGCGGATTTGATAACTCATTACTGCTGCGCCATCGTAGCATTGTGCATTTTGCTTATTACCGACATAATTTAAAATCCTTTGAAAATATGAGAAGTTATTGCCTTACGGTTGGCACTTATATCATAGAATCCGATAAAGGAAGCTCTTGCTCTGCGAGATGAATCACTGTATCGATTAAACGTTTCAAAATATTCCGATTACGGTCAACTTTTTCGTTATGTAATCTAATCAATAATGCCGCCTGGTAATTTAGCATAAGCTCTATTCTTTGCGATCCGAAGAAATCTAACTTAATTAACGACTGAAGATGTGTTTCCGAACTAGCGTGCTTTACAGCTGAACCCGTTAAATATTTAAATGCTAAGTCCGGATTTATTCCAAACAGATTTCTCGTTCGCGAACAAAAGACACGGCCAACAAAATAATTTATTTAATTTACAACTTCCGGTAAGCCAAATGTACTTTTCATTTGTTTCAAAATTAAATTTCCGTGTAACGCTTTTTTGTTTACATTCAAAATGAATTTTAAATTTTGACCACCCAGATTGAACGATCCTCCTTTCTTAGCGAATAAAAGGGTCGAAAATTCCGATGTTATTAAAAAATCTGCCGCACAGCACAACTCTGACATAATTTGAAGAGAAAACTACAAACTTTTCCCAAAAAACACACAAAGTTGAACATTTTTTTAAATTCCACAAAAAGTCACCTGTAGTCAACTGATTTCTTCTGGAAAATGTAACTGAAGTTTATATTTTCCTCTCAACATGCATTTAACATCTACTATCCATATTCAATCCACACGCAACATGTAAGTCAATCAACACCAATTCTGCTTGAGTGCGCTCATATAAATTCGCACATAAAACAAACAAAAAATATTCGCCCATCATATGAACCGACTCAAGCATCTGGAATCAACATGTTGCTCTGCTCACTGCATCATGTACGTGTACATGAATTATGATATGATAGATACATTCGCCAAGTCCGTACACATGCTGCAAACAAGTTTGGTTCGATTAACTAAAACGAACACCATGCCGCACTGGTGTTCGTTTTAGTTTTTGCATGTACATACAGTAGAAACTCGATAAGTCGAAGCCCAAGGGAACCAAACTTTCTTTCGAGTTATCGAAATTTCGACGCAAAGAGATTTCGAGATATCGAGTTTATTTGTAAGAAAATTCGACTTATAGAGTTTTTTTCTCTTTGTGTATTTTTATATTTTGGTATTTTTCCGACATTATACCCTTATAAAATAGTACATGCATTTTTTCCTCTTCTCCGATAGATGACAAAATGTTTTTTTCTTTTCTTTAAAATCGTAGAAAGCGTACTAACCGGAATTTTGAATTCGGCGGCTATACTCTTTTCGACCTTTTGCATCAACCGCTTTTATAAGTTCTTTCTTCTGCTGAATAGTCAGGGCTTGTAGCGTTCTTTTTGACGCAGATATGTTTAATTGGCTGAATTCCTCAAACTGCACGATTATTCTTTTGACAGTATAACAACCTTACGATGAACGCTGTATTCAAATGCAAACTGAAACATTTTATCGCAGAAAAGTACCGTTATTCTCGTTTCCGGAATATACAGCAATAAAATTCTAATTTCAAACAGAAAAATCGCCATTGGAGGAATAAAAAAAATCGACTTATAGAGGTTCGCATAGCAAAGCTTTGACTTATAGAGTCTCGCCCGTTTACCGATAAGAAATTTTAATTTGACCTGGAGAATATCTGAAATTTTGACTTATAGAGTCTCCAATATCAGCACTTCGACTTATAGAGTTTCAGAAGCAGTGAAATCAAAAAATTTTCTTCGAGTAATAGAGTTTTTGGTTTGAGTTATCGAGTTTGTTTTTCATTGTTTTTTGTTCAAATGTGCTGGGGAAGCAGATTTTCTTCGACTTAAAGCGTTTTTCGAGCTAAGGAGTTTTGAGTTATCGAGTTTCCACTGTACATACTTCGCGGGGTTTTCGGAATATATCGTCAGGAGGAGAAAATGTTGTCAAAAATGATATTTGGTGATGTCGGTGATAATGAATCCGAAGTTTTTCCTAGTCAAGCAGTTTTGAATTTCTTATTATGAATGCACGTCGCTGCGAGTGAACAGCACAACTTCAATACAAATTCGAACATGAAGTGTGATACGAGTGGTTCTAAAACAGAACTGTCAAATTTGTATGGAAGTTGTGCTGTTTTGCTTTGTACCCAAAACCACCTTCACTAGAAGCCGGGAAGCAGCAATACATGCACACAAAACGAGCCTATGAACATGTCGTATATACGTTGCACGATGCACTAACACAAGCACAGCGCATGTAAAAAAACCGTGTCTGCTCTGATAAAAATCGCGAAAACATGTGGAAAATTCACTTTTTGTCGGGATTTTGTTCTTTCACTGCATTCTAGACACTTTAATTCACGACACATTCCACTTTTCGCGACGAAAATCGACCGGGAACCAATACTTTTCGTGTAAAGTTTGTCGCGACCCAACCCGATTTGCCTTTACCGCAATGTAAATTTTCGATCTGAATAGGCCTATGATTTGGCGCTTAAGTATATGAACGTGTTCTGCTTCCGGGCTTTGTATAAAGATGGTTTTGTTTGTACCCGATAGAAAACCGTAACTTCTGTTAACCTTTCATTCATAGGTATCAAAGCCCAGGAAACATTATAAATTAAATGTATGTACATACATATATCTTCAAACACCCATCCCTATATACATAGAAGAACAATCACTAATTCACACCAAATATAAACTCAAAAAGATATTCAATCCCAAAACAATTTCCATTATCACACTACCTCAGTGTATCATTAATATTAACACTATCTAAACTGTCTATCGCCTTTTGAAAACGTGTCTATGTCTTCTAAATTATTTAATCGGAAAACAATACATTTTATTCGTATACATATACATACTCGATAATTAAAAATACCTGTACAGAACCTGAAACAGGGGAATAAAACTCATTCGTTTCATTGATAAATCATATAGTATAGTTCGCCTACCGCCACCGTTCTCGTTCTATGCCCATTGATAATGATAAATCAGTCGCGACACTTTATTCAATTTATTATCATCACTTTTTAATTTCTCTGATACGGAAAACAATGAATGGACGTAAAATGTATCATAATTAGATTATTGTTTGTAATAATAGTAATTTAATTTATTTTATCCAGTTTTTGTCTTTACCGAAAAGAAATTAAAAAAAAACTTGTAAAACATAGAGCTTAAGACTCACTTATGAAGCATAGTCCCATTCATTTATTTTGATTGTACGAGTTCTGTGTGCATCTGTTCATGCGCCTCCTCGATGACGAGCCAATGACGCTACTTGTGAATGTTTGCTGTTTTTCAGCTCATTCTGCTATTGAGTTACTGCTGATTGATTACTTGTAAAATCAATTGATCCCATACGTTTAGTGGTTGTCCAAATACAGAGAGCAAGCCCTTTCCTATTACATATTTTATTTCCTGATATACCGAGTATAATAATCTTCTAGGTAGCATAATGTTTACTGCATCATTTAATATTGATCCATAAAATTACTGATGATGGTATAAGGCAATATAAATAAATTACACTTGAATCTGTATACAATAAAGTGATCTCTACTTTACCTTAGCAAACAAACAATTTATTAAACGATAATCACTTTAAAGCTTATCAGACGCTATCAATAGCAGTAGCCACTTCATAAAGTGCAAACTTACTATGCCAACAATTTTGCTAACAAATGCTACGTTCTTTTCATATTAGAAGCAATTCATTATTTTTTTGTATCGTGAGAAAACAATATAATTCATAAGTGATGCATGACTCCGAACAATCACAAGGTGTGGTTTTTATGGTTCACATCGTTTTTCTGGATTGCTTATTAATTTAGGTGCCGTTGCCTTACAAAACTTATATAATTTCGAATAAGTTTAAAATTAATAAATGACAGGCGCGACAGTCCAACTTTGGACTAAGGCCGCAGATGTGTTTAATGACATCCAATTTCCAAGATCTTAACTGCTTTTCTGTTGAGGTGTTGGGATCAACAGCACGCTCCGCAGTGTTATTTAATCCCATAAAAGGATACTCGTTTAACATCTGAGTGAGCTCATAGTCCGCCACATGGGTCGTGAGTTCGAAAAACACCATAAACTGATTATTAGGTGCAATTTTGTATTTCCTCCAGAGCGATTCACGAGTTTTAAATAAAAGTTAGTTTTCGTTTATTGAAACCAATATATTTCGGGCGAAATGCCCATCATCATCAGGGTTTACTATAAAATAAACGTCTACATATGAAAACCAGAACAATGGTACCAAATCTAGTTTAAACAGCGCTTCATTAACAAGATCTTCAAGCACCTGTTCGACTAATATTGGTGCAAGACAAATTAAAGAGGTCAATCAAATAAATTCGAAGAAACAGCGTGCAATGAAAAAAGTGACAAAAGAGATTATTCCAATACTTATTATAATTTAATTCAATTTGGACTGAACAATAATTATTTTTTGATTGTACTACATTATATAGCACCTAGTACTTACACATGTCACATATCGTCCAAAAAACGTAACATCTAAATGTTCTGTCATTTTTCACTAGCTAATGTCATTCTTTGTTCGGAAAAACTCTTTGTTTGGATTAGTTTTTTAAAATAGAATAATTGGTAAATAAAAAATAGGTAAATGTTTATTTATTTATTTATTTTTCATGTAAAGAAAATGTTAAAGTTATATATTTTTGAAATATACAAAACTGAATACCATAAACTGAATTCGTTCACGGTGAGTCTCGAATCCAGGACCCTGTGCGCCGAAGAAGCACTAACCACTACACCAGCCAGACTACGAATAAGTTTAGTCCAATTTAAAAGTTTCCCATGAAATGTAGCAGTAACATCTTTTGCCTTTTCAAATTTCATACAAAAAACATGTACATACATAATTAGAAACGAAAGTGCCGACACTTTCGTATTCGATTCGAAAGCAATTTGGATCATGTAACTACACAATGTAGTTCGTTTCGAGTAATTGGTATTGCCTCATGAATGTAGAAAATTTCCCTTAGTGTCCTAGATGGAATCGACCGTCGAATGTCAAATAAAAAATATTTTGATGGTTCGGAATCGATTCCTAGTGCTTAAAACTAAAGGATGCAATTAAATTTATACCAAAAGTAGCGCGATTTTATAGTTGCGTTAGATAACATTTTTTTAAAAGTTAAAAATGGAAAATAAAAAAGTGCGATTTTTGAGTGGGCTTCAATTCCAGTTTATTTTCTTAAAAATTATACATATCAAGAAAATGTTACTCTTTATAAATCGAAGCCCGAAACTATGTATTTTTACCCCTTTTTTGTAGATTCTTGCAGTTCTAGATAATCGCTCCAATAAATAAAATGTTTTCATTCATTCATTCCAACGAGCCAGTTGAAACAAATATGCAGCGATTCTATTCGTCCCCACAAATGTGCCTATAACATTAAATGTGCAATAGTTGATGTGCTCTATTTTAAGAAGTTCATTTAGTTTTTAGTTACTTTTTTGATTAAAACACTTTTTAACATGTGAAAACGTTTCTTTGCTACCAAGAAACACATAACGATAGCTTGTCGATTCATGATTAAGATTAAAGAACGCTTTTATGACCCACGAAGTAGAAAGTTCGATGCTCATACGTACGGATTAATGTGCGAAGGGTAAATGAAAAATGTAAGGTTAGAAAATCCGTTCTGAGCAGGGCCGGAGCGAGCTTCTACTGCGCCTCAGGTGAAGTTTACATATTGCGCCCTTTGACTGTGGTGAGGGATAGTTGGAGGCTCCGGATATTTTGTTAAGGGGAAGGGTTATCGTCTTCATGATGCTTTTTCTGGGCCCATTGCAAGTGGTTGGTTTCTTTCTGCAAAAAAAAATTTACCTGATTTCTTTCCCAGAAAAAGAGAAATCCTACGTGTCTAGAAAATTTGAAAACTCGAAAGGTTTGCGACACTTCATACATCCACAATTAAAGGTTTAACCTACTTTACAGATCATTTTTGGAAAAATGATACGGGGAGATTTTTAAGGGCATTTCAATAAACTAGAGAACCTGTATGATATGTTATGTGTGCCTGATAGTCTCCTAAAAAGTTAAAATTTGTACAGAATATTTTGACACGAAAATCCGGATGTGTATGAAAAGCATCATCATTGAAACCATTCGTCAAAAATACATTTGTAATATTTGATTCATAATCATCACGGATGTATTGATCATCATCATCAATGTGGCACGATAGCCCGACGTCGGGCCTTGGCCGCCTGAATCGTTGACCTCCAATTGTCGCGGTTACGTGACCTTGTCCTCCAGTTTCGGAAGCCCGCTGGTGGGCGTCTTCACCTACGGAGTTCTCCCAGCGAGCTCTCGGTCGTCCACGCAACCTCGCTCCGTCAATTCGTTGTGCGTTCATAACTTTCTTTGGCATGCGATTGTCGTCCATCCGTTGTACATGCCCCGCCCATTGCAGACGTTGAAGCTTCACGATTTTCGATACTTCCAGCTCATCGTACAATTGATACAACTCATGGTTGTATCGGATACGCCATTGGTCTCGCTCGCGAACGGCCCCGAAAATTCGCCGAAGGACCTTTCGTTCGAATCGGTCTAGCAAAATTTCGGAGGCTTGGGTAAGGGTCCATGTTTCGCAGCCATAACATAGCACGGGTCGGATGATCGTTTTGTACACGCGGAGCTTCGTGTTCCTGTGCGCAAGTTTCGAATTAATTATAGGGAGGACCGAGAAATATGTCTTATTGGCTAGTTGTATCCGTCGCTTAATTTCGTCGGTTTCGTTGGCGTCCTTTGATAAGTTACAACCCAGATAGTTGAAGTTGTCTACATACTCGATATTAAGGTCCCCCACTGTGATGCTTGAATTTGCTGGCGTCCTTGTTTTCGATTGCATCATGGCCTTTGTTTTGCTTTCGTTGATATGTAGTCCAACTTCCTTTGCGGCGTTATTGAGGTTATGCAGGAGGCTTTCTGCATCACCCAACCTTCGAGACATGATGTTGATATCGTCGGCGTACGCTACTAATTGAGTCGACTTGATGAGTAGCGTTCCGCTGCTGTCCATATTCATGGCTCGAATTACATACTCCAAAGCCAGGTTGAAGAGCGTCGGCGCCAGCCCGTCGCCCTGCTTGAGTCCAGTACGAGTTTCAAATAGGTCAGTGAGTCGGTTCTGCACTTTGACCTGCGAGACGGTATTAGTCATCGTCATCCTTGTGAGTCGCACTAACTTTGCCGGTATACCAAAATTCAGCATAATGTTGTACAGTACACTTCGGTCGATACTGTCGTATGCCTGCTTGAAGTCGACAAAGATTTGGTATACGTCGATGTTGTATTCCCAGCACTTTTGGAGTAGTAGCTTCACTGTATAAAGCTGATCGGTCGTTGAACGACCAGGTCTGAAGCCGCCTTGATACTCGCCAATGATTTGTTCTGCGTACGGATTGATTCTCTTTTCAAGAATTTTTGATAAAATCTTATAGGCCGTACAAATACAAACTAATGATATGCCCCTGTAATTCTCACACTTCGGCTTGTCACCCTTTTTGTGGATTGGGCAGATTATGCTTTTGCGCCAATCTTCGGGGATTACCTCGTCGTTCCATATTTTCAGCAGTAGCTGTATTGATCAGGACACCATTAAATTTACCTTGTTTTTTCGGCGCCATTCTATTAAGTATTAAAACAAAGTGCGGTAGAAACTTTTTAGCCCTAAACGTCACTTAAGTGGATGGGCATAGATTAGTTAGGGCTAAGAAATATCTCCCATTGAATTGGCAACGACAGCAAGGCAATGAGTTTTTGTTAAGGAAAAACTTAAAAATGTCAATGCTAATAAAATAATTGAAAACAACAACAAACAAATTTAGAGATTTTTTCTGTTTATAACCAACAATTATTCTAAATGGTCTTTGGCCTTTTCTATTTTAGCCGCAACCATCAAACTAGCATTTTGTGCAGGGATTCCTGAAACATCTAATGCAGTCAGTGGCGGCTCGCCAATATGTGCACATGTGCACGTGCACCCCCAGATAAAACAACGATATCAACTCATCATTTGCTGAAAATCTTCGCAAAATAAAACACTTCACAAAATATATAAAAACTCCGACGCACGTGAAATACGTATTCTGGCTGTCATACGTACCTATAACGCAAGCCACGCATTGAATATGTCGCGACCAGCGTCCAACATCTAGCATCCATCCATAAAGCACTCTTGCTGTGGTGCACAGAGTCATATCATATCATATCAACTGGTGCACTCGCTCCAAAATCAGATATGTGAAGAGTTCCCGCGGCAAGGGAAAAGTGCAAAATTTACACTGGAGTTTGTGCACAGATAGGCTGTGCACACCACTTAGTGATGATGAATTTAGGGTGAGAATTCGTAGTGTGTGTCGTGTGTATATGGTTAAAGAAAATCTAGATTTTGTTCGCTGGCATGTATAAGATGCAAAAAACAGGATGAAACCTGGTTTCGGGAATTGGCTTTTTTCGTAAAAACTTGAAGGCGGGCGGAGCGAACTAATTATTTTTTATTTAATTTGTGCAAATGAATTTGGAACTTAACTACGTATCACAATTTTATTGGCTATTGTAAATCCTTCAAAGGTTTTTAGGGCCTGTTAGAAATTGTAAATTTACCGGGAGAATTTGTTCTTTTTAATGTTTGTTTTTATTTTTTTTAATGGGTGAAGCCTTCTTTTGGTTAATGGATGAAGGCTTTTTCGCTTTGTTTTCGATTTTTTTTCCGTGACAATAGTTCTACCGAACACATGAAACACCATACGTCACGCCTCTGCGAAAGGCTGATAAAGCCGAAAACGAAATTTGAACCTAACACTTGAACACTTAAGCCCCTATTTACATATTTTTTAAGAATTGGTTGCTCTTGTTTGTTGTATGTGAGTAGTGAACCCCCAGTTCCGAAGGTCACGAGCCGCCACTGAATGCAGTGCTTTCCAACCTTTCTAAGTCCATGTTCCTCCGTGAGGCATGGAGAGTCTGGCGCCCCTTGACAAATTTGTCTAGTTCTCTGTGTTTTCGACTGAGAGCTTACTAGCATCTGATTCGTTTGAAACTCATTTTATTTTGTCAGGAAACAATTAACAAATCTAATATTTTAAGTATCTTGTGCTCGGGCGCCAACGTTATTACGTAAATATTACAACAATTTTTTATAAAAAAATAATAATAGCGTATACTTTAAAATAAAGAAAATTTTAAATTGCATTCATTGCGCGGTCTGTACATCGTCCATCAATACGTTGACTTTGAGTAAAGCTGATCGGTTTTCCTAAAATAACTTACTACTGAATTGCGATTCTTTCGTTATCCTCGTATACTGTTGTCGTTCTTTGTGAGTCATCCGGTGCCAACGAACTGAACTTATGTCTTCCATAATAATAGGTTTGGTGTTTGGACTGATACTCGTCGATGTAAAGTAAAAAATTCGAAACCTAGATAACATTCAAAATCTCCCCATTTTATATCCATTATATTAGAGGATAATGATAAGTGTGCTAACTTATACCTTACAACTTGCTTTTGATAAAAGAGCAGCTTTTCACTCATTCATAAAAAATGGTTCTTAGAAAATCCATTGTGAAATGATTGTGGGTACAGGGCTGAATTAAGATCGAGAGTGAAATTTTTCGCCCAGGGATTTTATCGATAAAAATGGATACTTACTGTCGTGGAATATGTCACAAACGGTGGAGAATTGCATAAGCTACAATCCGAGACCGGTTCCATAATTCTCCTCGGCCATTTTATGTATTATTTTTCGATTCCCCGGTCATTTGAATTTCACGATGAAACAACCGGGGAATCGGAAAAAATACATAAAATGGCCGAGAAAAATTATGGAACTGTTTTCGGACTGTAGCTTATTGAATCCCAGCATTCCTCACATATTCCACGACAGTAAGAATACATTTTCATTGAAAAAATCGCAGCGGACAAAAATTTCACTCTCGATGTCAGTACATACTAGGCTTACCCAGGAAACGTTTGAAAGGGTAATTACCAAAAGCCAATTAAAAGAAAAATGCAAAGTCATAAAACACATTTGAATGTCATATTATACATATTAAATATGTTAAGGATAATACATTATAAAAATGTGGTCAATCAGTTTAACCAATCGAGAATTACAACGAATCTTGTAGGCCCTGGGTACCCAAATAATCATGCGAGTGTTAATAAATCTAGAGTTTTTTTTCAATCCACCTTTTTTTTTTTTGTTAGAACAACCGCGCATATCTGTAGAAAAATATAGTTATTCAGCATTGTGTGAATGAGTTTTAGCGGTGCAGTCTCTACGTCATAATATACGACTATCTACTGCAGTGGCGTAACACATTTATTTTTATTAGTTTGCAAGACAATAGGCAAACCATAGCTGCAGAATCTAACATAGAGACAAAACATTCCGTGGCGTAACATTTTTGAAAATCTTTGTGTTCGAATTTAAAGCGGAGGCCCTATCTTTGTGCAGTCAAATTTTCGATTTACACATTTGAAATCCCACTGGCACCATGAATGTTTGTGTTGCCTTTGTAAAGAAAACGCTCCTGCGGCATCCTACGGGCAAATTGACGAATTCCTAAATCAAGTTTACGAGTTCCCATGTTCAATTGACGAATTTCAAAATTGTTGGACTTCAACATTCAGTTGACGAATTTCTATTATAAATTGGCGAGTTTTAAAATCATGTTGACGAATTTCCATGTCAACTTTACGAATTGTCAAATCTTTTTGACGAACTTCCAGATCAAATTAACGGATTTACATTTCAAATTAGCCTTAATTTGTCAAGATATTCGTGAATATGTGATGGTAATTCGGCAATTTGTATCGGAAATTCGTACACAATATTTTGAAATTCGTTAATTTAACAATGAACTAGGGCATGGAAAATCGTCAATTTGCAATGGAAATTCGTCAACATTATTTTTAAATTTTCCATGGAAATTTGTCATATTTGAAGCATTTTTTGCACGTGGAATCTTGAACTCCGATGCATTGAACTATGGATACAACTTTACAATTGGCATAATATTATGTTCAGAGTGGGCGAAAACGGATTGATTTCGGCGTACGTTTTCAGAAATCACCGAAAAGTATTTGTAATTTCATTTGACAACCGACAATATTATTTTTCCTATAAATCGTTCTAAGTATAAAAATGTGCTGGCGTAGTCAACGATAGTCATTTGCAACATATTTCGTCACTTCAAACTGACCGTCCATTCTCTTATCATGGAGAAATTAAGAACATTGGCCAACACACGAAACTGACCAATTTCGTCGGGTCTCAGTTAAAATATGCTGAATAGTGGAGTTTAGGTTAGAGACGTGACTGCTTACATCAGACGTGTCAAACTCGCGGCCCGCGGGCCGCATGCGGCCCACCTCGCAGTTCTGTACGGCCCGCGGGCATGTCGAAGCAGCACAATGTGTATTAACACAAAAATTGTGAAATTGGTAAGGTGAACAAATTCAGCCATTGAACTCAAGTCTTCAAAAATTACTAAAACTCGTCAGTGGCTTATGCAAGATTATTTCAGGTTTTCCAAATACTACCAACAATTTTAGGATGTTTATTTGATTTTATAAGACAGCTTTTTGTACAGGACAGTACTAAGTCGCTTCATGAAACTATTCTGCCCCATTCTATTCGGGTTCGAGATTTATTTGGAAAAAGCGCAAAGCTTAAAAAACTACGTAAATCTTGGAATTATGGTGACTAAATCACCTGGAGTGAAATTCCAACATAATAATTACAGCCATTTTTGACCTATTATCAAGCTGTATTGTGCATGAGCTTGTTTAAAATCACCTTTTTGCTGAAATTAATTTATTCTGGCTATTTTGCCTCCCAATGTTTTTGGCGTCGTTGCTAGAATTTGGCGCAAATCATGTAATTAACAAAAAGTGGTTAATTGAAGATCAATCATAATTTCACGGTTCCGTTCTTGTCTTTATTTTTTAATGTTCTTGAAGTACATTTTCGAATGAAGAAAATTCTCATGGATAATCCTGAAGCCGCTATAGTGATCCAGACTCTCTGCCACATTTAAAAAATAATATTCTGTAATCAACTTAATACGTACTACGATTACAGTAAAAGTTTTTGAAATTTTCCTCCTGCGGCCCACCTAAGCCTGAGGAGAGTCTTATTTGGCCCGCGCCAGGTTTTGAGTTTGACACCCCTGGCTTACATGTTTTCATTTAAAAAAAAATCAAGGTTTCGTAGAAAACACGCAAAATAGCGTATTTTCAATGTATCATTTTGTATGGAAAATTAAAATGTTTTGGGTCTATTTTCATTCGAAAACATGAAAATCCTTGTTTTGCTTTGCCCATCTTTAAGTAAATTGTCCTTGCTACGCCCATATTGCGATTTGGCTTCACAACTGATCAGACAAAAAAAGTATTTACTGACAATTCAATATTAAATCGACAAAATCTGAATTTTTAATATAACACGAATAATTACATATTATTTACTAATCTCAATCAAGATTTCGCATTCATCTCGACTTGAAATCTCTATTTAACTTTGAAATGACTAAAAATAAAACACTCAATTTGATTTGAACAATTTACCCACTTTTGGGATAATGACACTCTTGATACATCCGATAGCCATTTAGTCTATAACGTACACCTACACCATACACCGTATGTATGGTGTTCACAACTCATTAATTTCATACTATGTGCCATACTACCCCTAAAAAATGACTTCACTGATACAAAAAATTTATATCGCATGCGAGCTTATGCGGTCTCATCTCTCTACATACACAAATTGCTATCACCGCATACTTGCCACTTAATAGAATGTTAAAAATACAAAAGATTTATCAAGTAAACAATAAAATATACGTAGGCTTCTAATTATTATTTTCTATCTTTATATCTGTGACGAAATTCATTATAAAGTTTTTATTGTCATTCGGCAAAACTGGGAAAATTTGGTCTTATCTCAAAATTTGTATTGAGTGTTTTGTCAAGTGGATTGGCGTTTTGCAGTTGACCAGATTGATGTTGATATTCGAGATAAAAGTACATAAATACGAGTACATATTTCATATTGCTTTGATGCTGATCAAGTAGCAATATGAGTATGAAGATAGTCAAGAAAATAGTAAACATTACTCAGTCTCAGGGTAATAATGATTTGATATCAAAATGAAGAAATAAGGTAAACAATTGTTCCGGTTTGAATTTGAATCATAAGTGGCCGACTGATGCGAATTCGGGGAAAAGCAAATGCAATAAAAGGATGATTAAACTGTTTTGTTAATAAATTCGTCTAAACACTTAAAGTAAACATAATTAATGATATCAGTGAGCTTAAATAGATTTGAAACTAGCTTATCTATTTTTGAGTGTTTTTATTTATTTTATTATTAAATAAGATTCCTTATTTAGTGCTACTTTCTTCGTCTTCTTCATTCTTTCTTCGTTTTTATTTATTTTTACATTCTAACTTCAATTCAATAATAATAATAGGTGTTTTTTTGGTTATCCTGTGTAGGTTTGGGTAACGAAACTTCATATAAAAAAATGAATGGCATTTTTTTATATGGAGTTTCGTTACCCAAACCTACACGGGATAACCAAAAAAACACACCTAATATTAAATGCATCTTATGACTATCTTAAACTTAATGATAATTTTTTTACTTTCAGTTCAAATCCAGACTGTCCCTCAGTCGCCGATGCGGACAATATGTCACAAACTCAACTAATTCAAACTCTCACACATGAATGTCGTTATGATCGTTTGGAACGGCCTACCAGTAAGTTTTGAAAAATTAAAAACTAAAGAAATAACTGACAAAGGGATGCTATCGAAAGATTATGACCTCCGAAGAAATTTCTAAAATGATATCTATCTATGTGTAGGTGGAATGTTATTTTTATAAACAGAACCCTGAATGATCTAAGCTTCATTTTTGTCGTGCAATAACACTTGATACGAACCAACTATGAGTGACACAATCGAAATACACTTAGCGCAGTATTAAAACAATCGTATAATGTGTGTAATTGACCACCTGTTAGAATTAAATCCTACTACTTGTAGAAATTCACGTGTACAAAAACTCATCGTACGCAAATTTCCATCACGACCTATAGATTTTATCAATTGCGATTATTAAATTTAATAGAGAACGACGCGACAACGGGCGTCGGCGATGCCACTTCAGTCTTGATTTATCAATGAGTATAGTGTGGAAATGCATTTGGTAACGAAATAAAGCATGGAATTAATTAAATTAAAAATCGCATAAAATTATGGTTATTTCATCCATTACTTATAATAGGATTTATTAGAATCCAATAGCGCCAAGTCAGGTTGATGGACAAACCGTACCTACCATAGGAGGAAGAAAAAATCACTTTTAACTGGATATAAAAATTAAGTTTATGCATTGAATGTTTTTGGCTTAATATTACACGTATGTGAATATGAGTAATATTTTTGCATTTTTCACAGAATCTTACACGTGATCATGACTGTCATCAATCAAGAAGAATCGAAAGTGAACAAATGTGCCTGTCTAGACAGTTTCAATTTTCGTTCGTCTTCATAATTTTGACAATTGAAACTTGAGATGTCTGCGCTATTGAAGAAACGCATTCATTCATTTGTAAAAATGACGAAGACAAACGAAAATTGAAAGTGTCTGGACAGGCAAAATAAGATTACGCTTCTAGATTATTTAATTTATTATCTTGGCAATTACTGGAATCCTTAGGGTTTATAGACGCGAATTTCTCATAGTCAGCTGACATATGAGTATACATATGTATTAATTTTAATGCAGTTAATATGTAGTTATTTTATGCCAAATGGTATCTCGCGATGGAACATTACGCTTTCAGCTCTCGAAAGAAGAACTTCTTCTTCATTTTAGCGACATTTACCTTACCATTCAAGATATAACATACAATAGGGACGTTTTATTGTGTTTATCCACTGCCATCTAGATAGACAGGCCGGATTATCAGCTGATCTGTCAGTGGTCATGCAACACTAGTAGTGCCATGGTTGGTCATGGTCCGCGCTTAGTACTGCCAAAGTACCGCTCAGTACAATCCACAAATTGTCCACAATCCAAATATCAGTGGCTGTCAGCCTGTCATTTCGTGTGACTTGCTATGATATACACATGCCAGTGCGTTGATTTTTGGGATAAATATGGTAAGTACGATGTTGATGTATACTATTTTACCACTTGCACATCAAAAACACATTAAAGCAAACCATAACCTTTGTTTCGTAATAAACGCTCGGCATATTTAAACTTTTGGGTTCAGAAGCACTGGAGGTTGTGGGCTTTACAAATGTCAACTGTCACTGGTCACGAACGCACTTGTCCACTTGTAGACGAACAAATTTCTGCAGTTCGGCCTGTCTATCTAGATGGCAGTGGTTTATCCCGTGCAGGTTTGGGTAGAACTTCATATAAAAAAAATGACACTTACTCAGGTAAAGTTAACCCGTGCAACTACCCTACACGGGATAGAGCTCAAATGTAGATGGCGGACGCATAGGGGAAATATGAGGAAATTTGTTTTTTCAAACCAAATGTGAGAGTTTTTCTAATCACGAGAAAAGATTTTGCAAAGAAATAATCATCTTTTGTGATAAAATCCACCACATCTAAAAAATAAGCCGACGAAGGTGAGTCAAAGATGCGCAAAAACTGTCAAATGTCAGCTGTTTGGTCTTACCCGCGATGTTACCCGCGATCGTTTTTTTCGAGTCAGACTTACCCGCGATGCGAAAAAAACGTCGCTAATATCGGAAACACAAAAGGTCTCCTTAGTAGAACGAATAGCAGGACAAGCCACAAAAAGATTTCCGACCTCTCCAAAACGTGTGTCTCTTCTGTGACAGTCGTTACTCGACTCGACCCCCTCAAGTTCACCGCGTCTCTCACGACCTATTTGTTTCGGTACAGCAGTTCAACAAGTTCTCCAAAATTGGCTTGCTGATATATATATTTGAATTCGGTTTTGTGTTAAAATCGGCTCATTTTTTCTTAGAATATTACCTTAAATAATAATTTAAGAGAATACATACATATATACAGTAAAATCTTGATAGTACGGCAATCGTTCTGCAGCCTGTTGTCGGATTAGCAAGATTACCGGATTGTAGAGTGCTCGGATCGAACTCTTGTATTCCGGCATTTCCTTGAGCTGACCACTGTATAATCTGGCAGTACGTAAAACTACTTGAATTGGTGCATTTATTTGATCATTTATCGCGTACAGCTTTAAGTGTACAGAAACGAGACCGAGGCTAATTTCGGGCGCGGCCGAAATTTGGATACCCTTCGCTCCCCTCAGGCTAAAAGTTTTTTCGGGCGTACCTATGAGTTGTGTTCAGTCCTCCCCGCTCCCATGCTTTTGAATTTTCACATAAGTGCTGTGTCGAAGATTTATTGGGAGAAGCGGGGGAAGTGGGTTTCTTATAAGAACCAGAAAGAGGAAGGGGGGGGAGGTAGTATGGCAGCCCTATGAACGCTTGGCATTTCCATCAATTACGAATGTTTGTGGCATCAATTAAAACACATTTCTATGAGATTTGGTTGAAATTGGTGGACAAATAAAAAAGTTTTTCTTCAAAGAACCTAATTTGGGGGTTGGGTTTATATGCCAGCCCCATGATCCCATGGTCCGATTTAATTCATTTTTGCATATGTTTTGTAACATCAATCAAAATACATGAGGTTTGGTTGAAATTTGTGTATATGTAGGTACAAATAAAAAAGTATTTTTTGAAGAACCCAATTTTGGGGGTTAAGTTTGTATGGTAGCCCCACGACCCCATAGTCCAATTTCATTTATTTTCACGTTTGTTATGTGGCATCAATAGAAATATAATTTTCTGAGGTTTGATTGAAATTGGTGTGCAAATAAAAAAGTTTTTCTTATAAAAATTTGATTTGGGGGGCTAGATTTGTATGGTAGCCCCATGACCACATGGTCCGACTCCATCTGTTTATACATATGTTTTGTGTCATCAGTAGAAACACATTTGTGTGAAGTTTGGTTGAAATTGGTGTGTAAAAAAAAAAATGCTTAGAAGATCGTAATTTGGGGAGCTAGGTTTGTATGACAGCCCTTTGACCCCATGGTCCGATTTGGTCCATTTTTACATATGTTTTGTGGTATCATTTTGGTCGATTTTTACATATTTGGTCGATTTTTACATATGTCGTGTGTCACTAATTAAAACACATTTATGTGAAATTAGATTGAAATTGGTGGATAAATAAAAAAGTTTTTCTAAGAAGAACCTAATTTTGGGGGGTAGGTTTGTATGGCAGCCCCACGACCCCCTTGTCAGATTTTAGCGATTCAAACATACAAACTGCCTGCAGCAAAAAGAAGCATGTGTGCAAAATTTCAGCTCCATAGCTTTTAAACTGGCCGAGTAAAACGCGTCGCAACAGACAGACAGACGGACAGACGGACATCGTCCAATCGACTCAGCTCGTCACGCTGATCATATATACATAATCCTATTTTATATGGTCGGAGATGCTTCCTTCAATGCGTTACAAACTTCATGACAAAGTTAATATACCTACCCTTTTCGCCTAATAAGCGAAGGGTATAAAAACCAACTCTTCAGCATGAGAATATTATAATCCATTAAAGTGTGAATATTTTTTTTTTTCAACTTTTCTGGTATGTTTGCTGGTATTAACTGTTGAACATCTTTTTCAACCAAAAGATAAGAATAAAAAAAATTCTTCGGTTTTGTGGGAGTTTCGTGTGCAGATATTTAAAAGGTTGAGAAATTTTATTGCAAAGACAGACAACAACTAGCTTAAAAGTGAAATAAAAAATGTAATGAAAAAATGTACCCGAGTGCGCAAATAACAAACCTGTCCAACACACATATTCAGCAATAATTCAAGCGAATTGTACTCATGCCGGACTACAAAGGCTTTCGGTTAGAAAAGGGCGGATTACTGAGATTGAGTCAATTTTGCTAAGATGCCGGATTACCGAATTTATATCATTGCTATTTGATTTACGTACGCATTACTAAATCCCGCAAAATGAACATCAAATAATTGATCGAGGTGAGGTTATGCCGGACCCACACTGCGCGGAGTCTGCCAAACTCAGCGCAGGAGATCGATCCAAGATCGGTACTTCCATTTCCACAACCAAAGTGGTACCAGTAGTTGCCTAACAATTAACAAAATTGAATTCCCTGAAAATTTCTCTGATCTTTTGTAACGCACGGTTGGACAAACCCCTATCAGTATGGTTGCGACCTTAGGTTTCGCCTCATTTCTGGCTTTAAAAAGATTCACAGTATGCTTCCTCAGGCTTATTGTAATATATACATTTCTTGATGATGTTCTGCATAGTTCTACATGTCTTTTCTGAAACCAAAGACCAACCCTCTTATAAGGGATTCAAACTACTGACAGGATTTAATAAAACCACTAAATTAATAGAGTCGAAACCCGCATACTAGATTAAATCGTATGTCATTAAACTGAAAATGCATCATAGAATGTATTTGCATTATATTTATACAGTGTGTCCGGAAACTGCCGCATAAACGCACCGAATTGTGATTCCTCATGTTAGCTCGATATACAATACAATTCAATTCACACTGCCCCTAAAGATCTGCAATTGGAAAAATCTATTCAAAATATGTCGAAATCGAGCCAAAATTAACCCTGGTTTTCTGCACTTAAGGTACTAAAACTGTTAGAAATAATTGAGCTAGAATAAAATGATGTAAGAAAGATATGATCGTAAGGCTATGCGCCAATTTTTAAAAGAATCGTACAAGCACCTCACCTTGGCAGAAGTTGGAGAAAATTGAGATGGAAAAAATATTGTTTTTGTCAAATCACGCAAATTTGACTTTGAAGCTCTGTAAAAACCAAACCTATTATCCGATTTTAGTGTGGTTAGTTTTATTTTATAGGTAAATTTGTTAGCTGTAAGAATCATTTTATTTCACTAATCTAGCTGGTCTAGCTTTGGAGATATTAGGCTTTAGATCGTGCAAGAAAATGATTTTTTCAAAAATCTTTAAATGCCTGTGGCAGCTAAAGGGTTAAGCTGATGCGCTATGTTCCGTACAACTTTTTTGCTGTAAATCAACTGAGAAATAATAATCCGGTGCATTTATGCGGCAGTTTCCGGACACTCTGTATATTATGCAAATAAATAAACTAATAAGATAAACTAAATCTAGGGATTAGCAAATCTTGTCGATAGTCTGAATCCCCTTTTAGAGATATTATTTTTTGATAGTGTTTTACTGCCAACTAAATTTGAAGACCTTTGACACGTGTTGAACACTGTTTGTATGTTTGAATCGTCGAAATTCTATCACTGCGGGGCATATATGAGGCTGCCATAGAAAAGTACGTTCAACAAAAATTGTCCGAATTAATCCAATCTTCGCAAACCCACACCCATAAATGGGTCCCTGTAGTAAACACAAAACATAATGTTGGAATGAATGAAATAGGAAGATGGGACCAATGGTTGCCATAGAAACGCCACCACCCAAAGAAATAACTTTTCTTCTAAGATAATTTCTATATTTCTGCACCGTTTGTTTTTATGTTCGAATCATAACCAAAACGGAATCAATGTGACCCGATCGTGACACAACATTTATAAAGGGCGCCACATTCCTAGCGATTTATTGGCCAATCGATTGCCCACAATCGATCTGCCGGCCTTACAGCACACACACTAGGCAATTTATCGGGCAATCTGAAATTGACAGTCTCAGGGTCCACAAGACACAATACAAAATATCGAAAATTATGCCACTTTTGGCGATGGAAGATGGACATCCATTGCTACTTTTGATGGAGAATGACCACCACAACCACAGCATGAAGAACGACCACAGGTTTATGTCAAAAAATCAGCAACTGAGAACTCATGATTTTCATGACAATTGAATCCGATGGTCACATACACCTTCCGATTTATCTCGCAATCAAAAAATTTCGTCAATCGATCGGAGGATCTGTGGCGCTTCTAAGGAATGCATTGAATGACAACTGTCAGCCCGAAAGCCAATGAAAGCTATCCAAATTTCTGGCTCGGCCAAAAATTACCTTTTTTTATTTTATTTTGCATGTTCTAATTTTAGTATTTAATTCAATTTAATTCGCAGTTAGCCTATTCTAGGCTCTAGAAAATCATTTTGTTGATCCAAATTTTACGTAATTCAAAATTATACTGCATTTTTTCAAGGGCAATAGGGGGTTGTTCGGCTAAAGCAATTTATTTAATCTGATTTTTTATCTATTTATCCTTACGCAAAAACCTATTTGTCGGCGATTATGCGTAAAAAAAAAATACGGAAGTTTAAAAAAAAAAAGTTTAAAATATAATGAAGCATATAAAAATAAAAAATCATCTGTTAGAATTTGTGATTCATTAAGGCCTTCTAGTAAACGCCATTTCGTTTTTGAGAGGCACATAGATTTGCTATTTCCACAATGTTATGTGCATGCATAATTAAAATTACTTGGGGAAAAACATAGATAAGCATTACTCGGTAATATAATTTTATAGCACATGAGTTTTGCTTCTATGATTTGGAATTACATATTTTAAATAATACAAGCATTATATTTATTGTATATTTCATTATCTTCCATAAAATCAAATTGTGTCGCTCGTATCCGGCAATCGTATAATTTAAATTATGTGTTTTAATGTTATATTTTCTGTTAAAAAATAAATAAATAGAATTTTGGAAAATAATTTTTCGGCAAAGCAATACTATTAATTGACGATATTTAAATGGCATTATTTACTTCACTGAATGGAATGTATGAAATTCAATGGCAAATTAATGAGAAAAAAATCCGATGGAAATGCCAAGCATTAAAATACTTATAATAATCCTCAATTTTCAATTACAATAAAAAAAATCCCCTAATAATATTACTTCATTGACCATTTCTAATATTTTTTTCCTTATTCCTTTACAGTTCTTAATGATAAAAACGAACGTCTCCCGGTCGACGTCTACGTTCGACTCTACTTTTATTTCTTGCAAAATTTAGAAGCTCACGATCTACAATACAAGATTCAAGCGTTGCTTCAATTCCGTTTCGTCGACCCACGTTTGGTGTTCAAAGGAATCGCCCCGTCACGAACGTCACCGATTATGGGTGAAGCATCCTTGCGAAGCGCTCTCTGGGTACCGCATATTTTTATCGTCAACGAAAAGGATTCAAGCATTTTAGGCACTGAAGATAAAGATATTCTCACGTCAATTTCACCCGATGGCACAGTTATTATTTCGTCGAGAATTCAAGCCACATTGTCCTGTTTCATGAATTTGCAAAAGTTCCCATTCGACGAACAGGAATGTTCCACTGTATTCGAGAGCTGTACGTACAAATTTTGCTTCAAGAATCTTAAAATAATGAAATAGAATATTAAATTTTAATTTATATTTTAGGGATGTACAACACTTCGGAGCTTGTAATGCATTGGGAACCAATGTCGCCTGTTACTTTGGCGCCCAAGTTACATCTCACCGAATATGTTTTGCTGAACAGTTGGACCAATGAGACTGTTGTGAATGCCGATACATCAGATCTAAGTCATGGTGCTTTCGGTAAGATCTTTTCGATGTCTATCGGCAGCACAAAAATTTAAATTGTTTTATTTTACAGCTGGCAACTATAGCTGCTTGAAATACACAATTCATATCGCTCGTGAAATGGGCTTTTACCTTATGGACTATTTCTTGCCTTCTATGATGATCGTTTCCATTTCATGGGTTTCGTTTTGGCTACAGGCTGATCAATCCGCTCCACGTGTGATGTTGGGTAGGTGTCTTCACTTTTCGTTACTATTTTTGATAATTCTAAAATTTGTGAGTAGACTGTATAAAATGCTTCTCTAAATATTTTGAAGGAATGTATAAGCATTTAACTGAAAAAAAATGGCGGAGTGAATAGTCCTCACTTAATAAATAAAGATCTTTTTAAGAAAATAAGGGCTTCCTTACTTTAAGGAGACCCTTAAACGAGCTTTGTATTCATATACATCTCTTATAAGAGCCAAGAGTTTACAATCACTTAAATAGTAATTTGTATTTTATGGATAAACTCGTATTGAAATCTAAAAAAACACTATTCTGTTCTTTCTACAGGGTGCACAACTATGTTGACATTCATCACACTTTCATCCGGTCAATCGAAAAATTTGCCCAAAGTCAGCTACATTAAAGTATCCGAAGTTTGGTTCTTGGGTTGTACGGCCTTCATTTTTGGCAGTCTAATGGAGTTCGCGTTTGTCAACACGATTTGGCGTCGAAAGAAGAATGTCGAGCTGAAGAAAGTCAACAGCAAATACATTCTCAAATCCACCCTAACACCGCGCCCGCATCGAAAAGAGATGGGTTTACAGAAATCACGATCCTGTTCAAGCTTAGATGCTCCCCATTCACCATCAACGCCCAATACGCCGACATATAATAATTACTTAACCGTACATGTAAGTTTAACATTTAACGATCATCTTGAATCATGTATTTTTAGTAATTCATGAATGATTCTTCTAAAATTGCAGAGCTTCAACTCGAAAACCAACTTGCCTACAATTACAACACAATCATGTGATGATGTTCGTGATAATGGCGATATTTCGATAAATATCGATCCGAATTCGTCGCTTGCTTCTATTCCGGTAATGAAGGATGGCACTGAAACGCCTCTCACCGGACCCGAAACCAATCATTATGGCTGGACCACAATGACACCACAAGAAATTTCAACGTGGATTGATCGACGCTCACGTCTGGTGTTCCCATGTGCTTTTGTAGTATTTAATGCTTTCTTCTGGACTTTTGTCTATTGTTTGTAAGAAATTTTGTAGCTAGTAAGGAAGACAAAGTGCCAAGTGCCTTCTATATAAGACAACATTCCGTTGACAGAGCTTTGGGTGAAACTAAAAGAGACGCGCAAGCAACGACACATTTTTTAAGGGTCCTTTTCATTTGCGGTGAGCAATGATCGCTTCGAGCCTCACATACACACACAATGAAACTGCATTAGATTTTAATAATTTATTTTTAAACATGTTTTATTTCGCTTCTTTGTTTTTCTTTTATTTTTCGGTATTTAGATATCTTTAAAACAGTATTCTTATATTATAACTTCTTGTAAAAAAGTGCTATCTCATAGAAATGAATATTATAAACGTATTAAATGTATGAATGTACGACGACTCCAATTCAACGAAAGAACCGAGCAGTATGATAGAGACGACAATTTATAGTCATTCTAGGTCAATAGACATATTTTATAATGTAATAACGAACGTAGCCGTTTTTTTACCACTATAAACGAATATGACTTATATGTGATAAATATATATATTTACTATTATTTTATAGCTGTGTTTTTTTGCTCATATACGTGCATCTTTGATTTGCAGATTATTAAAATTAATAATATGTCGTCAAGAATGAACGATAACCGCATGCCAAAGAAGGTGATGAACGCACAACGAGGTTGCGTGGACGACCGAGAGCCCTCTGGGATAACTCTGTAGGTGATGATGCCCACCAGCTGCTGGGCTTCGGAAGCTGGAGGACAATGTCACGTAACCGCGACGATTCAGACGACCAAAGCTTGACGTCGGGCTATCGTGCCACATGATGATGAATATTTCAAGCTTAAAAAAATTGACAAAACAAAAATACAAAAATTTATCGATATGAAATAATTCTGAAAACAAGCCTGTTCGGCCGAAATATGTATACAGGGTTATTGGTTAAGTCGACCTATTCCCTCCAACACGTTATAATAAGGTCAAAATGCAACAAAATGAGGCCATAAATGTTAGGCCGATTTTCAATGGTCACTGAGATATATGAATTTTTAGGTTTTTTTGAAATAACCTAGAATTTTGCCATTTAAAGTAAGAATTAAAAAAAACTACTAAGGTAATGGGCTTAAACTTATTTTTGGATTTTAGTCAACACTATAGCAGACATTTCTTAATCATTTTAAATTTCAAAAACCCATCACAATTCGAAATTTTAAATAAAAAAAAATTTTCTTAAATTATTTTAAAGATATTTTTTAATGTAGTATTACTAAAAAAAAATAGAAGACGTGGAGTCTGCAGACCACTGAAAAAACATACGCGTGTTGTCAGCTTTCCAAAAAGGTGTCAATGTCAATACAAATATTTGAAATAATTGAAACAGCTAGCCGCAACTTGTTCGGGGACCATAATTTCGTTTGATAAAAAATGAAAAAAATGTCATTAAATTCATTATTTCATTTTTTATCAGACGAAATGATGGTCCCCGAACAACTTGCGGCTAGCTGTTTCAATTATTTCAAATATTTGTATTGACATTGACACCTTTTTGGAAAGCTGACAACACGCGTAAGTTTTTCCAGTGATCTGCAGACTCCATGTCATATAATTTTTTTTAGTAATACTACATTAGAAAATATCTTTAAAAAAATTTAAGAAATTTTTTTTTAATTAAAATTAAAAATTTCGAATTGTGATGGGTTTTTGAAATTTAAAATGATTAAGAAATGTCTACTATAGTGTTGACTAAAATCCAAAAATAAGTTTAACCCCATTACCTAAGTAGTTTTTTTTTAATTCTTAAAGGGGATTCAGACTTACGACAAGATTTACTAAATCCTAGATTTAGTTGCCAGCTGTACCATATTATACTGCAATTTGAATATTTCAAGTACATTCTACGATGCATTTTAAATTTATTGACATTCGATTCGATCTAGTATCCATGGAACTGACTGAATTAATTTTAATCTACACCAGGATTTATTCGTAGTCTGTATTGGCTATTACTTTAAATGGCAAAATTCTAGGTTATTTCAAAAAAACATAAAAATTCATGTATCTCAGTGACCATTGAAAATCGGCCTAACATTTATAGCCTCATTTTGTTGCATTTTGACCCTGTTATAACGTGTTGCAGGGAATAGGTCGACTTAACCAATAACCCTGTATACTTAGGATACTGTAGATTGAAATACATTTATTGATTTTTTTTTACTCTACTGTGAAATTGTGTAATTTCCTATTAATATTTTAAACGCGCACAGTCCGCAGAATTTGATTCACTTAACATCGCGTGCATCCTGCTCTGTGGCTCGCTTGGTTGAGTCGCACTCTACGATACTAGTAATCTAGAGGTCCGGAGATCGAATCTCGGCTTGGTCCAAAATTTCCGTACATGTTCTGATTGGAAATATACAGGGTGTCCCGCAACTGGTTAGCCATATACCAATGGTACACTGAGAAAAAAAATTAGAATGGTTATCTAAAGAAATAGTCGAATTTATCTAAAGTTAGCGTTGATTTTCAGCTTATGATTCTATGTAGTTGAAACAGCTACGAAGATATGGATAATTTTTCTATTCGTCATTAGTTGAAACATCTACTATATTTGCAAATTCAATTAATTCATTTGTAAAGACAGCTATTCATGATCTATAAATTGTTAAATGTTAGATAGGTAAATTGTGTTGAAGAAAAAAGGACGATTGTTTGTAGTTAAATTTTATATTTGAATAGTAAAATCAACAACTTTTGTGGAAAAATTGACTAAACTTTTTCTTCTAATCTTGCGTGGTTAAATGAACGAATTTAATAGTATTTTCAGCTGCGAAGATTAGAGAAATCAGCTATTTCTTTGGTAAAACTATCTAAATTTAAGTCAACTACTTCACTTTAGATAAAAAGTCTAAACCATTTTTTTCGGTGTAGACTCTACAAGATGTTTTAGGGAAAATGTCGCCAAAATTATTTATCTAACTTTTACCGTTAAGGAGTAATTGCCTTTTTTGTGATTATTGTCAAAAAACACGACTTTCTTCGAAAAACTCCTATTTTCTAGCTTCCACTTTAGCCAAATCAATGTTATATTACACAGAGAAAAAAAAATTAGAATGGTTATCTAAAGAAATAGTCGAATTCATCTAAAGTTCGCGTTGATTTTCAGCTTATGATTCTATGTAGTTGAAACAGTTACGAAGATATGGATAATTTTTCTATTCGTCATTAGTTGAAACATCTACTATATTTGCAAATTCAATTAATTCATTTGTAAAGACAGCTATTCATTATCTTTAAATTGTTAAATGTTGGATAGCTAAATTGTGTTGAAGAAAAAAGAACGATTGTTTGTAGTTAAATTTTATATTTGAATAGTACAATCAACAACTTTTGTGGAAGAATTGACTAAGCTTTTTCTTCTAATCTTGCGTGGTTAAATGAACGAATTTAATAGTATTATAAGCTACGAAGATTAGAGAAATCATCTATTTCTTTGGTAAAACTATCTAAATTTAAGTCAACTACTTCACTTTAGATAAAAAGTCTAAACCATTTTTTTCAGTGTATATTCTTTCTTCTTTATATATTATATTCTTCTGAAAGTACACAAAATTTCCAATAAAAGGACATATCGAACGTTTCGAACGGTTTCGTATCTTCCGAGATACGACGTTTTGAATTTTGCAGAAATGTCAATTTCAATTTAAACCCGAATTTCGTAACGGTACATTGTAGTGGCAAATCTGCAAAGTTGACAAAAGTTGGCGTAGTATCTTAGGTTTCGAACGGCATATAAGAATAAGGCACAGAGCCATCCAGTTTCTGAATAATACGTATAAATGAAAAAAACCATAGCCTGCAAATGTACCAAAAGAAAGTAAAATACATATACATCAAGCAAAGACTTGGTTGTTATACATTATGGAAAAATACTTTTCGCTACTGTTGTATATGCTACTTTATTAATTATAACGGTAAGTATAAACAAATTTGTTTTATGTGTTGAATTATTTGTACGAAGGTTCGCTGTGTCCACATTAATATTGTGAGAGTATTTTTCATTTTCATCGTCTAAAGGATAAACATTTTAATATGCAGGTATTAATTAGTGTCCTTTTATGTCCTTTTTCAGTGTTTTCCGATTCAATTTTTCCTTAGCAAATTTAATGATAGAATCTTAGATTCTAAAAAATGAAAAAGGAAGTGGCAACTTGAATTATTCGCGTAGTTATGGCTTTGGAAAGATACAGATGATAAGTTACGCGAAACACAAAAATTTTCCATTCACACGCGATTTATTCCGTTGAGGGTCCTTGAAATAGGAATCAAACACCGGATTTGTAATGTCCTCGGCGTCCCCTTTGCCGACCTCCAGTCAAGGATTAAATAGTGTCCTTTTTTGGGACCTTTCCGATCAAATTTATTTTAGCAAAATGAGTTTTAGACTCCTGGGACCCCACTGAATCAAGACCAAGAAAAAAATAGCCTTACTGTATTTTTTTCTATTGGAAATGCTTATATGACTGAACTATTTCCACGTTAAAGCAAGATTTCTTCCACTTACGGACTATGTTTTTCCCCTTTTACACATATTATTCACAAACTGGATGATTCTGTGCTTTATTCTTATATGCCGTTCGAAACCTTAAGAATTGGGCCAACTTTTGTGAACTTTGCAGATTTTCCATTTCAATGTATCGTTACGAAATTCGGGTTTAATTTTGACATTAAAAGTTGAAATCGACATTTCTGCAAAATTCAAAACGTCGCATCTCGGAAGATACGAAACCAAAGCCATCTTTATACAAAGCCCGGAAGCAGAACACGTTCATATACTTAAGCGCCAAATCATAGGCCTGTTCAGATCGAAAATTTACATTGCGGTAAAGGCAAATCGGGTTGGGTCGCGACAAACTTTACACGAAAAGTATTGGTTCCCGGTCGATTTTCGTCGCGAAAAGTGGAATGTGTCGTGAATTAAAGTGTCTAGAATGCAGTGAAAGAACAAAATCCCGACAAAAAGTGAATTTTCCACATGTTTTCGCGATTTTTATCAGAGCAGACACGGTTTTTTTACATGCGCTGTGCTTGTGTTAGTGCATCGTGCAACGTATATACGACATGTTCATAGGCTCGTTTTGTGTGCATGTATTGCTGCTTCCCGGCTTCTAGTGAAGGTGGCTTTGTACGAAACCGTTCGAAACGTTCGATATGTCCTTTTATTGGAAATTTTGTGTACTTTCAGAAGAATATGAAATATTGATATATATTGATTTGGCTAAAGTGGAAGCTAGAAAATATGAGTTTTTCGAAAGAAGTCGGATTTTTTGACAAGAATCACAAAAAAGGCAATTACTCCTTAACGGTAAAAGCTAGAGAAATAATTTTGGCGACATTTTTCCTAAAACATTCTGTAGACTCTACCATTGGTCTATGGCTAACCAGTTGCGGGACACCCTGTATAGTGCTTGCAACATCATATACACTCCGAAATGATATATATGCAATGTAACGTTGACTCGAAATTGCCTATAAACGGCTGAGTTAACGCACCACGAAAAAAACGATCGCGGGTAACATCCCGGTTAAGACCAAATAGCTGACATTTGACAGTTTTTGCGCATCTTTGACTCACCTTCGTCGGCTTATTTTTTAGATGTGTTGGATTTTATCACAAAAGATGATTATTTCTTTGCAAAATCTTTTCTCGTGATCAGGGCCGGATTTACCCTCTGTAGCGCCCCTGGGCAGTAGTCCAGTAGCCGCCCTCCGTCAGTAAATTAAGCTGAAAGTAGATCAGTCGCGCATTCATGTGAGGTGTACCATTTTTTTAACATACGTTGGTTTCCGGCGTTTTCGCAAGTACACGATTGAAGGTGAAATTAGATGCTCATGCAGGAGCGGATACTCCCTTAGAGCTCAAAAGAATATTTAAAAAAAATATGATGTATTTACGCATTGGATGCATAATCAACCCCTAAGACTGTCACATGCTGGGAAATAATTCGATTCCTTAGAGCTGGCAATATAAAACTAAATACATACACTCGTTGTCAAAAACGGACACTAGGAGTGTATCTGAACTCTTTTTTTCCCGGGCTGCCCCCGTTCTCCCGCTACAGCCCACTAAATTGACTGTTTTCAGTATGGGATGAGTTTCCGTAACGTTTAGTGAAATTGAAGTCAATCAGTCAAGGTTAGTCCCAACCGTTCTCTAGCTGCAGCCCCACGAAATGGTCGTTTCAATACTTAATGAAACCAACTCGAAATTGCAGTTTCCTGGAGGTGGAGGTGGGGTATACTGTACCAGGAGAAAGAAAGTGGATCCAGCGAACAGATCTGTTCATTGGTATGGTCAAGACCATTCGTTATAATATAGGGTAGAAGTAAAACAAGTAAAAACGAGACCGAGTTCTAATCGTGCGAATAGCACGATGAGTGTATACCCTATACCCATGGACAGACCTAGAAGGCACGCAAAACCCAAAAATTCAATTTCATCTTTTTTTAGGGGAAGGAGGGGTAGATGGTTCGGACCTGGCACATATTTTATATTATATGCTACCGTTTGATACTTATTAGAAGTTTCGCAAAAGTGGATCTGATGTCAGATATGTAAGTCCGCCACTGATCAAAGGAACGACTTTCGCAGAGTTTCCTTTATTTTTTTCTAATTTATTTAAACTGCCTCCTGAATTGTCGGAATGTGTATATTTCACAGAACATTAATTCAATGGAAGGATGAAATTTTAGAAATATGCCGCCTTTCGAAATTTGCCGCCCCGGGCAGCTGCCCAGGTTGCCCATATGGGAAATCCGGCCCTGCTCGTGATGGGAAAAACTCTAACATTTGGTTTTAAAAAACAAATTCCCTCATATTTCCCCTATGCGTCCGACATCTACATTTGATTCATCTAAGCTCTATCCGGTGTAGGTTAGTTGCACGCGTGAACTTTACCTGGGTAAGTGTAATTTTTTTTATATGAAGTTCTACCCAAACCTACACAGGATAAACTCAATAAAACGTTCCTATGATTTTGGGTCAAAATCACACAAAATTGACTTTGAGGCTCTGTAAAAACCAAACCTCTTATCGGATTTTAGTGAAGATAGTTTTAGTTTTTAGGTAAATTTGTTGGCTGTAATAATCATCTTATTTCATTGTTCTAGTTGGTCGAGCCTCATGGGCGTAGCCAGGGGGCAGGGGGCCCCCCTGGCCGGTAATTTTTTTTGTATTGAATTGAATATTTATAATAGGCACGTTTTATTGAGTTTATCCCGTATAGGTTTGGGTAGAACTTCATATAAAAAAAATTACACTTACCCATGTAAAGTTCACACGTGCAACTACCCTACACGGGATAGAGCTTACAGGAATCAAATGTAGATGGCGGGCGCATGGGGGAAATATGGAGGAATTTGTTTTTTCAAACCAAATGTGAGAGTTTTTCTCATCACGAGAAAAGATTTTGCAAAGAAATAATCATCTTTTGTGATAAAATCCACCACATCTAAAAAATAAGCCAAAAAAGTTGGGTCAAAGATGCGCAAAAACTGTCAAATGTCAGCTGTTTGGTTTTAACCGGGATGGTACCCGCGATCGTTTTTTTCGAGTCAGATTTACCCGCGATACGAATTAAACGTCGCTAATACTGGAAAGAAAAAAACCTATCTAATATATAAAATTCTCCTCAAAAAGTTTCTTCCCAAACGGCTGGACCGATTTTTATAAAAAAATTTGTGTATTCTTCCTAGGTATGGGAATCGGTCGTAAACTATATTTCATATCCCTAAGTGCCCCCTCCCCTCTTTTAATCGAAATTCCATTTTGCATTATGCTAGAAATAGAATAGCCGCGTCAGCAGAGGCAGAGCAGAATTCTGCTTCTGCCGATGCCTCTGCCGCTGCTGTCATTGTGGGTCATCAAAGGCAAATGCGTGTGTTCTAAATTAAAATTTTTCTGCTGATGCCGATGCCTCTGCCGATGCCTCGGCTGACGCGGCTATTCTATTTCAAGCATTAGAATCACCTGTTGCAATCACGTTTTCATCGACAACATTTAAATTTAATATGGAAATATTTAGTTGTCACTGGATCAAATACAGTGTAACTCCGATAACATCCTGGATGTTGCCACAGCAATTTCACAATCAACTTCGTACTACTTCGGAAGTCCGTCGATATCTCCGCAATATTTTGGCGGAGCGACACGATTGAGGTGTCACTGGACTCGCCACAAAATTGTCTAAAGGGTCATCGGACCCTCTTCTCCGATAAATGGACAGGGTTGTCGGAGATAACCTCTCGTTTGGTGATTTGGACTGGTCGGCCAGATCATCCGATTTAACTGTTCCAGACTTCTTTTTATGGGGTTTTTTGAAGTCGCGGGTTTACGTCAACAAGCCTCAGACTCTTGAAGCCCTTAAGGAGAATATTCGCCAGGAATGCGAAAACCTGTCGCCCAAAATTCTGGAAAGAGTGATGGAAAATGCCGTAAAACGGCCCATATGGTAATCAATTGTGGCGGCCGGCGGCCACTTGGCCGATATCATTTGCGACTTGATACAATAAATTCTAAGGGATTAAATAAACGTATTTCATTATGCAAAACCGAAGTTTTTTTTTATTAAGAAAAATGCAGTAAAAGAACATCGGATGATTACTTTTGCTCCACCTTGTAGTTGAATTTTTCAAAATGTAAAATACCCTAGAAATGCGTCAAAAACAAGTAAAACATGCGGGGATTCCCATAGTATTCTAATGAAAACCTGCATTATCATTGCATCGAAAATATTGAGCAACTGCCACTTCTCTCAAACGTTTTTCTCTCTTCTTTCATGATACACCGGCCGCGAATTAATGGCATTTGACAGCAGTTGACAGGCTAGATAAGAGTTGAGAAATAACTAGCAATTAATCCTTACTAATAATTAGCAAATTATCTTAGCACCATGGCTACTACATTGGACGAGTACAAGTTATGCTGTGAACTGGTTGGACATAGTATGGATGTGCGCGGTGTTGGCGAAATTCCAGGTGGTATTGTGTCCGTTTCGCGAGATAAAAGCGCCAAAATATGGAAAACGGATGATGGGTGAGTCTTTGCGTCTAAAGCGTTTTGTGATGACTGAATGCATAGTTCGTGTCCTTTTCAGGAAAGTCTACTTCCTTAGCACTACACTGACCAATCACACGAATTTCGTTTCGAGCGTCTGCTACTTGGAGGAAGAAGGTTGGATTTGCACCGGCAGCAATGACTCGACAATTTGCGTCTATTCTGAGTCAACCAATGCTCTCGTTACGACACTTAAAGGACACAAGAGTGCCGTGTGCACGTTGGCACGTGGCCTGGAGCGTAATACACTTTTGTCGGGCAGTTGGGATCAGACGGGTGGAATTTGGAAGATTTCGGCAACGGATGGGACTGCATCGTTCACCCCCCTCGTAGGGCATCAGGCAGCAGTTTGGGCTGTTGTAGCGATGAAGCCAGACAAAGTTGTCACCGGATCAGCGGATAAGAGTATAATGTTCTGGAATATGAAAGCCGAAAAAGTGCGAGTGTTTAAAGGTGTGTCCAGGATATCATAAAATGTTTGATAGTTACTAAGAAGTTTCTCTTTTTCTCAGGTCACACAGACTGCGTTCGGGGACTGATAGCCATGGACAATGGCTTTCTTATTAGTTGCGGAAATGATGCTCTTATAAAATATTGGAATGATGACGGTGATTGTATCAAGGAGCTTAGCGGGCATGGCAATTACATTTATGCTATGGCACAGCTCAAAAGTGTTGGGGAGAATATCGTCGTATCGGCTAGTGAAGACTCGACAATTCGAATGTGGGATGTGACGTCAGGGCAGTTGGGTAATAGTATGACACTTCCCGCACAATCAGTGTGGTCAGTGGCTTGTTTGCGAAATGGCGATATTGTAACGGGAACTAGTGACGGAATTGTTCGAGTGTTCACAAAGGATTCAACGCGTCATGCCGCGGATGATGTCTTGAAAGCATATGACGCTGCCATTAGCAGTAGAGAGCAAGAAGCTAGTAAAATGCTAGGAGGAATTAAACATGATGAGTAGGTTTTATTTTTATTCAACGATTCAACTCTGGTACTTTAATTGATTACTTTCAGTCTGCCTGGCATGGAGGCCCTTAACGAACCCGGAACTGAAAACGCTATTCGAGTCATAAAACATCCCGACGGAAAAGTCTATTGCTATCAATTTATGGCGGGTAAATGGACAATGGTTGGTGATGTTATGGGAGCGTCGGGAGGAACGCAAAAGTCTTCGGGGAAGAAATTGTACGAAGGAAAGGTACGCACTAATATTTAAAATTAAAGTAGCATAGACGAATTATGTATTTTATGTTTCAGGAGTATGACTATGTATTCGATGTGGACATCGATGACAATTCAGCACCCATCAAGCTGCCTTACAATTTGGACGAAGATCCTTGGCATGCGGCGCAGAAATTCATTCATGCTAATAATTTACCACAAGTGTACTTGGAACAAGTGGCCAATTTTATTATAAAAAATTCCGATGCCAGTAGTGTGCAGAGAACAACTTCCACGACGTAAGTATATTTTGATAATTAAGCTCGTCGCAGACACGCTACCAATATGGTCTGGCGTTCAACCCTGTATCTTTTTATGTGATGGGGAGACACGGTCTTAGATACCGTAATGACAACGGTGAAAGATCTACTGAGCTCTCTTTATTAGCGGTGCAATGTTTAAGCACATCAACATTATGTCTCGAAGGTTCGCGAGTCCAACCATAAGTTGTATCAATTGTACGTTGAGCTAGAAGTATCGAAAATCGTGAAGCTTCAACGTTTGCAATTGGGGGACATGTACAACGAATGGACGATAATGGCATGCCAAAGAAGGTGATGAACGCACAACGAATTGACGGAGCTAGGTTGCGTGGAGCTTCACAAGAGGAAACGAGGATCCATCATTGATCTCACATTTGTCAGCAGCTCATTAGCACTGGCTATGGAGTGGCAAGTTAGTGAGCTTTATACTCATAGTGACCACCAAGCAATTTTGTTTGAGGCAGGTTTCAGGGTGTATCGACCAAGAAGCAATACCCGCTTCGTTGGATGGTCTACAAAAAGGTTTGACGAGACCGTTTTCAAAGAAGTCTTCCTTCAAAATGGCCCTATTGAAGGTCATGCGGAACAAAAATCAGCTCAGATTATAGAACAGAAGAAATTGTCCGAGGGCGAGTCGTCAGTGCCAGCGAGTGACTCAAGGTATTGCTCGTGATGCCCTCCTAGAATCCAATCAAAATACTCGAGCATTAAAACTAGCGATCAGAAGAAGCAAAAAATATGTTTCAGGTAACTCTGTGACGATGCAGACATAAATCCGAGGGGAATGACGTATAGGGTGGTGATGAAGCAAATAGGGCCAAAACCACCACAAATAAAATGTCCAGCGCTGCTCCGAAACATCGTATTGGTTCTGTTTCCTCACCCATAGGTTCACGTTTTTCAGAGCAGGCGGTTAACTTCCCTCCTATAACAGAGGATGAACTTTGGCAAGCGGTTTCAAGACTGGAGAAGAATAAGGCTCCGGAACCGGATGGAGTCCCAAATGGGATGTTGAAGGTAGCAATCCGTGCGATTCGTCAAAAGTTTATCGAAGTCTTCGATTCCTACTTAGCTCATGGCTCCTTTCCAAAGATATGGAAGCGGCAAAAGTTGGTACTGCTTCCAAAGCCAAATAAGCCGGCTGGAGAGCCAAGCTCATATCGGCCAATTTGCCTACTCGACTCGCTAGGAAAATTATTTGAAAGGATCATTTTCAGCAGACTTCTATCAGCAGTAGAAGAGAAAGGGGGCTTGTCGGACAGACAATATGGTTTCAGACGGTCGCGTTCCACGGTGGACATGATCGGGATGGTCACCAATATGGCAAAGGAATCGCTTCAAAGTGGTACTTGTTGGTTGGTGGTGACGTTAGATATTAAGAACGCTTTTAACTCCGCAAAATGGGCTTCCATTCACGCTGCCTTGCAAAAAATAGATGTACCGGACTATCTCGCATCTATAATCAGGAGTTACCTATCAAATCGCGTCCTCCGATACGATACGGGTGATAGATCCCGGGAGTATAAGGTTACTGCAGTTCCACAGCAGCAGTTCTCGGCCCGCTGCTTTGGATCATTATGTACAATGGCATCCTGGAACAACCAATGCCTAGAGGAGTGACTGTAGTGGGGTTTGCAGACGACATCGCAGTAGTTGTTGTAGCAAAGAAGCCAGAGTGCGTGCGTTGAGGATTACGCGAGCGAAGCGATTACGACCATAAAGCTGTGGTTACTAACGGTCGGCTTGCTGATCAAAAAACCAACTAACTAACTCAGTTGACACTTCTGGGAATGCCCAGAAATTGAACTCGGTTTACCGTAGACTATGCTCTGCATACAGAACAGCCTCGAACGAAGCGACATACGTCGTTGCTGGAATGATGCCAATGGGAATTTTGGTCGAGAAAACAAGCAGACTCTACCGTGGTGATCGTAACGAAAGCTCTGCAGAGCTAGAAGTTCGGAAAAGTATGGAAAGATAGGAAACTCTGAGACAGTGGCAACGGCGATGGGAGGAAGTCTTAACCGGCAGGTGAACACATAATCTGATCCCCGATATCGCAAAGTGGGTTTGGCACAAACATGAAGAGGGAACCATTTCTTGACGGGTTACGGAGGATACCGACAATGCTTGTATCGCTTCAAGTTGAATAGCTCGCACGATTGCCCTAGCTGCAAAAGAGTCCCAGACGCAAGGCATGTGTTTGTCGACTGTCCAAGATTCGAAACCGGGCGCTTGCATCTGAATGCGGAAGTGGGCGAAGTATTAAGTCCATAAAATGTGGTAGTGGTATGCATGTTGGAGAAACAACGCCATTGGGAGGCAGTGACTGAGTTTGTGTGCAACATCCACAAAGACCTGCAGAGGGACGAAGCCAGACGGAAATCAACAAAACGGTTTGAAGGCTAATTAGCCATAGCCTAGACCCGAGAAGTAATACTGAAAGGTGGTCCCACGGGGGTTGTGGCGAGAGAGGTGGCTCTGGTTTTAACTGGTGGGAATCCAGCATAACTACAATTGCAGTATCTATGTAAGATTTCCCCACCTCTTAAAAAAAGGTTGCGTGGACGGCCGCGAGCTCCCTGGGAGAACTCTGTAGGTGAAAACGGTCCCCAGCTGCTGGGCTTCCGAAACTGGAGGACAAGGTCATGTAATTGCGACAATTGGAGGTCAACGATTCAGTTGGCCAAAGCCCGACGTCAGGCTAACGTGCCACATTGATGATGAATTTATTTATTTGATTTGGAAATGTATTTGTTTGATTTATTTTTTCGGCATGTAAATATATTTAGTCTGGTTGGTGTTGCGGTTAGTGCGCACACTTTCGGTGCACAGGGTCGTGGGTTCGAGTCTTACCGTGAACCAATTCAGTTTATGGTGTTTTTCGAACTCATGACCCATGTGTCGGACTATGATCTCACTGAGATCTTAAACGAGTACCCATTTATGGGGATGAATAACACTGCTGAGCGTGCTGTTGTTCTTAAAGCCGCACCAAAAAAGCAGTTAATGTCTTGGAAATTAGATGTCACCAACACATCTGCGGCCTTAATCCAAAGTCGGACTGTCGCGCCTGTTATTTATTTTTAAATATACTAGGGGGCTTGGCTCCCTGCTCGCTACGCTCACCAACCCACCGTTGGCGCTCTGCGTGAACGTGCTTGCGCTGCGCGCCCGCTGAGTTTTTTTTACTATTTGTTGCGTTAAATCGATCAAAGCAATTTTTTTATTCATACAATTTTGCAGTGGCTACGTGGATCCTTTTACTGGTGGCTCTCGGTATATTCCTGGATCTAGAGCGTCTTCCGTTAATGTTGTTGGCAATGCTGATCCATTTACAGGTGGCTCCAGCTATGCAACCAAAGGTAAGTAGTTTGATATTTTTCGTGTCATTTTAAAACTTCATCATTACCACGTTAATCTCTTTTTCGCTGCAGAAAGCCGTACGCCACAAATAAAACATTTTCCTCATAGCACGTATATGACATTCGATAACTGTGATGCAGCGAAAGTTCTGGATAAACTACGGTGAGAAAATTATCAGACATACAGCCGTGTATGAATGGGTATACAAAACTGATACTTTTTTATTTCAGCGAATTCAACTCAAAGATGGGCGACAACAGCGCTAGCGATGCAATTCTTGAAGCTGCCGTGAAATTAGCCAATAATGTAAGCGCAAGGTTATACCTTCAATTTCTTCATTTATTATTGTTCATTTCATTTCAGGACTGCGATTTCGATAAATTGTCAGTAGAAGCTTTACAATGTCTCCTGAGGTGGCCCAAAGGTTTGTTGCTCTCTTAAATGTATAATTGTACAAATGTGCAGACAAATCTACTCCATTGCAGACATTCTCTTCCCCGTCTTGGACATTGCACGCCTGGCCGTTCGCAACGAACAAATTTGTCACGCCCTCTTGGATGCTGAGTTCCTACAAAATCTCTTTGAAAGTCTGACTAGCGTTCCAGCCAATCAACTCATGTCAATTCGTTGTTTCGTCAACATGCTGTCGCATTCGTTTGGCATGCAACATGTCGAGGCCGTCCTGCAAAAACTTCTCGATGTTATCGGCAACATTCAAAAGGGCAGTCCCAATCTACAAATTGCTATTGCCACATTTTTCCTCAACCTGACCGTGTCTCAAGTGAAATTGGCTAACTCGGAAAAGTGTCACCTGCTCACCGAAGGTCTATTGCAATTCATGCATTGGTGCACGGATTTGGAGGCGTCCTATCGTGTCATGCAAGCACTCGGAAATCTTACTTGTACTCCGTTTGGTACCGAAACAGCCGCTCAGGTAGCTTCACTGGAAAATGTTGCTTCGAAAATTCGAGAGTATGCCACAACAGATCAACCAAGTGGATTTGAAAAAGTTACGAAATGTGCCCAGGCGCTAGCGTTGACGTTTTAGGATTGGAGATTGTCGAGTAGAGAGCAATAAAATGATTTGGGGTGTAGCTAATGGGACTTTCATCGTTTGAGCGTAACAAAAAACTCAGCGTCGCGTCAAAACTTTTTTATTAAACATAAAATCATCTTGAGTAAAATAAATACTATTCTTAAATTATACGCAAATTGTTTTAACTAAAAAGGTGCAATATATTATTTTGATGTTCCTTCATCCGCCTGGGACGTACTAGCTGAGGTTGTGTCTTTTCGTTGTCTTATCCGTTCTAGAAGATCCTGCTTCCACCTCTCCTCGGGAACTTCTTGCGCCCATTCGGGTATCGCCGAGTTGGGAAGGGTTATATTGGCCATTGCAGACATGATCTATAAAGGATAATATGCGTAGCCACTCATTTATTTACATTTTCGTACATACCTGTTCAGAGCGCGAAGTATCCATTTCCATGTCAAGAACGGGCGGACGTGGCTCATCCCATATCTGCCGCGCAATTTCTTCATCACTTCTTACAATGGGCGGAATGTCTGGATGATCGTGTGTAATGTTTCCATCAGTTTCGTAGTTCTGGTCCGCAGCCATGTCGTCTGCGTTATCTCCCAGCGGAAGTGGCTCGTAGCCATCGTAGGCGGTACCTGCACCCTCATCGTCGCTATCGTCACTTGTATTATGTCCATAGTTTGGAATATGAATGCCATTCGTTTGGAGATGATGCTCCTGGTCGCCAGGCAATTCCGGAGATCCACAGAGAACCATTTTTGAGAGAAGAAACACCAGTCACCACACAGTCAGCCTGAAACAGATGTTTACCAGATTGTGACGTTTCAAGTGTCAGCGATTTTTTTTATATTTTGCAAATGCCATGGACGTGCACACAAGAAGGGGTCAGTTGCTCAATATGGTGGTTGTTGTCTACGGTAAGTATATCCCTAAGCCTACTCGATTCATTCAGTATAAATTTTTAGACTCGCAGTAAGCGAAATCAAGTAGGCTTAAGCATATTATAATAGAAATATGACTGTGTACTGGAGCCCTAATTTACAGCTCTCAAAAGTCGGAGCGTAGAAAAACAAATTTAGCCGCATTACGCATTTGGAATATATGTAGGTACATAAATAGAAAAACGTAAACTATCTTTTACAGATTTCAAGAATAAATGGGGATTTTGATTAGTGCAATTTTAGCTAGCCAACCTAATCGAGGAGAATGCAAGTTCAAGTTCACCGAGCTAACATCACCTATTACCATTCATGAGGCCGAGAAAAATATTAGGAACGTCATTACCACAGCCGCGGCACGTTTTATTCCGGCAGGACGTATCCCGAAAGTTCGGCCTAACTTTCCCACTAGTGCCGCCAGATTAGCCGATGAACGTGATCAGATCAGAAGCGCTCACCCTGATGATCCCAGAATTCAGGAGCTTAACTCCGAAATTGACCGACAAGTTAAAAACTATAGGAGGGCGAAATGGAATCAGCACCTCGATGAATGTAACCTCAATGAAGGTGTCAGCAAACTATGGTCTACCGTCCGCGCCCTTTCCAATCCTCGGAAAGAAAAGGGCAACAACGCCATTGAATTTGGCAACACTAAAACCTGTGATCCTCTTCAGTGTGCTAGCCTGTTCAATAAACAATTTATTGAACATCCCAAGTCTGACGGCCTCAAGCGCAAAATTAGAAGACGGATTCGCAGCCGGAATGTTGACACCATACCATCTTTTACAGCGGACCAGGTTAAAAAAGTCATCGAGAATGCTAAAAACTCCAAGGCCCTCGGACCAGATGGCATTTCGATGACCATGTTGAAACATCTCGACCTTCCAGCCATTGAGTATCTCACGGCCGCCTTTAACTTGTCGATGTCCACGCTTGCCATCCCTGAAATCTGGAAAACAGGTCGAATTGTTCCCTGTCTCAAGCCAGGGAAGAGCGCAAATCTCGGGGAATCCTACCGCCCCATTACGATACTTTCTCCTGTCGCAAAGACGCTGGAGGCCCTTATTCACCCCACTCTTGTTGCACATGCGAAGCTAGAACCTCACCAGCATGGCTTCAGGAAGATGCATAGTACCACCACTGCCCTCGATGCGATCACTACACGCATTCGTGATGGGCTAAATCAACGCAGTCGTTGTCACAGAACTATTCTGGTGGCAATAGACCTATCAAGTGCATTCGATAAGGTCAATCATTCAATGCTCCTAGCAAACCTGTTGAATATGCATCTTCCTGCACAAGAGATCCGTTGGATTGCCAATTATCTAGCTGGTCGGCACTCCTTCACCGAGTTTCGAGGCAAACGTTCTAAGCTTAGGAAAATCAAATTAGGTGTTCCACAGGGAGGGGTACTCTCCCCCACTCTGTTCAACATCTACATGTCCGGCCTTCCCACACCACCTGAAGGAATCGAGGTGATTTCCTATGCTGACGATTGCACCGTACTCGCCACAGGGAATGATAAGGATGAAATGCGCCTCCGAATTAATCGCTATCTAGGACGATTACAGGCATTTTTCCAAAGCCGAAACCTCACCATCTCTACGTCCAAATCTTCTGCGACTTATCTAACCACTTGGTGGGAGGACATCAGATGGGAGATGGATATACGTATTGGCAACAATTCTGTTCCTACTGTTAAAAACCCCAAAATTCTCGGGCTTCACCTAGAGAACATGATGACGTCTGCGAATCATGCAGCTTCAGTATGTGAAAAAATGCGCAGTAGGAACAACATCCTAAAAGCTCTAGCTGGTAGCACCTGGGGCAAAGATAAAGAAACCATGCTAGCTACTTATAAAGCGGTGGGTCGAGCGGCCGCTGATTATGCAGCCCCAGTTTGGACACATAGTCTATGTGACACAAACTGGTCCAAAGTTCAGGTCTGCCAAAATGCCGCTCTACGCATCGCGACAGGTTGCCTTCTGATGTCTGCCCAGGATCACTTACATCAGGAGACAAAATTGATGCCAATACGTGATCACAATCTCCTACTCTCTAAACAGTATCTTGTTGGTTGCTACCGTGAGGATCATCCCAATAATCATCTCATGGACCGAATTCCTCCACCACGACATGTCAGGCGTGGTTTACGAGACCTTGAGAGAGAGGTTCAGGGATACAAACGGGACCCTTACGATGAAGTTACATACCGAGCTGCCATTGCAGCGATCCACACTGAAGAAGTGAATCGGTCTATCGCGAGTTTAGGTGCGAATAGAGTCCTCTCAGAGCGCCCACCACCAATTTCGCCTGAGGAGATTAGGCTCCCGAGAGCCACCAGAGTAACACTAGCTCAACTTCGGTCGGGCTTTTGTTCACGCCTTAATTCGTACCTTTCTCGCATAAACCCGGACATCCAAAACATCTGTCCAAACTGCAATGGCACTCCTCATGATGTGGGCCATTTGTTTCAATGCCCCGCTGCGCCCACTGATCTTACCCCTATATCACTGTGGGAAAACCCTATCGCAGCAGCTATGTTTTTGTCCTTAGACCTCACGGACACAAACATTGACGAACCATAAATCGTACCCACATAGATGCACAGAGGTTACACACCTTTCTGCACCGCTACAAGAAGAAGAATAAGGAGAATGCAACGAAATGAAAAATCGGAGGAATCTAAACGGCGAAAAAAGGGAATAGGTAAGTACATGAATGGCCAGGTAGACAAACGGGGATTCTTGAGTCCGTGAATATCATTCTCAAAAGACTAAGATCATAATATACATATGAGAGTCCGGATACGCCATTGATCTCGTTCGCGAACGGCCCCGAAAATTCGAAGGACCTTTCGTTCGAATCGGTCTAGCGAAATTTCGGAGGCTTGGGTGAGGGTCCATGTTTCGCAGCCATAACATAGCACGGGTCGGATGATTGTTTTGTACACGCGGAGCTTCGTGTTCCTGTGCGCAAGTTTCGAATTACTTATAGGGAGGACCGAGAAATATGTCTTATTGGCTAGTTGTATCCGTCGCTTAATTTCGTCGGTTTCGTTGGCGCCCTTTGATAAGTTACAACCCAACCCAGATAGTTGAAATTGTCTACATACTCGATATTAAGGTCCCCCACTGTGATGCTAATTTGCTGGCGTCCTTGTTTTCGATTGCATCATGGCCTTTGTTTTGCTTTCGTTGATATGTAGTCCAACTTCCTTTGCGGCGTTATTGAAGTTATGCAGAAGGCTTTCTGCATCACCCAATTTTCGAGACAAGATGTTGATATCGTCGGCGTACGACTTATGTGAAGTTAGCCCGCACACATTCTCAAATTACGCACGTAAACGTTTGTTCGACGGCGGCTACGTTTGTTCGTGAATGTTCGTCAATTATTTTCGTTTGCTCGTCCTTAATTATTTAATAATAGCAACTTTAAAATAAGGAGTGTGAACTTAGCCCGCCATCTGTAAATATGGTCGGATAAATATAAATTTGGTATCAATCGAAAGCCAGACATTTGTTCGTTGTTTTGTGCGTTTGTTCGTCCTGGAAACGCGAATATTTAGCAGTAATAAGGAAAAACAGAAGACCTCTTTACCACGAGTGCAAATTGAGGTCGTTAATCTCGCTTTTGAGCCATTTAGTTTCCTGGATTGCAACTATGCTCAGCTTGTATTGTCCTACCTGATCCAGGAGGTCCCTTAAGGCCCCCGGTCTATTCAGTTAGCGTACATTCCAGGATCCGAAAGAGTAATCAGTTGTTCGTTTGCGGGGTCGTCGTTGTTTTGTATCCGTCCAATCCGAGGCTTTTGTTTCAGGTTTCTTGACTTGAAGTTTTTCTTAGGATGAGTTGTCGGCACATCGCTAAACCATGATAGGGTTTAATCGTTGAGTAATGGCCATCATGGGCATATGCCTCGAAGATGCTGCTTTAGTGGTTGCATTAAATGTTTTCTGTCACCTATCACTTTAATTAACCTGAGACGCTGCAGATGTTAATACAGCACTCAGGCTCGGATAATGCGGGAAAGTAACGCCCCGTAGAGAGACATAGGAATTGGCCGAAGCCGATCACCTTATGAAACTCCTCCTGCATAGCTAAGGGTCCGCAGTTATGCCACAACTGAAGAAGATATAGGAATTAGCCGGAGCCTTTCAACCTTTATCTGCCCCCTTACGGGGGATGGACGATAATCGCATGCCAAAGAAAGCGATGAACGCACAACGAATTGACGGAGGTTGCGTGGACGACCGATAGCTCGCCAGGAGAACTCCGTAGGTGAAGACGCCCACCAGCTGCTGGGCTTCCGAAACTGGAGGACAAGGTCACGTAACCGCGACAATTGGAGGTCAACGATTCAGGCGGCCAAGCCCGAGGTCGGGCTATCGTGCCACATTGATGATGATGATGATCAAAATCGGACTCTTCGCGTTTAAATTGTTACACGGCCATTCATGAATGATTCAATTTCACACAAAAGAACGAACAAAAGTTGCAAAATTTGTATTGAATTGAATTTGACAAGCGGTTGTCAAAGCGATTGGTTGAGTTGCCATTTTGAATATCAAAACTGACGCACACCCAAATGGCGACCAGTTTGGATGGAATGACAACAGCCATTTGGTTGCACGTGACGCCATTTGGCGACTCATCTAGATGGACCTTAAGAAAAGTTATTTTTCTTGAAAACCTTATTATATTTATATTAGATCATAAAATACACAGTTTAGGAATTTTGAATTTAATAATAATCGGGCGAAGGACCTCCAGAGCATGGATACTTTAGTCGACATATTAAGGAAAATTTTGCATAAATGCCTCTAAATACTAAGTACGTTTTTTGGTTATCCCTTGTAGGTTTCGGTTAAAACTTCATATAAAAAATGCCAGCTGACCCACCAGTCATTTTTTTATATGAAGTTTCGTTACCCAAACCTACACGGGATAACCAAAAAAATGCATTTTATGTATTAAATGCAAAAATTTTGGATATAAGATGGATTTTGTAAAAGTTCAAACAACGCAAGAAAAATCATAAACCAACAAATAATTCAAGGGAAAATAATACCAATTTCTCCGTTTTTGGAGATCGCAGAAAGTTTGTCACAGTAAAATTGAATAACACTCAGTTACATTTCAATATAACACAGCCACTGACATTACAATTATTTGGGAGAAAACTTCAAATACTACATTGAATATCACCAACATGCGACCCTCAGCAACTCAGGCAAATACAGCATCATAATCTTTACTCGCGGCTTATCTTGTATGCAGACACCTAAAAAATGCACTCACGTTATCAGCCAAAACTAACAAATGATATGCGCCTCTTGTCTCTTGGAATGCCCTGCCTCAAGCCAAACTTAATACATACATACATAGTTCAAAGATCAAGTTTTATTTTACCGGATTCACAACTTCATAATGTACACGAGGAAGTTAAATTCTACAAAAACTAACTAAAACCAATGAAATTCCATCTAATATTAGAATTTTACTATACGCGTATAATAATTCTAAATTTAGCGCATCAACAATATTTCACTTTCTTATCGATCTCCCCATGTACGGACATGCAAATATACACACCGGACATTAAAACATTCATTCATTCGAGAAAAAATGAAATTAAGTCAATAAAATTCATACGTATGAATACTACACCACGAAATTAGTCATTGTTTTGGTTTTAACGACCACATGCTGTGTGTGTAATAGAATTTCAATTGAATTTTGTTCGAGCGTTTTTCTTTTCCCAAGCTAGCGGAAACACCGCGTGTTTTTATATTTTAATTTGTTGGCATACATACATACATACATATGTGACATTGTGCCTACCGCGAAAAGTTTTGGCACATGCAGAAATATTTCAAATTTCCAAACTCAAGTCACAACAAATAATAATAATAATCTGATACATACATTACATATCTACGAAAATTCCCCAAAACAGTTGCAGTACGAAAATAGAAACAATTTCTTTCCCATTGACGAATTTTAAGTTGAATGTACATGAAGTACACATCAATATATGTATGTACTTACTTATGTATACATATATTCACATGGTAGGCATATTTACACTTCGTACTCGCATTATGTTATGATGACGTAAGAATAAACATTTTCATAGACGTCACAATTTGTGCGAACTCTATTCCTATCAATGAATTTGCTCAAAGATAATCCGCTTGCGGGCTTTGACCACCTGAACGAAGACATCATCACCCCGATCCGCGACCTGTCTGTAATCTTATAGTGCAGTCAAAATATCCCAATTCAGGCCTTCAAATACAAAAAAATAGAGTAAGGCTAATTTTTGTTGTTTTTGAATCAGTAGGCTCCCAGGAATCTACAAATGATTTTGCTAAAAAAAATGTTGATCGGAAAGGTCCCAAAAAGGACAAAAAAGGATACTCTTCAATCCTTGACCGGAGGTCGGCATGCGGGGTATCATATCAAAGGGGACGTCGAGTACATTACATATCCGGTGTTTGTTTCCTGTTTCAAGGACCCTCAAAGGAATAAATCGAGCTTAAATGGAAAATTTCCGAGTTTCCCGTGTATTTTTCCAAAGCCATAACTACGAGAATAATTAAAGTTGCCCCTACTTTTATCACTTTTCAGAATCTATAATAGCTGGAGATTCTACCATTAAATTTGCTAAGAAAAAATTTGATCGGAAAGCTCTGAAAAAGGACATAAAAGGACACTAATTTCACACCTTGATCGAACGTGGGCATGTGGGGTGTCATATCAAAGAGGACGTCGAGTGCATTGCATATCCGGTGATTGTTTCCTGTCTCAAGGACACTAAATGGAATAAGTCGGGCTTAAATGGAAAAGTACGGCTTTAGAAAGATACAGATACGGGAAACACAAAAATTTTTAAGTTGAGCCCAATTTTGTCCTTTTAAGGTCATTGGAACAAGTAACAAATGCCGGATATGGAATTTACTTGACATCCTCTTTGATATAACACCCCACATGCCCACGTTCGACTAAGGTGTGCAATCAGTGTCCTTTTATGTCCTTTTTCAGAGCTTTCCGATCAATTCTTTTCTTAGCAAATTTAATGGGAGAATCTCCAGCTATTTTAGATTCTGAAAAGTGATAAAAGTAGGGACAACTTGAATTATTCTCGTAGTTATGGCTTTGGAAAGATACACGGGAACCTCGAAAATTTTCCATTTAAGCTCGATTTATTCCTTTAAGGGTCCTTGAAACTAGCAACAAACACCGTATATGTAATGTACTCGACGTCCCCTTTGATATGATACCCCGCATGCCAACGTCGGGTCAAGGATTAAAGAGTATCCTTTTTTGTCCTTTTTGGGACCTTTGCGATCAAAATTTTTTTTAGCAAAATCAGTTGTAGATTTCTGGGAGCCCACTGATTCAAAAACAACAAAAATTAGCCAAAAATTAGCCTTACACTATTTTTTTCTATTTGAAATGCTAATATGACTGCACTATTAAGTCAACAGTCGCAATCTACACCGGAATCAGCTGTAAACAAACCGGCAATTTGCTTTCTATCTTTACTTGCATATTGCGGCTTTCTCAGAATTCGCGGAAGATATCTGGAAATGAGAAAGAAGAGTCGCATACCAGTACGGGGGGAATCTACGAGTACTGTTCATGCCGTCATCAAAGCGGGGCATCTGTACTCTGCGATTTGTATGAATGAATCATTCAGCGCCGGGGCTCATTAGAATTTCTTCGTCATCGAACCGGGGCAGATGCTAATTTTTTCTGGTGATGACTTCATTAATTTTCCCGGAAGTAAAAGATGAGTGTATGTAGGTGAGTGTAGGTCATGATCACATGTATGAGATGGTCGATCGTCGACAATTGAATTCAATTAGGTCACGATATGACGTAATCGATTCCACGTGATTGAGATTCGAGTGAGAGCCTCTGCAGCATGTTGCAAGTATTAGTTGCAAGAGAAATGCGTCCGATGCATCAACGCGAGTATGTTGGAATATGAAGATTTTATCCCTTCAATGCCAAAGTTCAACTTGCATTATAATGGCTACATTCAGCGAAGGAAATTTACTGGAAAAAGGCTGGAAATGCTACAAGAATTACCCGCCCGAACCATTTCTCCGCTGAAAAGCCCTCATGCGGAATGAGAATCTAATTGGAAGAGAAGAGCACTTTTTATCTGCATTTTCCGTTCGCTGAAAGCAGCCAATGATAACGTAACTACAAGATATGTAGTACCATTAATTATTCCAAATCAAATCAAATACATAGAAAAATAGTGTAAGGTTAATTTTCGCTGTTTTGGAATCAGTAGGGTTCCAGGAGCCTGAGACCATGGGCGTAGCCAGGGGAGGGGAGGGGGCAGGGACGGTCGTCCTTTTTTTGTCTCTCTTTAATCGCAATATTTTTGAGCATTATTACATGTTTTAAAGTAATCCCAAGCAGCATTTTAAGTAACAAAAACCTTAGCTTTTGGTTTCGGTACTTTACGAAGTTGTGGCTACTTTTTTGGTACCTAAATTGCTTCTTAGTACCAAATCCTGTAAAGTATTTCGTGGAACGTTGCGGCGTGGGAGCATTTGCAACTGCTTGGTGACAACTTTTGCGGGAACTTCTTTGTGGTCCCAACCACGTAATTTGACACAACTTGTGACTTCACGAATATGTGGGTGTGGGCACTACATGGTATAAATAAGATAGTGATTCAGAGGCGGCTCGCCAGGTGGGCCCGGCCCACCCAAATATTATTTATTAAACATACCACTAAATATATTCCAAAACACATACCTTTATTTAAAGCACACACTGATCAAAAATCAATCAGGGTGCTTCATTCATTCTAAATTGCTAATAAATCCCATAAAAAAACGTTCCATGGCTTTTATCCTTTTCTTGTTATCATGATCCAATGTTTTTCTATCTCACCCAAGGTCGTCGTCTTGGTTCTACTAACGCCATCTAGACGGCAGTGGTTATACGCAAAATCCATTGACTTTTAAAGCTTCAAGTTGCATGAAATTGGGGACACTGACTGCAAGTGACCGCCCGTTTGCATGCTATTTGTTGGATGCAAGGGAAATTGTTGGTGGGATTTGAGACAAATAAATGCCACATTGAACCGCCTCTTAGGCGAACACAGTCGAACTCAGTGGCGGATTTATCAGTAGGCTGAGTAGGCTTGAGCCTAGGGCGGCAGATTTCAGGGGGGCGGCAAATTCCGGGAAAATATTTTTAGGTTGTTCACATTGCCGTGGAAGACTGTAGGATGTAGCGCTTATCGTCATTATACGGTTTGGAAACATGAAAAGGCATTTGTCGCCATTGTCGAAGAGCGTCAAACACTGAAGAGCGTCAAATATTGAAGGCCATTTAAGCTTAAAATCGAAACCAAGATCCTTTCTTTTTTCATGCCTTATTGCTATGCCCAACCTTTAAACAACATTAGCTGCTTTGGCTTTTTTTCAGTTCGGCATATCAGAAATCGCAATAAATGATGATAATAAATCCAGAAATGGAAAATACTAAAAAAAGTTATTCTGATAAGCATTCATTAGCTTTCATCCGAAAGATTATTTTCCTCATCTTGTAACTAAGACGATCGAGTTTCAGAGGAGTTTTAAGCATGAAAACGGCATCAGCATCAATCCAGCCTAATCTCTTAGGGCAGGAGTACACATTTTTAGAAATTTAGTTTAAATTGCTCTAAATTTGTAACTTGGATGTGACTTTCATATTTAAAGCCGGAAATATGACACTGAACTCAAATTTTAAAGTTATTATATTCCTATTGATGGTGTTTTTTTTTAACAAATTTACTATCGATTCTGCCAATTTTCCCTAACCAATACGGGACACACATTCGCCACCGCACATAATATAAGACAAATCAAATTGTTTTATTTTTTTTATTATAAGATATTCCTCTAAGACAGCTCCAAATTTTTTTAAGTTCAAACTCCCTGGTAAAGTCTTCTGAGCCTGGATCCCCCGAGAAAATTTTGTCCAAAAACCAAAAATATGTGTTTTTTTTGTTGTCAGTTCGGCCATAACCATGGCTTCAGTCATTCCCCGAGAAACATAATTGCCATTACTGTAGCGACCACGATCCGCAACTGTTCTACAAGGATCATTGTATCCAAAAAGACTATAGCTGGTTGGTGCGGTTTATATAAGAAGCGCGAGCTTAGGCAATTTCAATTTCAATCAGCCACATCAAGTGATTTTTTATTTCGGCCTAAAATATTCTTAGCGGTGTTCATTGAACAGATTTGGTTACAGCTTTTTTATCAAAGAATATAAAATGTTTGGCCGATGTATGGCAACAACGGATTACCTCCGGGTGATTTCGAAAGATTTTTTATTCAAAATAGTGGTCTAGACACAAACCATAATTCATAAACGGCATCTATATTTGAGCCTCCCACAGTTTGGTATTCAACGCTTTAAACCGATTCTCCAAGCAGACAATTTTTGCATAAACTTTACACTGTGATAAATACTAAAGAATGCTTAGGACACACGAGGCGGAAAGCTCGAAGATGACACGTATTTAAATACAAAGTGTAAACTGAAAATAATTGCAGGTGAATAAAGCATAATTCTATCCGAATATTCACTATCGACAAAAAGTAGGGTTTCAGTAGGGGCGGCAATTTGTGAATAGCCTACTGGCGGCAAATTGGTAAATCCGCCACTGGTCGAACTTATAGAGTGCGAGTTTTATTTGCGAGAAAAACGAGAATGTCATCTCGTACATTCTCTTTTTTCTCGAATACAAAACTCAAACTCTGATGATTTTCGAATTAATAATAGAGAGAGGCGTGTTAGATCGCACTTTTTTTAGGTTAGAAAATGAAAATAAATACATAGCTATTTTTTCATTAATAGGAAAAAAAATGCAATTATTATGGCATTATGGGGTTAAATTGTGGATGAACTTTTTCCTTGCTAAAAATTTGGAAAGGAATATTTTATGGCACTTACCCCATTTTTTAAAATAATGAGTTCGATGATTTGTATTTCAATTTTAGCCGCTGTTTTCGGTTAAATTAAATTGAATAGCATTGTTTAGCCCTTTTTTAATTATTTTGGCGCCGAAGCATTTTGTATTGTCGTGCACGGATTTCATTTTTGAATAATTTGCAAGAAATCAGATTATAGTGTCGTGAATAATTGGTTTTTAAATTTGAGGGTTTGGTTTTTAGCCTCTTTTTTTGTGCATTTCCAAAATATTGTGCCTAGTGCACGAACGGGGAACTTTTGTTAAATACATATTTGTTTAAGCATTTCCTGAAGTGAAAATACATTGTAGTGTCGTGCATGACCGTTTATCCTTTGAATTTGTGTTTTGTAGGTTTTTAACTACTATATGTATATAATAATAATAATACACTGAAAGAAAAAGGTGCCCGGAAACAATGAAATTGTTCATTAAAGTAATGAATATTTACACCGATATCCCACCGAAGACGGACTTCATCATTCCAATGAATCTGATTTTATCAAAACAACGAACAAAAATTTCATTAAAATTATGAACAAATTCATAAAATTAACAACTTGTTCATTGCTATAATTACTGAGTTCATCAATAAAAAAAAAAACTGGTGCAGGCCGGTATCCAGCTTCATAAGTGTTGACGACATTTATTTTACCTTTGCTCTGAATAGTCATAAAAAAATACCTACCTACCTACAGTGGGAATCGATCCCGGGACCCTATGATTTGAAGACATGCGCCCTACCCAACTACACCATACAGACTATACGTTACGAAGGTTTATAAAATACACTTAAAGCGATAATGACATCGTTCATAGTAGTAAATATTACTATGAAAGATTATCATTTAATTAATGAACAATAACATCAAATTTACTTACTATCGGGGATAATGTAAGAAGTTCATTGTGTTCGTGATCGCTTTACATTAAGTTAAAATTTTGTTTTCGTTATACTAGTTCATTAATATTATGATGATTTTTTTTCAGTGTATATAGGGTTTTCCAACAAGGGCGGTTAGATATTGAAATGGATTAAAACAAGCTATGTGTGGGGTATAAACGATTCTTTTATTTTATTTGAAAGATGCATATAGCATTGTGTAGGTAAGGAATTTAACATCATTCAAATGTCCGCCGTGGCTTGTCACGGTGGCAGGGATCCGAGTGACTCTGCTGCATAGATCCTGCTGAATTTCAGCGAATAGTTGATTGATATTGATTGCGACCTATACTCCAATCAATATAGACGAAATAATAGGGGTTAGCGTGCAAAAATTAGGGATGTCTCATATTTTTGATATGTTATAAAGACAGGTGGGGTAAGTTATAATCCAAGTTTGCGTCACTTTCCCCCCGCCGCTATTTTGAAAAAAAAAACATCTAAAATCGGCCCTTTCATCAGTTTTTGGCCTGTAACTTTTTTACAGTCCATTTGAGCACAAAGTCTGCCGAGACAATTTTGCAGAGGACAAAATTTCCTACAAACTTAATCTCATGTTGTACTCCACAATCAAAAATAACAGAGTTATAGCGCCAAGAAAATGGAGGAAATCTCAAAAATCATGCTAATTTAAAATTCACAAAAACGCATAGTATACCAATAACTCATAGCCTTGTCTGCATTTTTGTATAGAGTTCTCCAAGTAGCCTTTTTTGTTTATATTAGTTTTACTGTCATTTGGAAGTTTTTACAATGTTCACTGTCCTTCTTGTTTTTAATGGTGTTATTTATTAATTATTTATTTAGGTGCAAACTTATCCTTATATTGATTTAAATATGTTTTTTTAATTAGTCATGTTTTCCATAGATATTAAGACCCTGATGATGGGCAGCCGCCCGAAATATATTGACCATTTTATGTAAAACAGTGACTTTACTTATTTTTTCGTGGATCAAAAAAGGAGGCAACACAACACATCAAGCTAAATTCTCAAAGTATGGACTGGGAAGGAGTTATATACCGCAAACTGATAAAAGAGCCGATTTTAACTGGTTTTTTCAAGATAGCGGCGGGAGCACAGGGGGGAAAGTGACGCAAACTTGGATTTTAACTTACCCCACCTGTCTTTATAACATACCAAAAATTTGAGTCATCTCAAATTTTTGCAAGGTAAAATCTCCCCGTTGATTGGGGTATTAAGGAAACCCCACAGAAAAGATTTAAAGGGGTCAAACCACATGATCTTGGGAGCCAATTCCCGTAAAATAGGCGTAAGCTTTGTTTTACCGAAAACTTAGAATTTTGATAATAAAGTTTTGTCACTTGAACGCGCTTCTCAACCGTATAACTTGCCATGAGTAAACAACAGAAATCAGTAAAGTGATCAATTCTCATCCCCATGGCACAAATGCTCTAGACCTCTCCGTTGGTTCTTGCTGGACAGTGCATAACTATTTGTTATAAGGCTGATTTTTATCATTTTTTTAAATTTAATATTTTGTTAGTCTAATGAAATGCCTAAAATTGTTTACAATTTAAAAATTCATGCAAATTGGTATGCAGATACTGGCATAGAGCACAAATGAAATCAACTCCAACTATTTTTTATGCGTATTTTTAATTGTAGTTTGCAAGATAATTTAGGACGCAAATGTATTAATTTGTACAATGGTATGCAGTAGTATTTCGAGATATATATTTCGAACAATATTTGAGCTCATTTTTTTTACTGTTTTTAGCCGGAATCGGTATGGGGGAGTAGGTGTGAATAATTTTCTTAGTGGCCCACCCAGATTCGCACAGCACGAGCCGCCATGCCACTGGTAAATTTACATTTTTTCCAGTGCAAATTTGCTTATTTCTGATTTAAATTTACATAAGTATAAGAGTAAGTTTACTTATTTATGTGTGCAAATTTACTTATTACCGTTTCTAGATTTACACCAATTTTGGAGTAAATATTCACACCATAAAGCGTAAAACTACTCTCGTTCATATCGTGGTGTAAATTTACTACTATAATAGAAGGAAAAAAAGTTTCCTCCTATTATTGGAGTAAATTTTTTTCGAGTGTACATTGCAGTGGCATTTACGTTTTCGGTACTAAAAATGCTAGTTGCTTACAACAATGTGAGTGTATATATAAAATTGCAGCACTTATCTTTCAGATTCTGTGTAAAATTTACGACGAAATATGTAAATTCAACCGCTGGACTAAAATGACATATCTTTTGTGTAAAACTTAAATAATGTAATTTTACATTAACATGAAGATCGTATTTTTACATTTTTACAAAACATTTTGTTGGAAAATACACCGATTATGATGATTAGAATTTTACACCAAAATTAATAAAAATCCTGAGTAACGACGTATTTTTCACGAGATTGTATTTAAAATCGCACCAATTATGATGTTCTTTTGAAGTTTACACCAAAATAATTGGAAAACATGATTAACTAAGTTTTCCGTATAGTTTTCATATCACATTTGGTGTTTCGCTGTCTAGTGGTGCAGACATATTTTATGGGCGCCACAAATCCTCCGATCGAGTGAAGAGATTTTTGGATTGCGAGATAAACTGGAAGGTGTATGTGACCAACCAAATCAATTTTTTTATACACTCGAAAAAATTTAACTCCAATAATAAGAGGAAACTTTTTTCCTTCTGTTATAGTAGTAAATTTACACTACGATATGAACGAGAGTAATTTTACGCTTTACGGTGTAAATATTTACTACAAAATTGGTGTAAATCTGCAAACAGTAAAAATGAAAATTTACACCGGCAAATATGTAAATTTACATTCGGGTTTATGAAATTAATTAATAATATTTACGGCAGCCGGTTTTTCGATGTAAATCGTCCTGGAGCTACCAGTTATTCCAACGGCCAAGAACTGCCACACCCCCTCCGGCTCAAGAGCAAAAAAGCGCTACAACAACAACAATAATACGATGCTCACACGAACGCACTTCGGACGGAACAGACTAACTGCACACAAAACAAGTCACTTGTGAAATACAGGAAAATGCATTAATCCACAAAAGTATTGTAACACACTCAGTTTTACACAGATGCAGGTGTAATTTTTTACACCAAAATCGTAATCTGAAAATGTAAAGTTGCACAAAAATAAAGTAGAGACACATCTTCACACCAAATGTGGTGTAAAATTACACCAAAATAGAGTAATATTAAAAAATGTGTGTAATATTACACTATTTTGAGGGTTTACTAGAAATGTTGTTTAAAAATAAACGTTTACTGTAATTTTGCGAGAAAAAAGGTGTAAAATTAAACGAGTTTTCGATGTAAAATTCAACCTTGTTTTTACAGTGATAGGACGTGTGGAACGTATTGCCATGTAATTTTTCGTGCAATCTTTCATGACAATCATGAATGTTTTCAGTTGCAGATTTTTTTTTACATAATCCGGTGGTCATTCTTCATGCTGTGGTTGTGGCGGTCTATCTCCATCGAAAGTAGCAATGGATGTCCATCTTCCATGGCCATAAAATAGATAATTTTTGCTGTGTCGTGTTGTGTGGATCGTGAGACTAATTTCAGATTGCGCGAGAAATTGCATAGTGTGTTTGCTGTACGGGCGTAAGTTCAGTCAACTAAATGGGGTGCCGAAAATATTGTAATTTTCTTCTGTGCAAAAAATACACAAAAAACTGTAGTTCTTATCAAAATTGAGAGTACTAGGGGGCTTCGCCCCCTGCTCGCTACGCTCGTCAACCCCTGCCCCCCCCCCCGCTCCTGCACGGCCCCGGCCCCTGCCCCGGCCCCTGCCCTGCCACAGCCATGAGCTGACGTGCTCGCGCTGCGCGCTCGCAGCACTGACTGACTGCTTTTCGTTCTTGCATGCTATACTTATCGACATTCGGGATTCATCGTAGCCAATCAGAACATTCATCAGATTTTGCCATTTCCGAAGTTAGCATTTTTATATATAGAAGGAAAATTCTTCTTCAAGTGTGGAAAATTACAACATAATGATGTAAAGACAAAGTTCAAAATTAAATGCGGATCTTAGTCACAAGCTAGTGGAAAACTTGAGAAACAACGGGGAGTAGTTTCAGTTGTGCTAACCGGAGAGACCCTACAATCAGTCTTTGTCCAGTGACCAGCCTTGGTTCATAATAAAATTCTGATAATAATAATCTAATGATTACCTACGTGATAATACTTGTGAAAGAAGAAGAAGCACCTTTTAAACAGCAGAAACATCTTGCTATCGTCCATGTAATTGTAATGTAATGTTGTATCCCTTGCTCTTGCTCACTGTTAATTAGGTAGCTTTGTATGCCGGGCTCGGAATTCAGACATTTGTGCTATTGAAGTTGCGGTCCGTAACCTGATTTCTCATCACCCAATTTCGAAGGCGGTCGAAAGTCCATAACCCATGTATGTAGGATCGCCACTAGTTTCAAATCATAACTTTATTGTAAGTCCGTTCGACCATTAAAAAAAACAAGCTACCATCCTGAGCGAAATAATTGTAGCACGGGAACGGGCTTATCGTGACTTCAAGAGTGCCAACGACAGCGATAGTTTCATATCTCCGTTCTCCATTTATTGCGAATATCTGGTAGCAAATACAATATCTAACAGTTAAACCAAATATAAAAATTAATATGTGTATTTAATTCTTGAGAAAATTGGTAATTATTGAATTACCGTATGACCAAAAATTGCAAAATAGATTTGACCACAGATTTGTTTTATTATTACACTAAGCAAGGTCATATGTTTGATCATTTATTTTGCTATTACACTAGTGGGACAAACTTTTAGCGTCATTGGCCAAACTTTATTTGATAGTGTAATACCTCCTTAAGGCATTAACATATCTATTAGAAATCAATAAGCTAGAAAAAATTATGAAAGAGAGAAATAATCGTAAACTATGCTCTAATAAAAAAAAGTCGTTGGAAGAAGTTTGAGAAAATTAAAACAAAATTATTTGTTTCAGAGTTAAATCACAAAAAATTGTCAAATTATGTCATGTACAATAGGAGATATGAACAAATTTTTCAAAAAATCCCTGAATCATCAAAACAAAATACCCACGACATGTTCCGCAATTCGCAAGCATGCTAACTGTTCTAAAAATTCCGGTCTCACTCGACCTTGAATCCGCGAAAAATGCAAATCTCAAATCGGTTTTATCGCAAATCACATTTTCCACTGCGCTAACAATAAATCTCTTGTGATCACGTTTCTGCAGTCAACAATAGCAGCAACATGAACATATCCAATAAACGAAGCCTTTTGCTCTACTCGCAACATCGTAAGTTGCTCGCGCACTCTTTGAGTAACCGATTCGCAACGCAAGTCGCAAGCCCCCCAAAACGCTGACGACAATTACCCCTCCAATTCTCACGTCTCTCATATACGGTAAACGCGATACGATTACACCATGCGCTTACGTCGTCGTCGTTTGTATTGCTCCCGCCATAGAATTTGTTTTTCATTTCATGAATGAAATTTTTCGCGAAAGCCCAGTATGAATCATCATCATCGCATATTTGCCAGAGCGCCAGCAAAGCGCACCGAAGCACCGTATCTTATTGGAGCGGCAGATGATCAGTTGAAATTTTGCGGTACTGAGTGTCGGCTGCTTGTGCAATTTTATCTCACTGCGTGTATGTAACGATCGAAAGGATAATTTCGCGGGAGTCGGATTCTAGTGTCGCGTGTGAGGACTCGTAACGAATAATTTTTAAATTGTAAAATTAATTTAATTGAATAAAGTGCATCGTAATTGATTGTGTACTGAACAGGATATGTGTTTTATGAATTAGAATCCTACAGGATAATTTCATAATGAGTGATCCTAGTGAGAAGTTTTTATGCAGTTTAAATCCTAGTACCTGTTGGTTAGTTTAAGTGTGTACAAATACCCATATACCTGCTAATCTCAAATGTGGCTGTGACGTTTATGTTTGATAAGTTTGAAATGAATTGAATTTCTTAACCCACACGAAAACTTATTACTCATCGGTTTCTACCGAAAAATACAAATTTTCACAGAATATAATTTTCCCTCTCCTGTAGTGATTGTTCCTATTTTTAGTGAATGACTTTTATTAAAAATTTACGCTCAATGCCCCCTCACAAGTCAAGTTCAGTTCCAGGAAAAAAGCTATATAAAAAGTGAATCATACAAATTTTGCTATTTTTTCCGTTCACATTTCGGTTAATCGGGCCCCCCCGATGGTGTATTGTGTGTGAAATTTATGAATTAAACGATAGTCGTAGAGTTGAGTCAAGCTTATCGCTATGCAACATCACCATGATCATCGTTAAGTTGCTTGCAACAGAGTGCATAGTGAGTGCGGAGGGTGGTTCAAGGATGCAAATAGAAATTCCATCGTAACTCACCTGTCTTAGCCGCGTGTCATCGTTCGGGAAAAACCCCAATCGCTTTTGGTGCTATGCACTAGCAATAATAGTCCTTGAAACTATTGACGTGCAATACTCTTGCAAATATCAGTTAAATAGACGACCAAGACCAAAAATACTTACATACATACTCGTAACCGTCTTCATCGTACAATGTGACGCGACAGTGTGATCGTTTCTTTACGCAACGTGCGCAAGCAGTTGATGGTCGTCCGCCTGCTTTGCCATCTTTTGTGGTTTTTCTGAGAAAACTGTTTCTGGTTTTGGCGATCGCGTTCGTGATTCAGAAATAATAAAATAAAAATAAAAACTAAATTGTGTGATCAGAAGTGCAGACAAACTATAAAGTAGTGAATAATTGTTTTGTGCAGTATTTGATTTTATTTTAACGTAAAGTTTGTTTTTTGAAACAAGTCAGTTAATGACAATTTTTCTAATTTTATATTACTAAAGCATGACGCTAATTTTTAAATGTGATATCAAATAGTATTGTACTTAATGATTTGTAGTGCGAATCTTTCACAAATGCTTAATAAACTCCCAACCTATTGGTATGATTGGGAGTTCGAGGAGGCGGCAAAAGAAAGTGATGGCAAAATGGAAGAAACGGACCAAGAGAGTACGGTCGCATCGGACGATGTTGCGGCCGACCGTGAAGTTCAAGATGTCCTTAGAACTAATAGTAGAAATAGTGGAACGAGTGCTAAAAAGCCGAACGACAACGACGGTGATGAGAAGGAAGAGGAGAGCAATGAAGTGGTTATGGTTCCGTCGGATCCGAACGAGTGGACAGCGGATCATATCGAAAAATGGGTGAAGTGGATAACGAAAAAATTTCAAATTGATCCCGAACCGGATTTATCCCGATTTCCGACAACAGGACAAGAATTATGTGGACTATCGCGAGCGGATTTTTGGGTGTGTGCAGGATCGGCAAAAGGAGGTTACTATTTGGCGAAACATTTTGCTCACTGGTTGTACAGTGGGACAGGACGTGCGACAAGTCCTTTCTTACAGGACACTGAACCAAGTGAGTTACTATTTAGGTTGATTTTACCTTTAAAAATTATGAGGTGGGTGAGTGTATAGGTTTTTTAATTTTTGAAGACATTTTTGTGTTGCGTCCCGTCGGTCTACAATACATAAGTACACGCAGCTTAACGCCGTCGGCTTTTTTACGAAACATTTGATACTCGGCGAATTTCAGTACAGACGTTGGCGCGTATATATGTAGGTATTTAGACAAAATTGAATTTTAATTATTATCGGTGTTAATTACGATTGAATGAAGCGAATAACGACACATATTATGATCAACGGAAAATTAATTAAATAATAGGGTTAGCATTTTTCATGTCCCTTTTTGGACTCTCTTATGGTGAGCTGGAGAAGTGTCCGGGCCAGTTCTGTTTTGGCATAAGTATTTGGACAGAATTTTCTGCAATGCCGAAAACTTTATTTGATTATTTTCTGAGCTGATCGTTTCATATTTAAGGATGAATTTCTCACCAGTGGTACAAAACAAGAGCTAAAAATTGGGAATTAGCAGTTTGGTTCTAGCCTCGGCACAAGGATAACGCTCCTGTGAAGGATTACGACTCCGCTGGTGAAAATAGTTTCAGATGGTTCGCTGAACAGTTACTTATCAATCATGAAAATTTATACTTATAATATAATATCATTCGAAGATACAGATATGGTGCTTTTTGTTTTTTTAAAATATCCGCGAAACTCGTCGGTTTCAATTGAAAAAAATGGAAATTTTAGGATTCAAATTGTTAATTTATTATAAATTCGAAATAATGCATTAAAACTTTGAATAATGAAAACGCATAATTAATTCGCAATTTAGGCACAGTTCCTTTACATGTGTAAATCTTTGTAAAGATATCATCTTTATAAAATAGCATATAAAAATCTAAAAAAGTAGTAGTGCTATGTTGAGTAAAGAACGAAACTATTAACAACAAATTAAAAATTGCCCAGCTACGCTATACGCTAAAAGTTGTCAAGCTGCAATTCCTTTTTACATTCGCAACATCAAACTTTTATCGTCGTAAGTAGCATAGCAGGACAAATGTTGTGGGTAGTTTCTTGACTCAAAACAGCACAGAATACCAAACATGTATAACAGTTACAGCATTAGAAACAGCCAAAAGCTTCGCGAAGCTCGAAATTTACTTTATTCTCTTGGGGCTGTTTTAATTTTGCGATTAAATGAACGTCAGAGCTGATTAAATCAAACCAATTCTCAGAAATAACCATAGACGAGAATGAGACAAAGATGTAACCATATACTTAGAGCAGGTATTAATAGAAGGAGAGGGCGAAAGTCACGAATTCCATACAAAGTGACAGCTAAAAAATGTGCCGAGAATCTAATACATGGGAGAGCAAGCATCTAACAGTAAAGTAGTAATTGTGTCAAAAATTCGTGTGCGTTTGGTTGAATTCTTCTTCTTCTTCATTCTCTTTAATAGTGGGTTGTTAAAGCATGGAACTTTGTTCCGCACACTTTTTAAGTGACATTTCCTCTCCTTGTGTTAATACCTGCTCTAAGACCATATATGTATTATTTCGAGAGAATAGTTGGTCATTACTGAGTGGTTAGCCGCGATGGTTTTTTTTACGCCCCAACCAAAACTTACACGAGGGCAAACAACTTCACTACCCTCAATGGGTGTTGTCTTCCACGTTTATTTTCTTATAGACGATAGCGAAAAATGTTACCTACTTATCGCTTAACAAAAGGACCCAAGTTAATCACAGCAAAGCCATGCCTTTTAACACTATAGATCACTATAGATAGTTCTGGTGGGAACGTCGGTTAGGAAATACAGCTAGCGAAGTTTGCTAAGCGCTAGAAATGTTAAAGAAGGGATTACAAAAAGAGCGATTTTTAGAATAGTTTTACAATTTTTTGTCTTTGAACGCAATATGCTCTATACACAATGCAGTGGCGTGCACAGCCATTTTGTGAAGGGTATGCAAAATTAAAACCGAAGAAAAGATGATAAATACGAGTATAAACGCTTTTTGATATGTCGAAATAAAAAGGAAGGTTAGTGTTTCCTAAGTAATTGAGTAATCTCAGGATAATTAAAAATGAGGAAAAACCGCCTAATTTATTTCAGAAAGCACTAAAAAAGTATAATAAAAAAACTTTGTAACGTTAACAAAACAGTGCTTGAAAATTATTTAAATCAATCAAACAAATACAAACATTCGCATTGTAAGATTTATTGATTTTCTCAAATGTGAAAACTGTAGGCATACAAACCTTCTTTTGTAATATGTACATAACACAGTGTGACTAACAAAATGCATACATAGCTATGCAACCAACCCCGTACAAAAATGTGCATTATAATTTGTTTCTGATTAGTAAAATACATTCTCTTTCAAAAAATAATAAATACCTGTTTCAACATTGTTTAAATATTAAAAAACAAACAAAGGAAACATTTTGTCAAAACTGAACGACACATTTTGGGACCTACTGTTTATTTCCGCTTTGGTTCCCTTTGCTCAAATCTTATCACGACATTTTTCGCCGCTTGTGCTATAGTCATCGTTCGTCCGTCAACTTTATTCGCCAACGCCAAGGCAGGCGTGCTTCTCTTCACCATAATAAACCTGCAACATTGTTGCAGTTGAAATTTTTCAATTCGTATGGAGATTACAAGCACGGCGAAATGGTGCTTATCGAGCATACTCGAGTGTCGGCGAAAAAACGAGGTCAGTGGAACCTACACTATTTATATAAAGATGGCGCTGGTACATTTATTGAGGAAAGAATTAACAGTGAAATCAGTAATTATTTTCATGAACTTGTTTGAAGAAAATGTTTTTAAATGAAAGGGTATGCACTGCTTATTTGCATATATGGAGTGCACGCCACTGACACAATTATTTTTCTCATACCGTTTTATTCCTTTTCCGTATGTCCCGCATTAGCTTCTAAAATAGTTGGTCGCCTTACTATAGGTACCCTAAACCTGTATTACGTGAACAATAGCTTTCGCTGGCAGTTAGCACTATACATATATCACAGTCTTGTTTTATACCCCCAATTCTCTACCCTTTAGATGCCACAGGCGTTTGAAGATTTTTGAAAAAATATTTTTCTTACACGACTTAAACCTCAATATATCCAAAACTGTACTAGATATGATAACGAAATAAGATGGCTTTTACAGCCAACAAATTTACCTATAAAATTAAACTAACCGCACTAAAATCTGATAAGTGGTTTGGTTTTGACAGAACCTCAAAGTCAAATTTGTGAGATTTGACTCGAAAACAATTTTTTTTTTCATCTAAATTTTCTCCAACTTCTACCAAACTGAGGTACTTGTACGATTCTTTTAAAATTTGGCACATAGTCTTACAATTATATGTTTTATACATCACTTTATTCTAGGCTCACTATTTCAAACAATTTTAATGCTTTAAATGCAAAAAACAAGGGTTATTTTTTTGCCAAAAATCGTGCACATATTGCAGAATATTAGGAGCTATTTGAATGAATTCGATCCAAAATTAACCCTAGTTTTCTGCACTTAAAGCTACAGTCAGACCGTGCTAGTACTAGCTACTAGTGCATGCATACAAGAAATCTCCACGGTGACGACGACGTCAACAACGAAACAGTGTCATATAACCCAGCAAGAAAGCTACTGGTTAAATTACTAATGTTTATCTAGTCAAAATCCGTTTAATTTTCTGGGTACCGTGCATAGGCCGTCGGGAAAAAATTGACCTATATACTTCACACAGCACTCGTACGTGAGAGTTCCCCTACAATGTTATATAGTGAAAAGGCAACAATCTTTGAGTTATTTCCAACCAAACTGTCCGGTATTTTTGCGTTAAATACCATAGATTTATTGGTTATTTTATCCACTTAATCACTCGGTAACCTTGTAAGTAATATACTAGTAATATTACCGGTATTTTCCGTGACATTTACTATAAAACTATCAGGTAAATTAGCTGGTAGTACTATAGTAAATATCATGGAAAATACCAGTAAAATTACTACTTCTTTAACCATTATTTTAATGCAAATTAGCGGCTATTAAGCTGGTAGTAATCCGCGTATTATAATGATATATTACCGATAAAATCTGACCAAAATACGATAGATTTATTGGTATTTTTATCCATTTAATTGCCCGGTAACATTGTAAATATTATACTGGTAATATTTCTGGTATTTTCCGTGATATTTACCATAAAACTACCAGGTAAATTAGCTGGTAGTCCTATGGCACAGATCATGGAAAATACTAGTAATATTACTACTACGTTAGCCACTATTTTAGATCAAATCAGCGGCTATAAAGTTGCTAGTAACCCTAGTATTGCAGCAGAGTAAACGAACGTCATTTTATGGGATTTTTGGTAATATTGTTGAGGACGGTGCCTTGATTATGACAAAAAAATTCTGACCCATAGGGGGACCGGGAGTTGGAAAAAGGGGGAAATGGGGGTAATTTTTCGGTTTTAGCGATTATTTCGAAAGCGGCGATAGTTACAAAAAAATGTTCTAAGAACGAAAAAAAACTACATCAAATTACCTTTAGGAAGTACCGTTTTTTGAAAAACTCTATGCTAGCTTGGAAAAAACCTCGCATATTAAAGTTCATTGGTTAACTCACGTTTTTGGGGAGCTATCGAGCATTTTCTCAAAGCATAACATTTTCAAATAAAGATCCGTCGTATTATTGCAAAGGTAATTTTATTCAGTTTATTCCGTTCTCAGTACATTTTTTTTTGTAGCTATCACCGTTTTCGAAATAATCGCTAAAACTTCACACTTTCACCAAGGATCGCTGAATACTGACGAAAAATTAAAATGTGTCCGTCTGTCTGAAGAAAAAAAGTACCGTTCTCTTGCTTTATACCGAGAAATGACATTGCACATGGAACAATTCCTGCTGCTTATAGATTTAAAGAAAAGTCCTCATATAAATTACCCACTGTTGTGTGGTAAAACATTGTTAATAAAATAGTAATATGACCTGGCATTTACTATAAATCTTACGAGTTAATTAAGTGGTTAAATAACTAGTAATTTTACTGGCTATTTTTCTTATTATTAAATAGTTATATTTATTGGATTTAACAGATAATATACCTCAATTTTAAGGGGTAAAAATAATATGACAAACTTACCGATATTTTATTGGGTATTTAACGTGCCACTGTTGTAAATTTTGGTGTAAACCGGGTGTAAATTTTATAAATAAAATAATATAACTCCTATCTATTCCAAAATTTGAATAAATTTTGACCCTCTTCAACTTATAATTTTAGTTTATTCGAAAATTATATTAATTATATCCGCTACAGAATAAAACTATTCAAATACCCTTTTCATATTATACATTTTACACCATTCGGGATAGAATAAATTTTTTTGAATGTTGTTATAACATAAAAGGGTAGAATCAATCCTACTATGTTATCAAATCTACACTATCAACGCAAGAAACCCATTCAACCTAGAAGTCTATTGATTTGTAGTCTGTCTGGTTCAGCGAGCAGCGCGCTTGGCTACAAATCACAGGATTGTGGATTCGAAGCCGACTGCACTCGTATTACATTTTTTATTTTTTCGAACGGTTTGTATAAATTTGCTTATCAATTTTATACTATTGAAGAGTAAAATTTTTACCCAGAATACTTATATTTTTAATATAGTTCACTTATACTTTTTATAAGGTCCGTTGGTGTAGATTTGATAAAGTTTTTATATGGAAATGTATGAATATATGTTTATATAAAAATTACACCAAAATTTTCAGCCGTGATGTTTATTTCCCATAAATACTTGATATTTTGGTTGAAATATACCTAATAATTATGAACTTTTTCACCAGGGGAAATAATGCTATGGGGAATATATAGGTTATTTATGGCCCAATCGTATACGTGCGTTAACTAGTCAATTACAGTGAGCCTTTTTTAGATATTTAACTAGTCATTTGACCAGGTTTGCTCTTGCAAACTCTGAAGGCGAAAGCAAAAAATATGTAAAGTATTTGTCTGTGTGAGTTTTCGCTGATAAAAGTTTGTATGTAGTAGTAGTTTCGGTTAGCGATTTCTTGCAGGGAAATGGGTGACTACGCGTTGTTACGACGTTCGTTACCGAGAGTGTGTGCAACTAGACGCGTGAATAGTCACCCTATCTACCTAGGAATTAGTTGTATGCGCGAAATTACCACGGTGACGACGCGACGTCGTAAACAATCAAAAAAGTGTTATGCAATTTTACTAGTAAGTAGTAAAATGTATTTAATAGTGGAATAGGACATGTTCAATTATTCTACTGGGAAGTGAATATACACTACAATTATTTCTCGGTGGATTTCGAATTAACGGCTCAACGGATCCACACGAAATTCAGTGGGAATGTGTATAATGGTAGGGTATTTGCTACGAATACCTTTGAAGAAGGAAAATGTTAAGAGGGTGTCCCAAAGGAGGTGCAAAAGTAGATCATTTTATTTGTCATCGGAAAAGGGTGTATATCGGCATGAAATTCAGTGTAAATTTGTAGAATGGTAGGCTATTTGCTACAAACACCTTTGAGATTACGAAATATCAACAGGGTGTCCTAAAAAAGGTGCAAAAGCTGATTATAATCGGGAATAAATTTTGTTTGAATGGTAACAGGGTGTCCGAGACGAGGTGCGAAAGTCGATTATTCTATTTGTCATCGGAAAAGGGTGTATCGGCTCGTATATCGACATGAAATTCAGTGTAAATTTGCAGAATGGTAGGCTATTTGCTACAAACACCTTTGAGCTTACGAAATATCAACAGGGTGTCCTAACAAAGGTGCAAAAGCTGATTATAATCGGCAATAAATTTAGTGTGAATATGTAAAATGATAGGGTATTTGCTACGAATACCTTTGAAGTAAGGAAATGTTATCAGGGTGTCCCAAAGGAGGTACAAAAGTAGATAATTTTATTTGTCATCGGAAAAAGGTGTACCGGCTCGTATATCGACATGAAATTCAGTGTAAATATGTAGAATGGTAGGATATTTGCTACATATACCTTTGAGATTGGGAATCGGAACAGAGGTTAGGAGGTAGGTTATTTGCTACAAATACCTTTGAGATTGGGAAATGCTAACAGGGTGTCCTAAACGAGGTGCAAAAGTAGATAATAATCGGCAATAAATTTAGTATGAATGTGTAGAATGGTAGGATATTTGCTACGAATACCTTTGTAGTCGGGAAATGTTGTCAGGGTCTCTCAAACGAGGTGCAAAAGTGGTTGTCATAATCAGCATACCCAACAAACAATAGCTAACAACACAATACAAAAATTCGAAAAACCTGCGGTTACAGAAAACATTCACAAAAGGTGACTGTTTGCTGTGCATTTTCGTCGAAGGGTCGCTACCCCTATTTTTGCTACAGTCTGTATCTGCGACTAGTCTCATTTTAGCATTTCAAATAGAAAAGATAGAGCAAGTCTTTTTCACATCCTCTGGCACTGTGGTTGTTTTAAATAGGAAACGAGTAATTAATATGCAATGTATTCCATCTCTTTTTATACGTCTTCTTCTTCTTTATATGCCAGTCACAATTATAAATAAATATGATAAACATGTTTTTTTTTTTACCAAAAACAGTTTTTAGACACCTGGCCCTCTACTGATTCCAAAACACTAAAAGTAGCCTGGCTCTGCCTTTTCTATTTGAAATGCTAAAATGACACTAGTCGCAGATACAGACTATAGAAAAAATAGTGGTAGCGACCCTTCGACGAAAATGCACAGCAAACAGTCACTTTTTGTGAATGTTTTCTGTAACCGCAGGTTTTTCGAATTTTTGTATTGTGTTGTTAGCTATTGTTTGTTGGGTATGCTGATTATGACAACCACTTTTGCACCTTGTTTGAGAGACCCTGATAACATTTCCCGACTACAAAGGTATTCGTAGCAAATATCCTACCATTCTACACATTCATACTAAATTTATTGCCGATTATTATCTACTTTTGCACCTCGTTTAGGACACCCTGTTAGCATTTCCCAATCTCAAAGGTATTTGTAGCAAATAACCTACCATTCGACATATTTACACTGAATTTCATGTCGATATACACCCTTTTCCGATTACAAATAAAATAATCTACTTTTGCACCTCGTTTAGGACACCCTGTTCCAATTCCAAATCTCAAAGGTATATGTAGCAAATATCCTACCATTCTACATATTTACACTGAATTTCATGTCGATATACGTGCCGATACACCCTTTTCCCATGACAAATAGAATAATCAACTTTCGCACCTCGTCTCGGACACCCTGTTACCATTTCGTAATCTCGAAAGCATTCGTAGCAAATACCCTACCATTCTACACATTCAAACAAAATTTATTCCCGATTATAATCAGCTTTTGCACCTTTTTTAGGACACCCTGTTGATATTTCGTAATCTTAAAAGTGTTTGTAGCAAATAGCCTACCATTCTACATATTTTACACTGAATTTCATGTCGATATACGTGCCGATACACCCTTTTCCGATGACAAATAAAATAATCGACTTTCGCACCTCGTCTCGGACACCCTGTTACCATTTCGTAATCTCGAAGGCATTCGTAGCAAATACCCTACCATTTTACACATTCACACTGAATTTCGTGTCGATCGGTTGAGCAGTTAATTCGAAATCCACCGAAAAATAATTTTAGCGTATATTCACTCGCTGGCTGGGTGCTAGTCGAATTGAACATGTCCTATTCCACTAGTATCTAGGAAATGTGTCTGTTGACTAGCTACTAGTCAAATTGCACAACAGTTTGTTGATTGTTTACGACGTCGTCACCGTAGTAATTTCACGTTTGCAACTAACTCCTGTATATAGGGTGACTAGTTGCGCGTCTAGTTGCATCACACTTTCGGTGACGACGTCGTAACAACGCATAGTCACCCATTTACATGACACTGTTTTCGTTGTTTATTACGTGTCGTCGCCTATGGTGATTTCTCGAATGCAACTTTACTAGTACTAGTAGCTCGCCAAATGTGACTGTGGCTTGTGGCATTAAAACTGTTAGAAATAATGGAGTAAGAATAAAATGATGAGAGATATGATCGGGAGACTAGGCACCAAGTTTTAAAAGAATCGCACAAGCACCTCCTCTTGGTAGAAGTTGAAGAAAATTGAGATGGGAAAAGAATTGTTTTTGGGTCAAATAACACAATTTGACTTTGAAGCTCCGTAAAAATAAAGGCACGAAAAAATTAGAATTGAGATTAGCGATTTTCATGGGTATTTTAAGTCACAAGCACTACAATAGGTACCTAATGAACGACGATTCATCGGGGTCTTCATTCTGATAATTGTTAGCTCCGAATCGGTCCTATAAGCGACAATCAGAGAAGAATCTGTTTCTGTAGACAAAAAATCTACCTATGTATGTACCGTTAAAAAAGATTTCATTTGATGACTAGGAACTTGTAAAGAAAAATTAATTTTGAAATTTTTCTAAGGTCTGATACAGTTTTTAAATATAGCATTTCCAAGTCAAGTAAGTAACACTCCGAGTGAAATAGATCAATTTCGGAAACGAAAAAATCCGAATCAACAAAATACGTTTCCGGATAAAATTTAAAAAAAATCCGGAACAACAAAATGAATTTCCGAACCGATTGAATGAAAGATTTGCTTCCTCAACGAGCGAGCAGCAGTATGCGCTTGGTGCAGCTCAGTATTGGTGGGGCTTGTACAACTCGTTTCCACTGTCCATCTAGATTTAGAAGGGGTATCGCATGCCTGCGGGGTAGCAACACGAGGATTAAAATATGGGTAATTAGCACGAATTGTATAGCTAAGTGCTAAGTGGACCCGGATGGCCACGGGTCCCGGCCAAACTAAACCCAAAGGAAAAAAAGACTGGAGGCGTTCGCAGGCGATTTGAAAATTGTAGGACGTTTCCCTTTGAAATCAAAATTTGCCCCTGTAATGGAGGGGCTTGTATCATAGCGCGACGGGGGGTATTAAATACAAGTCGTAGGTATGCCCGAATAACTTTTAGCCCGAGGGGAGCGAAGGGTATTCAAATTTCGGCCGCACCCGAAATTAGACTCGGTCTCGTTTTTATTAATTTCTAAGTAGACAACTGCGGATCAAAAACGGTTCGTTACAAAATAACCAATAAAAAATAATTTTTAAATCAAATAAATAAACATCCAAATCAGAAAAATAAACTTACAAAACAAATAAATACTTAAATACTCAATACAATTTAAAAGGAAACATAAATAAATTTACAAATGAAATAAATAGTAGTTTCGTATGAATAAAGCATTAAAAAAGAAGATGAATTTGATTATTTGATTATTAAATAATGCGTTTTATAATATGTTCATAGTGACCAAAAACATATAATTTGGGCTATTTTCATGTTTTCGTTGAAAACAGCCCCAAAACATTTCAATTCCCATACAAATTAACACATTGAAAATACCCTATTTTGCGTGTTTTCTATGAAACCTTGATTTTTTTCAAATGAAAACGTGTAAGCTGTAGATTTAGCCGCTGGATGATTTGATGCAAGAGTCCAAAGGTGAAAAATGAGCAGATTGTATAATGCAATAAATTTATTCGACTATCTTCTTTACAGAGCTGAGGAGGAAGTGACAGTGACATTCAATGACAACTAAAATGTATTAGAACAATGTAAATGTACTAGAGTATCAAAATGAATAATTGCTAGTGAATGAAAAGTGAATTCAATTATATTACATTTCTAACACTCCTCCTCAATTATTTATTTTTCAATAAGACCACATTTGGATCGAAGATCATGAAGTCGTCGTGCTGGCAATGGCTTAGTTAGCATATCTGCCAACATATCTTCGCTGGGGCAATAAGCGCATGAGATGTGTCCCTTGTCGATATGATCCTTGACGAAATAGATCTTTGTGTCAATGTACTTCGTTCTCGGTGAAAGTCGCTCCTCTTTGATAAACTTGAGACAGCTCTGATTATCCTCGTAAATTGTTGTAGGTTCAGTTGGTGGTTGATTGAATTCAGAGAGAAGACTCCTCAGCCAAATCGCCTCCTTGCATGCTTCCGAGAGGGCAACGAATTCCGCTTCTGAGGAAGATAAAGCAACACAGTTTTGTTTCTTGCAAGACCAACTCACCAGGAAACCATTGACGAAAAATACGTAACCGCTGTTTGATTTTCGATCATGACGGTCCTCAGCCCAATTCGCATCCGCGTATCCGATGATATCACAAATAGAATCAGTAGGTACAGATGCTAACTTCAAATTTGCGCTTCCCTTGAGATAACGTAAGATTCGTTTCAATTCGATGTAGTCTGCTTGGCAGGGATGACTAACCTTTTGTGCAAGGATACTAACGCTCGCCGAAATGTCGGGCCTTGAATTGACGGAAATATATAAAAGAGATCCAATTAGCTTCCGATATTTTTCGTTATCGATGAAAACGTCTTGTTGAACTGGATATTTTCCATAATCAGGACTCAATGGAACATTTGATGTCTTAGCGTTTGACATTTCGAAGTCGGCAATTAACTTTTGTATGTATGGTTTCTGGGAAAGACTAAATGATCCATTCTTGTCTCGTTCAATGTCCCATCCGAGATATTGCCTTATAGGCCCCAAATTGTGTACGCTGAATTTAGATGAAAACATTTGATGTATTTCCTCAATGTGTATGTTACTTTTACTAGCAACAATAATATCGTCAACATAGATTAACGCGTATGACCAATCTTGATTCGATTTTCTTCTATAAAGGCATGGATCGGCCATACTCTGTTCAAATTTCCCCGCTATTAAGACATTGTGCAATGTCTCGTTCCACGATCTCGCTGACTGCTTAAGTCCGTATATGCTCTTCTGAAGTAAACATACTTGCTCCTCCTTTCCATCCACAACGAAACCAGGCGGTTGATGCATGTAAATGGTTTTATCCAGTGATCCATTCAAAAATGCGGTTTTAGCTGCTGCAATTGACAATAGCACCCGGAATGTAGTTGACTTCACAACTGGAGCAAATATTTCGTCATAATCCTCTCCAAATTTCTGAGAATATCCTTGAGCAACGAGCCGGGCTTTAAAGCGTTGAATATTTCCTTCGGCGTTATACTTTAGCTTGTATACCCACTTACAACCGATCGCCTTGCGGTCGCTGGGTAAATCCACAAGTTTCCACACATCGTTACGGTGTAATGAATCGACTTCTTCCTTCATAGCCTCCAGCCATTTCTCCTTATAAATCGAACTCATAGCTTGATTAAATGTCTTCGGCTCACTCGTAACTTGTCCACATTCGACAAGGTGTACACCACACGGATATCTTGATGGTGGTACTCCCTTATTCTCCCGTTCCGAACGACGTAGACTGATGTTCTCGTCACGACTGACTTCATTTTCGGGCTTGACTCGCTCCTGCTTATCCCGAATTGGCGAACTGCTTGCATCCGTATCCTTCAAAAGTTCCGCTGTATCATTGAGTGCATCGCCTAACGCGTCCAGTGAAATTTGAGACTCTTCATTCCTGACGAATTTGACATCTCTGCTAATTATTACTTTATTTGTCGCCGGGTTGAAACAACGATAGCCTTTGGACTGTTGGTCGTACCCGACCAGTATCGCTGAAAATGCTTTTGGGTCCAACTTTTGCCTCTTCTGTGAATCCACATGTACAAAACACTTCGCTCCGAATTTCTCGAAATGTGAAATGTTCGGCTTCCTATTAAACCATCCTTCAAAAGGAGTCGTGCTAACTGCTCTCGTTGGTAAGCGATTTTGAATGTAATTGGCCATTACAACCGCTTCACCCCAGAAACTGTTTGGCAATCCGGCGTCAATCAACATACATCGCGCCATCTCAATCAAAGTCCGATTTTTACGCTCAGCCACGCCATTTTGCTGAGGTGTATGCGGAACCGAATATTCAGACTGTATACCATTGCTTTTCAAAAAATTCTTCACATTGGTTCCAATATATTCTCCTCCTCGATCCGACCTGATGAACTTCGGCTTACGACCAAACATGTTGAAACACATTTCCACGTAGTGTTGCAGTTTCTCAAAAACTTCCGCCTTATTTTGGAGCAAATATACAACGGTGTACCTCGTATGATCGTCGATAAACGTTAGAATGTAACCCTTCTTCGAATGCTGTGCACTAAATCCAATACTGCTTGTGAATGTTTATTGGATTCCTTTGGAAATTTAGCCCTCGTCAGCTTTCCTTGCGGACAAATCAAACAAGTCTCTGCAATCCCACAATCCGCAATGTGTACGCCTTCAACCATACCGTCCGTAACTAGCCGCTTGACAACTTCAATGTCGCGATGACCACAAACTGAGTGCCAATGATGATAACAATTTCTCGTATGACAAGTAGATACCGCGCAAACTCGATGCGACTGCTTTAATACATACAAATTGTCACATAATTCGCCAACAGCTATACAAATTTTGTTAAAATAGATCTCGCAAGAGCTTCGTTTGTTGAACTCAATACTACAGCCTTTCGACGCAAGCTTATTAACAGATATCAAACTGCCATTAATCGACGGCACCCACAAAACATCAGTCAAAGTGACTTTCTTTGGATTATTCGCTGAATCCACCGTATTAATGGTTACAGAACCTCTTCCTTTGACTTCCAACTGCTCTCCGTTTGCAACGCTGATGGTGGTTTTATAATCTGTATCGAGATTCACGAACGAATTTCTATCTGACGTAACATGACAAGTTGCCCCTGAGTCGACAATCCAACAACCGTCCAGAACTTTCGAGGTTATAAAAAGAAATTCACCTTCCTCGACTTTATTAGCTTTCGCAACATGTTTCGTACTACCGTGCCCATTCGAATCGTTCTGTTTCCGTAGCCACCTCTTATATTTCTCGCAGTCCCGCTTAAAATGTCCCACTTTGTTGCAGAAGAAACATGATTTCGCCTTACTACCAACAACCTTGATAGCCGATTCACCACTGCTTCCCGCGCTTTTGAACTGTCTTCGATGAAATTCGTCAATGAGTACAGACTGTACGTAATTACCGGTGAGATCTTCCGGAGGACGGGACTCAAGTGACATAACCAAATTGTCGTAACTTTCTGGAAGACTTCCAAGTAGTGTCGCAACTTTCCAGTCCTCGATTTTGTTCAACTGAGACGAATTTTTAATTTGATGAAATGCATCGTTGATGCGCGCAACATGCGCCTCCATGTCGCCACCCTCTTCGAGCTGCATTCCCATGACGTTTTTCAGAAGACGAACTTTCGTATTTGCCGATCCTTTTTCGTGGTATGCCTTCAAAGCGTTCCATGCCTCCTTCGCCGTAGTTTTGTCTCTTATGAGATTTGCCTGATCATCTTCGATATTCAATCCAATTGTAGCGTACGCGCTCGAGTCCATATTCTCCCATGCCGTAGTTGCTGGATTCGGGGGATCATCCACAACAGCGCGGTCAGTTTGAAGTGACGAAATATGTTGCAAATTATTATCGATGACTGTGATTTCGGATTGCAATAAGACGCAGTGGCGTAGATAAGGGGGGGATCAAGGGGATCAATCCCCCCCTTTCGGTCAACCATTTTTATTTTAACTTTTGGTACGTAAAATAATTAATGGTCTCGGCGATGACACGATCCAAGATAGAGCTGCCTGTAGAAATATGCTGAGAAATTATCGCCAAAACGGGCGATGTGCCTACACCGCAGGTCGAGCAATGCGAAACCGTGGAGCGGTATAAAGAACGAGGCAAGGAAGAAGAAGAAGAAGAAGAAGAAGAAGAAGAAGAAGAAGAAGAAGAAGAAGAAGAAGAAGAGTACGTAAAATAAAGCAAAAGTAAACTAATGCTGGAATTATTCAACGCGTGTAGTGTTCCATAAAACGCGAAACTGCAATAGAATGTTTAAATTCCTCAAATTTCAATTGTAAAATAGAAGCGTATCGATAGAATAGAAACACTACAGCACAGGGCTTTATGTTCATCTACTTTTTCACATTGGATCTGGAGTTTCGCATCAGCAAGCCCTACTGAAGTAATCTAGAAGTGCTGCTAGAAAAATTAAATGTATAAGCACTGATTGAAAATTTTTTGCCGGGAAATCTTAATGTTCGGTTTAAACATTTTATAATAATGTGGAAGGACTGCTCTTCCACAGAAGCGCAGTTTCAAATAGGGAAATATAGAGTACATAAGATTATAAAGATGTCTCCACCAGGTGTAAAGGAAAGCTAATGCGAATGAATAGAAAACGCTGCAAAACTGCCTCCAATTTAGGACTCTTGAAGCTATAACCAGGATTATTATTTTTTTACTAAATCTTCCACAAAAAAAAAAGTAAAAATTTCCAAAATTGAAAGATATATAGTTTTATGCAGGCAGTAATTCGAAAACAAATTAACAAACGGAACTCCGCAGTACCCTAGGGTTGCGTGAAGATCTCTCAGGGTTTTCGTGAAAATATCAAAAAAATGTAGAAAGAGCTTTTGACAAAAAAGCAACAATGCATACGAAATTTTTTTTGGAATGTTATAAAATTCCTTAGCTTAGTTTGCTACACTGTACCGGAAATCAATTTAACTGTAAAATATTTGACCAGCATCAGAGACTCAACCGATTTTATTTTACAACTTTCTACTATTTGAAATGGCAAAGGAAGCAGTGTGTACCAGAAAATAAAGCATGTCCACAGTCTTTGGGACGAGATTTTTGGGATTTAAATTAAGTTGCAAATTTGTGTTAATCAAAACTATTCTACGATTGCCTGTAAACGTATGTTTAGCACTCCAAAGTTTAAGTTCTACTCATATTTTTGGAATCCTTTTCAAACAATTGGCTGATAGCTCCCTAGCTTCGAAATTTGTAGCAAATATAGATATATTTGCTGCTACGGTGTCCTACAAGTTTGAAATTTTAGAAATATATACTCACGAATTTCTGAGTTATCGAAAAATTTCGATTTAAAAACATAAAAGCTGTACTTTATCCACATATACTTCCAATGAGCCCTCGTCTTCGCAATTTCCCTTTTCTGGGCTATATAATATATTTTAATCCCTGTTTTGAGGTGTTCCGGCAAAAAAAGCGGCGATGCTAGGTGTTCCGTGACTCCAAAAAGTTTGGGAACCAATGAACTAACCCAATATAAAACATTACCGAAAATTTGTACGAAGATTGGAATACTGTGGATTCACTCACTGCAGTAAAAAAGGCAAAATTATCTATGCAATATTTTCAGGACTCAGTTTTTTCGTATGGTAAAATTGCTTTCTATTTTGCAGCAAAACTTGCTAAACAAAACTGCTAATTTGAAGTGTATAAATACTGAAATTGTTATACCGAAAATCAAGATTTGATAACCGTAAAAGTGTAAGTAATCTTGCAAAATGATCCCCCTCCTCTCCGAAAAGCTATCTACGCCACTGATAAGACGTTTGACTTTTTTTCCGATTTTGACCTTGTTTCATAGCGAAATTTTAGTGGGTGTTCAGTACCCCAAAATATACGTACATATAAACAAAAACAACAAAAAAATGCATCTTTTACGATCAAAAATGTAAAACTCACTCTCAAAATGATTTAATAACGTGGTTCAAATGGCAAATTTTAATTATCATTTGTTGTAATACCGTTCGACGGATTTTTAATATTTATATCTCTTTCGGCGCGCAATTATGCGCTTTATAAGCTTTTCGCATAAATGAGCCCTTTTTGAGTTAGAAGCCAAAAAACGAAAAAAAACGTGAACATATTGGAGCTTTTCCGGATTGGCCCTGTTCTGCAAGGAATTTTTGGTGGAAAGCTCCGGAATCGTGCTCAGCACCCAAGAAAACTTAAGAAACAAAAAAAGTTCTCTATCACATTTTGCAATTTCATGTTCTAGGTTTTTCACCTGCTTATAACACTATTTTTCTTTTAAACTTATTTAGTACGTATTAAAAATGAACTATTAGTTAAATGCAACTATAATTTTGACTAACATATTGAAAGTATACTTTTGTGATTTGGACATTTATTCAGCAGCAAATTTATTTTTTTGACCCAAAGACGTTGTTTGTTGATTTTCTATGTAATTCGGAGAGTTATTTATTTGACCTGAAAATGATATAGCACCACAGATAATTGACTCATTTACACATTTTATTTTGAAAGTTATTTTCATCCTTAAATTATACTCAGCATTACTCCAATTTTGTGGACAACCCAACGCATATATGTATTATATGCGGTCGTTTAAATAAACGCCAATGAATGTCATATAATTTCGCTGTGCAACCCTTGCACGCATATTTCTCTCAAATATCCTGCTGAGTGTCTATAGGTACTCTATAGGATCAACATGTATATTTGAGTTAATTAAATTATATTCCACTTTCGAGCAACTTTGAGAAAGAAAATGTAACTCTTCAGCACGCAGCTTCCACCTTCCACCGTCTTATTGTTATACCGAATTGAAAACATTGCCGTGGATCTTTCCAAGGAAAGAAGAATTTTGTTTAGGTAAATCGCAAAAATATCCATATAGTGTTGCCAATGGAGGAAAACCGTGCGGAGTTGATAACAAGCAATATAAAATCCTTCGATTTTTAGAGGGAAATTTTCATACAAACCATAGTATTGAAAAATGTAATAATGGCTCATATGCATGATGTTAGAGCATTGATTTAGCACATTTATTTTCATTCTTTATTCATTTCATTTCTTAATAATTACCACTTTTTTAATTTTCCATTGAATTTATTATCCTATCAAATTTAATTCTTATTCAAATTATATATTTCCCTTATGACCCTGGTGTTCGGATATATTTTTAAGGAAGAATAACGCTATACCGTCATTATTTAAAGCGACAATAAATGCGCATATACGGGTACACTATACTCTCCAACACTGCCAAGTGGCAGTAAAGCACAAAATAATATTAACATTTTCTGACAGATACGCAACAATCCGCGCCAACACAGCGAATCGGGTGACATCAAATCTACCGGGTTAAGTGAATGATAATATAAAACCATTTACCCCCTGGGTAAGTTCAGCTCAGCAGGTTGTCCGCACATTTATACGAATGAAAAGCCCCGTCCCGGTGAGAGGATATTTATTTGTTCCAAGTCAGTAAAGTTCAGGAAGGAAGACATGACTACCAAGCAGGAAGGAAGGAAGGAAACAGGAATGGTTGGACTCATGAAGTGGAGGAGAAAAGAGAGGAATCTATGCGAAAAATCATTGCCCAACCAGAGATACGGTTTCGGTGAATCAACGAACATCGTATCAGTTAGCGAAATCTCCTACTATCATTTCGCTTTTCTATTTTTCTCTCTATATCCCAATAAAGAAAACGTCTTCGTATTTTTCTTCGGTTGAAAATTTATGGCAAAGGATACCTTCGTGCTTTGACTACACTTTACTTTTATTGAATTGCGGACATTCGTATTCGATATACTTAATCCCATGATTGGCTAGACATTTCCCGAACAATAAATAAATACATGAGCGTATGCCGCTCCATGAGTCCTGTGGCGTATGATGGTATATTATGGTCTTAAATAAAGAACTTCGAAGTGAGATTTAACAATCCCCCATGCTCTGACTCTTTGACCGAGCGAAGAAGATAAAACCACCCCATAAATGGTATTAAATGAGTCAATTACCTGTTTTATCGGAAATGAATAAATCTTCACCTTGGGAGTGATTACTATCTGACTTTTGGGAAATGTTTTGTGCGAAATTGAATGAAATTGAGAGTTTTAATGTGAAAAGGGTTCTGTGAAAGGGTTGTAAGTGAAAGTTTTGTTTGTTCTTATATATTATTGAGAATAGTGCTCAATCGAGTTCGTTTTCTTTTGTACAATTGTTTGTGAGAATCGAAAATATAAATTTTTACACAAGGTTAAAGGCACAATCTTTATAATCCTCTTACACTGGAAGATGCAACCCTTAACTACGGAAGAATAAGTCTACGAGGCAAGAAATTTTACGACGAGTTTCTCTATTTTTTCAGCTTTTCACCGCAATCATTCGGACGCGTTTATTTATAATAATAATGACTCTCCCATCTTACTCTTTTCATCAATCAAAGCCAACGTAATATTCTAAGATTCCTCAACCTTCTCTTTATCTCATGTTCACATCCTTACCGTACTTCACATCATAATCCTTCATATTCTATAGTATACTTTTCACTAAATTCGCAACCAAACCATCAACCACTCACTACACATAAAATATTCCACAACACGATGAAGCATCCTTTTAATAAAGTCAAGACCCCGTCTCAATAGCGCACAATAATAAACGACAAAAATATGATAATTAGCTCCGGTGTAATATCCGAGTAATAATCCTAAATGATCCAAAGTATCCTGTGAAGTGTTAAATGACACTCTGATAGACATGGGTAAACAAAAGTCATCTCCCTGATCTCTGATGCTGCGGAGTACCATATAGAAGCATGAAGGCCATCCAAAAAGGAAGCAAGAGAAGCGTGTCCTTTAATTCCTTGATCCGGGCAAGAGCAATATATGGGCCAAGGGTTGTTCGCTCGACAGCAGGTTAATGTAATTGATTCGTTTTTTATTCAACAGTTCCGAGATTTGATTTGATCTCCCGGCAGGACATATGTTTTAATGTGTACATCTCGTGGATATGGATACGCTGATGTGGGGATATATGTGACGTCTTCCTGTGGTGTCGTTGATTTCTAAAGGAATTGTTGATTCCCCCAATTTTGTGATTCTGTTTTGTGGTTTTCGGGAAGAAAATGAATTTCATTTCCCCTGAAAGTCCTTCTAAGCTCCCATCCTCCAGGTGGATTTTCAACCAATCGTAATATGGATGTCGTTTTCTACTCCCTATATAACTTTTCGGGACCAAAGAAAATGGTGATACGACCGTGATTGGGATTCAGTCGCTTCTCGGAATTCATTGAAATCGGTTGTGATCCTTACGGTATCGTTGATGTGCTTAGGAAAAATCTGAAGAAGACATAAGTGCTTATATTGAACTTTATTAGATATTAATTTCCGGGAATTAAATTTGAAAGCAATTTGAGTTCAGTGCTTATTATTGTTGGTGAATCAAATTTCTAATTCAAATTCAATCGAAGAAAAAAGTGTTTATAAGGATGAGTGTTAGTGTCGATATGGGCGTTATGTGGCGCCTATCGGAAGATTTCAATCGTCGATTTGCTGTACGCGTTCATCAGCCGCATCACCATCACCACTATCATCATCATCATCATGCTGCCGCCGCCGCTGCCAGATCTATGATTTATAATGGTACAACTAATAATGACAAAAAGCAATTCATTAAACATTTCAAATAGATTTTTTATACTGTCTGCAACACGTGTATTTTTGTAAGTCTTTTAATTTTTTTTCTAAATTCGCTGAAAAATTCTTAGTAATTCAAGAATCCAGACATCGAGACAGACGCCGTTTGGCGACCAACGCATCTTTATAAGTTTCAAGTCATTTTGTGTGCGTGTGGTGCTTCTTTTTGGCAGTTAATTTGAATTATTTCGGTTATTTTCTAGGAAAAATGGATTTATTTAGTCATCGCGGCAGAGTCGATGAATATTTTGTTTGGCTATCATTGCTATCATCAAGTGATGTGGGTTTGTGTCTCTTTTGTTAAGACGTTGGCGGATGTGACATATTTATTTCATAATTGTGAAGAGTTTTTGTAAAATATATTAGTTTGTTTTAAATCTGCGGATATGAATACTAATCATAATTAGAAATATTCCAATTATATAAACCTTATGTTTTCGAAAAAAAAATAGTGTGGTTGGTGCTGATTAGTGTGCTGACCATATCGGAGCACAGAGTCGTGTAGTCCTGGGATCGAATCTTTCTACGAGCGGATTCAGTTTACAATGGATTTTGAACTCACAACCCATGTGACAGATTATAGTTTCATTAATGATTCACGTTTACCTACATCCGTTTATGGGGTATAAAAAACTCTGCAGAGCGTGCTGCTGAACTCAACACCTCAACGAAGAAGCATCTAAGACTTGGACCACAGTATTCTAATCCCGAAGTGGTATTGGTAATTCACCAAAATACTGAGAAAGAAAAAGGAGTCTTCGCTCTCATAGTTTGTCCCACATTTACCCATCGCCTATACGAGGAACGCATATTTATTATATTTTGCTAGTAGTCTGGCTGGTCTAGCGGTTCGTGCGCGCACCTTCGGTGCACAGGGTCATGAGTTCGAATCTCACCGTGGATCATGTGTTGTTTTTCGAACTCACGAGCTTGTGACGGACTAGGATCTCACTCAGATGTTAAACGAGTCCCATTTATGGGGATAAATAACACAGCTGAGCGTGATGCTGATCTCATTACCTCAACAAAAAGCAGATAAGATCTTGGAAATAGGATGTCACTAACATATCCTGTGGCCTTAGTCCAATGCTGGATTGTCGCGCCATTGTCATTAAGGCTTGAGGAACTACCACTCAAATCAAACTTTCATTCAATAATATTGTACTATATAAAATCCGAAAAGCTGCTGCCAAAAAAACGTACATCTATTCCCTTATACCTATGTAGCTACCCATAAATCGACGAAAACATGAGTATGAATAATCATTGCTGACGTACATATATTTAATAGAGACGTAACCAATCTTGTCATATTTCATCAAAACAATTTTTTATGGAATAAGGCGGCGCCAAGCCTATTCAAATAGGTAATGCGGTAGTAGATTAAATATTTAATTATTATCGTATGTATACAGGGTGTCCGGAAACTGCCACACAAACGCACCGGATTGTGATTCCTCGTGTGATTTCCAGCAAAAAAATTGTATGAACATACCCCCTTAGCTTAACCCTTTAGCTGACATAGGCATTTGAAGATTTTTGAAAAAATCATTTTCTTGTACGACTTAAACTTCAATATCTCAAAAGCTAGACTAGCTGCAATAGCAAAATAAGATGATTATTACATTCAACAAATTTACCTAAAAAATAAAACTAACCGCACTAAAATCGGATAAGAGTTTTAGTTTTTACAGGGCTTCAAAGTAAAATTTTTGTGATTTGACCCAAAAACAATCTATTTTTTCATCTCAATTTTCTCCAACTTCTGCCAAGGTGAGGCGATCGCACGATTCTTTTAAAAATTGGCGCATAGTCTAACGATCATTTCTTTCTTACATCATGTTATTCTAGCTTCGTTCTTTCTAACAGTTTTAGTGCCTTAAGTGCAGAAAACTAGGGCTATTTTTGCCTGGATTTCAATTCAATTCAACCTGCCTCTAAAGATCTGCAGTTTGGTAAAATTTATTCAAATTATATAAAAATCGATCCAAAATTAACCCTAGTTCTTTGTACTTAAGGCATTAAAACTGTTAGAAATAACGAAGCTAGAATAAAATGATGTAAGAAAGAAATGATCGTTAGATTATGCGCTAATTTATAAAAGAATCGTACGATCACCTCACCTTGGCAGAAGTTAGAGAAAATTGAGATGAAACATTGATTGTTTTTGGGTCAAATCACAAACATTTGACTTTGAAGCTCTATTAAAACTAAACCTCTTATCCAATTTTAGTGCGGTTAGTTTTATTTTTTAGGTAAATTTGTTGGATGTAATAATCATCTTATTTTGCTATTCCAGCTAGTCTAGCGATATTGAGATATTGAAGTTTTAGTCGTACAAGAAAATGATTTTTTCAAAAATCTTCAAATGCCTGTAGCAGCTAAAGGGTTAAGCTAAGTAGGTATGTTCCGTACAATTTTTTTGCTGGAAATCACATGAGGAATCACAATCCCATGCGTTTATGCGGCAGTTTCCGGACACCCTGTATAATCATAATCAAATCAAACTTCCGGTAAGTGGATTGGTGAACGACGATAAGAGGGGATTCACACATTATTAAATCCTCGACTTGATTAACAATTTTGCCATATTGTACTTCAATTTGAATAATACTAGTAAATTATTCGATGTATTTTGAATTTAGTGACATACTATTCGACTAGGACCCAGGGTTTGACTGGATTAATTTTAATCAACTCCAGAACTTGTTTGTAGTCTGTATCGGCTATTTGCAACGTGCTATTTGTGTAATGTTGTACGTCTATTACATGGCAGTGCAATTTGCACCAATATTGTTTATCATATCCAGAATATAATAATTCCTGTCCATACTCTAAATCCTAAATATGTTATCTCTTTTCTGTTTGTAAATATGACGTAAATGTAAATTGAACAAAGTATGAAGATTCCCCTAAAAAGAGCAAAACGATGCATTTTGTAAAGGAGCAATAGATGGACTGGACAATATAATTGGCGATTGGCGTCGTACAACATTTAATGTAAACATGTTGAAGGATCTTCACACACTCAGTTGCAATGGATAACGCGTCCTTGGTATTTAATCTGTTTCTATAATAAATATATTTGAGACAGCATTTGATACATTTCGGCTATACATATGCAGCGATGTGGATTAACTCGGGCAGTCAGATATGTCAATTTTCGACACCTTACGATTTTATTTTTAAATACCTTGACCCCGGAAGTATGAAGTCTAATAGGGGAGGGGATTCACACTATGGACAGGATTTATTATTATTATTATATTATTCTACGATGCTAAATTACAAATTCCGGCTATTTGAAATTTTAAAATCTTATTTATTTCAAACATCCCTCGATTAAAATGCGATAATACCAAGATTAAAATGCGATAATATTTGTAATCATATTTACAACGAAAATAATTATACGTTATGGAAATATTTTAACACAACTACTGTCGTTTAGAAGCGCAGTTAATATAAGCGGAACGATAAAATATACATAGTTAGAAATATAGACTGAATTATTTATTACAAGAATAAATTGTTTCACTACCTTGGGTGACTCAGAGTAGCATGTAGATATAACTACAATCAATCTGGTGAATAATTTGCGAAATGAAGAACAGTTTCTTAAATAAAATTCTTTGCTGAGTGAAGCATGTGGTGTTTTTGTTGAAGCACTGTGCAATTTTTAAAATATATTCTGCTTTACCAATTTATTTGTGCTAACGATGAGCAAATCGAGAGATTATTGAAAAATTTCAAATCAAAAATTAGTGAACAGAACTGAATGGCATCAAGTTATCAAATATAAATTAAAGTGTTTGGCGTTCAATTTGGAGCTGTGAAATAAGCGGTTTAAGGCATAATTTCTTTTGTTTTAAATGCAAATAAACATAAAAGTAGTACAATAGACATTCGAAATTCTTAATTTCAGAAATCTTAATTATCCAGAAAACTTAACTTACTTCCAGTCAGAATGGTCCACTCTAAAATCTTAATTTTTTATTAAGTTTTCTGAACGGGTATTTCAAATACACACGTTTGTATGAAAAAGATAGTGCATGTTGCATGCAAGATGCTATTAATCGTTCTTTTCGGGCTAATAACGGTTCTTTTTTATGTCATTAATTCCGGTCATTAGTGGTTTGTGCATTGTGAATCCTTTACTCAGTGAATTTGGCGTTGAATTGTTGTGCAAATGGCAAATAACAAGCAAAAACGGCTAAGCTTAGAAGAGAAGATGAAAATATTAAAAGGTTTGGATAATAGCGTCCGCGCAAACAGGCTTCCAATGTATTTTGGCGTTTCTACTGCAGCCATAAGACAGATTAAAAAAACAAAAAGTGTCCATAAATGCAGCTGTTGCGACATCACAAGAATTCCTTGAAACAAAGACGCTGCACAAGGCTGAATATGTCGAATTAGAGAACCAGCTGTATGATTGGTTCCTTAAACAGCGCGAACGAAAATACTTCATTGTATCCTATTCTGCGTTCCAAAGCAAAATATTTGTTTTTACCGATCTATCCAAAAAAAAATACCGGCGTACAGAGGGCTGCGCCCGCAATACGAGGGTTTTTTAGAATTTTGATGCATAGTGAATATTTTTTGTACATATATTTTATAAGTAATAGATAAGGATTGTGCACAACATTCATGAAATGCTTCCTGTAAATCTATTTTTGGATTGGTCTAAATAAACGCGTTCCAGAATGAAAGGCTAGCGCCTTTCATTCTGTTCCACCTTTAATTAGACCAATCCAAAAATAGATTTACTAATTACCCAGTCTGTATAAAAGTACTTTAAGGGAAATCTACAGGATTTGAGCCTTTGAGCAAAAAGAAACTCAGGCAAACGTAAGGATGGCTTGGCATTATATATGAACTGAATTATTAGCTGTAAATCTACTGTTACTGTTTTTTAAATCAATGAAAACCAACTTATATGAAATGATTCCATTGTGTCCCCTGACATTAGCTTTCCTATGAGTATTGAACAAGTATACTTTTGCAGCTTTCCGGGACACCCTGTTAACTTGGTCCTACAAACTTCAAAAATATTTGAGGCAAACACTATTACCATTCTATGCATTTCCACCAAATTTCATGTACATTGTTTGACCAAGTTAAAAGATATGCATTGAATAAATGCTTAAGAGGCTTCCCTTGCATGGTGAAAGGCCCTTACTAAATACTTACTTGGCTATATTTCCGGTTTGGATACAATTATTCGAATGAAAATTCGTAGACATATTTCCTATGTAATTTTCTAAAAAACCTCAGCAGAATTTTCATATATGGAATCCTAAGAGGGGCTACACACGAACAAATTGAAATTTTACAAATTTACTGTTATTTTCTTTTCCTTGGCAAAAGTCAACAGTCTTAATATTTAACGTATATAAGGCCATACTGACCAACCTTTGTGCAAAGTTTCATATCGATCTCTATAACGGTTTAGAAAAACGGAGCTCGAAAAGGAAGTTTAACTTTAAAGGCCAATAACTTTTTTACCGTTACTCGAAATTGGAAAATTTTAACTGATATGAGGTGTACTCGTTTAGATCTTTGATTTAAATACCCATACGTCAATCTCCTATAAAAACTAAAAAAGTCGACTTTTTTCAAACGTTCGGGACACCCTGTTATCTTCTTCCTACCAACTTCTAAGGTATTCGTGCCAAAGACTGTAACCATTCTACACATTCCTACCAAATTTCATGACAATCGGTTGAGCCGTTCGCGAGTTATTTAGTGAACAGACGGACGGACGGACGGACAAAATCGATTTTATAAGGGTTTTTTGAAAAAATTCTAAAAAACCCTAAAAACTGAAAATGACTTTAGAGCCAGTGACGTGTGGCTCCAAAAGTTTAAACGAAGATATGGAATTCGATTCCTCAAAGTATGCGGAGAGGTACTATCCAGTGATACGGCGGCGATATCGCCGTTTCTAAATAAATTCCGCCCAAAAATTACGCTAATAATTGGAAAGGCAGCCAATCCACGATGCTTTAAGGACTTTGACAACCCTTATTGGACTACGCGAATTCCCCAAAAGCTTGGATAACAACGGAAATTTTCTTAAAATGGTTTCATGGAACATTTGTTAAAGAAGTGAGTTCTTTTTACTAAAATAGTGATGGCTAACGTTCGTGGTCCACTCTCAGCAACCTATTTTTTTATCAATAGATATGCGCTTGTCTGTTGTTGGCGATTGTTTCATTCAAGCCGCTATTCTGAGGCCACATTGTTAAATTCAACATTTTTACATTTTGCGTCTTTGTTAACGGCAACAAAATTTGACATCTCCTCTTAAATAAACGACATCATGTTTCTTTTGTTGAACCTTGAACGGGAGAAACCGTTCGGATTCAATTCCCGTTGGATAAAGGCAACATTTTACATCTTGTAAATGTTAAACAAATGTTGACTCAATTGAATTGTAATGCCTTAAGACAAAGTTGACAATCGTGCGACAACATTTGCTTTTAATGAGCATATTCAACTCATCGGGCATGTTCAACAACGCAAATCGCGAATGTTGGCCATAACGTCGAACAACATTGTGGGAAAAAAAATAATTTCGAATTCATATTAAAGGTTCGTCGTTTTAGTGCCGAAAACAATTTGTCCCTGAAGGCACTTCTTTTATTGGATAAGTGTTCTGTGCACGGATCAGTGGAGGATGGAAATATTGTTGCCATTTTTCTTCCGCCGAATGTCACCGCTGTGTTGCAACCAATGGTTCAGAATCCAATTAAGATTTTGAAGCTCCATTATCGCAACAGGTTGCTGGCGAATATTGTGGCTCAGGAAAGCAGTCCATTAAATGACGCACTTTCAAATCATTCTATTCGTGACGCAATTCTTCTGCTGAAAAAGGCATGGGATGAATTACCAGTAAGCGTCATACAAAAGTCGTCGCACAAAACCCAACATTGGGACGACACTGAATTTGACGAGGATGATGATATCCCCTTAGCGGAACTCTTGCCTAGATGCGAAGTATACAATGAAGCGATCGAGGAAACGCAGATTTTGCCATCGAGGATAGCAGATGACTGTCGCGTTTCAACGGAGGAGATCGAAAATAGGAGCAGCGACCCAATTAATGATAATGATGATACCGAAAATGAAGAAGAGCCAATCATCGGCAAAGACAATACACACATTTGGTATGAAGAAGCACTTGTATCAGTAAACAACTTGATTAAATGTAGTCAACAAAATAAAGAATTTTGTAACAAGCATATTTCCAATCTCCTGGACCTCCGCAGCGATATTGTGAAGAATCAGTTCACGAAGCCACAAAAACAAATGTCTATTCGGGACCAATAAAGTGAATTATTACCATTGAGACGATTTTTTCTTTATTTCTTAAATGTCGATCATAACTTAACACGTAACTAACCCTTACGTGTAATCGTAGGTATAGCTATGATCAAACAAACCTCCATAGATCGTGTACATTAGCGCTTCCTAGAAATACAGGCCAAATCGCAGAACACTACGATTCTTAAAAGCACCTTAAGCAACGTGTAGTTACGTGAATATACATATTTAACAGGAGATTGAAAGGTTTAAGCACGGCTAAAAAACTTACATTTACCCACAAGACGCACACTATTTGCAGAAAATTTTAATTCCATTTTTGTTCATTTTGCATAGTTATGTCATTTTTTGCTTGGTTACGCTATCATCTGAACATGAGAAAATCATTGCGCAAACAAAAAGCCAATTCAATATAATGTAAAAGATTTCTGGAAATAGTGTGCGTCTTGTCAATAAGACTAACCACTAGATAAGATGTACGAGTAATCGGCCCTAGATAGCAATATTTATAAAAGCATCATAAAACGAAAAAATATTATATTACATATTGGCATGATTTCTACATTTAACGTAGTGGTTTTATGCTCAGTTTTTGTCCGCTCGAAATTCTTAACATTTCGGAAATCTTAATATACCAAAAACAAACTAGTTTAGATTTTCGGATGTCTACTGTAATTCCAAGTCCAAGATCGTCCTAAATTCCAAGAAGTTACAATTGAAAAACCCAAACATTTTTTCTTTTTTTAATGTGCAAGTATTGTAAACAACACATTTTCATAGATTTATGTTGATTAAATAGAAATCTTTACTAAAATGCCGAACATTAGCATTAGCATCCAGCATACCTACCTATATACATAATTAATAAGAACATTTTGAGCTCAGTTCTGCATACACCGAAAGCCGTAGTTTACAGGTACGGGTAGTACGCAATGTCATTGATTTGTCAATTTTAGTCCATTTTTTACTGCTTTTCCGACTGCAACCTATTTGAACGGATTTTTAGTTGTTTTTCAGAAAAATGTAACCGGTTTTCCAGCTAAATTTAGCCGTTTTTTAATTTCCAGCTGGCAACACTGCTCTGCACTGAAAATAAATGTTGTCGTTAAATTAATGAATGTTTTCACCGATAGCCCACCGAAGAAAACTTTCATCCTTTATTATTGAAAATGGTTCATAGATATTATGAACAAAACTTTCATTAAAATAATGATTTAGGTCGTAGTTTAAATCTATATAGGTACATGTTGAGTACGCCCATTCATTAATTCTAGATTGAACTTTTTTTCAGTGTATGTACGTAATTTTAAGTTCTTGCTACCCATTGTGAACGTTAGAAGGCGAACATGTCTAAGCAATTTTTTTTATATATTTTTATATATAAAAAATCTTGGACTTTGCGGATCATAATTTTATCGTTTTTTATAAACAGTTTTCTTAAAATGTTTAAGCAAGTTTTGTCAACTTTGCAGTTTTGACAATTCATATAACCGGTTTAAAATTATTGTTAAAAATTTCTAGGAAAAATGTATGGTTGGGCGCAACGTTGATATAAAAGCCGCGAAAAAGTCTCTTTATATGAAATTTTATGCAGTTTCAGAAATCGGATGTCATGTTTTTATTTAATTGATCAGGAGAGTAGAAAATTCAAGTTTAAGAAAAGAAAACAAGTCGTGAGTTTCGTTGAATTTCATAAAAAAAACTTAATAGTACGATAACGGTAAGCATTTTACGAATGCATAAACAAACATTAGTTTCGTTTTATTGCTCATCCCGAACTCCATATAAAAAAATGGCACTTGCCCAGATAATTTTCACTCGTGCCACTACACTTCACGGGATAGAGTTTAGGGCATGAAATGTAAATGTAAATGCATAAGGAAAAAATATGGGAATTTGTTTCAACTATACTTGCATTTTGTTTTACTATACTTATAGATTTTGCAAATAAATAGGTAATCGTCTTTTGTAACGAAATCCACTAAATCTAAAAACTAGGCCACCAAGAGCGAGACAAAGTTACAAAACAACTGTCAGCTACCGGGAGTGCGTTCCGGAATTAACTATAGATAGTCGTAGCTGTATAGTCATCGTTGACTTTTTTCGTAGTTATCAGCGTTATGAGAGGGCTCTCAGGTGAGCCTAATATGGAAATGTCACAACATCCATTCAAAAATATGTTAACAAAAAACAATTTATAACTCGATGGCACTCATAATTAGTATTTACATTCATCGAAATCAATCTGTACACTTTGTTTATTAACTTTAGTGTCGATTAAAAAGCTAACATTGCCTAAATAGTTTTTTATAATCGCAACATTTGATAAAAACATCAACATCCGACCCGACATAACATCACATACTTGAACTTGCCAACGGACATTTTCCATAGCTATCGATGGATCATCTCGAGAGTGCGAGTGGAAATAGCTGTCAACTACAGTGGACCATTTGAAATTTGAAACGTCAAAAGTTGACTCGGTGAGATAGCTATTTGTGACTATTGGTGTTTTGGAACAACGGAAAGTTGATGTTAGTAACTATTTTCACTCAGATCATATAAATGGAACGAACTCCGGCTGTTTGACCAGAAAAGTAAACCGCGATCTTTTTTTGGTTACCCAAACCTACTCCTACGCCCATAAACCATGATACCCTTACTCAGTGCCGTAACGTTTCTAAAATATCTTGTGTGCGAGATCGAAATAGGGGCCCCCACAAAGTGTACATAATTTATAATTAAACGAAATTGTTGAAACCACTATTTTTGCTGATTAGTACATACGCTGTTGTAAATGTGGAAAAATATTGAAGTTACAAGTAACTCCAGGACTATATTTAAAGGGACTTACACTTCTTCTTCTTCCTTGCCTCGTTCTTTATACCGCTCCATGGCGTCGCGTCGCCCGTTCTGGCGATAACATCTCAGCATATTTCTAAAGGCAGATCTATCTTGGATCGTGTCATCGCCGAGACCAAAGCGTTGTTGTTGCTTTTTCATTTCACACATCCAGGTGTTCTTCGGTCTGCCTCTGGCCTTGGGTCCCTCAAGCGGAACTTCCATTGATATCGCTCTCTTTGTGGGGTTATCAGACGGACGCCTTTCAACATGGCAATACCAATCCATTTGTCGGTCTTCGAGCTTTTCGGTGATTGGTTGTTCTATAGACAAGCTACCTCGGATGTAGGTACTTTTGATATGGTCCCTTTTGGTTATACCAACTGACATGCGAGGATTTACACTATCAACAGTATTATTCTAAAACCACACGATTCAATCGAGTAAGCGGGTCGAAATTATTTGTTTTTTAGTTCAAATCCAGGATTTGTTTGTAGGCGGTTATTAGGGTCTGTGTAAAAATGCGATTTACACTTACACATTTTGACAGTAGAGTAGAATCCGTTCAAATGTACATTCCGAATATTTGATGCATGACTAAAACTGTTTTTTTTTTGCAACATAGGCGAAATGAACCACATTTTACCAAGCTTATAGATTTAGTCAGGGATTTTGTTTTTGAACCCGGTGAATTTTTTTCTGTTAATTGGATTTTCTTCTGTTCACTTTGTTCGGATTACAAACACATTTTCTGAAATTATCTTAATTTTGATTTTTGTACATTTTTGAATAATTACTTAGAAATATGTTGTATCAATATTTAGGGAGAATAGGAGCAGACAGGGCAAGGCACCACGCCACCCTTGTGTAAGACGTGACTTTGGGTTCCTTGGTGGGCCTCTCTTACGCAACCCTCTCCAGATATACCTATTCCCGGTTAACGCGGTCGAGCGCTTTCCCGAAATGAATGAACATTAAATGTTATGGAGATCTTCATTTGGGGTACTGTTCAGACAGGAAAAAAGGCGCACGGAAACCAGACTGTTCATCGTTTAATGTTCGATACCAAAATGCCCAGTATGTATACAAAATGTATGTACAGGGTGGCCAATTTAAAGTGAACTATTGTAAACCTTGCATAACTTTTTAATTTTTTTTCTGAAATTTGGTAACAATAAACTAAACACATGGAAGATATGTTTATGTTTACACAACTACTAAGTACGCGTTGAGGAAGGGTCGATTTAAGTAGGTTTTATAAAATAGTTTATTTTTAAACCATTTCATTCACAAAAGTATATGTATGCGGACAGGTAGAATGGAATTTTGCTAACAATTTATTAACTCAATGTTTGAAAGGTAATTACTGCCAAAATTACCATTATTAGACAATTTATTTAGAAATTAAGTCGTAAAAATTCGTTAGGTAATGACACCATAGCAAAAACTGAATGGTAATGAATGCTCGTCTTGTTGCTCAAATTTATAAAATTAGATTGATAAAATAAAATGGAAAGGATCCATATGCGTTAGTATTGAAAAAAACAACATGGAAAGATATACGGTTGATCAACGAGTTCAAATAATACAAATTTACACGCGGAATAATAATTCGATTGTCGAGACACAGCGCGAGTATTGACGAACGCAGAATTGTTTGCCGTTTTCGAGAACAAGGAACCGTTAATAGTCCTCAACGAGCGAGGACGGACAAAATCATTGAGCGGGTGGAAGCCAGCGTCGAATGAGATGCAACAACACTGACTCTCAATGGACAACGATATCGTGAGATGCTCAACAATGTTATTCGTCCTTTTGTCCAAAACCGACCAGATATGTGGTTTCAGGAAGATGGAGCGCCTTGTCATACCGCTGCAGCCACAATGGAGATTTTAACGGACGTTTTCGAGGAAAGAGTCATTTCCAGAGGATCTGCAATTAACTGGCCGGCTAGATCTCCAGACTTAGCTCCACTAGCCTTTTTGCTGTGGGGATGCCAAAAGGAGAGAGTCTACAATAATAAACCAAGGACCATTCAGGAATTGAAGCAAAATACTGTAGCGGAGATCCGAGGTTTGCAGCCAAAAATATTGGGAAAGGTAATGGAACATACCGTAGAACGATCCCGTCTTTGCGAAGCCGCCCGAGACGATCATCTAAAGGATATAATTCTTCGAACATAGTGTAAACATATCTCCCAAGTGTTTATTTTTTTATGTGAAAATTTAAAATAAAATCGGTTCAGAAATAAAGAAGTTATTCATGGTTTACACTAGTTCACTTTAAATGGGCCACCCTGTACCCTTTATACAGGGTGTCCGGAAACTGCCGCATAAACGCGCCGGATTGTGGTTCACACTTCCGACACTACTAAAACCTAGCTCTGATAACAATTGTAGCATATTGTATTGCAATTTGAATAATATGGAAGTACATACGTTTTAAATTTAGTTACAAATGATGCGATCTACTATCCATATGGTTTTGACTGGATTATTTTTAATCTAGTCCAGGATTTTTTTGTAGTCTGTATCAGTGGCGATCCTGGGTAGGTGATTTGGGGGTTTAAACCCCCTCCGAAATTAATTGATGATACGATGTATGACTAACTTTTAAAATAGGAGAAGTAGTACTGGTCTAAAATTACAGTGATGTGTCAATCTGTGCATATTGTTGAAGTAGCGGCTAAACAATTCTTTTCGTCCAGCGGATTTAATATCACCTTTGGCAGTGGCGTCGTTCCATTCAGATAATTTAGGCATTATGTGTGTCTCACACAAGGACCTAACTGCTAAGGCCTCCATTAGGTACACAGTCATATTTCTAGTATAATATGTATGTTATATGCCTAAACCTACTCGATCACTTCAGTATAAATTTTTGGACGTGCAGTAAGCGAAATCAAGTAGGCTTAAGCATATTGTAATAGAAATATTACCAAATATGACTATGTGTACTGGAGCCCTAAAGTAATCTAATCGGCGAATAAACGCGCCAGTTTCAACGACATACCAGCTATACAGCGAAGCAAATTTAGACAAATTGTCTCTAGTTGCAATTTTATAAGCAGGAAGACTGGGTAGTTCCGCAAAAATCAAACGACCAAATCTTTTTTGCCATCTCCGGACTATCGTTGAAATAACTTAAGAATACGTGCGGGATATAAAACCCCTCCCGAAATATTTTTCTGCGTACGCCCCTGGTCTGTATCGATTATAATAAAGTAATACACCTATGGTATCTACATATTCAAAACTGAACCCGGATGTCGTATCTACCTATTAGGTAAGCGAAATCATAAGAATAATTAAGATTCCCTGAAATAATTTCGGAAATTCGTCGAAAACATATTAATAACCATTTTTCTTAGAAATTTCCAAAATATTTTATTTGTTGGATAACAATTTCAATCCATTTATTTCATCAAGACAATACCTAGAAATCACGCAAATTTTTAAATGGATTACAATAACAATCATGCATTGTACTGTATTTTTTTAAATGATGACGAGACGAAAACAACTTCAACGACCTTGAGACATTCCCAGCGCAGCAATAAATTAAATTTATTACTTAACCGAAAATTTAATTCGCTAATTTATATGATGTGTATTGGTCACTCAATCAACAGTAACTGATCCTCCTCTTTCTATTCAAGTTATACATACATATATGTATGTAAATATACGTTTCAACTCACAATGAATATCACGAAAAGTCCTAAAGAGAAAAATTAAGCAAACAAAACACATCTTCTTTCCAAACAAACCCACAAAGCCAAAAATTCAATTTAATTGCCAGAACCCAAAGACCCAGTCTTCAAGTAAAAAAAAATAAGTTCGTGTCTGCTGCCTCTGCACAACAAAAAAAAACTTTTCCATTATGCCATTATACTCCACACGTTTACTCCATTTTGGAATTTCAATGGGCCAAAAACCGCAAAGTTGAAGGTCCACCCCGAAAATTCATTAAGTGTTGGAGCATCGTCTACTAAATGTACTCCTATAGTCGCGTGCTTCAAGCTCACTTATTCACGTGTTTTATTTTTTATCTTTTTCGTTTTTCAGATCCATATCAATTGCTGAATGCCGCCTCTCACCGATTGGTCGCTCAGGGCTCCGGGCAGATACAATTGTGGCAATTTCTATTGGAGCAGCTGGCAGATTCATCGAACGCTGCCTACATAACATGGGAGGGAACAGACGGTGAATTTAAGTTGATAGATCCGGACGAGGTGGCGAAACGATGGGGCGAACGTAAAGCCAAACCCAACATGAACTACGACAAACTGAGCAGAGCTTTAAGGTTAGTGTTATGGATGTGTAAATGTGGGTACGGTGAATAGGAGGGGATATAGAGAGTTTCAATATGTGTTTGTTTGCAGATGCGTAGACGTATGGATGATTGTGAATGGATGATGTTGAGATACATGTTGCATGTAACAATGTTTCTCCGTGTAAGTGTACACAACATTTTGAGACATATGCTGAATGGCCGTTATTATTATTCCTTTACGAATTACAGTAATCATCGGCCAATTACATGTATTTATATCAGCTTTTATCTATAATCTACATACAGGGCCGGCCTTAGCAATGTAGTGGCCCTGGGCCAAATCAATGATGGGGCCCCTACCAATACCCAAACAAAATTTTCAGCGCTAACAGGTGGAAATTCGGGATCCTTCGTAAATAGGAAATATTCATGCCGATCGTTAACAATTTAAAAAAAAAAAACCATTTTGAATAAATGTCATAAGCTTCTCCGAGCGAAAAGTTTGCATTGAATTTTACCCTGAAAAACATGTGTTGGACATTTTGCATTTTGTGTGCTTTTAACAGGGTCGTACGTACGTTATTATTTTTAATTTCGGGAGGGGTTTTCGAGAGTGAACTGGGTTGGCATGTACCCTGATACAACCCCACAAATTTTATTCAAATCTTATATTAAAGAAAATGTAATACCCAGAAAAATATAAACTATTTATTTGAGGTTGTAGAACACAGCAGTTTTGCCACAACATGCATATGAAACAAGTTGCATTTCATTCTACACGACCAAAGTGTGCAAAACCGCTTAGGGAGAAATTTTTCAGCATCCCTATGCGTCCCTGATGTGTCAAAATACTTTCATTTCAGGCAGTACTGTTACTCTTTTATTAATAAAATATTCATTGTTTCGTCAATTCATTTCCGAGGGTGTTTGAACTCCCAAAGCCCCTTCATGTGATCGCAACTAGCTTTCTGCTAAGGTTGTGGCATCTTTGGCTCTAGAGCCCATACCACTCAGATCGTAGCGAATCACAAACATTTTCTCAGCGTATCTGACTCCTGACTGAACCAACACTCTTTCAAATTCTAAAGAACTTTTTCAACGATTAATATAAAAAAAGAATCAGCGATCTTGAATTTATCGATTCAAACGCAAAACATGAAACATGCTAAAGAAATGTAATCTTAGGTTAGGAAGATGCATTCGAAATGATAAACAAATCAGAACTGGAAGCTAAAGTGCACGAATGCCACGAATTGCCCATGTTCCATCACCTAAGGATGTTCATTAATCGATTTAAAAATTCGACGAACTAAAGAGGATTCATCTTGACGATGATTATATTCGTAATGTTAAGCTGTATCCACCAGATACCAATTGACGGTTCGCCAAAAAAAAACAGGCAGGCCATTTAGCAACATCCAAGCAGAATTGCAAGCAGGAAACTGACATAATCAAACTTTCATTTTGGAAGTTTCCCTAAATTAATTCTCAAAATAGGATTATCGCATTTAAATTATTATAAGGGCTTTCAACCAACTGCCATAGTTGCCATCCCTAGCTGCGAAAGCCGACGTATAAAATCCTCGATAATTTCAAAATTCGACTGGAAATAGCGTTAGTTTCAATTTAGGCCACTGCCAAGTTGCTTCAAAAGGATAGTGCCATAAGTAAAAAATCAACCAATTAATTCAAACGCTGAAATGCAGAATTTAAACTCAAAATCAGCTTGGATATTTTACGAAATTTCACAGTGAACTATATCCGCTCTGCAATATGAACAATGTCCCTTTTCAGCAAGAACAATGCCCTCGTTAATTTTTTGTTAAATAATCAAGAGACGCGATAGCGTCTCGCCCGCCAAAGGAAAAAGAAAAACGAAAGCGAACAAGTCTATGATTACCGGAGACAACTTGCTTTTTTGTTTGACCAGGCTACAGCCTTCCAGGCAACAGCCCCCAAAAAAATTTTTTTACCAAAATATTCCACATATCCTGTTCTAGTGCCTTTCCAAATAAAATCTTCGATCGGCACAATAACGGGTAAGATATATGCAATAAACGGTGAAATTTTCACCCTCACAGACTTAAGCGAGTAACCCAATTTCAGAATGAAGTCTACAGTTGCAGAAAGATTTGCTTCTACTGTCTCTCTTCGTGATGGGATTTTTATGAAATTTGGAACGAATGATCCTCTGGTGGTCCTTCTAAAGAATCAATGTCTTCCATTTAGATAAGTGGATGGAATAACGGTAAATTAATAGGTAAAGTTAACAAAACATTTCCAACAATTGCGTCTATCGGCTCATCGCATTGACCATTTTTTAAAACACACTGCGGCATTGGGACATTTGGATATTGGCATTGGGACATTTGGATATTGGGACACCGGGAGACTGGGAGACTAGGATCTTGGGGTAGTGGGATATTAGGAAATTGGAACATTAGGGTCTTGGGACATTAGGACATTGGGGCATTAGGCACAATGGGGAAACAGGGACATGGGGACATCGGCATATTGGGGCATTGGGACATCGGGATATTGGGGCATTGGGACATCAGGATATTGGGACACTGGGAGACTGGGACATTAGGACACTGGGATATTAGGACATTGGGATATTATGACCTTGGGACAATCGGACATTGGGACATTGGGACACTGGTACATAAGGGCATTGAGACATCGGAATGTTGTGACATTGGGACATCGGGATATTCGCACATAGGGGCACTGGGATATAAGAACATGTGAACATTAGGGTCTTGGGTCATTAGGACATTGGGATATTAGGACATCAACACATTAGGACATTGGATCATTAGGTACACTGGGGAAACTGGGACGTGGGAACATTGGGGCACTGGGACATCGGAATATTAGAACATTGGGACATTGTAACATTGGGATATTGGCACATTGGGAAATTGGAACATTGGGATACTGGGACATTAGGGCACTGAGATACAGGGACATTGGGGCACTGGGATATTAGGACATTAGGCTATTGGGACCTTGGGACACTTGGTATACTTCGACATTGGGACACTGACCACTGGTACATTAGGACATTGGGCCATTGGGATATTATCGCATTAGGATACTGGGACATTTGGGACATTGGGGTACTGGGATATTAGGAAATTGGGGCATTAGGACCTTGGGACATTAAGACAGTTAGACATTGGGATATTAGGACATTAGGTGGGAGACTGGGACATTGGGATATTCCGATACTGGGACATTGGGGCACTAGGGTAGTGGGACATTCGGACATTAAACCATTGGGGCACTGTGATATTTGCACATTGGGACAATAGGACCTAAATTGGGACACTGGGACATCAGGATATTGGGACATTGGCACATTAGGATATTAGGACATTGGGACACTGGGATATTAGAACATTGGGACATGAGGACACTGTGACAATGGACCTTAGGCCATTAGGGCATTAAGACATTGGAACATTGGGACAATGTGACATTGGGACACTGGGTCAGGGGGGCATTAAGACAGATCAGTAACAGAACGTTAACAAAGCGTTGGCAAGGCAACAACAGAGCGTTAGCAGATCGTTAACAGAGTGTTAACCGAAAATTAACAGAGCCTTAACAGAACGTAAATCGAGTAATAAAAGAAAGGTAACAGACCGTTTACAGAGCATTAGCCGAATGATTAAAGAGAATTAAGAGAACATTAACAGAACGTTAACAGAGCATTAACGAAAAGATAATAGAGTGTTAAGAGAACGTTAATAGAGCATTAACAGAGTTAACAAAAAATTAACAGATTACTAACAGAATGTTAGCAGAGCAACACAAATCTATTTTGCACAAAATACATATTAATAAACTGTACCCATTTCATCCCAAAATTATTTTTAAAAAAGCTCAGCAACAGCCATTTGTGGCGTATTTGCAATTGCGTTTGCAGTATCTATTTATTTTAAATAAGACCCTGTGAATATAACTTATGATATTAAATTTATGGAATATGCTGAACAAAAACCTATTGAAACTTTTCCCAAAACAAAAATATTAGTTGGCTATTTAAGTATGCAAAAATATATGATATCTGACCAAAAAAACACCGAGAAGTTTTCCCTTAGGGGAAAAATCTTAGATCATGTATATGTCTACGTTATTGCTTACAAAATAATCCACATTGCATCAGCCCTTATCTTGTCACTCCATAGAAGACCAAAAATCCTTTAAAACGATTACATACAGTACCCCAAATATCGACTTTCGAACGACAACCATAATGCCCATTCTCAGTTTTCTTAGAGAAGTGTCCTTTTTGGTGGTACATATGTACATAATATCCTTTGAAAGCCCAAAATGAGCTTGTGGTGCTTTTAAAGGGCTCAACTCACCGAATACTGTATTTTGATATGCATATCGACTATAATGCATTCCTAAAGAAAAAGGGACCTTTTTTGTCCACGGACATCTTTCTCATAACAAGTGCCGACACCAATATAATAAGAATACCACCACTTAACTTCCATCCGAGTTTCATCCAAATCGCTCCACAGGGGGAGCCAAGAGAACCAATTGAAAGTAGTTGCTTGCCTAGACTTATCAGACCTACAGACAGACATACTTCTTTATCGAATTAGAAGACCTTGAGAACACGGTTAATTTCAACGTTTTATTGGACGCTCAGGCTTATTATAGCCAAGATATTTACGCCATGTGATATAACCCAGTCCAACACTCTTACCACTAAGCTATACAAACCCTTTATTCCCTTTGGTCGCATATACATATAGTATAGAAGGTAGGAAGGTTTTTACTCATTGTTCTGGCTGTTTCACACAAATGATTTGCCCTTTTGTGGCGAGTCCGCCGACACCTCGATCGTACCGCTCGGTCGAAGAATTGCAAAGATATCGACGATTTGCTAAAGTACATAGTACGAATTTGATCGTGAACGTGTTGTGGCCAACATCCTGGTTGACGGTTATCTCTGAACACCGTGTGCATTGATCGAAGAAGAGGGTCCAATGACCCTTTAGGCAATTTTGTGGCGAGTTCGGCGACACCTCAATCGTGTCCTTCCGCCAAAGGATTGCGGAGATGACCAACATCCAGGTTGACGGTTATCTCTGACCACCCTGTGCACTGATTGGAGAAGAGGGTCCAATGACCTTTTAGGCAATTTTGTGGCGAGTCCGGCGACACCTTAATGGTGCCGCTCCGCGAAAGGATTGCGGAGATATCGACGGATTTCCGAAGTAGCACGAAGTTTATTGTGAAATTGCTGTGACAACATCCAGGATGTATGTATATAGGAATAGGTACATAAAAACGTAGTCACCTTGAATACAATTTATCGGAGTTACACTGTATTTGATTCAGTGACAGCTAAATATTTCCAATAAATTCAAATGTTGTCGATGAAAACATGATTGCAACAGGTGTCTCTCATACAAAAAGGAATTTCGATTTACCGCCACATCCTTTAAGATTTTCAAAACTTTCTCGGCGTTTAAACCTTCTCCAGGGAAAGACGGATTTAACAAAAAAAGAATCATATAAATCGGTCCAGCGGTTTTCGAGTTTTTGCGGTACAAAGAAATCACATTCCATTTTTATATACATATAAGAGAAGATATGATATATAATTATCTATCACCAGGCTAAAAAAAATGTTTTGGACACTAATAAAAGAAAAAAAAATATGCTGCTGTGGGGACTCGAACACATTGCCCTGCGCACCAAGCTTGGCGGATACCCAACCAGGCTACATCGACTACAGCTTGAAACGATAAATCTAGCAATCAACACATGATCGTGTTCGAACGTACGTACGTACGAACGTACGTACTGTACAACCACTGCTACGTAGTGTTTCATTTCAACATTCAACGTTCAGTCGCTGTACAACCACTGTCAACCAACGTCCTAAAATGTTCCGAACACAACAATATCATTCTTCCGTTGCCCAGAAGCTCTTCAACTAATGATGACGATGACGACGACGGCGACGACGACAATGGCAATTATGTTCTGGCTGCATGCACCGACCTGTGCGAGATAATCTGTGATCATCGCTAGATTTACCTGCCATCATCGAGGTCGGCATAGCCGAGTAGTTTAGATGATAGGTGTTTGGTGCATGGGGTGACGGGTTCGAGTCGCGACAGGGGCGTTAATTTTTTTATTTAGTTACCTGAACATTCTTTTGATTTTGGTGATCATACTAAAACGACTATTGATTTTCTACTCTTCGTAAATTTACGCGATAAATCGTATGCATTTTGGATGCCTCCTTTTTACGCGTGCGTTTTACATGTGGCAAATTCAAAAGTGCACGCATATGCAATCGAAAATTCAATTTATACCCTGCTCACCATTTGCAATTGAAACAGGCAATTACATCAGCCATCCATGCAATTATACTGCACTGTGTGATGACTATAGAGCAGATGAAATGGATTATGGTCACTAAAGTTATTCGTACTCGCATAGCGCAGTGTGGTCAGGGCGGCTTGGTGGTCGTTGTTGACTTTTTGGATGGTATTGATGACGGTTTGGACCATGGTTCGAACCCCCCCCTGGGACATCAGATCATTTTTTCTTTTTTAAAAAAATATTTTGAAACCGATCACATACAATCCCTCAAATATCACCTTTCGAACGACACCCATAATGCCCATACTCTGTTTCCTATGCTAGAAAAATGTCCTTTTTGGTGGTAATATCCTTTAACAAAATTCAAAATCAACTTGTCGTGATTTTACAAAACTCGTCACAACGGATTCTGTATTTTGATATCCATATCCTTATACATAGCGTCTATAATGCATTCCCACAGAAAAAAGGACATTTTGTGTCCAAGGACATCTTCTTCATAAGAAGTGCTGCCACCAAAATGTTAAGGATCGCACCACTTAACTTCCATCCGAGTTTGGTCGAGATCGGTCCACGGGGAGAGCCAGGAGAACCAATTGAAGGATGAATTTTCGTTCGCTTCAATGGCGAATTTACCGCTATTCCCGCAACTTATCGAAATCGTGATTGGCGATTCTGACTCAAAACGATCAAAGGATAATGTATACCAAATTTGGTGAAGATCGAACTACGAGAAGGTCGATTTTAAGCGTTAAACGTTTTCGTTACAGTTTTTCGTGACGCTTTTTCACGGAACGACACCCAGTAATTCTCAGGTAGCCTCCGCAAAGACATATACATGTCAACAACAAAGTTGTAAAAGTTACCCCGCCAAAGAAAAATTCATCTGCCGCAAAAAGAATACATATCACTCCAATCCGCTGCTCATATCTAATTTTGTTTGCTGGATGTACTTTTGTTTTAGGTGTAAATGCTGGAGAAGTTTAAATGTACAGGACTACTTCTTAAAGTAATTTGGAGGGAGCCGTCAAAGTGGCACTGAATAAAATGTTAAAGCTCCCACCAAATTGCTTTAAGAAGTAGTCCTGTACATTTAAACTTCTCCAGCATTTACACCTAAAACAAAAGTACATCCAGCAAACAAAATTAGCTATGAGCAGCGGATTGGAGTGATATGTATTCTTTTTGCGGCAGATGAATTTTTCTTTGGCGGGGTAACTTTTACAACTTTGTTGTTTTTGGTCAGATACTGATTACTGATCCCCTTTCTCTCCAAAAAAGACTTCTAGGTCTTTATTCTGGGACGTTTTATACTCTGGGACATTCTTATATTTTATTTTGAAGCTAAACAAAAAATTCAAAACTTATTTTTTCGAGCTCAAGCATATGACAACTGTTTCAATAAGAGCCGACAAATTGTTGTTTGCAACCTCATTTCTAATAGACATAGCTAAGCCAAGCCAGTCGTTGCTTAATCTTGCATCATGGCGAGTCGTAGGTACATTTTGAATTAAAAAAAACTTGAAATAAAATTCGAAGAACATCTGCAGGAAAGCAGATGTTCTAGTTAGTTTTCAAAACTGAAAGCGAGGCTAGTAATAATGGAGATGTTGCCAGGAATTAAACTTATGAAAATTTTCAATTCTGCACTCATTTTGGACATCAATGTCTGATAAGTATGCTTTTTTAATGATTTCTTATCGCAATTAAATTGTTATTTCGCTTTATAATTACTTTAACCTAATTTCAGTAAATATTTTTAAAGGCTGTTCTGTTGAGGCCCCTGAGAGTGAAACCCATTTTAAGTGGTGGCCCTTGGAATTTAATTGTTTCTTGAGGTTGGTGGCCCTGGGCGACCGCCCAGATCGCCCACCCCTAGGGCCGGCCCTGTCTACATAATCTATATGCATACATACCTACATAAAAATTATGCATAAAAAATGTTGAAAAACTCCTCCGAAACGGCTAGACGGATGAAAAAGATCGAAAGTAGGAAAAGATCGTAAAGTAGGTTATATTTCATATTGCTCCCTCCTCTTCTTTTTGAGTTTTGTATTTTTATATTAAATAAGAAACCGCGAGCTTAACGAGCACTATGTGTTTCGTGTGCTTATTTTGCACAGCTTGTAAAGGTTTGAAAGAGCGGTGCCATCGTTCCAGCGCTCCGTTTGATGCAGGGTGATACGGTGATGTTCTCGTTCGCTTACATCCAAGCAACTTTGAAAGGGATGTAAACAGCGCCGATTCAAACTGCCTACCCTGGTCTGTCGTCACTATACTGGCACTGGGTGCACCGTATCGCGATATCCATGTGGAGAAAAACGCTTCAGCAACTGACTCAGCTGATTGGTCGACTAACGGCGTCGCTTCCGGCCATCGCGAATACCAGTCCATCATCGTCAGACAGTACTTATATCCGCGAGACGGTGGAAGTGGACCAACAATGTCCAAATGTACTTGATGAAATCGCTTGTCAGGAACATCGAAGGTTTGATACTCGTTCTTGGTGTGTCTGCTGACTTTCGACCTTTGGCAGTTAATACAAGTACGGGTCCAGAGTCGTACGTCCTTTCGCATGTCGGGCCAAACGAATTTCTTTTGCAAAGCTCGCAATGTTCCACGATAGCCGGGATGTGACTTGCTGTGGAACGTGTCAAAAATTCGCTTCCTCAAGGATTCAGGAACAAACGGTCGAATAGTCGATGTCGATTTGTCGCAGAAAAGAATGTTTCCGCTTCCTACGTTGACAGGCTGCAACTGCAAGGAAGAACGGCTATTGTTCGAAAGAAACTCACGTAGTTCGTTGTCACTTTTCTGCTCGTTGACCAATTCGTCTGTTTCGACAACCATCGGGAATGAAATGGCGTCTAGACGGGAAAGTGTGTCAGCAACTGTATTGGTATCTCCGGGTACGTGCACAATTTCGGTAGAAAATTGCGAGATAAAGTTCAAATGTCTCTGGCGGCGAGGGCAGGCCTTGTCCGATTTCTGCGAAAACGCAAACACTAGCGGCTTGTGATCGGTTTTTATCACGAAGTTGATACCTTCCAAGAGATGACGAAAGTGCGAATACTAGCATAAATCGCCAAGAGTTCGCGATCATAGGTGGAATAGGCTTGTTCCGCTGTTGATAGCTTTCGTTGAAAGTAGGCTATTGGTAGCCATTGATCACCTTGGAGTTGTTCCAAAACGGATACGTTGTCGATAGTGCAAGAGGCTGATTCGGCTGATAGTGGACAAGCGAAGTGGCATTCGCGAGGATGTCTCTGCAAGCGTTGAATGCATGTTCGGTAGGCTGCGTCCATTGGATAGGTGTTTTGAACTGCAATATCCTTTTCGTTAAGGTGAAACAAGGAAAGAGAAGATTTAATACGGAAAATGAGTTTGAGTTGTTGAAAGGGTGAGGGGGGGGGGGCACCCCCTGTGCCACCCCTGTAAATACGCCACTGAACGGATGTATGGCAAAGTGTATATATGATCAGGATCGTTCCCTGATTCGAATAAGCAGTGTCTGTCCCTCCGTGTGTCTGTCAGTTCGCATGATAACTCTCGAAATAATGAAGCTAGCTTCTTGAAATTTTGCTTTGATAAAACCTTGGACGGTATTTAAAATCGGACCTACTACGCAGGGCCGGCCCTAGGGGTGGGCGAACTGGGCGGTCGCCCAGGGCCACCACATTTAAGTGGTCACCACTCCCAAGGAACCTTTACTTTTAAGGGCCACCACTCGGCAAGGGGATCACTCAAAAGGGGCCTCCACATCCGTTTGAAATATGTACTGGAACTAAATTAAAGTTAATATATTTTTAATGCAATTACTGTATTAATTCTGATTCCCAATTTCGTGGGTGCGAATATTAACTAATTGTGACTTATCGTTCCATTCTATACACCAAGTGCGGTGCATGTCTGTAGTATTTATGGCATGACAACTTACCAGCTCTATGGGAACTACGCGGAACTTTGTCTGTTTGGAGGAGAAGAACCCCAGCGGGAGAAATATCGAGTTATTCAATTTCGGAAATGTCACATTGGAATCTTTGCACTGAGACCTCTAAGCGTCTATAGCTCAGTAGGTAGAGTTGCTGACCTTGTGACTGAAGGTCGGAGGTTCGAATCCCGGTTGGGACGAAACATTTTTCCCTCAATTTCCTCAATTTTTGGTATTTTTTCCCAAAGTTTTGTGGTTTTGTACAGATAGACACACTCATCAGGTCTTGTGTCTGTTGTCTATCTGTGCACAAGACGACCACTTGAATTTTTAGCGGGTGAATTCTATTTTTAATTTGCCGTGAAGGCTACCTCCATGACGCTCGACCGTGCAGGTCTGTACCGGTGTTGAATGCTCACATTGCTTTGGGAGTTGTGATGGTTGTTAGATATTTTTGAAACGAAACCAATATTAGAAAAATATAAAAACTGCTATTCGAGCTCAAGAAGTGAAGAAAATAAAATTATAAAAGACTTGAATAATAAACCGGTATTCTATTTAAAAGCAGACAAAGGAAACAAAGTGGTGATTATGGACAAAACAACATACGACGAACTAGCCTACCAGAAGCTTCAAGAAGGAAATTTTTATAAACTTCGTGTGGACCCACTTCCCGAATCCATAAAAAGAGTCGAAAAAAACCCTTAAAAAATGCCCAGACGTGGTTAAAAACATAGCGGCACTCCGGATGCCCAATCCATCGTTACCGAGACTAAGAATTCAACCGAAGGTACACAAAGAGGGTGACCAAATGCGAGAAATCATTGCAGACAAAAATTCCCCATCATACAACGTGGCTAAATGGCTCCTAAAAGAGATTGAGCAGATAGGGGACTTCTACAGCAAATTTTCAGTCAAAAACAGTTATCAAGTCGTGGAAAAACTAAAAAACATTCAATTAAAACCTTCAGAGACACTGGTATCATTTGATGTACAAGCCCTCTTCCCAAGTGTGCCGATTAAACAAGCATTATACCACCTGGAAACGTGGCTTAACAAGAACCGGCAAAGCAGTAGAGAAAAGAAAGAAAACCGACAATATATTGATCTCGCAACAATGTGCATGAAAGAGAGTTTTTTCACTTTCAGGTGTAAATTCTATAAAACAACAGCAGGTACGGCAATGGGCAACCAGTTATCTCCCTTGATAAGCGAAATTTTCATGAGGGCACTAGAGGAGCCGATGGAAGAAAAAGGAATAATGCCCAGAATCTGGATTAGATATGTGGATGATATCTTAGCCATAATTGACAAAGCCCAAATATCAGAAACATTTCAACAAATCAATAAGCTGCACAGAAACATTAAATTTACGACCGAAACTGAAGCTGATGGAAAGATACCATTCCTGGACATAATGATAATCAGAGAAGACCAACACATACAATTTGACATATACAGGAAGCCAACATCCACACAAAGAATCATCCCAAACACCTCGATGCGTTCATACCAGCACAAGTTTGCCGCGCTTCATTCGATGATTCATAGAATGTTAAGCATACCCCTCACAAAGACAAGATACCAAAAAGAATTAGACTACATAATAGATACTGCAAACAAAAACGGTTATAGCAGCAAATTAATAGAAAACATAATTAGGAAGAAAAACAGTATCAAACATCTAAAAAGCATGACAACTCTGAAGGAGATTGATAAAGAGCCCAAAAAAACGAGCAAGTATAACTTACAGACCAATGTGGCGAGAAATACAAGGAGCTTTACAAAAATTTAATATTGAAACCGTACCTACAAGTAGACATGCGCCGCTAAAAACTATATTATCTAGTGTAAAAGACCCTAAGACGAAAAAGGATGAAAACGGTATCTACAAAATCGAATGTCCTAATTGCCATAGCATTTACATAGGCCAAACCAAAAGATTAGTCCAAGTACGGTTCGAGGAACACATGAAAGAAGCAGAGCTAACCACGAAGAATCCAGTCAGGCACAACAAATCTGCAGTCGCAAAACATATGTTGGAAACGAAACATCGCATTACACGGGAGAACGTCGAAGTTACAGTGGCGGATTTACCAGTAGGCTGAGTAGGCTGGAGCCTAGGGCGGCAGAATTTACGGGGGCGGCAAATTTGGAGCAAATAAGAAATTTCAACGCCATGCCATATAGCATTTATTCTTCTCGTGAAGTGTGTTTCTACCTCAGTGAGATACATAAGTGAAATACTATTTGTCACCGTTATCTCAGAGCTTCAAACAACGAAACGATTTAATTAAAGATGAAAAGCGAAAAGACCACTTATAGCCAATTGCTTGCAGGCTGGAATTCGCAACCAAGCTCTTTCTTAGGATTTTTTTAGAAATTTGTTTCGAAAAACAGTTATGAAATCGATTTTGTCCGTCCGTCCGCCGGTTCACTTATAATTTGGCAGGAATGTGTAGAATAGGGGTTGGATACGATATCCCCAGTCACAAAATCCCCAAACCAAAATCCCCAAATCAAAATCCCCATAATCAAAATCCCCGAAATCAAAATCCCCGAAATCAAAATCCCCGAAATCAAAATCCCCGAAATCAAAATACCCAAAACCAAAATCCCCAAACGAAATTCCCCATTCCCCATTTGAGGTGTGATCTAAGAACGCGGGCGCGTTCTAAGATCACACCTCAAATGGGGAATGGAGACTTTCTTTAGGCTATTGTAGATGGTAAATGATAGATGTTAAATGGCAGATGATAAATGGTAGATGGTAAATGGTAAGTGGTTAATGGTAGACGGATGGTAGCTTGTAAATGGTTGATGACAGATGGTAAATGGTAGATTGTAAACTGCAAATGGTGGGTGGTAAATAGCAAATAGTAGATGGTAAATGGTAGATAATAAATGGTAGGTGCTTTAGACTATTGTAATTGAATAGTCCTACTATGCAATAAAAAAATCTCCGTCGTGGATTGATATATATGCTAATCAACGGCAAACTATTTGAAGTAACACAGAACAACAGCAGATAATGTGCAGGCGATTAAATATGCAATCGGTTCCAACAATAAGCCAACCAAGTTTTCCGCGAATATTCGTTCGCATGAGGACTTATCTCGACGATGTTAAAGAAAACCTATTATGTTAAGAACGATATATGCAATATGGACTCGAATATTTTGTTTGTGCTAATCAAAAAATAAGTTAGTATCGTTTTACGTCCCTCCTAGTGCCATTTACCATCTACCATTTAACACCTTCCATCTACCATCAACAATTTACAGTCTTTCATCCATCAACCATTTACCATCATATTTCGGGTGTTTGGGGATTTTATGATTGGGGATTTTGTATATGGGTATTATGATTATGGGGATTTTGTATATGGGTATTATGATTATGGGGATTTTGAATATGGGGATTCTGATTTTGGGGATTTTTCTACGTTTGGGGATTTTGTGATTGGGGATTTCGTATGGTTCCCGTAGAATAGTAATTCGGCTTTGGCACGAATACCTTAGAAATTGGTAGGGCAAAGATAACAGGGTGCCCCGAAGAGGTGACTTTTTTATTTCTTTCCGAAGATGGACCTATGGATAATTAAATCAAATCACCTCGGTTTTTCTAAACAGTTATGGTATGAGTACCGATATGCACAAAGTTAGTATGAGCTGATATACGTTAAATACTAAGTCTGTTTACATTTGCTAAGAAAAAGTAAATAACAGCAAATTTGTGAAATTTCAATTTGTTGCGTGTGTAAGAAAATAATCGGACATACAGCGGTTTCTATGATGCTATCACAGATGTACCAAATGTATTAGACTTAACACGCTGCATGTCGGCTCTCCGCTCGCTACGCTCGCACCTCGCGCCACTTAGGTCTGCAAAATCATCAGCAAAAATGCGTCAAAATGAAAGAAATGGAATGTTGAACTCAAGTCTAAAAACTTGTAAAATAGGTGGCTAATAATATGTTCAGAGTGCACAAAAACATGTGATTTGGGCCAACATTCAAAAAAAATTTTTTCCCATGAAAATGTGTAAAAACCCAGGTCCCAAACTTGATTCCCCTATTCAGCACATTTCGGCACACTCCGATATTTTAACCGACACCCGAAAAAAATTGTTCAGCTTGGTGTATTGCCACTTTTCTTAACTTTCCCAAAATCTTTTTTGGACGGTCAGTTTGAAGTTATACTAAATAAGTAGCAAATGACTATCGGACTCTGCAATAGCGCATTTTTTTGTTTAACTTAGAATGATTTATATGCAAAATAATAATGTTGGTTGTCATATGAAATCCCGCCAATAGTGCACTGTGAACAATTTTCGGTGATTTCAGAAAACGAACGGCGAAAATAATCGGTTTTCAACCACTGTGAACATATTATTATGCTAGATTAAAATATATATTTTACAAATATATAATTTGTATATTTGTTTAGGGCACCCATTTTGTGCAGGCAAAATATCTCCTTGGTGAAGTGGTTTTGTCCCGAGATTCGGTTCAGAAAAATGGTATTGGCTCTGCCGAAACCGATAGTCATTTGCTACGTTTGCAACATAATTCGTTCGCAACCTTTCAGATTATGGGACAAGAGTATCTTGGATAAATATTTATTTAAAAACAAATACTCCGATCCTATATTTGTTGAGAAAAGGTGTGTTTTTTTGGTTATCCCGTGCAGGTTTGGGTAACGAAACTTCATATAAAAAAATGACAGGTGGATCAGCTGGCATTTTTTTTTATATGGAGTTTCGTTACCCAAACCTACACGGGATAACCAAAAAAAACACACCTAAAATAGTAAATTTCGTAACATTGCAATTCCATCCCAAGTACCTGATTTTTTGCCAAGTTTTACTGGTGCATGCGTTTCTTTCACACCACATCACAAACTAATTTTTGCTTATTTCTGTCCGAAGTTTACTTATGTTTTCTGCCTAACAATTTTCACTGCCAATGTTGTTTGGGGCGACCTGGATAACCGGATGAATATTCTGATCAGCTGCTTAAAATTTGACGGAAATTATTTCGAAAAAAAGTTGTTACTGACGGATCAAACAAATTTCTGCCTTTTAATTTCTTGTTTAAAATTTTTAAATTCGATTGAAGTACTTTGTCAAAAAATTTCATTTTTCAGGGATCCCGAGGTCGTTTATAGCCATATATTAAAAGCCATATGTGCAATCAAATTTGTAAAATACTCGTAAATTTTTGTAGACGTTTCCGTATTTTTGATCCTGCGCCCCGCTTAAACTGAAAGACAGTGATATTTTTGCGGCCAGACCAGGTTTTGAGTTTGACATCCCTTTCGTAGAGGTTGGTACGGGCGGCGAAATGCTAACAGCCTACTAGCGGCAAATGTATGAGTCCGCCACTGCGAAGTTACCAGAAAAGTGCCACAATTACATAAGCTCGTTGCGGCCGAAAGTATAGAAATTGCCAAACAGGTTAAGGATAATCTTATGAACACGGACGAAGGCAATTGCGCATATAGTCTGTTCCAGGTAATTAAGGAGCAATAAAAATTAAAAAGGTAATGGTGCAATAAAACCCATTCAGAAAAAATGTTTAGTATATACCCAAGCAACATTTTAAGTAGCGACAACTAGTGCTTTTGATTCCGCCACTTTAATAAGTTTCGGTTACGTTTTTGACCCCCCAAATTTTAACTTCATCGTAACAAATACTGCAAAGTACTTTTTGGGACGTCCCAGGGTGATAGTAGTTGAAACTTTGTAGCGAACGAAATGTTGCTACTACATATTTGACAAGTGTAGGCGAATGGTACAGTTTTGGTACCTCATTTTGCTACTACATAGTGAGCAACTCCATAGAAATATTTTTAAGTGGCAAAACCGTAGCCGTATAATTTCTTTGTAACTTCGAAGGATTTGCTACTTTATAGTAAAATAAGAACTATATATAGTTCCTAACGTTACTACAAAGTCCTATTTGGAACTTTATAGTACCATATGGAGCTGTCAAATGCTTGTCGCCATATTTTCCAAGATTTTACAAAATCATTTTGTACACATTTCGAGAAAGTAGCTTTTTTTTCAGATGAAACAATTTAGAACTTCTTTGTGTTAAGTAACTATTTTATTTGCTGAATATTTAGAGTGATAAAACTAGAAAGTGGAGGATCACACTGACTTTAGTTGGGTTATCTCTTGACAATTTATTTAAGAAATGATTAGAAAAATGAGAGGGCATTACTTTTTTGCTAGGTGGAATACCCACTTCCACAGTGAAATTGGCTTGGCACGAAGTTTTCTTGTTTAAAAAAGCTGACAAATGACCAAATAATGTAATCACTCAATTAAATCCTTTCAGATTATATTCTTTGATTGCCTGAATAGGGTAAAAATACAACTTTAGCAAATGTGTAAAAGTATATGTGTGTATAAACCCATTCAATTTAAGTTTACTAAAATTGTGTCGGTTTTACCTACACATATTCACAACTATGATTGTGTGGGAAGACGGGACCAATAAAGTTCCAATTGGGTGGTTAGACAAACAATGCCACTTGGTTGGTGCGTTCCAATCGCGTTGCAACTTACTGGTGGCAAATGGGTCCTGGTCACCAAACTTTTCATTCCCCATATCAGTGACTCTTCGGTGACAAAAAGGTCCTTATCACGGAACGATTGAAAGTATTTGCTACTCCCAAAGGCAATCTTGGAGTGATATCCACGTTTTCGCTACTAAAAATGCTAGTTGGGTAAGTTCAATTTGTAAAAATAAAAACACTTTGTAGTTGGCACTGAAGAAGGGCATAAGTTGTGTCCGAAACACGTGTCTGCACTTGAAAAATAAAAATCCTCAGTATAAGGCAAATTAGTCTTTTTATTTTTAAATGATAAACTGCTTTATGGAAATAGTTAGAACAAGACCGAGGCTAATTTCGGGCGCGGCCGAAATTTGGATCCCCTTCGCTCCCATCGGGCTAAAAGTTTTTTTCGGGCGTAGCTACGACTTGTATTTAACACCCCCCCCCCATTCTTTTCCTTCCGTGTTCACAAAAGTTCCGTTACGTCGACAAAACAATATTTAAATATTTACTCAGAAAATGTTATTGGGGGGGGGGGGGGGACATGGCCCCATAGTACGATTCCATTTGTTTTTACCTTTTTAGTTGCTTTGATAAAGTCACATTAATTCAAGGTTTTGTGAAATTGGCATAAAAAATGTTTGTTAGAGGAACCAAAATAGGGGGTTGTTTTTATATGGCAGCCCTATGACCCCATGGTCGGATTTAATTCATTCTTACAAATGTTTCGTTATCAATAGAAATACATTTGAGTGAAATTTGGTTGAAATTAATGCACAAATAAAAAAGTTTTTCTTAGAAGAACCCAATTTGGGGGTTAAGTTTGTATGGCAGCCCCATGACCCCATGGTTCGTTTTTATCCATTCTTACATATGTTTTGTGCTATCAAAAGAAACACCTTCGTGTGAAATTTGGTTGAAATTGGTACGCAAATAGAAAAGTTTTTCTTAGAAGAACCTGATTTGTGTTTGTATGGCAGCCCCATGACCCCATTGTCCGATTTTACCGATTCAAACATACAAACTGCCTGCAGCAAAAAGAAGCATTTGTGCAAAATTTCAGCTTCATAGCTTTTAAATTGGCCGAGTAAAACGCGTCTTAACAGACGGACAGACAGATAGACGGACATCGCCCAATCGACTCCCCAAGTCATGCTGATCATATATGTATACTTCTTATATAGTCGGAGATGCTTCCTTCAACGCGTTACAAACTTCATGACAAAGTTAATATACCCTTTCACTCTATGAGCGAAGGGTATAAAAACAAAAAGTGTAATATGGGTCCAGTAGACTTCGAATCCGCAATCTTGACATTCGCGCTATCCGCTATCCAATGCATTAGAAAGCACGGGCTTATCCAGGATTTTGGTCAGGGGGAGGGGTTAAGCCCGAAATTTTTCCAACATTAAGATTTTCCTAGGAGTTGGAGTTGGTCGCGAAAATATTGTTAGGCAAAATTTAGAGTATTTTAGCTGGTGTAATGGTTAGTGCGCGCACCTTCTTTGCACAGGGTCATGGGCGTAGCGAGGGGGGGGGGCAGGGAAATGAAAATATTAGTGAAAACATAATTGCGGTTCCAAAGTACCATTAATTTATTAAAATGTGTTAAGCGGTATAGCTACAATTGATAGTAATTTTTTGGCGTTTTTTGCAATTTTGTCCCTGTTTTGCAACGAAATTTTGGTGGGAAGTTGCGGATTCAGGTTCTTCACCCCAAACTACATAATGTACAAGAAGAATGCAACTTTTGGAACAAAAAATGAAAAACAGTTCAAAAATTTTATTCATAATATGGAACTATGTTAAAAATGGCAAATTTAAATTATCAATTGTAGTAATACCGCTCAACGGATTTATAATATTTAGGTATGTCTTTTATTCGAGATTCGATCTCTGATCTCTCTTTCGAATTACATCCTGAAAATTGGTATTTACGGTAAAGAAGCCACCCTGAATCCAAAACCGTTTACCATTTTTTCCTACGTGCCTCCGTTCTCCCGCAAAGGCCCGATGCCATATGGCATCATTGGCGGGAACCCATTACAATTTTTTTTTTCAATTAAGATAAAAACGTTGAAATTTTTTTGGAAAAACAGTTTTTACTTTCTTTAATTATAATTCTGAGCTTGTGTGAAATTTTAAGAAGCATTTAACACATAATCCTGTATCACATTTGATGCATTTAGTCCGAGTTTGGCTTTTGCAGGGCGGATATGCACATCTTCTTCTATTGCATTTCGCAACATAATGGCCAATTCCATCATACGTGCAACATTCGGAAGACTGTGGTATGTGCTACCCAAATCTGATGAGCCACAGTCGTACAATAGTAGGTTGCAATATCCCTACGGAACTGCATTTGGGTGACTTCCCCGACTTTATTTGTAATATCCAAGCATTTTCATCATCCGACATGATAGATTCAAGATATTCAACCGCCTCATGTAATTTCATTCTGCATAAGAAATATGAATGAAAAAGAATGGATTGAAATTGCTTTCTTTAAAAAAATAACGGATAAATGCTCATTGTGGAAATTGAATTTTGGTAAGTTACTTTTGCACACTTTTTTTTTGCTCTGTACCGAGACAAGCCTTTCGAAGTACTGACTCAAAGCTTTTGTGGACAAATATGTCCTTCAAACTCCTTGAAATTCAAAAAAAAACAAGATGAATAATTATCACGGTTGATTCAGCGCTTGAAAATAATGTTGCGTATACCCAACTTTGAGCGTTTACAGGGTGTAGTGTGCATGCACATAGACCACCCAGAGTAAAGGATGATGCACACTTGAGAGCAACAAGGATAATTCCGAAAAAAGTCCCATTGTTGAGACCAGATACGTCAAAGGAGTAATTTGACTCTTTGACGAGGTCTCGTACGTGTCTGAGTTTATTATTTAGTGCATCGTATGTTAGTCTCCTGGATGGAATACACGTCCATATTTTAAAGGTGTTTGTGGGTGCGCTTTAGAAAATGATGCATTTGATTGTGAAAACGATCATCGGACTTGGACTCTAAATCCTCAGAAACGAATTTTCAGCATAAAATTAATTTTCACAGTAAACATATTGAAAAAATATAAAAAAAAAATAAAATTAAAAATAAATTTTTTATTAGGTTTCCGCCAATGATGCCATATGGCATCACTAAAATGTATTTAGTGTTACTACCTATAAAACTACCGTTATTGCAAATTTTTTTTTTGCTATTCTAATCTATGCTACTCTGGCTTTTGTTTAACACAAATTGTTCTGAGAAAATCAGGTCGCAAGTATATGATTTTTGAAATTTTGTGGAGTCTTACCCGCAAAAATCGCATTTATTAAAAAAAAATTTCACGACACTTTTTTTTTCTGCTCCCAATGGCACAAATCTAACTAAATACTAGCCAGGAACATTGGAATAGATAGAAGAAACATTACTTAGTGTAACAAAGAAAAAAACAATGTTGAGGATGTTACAGGGTGTCCGTGGCGCGCTCCCAAATATGAGGCTTTTACTGATGCCATATGGCATCATTGGCGGGGAATGGGTTAATACATTGATAAATTTAGAAGAAATCTTATTATCTTATTGAATGCAATCAGAATGCAGAAGAAAATCATTCTCATCACTTTTTTTTTTAAATTTGGCTCTAAAATTAGCAAAAAAAAAAAGAAATAACATGCGTGACAGTCCACCAGTAAGCTAAGGCTGCAGATGTGTGAGTGACCTCTAATTTATAAGATCTAAACTGCTGTTTTGTTGAGGTGTTTAGATTAACAGCACACCCAGCAATATTATTTATCCCCATAAATGGATACTTCTTTACAATCTGAGCAACATCATAGTCCGTCACTTAAGTCGTGAGTTCCAAAAACACCATAAAATGAATTCTTTCACGGTGAGTCTGGAATCCATGACCCTGTGCGCCAATCTAACCACAAGCTAAAATTTGCTAACAATATTTCTGCGACCAAAACTCCTAAGAAAATCATGATGTTGAAAAAATTTTGGGCTTGCCCTCTCCTGACCGAAATCCTGGCTACGCCCATGCACAGGGTCACGGGTTCGAGACTCACGTGAACGAATTCAGTTTATGGTGTTTTTCGAACTCACGCCCCTTGTGACGAACTATGATCTCAATCAGATGTTAAACGAGTATACCCATTTATGGGAATAAATAACGTTGCTGAGCGTGCTGTTGATCTCAACACCTTAACAAAAAAGCAGTTAAGATCTTGGGAATTGTATGCCACTTACACATCTGCGGCCTTAGTCCAATGTTCGACTATCGCGCCTGTTTTTTATTTTTATTTTAGAGCTCAATTTTAGGAAAGGATAGTTGAGAATGATTTTCAACACCATTTAAAGAAAAATGGTCCCTGAACGTGTTAAGACTTTTATAGTTCACCTTCACATTTGGCGCAGTTCACGTTTACGCGAGTCTACTGTATAGACATTAAAAAGGGCCATCCATAGCCCTCAGGATTGCTGTAAATCTGGACGAAATAGAATAGAATTAGGTATGTCCATATGTATCTATGTATATTACTACACTCGAAAAAATTTACTCCAATAATAATAGGAGGAAACTTTTTTTCCTTCTATTATAGTAGTAAATTTACGCCACGTTATGAGCGAGAGTAATTTTACGCTTTACGGTGTAAATATTTACTACAAAATTGGTGTAAATCTACAAACGGTAATAAGTAAATTTGCACACATAAATAAGTAAACTTACTCTTAGATTTATGTAAATTTAAATTAGAAATAAGCAAATTTGCACTGGAAAAAATGTAAATTTACACCGGCGAACATGTAAATTTACATCCGGGTTTCTGTAATTAATTAATGTTAATATTCCAGTTCTTCGATGTAAATCGTCCTGGAGCTCCCCGTTATTCCAACGGCCAATAGCTGCCACTACCCCTTCGGTTCAAGAGCAATACAGCGCTACAACAACAACATATACACTGAAAGTGTAAAGTTACACAAAAATAAAGTAATGACACATCCTCACAACAAATGTGGTGTAAAATTACACCAAAATGGAGTAATATAAAAAAATATGTGTAATATTACACTTTTTTGTGGGTTTACTATAGAAATTTGGTTGAAAAATAAACGTTTACTGTAATTTTGCTAGAAAAAAGGTGTAAAATTCAACGAGTTTTCGATGTAAAATTCAACCTTGTTTTTACAGTGTATGTAAGGTAGAAGAACGGCTTGCAGTGGCGTAGATAAGGGGGGGATCAAGGGGATCAATCCCCCCCCCCCCCTTCGGTCACACATTTTTAATATTACTTTAGGTACGTTTTCTGGAATTATTCAACGTGTGTAGTGTTTACAGAACTGCAATAAAAAATTTACCACTTCTTCAAATTTTAATTGTAGAATAGAAGCTTACCGATAGAATAGAAACACCACAGCACAGGGCTTTACGTTCACCTACTTTTTCACATTTGATCGGGAGTTTTTCACAGGCAAGCTCTACTGTAGTAATCTAACTAGAAGTGCTACAAGAAAAATTAAATGTAAGCACTGATTGAAAATTTTTTACCGGAAAATCTTAATGATTGGTTCAAAAATTTAAAAATTATGTGGAACACGGAGTGCTCTTCCACAGAAGCGAAACTTTCAATGGGGAAATATACAATGCAAAGATTATACTGATTTATTCAGGAGAGTGGAAAGCTAATGCAAATAAAGAGAAAACGATGCAAAACTGCTTCCAATTTTTGAGCATCCTTTATTGTTTGAGTTTATCAACATTATATTTTCTGTTTTTCTTAAGTTAAAATTTTACGAAAGGTTTTATCGTATATAGCAACGCAAGCCTTGACTTTCTGTAGTTGTTCGCAATTTTATTGAATTTAATAGAAAGAACTCTCAAAGCTATAACCAGAATTATTTTTTTTTTTAATTCTAGAAATTTCCAAATTTGCAGGCAGGCAGTAATTCGAAAACAAATTAACAAACAAACAAACTGAGTTCCGCGGTACTCTAGGGTTCCCTAAATATCTCTCAGGGATTTCGCGAAAATATCCAAAAATAGGAAAAATGTAAAAAGAGCTTTTGACAACAAAAAGGCAAACAATACATACGAAAAAATGTTTTAAAATTCCGAAGTCTGCTACACTGTACCGGAAATCAACCTAACTGTAAAATACTTGACCAGCATCAGAGACTCGACATCGACCGATTTTATTTTACAACTTTCTACTATATGAATTGGAAAAGGAAGTAGTGTGTACCAGAAAATAAAGCATATTGTAATGGACCGATTCTGACACATAAGTGTCAATATTTGAATTTTGACGGTTTGTTTCAAATAACATTAATTTGATTAATTTCAAATTAGTGATATTTGAAAAATCCCGCCTAAATTTAAAAATTGATATTTATGTGTGTGAACCGGCCCTTAAGCAACAGCTGTTTTGACAGTTCGGCCAAAATGAAGTGGCATTGCCACCTGAGAAATTTTGCCACTTCAGTTGGCGGCCATGGGGGAAATGGGGATTGGTGACGGCGGTCGGGAGGAGAACGGTGACGAGAATGACAGTTAGTTTTTGGCGGGTGAATTTTTGGAGTGGTTTGGCCGCGGTGTGTGAAAGAGTTTGAAAATTTGAAAAAAAAGGAGAAAAAAATTACCCTGTGCTCGCTGGCGGAAAGGAGAATCCCTGGATAGGACGTGGTGATGTGGACCTGCAAGATAAAAAAAAAAGATAAGGATTTCGTTTTGTTTAATTTTTTTTGAGGTTAGAGATGGGAAAAAAATGTAGTTATATGTCCGTATTGTTTACTTGTTAGATAAATATTATTCTTCGTCTCTAAAATATTCCGAACGTGACCGCCTTTCCGTTTTAAGTTGAATTTTGTTCCTTGCAAACAAAAATGCGTGGCTAAATTAGGTTATGTTCCCTGAGCCCATTCCAGGGTAGGTGATGGATGGACGGAGGCGCGTGCACCGTCCATAACCTAAAAATTATAAAGTGGCGCTGCCAAAAGCATGTGAGAATGGAGCCTGTAGTGAATTTGTAGGCCGGGACTAGGTCCGTAAGAGCTGTAAAACGGCATCTGAATGGCCGCCTTTAAATGGCCTTAAAAAAATTTTGCTTCAGGCTGGTGACAGCAAGAGCGGGATGAGGAGGCTTTCCTCCTCATTGTATATTCCCGCAGCAAACTTCATCTTTGCTTACTGCGATAAATTTCCCGTGGTGGACAAATTGCAAGGGAATGCAACTTGTCGACCGAGGTGGGTGCCGATGGCCGGAACTTGGCCATCGTATGGCATTCACGTTGAGGAAGCGCAACAACAAACGCCCGCAGGCTCTTGGCGTGTACGTTGTATACCGTCGTACGGTGGCTTCTCAACTACGAAACAAGGGATGGTGGAGCACCCATATTAGGAAGATGGGTTGCGGAACCGAGCCCTTTGTACACCACGGGAAGACGTTAGTGCTTCCGTCGGTTGAGGATCGTTTTTGAAGAGTGAGGAAGGCCTCGCCCTTCCGCTCTCGTCGTCACCAGCCTTTCTTTTTTTTCCCCCCCCCCCCCCCCACTTGATTCCCATTTTCAATCCCTTTGTTTATCATCGGTCTCCCTAGGCATGCGATATTCCCTTTTTAATGTAGAGGACAAGGGACAACGGGCAGCACAAACCCAGCCCAACACTACCGCTCTGAGCTACAGCAAGCGCATGCCGCTGCTCGCTCGTTGAGGAGCCCTTCCTTTGGCCAAACCTGCACGGTTGTAGAGGCCTTGGCTCCGTTCCCTGGGACATCCTCGGATGTCCGACGTCCTCCGTTACATTAATGGCGCCCAACATTGAGGGCCAACTTGGTCCGGTATAGTGCTTTGGCACTCATACCAATTTGGCTTTCAACAACAATTACCTCGTCTAAGGCTTTGGACTTAGTTTTTCTTACTTCACGTACTATACCTTAGGTGATTGTTTCCCATCCTTCTGTAGCGTCCCATCCTTTTAGCTTTTCCCAGTCAATTTCCCTACAAAGGCGGTTCTTCCCTTGTGTTTGTACCTTGCGGCTTTTGCCGTGTGCATAAAGCCTTCAGGGGAACTAGTGAATTACCAGTTCTTTTGAATTCACGAAAAAACTGGTCCTAGTTTCCTTGAAGCCACCTATGCACCTTTTTTATGGGAAGGATCGACCTTACAAATAGTTTTTTATCCTTTTGGTCCTTAATTTACATCATTGGAACTCAAAGCAGTTACCAGGGGATCATGACTGGAAACGCGATTTAGAAATTGCATTATGCACTACATCGACCAGTCATGATTCGCTGGAAACAGCTGAGTTTCAATGATGTAAACTTGTTTTTTTTTCTCCTCTCATTTTAAATTTCAGCGGCAAGTTCAGATGCCGTATACATATAATACATAATTCTCGCCATCTATTTACGCTCTGTGTACATGCACATAGGCCTGTTCGGTACCGAGATTTCAGTACCGGGTTCCGGTTTTTTTCAATACCCGGTACCACAAGCGGTTTCCCTGACTCAGGTTTTTTTTTTCAGTACCGACGGTTTTTTTAACCATAAGCCGGTTTTTTTGAGTACCGGGTTAAAAACCGACTCAGGTTTTTTTTCAGTACCGACGGTTTTTTCAACCATGAGCCGGTTTTTTTGAGTACCGGGTAAAAAACCGGTACCAAAAAACCTGAAAAAACCGGCTCATGGTTGAAGTGAATCGTTCTTTTTAACTCGGTACCAAAAAACCGACTCGTTGGTCGGTTTTTTAACTCGGTACCAAAAAAACCGGGATATCGGTACTTTAGAATATCGGGTCCGGTACCAAGTGAACACCGGTTTTGTACCGGGATCCCGGTTTTTGGAACAGGCCTACATGCACATATTACTATATTATTGTAATGGAAAAATCGTTTACCTGGAATGGGTAAAGGGAATACTGCACATAATTACGTTACCTCTCGCTGTGATATCGTTCCGATCTCTCGCTATCTCACTGTTTTGTTTTGGTTTTGATTGTACCTTGTTTTTGTTGTTTATTATCTTCTATCGTTTGTCGATCCTGAAAAAAAAAAAACAAAATATTGATAAGAGAAAAATTATGTATACATAGGTGCATTGGTACATCAAGTATACAAAATATACAGAGCAGTTATCAGCTGATTTTGGGAAACAAAATTTATCTTTGAATTGCTGCTAGTATTAGCAAATTACACCAATATCTGGTACACTAGGCAAACTAGCGTTGCATATATTTATGTTTACAAAACATTATTTAAGTAACTAGTCTTGTTTTTGGTATTTGGTGTATATTTGTTATTTATTTAATTTATTAATCACTAAATAATAAGGTAGAATAATCGTATATTTATTTATTTATTCTTACTTATTCTATGTTCTAGTTTAATTGCATGTTTAGTATATCTTAATCATTATTTATTCTCATGTATATTAGTCTAATTGCATGTCCTAATTTATAGCATAACCTTATTTATTTATTATTTATTCTAGTATAATTGCATGATTATTTTTGTAGCATTAACTTTTTTTGTTTGTTCTCTTTCCTTGGTATGTTGGGTGTTTGCATGCTATTGTATTAGTAGATAATATTTATTATATAGAATTTAGGAACAATCATCCACTAAAATATTTGGAATTTATATATTTTTAGTTTTTTTTGGAAATTGCCCAATTTTGTTATTGCGCAGCGCATTCGACTGCTTAATATTGAGATTCATTGCGGACAGAATAATTGCGGAACAAGATGCCATTGGATCATACTCCGGCATCGGCCAAAGGTCGTGGTCGTGGCGCCATCCCGAAGACGGGCGTACTTACCCGAAGCCAGTTCCATCAGGATGACGCATCTCCAACTCCACCTAATTCGCCCGTGCAAAACCGCGATACCTTGGTGGATTTCGGAGAAAGGGATACCACCGGCCGAGTCACAAACACCCCTGCCCAACGCCAATTTGTCGAGACAGCTGGTGCTCAGGGGCAGCTTCCGAAAACATTCCAGCGAGACGTTGGAGGGTTCGCTTTTCCACTGGGGAACTTTGCTCCTCAGCCTGTTCCAGAACTACATCAGGGTCTTTTGGAATCTCTCAAGTCCTACATCGATCAGGCCATTCGTCAGCAGATACCTCCACCTGCGCATGTACCTACACAAGCACCATCATATGTACCGATTCCTCCTGTGGACGTTCCTGTGTCTGGTTCTGCATCATCAGCAGATCGACGAAGCCAGGCAATTGTAGCTCCGCCAGGGAAAACGTATCGCGTGATCTCCGATTGGGGATTACGTTTCGATGGTGAGTCAGTGGATGAGTTCATCCGGCAGGTTGAATTATACACTGACCGCTGTCTGGGAGGTGACTACAGTCAGCTGTGCCTTTGTGCACACCTCCTTTTTGAGAAGTCTACACTTCCCTGGTTCCGTCGATTTACTGATGAGACCGGAAACAACTACACTTGGACGTCCCTGAAGGAAGCCATGAAGGAGGAATTCGGCAATGTTTATGATGACGATGACCTGATCGACGAAATGCGGAGTAGGCGTCAACGCTCTGGAGAGTCATTTCGGGATTTCCTTGAGAGTGTCAAACGTATTCATGACAAAATGTCATACAGACTAACCGACGGGGAATTGACTCGCATAGTGCGAAGAAATTTGCGCCCGTATCTTGCAAATCACCTTGCGCAAGAAAACATCAGTTCGCTTCGTGATCTCAAGCTTTGTGTTGACAAGCAAGAGAAGGTTGAGAAACGTATTAAAGATGGGGGCTCTTCGCGCGATGCGAGTCAACATCCTCGCCGAAGAGTTGAAGAGATTGACCCTGATGAATTTTTGGAAGAGAATGAGAAACAGGGTTCCAGAGTGGAGGAGCTGAAGTCTCCAATGAACTGCTGGAACTGTTCAAAACCGGGACACACGTATGCCGATTGTAAGGCAGAACCGAAGGTATTTTGTTTCGGTTGCGGAGCTCCAGGAGTTTACAAGCCTAGATGTCCGCACTGTACAAAAAACCCGAATCTACGGAGGCCTCGCCAAAACCTGGGGTCTCCCAAGGAGGTCACCGCGAAACCTCCAACAACCAGTGCGGACAAATAAATCCTGCCATTGCAAACTCCGGATGCTTGTGCCCAAAACAAAATACTTTGGGTTCTGCTGATAAATCTGGTATAACCCCACCAAATCTTTCGCCTGCATCACCTGATATGACCAAATTTGACTTTTCGACAGGGAACCTGGTGATGCGCATTTTGGCTCGCCCCAAAAGTTCAGGTCCGAGTGACTCATTAACGACTCGAACAAGTGCGGTTTCTGTCGTGAAGTCTTTACCCTACACAAATGAATCGCACGCAGTTAGGACGCATTGCAGTCTTAAACCGCTGCATGAACGTGTGAGAGAATACGAGTCAGCTCGTCGACGAATTTTCTGCGCAGAGGAACTTACCCCGCATCGCCCGAAACGTTCAACATTACGTTTACGTATGTTTTGGCGTAACGTTTTGGCGAATCGTCGACGCTGCTCTAGTATTCTCTTAAACCGTCCTTGTAATGATATTAGACCATACGCTGAAGTCACCATGCTAGGTACTTCAGTGAGTGGCCTAATTGACACAGGGGCGTCATGCAGCGTAATTGCTTCGAGTTTTGCGGAGAAATTCCTGGCGACTCCAAGGCATCCGTGGGAGAGGTTCCGGCTGGGAGTAACTACGGCTGACGGCACTCGCCACTCGGCGGTTGGAAAAATTTCCACCGCTGTAACCTTTCGTGGGCGAACAGAAACCATCGAGTTTCTGATCATGCCGACTCTCAGTCAGAATCTCTACCTCGGAATCGATTTCGTGCGTAAATTTGACCTAGCTCCCGCACTTTTCAAAGACTCTTTATATTTAGCAGCTTTGTCTATTGAGCCTCTGGAGCGGGGAGTCAACCAACATCCGTTGACCCCGTCTCAAATCACCTCTCTCAATGCAGTCATTGCAAGGTTTCCGTCTTTTTCGGCGGAGGGCTTAGGGCGTACGAACTTAATCACACACGCCATCGACGTCGGAGGCAGTCGGCCAATTAAGCAGAGACACTACGCGATCTCTCCCGCCGTCGAAAAGCTCCTCCATGCAGAAATAGACAGAATGCTTGCAATGGGTGTCATTGAGGAATCCAAGAGCGCGTGGTCATCACCAGTCACCTTGGTTGTCAAACCCAATAAGGTGCGTATGTGCCTGGATGCACGCAGAGTTAACGCGGTAACGTTGAAGGACGCTTATCCGTTGCCTCTCATTGATGGAATTCTAAGCCGCCTCCCAAAGGCCAAATTCATTACGAGTTTGGACCTTAAGGACGCGTTTTGGCAAATTCCACTCGATGTAGAGGCAAAGGATAAGACTGCCTTCACGGTACCCGGCCGGCCGTTGTATCAATTCGTTACAATGCCTTTTGGTCTTTGTAATGCTCCCCAGACTATGCAACGGCTGATGGACCACGTAATTCCAGCGCACTTACGTCACCAGGTGTTTGTATACCTTGATGATCTTTTGGTGATAACCACGACGTTTCAAGAACATCTGACGCTACTTGCAGAAGTAGCGTCCTGTATGAGGAAGGCAGGGCTTACTCTGAATATAGAGAAGAGTAAGTTTGTCATGGAGCAAGTGTCATATTTAGGGCACATTATCGGCCATGGAACCATCGGGACTGACCCCAGCAAAATTCAAGCAATTACAGAATTCCCAAGACCAAAGACTGCAAAACAACTGCGTCGGTTCTTAGGTATGTGCGGTTGGTACCGGCGGTTCGTATTAAATTACGCCGCTGTGACGGCTCCGCTAACGGACATGCTCCGTAAGAATCGTAATTTCGTTTGGATGAAGGTTCTTTGGCATTTGATGCTCTTAAGGAGTGCCTGACAAAAGCGCCTGTGTTGCACAGCCCCGATTTTTCACGTCCTTTTGCAATACATTGCGATGCAAGTCAGGACGGAATCGGAGCTGTGCTAACACAGACTGCTGAAGATGGCGCAGAGGCACCGATAGCATACATGTCAAAGAAGCTTAATTCGGCCCAGCGAAATTACACTGTTACGGAGCAGGAATGTTTAGCGGCCGTAAATGCCATCAAGAAGTTCCGTGCATACGTGGAGGGTCAAGAATTCACGATCGTGACCGACCACGCTTCGCTGAAGTGGTTAATGAGCCAATCGGATCTGAGCGGTCGATTGGCTCGATGGGCCCTTAAACTGCAAGGGTTTAAGTTCTCCATCATCCATCGACGGGGAAGTCAAAATGTGGTACCGGATACTTTGTCTCGAGTCCACTGTTCAGAGTCTTTGGCTTTGAATGATCCTTTTGACAGCTCTGTGGAAGTGGATTTGGACTCCGCTCATTTCAGGTCCAAAGAATATTTGGACCTAATCGACCACATTACCGTGAATCAACGTATTCTGCCGGATCTTAAGGTGTCCGACGGGTACGTGTACAAACGGACGGAATACGCCACCGGAGATGAGTTGCAGGAGCAATCCTCCTGGATGCTTTGGGTTCCGGAGGGGTTGCGGTTGGACTTACTCGTGAGAGCGCATGACCATCCGCTCAGTGCTCACGGAGGTATCACAAAGACACTGACACGCCTTCGTGCGTTATTCTTCTGGCCGAAGATGGTCAAACAAGTCAGGGAATACGTGTCTGCTTGTGATACCTGTAAGTCCACCAAAGCTCCTAATCAATGTCTTCGCCCTCCTATGGAAGGCCAATTCATTTCCGATCGCGTATTCCAGCGTTTGTACATGGACTTGTTAGGCCCTTATCCCAGATCCAAGTTAGGTAATGTGGGAGCGATAGTGCTGTTAGACCACTTGTCCAAATTCACATTCATAGAGCCAATAAAGAACTTCAAAGCCCAGAAACTGACCAGTTGGCTAGAGACAAGGGTGTTCCACGTATTCGGAGTCCCTGAGACTGTGGTGACGGATAATGGCGTGCAGTTTAAGTCTCTGGTCTTCAATTCCTTACTGGATAGATATGGTGTCCAACACCTATACACTGCGCTTTATTCGCCACAAGCGAACGCCTCCGAGCGGGTAAACCGCTCTATTGTGGCAGCAGTGAGGGCCTATATCCATCCAGATCAGAGGAATTGGGACGAGAGACTTTCATCCATAAACTGTGCCCTACGTTCTGCACATCACAGCGCCATTAACACGTCACCATATCAAGTCACTTTTGGTCAATCAATGATCACCCACGGCAAGACCTATGACCTGCTGAGGAAGTTGAGGTTGCTGGAAGAGCCAACTGTCACGGCAAGCAGCACCGACAGATTAGTGAGTCTCCGGCAGCAGGTTCAAGAGAATGTGCGGGCGGCTCACGAGCGAAATGCGGCTCGCTACAACACGCGTGCTCGGGTGGTTGAGTTCAAGCCTGGAGATGAAGTGTTCCGACGGAGCTTTGCGCAAAGCGATGCGGCGGCACACTACAACTCCAAGCTTGATCTCAAATTCATCAAGAGCCGCGTTGTTAAAAAAGTGGGTAATAGTCGCTACCTGCTGTCGGACCTGCAAGGCAAGGCAGTTGGTATTTTCCACGCAAAAGACATTAGGCGTTAGTCGATGTCCTCAGCTTCTCCTACTCAGCAGGCCTCATAGGCGAAGCTGCCCTGTAATGGACCGATTCTGACACATAAGTGTCAATATTTGAATTTTGACGGTTTGTTTCAAATAACATTAATTTGATTAATTTCAAATTAGTGATATTTGAAAAATCCCGCCTAAATTTAAAAATTGATATTTATGTGTGTGAACCGGCCCTTAAGCAACAGCTGTTTTGACAGTTCGGCCATAATGAAGTGGCATTGCCACCTGAGAAATTTTGCCACTTCAGTTGGCGGCCATGGGGGAAATGGGGATTGGTGACGGCGGTCGGGAGGAGAACGGTGACGAGAATGACAGTTAGTTTTTGGCGGGTGAATTTTTGGAGTGGTTTGGCCGCGGTGTGTGAAAGAGTTTGAAAATTTGAAAAAAAAAGGAGAAAAAAATTACCCTGTGCTCGCTGGCGGAAAGGAGAATCCCTGGATAGGACGTGGTGATGTGGACCTGCAAGATAAAAAAAAAAGATAAGGATTTCGTTTTGTTTAATTTTTTTTGAGGTTAGAGATGGGAAAAAAATGTAGTTATATGTCCGTATTGTTTACTTGTTAGATAAATATTATTCTTCGTCTCTAAAATATTCCGAACGTGACCGCCTTTCCGTTTTAAGTTGAATTTTGTTCCTTGCAAACAAAAATGCGTGGCTAAATTAGGTTATGTTCCCTGAGCCCATTCCAGGGTAGGTGATGGATGGACGGAGGCGCGTGCACCGTCCATAACCTAAAAATTATAAAGTGGCGCTGCCAAAAGCATGTGAGAATGGAGCCTGTAGTGAATTTGTAGGCCGGGACTAGGTCCGTAAGAGCTGTAAAACGGCATCTGAATGGCCGCCTTTAAATGGCCTTAAAAAAATTTTGCTTCAGGCTGGTGACAGCAAGAGCGGGATGAGGAGGCTTTCCTCCTCATTGTATATTCCCGCAGCAAACTTCATCTTTGCTTACTGCGATAAATTTCCCGTGGTGGACAAATTGCAAGGGAATGCAACTTGTCGACCGAGGTGGGTGCCGATGGCCGGAACTTGGCCATCGTATGGCATTCACGTTGAGGAAGCGCAACAACAAACGCCCGCAGGCTCTTGGCGTGTACGTTGTATACCGTCGTACGGTGGCTTCTCAACTACGAAACAAGGGATGGTGGAGCACCCATATTAGGAAGATGGGTTGCGGAACCGAGCCCTTTGTACACCACGGGAAGACGTTAGTGCTTCCGTCGGTTGAGGATCGTTTTTGAAGAGTGAGGAAGGCCTCGCCCTTCCGCTCTCGTCGTCACCAGCCTTTCTTTTTTTTCCCCCCCCCCCCCCCCACTTGATTCCCATTTTCAATCCCTTTGTTTATCATCGGTCTCCCTAGGCATGCGATATTCCCTTTTTAATGTAGAGGACAAGGGACAACGGGCAGCACAAACCCAGCCCAACACTACCGCTCTGAGCTACAGCAAGCGCATGCCGCTGCTCGCTCGTTGAGGAGCCCTTCCTTTGGCCAAACCTGCACGGTTGTAGAGGCCTTGGCTCCGTTCCCTGGGACATCCTCGGATGTCCGACGTCCTCCGTTACAATATCCACAGTGTTTGACGACGTTTTTGAGATTTAAATAATGGCTAAATTAGAGGATTAATATTGTGTTAATAAAAACAATTCTAAATATGTCCTAAACATATTTTTAATATCCTTTTCAAACAATTGGATGTTAGCTAGGGACTCGAAATTTATAGTAAATATATAGCTGCTACGGTGTCCTAAAAGTTTGAAAATTTTAGAAATATCTACTCACGAATTTCTGAGTTATCGGAAAATTTCAATTTAAAAACACAAAAGCTGTACTTTCTCCACATATACTAGGCATTCCAAACGAGCTCTCGTCTTAAAAATTTCTCTCTTCTAGACATATAGCTATATGATTTATTTAAATCCCTGTTTTGAGGTGTTCCGGCCAGAAAAGCGATGCTAGGTGTTGCATGACTCCGAAAAGTTTAGGAACCACTGTTCTAACCGAATATATACCAGCTCCGATTCTCAAATCACAGTAGCGACAATTTGTAGGAAAATTGGAATACTGTGGATTCACTCACCGTAGTTAAAAACTCAAAATTTATGGATGCAATATTTTCAGGACGTTTTCTTCTAATGGCAAAATTTGCTATCTATTTTGCACCAACATCTCTCAAAAAACTGCTAATTTGACATGTAATGAATACAGAAACTGTGATTCTGAAATTCAACATTTGATAACCATAAAAGTATAAGATATCTTGTAAAATTATCCCCCTCCTCTCCGAAAAGCTATCTACGCCACTGACGGCTTGTAATAAATTGATATGAAAATGTGGTCTTTAGAACATGTAAACTGCAAACACAAATGCGAAAAAGTGAATCGGAAAAAAATTATCTATGATAGAAATTTTTTTTCTTTTAGTGTTATTAATATTCAATTCAATCAAAAAAAATTTCACGGGCTAGGGCCCATCTATGCCGCCCCCCTGGCTACGCCCTTGCAAGACAGACTAAAAACCAATACATATCTAAGTTAATTGGGTTTCTTGGGTTGATAGCGTGTATTTTACGATAGAGCAGGATCGATTTTAACCTTTCATGTTTGATATAACAACATTCTATTAATGCTGCCATACAGGACGATGTACCTACATTGCATTTGTAAAATTGAATCGTCTTCGAAAGCTATTTTCTTAGTAGTAAAATGAAAACATGCCATGAAAAGGGTATTTTAGTAATTTCACTATGTAGCGGCTATAATCAATACAATTTTTGAATAAAGTGCAATACATACTGATATTTATTTAAAAAAAATCAAAATCGTCATCATTTTGATTGAAGTATTTTCTGAGTGTATTAGTCACGCTAAATACATTTATCTAAATAGAACGATAAAACTACTGTTAAAGTAATAAACTGAGTCATACAATCAAATCAATCACTATTAACACAGCAGTTCATTGCTTAAAAATATCTAATTATTCTTCGGCGCTGTCTAAATATCGCTTGATTTTAAAATGATATGGAAATTGTAAAATTTAATTTAATACACATAGAGATAAATTGCCAACTTTATTAATTGTGTTTTTCCCAAATGCCAGCCTCGAAGTTAAATACTAAAAGGAAATGTGTATTCCGACAAATGTCTTCATTGGAATATTTTATGAAAAATATATTTATATAAAAAATAACAAAAAAATAGTACTTTAAATAAATTAAAATACGAAGAAGCGGCGTCTTTGCACCGTATGATATTTTAATTCTTTGAACGATTCTTCTTGCAACAATGGTACAAAATTAAATTTCAGACCACCGTGCTACTTGATCCATATGAAAAATTTCCAAATTCCATTTTTATATCAATCTTAATCGCAATAAATTAACTCCGATTAAGTATTTCACATAAATGATAACAAAAGTCACCGCTCTTAAAATCCAATTCACTATTAAAGGTGTCGGCTAACATTAAACGACACTCTTTTAAATCGTGTGTAAATCGCCACAAATTCAATATTACGACACCAATAGCGCCAAAGAATTATACAAGCAATCTCTTTTCATATTCCCGGAACGATGAAATGTACTTCTTTAGCACGAAGCCCACACAGATCTCAATTAGCATTACAAAAACAAAAAAAAGTTAAATCAACCAGTAACGGCTGGTCGGCAGGTTGTTAAAAAGAAAGAAATCTTCGTCGAATCATCTGCGGTAGTTATCGTGTGATCATCATATCATTCGCTCAATAGCAGATAAATCGATTCCGTATGGCCGATACAACAATCTCGTTATCCTGTGCGTTTTCTAAGAATGAGTATATAACCATCTTTAGTTTTGTCCGATATATTGCTTCAATTTCATACCTGGACCACGTGTGGTGTCACCTCACATGTAGTTTACATCACACGACATAAGCGCGGGCATTCCTCGTTTGAGGATGATTCAGTCAACAAAAATGTGCACGCTCTAGTTATACCAGTAAGTAAAGAAGAGATGATGATGATGATGCTGATGACCGTTGACCATAAATTCCTTTGCTTTCTCGCGTTTATCTTTCCCATACAATACGCGCGAAACTTTGGAATTTTATTAGTTACCTATATGCGGATATAGTAGAGATTTGGGAGACGATACCAGTCCATTCACAATGTCGGATCGGAAAAAATAGTTTGGAATGTGGGGAAAAAATTGCATTAATTATAGTTTGGAATTTGATCGATTTGACATGCATGTTTTAAAATATTATCCAAATACTATAACTACAGGAAAGATAAAAAGAATTTAAAATAACGTTTAGTGCTGGATAGATATTTAAAAACAATAAAAATAATTCGTTTGAACTGGCTATTCCTAAGGCTAAAATTAAACGTGTGAATGTCGATTTTAACAATGATAAAATATAAAAACTGGCACCTCTTGCTGTTAACCGATTATATTAATGGGTTTTCCATTTTTTCTTTACAGATACTATTACGACAAAAACATCATGACAAAAGTCCATGGTAAACGCTACGCTTACAAATTCGATTTCCACGGCTTGATGGCAGCCTGTCAATCGCAAGCTCAAGGAGCTGAAACATCTAGCAGCATGCTAGCCGCCGCAACGTATCGAAGCCATTCAGGACTGTCAGCTGGAGATTTATCCTCCCCGACTCTTGGCTATACAACGTCACCAGTGACCATATCAAGCATAGTACGACCCACAACTATAGCTCCGCCAACAACAACCAATTCCAGCTCATTCATTCCGACCTCACCGTACTTAGCATATCCGCCACCCAGTTTTGAGCCTCGTACACCACCAACAAATTTTTAATTAGATACATTTAAAGGACAATTATAATTTTAGTTGGCTCCTTTTATAACATATGTCGCAAGTACAATAGGGCGAAACGAACGAGCCCCAGTATCACGATTGCCAAAAGAACATCCAGTGGGCAATCCCGCCCTTTATCAAAAATAACGTTCCTAAATTAATCTTCACTAAGTACTAAATGTGTGTAATTTCATACAAATACATGAAACAGTAGTATGGAGTATATAACATTCAAGGAGACACAAATTGTGAAAGCCAGTGCGGCTATTGTCCACCATAAGGACCAGTCCCTATACTCTCAGCTTGATTTCGTATCCTTTTAGGACATTTCATGCTGAGCCAATTATAACTTCTTCAAATCCTGTGGCTATAAAGGACCTAATTACGGAGAATTCGTCTTCGGTCCTCAGGATCTCATGGAGAACGAACTCAGATTCGTTTAATATTTATGTCCAACCTTTTATTACTGTAGAGCGTATAGGAGTTCTCCTCATAATTAAAATTACGTCTTTAGTGAGACAAAAGTATTTTTTTTTGTAAATTAAGGATAAACATAAAATCTTCTGATCTGAATAAAATTTTAAAATTAAATTTAAGTATGTATGGATGGATATGCACTTGAATTGAAAAGCATTAAATGTACAACAAAAGTATAGTTGTCATACAATTATACTTTAAAATTGTAATTTTTCTGTTAATTGCAATTGAATCATAATGAAATTATAATATTAATATTTTATGGAGTATAGAAAAGGTGTAATGTACATTTTGTTTTCGTTATAAGTAAAGTTTTTGTTTGTAAATAGTTAAATGTTGCAAATATGTATTAATAACCTCGAAAAATAAACATTGTGATTAATTCAAGTATACTTGTTTCTGAATTGAAATTTGAAAGGAGGAATTATAACATCATTTATGCGAGTGTGTCGCTACTATACCCTCAATGTGTCTGTCAAAGCTGCGTTATTATTCATTTTAGGTGTATCAGTGGCGGCTCGTGGTGGAAAATACCGGGGGTTCACAAGGAAATATACAAATGTATTGACTTCGGGAAGAATATGATGTAACTAAAGTTTTCATAGTTTGTTTAAAAAAAAAACTAGTCTACAAAAAAGCCAAAAATTCAACAGAAATTATTGTTAATATAGGTATACTACATATTATTCTTCCACAGCACAGACTATTTCAGACTTTCGGCCGCGATGCGGGCTAGATGTGCGATTTAAGATGCACATATTTGAAGAAGTGAATTACGTATTCTTACGATTTTTTTCTCAGGGGGTGCACGTGCACTTGTGCACATATGGGCGAGCCGCCACTGGGTGTATGGTTTCTTAAATGCAACATTTTAGGTTCATTAAAAAAAAAATATTGTGCTTTAGGTTCATTAAAAAAAAATATTGTGCTGCCTCTGCTTCTGCATACAGCCGGTCAATTTGCAAGCCCGTAATGTTTAACATCAACATGTGTCAGTGGCGGTTACTTCTTAGGAGCACATGAGCACGTGAACCCCCTACACTCATCATAGCCATCACATTGTAAAATTGTTTTCCTACGTAAAATTTTCTATCATAAAATATTTAGCAAAATTTCAAATTTATATAAAAATCTATGTAATCTATCTTAAACCCGCGAAGAATAACCTAAATTGTTAACACAAATCAAGGACAACAAGTCACCTCTATTCTCTAATCGCACGTGCGGTTAGAGTTGCTTGTAGCCGTCATCCGTTTCCATACGATCCTATGCGATGTCCCATAGTATCAATCGTCGCACACTCGCTGCCGTAGGAGCACAGAAAATATGTGCGAACAGTGAAAGAATTACGTGCGAGCTTCAGAATCGGTGATGTTTTTTCGGTTGATATTTTGAATTGATGCGTTTTGCATTGTTTTTATGAATCTTTACGATTACGTATTAATTGCTTTTCTTCTTTGACGAATGTACTCGTATTAAGTATAGCTATTTGTAAATTTATATTTATAATTTGGAAACATAGATGGATGAAGTAGTGTTACCAACAAATTAATCGTTATTATTTTGTAGCGTTTTAAAATTAAAAATTGATTAACCCATGTTGTACAATTTTTGTACACACTTTGAGAGCTATATCATTGGTATGTGCTACTTTTAAAACTCCTCTGATTAAAAATCCGTTAAAAAATAATTCCTGTTGTATAATTTCGGGGATATGAGTGGTTCGAAAATTAACTATTGGAACTAGAACTCTGATATTTACTATTGTGTATCTATTATTATATTATTATATTATAATAAAAGAAAGAAGAATCTATTATTCGAGGACTTATTGAAAAATTGTTAAATTTTTAATTTATAGAATTAACATCCATAGTGAAAACCATTTCTTTCGGTATCCATATTAGCAGAAATGAAGTATTAAATTATTTGTTGAACTTTGGGATCGTCTTCAAGATATTCTTATATTTCTAAATTCGATCATTTTTATTGGCCTAAAATTTAATAATATTAACCACGAAAAAAAATCTCCATGTGTATAAAAATAGACGAAACCCCTAATGAAATTCTTCAATTAAAAAAAATGTTGCAAAGGTACAAAATGGTACAAAGTACAAGGATTAATGAAGTTAGGTATTTACATAATTTTGAAGAATTAGTTGCTCTTGTTTGTTTGAGTTGTGAACCCCCAATTTAGAAGGTCACGAGCAGCCACTGACATGTGTTCAGCGGCTCTACCTTAAGAGTAGGTACTAACGTCATAAAGTAAGTATGTAATTGGAATAGAGATGGAACTCTATATAAAATTAAAATCTACTGAAAAATATTTTACCTTTGAGCGTGTGCTGTAAGTAACATGTACATACAGGAAAATATCTTCCTGTATGTACACGTTACTTACAGCACACACTCAAAGGTAAAATGTTTTTCAGTAGATTTTAATTAATAGAGTTCCATGTCTATTCCAATTACTTACTTTATGCTAACGTCGCCATTTCATATGAAATCCATACAAATACTGTCAAAATTTTGATGGTCGTGAAATCGAATTCGATTGATGGTATTCACTTCACGCGAAAGTCTCCACACCGGTTTTTATAACATTTCGCCAGTAAAAATAATGCAGTTACACTTTATTTCACAGGGGAAAGTTTCATCGGCAATTTATCAGTCCGCGAGCGCATATTTATCTTAAATTTTGTGAATAAAAGGCTAGTCCCCACGGCAAATTTTTCACGGGAGACATAAATGCAAATTTTTCGCTCAGTGAACATAGTACATACCAACATACCTTAACTCTTAATTGTATCATCCACCATTCCCATTCAATGGTAATGGTGTTAAATTACGTTAACTTTTCAGAGAGAACTTCAGCATTGCGGATAGCCGAAAAGTTACAAAATGTACATTTAGTCAGGAAATGATGAAACTTAGAAAATATGGATTTGGAAAATTTTTGGCGGCAAAATATCTTCTTGCGATGATCAATAGAGTCAATGTAGTCAGGTTGGTGTTGTGGTTAGTGCGTAAACCTTCGTTGCACAGGGTCGTGGGGAAAACACTACAGAGAGTGTTGTTGCTCTCAACACCTCAACAAAAAAGCAGTTAAAGTCTTTGAAATTGGATGTCACTAACACATCTGTGGCCTTAGTCTATTGGACTGTCGCGGCTGTTATTTATTTATATTTATGATCAATAGAGGTTGGTTGGACAACTAAGCGAAACGCGACATTACAGGGTCCGATAATGTTATCATTATCAAATAACGGCACTCACAAGTGGGTATCCCTGTTTCGGATATGCCTGAAACTGCAGTTTCAGTATCATTGTGCGGATGACAGTCTCTATAAGTTTCCCTGTTTTAGAATATCCGAAACCCCGAGACTGAAATCTTTCCAAGATTGCGGATCGAGTCCAGACGGCAAGCGACCACCTCTAACAAGCGGTTATTTGCTTTTAGTCCAAAAATTTTTGTGAAATACATACGATCCAAAGCCCCATTTTTACGTTCTACTTCTTATGAAGTATCACAGGAGCGCGTTCCTTTTACACGATCTGAGTAATAATATTATTCCAGAGCACTTCATAACTTTCAAATCTTTAAAATATCACAAGTCTATTCTTCTATAAAACTACGATGAACAATTTATCGGATGACAATACGAATACTGTTAACATAATAAAATAACACAACCGATTCACACTAGGGGAAAATATTCTATATGTGTGTAGGAGACTATTACATATGTGTGTGTCTGTGTTATGTCATCCAATAAACACAATAGAGAAGTATTTACAGGAGTATCTTTTTAGGTTTACGTTTAGAGAAAGTGTTATCGATGTCTTACAGCACCATCTTTAAATTTATACTGATTTGAGCTCTTTATTGCGCTGCTAATATTCAATGTTTATTGGATGATCGTGAATTGATTCTATAAGGATGTTGGAAGCTTTCCGGAAAATGCTTTAAGGATTGGATTATTTATCGGATCAGGACTAGAGCTACGACTACGAATTAAGGACCGCACTCCAGCTGATCACTGACAAAGTACAGAGAACAAAATTTCTTATTAGTTTTTTCGTACTTTTTTTTTTTTTAATTTTATCAATTGTGGTCTAAATACCTACTGCAAAAAGTTTTACTGCAGGATGTCGTTCCAGAATAAACTGATTTTTAATACTGTAAAGATCTTGTCTTCAGTGAAATTCCCCAAAATCTCTATACAAGAAAATCTCACAACAAAATTCTATATAATTTTCAATTCAACTGAGTTTGACTTTGCCTCGCTCCAGTGGCGCCGGAACGAATTTTTTATTGGGGGGCAAGATTTTTTTCTCAAATTCATATTATTAGGCGGTCACCATATACCGGACCTACCACTTTAATACCCTGTGAAATAATATCAAGAAGTGATTATGAAACATATTAGAGAACAACAGCGATCAGAAACCAACTAGAGTAGTCTCCAAGATGAGAATAACCTCTAAGTTTCTTTTTCTTACCTATTTTGATCCCATTGTAATTCCGAAGTGTTGAAAATTATAAACATATTTTCTATTTTGTATAGTTTTATAAAATTAAAGGTTAAACGATTTTTCCAAAGGTTGTTTTCCGGTTTCCTCGGGAAGCGAGTTCTTTCGTTATTATTGAATTAAATTCCCTGTTCGATCCCAGTGAACAGGGAGATGTGTCAGATGTTTTAAGACGTCGCAAAGCACTGAACGACCTTCCTGATGATGCTGCTGATACTGGAACCCTCAGCAGTAATGTTACTAGCCGTATTACCTTCCAGGAGAAGTATTGGGATATTTAGCCAAGCTTTTCTTAAAAATATTCACCCTTATGACTATTGCGAGTTTGGTTTAGTCTTTTCAATGTCTGCTTTTCAAGAGATCCTATAGTCTATTTAGCGATAGCTGGTGGCTTAAATGTTTACAAATAAAAAAACATTACTTCTGTGGATGTTTATTCCTAGGGATGGCGGTCTTACCATATTCAATGGAAGCTAAAAATCTCGCCACATGTCTCGTGTTACTCCGAATCGCCGCAAACTTAATTTATCAAAAAACACAGAAATTTTTTTGGGCGTAATTGGTGTTTAAGCCAAAAAAAAAATCATCAAAATCTGGCTAATGCCGGCCTCAAACCTGGGTTCGCCGAACCGTGGTGTACAAAAGATCACAATTGTAGACAACACACACCTGGGTGGGATAGATAGTTATTTTTTCGTTAAATTCCCTCATCACTTCTGTTCCTTCCATGCATGTGTTGTCAACAACTTTGAATCTTTTGTACCACGCGGTTCGGCAAACCCCGATCCATGTGGGACCGGCATAAGACCAGATGACCGTGGAGTTATAATTAGGGAATAAATTCCAGCCAGCTCAAATTGAAAATTAGGCTAAGCTGACCATACGTACAGCATTTCGCTGTACAGTACAGCATTTAGACCTTTCGTACAGCAAAATGTACAGCATTTTTGACAACCTCCGACAAGCATTATGGACACGTACTTGAAACTAATTTTCTATCGCAAATTATGAATGATAAGCCTGACATCTTTCTTATTAGAGACTGTGAAACCTTCAATCCGCTTACAAAAGGACAGACTTTTCAAGAGGAGACTACATCACCCCGACAATTTACCTATCAATGTTAAGAACCCTTAGGTGCAAACCATGCTTAGTACTGCCCACATTAAAACGGCATTTATTTTATTAGTATACTAAAAGAGATTTAAGTCCTCACCTCTGCTTCGATTCAGATATTTATTATCAACATCTGTTTCCCAACCATTAGTCCGCGGGCAGCGCCCGCTCTAGCACTTACACCGCCCCGGGCCAGAGGACAAATTGCCGCCCCTTAGGTACTGTACCAAACAGATTGATAGTAGATATCCATACTATCTAGATCAGTGGTTCCTAGTCTTTTTTAGTTCGTACGCAAGGTAAATAAGTTGTAAGTTCTGGGTCTCTTTTCACATTTTAAATTGTTTGAACATTTTTTTGTTAGTGCAGCCCATATTTTGGAACTACTGGAAATTTTTAGAAGTATTTAATTTCGTCGTGAGTTCGGCCGTCACCATGGCTTCGTCGAGCACGAAAAATGATATCACTGGAGCGACCGTTCAACTATCATATCAGCTACTCTTAACTCATTGCCGGACACAACGCCAAAATTTGACACGATTTGTATGTCAAATGCTCAAAATTGGACGTCTATAGACGTTCTGTCCGGGAAAGGGTTAAGCGCAATTCACCACAGTTCAGCATTCATTGGGGCATTCGGTGGCTCAGTGGCAGAGATGTCACTCTATCTCTGAGTGGCCGGTGCGTGGGTTCGAATCCCACTGTGGCCCAAGGATGTTTGTGTTGTCCATAAAAATGCTCCTACGGCAGCCGGTTCTTCGATGTAAATCGTCCCGGAGCAACCTGTTGTTAAAACGGCCAAGAGCTGCCAAGACTCCCTTCGATTCAAGATAAAAAAATCTCTTAACTCATTGCCGGACACAACGCCAAAATTTGACACGATTTGTATGGTCAAATGCTCAAAATTGGACGTCTATAGACGTTGTGTCCGGGAAAGTGTTAAATCACTGCAACAACAGTTCAGCAAGGCCTTATTTTATAGAGTTTGTTTGGAATTTAAAAACTTTAAAGCTTGATGTAAAAAATCGAAAATGAATGCGAAATTTTGTTTTCCACTAAAACACTCAATACATTTTTCGAAAACTCTGCCCTCAAAAATGTTAGGCCAAAAAATTGTGCTCGCTTTCATTACTAACCTCCTGCAGTTGCTTTCCATAAATTCTTTAAAAACTTCAATTAGCCGGATTGCTTCACGCTTTTCAATGTGCATGGCTTATTTTCAAATTAGGCAGCTCTACAAAGTTTTCTGTGGTTCGATCCCTCATCTGGCTAAAATCCAAACCAGCTTCTTCGTAGTTTGCCCTCCAATGCAAGATGAATCAATGCAATCGGGACCAAGGTAATCCATTGACGCGAAGGTTTGGCAAATTGTATTCAAATTATGCTGCGAAATGTCGATGGAAATTATGGAAAACAACTCTAAACAAATTATTGATGAAAATAATGCCTTTGTGGATAACATTTTTCACAAAGGAGTCTGTTTTAAACACCTTAATGTGCTCAGTGTTTATTCGACTCCCTATTTCCCATTTCATAGAACGGAAACCGCAGACCTTTCCACTAAATCGAAGTTGATATTGATTTTTCGATCTTGTTTTTTATTCGAGTGCTAGCCAAAAAGCCGCCCCTAAAATTTGGCGCCCCGGGCGACCGCCCGGCTCGCCCCCCCTTAGAGCGGGCGCTGCCGCGGGCTCACATGTTTCTGGTCACTACTCACAGAAAAATAATAACTCTCCACGAGAAATCGAAATTCGCGGACAAATATGATTTCCAGAATTTCAGAAGAAATCAAGCACAAACTGCAGACCAAATTCAGAGTAAACAAATCAAATCCTTAAAAGTAAATTTTGTCTTTATTGACAGTCTGGAGGCAGCGAGACACAAAATCTAAAAAAGCCTAAGAAGAATCCATCCATTTTGGAGATCCTGCTGATTGAATACAGTATTCGAAGCTGGTGGAAAACTTGAAGAGTAGTGTAAGAAATGGGCACTCCTTCGTCGGGCGCACCATCAATCAAAACAAAGCGCACCCGGCCTGAAAGGCCATCCATCTACTTTGGTCCTTATTGCTAACATGTTGCTATAAATTATAAATAGTTTTCGGAAATGTATTTATTAGAATCTAAGGAAAGTAATTAATCTAAATTGAGTACTAAGAAACGCATTTATTAAACGTAATAATACCCAATCAAAATTGTTGATTTTCTAGAAAAAGCGAAAAAAGAAAATTTAAGAAAGATACTACATCCAAGGTTTATAAGAAAAATTGAAACGAATAAAAGGCTGGGAATGTATTAGGAATGTACCTTGAGGCTCTAAAATTAAATGATAAAGAACATTGTTGATGCAGTGCTTTCTCGTATGTTAGGTTGTATCGCGATTAGGCGCAGGCGGCCCCTCAAGCCAGACCCTTTACCACGCAACTGTCTAAATATCCATGGAAAACTGGAGGTAGCCATTGTATTAGATTCTTAAAGTTAGACGAGTAAATGGATTGTAAAGTTTTGGACCTGTCTAATAGCGTGGAGCAGACGAGCAAACGTTTTATTAGCCTGTTAGGGCGGGTGCGCCCTACGTAGGCTTATGTTCCACAAAATAGTCGACGATTCTCTGGGGAACTCAGATATATTTTCGTCATTAAGAAATAGGGGTGGGATGTGCTGTTTTGGTCAATATTGTATACAGCATTTGTCCCTCCAAGATCTGGTCACCTTAAATTAGGCAGTCCCTTTTTTATTGGTAATTTTTGCTTAATTATCAGGATATCAATTGCAATTGATACTTGTTGCTAGCCATTATAGAAAGTTCCTTTAAAGGATTTATTAATTTATTTCATAGGGCTAGGCTATTGTAGCGACTGCGTCTCAAAAATATGATACTCTCAAAGAATTTTTTGAAGACACCCCCTTCCCTCCCTTTTCTCCTTGCAGGTGCCGGGCGAGGGTCGTGTTCGAGGTGGTAACCCTAACCGCCGGAGAATGAAAACTTCCTCGTTTTCGTTGTTGACGAACAAGAGATGAAAATGGAATGATAATGTACATACTCGTAGTATACCTATACATACACTAGACGCACGTCAAGTATGCAACTTTCTGCGAACCAGGTATTACATCATGGAAAAAAATATCAACTAGAATAATAATTGAATATGTTTAAAAAAATAAAAATAAGTTTTTCTTAATTTTTAATATAGTGCAGTATATGTAGTACTAATTGCCCCCTTAGTCAAAATATTGAGGGGGCAGTTGCCCCCGCTGCCCCCCTGTTCCGGCGCCATTGCCCCGCTCTAAGTGAAATGCTGGCTACGCTCATGCGCACCCCCATCATAATATTTTCTGTGGGCTTTAACATTTCAGCAGAGTTATTTCATTTGGCAATGGCTGCACATTTTCTTCCAACTCTGTCTCGGAATCTCGGATTTGACAGTTGAATAAATTCTTTCGAAACTGGAGTAACGTTGATTTTTGCCGTAAATAGTTTTTAACCCGCATTTGGTTTTCGAGTAAGGGATTGTCCTTCTTGTCCTTCAGTTAGTCGCAATGTATAGATACCTGGCAGATTTTTCAACCTTTCATTCGTTTTCTATTGCGTATTGAATTTCCTTGTCGCGCTAATTATAATGCTTTACAATGAGCGATTTATTATGTTTTGGGCGGCAGCCGAATGCATCTAATTGATACATTGCGGGCACTCGTGTTACTAATATTTCGAATTCTCGAATAACGGTACTTTCTTTGAAAATTTTCAAGACACTGAATGAAATATAATTTTATTTAGAAACTATCATACACTTTTATTTCACCCGGAACATTGATTTTTTTTTTAACAAAATCTACCACAGAAGCTGCAGGTGTGATTTTGTGTAAAAACATTTCATGGAATTTTCGTAGTGTTCTATTAAAAATAAAACAGCGACCCTGGCTCTTCTATAAAGAACAACTTCTGTCGAATTTGTATGAAAGTTTTGCTGTTCTATCCTGTTCTGACCCAATAAAACAGACCTCTCGTTATGAAAGCAATTTTTATTTCGGAAGAAGAAAGATTGCTTCCAACCTAAGGAAAACTTAAACTATCTTCAATTAAAAGAAAGAATAAAAAAAATACCGGCGTACAGAGGGCTGCGCCCGCAATACGAGGGTTTTTTAGAATTTTAATGCATAGTGAATATTTTTTGTACATATATTTTATAAGCAATAAATAAGTATTGTGCACAACATTAATGAAATGCTTCCTGTAAATCTATTTTTGGATTGGTCTAAATAAACGCGTTCCAGAATGAAAGGCTAGCGCCTTTCATTCTGTTCCACCTTTAATTAGACCAATCCAAAAATAGATTTACTATTTACCCAGTTTGTATAAAAGTACTCCAAGGCAAATCGACAGGCATTTTTCAATTTAAGATTTCTGATGGCCTTTAACCAAAAAGAAACTCAGGCAAACGTAAGGATGGCTTGGCTTTATATATGAACTGAATTATTAGGTGTAAATCTACTGTTACTGTTTTCTTAATCAAGGAAAAGCGACTTATGTGAAATGATTCCATTGTGTCCCCTGACATAAGAGCCCACGCAAGCTTTCCTATGAGTATTGAACAAGTATACTTTTGCAGCTATCCAGGGACACCCTGTTATCTTGGTCCTACTAACTTCAAAAATATTTGTGGCAAACACCATTACCATGCTATGCATTTCCACCAAATTTCATGTTCATTGTTTCATCAAGTTAAAAGATATGCATTGAAGAAATGCTTAAGAGGCTTGCATTGTGAAAGGCCCTTACTAAATACTTCTTTGGCTATATTTCTGGTTTGGATACAGTTATTCGAATGAAAATTCGTGGACATATTCTATATGTAATTTCTTAAAAACCCTGAGCAGAATTTTCATATTTGGAAACCTAAGAGGGGCTACACACGAACAAATTGAAATTTTACAAATTTACTGTTATTTAATTTTCCTTTGCAAAAGTCAACAGTTTTAATATTTAACGTATATAAGGCCATACTGACCAATCTTTGTGCAAAGTTTCATATCGATCCCTATAACGGTTTAGAAAAACGGAGCTCGAAAAGGAAGTTTTACTTTAAACGCCAATAACTTTTTTACCGTTACTCGAAACTGGAAAATTTTAACTGATATGAGGTGTACTCGTTTAGATCTTTGATTTAAATACCCATACGTCAATCTCCGATAAAAACTAAAAAAGTCGACTTTTTTCAAACGTTCGGGACACCCTGTTGTCTTCTTCCTACCAACTTCTAAGGTATATGTGCCAAAGACTGTAACCATTCTACACATTCCTACCAAATTTCAAGATAATCGGTTGAGCCGTTCGCGAGTTATTTAGTGAACAGACGGACAGACGGACAGACGGACGGACGGACAAAATCGATTTCATAAGGGTTTTTTGAAAAAAATTTTCTAAAAAACCCTAAAAACGCTACCTTAAAATTGGATAATTATGTTGTTAATCTATCAGATACACTGGGAATAACGAAAGGGTAATGAAATTTCATATAGCAAATCAATGTGACGGAATACTGTCATAACAGCAAATTATCGGTTGCCCGTATGAAGCCTTTTCAGGGACAATGGGTAAGGTTATAAAACACAACGTTGTGTTTTATAACCTCACCCAATATTGCAACTCTAGAGAGTCTTCTTTATATTCTTCCGATCACCATTTTTAACGTAAAAATTTGCTGACTCAGCAGAGGTGATTAATAATGCAACCAAATAATAGTAATTTCAGGATTCATCAGTATATGCTACTTGATATTGCTCAGTGGCGGATCGTGACCCCATTGGCGGAACATCTTGATTCAGGGCACTCCCGCTAACTACTGGGTGGGTCCCCTGATATAACTCGTAGTCTTTTCGCGATTTTTGAAAAACTGTCTATCACTCTGTATTCACAAGAATGCTTACCATATCCTATGCTTATTTTATTAGTATTCGAAATTATTACTATTGTTACTTAATTGGAATATCGTCTAATTCTTTGGGGACAGCTCCGCAAAGTATAAGTTATTAACCCAGCCTCTACGATATTATATTCAGTAATTTGGAACCCTGTTTATAAATAAATCCTCGGCGTGGTATAGTTTTTCATATTTTTCTTCGCGCCAAAATATCCGCTGTCACCGCAAGTGCACTAGGACAGTCGCTCAACTAACCATGGTTTTAGGGCGCTGCTCTGGTCAGTTTTCGATTAAAATGGATTTCTCTAGACTTCTTCGTATAGTTTCACCCTTCTCAAATTTTGGGGAAAAGGCACTTTTGTAAAATCCTCCAACTTTTCTGGAAAACGTTAAGGATTTTTTTCCATCATTTTTTTTTTAATAATTGGGATAAAATTAAGCTAGAGAGAGAAGAGAAAGAGAAATAACTTATCTGCAAAAAATCATTTACGCAGGATTTTTTTGCACATATTTTTTTTACGGTTCGAAAAAACATTCGTGTGGCTTTGGCTTTTGGGCCCCTTATTCTCTTGGGAGAAAACGCCAGACCGCCGCGCCTGCATGACCTCCGGAAACTAGGGATATGGATACGCTAATCACATGAAACAAACAAGACCGAGCTAATTCTTTAAAAGGTAAAAAACTTGAAACATATACCAATTTTGTTGTACCGGTTCGGTTTCGGAGCACCATTTTCAAAACCTTAATTAGAAGGGCTTAAGTGTTTAGTTTTGAGTTTGAGTTTACATAAGCCTTTCGTCTACTTACGTATAGCAAAGTTTGTGCGTTTTTAGTGCTTTTCGACTTACTGTCCAAGTCGAATGAAATCGGATCAAAATTTCCCAAGTCCGTAACAGCTGACTATCGTGTCACCAGTCACCAAATCCGATATTCTGAATTATAAATTGCATTTCTAATTATGCAACGTGCGAGATACAATTAATGGGAAAAGTCTCAAGAAATATTAAAATGATTAACTCTGAATAAATTTTACAAACCAAAAATACTGAATAACAAAATGGCATATGGGAAATTTCAGGGAAATTGTTCGCGGAGACATCTGGGGGATTAGTTTGGCAGATGATCCAAGTCATACCATCAATTTCCATGATCATCATTTTGTATGGGATTTCCAATAAATCTGGAAATGATCTAGTAAGTCGGAAAGCACTTTTAATATTATTAAGTTTAAATCAAATCAAAATGAGGTCTTTTTGCCCAATTTTAGAAATTAAAAAAAAATAAATAAAGGCGATCCCAATGCAAAGGAAAAATATCATTTTGGCAATTGGTTACCTGATAACTCGGAAACTTTCGTCACAAATTAGTTTGAAGGAAGTTTAATAGGGATATAAACAACAATATTAAAACATGTTTAAGATCTAATCATATAAAATCTTATCTACTAAACATTTTCTTTTTTTTCACAAAAATAAAAATATGCCCTTAAAACAACAAAACACGATTGTCCTTCCTAGACGGAATACATTATCGCCAGAATGATGAATACCAAACAGTAGGTTAAAAAGAAAATCCGATCAAGAGCTGTCGCCAACATAAGCCAATCATGCTGAATGCTACTTTTCGTCGAATTATTTATCATTTGTCTATCATCAGCCGTATCGTCAAATGGTTGATCCCTTAGCTCAGCATCACGTTGTGGTGCTGTACCCTTATTATAGTTAATATGGCACAAGCCCAGGATATTGCCAAACCAGCCGTCTAAAACTGTTTTTAGGAACCATGGTACTTTGATTGTGTGCTTCGAGTTTGCACAGTAGTTTACAATGACGGCGACGACCATAGCAATGCTTACTAAATGAAGACTGATACTGTAGAAGAGCACTGAAATTAAGATTAAATGTTTTTTTTTAATAAATTCGAAAATTGAATTAAACATATTTATTTATAAAATAAAAACAAAATAAATATAAAATAAAATAGAATATTAAATTTAAATAAGAAAACGAAAATCAAGGAATAAACAAAACTGTAATGCTCGTTTAAAAAATAATCAAAAACTAGCCTAGCTTATTTATAGTGTAGTGCAATTAGGTCTGAACCCAAACATAAAAAAAAAGAAACAAGTTTTGATGCTCAAATTAGTGAAAATTTTTAGTGCGTATAAAGGGGAGGGTGTGCAACAATGTGGCATCAAAATTTTCCTCTTTTATGTGATGTTTGGATTTGGCCTTCTTTCGGCTTAATTTCATATACGATTAGATAATGAAAAATTAAAATACCGTTTGAAAAAAACTTACCAACAAGCGGCGTATGAATCGCCATCACAGGCAATTTTTGTCCAAAATACAACATTAGTATAACAATAATAACAATATTTACTCCATTCAAAATGATTTTCTCTCCCGATTGTGGTGGTAACCAGAATGCTGCCAATGTCAACAGAATGACACAAGTTGCCGGTGCAACCACTATTGTCTTATAAAGTCCCGAGAATCGTTCAACCGTTATCGTATACGTATTCGTAATATACGGCTCGGCACAACATTCGTAATATGTTTCATTTACCGAAGCTTTTACGTCCTTAATTTTCCATTCATGATTTGGTATGGCCGTAGCCACTTCAGTTTCGTGATCATTCATCTTGATATCGATTTGAACGCCACTATAAACCCAGGATCCCAGCAAGATATCACAAGTTTGAGTGTCGTAAGGCCAAAGGCGCAGATCGAATTCGCAGAATACTTGAAACTGGAATGGTGGCACCCATATTACATTGCCGTTACTCTTGGCGATTGACAGTGTGTTGGCATAATGATCGACAGTGGTGCCCAAGGCACTATTGTAGAGGGTTATATCCGGTTGCCAAACTTCATGATCGGCCAAATAGAGGTATTGAACGTTGCCGTATTCAGCTGGATTCCAAACCAGTTTGTCGTCCTTCCATTCCTAAAATATTTTTTTTTAGAATTAATTAATTAAATTTAATAGATTGATCGTCATTACCATTTTGATCCATCCAAATACAGTCATGATCGACTTCAACTCTTCAATATCAATGTGTTTGATTGTGATCCCGATTGTGACTTTTGTTGTTTGATCAGCTTCACCTGGCCTCACGAATTTGTCGTAGTTTACAAGTAAATCTCTTTTTAATGCGTCCGTCCATGTTGTTGTAGCGTTTCGTTTACTTGGTGGCAGTGTATCACCTAAAATTATTGTTAATTATATTTTATCGTGAGTTTTTCATTAAATCTCTGCTGTGATAGAAGTACGCTATTAGAGTACATAATCATAATCAGTCACTCAATTTACTCACCGATTTGTATCAGATTTGATACAATCATCTCCCGTATTTGCCGATTTAAAAGAGGTCAGAAGGTTGGTCTTAGTAATGGCAAAGTTTAAGCGTTATATCCTGCAAGGGCTCTGAAGGCATAAACGCAATGAACACAAGCTCTTATCGCTGATATTGAGCCAACCGGGTTAATCGGAAACATGGTTAGACTAAGGTTACCAGATTCCTGAATAGAAGAATATTGAGCGAATGTCCATATTCTGTGTAAGATATTTGGTCAACGTTGTGAAGTAGAAATAAGGATAAATAAGTTCTGTCGAAACATCGAAGGACCAATAAGTACGCAATAGAATCGGAAGAAAATGGGTCGCTGCAATCTTCAGAATAAAAACTTTTCAGGAATAGCGAGTTAACGGCCGTGATTCTCAGTGAATCACAAATGTAATTTGTAGGAGATGACAAACAGCTGATAGGACAACGATCACTCTATACATCACATAAAATTAATGATTGATAACTGATAATGATATAGTAAAGCGCTGGGCTTAATGGTTAGGTTAGGTTAGGTACAGGGGCTGCCAGATTTGCACCCAGCGCACTTAGACCAGATTTGGTCCATTGTGATACCACCGAGAGAATCGTGTCTCTACTAACTGCCTAAAAACCAACCCGTGCTTACAATAAATTTATTGAGCAGTAATGGGCTACTCACATCCCGAAGATCATTGGTATCGTAGAAATACCTTGAGCCCAGAAAACGCATTCGTTTCTCAGTCAGGGCGGGACAGTGGCAGAGTAAGTGATGCACACTTTCTTCCAAAATCCACAAGTCAAAATCCAAAAGTCATAATCCATAAAGACAAAATCCATAAAGACAAAATCCATAAAGTCAAAATCCACAAAGTCAAAATCCATCAAGACAAAATCCATAAATTTTTGTATGAAGAGAGCCATAATGCTTATTGGGTTCTATACAAAATCCACAAATACAAATTCCAAAAAGACAAAATCCAAAAAAATTGAAAAATCCACAAAGTCAAAATCCACAAAGACAAAATTCACAAAGACAAAATCCATAAAGTCATAATTCACAAAGTCAAAATCCAAAAAGACGAATTCCATAAATTCAAATTTACATCAGTTTGCTTCATCACAATTGAATATTGAGAATATTTATGTACGTTATTACGTTAACTAGACAATTACCAAATCCCGGAGCATATGCGCTTTACCTGAAGACACGGAAAAGGATTCATTCGTGGCATATACGATTTGGCCGATGACACGGAGAGGAATGCACCGGACCATAAGCGCTTCAGGTAAAGACAGAGACACCTGCGCCATATGCTCCGGGTGCATCCTTCTCCGTGTCTTCAGGTAAAGCGCATATGCTCCGGGGTTTGGTAATTGTCTAGTGCCCACGCAATAAGCATTATGGCTCTCTCCATACAAAAATTTATGGATTTTGTCTTGGTGGATTTTGACTTTGTGGATTTTGACTTTATGGATTTTGTCTTTATGGATTTTGTCTTTATGGATTATGACTTTTGGATTTTGACTTGTGGATTTTGACTTTGTGGATTTTGTATAGAACCCTGCTTATTGCGTGGGCACTAGACAATTACCAAACCCCGGAGCATATGCGCTTTACCTGAAGACACGGAGAAGGATGCACCCGGAGCATAGGGTTCTATACAAAATCCAAAAATACAAAATCCAAAAAGACAAAATCCAAAAAAATTAAAAATCCACAAAGTCAAAATCCACGAAGACAAAATTCACAAAGACAAAATCCACAAAGTCATAATTCACAAAGTCAAAATCCAAAAAGACGAAATCCATAAATTCAAATTTACATCAGTTTGCTTATCACAATTTAATATTGGGAATATTTATGTACGTTATTACGTTAACTAGACAATTACCAAATCCCGGAGCATATGCGCTTTACCTGAAGACACGGAAAAGGATTCATCCGTGGCATATACGATTTGGCCGATGACACGGAGAGGAATGCACCGGACCATAAGCGCTTCAGGTAAAGACAGAGACACCTAAGGCGCATATGCTCCGGGTGCATCCTTCTCCGTGTCTTCAGGTAAAGCGCATATGCTCCGGGGTTTGGTAATTGTCTAGTGCATACGCAATAAGCATTATGGCTCTCTTCATACAAAATATATGGATTTTGTCTTGGTGGATTTTGACTTTGTGGATTTTGACTTTATGGATTTTGTCTTTATGGATTTTGTCTTTATGGATTATGACTTTTGGATTTTGACTTGTGGATTTTGACTTTGTGGATTTTGTATAGAACCCATCGGGTTCTATACAAAATCCAAAAATACAAAATCCAAAAAGACAAAATCCAAAAAAATTTAAAAATCCACAAAGTCAAAATCCACGAAGACAAAATTCACAAAGACAAAATCCATAAAGTCATAATTCACAAAGTCAAAATCCAAAAAGACGAAATCCATAAATTCAAATTTACATCAGTTTGCTTATCACAATTGAATATTGAGAATATTTATGTACGTTATTACGTTAACTAGACAATTACCAAATCCCGGAGCATATGCGCTTTACCTGAAGACACGGAAAAGGATTCATCCGTGGCATATATACGATTTGGCTGATGACACGGAGAGGAATGCACCGGACCATAAGCGCTTCAGGTAAAGACAGAGACACCTAAGGCACAAAAATTTATGGATTTTGTCTTGATGGATTTTGACTTTGTGGATTTTGACTTTATGGATTTTGTCTTTATGGATTATGACTTTTGGATTTTGACTTGTGGATTTTGACTTGTGGATTTTGACTTTGTGGATTTTGTATAGAACCCAACCCATCAAACTGATGTAAATTTGAATTTATGGATTTCGTCTTTTTGGATTTTGACTTTGTGAATTATGACTTTATGGATTTTGTCTTTGTGAATTTTGTCTTTGTGGATTATGACTTTGTGGATTTTTCAATTTTTTTGGATTTTGTCTTTTTGGATTTTGTATTTTTGGATTTTGTATAGAACCCGTTGTGAGGAATTCGGAGTCATCTCGCGTGCTCTCCAATAGGACAGTGCCCTGTTATTACTCCCACCACATTTCGAATATGCTTCCTGTCTAAGGAAAGTAGCATCTTAGAACGGACATTGTCTAGCTTTGGCCAGATCATTCTCGTCGTTGCGCATGTCAAGCCATGAATCCATCTTGCATTGGTTCTGCATATTGTAGCGGTCTCTATTAACAATGCACAAGCCGCAGTAGGTGTTTTCAAGAAGGAATTACCGTCTTCAACGCTACCTGCTGACGCATGCCGGGCCAAGTCATCTGCATTGCGATTACCTGCAAAGCCACTATGGCCCGGTATCCAGCATAGCGTAATGTTGAAGAAGCGACCCATCTCTCTAAGTACTGAACGACATTTCTCAGTAGTTCTTGAAGTGGTCAGCACTGAATCAATTGATCGAATTGCAGCCTGACTATCTGTGAATATAAAGACGTCCCTACCAGTGATGACGTGACAGCCCAACCAAGTTAAGGCTTCTAAAATCGCGGAGATCTCCGCTTGGAGGACACTACAAAAATTAGGCAGGCGGAAAGACAAATGAATATTCAACTCATCCGAGTGGATTCCTATACCAACTCCTGCATCTGTCTTGGAACCATCAGTATAAATGGAAATGGATCCACTGACCAAGAAGCTGTTACTATCCCAAGATTCCCTTGAGGGGATCAAACTACAATGGTTCCTACCAAAGAAGTGATTGGGAACAGTGTAGTCAGTCGCTAGGGGTAGGTTAAAATTACGAAGTATCGCTGAATGCCCATAGTCCAGCGCTCGCCAGAGACCAGTTTCACGTAGGCGCAAGGCCACTTTTGCGGCCATTCTTTGGCCGAAAATGTCCAATGGGAACAGTGCCAGGACCATATCTAATCCGAATGTAGGAGTAGTTCCAAAAGCTCCTGTTATAAGAAGAGAAGCCAGCCTTTGAACTTTGACCAGCAAATTATAATAGGTAGCGGTGCTCAGTGCCATCCACCACACACTAACTCCGTAAAGCAAGACTGGCCGCACAATAGCGGTATACTTCCAATGCACAACTTTTGGCTGCAAACCCCAGGTTTTCCCGATGGCTTTCCTACACGAATACAGTGTTACTGTAGCTTTATTCACCCTTTCTTCGATGTTGGGCTTCCATTTTAGTGTCTTATCAAGGATAAGTCCAAGAAATTTCGCGGTTTCAGCAAGCTCAAGTTGAAAGCCTCCTAGTCTGGGAAGCCTAATATTAGACATTGCTGGGCTTAATATTTGTTTGCGGTGTAGAATTAGATTATATAAGTAGCCTGTAGCCGTAAGCACCATTAACACCAACCTGTTTCTAAGAATCACTTAGCATCAGGGGCGGCCCTAGGGGTGGGCGATCTAGGCGGTCACCCAGGGCCACCCCTCTTAAACAACCATTCCATTCCATTCCAAGAGCCACCACTTAGAATGGGTCTCACTCTCAAGGGGCGTTCACACAACATCCTTTTAAAATATTTATTGAAATTAGATTGAAAATATCAAACGTTAATATAAGCTTAATTCCTGTCAAAGATCCAAAATTTCTAGCCTCGCTTTCATTTTTGAAAAAAAAAAACTGCAACATATGTTTTCCAACGTCATCTTCTCTGAATTTTATTTGAAGATTTTTTTATGCGTTTTATCTTCCCTTTCTGATTTATTTATCATTGTTTTCTACTTTCACGTTGCGATCATACGTACGGGTTTTGGAAGTTCCGAAATGAATTGATGATACAATGAATATTTTCTTTAAAAAGAGTATCAGTACTGCCTGTAGTAAGGGTATTTTGACACATATGAGCGCAATAGTGACTGAAAAATTTCTCCCTGAGGGGTTTGGATCTTTGGTCGTGTGGATTGAATAGCAGGTTGTTTCATATGCAGAACTACCTACAACTGGTTGTTTGGGTTGGGGCAAAACTGTTGTAATCTACAATCTCACTAAATATTTCACTGCAAAGTTTCTACTTTTTGGGGTATTCCATTTTTTCTAAAATATAAAATTTGAATACAATTTATATGTTTTTATCAGGGTATAAACACATGTTCCCAGTTCACTCTCAAAAACCCTCCCGAAAATAATTTGCAAAAAAATGCAAAGTGTCCGACACAAGTGTCAGGATAAAAATAAATACAATTTTTTCACTCGGTGAGGCTGTTGACATTTATTTGAAATCGGTTTTCCGAAAAATTTTAACGATTAACATGAAATCACATTCAAATTTTATTTGGGTATTGGCAGGGGCCACCATTATCGATTTGTCCAGGGCCACTACATTGCTAAGGCCGGCTCTGCCATTGAATTCCTAGTACATGGAATCATCTGGGTAAACTTTTTGAATATTTATACCAGATTTTCAAATGCATGCTACATAGTAGACGAGGTGTTCAATGTCACTTTTCGTACTAAAACAGTATCCACACGGGCTGCCAAATGCCAGCCGAAAAATGATCCAATTAAAATTTTATTTTAAAAGTTTTCATACATTTATTTATCAAAATCGAACACTGTGCTTGTGTTAATGTTAGGTCATTCGGCCACTTTATAGTTTCAAACAAAAAACGAACAAATGGGGCACCGCTGTACAATTGACAACTGAATGATACACCACTGCATAAATAAATTGGATATCTAAATTTGGCAGCGAGTGAGATTGTTGCTGGTGTTGAAGCGATGACTGCTTCCAATTGACTTCACGAGCTACCAATTGGCAGCACGTGTGGATACCACAGACATCTGAAACTGTCAAATTTGACGGTTCGGATATTTAGACCAGTGAATGCTATGATTTATAGATTTTAGACCAAAAAGTTTACCCAGCTGTTGGCACACTTTTGAATTGATCTAAGCGTATTCCATAGTCTAGAAGTTCGATGGGCCCTGCCTAGCATAGTTGAACCGCAATAGCGAGGCTCTAGAAGAAAACAATATATATGCGTTCATTAAGTAGCAGCGTATAATTTTCATATTCGAGGGTTCGATTATATTGATCCTATATTTCTGCATAGCTTGGATCAGCTCCGGTGTTCCGGAATTCACTATGGGCCGAATGGTATGAGACTCTTAATTGCCTGTAGGCATATTTAGGCCAGTTCCTAATATCGGTTTTAGACCGGTGCTATTATTTTGAAGTACCGGTATCCCGGTTCTTCCAACAATATTTACGCGACCGACAATTTCAACTCCTAAAAAAATCATGATGTTGAAAAAATTTCGGGCTTGTCATTGTCACATACCCACCCCAATCAACCATTGCAAAGGTCTACTTGTTTAAAAATTTGCAGTGTGCAAAAGACAACGATTCGTTTTTGAACTAAACGAGTCTCCGGATTAGATTAAGATTGATCGAAGAATTGACAACCCTATAACTAACTACAATTATAGAAACACACATTTCTATTACTATCTATAATTTATAGTTTTTCTCCATTTTGAATTGCCTGGGAACCAGACAAAATTTGTTTTCGGGAGGGGTATCCTTACTCTCTAACTTGTATTATAGAAATGCTGCATTGGGTATCAAATTTTTCCATTACATGTTTCGATCTAAATATCGGACCCTAGGATAATTGCATTCTACTCGATTTTTCGATGTCAAAATGTTCAAAATCCGTTGCAATCCGATCGATCGAAAAACAACCTCAAAAATTAAGGTATATTTAGAAAACAGTCTGAACATATTCTAAAGAAAACGCACAGCTAAATGTATAACCAATGTGCATAATTTCGCATTTGTCCTTGGAATTACAAAGCCAAACAATTTCAGGAAGGCCCTGACACCCTGGCTGGGCCCATCCTGTGGCTACGTTTTTGGGAACATACTTTTGAGGAAACAAAATACATCAGTTACTCGTAAAGGGCTGAATTAAGATCGAGAGTGAAATTTTTCGCCCAGGGATTTTATCAATAAAAATGGATACTTACTGTCGTGGAATATGTCACAAACGGTGGGGAATTCCATAAGCTACAATCCGAGACCGGTTCCATAATTCTCCTCGGCCATTTTATGTAACAGAAAGAATACATTTTCATTAAAAAAAATCGCAGCGGCGAAAAATTTCAGTCTCGAGGTCAGTACTAGGCTTAACAACGAAATATGAAAATATCAGATTCCCCCACTCACGTTTTTTGTATGCGGCTATAAATACTTCCAAGCTTAACCAGTAGCGGAGGGCGGCAATTTGGCTACTGCCCAGGAGCCCCATAGGGGCTAAATGCAGCTCTGGAGTTACATAAGATGCCAGGCACGCATTTTTAAGTTATCTTAGCAACGTTCCAATACTTTAGTTGGATTTGAATTTGATGGACTCTGTAATAGAATCTGAAAACGGGCGCATAAAATCAAATCAACATAAACACAAACTTGCTTAGCAATTTATTTTGGCATTCCTAATTTAAAATTATGACTTTGAAAAAATTCCTTAAAGTAATATACAATAGTCATCATTGTTAGTCCATAAATAAAGCTTAATCAAGGAAGGAATAAATTTAACTTCACTACAATATCCCATTTATAGGATCTATTTACAGGTTTATGACCATAATTCTGCAAGTGGTCCATTGAACTGTTCCGAAATTCAAAACACATCAGCGCCTCTCGTCATCCTCACAACACTGTCATACATTGAGTAGTAGGTAGGAGTCAGATGCTAGGCTATTCTTATTATATACATACATACTTTTACTCAAGTGCTGTATAAATCTTGGTGATAGTGGCAATACAAAAAATCCGAAAAATGTCTATATGTATGTACAATGTCTATTGTGAGCCACAAGTATGCAAACATCAAGTATGACCACTGATTACAGTTTCCGGCAATTGCGTTAACATTTCACAAAATGGATTAATGCAAATTGAAGGGGCAGAAATGAAGAATGACCTAAGAATAGAAGTGTTGTTTATTGTTATTATACGGAGGAATCATATACATATAAAATGTATCAAGGGGTGCGAGAAGAAGTTCAGGAATTCCGCAAAAAATAGAATGTTATCTTGGCGACTCGTGTTGATTTTTTGCTCTTGGCTTTCTTTTGCTTAAGAAAATCCTATAAAAAATATATCGCGGTATGGGAGCGGGAATTTCCCAAATATGATACACTAGGTTATCATTTCGGAAAAAATGATTGTTCTGGCGCCTATTGCCACTGCCATCTATGTAGATAGACAGGTCGAACTGCAGAAACCTAAGTTCAACTGGAGTCCACAATTTCGTCCATGGGCGCCATATGGGCGCCTACTGTCAACCATCTAGATACATCAAGGCCGTAACTCAGCTGTGCCATGCCGTCATAGTTTGCCTACTAAATTTTGGATTTACACGAACAATAAGCATATGACGTCATTAAAAGGAACAACAAAACAGCGCAAATAGTAGGCGAAAGATTTATACATTGCGGCCTTAATATAGAGACGGCCGGCGGTGCTACTGTTGTTGCTATTGTTGTACAGGCCCGTGCGCAGGAATCATCCAAGGGGGGGGTTTAGCTTATATATTCAAATTTTTCATTGAAAGGTATATTTAAAGTTTAAAATATACAGGCTATAATAAGGTGACCAGACTCCCAAAAGCCCAATGCTGCACACAATCTAGCGGAATTCGGTTGTCAAGCAAATCCAGAGTCATATATCCAGGTTCCAGGTCCGAGGTCTATGTCGCAAATATGTTGGCTGTTTTTCTAATGCACGACAGACAGAGTGTGAGCGCGCAGAGTATTCTGAGCTACAGGTTATACGGACGAGTCATAGGTTTAAATTTCACGAAATGGCGTTCATTGGCTTACCGATCGCCGCGCTTGCACCTCGCCTTATCATTCTTAGCACCATCACTGCGTCGCAAATTTAGGCGAATTCTGAAAAGCGCAAAAGGCATGGCGAGGTCTGGATGAAGCGAAGGGCAAGGCACAGGATTTAGGTAAACTTAAGGACGAGCCAGAGGTCTAAATTTTACGAATTGTCATCCATTGGCTTACCGCTCGCTGGACTTACCTTGTTCCGCAACAGCACTACGTCGCGAATACTAAATAGCGAGACAGATAAAGCGAGGTCTGAGCGGAGTAAAGGGCGAGGTGCAGGGTCTGAGTATATGTATGGACGAGTCAGAAATATAAAGCTTACGAATTGCCTGACATTAACTCACCGCTTGTTGCGCTCGCTTCATCCTATTTCCAAGCAGCGCTACGTATCAACTCTTTGGCGAATTGTGAAAAGGGCGACAGACAGCGAGATCTTAGTTAACAGACGAGCTATAGGATTTGAGTAAATGTATGGACGAGCCAGAGATCTAAATCCAACAAATTGCTTTCCATTAGCTCACTGCTCGCTGCGCTTGCACTTCGTCTTATCCTATTTCGCAACAGCACTGCTTCGCAAAAATATTGGCGAATTCTCTAAAGGTACATGTTCGTAGAGACGACTCATGTGATGATCGCTCAGCGATCGCAGTTAAACCATCGGTTCTGACCACTATACGCGCATATTTTCTATACAGACATGTTATTGTCGACACATGGAAAGTAACACCATTACAAAAATATGCAAATATGGCTTGGAATTGGATGCAAAACTACGATCGCTGAGCGATCATCCCAAGAGTCGTCTCTACGAACACGTACCTTAATGCGAGACTGACAGTGTGAGATCTGAGCGGAGCGAGGGGTGAGTCACCGAATTATAGTAAACCAAATACCAAAGGACGAGCCTGAGGTATAAATCTTATCTAAACCTGGTGGCAATATTTCACGAGGAGAATAAGGATTTCTTCATAGTTACGATAGGGATGCCATGTCGTTCCCCTAGGCTTTTACCTACCTTGATTTACCCTAACTCCTAGTGGAGGATGGTGCGTTGACGACTACCGCGTGGTATGTGTAATGTCAACGTTACAAAGACAACAAAATTCGGAGTGTGATACGGTTGTCAGCCATACCACTTATTAGTCGCATTGTTAGTTTATTATTCTACAATAAGAATGTTTCTTATCATCTTCTTCTGAATAATAAATTTGCGGCGGGTTATGACGAGTTTAGAAACTCTCTCTCTCTATGAATCTCTATATCACAGAGTAGTGACCGAACAATCATGACCACAGAGCACGGCTTGTAACGCCGTTTTAAATGGATTTTAATGAAATTTGGGAAAAAAAACTACATAAAACCCATGCTGAGTCATTTCATTAGTATGCATTTTCCTATAGAGGTTGATAAAGCAATCGGAATAGAGTACAATGGCTGATTTTTTCATCTTAAAATCTCATCTTTTGACGGATGTAAAGGCCTGAATAGACCTCGGGCGGGATGAAAATGAAATTTTTGTCCGCTGCGATTTTCTCAATGAAAATGCATGCTTACTGTCGTGAAACATGTCGGAAATGATGGGGAATTCCATAAGCTACAATCCAAATATGGTTCCAAAATTTTTCTCGGCCATTTTATGTATTATTTGTCGATTCCCCGGTCATTAGATATTTTCCACGGTGAAATGACCGGGGAATCGAAAAACAATACATAAAATGGCCGAGAAAAATTTTGAAACCATATTCGGATTGTAGCTTATGGAATTCCCCATCATTTCCGACATGTTCCACGACAGTAAGCATGCATTTTCATTGAGAAAATCGCAGCGAACAAACATTTCATTTTCATTCCGCCCGATGTCTGTTCAGACCTTAACCTCTAAACCTTGGCATCTAGAGCCTTGAAATGTCGCAATCAACAACAAATCCCCTGCAATGCCCTACAATAGTTCACCCACTACAATCTACACATGCCGCGCGGTTACATTTATCTTTGAATTACAATACGTTCGGTATAGGGAAAATACCGCTTTTCGGATTGCATACCAACACTTATGAGTTTCTACCACGAATGCGCTTGAACTGTCCGGAACTGGATGGTGTCTAGCGGCGAGAGAAAATTCTTTTGGCAAGGTATAAATTAACAACGCCAGTTTACATTTTTATGAAGTTAAATTTTTGCCTTATGAGAACAATAGTATTTAATAAGAAATTCTGGCAACATTTGCCAATGGGGGGGGGGGGGGGTTTCAACCCCCAAACCCCCCCCCCCCCCCTGCGCACGGGCCTGTGTTGTAATATACGTGTATCTGGCTTGAATATCTAGATGGCGTTGCTAGTGCCCATTTCATGCGATTACCTTTAATTTTTTTTATATCCTTCAATTTAAAAGTGAAAGGGTATATTAACTTTGTTGAAGCCATACGCAATGTATGTAAATACGACCGTATAATATCTGCACTATTCGCGACAAACCAACGAATGTCGCTACATCACTGGTGAGCGTGCAGTTGCACTGGTGAGCGTGCAGTTGCACCTCAACAAAAAAGCAATTAAGATCTTGGAAATTGGATGTCGCTAACACATCTGTGGTCTTAGTCTAATGTTGGACAGTCGCGCCTGTTATTTATTTTATTAGTTTAATCTTTGCCTAAAATATACATGAACTAATTTGAATTAATTACTAACTAAATTACATATGTACTAAGTTGCCTAAGGTCTTAGTTGCTAGAGCTGCAATTTAAATATAGTCTTTAGAATTTATGTTATTTACAATTTTCCAATAAAAAATTTTGTCGTGAAGTTTTTAACGCATTGGAAGAAGGAACTCCGCGGCCATACATACAGTAACTCCTCGACATACGTAAGGCGGAATGGCCCATGAAAGATCTTTAGATGATTTTTCTTCTATTGATGCCACAAAACATAATGTAAAAGTGGCTGCAATCAGACCATGGGGACCTGGGACTGCAATACAAACCAACCCCTTCGGTTTTTCTAATAAAATTATTTTGCACCAATTCCAATCAAACCTTATATTAATGTGTGTTTATGAAAACCACAAAAAAAATATTTAAAAACAAATGGGTTCGTACTATGGGTCTCGTTTTATTTTTCAAAACATGTAATTTTAATAGACAACTATTAAATCTATTAAAAATCAAAATCGTAAGAGTGACAATGAACTTGAAAGTTATCAGGCAACAGTGGTAGCGCGTCGTTTTTTTCGGTTTAAAGCCGAACTGCAGAAATTTGTTCGTCCACGAATGGACAAGTGCGTTCGCCGTTCGTGACGATGACGAGTGACAGTTGACATTTCTAAAGCCCACAACTCCAGTGCTTCTGAACCCAAAAGTTTAAAATAAACGCGCTGGCATGTGTACCTATATCATAGCAAGTGACACGAAATGACAGGCTGACAGCCACATTTGGATTGTGGACAATTTGTGGATTATACTGAGCGGTACTTTGCAAGTACTAAGCGCGGACCATGACCCACCATGTGTTGTGTTGCATGACGCACCCCGTACTGAAAACAATCAATTATTGGGCTGTAGCGGGAGTACGAGGGTCATCCCGGCGAAAAAAGGTTCAGATCCGCTCCTAGGGCGTCAAGACCTTTCGCGATAATAAAATAACAAACATCGAATAAAAAAGTGCCCGGCTTTTGGCACCAAGTGTATGTATTTAGTTTTATATTACCAGCTCTAAGGAATCGAATTATTTCCCATCCTGTTACAGTCTTAGGGGTTATTTATGCATCCAATGCGTAAATTCATCATATTTTTTCAAATATTCTTTTGAGCTCTAGGGGTATATGGTCCTCCTACCTATATACTTCTGAAGATTAGCTTTGATTAGAAATTCAGTCCAAATGCCTTTTTAAGAAGTAAATTATTTGCAATTTTCACTTTCAAGTTCTACTACTTCCCGAAACGCCGGAAACCAACGTTTGTTATTAAAAGATTGTACCTCACAATAATGCGACTTATCTACTTTCAGCTTAAACTAGCGAGGAAGGGCGGCAACTCGACTACTGCCCAGGGGCGCTACAGAGGGTGAATCCGGCCCTGATTAGACAGGAAATCTAAAAAAAAACATTATTACGTAAACTTTATGATAAACAATACGATTTCAAAGAATTTTCTATGTGAAAGAAGCAGATATCGATACTAAGGGGTAAATAAAAAAAATATCGAAAAATGTTAAAAGTGTTTAGTGACAAATAAACAAAATAATCCCTTGGAGTCTACTTTATTCGAAAACTATATTTCCCAATTAATTTTTTGATTTTGAAATTTTATCGTACTAATTCCAAGTGCGAGAAACTTTTTTTAAATTATTTTTTTTTTTAATTATTACTTGAGTTTTTAGTGAAACAACTGAGCTATCTTTAAATTTCCAAGTAGTCTGTCGTATGGTGCGGCTATAGTTATGACAGACAGTGTATTTCGAAAAAGCGACAATTTTTCAGATGAAACACCCTAGGACACAAATCGGAGTCACTCTGCCTAAAATGCGAGACACTGTTGAAACGGGCGTCTTCCTCAAGAGCCATAAACTAGTTCCACTGATTGCTTCAATAACTTTTTGGTTGGATGATTTTCAATCTTTTTCCATTTCATTTTCATTCATTCATAGTATGGAATACGTTTTCAACACCTTTTTAATATCAACCATACACATTTTTTTAATTTCATTAGTTATCTTTTTAATAAAACAAAATTTTCACAAGACTTACTGGATATTAAGGGTATTATTAAGAAAATAGATAACAGGACACTATAGATTTGCATATTTATCAACCTTTCTGCAAACTGAATTATTCAACCGAAATTAACGATTTATTAAAATTTATACTCAGGAGAAATGTTTCCCCGATACGAGATAAGCTACTTTCCACGCACGTATCCAGACCGAAACTAAATCTTCTTGAACAATCTTTAGTACTTTTGCAGCGAAGAACTTTATTATATTCTTAAAGCTTAAACTATGTTGAACATTATTTAGTTCAAGTATTCTGATATGGGACTACTACAATCGAGGTAGTACATTGTATGCCTTGCATATACAGATCGTGTTCTTAGAATAGAATACAAAAATGTTCTTTGCATTCAAGATCAAAGATATCAACATTAAATCAAGCTTTACATTGAGGAAAACTACCCGGTTCTGAAGCATTATTAAATTATGTAAAATTGTTTTGATGTTTTGATGTGTATGTTTGTATGCATATTTTATTTATGTTATTTTGTATTAATTCGACGCATATTCGATCCAACATTTTCTTTCAGCGATTGCGGTAAAAAAAAATTGTTTTTTGTTCTATAATAAAACTAAAGTAAATGAATAACATTCCCAGCAGTCCAAAATTGGACTAAGGCCGCAAATATGTTAGTGACATCCAATTTCCATGATCATAAGTGTTTTTGGTGGGGGTGCTGAGATCAGCAACACTCTCAGCAGTGTTATTTATACCCATATGGGTACTCGTTTAACATCTGAGTAAGATCATAGTCGTAAGGGGGAAGATAAAGGTTGAAAGGCTCCGGCTAATTTTATGTATATCTTCATCAGTTGTGGCATAACTGCGGACCCTTAGTTTTGCAGGAGGAGTTTCATAGGGTGAACGGCTTATATTGAATTGAAAAAATTGAAGGTGACAGAAAACATTTAATTCAACCACTAAAGCAGCATCTTCGAGGCATGTCCATGATGGCCTTTACTCAACGATTAAATCCTATCGTGGTTTAGCGATGTGCCGACAACTCATCCTAAGAAAAACTTCAAGTCAAGAAACCTGAAACAAAAACCTCAGATTGGACGGATACAAAACAACGACGCCCCCGCAAACGAACAACTGATTACTCTTTCGGATCCTGGAATGTAGGCTCCCTGAATAGAACGGGGGCCTTAAGGACCCACCTGGATCAGGTAGAACAATACAAGCTGAGCATATAGTTGCAATCCAGGAAACTAAATGGCTCAAAAGTGAGATTAACGACCTCAATTCGCACACTATTTTTACGAGTGGTAAAGAGAAGGGCAACAAGGAGTTTGGAGTAGCTATCATCGTGAGTAAGCAGCTCAAGAACGACGTTATCGGCTTCAAACCCATCAACGAGCGGCTATGTGCGATCCGCATTAAGACCCGTTTCGCTAATCTCTGGCTCATTAATGCGCATGCCCCTACCAGTGGCGGCTCGTGGCTCCAAAAGTAGGTGAAGTGACCATTAAAAACAAGGATCGATATAATGTAAATTATATTCTCAAACCTTTTGTTTTACAAAGGGTACTATCTTTGTCATTTCATTGACTTGCATAACTCAACCGAACAAATTTGTACATCCAAAACAATTTATCAATTTCCAAATTATAGCACAAATAAAATTCTACCTCAACTAAAAACACAAGAGAAATCGAAAAGAATCACCTCATACGATACGGAAGTGAAGATGAGGTACATACCAGTCAAAAAGCTATTCACTTGCTAAGAAAATCCAGTGTACACATTTCGTGCTGAATACATTGTTGCAGTAGAATCGTGTATCTGTAGTGAAGAGGTGGGGCTGTGACACGATTACCTCTTCACTTGTTAATCATTCTATGGATAGGAGAAATTTTGCTGTGCAAGGGCACAGAATTTGAAGTAGAAAAATTTCGGTTCATGATATACAAAATATGAATTTTATGTACATTTTGATTATGGTTTTTCATTGATGATTTATTGAGGAGTTGTTTATTGTTAGAAGCTACTTTTTAATATTTTTAAAATAATAGTATGTATTAGAGGAAATTTTCAATTATATTTTGTAGTGAAGGGGCTCTTCACCTACTTCACCTGAAGAGCCGCCACTGGCCCCTACAGAAGTAAAAGAAGACGCGATTAAGGACGATTTCTACAACGACCTAGAAACACTCTTCGACTCACTTCCATCAAACGACGTCAAGCTGCTGCTAGGAGACTTTAACGCCAAAGTCGGAAACGAAAGCTGGCATAGGGGAACTACTGGAGGTCATAGCCTCCACGACGAAAAGAACAACAACGGTCAGCGACTTATCGACTTCGCGAGCGGCAGAAATCTGGTCATAAGCTCTACATGCTTCCCTCATCGACGAATCCATAAGCAGACCCGGAAGTCCCCAGATGAATACACCGTGAACCAGATCGACCACGTACTGATCAGCAAGAGATGGGCTTCTAATGCCTTAGATGTTCGATCCTATCGAGGAGCCAACTGCGACTCCGATCACTATTTGGTGAAGACGACCTACAGGTGCAGAATCTCTTCGGTGCACGAAACGAGAATCAACCCTGCCAAGATCTTCGAGGTTGACAATTTGATTGATGATGCCACGGCGGCTGCGCATACTACAGCACTTGAGGAAAAACTGTCGCCCATGCTTGATAACATCAATAATTTAGGCATCCATGAGTTCTGGGAGGAGCTCAAAGACAGCATCATAGGAGTCGCAGAAGAGGTCGTGGGCTATAAAGGCCGGCGCAGACGTGAGTTCGAAAAACACCATGGAACACGGTGAGATTCGAACTCATGACCCTGTGCACCGAAGGTGCGCGCACTAACCGCTAGACCAGCCAGACTATTATCTTTTGTTACTTCTTATGAATTTCTTAAATCTTACTTATAAATGTTTCTTATATCTTTCTTTAATAAAGGCACTAAGAATTCTTATAGCATTCTTATATATTTCTTATACATATTTCTTTAAACCTTCTACGGTTTCTTATAACATGCTTTAAGCACGAATGAAGAACCGTTTAAGTAAAAAAATAGGGGCTTTGACCATTTATCATTCTTTAAGCATTGTTAAGACATGTTTAAAGAACAAGCATTTTTCCTCTAGAAACAAATAAGAAAGTATTAAGAGAGTTTGTGGCTAGCTGGGCCACCAGCTTCCGAAACTGAAGGACAAAGTCACGTAACCGCGACAATTGGAGGTCAACAATTCAGGCGGCCAAGGCCCGACGTCGGGCTATCGTGCCACATTGATAATGATGAGTAGTCCGTCACATGGGTCGTGAGTTCGAAAAACCCCCTAAAAACTGAATTGGTTTACGGTGAGTCTCGAACACACGACCCTAGGAAGTTGTCCATGATGCTGGTACTACTTTTTAATAAATTAAATTAAGTAATTAATCTTTATTATACATACTTAATTTCATATCAAACACTCACATTATGTAAATTTTTCGCATACAGTTATATTCTGATAATAATCCAAACCTTGCTATAAATTTCTATTAAGTTTTTTTCCATCTAACCTTAAAGGAACGCATATTTCTAATATCAAATTATTAATTATGGTTAATATGTCAAATCTTCAATCCTGGAAATTATGTTGAATTTAATTTCAAAAGTGATTCAACGGTTAATCCATATGACTAATATCCCAATTACTTGACTTTAATTTCAATGCATTATAATAAATACATATATGTATACATACATACATACATATTTGTTTCCAAGAAATTTGACAATATCTACACATACTCGTGTCTAAAGTAAAATGTGTTACCGGTCGAAATTAGAATCTAAAAAATACAATAATTATAAAAAATTATTTATTACATTCTCATTGGTCGGTAACATGATAGTATAACTTTCTAACTTCTATAATATAATATAATATAATATAAGTATAGTATAACTTTCTAACTTCTATTTTTTATATTAATCGGGAATTATCAAAGAAAAAGAAAAATACTTCACTGAAGTAACATAAAATTCTAAACATACGTCTAAATGTATGAACAACAACACCAAAACAGTATTACATTCAATAATAAATACCATTCACTTACTAATATTCTGACCTCCAGAAAAAATATTTCAACGTGTGTCATAGGCGCCTCACAGTTAAGTCATCTACACAGGAGGTGTACCGAGTTCCGCGTATTTTACTACGAATTCTCCGAAAAATCATTGAAATTCATTCAGATGTGAAAGAGTTTGAAAGTTTGTACTCTACTACCATGCGTTTACATCCGGTCGTTTGCTTAGTAATGTGGATCGTAAGCTATTAATCATCTTCATTCAACATTTACCTGAATGTTGATTATGGTTGTCTTCTGAGTACAAGCGTATAGTATCTCTAGTCATATCTGAATGAATACGTATGATATGAATGATGCCCAAGATACCAGCGGATCTGATTTTAGATGATTCCGCCGGTAGGCATGTGAGTCATCGTGAGCTTCCGCAGCAGTGGAGCAATAGATTTTTGAGTAACTCTTGTAACATAACATACGTAAATCGTGGGAAAGGAATGAATCGTGTTTATATCAGCAATCAGCATTGGTCTCTGAATAACAAAAGGCCATACATAAAAATACAGAATATAGACAAAAATGGTATCTAAAAAAATTAAGGTGGTTGAAATTCGGCTAAAAAAATGTCGTTACGATCATCCTTGACTCCAAATAAAATCCCAAGGCCTCGATTACATAAAGCGAGGACTTTCGGTAGATTATTACTATATGGAGCGCTTATTTTCAAAATGGCGTAAGCCCAACTCTTCATGAATCGAGATATTTAAAGGTTTGCGTTTCAATTCGTTTAAAAATCTGGGTAACTTCATTTGATTTGATCCAACTGTATTTATATTCTTCGGATTTTCAATTGTTTATCTACAGGGTGGCCCATTTAAAGTGAACTAGTGTAAACCATGAATAACTTTTTTATTTCTCAACCGATTTTTTGGAAATTTTCACATAAAACGAGACCGAGGCTAATTTCGGGCGCGGCCGAAATTTGGATACCCTTCACTCCCCTCGGGCTAAAAGTTTTTTTCGTGCGTTCCTACGAATTGTATTTAATACCCCCCCCCCCCTTCTTTCCTTCTGTCTTCACAAAAGTTCCCAAGCGTCGGCAAAACAATATCTGTGTGGGGTTTGGTTGGCATAAGTGGGCAAATAAAAATATTTACTCAGACAATTTTATTGGGTGATGCGGAAGCATTCCATTTGTACGATTCCATTTATTTTGACATTTTTAATTGCTTTGATAAAGACACATTAATTCAAGGTTTTGTGAAATTGGTGTAAAAAAAAATGTTGTCAGAAGAACCAAAATGGGGGGTTGGGTTTGTATGGCAGCCCATGACCCCATGGTCCGATTTGATCCAATCTCACATATGCCTTGTGTCATCAATAGAAATACATTTGTGTGAAATTTGGTTTATTTTGGTGAACAAATAAAAAAGTTTTTCTTAGAAGAACCTAATTGTGTGGAGTGGAGCTAAGTCTGGATATCTAGCCGGCCAGTTAATTGCAGATCCTCTGGAAATGACTCTTTCGCCGAAAACGTCCGTTAAAATCTCCATTGTGGTTGCAGCGGTATGGCAAGGCGCTCCATCTTGCTGAAACCACATATCTGGTCGGTTTTGGACAAAAAGACGAATAATATTGTTGAGCATCTCACAATTGAAACGACCTTCTTCGGGTTGATGTTGTTGCATCTGATTCGACGCTGGCTTTCACCCGCTCAATGATTTAGTCCGTCCTCACACTTCGTCTCCGGCTCGTCGAGGGCTATTAACGGTTCCTTGTTCTCGAAAACGGCGAACAATTCTGCGAATCGTTGATCTCGATGCAGCGCCCGCTCTAAGGGGGGGGCGAGCCGGGCGGTCGCCCGGGGCGCCAAATTTTAGGGCCGGCTTTTTGGCTAGCACTCGAATAAAAAACAAGATAAAAAAAAACAAAATCAACTTCGATTTAGTGGAAAGGTCTGCGGTTTCCTTTCTATGAAATGGGAAATAGGGAGTCGAATAAACGCTGAACACATTAAGGCGTTTAAAACAGACTCCTTTGTGAGAAATGTTATCCACAAAGGCATTATTTTCATCAATAATTGGTTTGAAGTTGTTTTCCATAGTTTCCATCGACATTTCGCAGCATAATTTAAATACAACTCGCTAAACCTTCGCGTGAATGGATTACGTTGGTTCCGATTGCATTGATTCATCTTGCATTGGAGGGCAAACTACGAAGAAGCTGGTTTGGATTTTAGCAAGATGAGGGATCGAACCACAGAAAACATTGCAGAGCTCCCTAATTTGTGTTCGGTCATGCTAATATCGCAATTTGGCTATTTGGCGATAAAAATAGTTTTGATCTTATTCTCTTTAAAAATTCTCGAGATGAAAAATTTATAAAATAAGCCATGCACATTGAAGAGCCTGAAGCAATCAGGCTAATTGAAGTTTTTAAGGAATTTATAGAAAGCAAGAGGTTAGTAATGAAAGCGAGCACAATTTGTTGGCCTAACATTTTTGAGGGCAGAGTTTTCTAAAAATGTATTGAGTGTTTTAGTGGAAAACAAAATTTCGCATTTATTTTCGATTTTTTACATCAAGCTTTAAATTTTGCATATTGCGACCAAGAAATCAGTTAGTGTCGTCTGTCGCTGTTTTTCTTCAGAGCAACATTTTTAAATATTTTTTGGGTAGAAATACGGTCTACGGTTTTAATTTTCCTTTAAAAATACGGAAAACAAATTCTTTACAAGGTCCCTAAATAGGCAAAGATATATACCATTTGGCACTAAGATCCCTCAGATAGAATGAATTTAAATTCCACTACATTCCCGGTGACGGTTAAAATTGTGTTTTGCCGCTCAGAAGCCATGAAATGTCAAATTTGGTTGAAATTGGTGCACAAATTGAAAAGTTTTTCTAAGAAGAATCTAATTTGGGGGGTTATGTTTGTATGCCAGCCCCATGACCCCATGGTCCGATTTGATCCATTCTTACATATGTTGTGTGTCATCAATACAAATATATTTGTGTGAAATTTGGTTGAAATTGGTGCACACATAAAAAAGTTTTTCTTAGAAGAACCTAATTTAGGGGGTTGGGTTTGTATGGCAGCCCCATGACCCTATTGTCCAATTTTACCGATTCAAACATTCAAACTGCCTGCAGCAAAAAGAAGCATTCGTGCGAAATTTTAGCTTCATAGCTTTTAAATTAGCCGAGTAAAACGCGTCGCAACAGACGGACTGACAGACAGACAGACAGACGTAAATCGCCCAATCGACTCTCCAAGGCATGCTGATCATATATGTATAATGTATACTTTTTATATGGTCGTAGATGCTTCCTTGAATGCGCTACAAACTTCATGACAAAGTTAATATACCCTTTCACTCTATGAGCGAAGGGTATAAAAACCTTACTTTGCTTTTGTTTTGGTCCTTATGTTCTACGTATGTATCGGGGAGTATGACGTGTACCAAAGGACGAATCGAAAACATAACATGGAACGAAAGAGTTTCAGAGCCTTTGACCCAGCATCCGGATTTTAATCGTCTTAATCCCAGCGCCTTTCAAGCATGCGTGGGGCCTACATCCGGCAATTAAGTTGGACAAATTACGACGCACTCAGTTTCCTATCTGTACGGATATAGCGAAGCCCCCATTTCCTCGTGGACGACCAAGAGCTCGATGGGAATAATCACTTAGTGAAGTGAGGACGCCCAACAGTTGTTAGGCTTCCGAAACTGGAGCACATGGTCGCGTGAACGCGACAATTAGAGAGCAATCATACATACAGCCAAGACCCGACGTCGTGCCATAAAGAAGAAGTTGACATGGTATTTTGTCCTAAAGGGTTGAATTAAGATCGAGAGTGAAATTCTTCCCGTTGCGATTTTATCAATAAAAATGCATATACATAAATTGGCCGAGAAAAATTATGGAACTGTTTTCGGATTGAAGCTTATGGATTTCCACGACAGTAAGAATAAATTTTCATTGAAAAAATAGCAGCGGACAAAAATTTCACTCTCGATGTCAGTACTAGGCTTAAGAAAGAAAAACATTATATATATATATTATATTTGTATTCACAGATTTGACTGACAGACTGAAAATATTATTGTTCGCGGAGATCCGATCAAAATTCAAATTTTAATGAAAAATTACCGCTTTAGTTTTGGACCAAGTGTGTACTTTACGGATCGGAGGCCTATTTACATTTGAGTGTTCCAATTATTTACCTAAACTAACCATGGAATCGGTTTTAAAAAAAAATATGAAATACAGTCAAGAAGCCCAAAAAGTCTATAGCCGAACACCTACGGATAATCCGTGGCCAGCCGTTCTGAAGCAGATAAAATGATGTTTGCGAGGAGCTGGTGAAAGTTTGCAGTGGGCGTCTGCAAAGAGAACAAGAACTAGAAGAAACGCCTCGGTTTTCATAATGGAAAATGATTTTTTCCTTGCATTGCTAGCCTTCCTAAAAATATTATTTTCTTCACAAACAGGCCAAACAAGAATTAGTAAGAAAATAGAAAACATACCTTTTGTTGATGTAGTACAATAGTCGCATTAACTGTTTAACTTCGAAATTAGCCTTTGAAATGGAAACAATGCGTGTGTCGCAATAAAAATTAAACCTTAAAAAAATTACTCCAAGAGGTACTCACCTTGCCTTGCCATAATTTTACTGTTTGATTCTTTCGTATGTTACAAAATAAATGATATATCTATTCCTGGCATAACGATAAAGTCATCGATTCCTTCATAGAAGGCGTTCGATTCTTTATCGATGAATTGTCGATTCTGTTCTAACTGGGAAATTGACCTTTTTCAAAAGCTAAGCTATCTAATTTAAATAAATGCCATGGAACCCAACTTATTTAAAGAAGGGTTAATCCCTTTCACCAACTTGACGATGTCTAGCTAGGATGAAATGTCACTTTGACATACGCCAAAATAGACGCATTGAAAAGAACTTCGTATTATTTTAAAGTGTTGTTAAGTGCATAGTGGTTATAAATCATAAAAATCGTATAATATCAAATCGCGAGATTAAGTTGAATCACTTCGCTACAAAAAACTGTGAGTTATTTGAATATTGTATTAATTTTCGTTTAATTCTGTTGATTGTGGTCGGTAACGGTACTCTCCTTTGTTCTAAATATTACATTGAATATGCCGCGACTATCTAAATCTGATGCGGATGCTGCTGATTGCCCGAAATGCAAAAAAGCAGTAACAAGTGACCATAAAGCAGTATGCTGTGAAGGTTTCTGTGGAAAATGGTTTCACATTGAATGTATAAAAATGAATAATGAGGAGTATAGAGCAGCGCAAATTGTACCGCGCGGTTACATATGGCTTTGCGATAGTGATCGTTTGAAATGGAGTAAATACATTAAAAATGAAAATTTAATCTCCCATGTATGTGATATTACGTCTAAAATCGATGATAAAATAGATTCGTTAATAAGTAAAAATATAAAAACTATTAATGAAAACATTACTTCTGTCATCAAAAAAATTGATGAGGACAAACACCATAGTTCCTCACAAATCAAAGTTGCAATGAAGTCGTATGCTGATGCAACAAAAGAAAAACCCCAAATTGATAAAACCAAGATCTTTAATGGCGGGGTTATAGTGAAACCAAAAAAAGAGCAGAGTAATGAATCGACAATGACATTCGTTAAAGCAAATTTCAATCCGAAAGAAAACAAAATACCTGTGAGATATACGCGTAACTTGAGAGAAGGAAGTATGTTGTTGAAATCTAATAATGAAGAAAACTGTAGGAAGATGTTAGAAAATTTAAAAACTAAAATGGGAAGCGAGTATAGTGTTGAATACACAAATGGTCGTCTTCCGAAATTAGCAATTTACGGTCTGAGCAAACAATATTCAATTGAGGAACTCAAAAATGAAATCGTTTCGCTTAATTATGGCGTAAAATCTGATATAGAGATTAGGTTTCTTCGATATAAAAAATACAAAAAACAAGAAAACAAATTCACTGCAATTTTCGAAGCTACTGGTGAACTGTTTTCAAGGTTAGTTAATAAGTATGTCAATATAGATTTCGCAAGTCATTATTGTGCGGAAGTAATTGATATACGAAGATGCTTCAGGTGCCAAAAATATGGGCACATAGAAAAATTTTGTAAGAACTCCAACGCTATATGCCCAAATTGTTCGGAACATCACAGAAATTCAGAGTGTCAATCTATAAATAAGAAATGTATTAATTGTATAAACAAAGGCAGATATGACTGTAAACATCGCGCTGATAGCAAAGATTGCCCCGAATATGAGCATGCATTAAACATGACTGTTTCCAAAATCAACTATTATTCAACACAATGAATTTGTCCACATTAAAAATTTTTTATGCAAATATTAGAAGTATTCGAAATAAGATTTCTGAGGTTGAAGTAATGGCATGCGCAACAGAAAAAGCTGATGTGATAATTTTTAATGAAACATGGCTTTATGAAAATGAAATCAATTTCTTTAACTTGAATGGCTATACGGCCTTCTTTAACTGTAGAGCTACGACTGGAGGTGGTACAGCCATATATGTGAAAGATAATATAAGGTGTAAAGTCATTTTAAAAGCAGCAGATTACAATATCATAATTATTGAACTCTCCACTTTTGATGTACCGATCAAAGTCGGAACCTACTATAGAGCACCGTCTGAAAATGCACACAATATGATTGAATACTTAGATAATATATACCATCAATATAAAAATCTAATGATGCTCTCTGATACGAATATCGATATCTTAGATTCAAATAGTACTATTAGTAATGAATATCTAGAAATGCTTGCTATGAACAATATGGCACTTATCAACGATAATGAGCCCACCAGGGTCACAGAATCTACTGCGACCTTGATTGATCATGTAGTATCTTCTATTGATAAAAACTCACAAAATATTAATTTGAAATTAACTGATGTAGCAAATTTAGATCACAAAGCTACAGTATTAAAACTTAACAAAATTAGCTTGAACAAAAAACCAATTGAATCCATAACTATAAAAATCCTAAACAAAGATCTCTTTAAAGAAAAAGTAATAAATAAGCTTAATGATTTGAATGTTATCACTTCTAGATTTGAAGATCTTATAGAAATCATTACTAACTCTAAAAATGAATCCATGAAACTGAAGAAAGTCCGTACAAGACACCAATCATGGATCACACTTGAAATAATTCAAATAGTAAAAAAGAAGAATATTGCATATAAGAGACTTAAACTCGATCCAAATAATGAAGATAAAAGAACTTTATATAAAATTTTAAAAAATAAAGCAACAAGGCTTATAAATGAAACTAAACAAAATTCGATAAAAACACAGTATGAGAATGCATCAGGTAACAACAGAAAGATTTGGCAATTAATAAAGAGGGAATTATCAGCAAATTCAGAAAGTAGGAGGGAATTAGAAAGTAATCTTACAGCAAATGAAATGAATACATATTTTGCAGCAATTGAAGAAAGATTACAACAAACAAATTCTACAGCAAGCGTTAGATGCAATAATAATATAAACGATAGAAGCATATTCTTAGAACCCACTAATTGCAGAGAAATTCTAGATATCATTAATAATCTACGAAACGTATCTGCAGGTTATGACCAAATAAAAAGTACTGATATACAATTAATTGGCAATGAAATTACACCATATCTATGTAACTATATAAATAACCACCTAACTGAAGGAACATTTCCGACAATTTTGAAGATTTCTAAAATTAAACCAGTTTTTAAACAAGGAGATCCTAATGATCCATCAAATTACAGACCAATTGCATTGACCAGTGTGTTTAGTAAAATATTCGAAAAAGTAATTAATAAAAGAATTTTAAGTTTTATAAATAAAACAATCAGTTTTGATCCAAACCAATATGGATTTCAAGCGGAAAGTAATACTACCGCTGCTCTCATTGATGCAATGCACTTTATAAATATGGAATTGGATAAATCTAAATATGTCACAGCAATTTTTGTGGACTTAAGTAAAGCATTCGATACAGTGAACCACACTGTGTTATCAGAAATTCTTAACGAACTAGGAATCAGAGGTATAGCAAATGAGTTAATCAAAAATTATCTAAAAGACAGAATGATTATAACAGAATTGAATAATAATGAAACTAGTTCAGAAAAGATTCTAAACTCAGGAGTACCGCAAGGCTCCATACTAGGCCCTACCCTATACCTGTTATATGTAAATAACTTGAAGAATGCAGCACTTAAAGCCAAATATGTAACCTTTGCGGATGATACACTTTTACTCTACTCTCACTATGGAAAAGATGATGCAGAACACATGATAAACCATGATATGATTGAATATCAAAAATGGCTACTAGGTAATAAATTAATAATCAATGTTGAAAAAACCAAATTCATGCTGTTCAAGCAAATCAACAAAGATGATATTGATATCAATATAAAATTCGCCGATAAATATATTGATAGGGTTAAAAAGTATACATATCTAGGTGTTGTTTTCGACGAAAAACTTAGTTGGAATGAACACGTGATCCAAATGAAAAAAAAAATTATGTGCATTTGTTGCAATGCTGAGGAGTAAAAAACACCTCAACATTGAGTTAAAAAACATGATCTACAATGCATACTTGATGCCAGTTGTAACATATGGAATAATGATATGGAGCCAGACAACTGGCGGAAATATTGATTCAATTGGTATAATGTTAAATAAAGCTTTGAAAGCAATACATAACTGGAATTCAAGAACACCTACTGAAGAAGTGTATAACGTTTCGGGAAAGCTCCCTATAGAGAAAGTCATAAAACTAGAAAAAATAAAAACAATCTGGAAAATTATAAACAAAAAGAGTAAAACATCAATTACATTAACTCTAAATAGACAAGTGCATAACTACAATACAAGATATGCTGAAAACTACAGAACACCAGCAGCAAATACAATGAGAATAATAAAAGATCCAATAAGAACTTCAATAATGTTATATAATGGTCTACCACAAAATATTCGTTCTATAACATCTTATGAATTGCTTAAACGAAAATTAAAACAATATTTACTCACACACAATATTCTTTAAAAACCACTTATGCATTTACCAACATTATTTAATTACCGCGTTTCGCGATAGTTAAATGAATTTTAGATTATAATATTGAAAAAATAATTATTTTGCATCCCTTATACCAGTATTTATACTGCCTGGGAATGCAAAAGAAGATTTTTAAATTTTTAAATTTTTTACTTATATGTTTAATGTTTTGTAAGCGTCAGAATTTAGGTGTCTACATTAACCTTCATTCCCCTACTAACATATGTGTTTCCCTTCCATAATCCTAGGGAAATGATGATAATGCTATGATATTATTATCAAACTGATATGTAATGAAGGATAGCGCCTAACTCTGATCCCTATTCCTTGTAAAAAAAAAAAAAAAAAAAAACCCGCGAAACCGCATTGTATTCATCGTGTTTCAAGAAGAAGAAGATTCCAAATAAACGTCATTCACTTCACTTTTCTGAATTTTAGATCATCCTACAGAAAATATCCGAAAACATGTTTGAAAAGGAAGAAACGCCCGGTAAAATACGCAACATAGGAGGACCTCATAATTTAGGTACAAACTATACAAATTTCCAATCATATCATTCGTCACTTAACCCTATTCTTGACAATGTTTTTGCAGGTGACCCGGACGATCGTTCCCTGCGCCGGGTGGAAAAAGAAGTTCTCATCCCGAAAATAATGCGTGAACGCGCCAAAGTCTACAAATGCCCGGACGAAGTAAAAGCCTTCGAAACATGCTGCAAGGCGAATAGCATTTTAATGGTTGTCACATGCCGCAAAGAGAATTCTGCACTGAAATCATGCCTGGAGCACTGGTATAAGGATGTCGACTTCCAAAATGAATGCAAAGAAATTTACCTACAAGAGCGTGCAGAATTCCGCCGAACGGGAATACCAAAGAAGAAACGACAATCAGAGCAGCAAAAAATGTGATTTGGATAGCCAGAGGTGCATTGTTTATTGTACAAACTTAAGAGTAGATTGCATTACACTAGTTGACTAGAACCTGGTTTGTTCTGAACATGCTTTTTGAGCTCGAAGCGCCGAGGAATGGTTTCTGTTACCGCGAAGCTGTGAATGTAGTCATGGTAGTTGGCAGGGTCAGTGTCAGGTGGCGCGTAAACGCTCAACAGGAGAACGTCTTTGTCGGAAGCCTCGGCGACTCGTTGCATTCCTTGCAAGTCCTTTGATTCAATTCTTTTTTCCCCTTCCGTAACATGGACAATAAAGCTGGCGTGATGAAACTGCATTCCTTGTTTGTAGAGAACTATTGAAAATGTTTCGTAAGTAAATTGGGTACGAAAGTTGTTTGTAGATAACTTACGAAAATCTCCACCGAATTTTAAACCTGATTTCACTACCCATCCCTTTGATTTGAGATAAACATAAGCGGCCAATGTAAAGGCGAAATTCTCTTTAATCTTTCGAAATTCGTGGAACGTTTCATTTTGACTCATAGCGACATTTTCAATGCTCACAATTTCTATGACATGCAGAATGTAAGCTAGAAAATAGGCTTCTTCCAATTCTAACACAAGCGTTTCCTCCTGGTCGTCAGAGTCCGACATTTTTCTGATTTTTCCGTAGTAGCCATGCTCGTGCAAAACTCGTCCGCCTTCGCATATTTGTATTGAAAATCCTGTGAAAATACCTTGCGGCTTCTTAGTCAACTCAATGGGGAAGGGCTTAATGTTATAAAACTTGGGACAACGACGTTTTGCCTTTATATTTGGTACAAATTCCATTCTCTGCGCAGTTTTGAACCAAATCACAATTTCAAACTCCCCCGCCTCATAATCAGCTGACTACTTTCAAAATTGTCACCAAAATTCCAAAATCAGCTGACTGTCAAGTGTTGGTGATAAAACTGTCACGTGAACATATGGGAAATATTTTTGGGAACTGTTCGGTACTTAGTTTTCATGTTTATTTTAAAAATTACACATTTTCAGCAGAAAAAGGCGATTTTATGTACATTTTCATTATTTGATGTTTATTAACTATATTATTTACGATTGACGCCTTCTGTTGGGAAGAAATATTTAAAAAATTTGCCTCATTCAAATTTTTCCCTCCCTTTGGGCAGACACGCGACGCACGTCGAAAGCTCAAGCACACCCCCACTCATCATCACCTATCATCTGAAAAGTCACAAGACAAATTTTCTGTCGTTGAAAAATTCGTCGTAGCGCAAGATCGAGCCGTTTTTCCCTGAATTTCATCAAGTTTTCCGAGTTATCCTCTGAAAACCTGTAAAATCGTTTCGTTCTACACCTCCGTCAAACGTTCGTATAGTCCAAAATGAGCGATGTTCAAGATTTGATGTCGTCCTTGCCCGAGGAGAATATTGGTAAGATGTCATTTTCATCAATTTTTATTGCGACGCGATCGTTTTAATTGATGGAAAATTTACATTTATTTGTTAGATATGATTGCGGCGACCAGTGCCTTGCAACAACAGGCGGCCGATATTCGTCAGAACAAGCCCAACTGGCAATCGTACAAGCAATCGCAAATGATCTCGGACGAGGACTATCAATGCATTGCGGCCCTCGACAGCGAGAAGAGGGCTCAATATCTGCATCAGAACCCGTCGCAATGCGCCAAGACCTTCTTGAGCTTACTATCGCACGTGTCCAAGGATCAGACCATTCAATATGTGCTCGTGATGATTGATGACATTTTGCAGGAGGATAGGTCGCGTGTCGACATTTTCCATGAATATGCGGCCAAGCGCAAGGAGAGCGTATGGGGAGCCTTTTTGAACTTGCTGAATCGTCAGGACGGGTTTGTCGTGAATATGTCCGCTCGGATTTTGGCCAAGCTGGCGTGCTGGGGTCGCGAAGTGATGCCCAAATCCGATTTGAACTTCTACTTGCAGCTGCTCAAAGATCAGCTGACCATCAACGTAAGTTTTTCGGAGACGGGGAATTTTCCTGTGATTTATCGAAATGACCAATATCTATAGATCTCTTTAGATGGTAGAGCTGTAGTGTTAATAGTTTTGTAACATAATGCATGAGTGCTTTGTGAATTTGACGTAATGTCTGCATGTTTGAAACATTTTGTGCATGTTTGTGTGACCTGTTCTGTTCAATTGCGTTGTTTGTATGCATTGTAATTTGTTCACTAGTTTGAAGAAATCACTTTGGAATTATAATTACCGTGTACATTAGCCGATAATCCCCCCTATGTTGAGACTAATCATGTGGTGAGAGGTCATTAACCGGACTTTTAGGCTAAGTAACTAGTTTAGACGATTGTCTCTTCCTGCAGCTCACCCAGTTACTACCCTCTCAGGTGGTTCCAGAATTCAAGAGTCATGAAATCCGACGGCAAATTATAGACTAATAGCTAGTCTACTACTTCATCGAAAAGGGTGAATCGCGGCCAATCCTATCGTCCCATAACGATACAATCTTCTATCGCAAAAAAAAGGTTATCGCCCCACTTTTGTAGTGCATACCAAGCCAGAATAATTCATTCATTAATGCATATCAGCGATGATGATGTGATGCTTCGAGGAAGATAAACGTGAAATAGCTTTGATACAGGAACCCTTGATTTCTAAGGAAAACAAAATTCTTAATTTATCGCTAATCTGTACTATTCACAGTTGGACTTGCATCCTGGTGCGGTACAAATGACGCACCTCTGCACACTCGATCTTACAACAGTAATGATTGGAAGCGGTGCAGGATCAAGATCCTCTTTCAATTGTGGAGGAAAACCTGGTCAAATATGGAAGAGATATGGGTCTGAATTTTGGGCAGTGATGCCAACGCTCACAATACTGTGTGGGGTAGCACAGATGATAATACAAGAGGACCGCAGCTGCTGGAATTTGTTAAAAGTTACAACTCGTTAGTAGCAAATACAGGGTTGGCTGCCATCTTCGTGGAAGCGCGAGGGGGTGAGGCGATAGACATTACCCTGAGCTCGGTCAATATGCTGCACATAATTCAGAACTGTGCTTAAGCTTTGCGCTCTTACCTCCCGGCCAGTACAAAGAATGGCTTCTACTGTCATAACTGGAGCCTGGAGTACGGCACTCAACGATACTACAACATTTTAACCTCCCCTTAGAGACTGACTACACTAGTCCCAAGTATGCTTTTCGCAAAAACCACGATTGTCTGATTCCGTCAAGGGATCACTGGAATAACAATACACCCCTGGCTACGGGGGTTCTTGGTATTATATACAGATGGTTCCAAGACGGATTAAACAGTTGATATTGGAGTCCACTCGGATGGACTAGGCATTAACTTGGCACACTGTCTATCTGGCCACTGTAGTGTACTTCAAGCGGAAATTTCTGCAATTATGGAAGTTCTAACCTGGTTGGAGAATCATATAGTCACGTTGAGGAATGTAATCATATACACTGGATACCCAGTGATAGTGGATTTGAAGGGAACTGCAAATGCGGACCGTCTGGCTCGTAATGCGACTTCTATGACCTTAGAGGCCGACCGCAATAATCGGAAAGCGCCAATTGCTTCTTGTAAGCTGGCAATAGAAAACACTGCAATGTACAGAGCTAGTGCAAGATGGTCTTACGGTTGCACATGTGCTACAACAAGATTTATTTCGGCCACGACTTGACGCAGCCAGGTCAACCATTTTACTGTCAATAGACAGAAAACAGGTAAGGTGGTCGGGACCATAACGGGGCACTGTCCTATCGGGGAGCACGCCAGGAGGCTCCGAATTCCCCATAACGACTTCTGTCGCAGTTGCGGTGACGAAGAAGAGGAGAGAGTGTACATCATTTTTTCTGCCATTGTCTAGCCTTGGCCGTGAAACGGAGCCGTTTTCTTGGCTCAATGTACTTTTACGATACAGATGATCTACGCAATGTGATCCCACTATCGCTCAACAAATATATTGCGAGCACGGGCTGGTTTTCAGCTTAGTTGTTAATTTTTAGGTACAATTCACTTGGTGGTATCACAATTGGTCAACTTTTGGTCTAAGTGCGCTTGGGTGCTTTACACCTGGGCGCCCCTATACCTAATCTAACCTACCTCCCAGTCCATCGGACTGTTTGGACCTTTGCGATATTATTGAAGGACCTAATTGTCAAATGGGGATTTCTTCGTCCGATGCCCTCACCTACGGAAACCTAACCCCGGGGCCGCAACTCCAGCTGGTTGACTTGGGTAACAACCTCCATGATGGGTAGGGACTTCTCAATAGCAGGTGTGATCCTCCTTCGGCCCCCTAAAAGGTTAAGCCTCACACTGAATTCAGGCGTGCATATCCCAGGTTCATTTGACCTGTGACTGTCCATCAGCTTAAGGCACTGTTTCCCGACTGAGAGAGAGACTCGTAGGTGGCCCGCGGGAGACTGTGAGACTTCTTACAAAAAAGTTATTTTTCCTTGTGACTAATTAAAGTCATATGCCAACCACGCGATCTCATCATCATGTAGAGATTATCCAGTAAATACTTTGCTGCTTAGGCTTGTGATTATGGGAAGGCGATGGGATGCTTAGGTTCGTTGCTTATAGCCATATTCCGAAATTATTCAAACTTATTATTAAAATTCGAATTGCAACAATTTAAAGAGTTTTTCGCGTTCAACATTGTCACAAATCCGAGTCTAAAGACCAAGCCATACTGTTTACTACATTAAATTGATCAATCAATCGGAGTTCTTCCAGACCAGAAGTCATCAATTCCTGTACGAGAAAAATATCAGCTGGTGAGGCCACTGTTGACGTGTACAAAACAGTTTTTCTCCCTTCTCTCAACCTGGCAAACATGGCAAATCTTAAATCATGATACAAAAAAAAGATAGTGTTAGTATAAAAATCCAAGCCCAATGAAAATCGGTTACGTCGGAAATTTGTGGACTGCGCCTTCAAAGATATATGAGCCGAACCTAATTTTCAATAAATCATCTTCCTCAGACTAAAGCACCAAGATAACGTCTGTATGTGTTATACGAAGAATTTTTATATGATCAGCAGATGAACGAAAATTTCGTTTTTACGAAATAGATGCAAATTTCGGCGAAAATTTATCATTTTTGCGAATAGATACGAAATTTTCTAATTTGGTTTGATTTTTTCAGAAGATTCCCATTAATGAGAATAGAAACATTTCTAAATGCAAGGTGTTCGTAGAATTGTAATAGAATTATGCCAAACATCGTTGAATGAACTGAGAGCGTTGTCAAAAACATTTATCGACAACTGAATTCAGACCCGAAGTGTGATTCAGTTGACAGTCACACTACTTTCTAATTAATTTTTTGTTGCTTGTTATATTGTTAAATATTTCGGAATAAAAATGCGCGATTTTATTTCAGTCAAGAGTTTTTCGTTTCACTGTGAATTTCTAGAATTTTCAAGAACAAAATATATATATAAAAATTACGTTTTTATGCGAATTTCTAATATTCAAAAGTTGTTTATGTGAAATCCCTGTTTTTTATTTGCGAAATTTTCGTACCTGATTTTCCACTTTATTTTTAAGTAGGAAATAAGAAGCAAAAAAATAATAAGGGCAATTTGGGATGGGAGATAGAGCGTGAGCTTCTGAAGACAATATCTCGAAAAAAAATCGAAAATCGATCATAGGGCTATTCAGTTTGGAATAAGTTATGGATGGCATGAAACAGAACAGTGAAAACAAACGTATACGATTGCTAAGAAACACTGACCGTACTAAGTATGAGATGTGTTTATTGGAACAAAGAGACCTTACGTATACACAACAGGAATTCGGCTCGAGTATGAGGAATACATCTGAAGTATGCAAACTACAAAAGATGATACCAAAAGACATAGTTTGCAGAATGCGACCGCAAGGCGCGTGGTACTATGACAGTAACAATGAAAGCAACATTACAGTCGTTTATGGAAGTTCATTTTCCAGGAAGCTTTATATCGTATTATCCGTGGACTCAAAACGGTGAGGAGGTGGGGGGCAATCGAGAGACAAGAAGCTGAAAGCATTATAACTTGAAATGGTAGAGAGGTATTAGCACTTTCGCACCCTAAAAAAAACGCCTGGAATGGATGGAATATTTTCGGCACTACTTCAGTGGGGGACGAAAGCTCTACTAGAGAAGATCCGGTGGTGGTTACTCCTTAGGAGCACATAAATCCCCTATACTCATCATAACCATCACAACATAAAATTGCTTCCGAGATAAAGGCGGAAGCCTCGAAAATCGGCTCCTTTTCCCCCCTATCCTCACGTTAGCTCTCACCTCACGACAGCGTGCTTTTAGTATGCTTTCCTCGTAACTAACCCTTATAAATCCGTGAAATAAAATACGGTCACCTCTTCCCAATTTTCCACAATGTTTGGCTTTGTACATGTACTTATAAATAGAGTAAATTAATTTCGGAAGCTAGGTTTAAGCTCTAAAACTTTTGACTGATTGAAGAACAGACAACGGAAAGTATATCAGATGAAAGTAAATTTAATACTGTACAAATTTGTGGTGCAACAGTTTTCCGAAAAACGATCGCGGCAGACTCCAGAACTAAACAACTGGGGGGGAAAAAACAAATTGTTCGACAATTTTCGCATTTCAGAAAGCTATATCGAGGAACCGTTAGGCATTCGACATATGTACGTTAGAACAAGTTTATAGGAAATCAAATGGGCTCTAATACTTACATACAAAGAAATTCAGTAGGATTCACCGTTTCCGATATATTTCGGAGATAAAGGCGAAAACCCCCAAAAACAAATCCTTTTGCGTCCCCTCCCCACGACCGTGTGCTTTTAGTATGTTTTTCTCCCAACTATCCCTTATAAATCCGGCAAATAAAAAATCGTCCCCTCCTTGCCTATTTGCCATAATGTTTGTCTGCATTCTGATGTATATAGAATATTACTATGTTGAGACGCTTTAACTTTCGAATGATTGGAGACAAGCCAACAGAGAGTATATCAAATTGAAGGAAATTTAATACTTTCTAAATTTGCCCTGCAAAAGTTTTTTTAGCACGGCTAACACTATACGTTCAGTTCTTCCAACAACTCATCGCTAAGCTCCTAAGGGAACTTAACATCTTAAGACGCGACAGAGAACATAACGTAGGTGGTCTTGCCTTTCTTATTCATGACATAGTGCCATACAGCGTCGTTGATATCACAGTCGCCGATAACACCACAGAAATTCACCGATATCCATCAAGTCAGGAAATATTGACTTTGAGATTTTCAACATTTACATTCCGCCAGTATCTGATTTCTGCCCCCTTAATGGCGACAAATTAACACACATTGGATCATGCACAACTTCACCTGACATTTCCTTCGCCAGCCCTGAACTCAAATGACATGACAACTTATCTATGGGATCTGATCACATTCTACCAGGCTTAGTCTTAAACCGAACCTCCCAACATCGGCGGCAAAATTGGCAAAGTCAAGGGATCGGCTTCGTAGTGTAGAGCCCAGTGACCCCGGATTGGCAATTTCTATGCAGAAATCGTTATACAAGTAAAGTACCACAGTCGACCCAAGTGGAACTCTCACTTTCAAGACATCAACTCCAGCACAGGTGTGAGCATTCTCTGGAAGATTGTGAGAATCCTTTTTAACTCCGTGAAACAAAAGAAAATATCGCGATCAAGTTCGGCACCACTACCGTGAGCGACGACAGAATATGCGCTAACTTATTCAACCGACAATTCGTTGAACAAACCCGCAAAATCTGGTAAAGAGTACAACTTTGGAGAATCATACCGTCCGATTACGCCCCTATAATATATTCAATCTCTGATACTACCGATACTTCGACAAATATAAAACTTGCTAGTCATCAACATGGATTTAACAAAATGCATAGCACCACTTGATCAAATTAGATTGGTCGCAAATTGGCTTGCCGGTCGCCAGCCCTGCACAGAGTTTAGTTTAGAGACGGGAAATCTAAGCACATGGCAGTTATATCTCCCTCCTTGTTTAACCTACCTGCATGCTATCAGGTATCTCAAATCCTCATCCGCTCTTTTTACCACTTTCAACCAAGAATATAACTTACCGACTCGACAACGACATAAACGACATTGAGGTTCCTACCGTCCGTTACCATCAAAATCGTCGGCGTCACAATCGACAACCATGGCATATTCAACAGCCACGCATCCTATATATGCCCAAGTAAAAAAATAGGAATAAAATTCTCAAGGCTCTAGCTGTCAGCACATAGGGAACCGACAAAGATACTTTACTTACCACCTATAAAGCAATGTAGCTCGATAACTTGGAACAGGTTGAAGTTGACCGAGTCAGGCTGCCAATACTTTAATTGCGTTCGCAGACGTGCTTTTATTCATAATCGTCCAAATTTACTTCGGTTCCAAGGCATTCAATGATGGTGTGGCTTGTATCGCATTTATAAGTGTATGACAATCCAACAAATAATAAACAATTGTCCTAATGAAGAGAACATTTCAAGTTGAGCACAACACCGGGATAAAAGTGAGATTTAGCACGGCACTCATCTGTAGAGCACTTCAATGTTTAGCGCAAAATGAAGGGAGCAGTACGATTTGGCAGGGCATATACCCTTAGCCATGTTATCTCTCACTGCACAGATGGGTAGATGGGCATGCATTTCTAGAGTCGCTATCGTAATCGTACAAGTGTGTCATTGCCCTAAGCTAATGGTACTAAAACATTATTATTCCAGAAATTTTCCATTCGATTGTAAGTGGCTACAATCTTTGCTGGCGATTTGTTTTTTAATGTTGAACCTTTGTATAACACATTCATAATAGTGCACGGACTTTGTTTTTGCATTAAAGCGTGAAATATTAACAAAGGTCGTTTAACAATCATTCATGTTGCCCGATTTTACTAACTTCCAGATTGACTTGACAACTTTCTGCACACTTTTGCATTTTTTTTAGTCTTACTCAGTTTTTTGAATTTTAAATCAGGAGTTTAAAATGTAAATACATACATACTGTAGTTTCATTCTCTTTTTGCAAACAATTAGTCGCCGTTTAAAGTTCATACATACATATAAGCACTTCACACATGTTGCGCACTGTTATTTGAAAAGGTTTTTTTTTTTTTCAAGAAAAACACCTCACGTTTGAGTTTCTTACTAAATGTGTTCATTTTTTGCACTTACAATTCGCCATGAACAAGATATCATCATCTATTTGGCACCACCAATTCGTCAAAGTAGACGCTGATGAAAATTTTCTAAATGTTTTCGATGTATTTTTCAAAATTTGTCAATTTTCATCATTCAAAACAAAAGCTTCTATAAAAAGAAAGGCATGGCTATGTGTTCGAGAATTTCCCAAAAGTAGCACAGCACAAAAAAAAAACGCGAAATATAGTTATGCTTCCTCGCTCAATTTTATTGTACATTTCTTTTTATCTTTGTTTTTTTTTCTGAATAATGATTCGTGCATCGTGTTGTTTTACCGAGCTGTTTATATCATAGACATCGAATTTAGAAGAAAATTTTTAAAATGATGAAATTTATTTAACTATTTTCTTTTTTTCTTATTTTTCTCTTTCGATTTCCCCTCAAAAAAATCAACTCCTACAAAACAATCTAAATTGGATGATGTTTTGTTTTTTGCAAAAATATGTTTAAACCATACAAACACAACAACAACAAAAATCATAAAATACACTGGTCAAAAAAATGAATATTCACTTCCAAAAAACGTGTGACCTTAAATATACAAATTGTACGCAAAACGAATAAACCCATGTGAAACATGAAAATAAAGGCGCAAAGCTACATCAAAGAAATGATTGAGATATCGAAAAGGATGACTGTTGTGGTGCACCACATTCACGGTCACCATCATCATCACCATCCGCATCAGTCGAGTAACCAGCAATTGCTCCAGAAGCAGCATCATATGGCTATCTCACAAAAAGTAAATGCCACCAGTGGAACTGAAAACACTGGCGATACTACTAATAATAAGCAATCTATATTTCCGGTATAGTTTTAATTAAGTATTATTATATGAAACGGTTTGAAATGATTTGAGAGAGAGAGAACGAGAGACGTTTGAAGAGTTAATGAGTTTGAGTTCCCTTTATATTTTTGAAGTGTTCAAAGCTGTTTGTTTTGTCCGATGAATTCATGGAATGGAATACGAACAAACTGCAGTTAAAAAAAAAACGCAAAATCAAATTGGACTGACTTGAAACAGTGATTAAATGTGAATTAATCAACACAATGTCTAAAACACTAACACTACTAACACAGTTATTATTTCGTAAACAACCGAAAAATAATATTCTTATTCTCTATATTTTATTCATTATTTGTCCTGGACCTATTTATCTTCTCTAATTGGTACTTGGTATTGTATTTGTTTTATTGTAGTCGTATAAGGCTCGGTGTCGTAAAAATTTGATAATATTCATTGAATCAATTTTGATCAATTCAATTGAATGGTGTGAAGTTACAAGTCACCCTAAGTTATATTTTTTGTTCCGATATTACTAGACTAGTCGATTGATGTCACTAATAGATTGCACTAACATTCTCATAGTGTAAGTTCTTAAGAATGTTCTACTAATATGTGCTTTTTTGCAATCACAAAAATAGAGCAATGAATACATCCAGTCAGTTGCTCGGTGTCTTCAAATGATGCTTCGCGTGGATGAATATCGTCTCGCCTTTGTCTCGGTTGATGGTATCAGCACGATCATTGATATTTTGTCATCCAGAGTGAATTTCCAAGTAAGTTACCAGAAACAGAGGCAAATTAAATAAACGAAAATGTATCCCTTTGATCCTTGTAATTCAATGTTTTTCGTAAATTTCAGGTTCAATACCAACTCATTTTCTGCCTTTGGGTGTTGACTTTCCACCGTCTTCTCGCTGAACGGATGAACAAGTTCAACGTCATTCCAATTTTGGCTGATATTTTGAGCGATAGCGCTAAAGAGAAGGTAAGTGAGAATTTAATTACAGATTTGAGGATAAATTAAATGTTTTCTATATATGTACCCAAACTTGGTCTCAATGGTGGTGAATGGATCTGATCACTCACTGTCTCCCAATTGTGTTAGCATTTCAGCAAATTCTGCATTCAGTTCTTTGGAGACCGCTTCAAATCTTGGGCAGTCAAAATTAGAGGCTTAGCTTATTTCACTTGGAAGTTAATTAGGAGATTGATGCCGAAGATATAGCTTCGTCAGTGACTGGAAGGATAACTCTTTAGTTAGATCTAGCGCCATCGTGCTAGTAGACCACTTCTTATATTTCGTGATGGAGGAATTCGGTCCACGAGATGATGATTCGGATGATATTATAGCAGCAGACAAGATACTGTTTTGAGTGTAGACGATTGTGGTCATATATTGGCAACAAATGTGGCTCCTGATATTAGTGATCCTGGCAGACATCCTGTGACAGTGCGATTTTTTTCCTAATTTTTATCTACTATGCGACCAGACTATAACTGCATGGTTAACGACTGCTCGACCCACAGCTCTATAAGGTCCTTTTCCCTACTGTGCAGTCGCATGCTGCAGCTGCATTATGAGTCGTGGCGTACGGTGCAATCGTCGGTATTAGAAAATCAGCTTAGTTCCTTCTGAAGGCCATTTCTAGTTGAACAGAATGGGAGAGAGTATCAATCGAAGCTAATAGCTCTTGGGCATGAGTATCCCATTCATAGGTCATAGTTCGGAGTCTCCTTTTGCTTAATTTGTGTAGTCCTCTCGATCTTTTATGGGAGTACCCTGCAGTTTAAACTGACTCAGACTTGGCATGTCCACACGCTCTCAAGCTGCTAGGCTTTCTCCAAATTGTAATTTTTTATACCCTGTTTTTGTTACGCCGATTTTATGTAACACTTCAAAGGAGCCACCAAGTCTGTCTGTTCGTGTGTCTATAACTCCCGAAATAATGAAGCTAGCGGTTTGAAATTTTGATCAGATGTTTGTTATGTATTGTTTTGTATTAAAAATGCGTAAAATCGGACCAAGCGTTCGCTTACCTCCCATACAGATGACCCCTCCAAGATATTTTAATTCGACCATAACTTTCGACAGAATGTCGCTAGGGACCTAAAATTTTGATCAATGCCTATTTGTGACATATACTTGAAGTTCATGGAAAGTGGAATAGGTCTAACTACCCCTACATCCCCTACAAAACCATTTTCAGCCTTATCTTTTGATAAAATGTTGCGAAAAGTAGCTGATGGATGTCCTCATAAAATGTGAAAAGTTTGCCAGATCCTACTCATCCAGCCCTTCCTCCCCTACAAAAAAGAAATAAAATTGAATATTTTGAAATTTGTGTGCTTTCTAGGTCTGTACAAGGGTATTTGGTGTATACTCATCGTGCTATTCGCCCGATTAAAACTCGGTCTCCTCTTTAATATGCTGTTTGGGTCCACACAAGCTGAATCATTTTCAACACGCGGCACCTCCTCAAAACAGCAAGACCCTTTTGTAATGTAATAATCCGATCAAAAACACCACAATAAGAGGAGAAAATCAACATCTGCTGAAAATATCTACAGTGATACCACCTCCTAATTCAATGAAAAAGAAAACCCTGGTGAGTCGAGACGAATAGGTCTTAGCGATGTTGTTGTGGAAGAGTCTTTTCTCTGCATGTGAGGCCGTTTCTTCTCAAAATCCGCATCGAGTTGACCCAATAAACCAATCCTCGATTACACTGTGAACTGTGCGAGCCATCTAAGTCCTCACAATGTTCCATCTGTCTTGGCGAACCAAGGGATTGTCTTTTCTTCTTGTAAGAACCAACTTTTGGTTCAAATGCCGGGAAATATCTGCTATGCTTGCACTTGCACTTGAGGCCATTTTCGTTGAATCAGGTGTCGTGTCCCTTATTTTCGCTATCTGTCCACTGTTTGGTGATGTTCGAGATCGTTTGCCGTTCATAAATGAAGATAAAATTGCCAAAATAGTTACAAAAAAAACACGGACTGAAAAAAGACACGTCTGACGTTTACACGAGTACGTTCAATTCCACAAATATTATAGCATACATAACTTGGAACGTTCATATACGTCTCCACGAGATTGCGTGGACGACCGAGAGCTCGTTGTAAGTTCTCAGTAGGTCAGAACGTCCATTAGCTGCTGGACTTCCGAAACTCGATGACAAGGTCCCGTGAACCGTGACAATTGAAGGTGTACGATTCAGGCGGCCGGGCAATTGTGCCACATTGATGATGATACATTCTAGTGAAAACAATCAGGACTACAAGTATGTACCACCTCATACAGTCATTTTCTTCACTTAATCTTCAAGCAGCACTAAGTCGTGGATCTCAATTCGGCTGTAAATGGTTTGCTCGTTTATTGGTTTTCGAAATCGGGATCTCACTAAGTTGTTAAATGAGAACCCATTTATGTGGATAAAGACTTTTGCTAAACCTGCTGTTTATCTCAATACACCTTCAAAAACCCATTAAGATTATGTAAATTGAATGGCCTAAGCACATTTGCTGACTAGATTATTTAACCTTCAGATTTGTGCATTATATGAGAACTTCGCAGACCACCTAAGATCGTGTTGGGATAAAGAGAAAATAAAGAAAAAATGCTTTGTTGGTTTCACTTAACATACAACTATATTTTATATTCATGTCTTTTAATCCTTTCCTTTAATCCTGTACTCGTCGCTTCTGCCTCTCCCTCGTCATCGATCACATTAGCTCCGCTCACATCTTCAACGTCATCCGATTTATTTGAAGATTTCTCATCCAATATACTCAACTCATCGTCATCAAAAAGATGGTGCGATGACGAAGAAGCATCAATGTTTGTCGATAAACTCGATTTGGTCTGTCGAAATCGATGATAGTGATCGCGTACATCCATTATCCATTTAGTATCCGTCCAGTTGTACCAGCTCAATAAAAAGATGATAATAATGAAGAAGAGATTGGTGCTTATTCCTGAATTTGTCGTACAAAATAATAGAAAATTAAATTGTATCCAAATCATTACATAGTATGAAGTTCAGATGGATGTACTAATGTGTATCGTATTGTATTGTATATGAGTTCAAATGATTGCGTATGAAGTATGTTTCGTATGATAATTACCAAGAGCTGCTGACAATACCGGCCAATTGAACATGATGTAACGAAGTCCTGAGAAATCGGCAATAATATTCAATGTCACTGAATAGAATTGAATCACTTTTGATTGGACTTCAATGTATACATCCGTAATGGGATGCAATTGATCTTCATTGTAGCTGGAGAACAGTTCGACTGGTACAGTTTGTCGTTCCTCACGAATGCCCAAAATTAGTAGAGGGCTAAGAAGCCATGTGGAAATATATTGCAAAAGCGGTGATTTATAGCGTAGCATGGCCGAACGGCAGGAATGATCGCGAAGTTTTGATTCACTATCTCGCAAGTCGGTGCATACCAAAAACATTCCTGACATTATGAACCATAATATTTACTATAATAGTTTACACTTGTAAAACTGTAATTGCATCTAGACATACCCATATTTTGATTTTGTGGAGATTCTGGCATGTCGATATTCACGATAATGCGATAGGATTGCCCTACCATTAGAAGCTGCTGCTTTTTGGTTAATGACACATGGGCGTTGGGAAAAGAACACAACCCATCTTCACTCTTGGAACAAGTTCTGTGAAATAAAGGAACAATTATTTCTTGATGAATAAAATACAAAACAAGAAGAATTTCTTCCATTGATTGTTCAATGAATCTGTTGATTCATGATTGCAGTAAAGCAACTGGCGCTCATTTGAGAATTGTCTTCTAAAGAAGAAATGACCTAGGTAGGGCGGATAAGTGTATGTTTATGGATAAGAATAAGCAAACGTTATAAACTGAAGAGTTGTGTCATTTAAGACCATCATCACTAGCTTTTGGACTTTGGGAACAGTTGTCCTTCGTAAGAATAAATTCACTCACATTATTCACTTTGCTCACAGTTTCCACAGTAATTGTTTCCCAAAACATTTGAGAACACGTTAAAGTTCATACCGATGCCTAAGCGCACAAATGTGTTAAGTGCAAAATAGCAAATTTTTCAGGAGAGCACAAATAAGAAAATGCAAATCATAAGTTGCAAATTCTTTGATTGGAACTCATTTTAGAAGTTCTGAAAGACAATATAATCATTCTCTGATTTATTGTTAATGTGTCCACTATTTATGAGGCACATGTATCCACTCTGTCCCTTCCGTTCAAGTCTATGAGTGACATAAGTCTCTTAATGTATGTACATTTTCGGATGTTTGACAGGGAATAATGATGGCTATATGTCTACGACCACTTTCTAGTAAGAGCATTTTTGAAAATGTTCACGTTCTATGAGTCACAAGTGTATACAGCTTTTCTCCTGTTCACGTTTATGTGTCATATGTGACTCATGTATCAAAAAGTGAAGAAAAGCTTTTCAGAAGACAGACGCTGTGGCAATGTCGATGAATAAGGGTCGGACAGTGAACAGGCATAGAAAAAATTACAATTTTAAATTTGTTTTTTTTTTGGAAAATTTCAATTTAGTGTCATCACTGAGGCAAAGCCAAACTATCCAGTACAAGGCACAAGCATGGCTCAAAAGGACCCGCTTTGCGTTGTATTTTAATTTTTAGGTTCTTACTGATCCACCTTGTAACCCACAATACTCTTGTTTTACGCTACGTATAGACCCTTCGTCTTCCCTAGACACTCAACTTTACTGCACCGTACAATTGACATGACATCCAGTAGAAGCACAGCTCCGAAAAATTTAATAGCACCTGGACGGTACGACACATCTATTTCTTTAACAAGTATGGATCAGTTGCAAAAATAGGCTTTAAAAGTTTGTGTATTTTATTTAGTAAACGGTAGTCTCTAGCAATTCGTACTCTTTTATTTAATTGCCTATTTAAAAAAGAAACCGTTATTTTGCAAAAAAAAATATTGTTCCAAGACAGAAAAACAAAAGTTATCGTGCTGTATAGCAAGTACTACTACTACTATTGTACAAGTACTACTACTATTACTATTTTTCTTTACAAGATAAGTAAATTTCTTAAAAATTCTATTTTACTCTTTGCCACAGTATATCTATTTTCTCTGAAAGTAGTCCCTGCGAAGTATATCTACTGAACAGTCCCCACGAATAACCGGATGGATATACGCGAAACAGCAACCGAAAACGTAGCTTCCTTCCATCGGTATGTGCACTTGTCACATGCGTGCACAAACATTTACTATTTCCTAAAGAGCACAGATGATGTAAGTGCACTTATCACATGTGGCGCTCACAAAATTGATTTCTATGCACTTAACACGAAATTGCATTCAGCTTTGTGGCGTTTCTAATAGGTAATCGCTTAAAACGTTCATGCAGAAATATGACTATAAGGTTGATGAATTAAAAAATGACATAAACTCATTTTCATGAGAATTGTAGTTAACACACATGTGCGCTTAGGCATCGATACTTACTCAAACTGCATATTGACCGGTCGTGTATGTGCAATCGCCGGCATATATGTATAGTAAAAGACGACATACATAAAAACAGACATCGAAAAGACTATACTAATCGCCAAAACTATAACAATCATACGAAAAATCAAATCGCGTATAGTCAATACACCTTCTTTAGTTTTCATTCGATAGTAATCATAAAGTGATAGTGTAAACACGGAAACCGGCTTCAGAATTCGAAATCGTATGATCCCGAACGGATCTACCACTTTTAATGCAAAATCCATCAAAGTCATTGTAAATACACGTTGTTCGAATAATTAAATAGTTATACAAACAGACAATACTTTTTTACTCTAGACAAAATGACTTTCTTCTTTCACACCGCACAATTATAATATGCGCCAACATTTTTCAACTTGAACGGGTTTTCTACGCCGATAAGACGAATAATCTTAAAAAACACAAAGGTCAATCGTCCGGTGCATGGAGTCATTTTTATTATCGCCGAAAAACAACCATCGATAAAAGATACAAAGTATAGAGAGTAACTCTGGACGCGTCCGATTCCGGTACACACTTCAGACAGCTTCTGTGTATTCAAGTGATTTGATAAGCTACTACGTATACTGATAAGAAACAGCTGGTTTTGATGTTTTGAATGACTGATCACAAAATGTGGTTGAAGAAGTAAACGTTTCGCAGATTTTCCGTGCGGAGTTCAAGCCAAATGTACGGAAATGTATCTACAATGTGCGCTTAACGAGCGGTATTCGCAGAAAAAATTATCGCCACTGCGACAGTGCGAATTGTGGGTAGTGGAAGTCACAGTTTCGTTGATATAACACAAGTTTTAAGTTCCGCCAATTACGATTAGAAATTATGAGATGTTAAGAGAAAATTATTGTGACAGATGCTATCGGAATGTCTACGCTATCGGCATGAGAGCTGTCCAGAGCGGATCCCATTTTGAACAAATCCTCTGTAACTTCAGTAAAAACGCTTAGAATAAGAATAGAATAGCCAAAATATAATAACATACATAATTTGAAAAGTTCATATACGTCTCATAAAGCGAAATTGCTTGGACGACCGAGAGCCCGTTGTAAGTACTCGATAGGTCAGGACGTCCACCAGCAGCTGCTAGGCTTCCGAAAGTGGATGAGAAGGTCGCGTGATCCGCGACAAATGGAGGTCAACAATTCAGGCGGCCGGGAAATCGTGCCATATTGATGATGATCATCATCATCATCAATGTGGCACGATAGCCCGACGTCGGGCCTTGGCCGCCTGAATCGTTGACCTCCAATTGTCGCGGTTACGTGACCTTGTCCTCCAGTTTCGGAAGCCCAGCAGCGTCTTCACCTACGGAGTTCTCCCAGCGAGCTCTCGGTCGTCCACGCTCCGTCAATTCGTTGTGCGTTCATCACTTTCCTTGGCATGCGATTATCGTCCATCCGTTGTACATGCCCCGCCCATTGCAAACGTTGAAGCTTCACGATTTTCGACACTTCCAGCTCATCGTACAATTGATACAACTGATGGTTGTACCGGATACGCCATTGATCTCGCTCGCGAACGGCCCCGAAAATTCGCCGAAGGACCTTTCGTTCGAATCGGTCTAGAAAAATTTCGGAGGCTTGGGTGAGGGTCCATGTTTCGCAGCCATAACATAGCACGGGTCGGATGATCGTTTTGTACACGCGGAGCTTCATGTTCCTGTGCGCAAGTTTCGAATTAATTATAGGGAGGACCGAGAAATATGTCTTATTGGCTAGTTGTATCCGTCGCTTAATTTCGTCGGTTTCGTTGGCGTCCTTTGATAAGTTACAACCCAGATAGTTGAAGTTGTCTACATACTCGATATTAAGGTCCCCCACTGTGATGCTCGAATTTGCTGGCGTCCTTGTTTTCGATTGCATCATGGCCTTTGTTTTGCTTTCGTTTATATGTAGTCCAACTTCGAGTTGCGGCGTTGTTGAGGTTATGCAGAAGGCTTTCTGCATCACCTAATCTTCGAGACATGATGTTGATATCGTCGGCGTACACTAATAATTGAGTCGACTTGATGAATAGCGTTCCGCTGCTGTCCATATTCATGGCTCGAATTACATACTCCAAAGAAAGGTTGAAGAGCGTCGGCGCCAACCCGTCGCCCTGCTTGAGTCCAGTACGAGTTTCAAATAGGTCAGTGAGTCGGTTCTAGAAGTCGACAAAGATTATGTATACGTCGATGTTATATTCCCAGCACTTTTGGAGTAGTAGCTTTTCTGTGAAAAGCTGATCGGTCGTTGAACGACCAGGTCTGAAGCTGCCTTGATACTCGCCAATGATTCGTTCTGCGTACGGATTAATTCTCTTTTCAAGAATTTTCGATAAAATCTTATAGGCCGTACAAACTAATGATATGCCCCTGTAATTCTCACACTTCAGCTTGTCACCCTTTTTGTGGATTGGGCAGATTATGCTTTTGCGCCAATCTTCGGGGATTACCTCGTCGTTCCATATTTTCAGCAGTAGCACATGTATAGCGCTGGTCAGGCACGTTCCACCATGCTTCAGCAGTTCTGCTGGGATCTCGTCAGCGCCGGGCGCTTTATTATTTTGAAGCGACTGTATGGCAAGACTCACCTCCTCTACTGTTGGGGGTAGAACGGGAGGGCCTGGTTCGGCTAACTGCTCAAGAGCTGGCTCCGCGAGGGATGTTGATGGTGCATTAGAAGGAGCTCTTCAAAATGCGAGGGCCTTCGTTTGTTGACGCTTTCGATGTCGCTGATGATGTTACCATCCTTGTCCTTACATAGGCTTGTCCTGGGTTGATATCCGTTCTTGACATTATTTATACATTATTTATAAGTTTGTACGCCTGTCTAATGTTCTTACTGGCTAATCTTTGGTTTATTTGCTGTAACTGCTCGTCAAAATGTTTGCGTTTCTTACGTCTAATTAACCTATTAACGGGATGCGTGTTGTGTATATTAGCGATAGGCTTCATTTTTCGCCTGAATCGAGTCCCTGCATTCGTCGTCGAACCAGTCTGCTCGTCTGCGCCGGCCTTTATAGCCCACGACCTCTTCTGCGACTTCTTTGATGCTATCTTTGAGCTCCTCCCAGAACTCATGGATGCCTAAATTATTGATGTTATCAAGCATGGGCGACAGTTTTTCCTCAAGTGCTGTAGTGTACGCAGCCGCCGTGGCATTATCAATCAAATTGTCAACCTCGAAGATCTTGGCAGGGTTGATTCTCGTTAGGTGCACCGAAGAGATTCTGCACCTGTAGGTCGTCTTCACCAAATAGTGATCGGAGTCGCAGTTGGCTCCTCGATAGGATCGAACATCTAAGAAATTAGAAGCCCATCTCTTGCTGATCAGTACGTTGTCGATCTGGTTCACGGTGTATTCATCTGGAGACTTCCAGGTCTGCTTATGGATTCGTCGATGAGGGAAGCATGTGGAGCTTATGACCATGTTTCTACCGCTCACGAAGTCGATAAGTCGCTGACCGTTGTTGTTGTTTTCGTCGTGGAGGCTATGACCTCCAGTTGTTCCCCTATGCCAGCTTTCGTTTCCGACTTTGGCGTTAAAGTCTCTGTTAAAGCACAATTCTTCAATTTTTATATTTTACTTTTCAATTTTATCGCATTATGCCATTTTACATTTTCGTCAATTTATTTGCTTCTAAAGTTCATTTCAATTCATTTATATCTGGCAATGCTGTGCAATTTAAATCTAATTTTCACCACATATGTTCCTGTTAACTTATCCGCTACAATTTGCTTTCATTATACTAAATTGTGTTCAATAAAATCAGTTCTGTATCAGACTCAAAACCGATCGTTTCATTTGATCGACTCGGAAACCATTAAATCATCCACTCTAATACATTCTGTTGCTGCGGTACATGCACCGTATGCAATTTCAAATAATACAAAACTAAGTCCAAGTACTGAACTTGGGCATATAATATTAAAGTGCATAATCGCGCTTAACAAAGTAAAAGAACTTTGTTCAGTCTCCTAGCAGCAGCTTGACGTCGTTTGATGGAAGTGGATAAAAGCTATTCCAAACTCCCTGTGGCCCTCCTCTTTACCACTCGTAAAAATAGTGTGCGAATTGAGGTCGTTAATATCGCTTTTGAGCCATTTAGTTTCCTGGATTGCAACTATGCTCAGCTTGTATTGTTCTACCTGATCCAGGAGGGCCCTTAAGGCCCCCGGTCTATTCAGGGAGCGTACATTCCAGGATCCGAAATAGTAATCAGTTGTTCGTTTGCGGGGTCGTCGTTGTTTTGTATCCGTCCAATCCGAGGCTTTTGTTTCAGGCTTCTTTACTTGAAGTTTTTCTTAGGATGAGTTGTCGGCACATCGCTAAACCATGAGAGGGTAAAGGCCATCATGGGCATGCCTCGAAGATGCTGCTTTAGTGGTTGAATTAAATGTTTTGTGTCACCTTAAGTCACGTTAAGTAACCTGAGACGCTGCAGATGTTAATACAGCACTCAGGCGCAGCGGTTACTCGGATAATGCGGGAAAGTAACGTCCCGTAGTAAGACATAGGAATTGGCTGAAAATGACAACCCATTTATGTTGATAGATACTTTTGAAAAACCTGCTGTTGATCTGAATACACCTTCGAAAAGCTATCAAGATTATGTAAATGGAAACAAACACATTTGCAGGTTAGATTATATATTATATATATTACATATTTAACCATCGGGTTTGTGAATTATGTGAGAACTACAGTGTATGCTCCGCAGATCGCCTAAGGTCGTCAGGAACCATTAGTAGTCCGCGGGCCACCGGTTAAGGAAAAGATTTAGAGAAAATAAAGAAAAATTATTTGTTGGTTTCGCTTAATATACAACTATATTTTATATTCATGTCTTTTAACCCTTCCCTTTAATACCGTACTCGCCGCCTCCGCCTCTACCTCTGCCTCCGCCTCTGCCTCTGCCTCTGCCTCTGCCTCTGCCTCTGCCTCTACCTCTGCCTCTGCCTCTGCCTCTGCCTCTGCCTCTGCCTCTGCCTCTGCCTCTGCCTCTGCCTCTGCCTCTGCCTCTGCCTCTGCCTCTGCCTCTGCCTCTGCCTCTGCCTCTGCCTCTGCCTCTGCCTCTGCCTCTGCCTCTGCCTCTGCCTCTGCCTCTGCCTCTGCCTCTGCCTCTGCCTCTGCCTCCGCCTCAGCCTCCGCCTCCGCCTCATCATGATGATCCGGCGACGACGAAGAGGCATGAATGTTTGTCGATAAACCCGATTTAGTATCCATCCAATACGGGATCAATTGAAGGATGATAATAATAATGAAGAAAATGGTGGTTGTGCCTGAATTTAGCGTACAGATAATACAAAATTAAATTCTATCCGAACCATATTGTAAAGTATGAATTTGAGATGGCTGTACTTATGTGTATCGTGTTGTATATGAGTCCAAATGATTGGGCATGCAATATACATACTATGTATGATAATTACCAAAAGCTGCTGACAATACCGGCCAATTGAACATGATGTAACGAAGTCCTGAGAAATCAGCAATAATATTCAATGTCACTGAATAGAATTGAATCACTTTTGACTGGACTTCAATGTATACATCCGTTACGGGATGCAATTGATCTTCATTGTAGCTGGAGAACAGTTCGACTGGTACAGTTTGTCGTTCCTCATGAATTCCCATAATTAGTAGAGGGCTAAGAAGACATGCGGAAATTTTTTGGAGTAGCGGTGATTTATATCGCAGCAGAGCCGAACGGCAGGAATGATCGCGAAGTTTTGATTCACTATCACGCAAATCGGTGCATACCAAAAACATTCCTAAAATTATGAACCATAACATTTACTATAATAATTTAGTCATTTAAAACAGAAATTCCATCTATACATACCCATATTTTGATTTTGTGGAGATTCTGGCATGTCGATATTCACGATAATGCGATAGGATTGCCCTACCATTAGAAGTGGCTGCTTTTTGGTTAATGATACATGGGAATTAGGGAAAGAACACAATCCATCTTCGCTTTTCGAACAAGTTCTGTAAAATAATGAAACAAATTTTACTTGAGGAATAAAATACAAAATATTCATACATTAATCAATATGCTGATTCGTATTTGTTGTTAGCTTGGTTGAATAGTAAGTAGTCCTTCGCAAGAATAAATGCACACATTTTTTTCACTTAGTTCTCGCTATAGGTTCAATATCCTTTCAGAGTAAATATTCCCCAAACAAAATACATTTCAACTCGTACTTACTCAAATAGCATATTGACCGGTTGTGTATGTGCAATCGCCGGCATATATGTATAGTAAAAGGCCACATACATAAAAAGACACATCAAAAATACTGTTCCCATTGCCAAAATAAAAACAATCATACGAAAAATCCAATCGCATATATATAATGTTGGCTGGGTAATCGATACCCCTTTAGTTTTCATTCGAAAGTAATCATAAAGTGATAGTGTAAACACGGAGAGCAGCACTTTTGTTGCCAAATCTACAAAATCCATTGTAAACCCACTTTATTCGAATAATTAAATAATTTTACAAACAGACAATACTTTTTTACTCTAGAGAAAATGACTTTCTTCTTTCACACCGTACAATTACAATATGCCAACATTTTTCAACTTGAACGGGTTTTCTAGGCCGATAGGACGAGATTAGTCCAATCGTGGCATGCATAGAGTCATTTTTATTATCGCTAAATAATTACCAACTACAATAAATGTTGCAATGAACACTGAAAGAAAAAGGTGCCCTAAATCAATGAAATTGTTCCATTTAAGTAATGAATATTTACACCGATATCCCACCGAAGACGGCTTTCATCAGTCTTATGAATCTGTTTTTATTAAAACAACGAACAAAAAGTTCATTAACATTATTAACAAATTCATAAAATTAACAACTTATTCATTGATATAATTACTGAGTTAATCAATCTGAAAAGTCATCAAAAAGATCTACCTACCTACAGTGGGAATCGATCCCGGGATCCTATGAATTAAAGACATGCGCCCTACCTACCTACACCAACCAGACTATACGTTACGAAGGTCCATAAATTACACTTAAGGCGATAGTTAAGATTCTACTGGATTATCCTTGTGTTCAGGAGCGCTTTTCATTAAGTTGAAATTTTGTGACCGGTGTTTCATAAAATAGAAGAACTCTGTATTATTCTAAGGAAGAGAAGGGTTATTTACTATGAACTAATTCATCATGGTAATGAAAATAAGTTTATACTCCTAGTTCATTAATATTTTGATGATTTTTTTTCAGTGTATGTAGAGTGATATCTAAATTTTTAATATTGAAGGAACTTTATAGTTTTCAACTACGACGCTGTGCTTTGTAGTTTTTTTTGGCACTTCTGTCAGCTTCAGCTGTATTCAAGTGTTTTGATAAGCTACGTTTACTGATAAGAAACTTTTTGTTTTTTTTTTGTATGTGTATGAATTTTAAATTTTTTAAGGTTTTTTAGCGCAGAGATAACAGGGTGTTCCGAAGATTAGAAAATTTGTTTACAAAACAACTCGCGAACGGCTCAACCGATCGTCATGAAATTTGGTAGGAATGTGTAGAACGATATCAGTCTTTGGAACGGATAGAAGTTGATAGGGAAAAGATAACAGGGTGTCCCGAAGAGATGAAATAAGTCGACTTTTAGTTTTGATCGGAGATGGACGTATGGGTACTCAAATCAAAGGACTGGAGAGTACATTTTATATCAGTTACTTTTTTGCAGTTTTGAGTAACGGTAACGGAGTTATGGGCGTTTGAAGTTAAGCTTACGTTTTCACCTCGGTTTTTGTAAGCCGTTACAGGTACCGATATGCAACTTTGCATAAAGATTGGTCAATATGAGCTGAATACTATAAGATTGTAGGACCAAGTTAACAGGGTGTCCCTGAATAGTTGCAAAAGTCTACTTTTTCAATACGCATAGGAAATATCTGTGTGGGTCATTGAGTTATGGAGACGCAATGCCCATATATTCCCATGGTAGCTTGGCGATAGAATTCCTATACATGCGCAACTGCAAACACACTGTGTCGCAACACCCGCACGATCCACAATCCTAAATGAGGATGTTTACATTTTAGAAAACAATAATGTCAAAGACTCGTTTAAAACCGGTCTGGTCCAATCAGAATGTTTACATTTTAAAAAACAATATTTCAAACTTCCATACAAAATCCAGTTTAGCAACTTTATCCCTACCTTTCACTTCACGTCTCATTCCACAACCGAATTCGTTCATCTCTCACGTAGCTTTTCGTTTTCTTATATTCTCTGAGATGTGGGTACATATATCAACGGGCTCAACGAAATCATTTCATATAAGTTCCTTTTTCTTTATTCGGAGAAACGGTAACGGAATTACAGCTATTAAATTCAGCTTATTTGTATAGCCATCCTTACGTTTGCCTGAATTTCTTTTTGTTGAGAACTCATCAGAAATTATAAATCCAAAATGTCTGTACATTTGCCGTTTAGTACTTTTATTTTATTTGATGCTCTTTGAACGAAATCGTAGCGAAAATGAGCAAATATGAAAATGGTTTTTGGTTAGGTTTTTTGCAAATGAAACTAAAACTGTTGGAAAATAAGTTAAGTATTTATTATTTTAGTATTTGGTATTTGCTCCTCTTGCTCTAATGACAGCTTCCAGTCGATTCTGCATTGAACTGATCAAGTTGCTAATGGTATACCGTTCCACTCCTCTAATAGGGCTGCCTTCAATTCTTCATTGGACGAAGGGACTGGATTTCTGGCTCAGACTCTTCTCTTGAGTTCGTCCCATAAGTGTTCAATGGGATTGATGTCGCGACTGCGTGCAGGCCAGTTAAGTGACGACATATTGGCTTCATTCAAGAACTGCCGAGTGAGGCGCGATGTTTCTAAATTCCAGCAATTCGGCAATCGGCCGAAATTTGGATACTCTTCACTCTCATCATCATCATCATCATGGCACGATAGCCCGACGTCGGGCTTTGGCTGCCTGAATCGTTAATTGTCCCGGTTACGTGAACTTGTCCTCCAGTTTCGGAAGCCCAGAAGCTGGGTGGCATCTTCACCTACGTAGTTCTCCCAGCGAGCTCTCGTTCGTCCACGCAACCTCGCTCTGTCAATTCGTTGTGCGTTCATCACTTTCTTTGGCATGCGATTATCGTCCATCCGCTGTACATGCCCCGCCCATTGCAAACGTTGAAGCTTCACGATTTTCGGTATGTACTTCCAGCTCATCGTACAATTGCTACAACTCATGGTTGTACCGGATACGCCATTGATTTCGCTCGCGAAGGGCCCCGAAAATTCGCCGAGGGACCTTTCGTTCGAATGTGGCTAGCAAAATTTCGGAGGCTTGGGTGAGGGTCCTTCGCAGCCATAACATAACACGTTGGATGATCGTTTTGTACACGCGGAGCTTCGTGTTCCTGTGCGCAAGTTTCGAAGTAATTATAGGGAGGACCGAAAAATAGGTCTTATGGGCTACTCTGCTAGCCACAATCAGTGAACGACAAATCCAAAGAGAGAGGAGAAATTGTCATTTTATTCGTGAACACACTCGCATCCACGCGAGACGGCTTATGTATTTCGACTGAATCTCCATGACTCGATGAAGAGTCGGTACCAATTCATCGAGAGACATTTTCTTAAAGTTTCGGTGAGTTTCGTTTCCCTGTCGTCATTTCGCGTAAATGGGTAATTTCCGTATCGCAATCCATTTTTGACATGAAAGTTGGCCCTGGTAGTGTGTGCCTGTGCATCAGCCAGTGCATTAGCAACTTAAAAAACACTTCGTGAGGGAAGTTCTTCAAATGTAACATCGCTGATGAGATTGACGCCTAAGTTCGTCATAGGGCAAATGAATAAATTACCGATAATTAATGAAACTAATCGACTACATATATTTCATACTCTAAGAACGCATGAATGAAATTTACCGATTATTTCATTAGGGCGAACATGATGAACTATTCGGGGAAATTCATTAAATTTATCATCAGTTCATGCATGATGAATTCGCCGGTGAAACTTATCGTACTTTTCATCAGTTCCTTTCTAATGAATTCATTGACCGCAATCCGCACCGCATCTATCAACAGTACCTCTCTAATGAAATCATGAGGGAAAGTCATGTTTGGGTGCACGTGGTCTTCATGCAATCGTTCACCATATCTTTGAAAAATATATAAGGGAATTTAGTCGCGCGGCTGGAACAAATGGAATGATTCGGTTCATGCAGGGATTCATGATGCCGGCATCGATGCATTCTTGATGGCTAGGGTGTGGTGAATTTTGTAGCGATTCTGTTTTTTTTTGCTCTTGAATTGAATGGGGTGTTTTACTTATTTTTTTTAATTGTAATCGTTTTATTTATATATTTATACAGGGTGTCCGGAAACTGCCACATAAACGCACCGGATTATGATTCCTCAATAATTTCCAGCGAAAAAGTTGTACGGAACATACCCCCTATTCTTAACCCTTTAGCCGCCACAGGCAATTGAAGATTTTTGAAAAAATCATTTTCTTACACGGCTTAAACATCAATATCTCCAAAGCTAGACCAGCTAGCTTAGTGAAACCAATTTTTAAAAGAATCGTACAAGCACCTAACTTTGGTAGAAGTTGGAAAAAATTGAGATGGAAAAATAGATTGTTTTTGGGTCAAATCACACAAATTTGACTTTGAAGCTCTGTAAAAACCAAACCTCTTATCCGATTTTAGTGTAGTTAGTTTTATTTTTTAGGTGAATTTGTTGGTTGTAATAATCTTGTTTCATTATTCTAGCTGGTCTAACTTTGAAGATATTGAGCTTTAAGTCGTGCAAGAAAATGATTTTTTCAAAAATCTTCAAATGCCTGTGGCAGCTAAAGGGTTAAGAATTGGCGGTATGTTACGTATAACTTTTTTTGCTGGAAATCACATGAGGAATCACAATCCGGTGCGTTTATGCGGCAGTTTCCGGACACCCTGTATACACTGCGCGACAAATGCTTAGGTTCACCCATATTTCCTCCAGGAAATGGTAAAATAAAAGCTTACCGGTTCAAGAAATGTTATTTTCCAAACTATCAAATATCACAAAGAAAATTGATGGACTGAATCCTCACAGGACATTTTCAATAAATTACAGTAATTTATTTCATTCAAAGAGTAAATTTCCAGTGCGACAATTGCTTAGTTTCAGCGACGATTTTACCATTTTACATAATGTTTGCGCTGAAAAATATTTTAGAAAAGTATCATAAAGGATAAATTTAAAAAAAAGATAATTTTTTGTTATTTAATAGTGTATATTTCCGCCATTTTTATTTATAGTTTCATAAAGCCTTCATGGCAGGGAATCTATAATGAATGCAGCACGGGTATCGGTATTTTAGACCAATCTGTCTTAATTCCATGAATTAACTCTTTTTTAGAGTTGTACTGTTTACCACTACTGTAAACCACCCGAACAAGCCACCCCAAATGTTTTCTATTATGTTAATGTCAGGGGAGTTGGGCACCCAGTCTAACAAAGTCACATTTTCCTCCTCAATAAACGATTTAGCCACCCTCGCTGTAAGAATTGGGGCAAGATCATGTTGCAATATCCAAGGATCGCCTTCGTTCAAGACATTTATCTTTTATCATAGCTCTTCTAAGAGCTGTTTATAATATGAACCCATTTAGCGACCTCGTAGCATGACCAAGTCGATAGTTCCCTGATATGATGTGGATCCCCATACCATAACGGAACCTATTCGGGAGTGATGGCGTGACAGGTACATAGGTTCCTTCCTAAACGATACGAGTAATATTAGAAAAACACATCCTGACCGTCCACACAAAACCAAAGCGAAACGTGGCCGTTTTGTTAAGAAACTCATCAAATAAAACGCTGGAAAGTGATTAAAATCGTTTGTAAATTCTAAAAAACAGGGAATATATAATAAACAACAAAGTGCGATTACAACCAAGATGTTGAACGCGTGACCGGTAAAATTGGAGGTCTACGACTCTGGCGGCCATTGCCCTGAGTTGGACTATCGAGTTATATACATTGACGATGATTTCACCTGGCATGCCTAATGCAGCAATCCATCGGTTGAAAATTAACCACAGGAGATTCGTGGAATTTTATCACTGAGTTTCGAGACAATGTTTCAAGCTTAAGAAAATCAAATTAGACGTTCGACAAGGTAGGATACTTTCTCCCACTGCATGGAAGCAATTGAAATAATCTCATATGCAGACGATTGGATCGTACTAGCTACGGAGTTGGATAAGGATAACATGTAGATCCAATTAATCATTATTTAGCGGTTTTAAAGCCGAAGCTTCACCATCTCAGCGTCTAAATCTGCTTACTAATTATTCGGGAAATTATCACCTAAATGATTATTAAATGCATTGGCAACAAACCTGAAGTGCTAAAATTCTCCGGCTTCAACTGGAGAATATGATGACATCAACCCATCATGCAGCAGCAATATGTGAAAAAATGCCCAGGGGGAATCAACATCTTGAAGCACTCGCTGGCATCACCCAGGGCATGTCAGCCTAAGCAAAGTTCAGGGATATTAGGAGTATCCTTTTCTCTCAGAACTTCCACCACCTGCCTCCCATTACGACAACCACGAGAGTAACATTAGCTCAGCTAGAATGATTGTATCGGCTCAAGTGCTGTCTATTTTCAGATTTACCTCCTTCAGCTCCCACACCAAGTTAATTAAAACCATCTGTAGCCATTGTTTAGTACCCTATCTATAAAATTTCGAGATGTTTGGAACAGACAAATTCGCCTCCTCCCTAAAGTCCTAAAGAACCTGTAAGGATATATCCTTATTCAGTGGATCGCTACTCCGTAGATTGCGGTTTACTCAATACAAGAAAGCAGCAAAGTGAAGTGTTGCACTCTGATCCCGTACTTGTCTGCCCATACCCAGTCCTTGTGTCACTTATGCGGAGTTGTCCTGTCGCTTATTTAATAATAATAATAAATGTATTGCAGCTTTTCTTTTTATACATAATTATTTACAAATAAACAATTTTCGAATTTCAATATTTCACTGCACTACGCACTTTCTCAGTGTTATCGCTAGGCTAGTTGTTTTATAATTTACACAATCGTGTCTCCCACAGACTCCTCGATGACCCTCAAAATCGCCTCGTGATTGATTACCGTAGGTGTAGTTCTCACTGAGGTGTCAGTGTAGACTTAAGTCCATATGACTCTTGCGTTCATAAGGAATACATTGAGTTGTGTGAAGTTTTCGTTTTCGTTTCTTCGTTTCTTAGCTGCCCCATTTTTAAATCCCGTCGAAATCTGTGACTATATCACTGTACTTGCTACATTTCGTGGAGGAATCTCTCGATAGTCAGAATTATTCCACAATGGTCTTTGCTCGAATCATACCAAATAAGTCCCCTGCTATATCAGGGGAAAATCACAATCTCCTTAATAAACACATTCGCATTTTTCTGAAAACGGGTATGGTTCGGTCCGCTCGGAGAGGCTGAATTGCAATAAAAGCAAGGTTGCCAATAGGACCACTTTCTCCGTTCGACAGACAACAGGTAGAGGAAAAATCAAATCCTGAAAAGAAATTTCACAAACACCCGTTTTTTAGGGTTTTTTAGATTTTACAAAAAACCCTTATGAAATCGATTTCGTCCGTCCGTCTGTCCGTCCGTCTGTTCACTAAATAACTCGCGAACGGCTTAACCTATCGTAATGAAATTTGGTAGGAATGTGTAGAATGGTAACAGTCTTTGGCACGAAATACTTAAAAGTTGGTAGGACAAAAATAACAGGGTGTCCCGGACATTTGAAAATTTGTTCACTAAATAACTCGCGAATGGCTTAACGGATCGTCATGAAATTTGGTAGGAATGTGTAGAATGGTAACAGTCTTTGGCATGAAATACTTAAAAATTGGTATGGCCAAGATAAAAGGTTGTCCCGGACATTTACAAATTTGTTCACTAACCGATCGTTATGAAATTTGGTAGGAATTTGTAGAATCGTAACAGTCTCTAGCACGAAATACTCAGACGTTGGTAGGACAAAGCAAACAGGGTGTCCCGGAGATTTGAAAAAGTCGACTTTTTTAGTTTTTATCAAACCAAAGAGCTCGATGGGTACATTTCATACAAGTCGCTTTTTTCCAGTTTGGAGTCATGGTAACGGCGTTACAGCTAATAAATCCAGTTAATATGTGGAGCCATGATACATAGCAAATCTATTTTTGGATTGGTCTAACTAAAAAGTGTTACGTTGGAACTCGTTTATTTAGACCAATCCAAAAATAGATTTACGAGAAGCATTTCATTAACATTGTGCATAATTCTTATTTATTACCTATAAAATATATGTGCAAAATTATTCACTATGTATGTATCCTAAATCTAAAAAACCCTCGTATTGCGGGCGCAGCCCTCTGTACGCCGGTATTTTTTAATTGTATAAATTTAGTCATATTTTTCTTGTTTATTATTTTTAAGTATATCCGTTTAATGGTTATTTCCAATCATCTTCTTCTCAGGTAACACGCATCATTCTCGCCGTGTTCCGCAACTTGATCGAAAAACCCGAAGAACCACAAATCGCCAAGGAACACTGCATTGCCATGGTTCAATGCAAAGTTCTTAAACAACTCTCCATTTTCGAGCAACGTCGTTTCGACGACGAAGACATCACCCAGGATGTTGAATATTTGACAGAGAAACTGCAAAACTCCGTTCAAGATTTGAGCTCATTCGATGAATATTCAACTGAAGTGAAGAGTGGCCGTTTGGAATGGTCGCCAGTGCACAAATCGGCGAAATTCTGGCGCGAAAATGCACAACGTTTGAACGAAAAGAACTACGAATTGTTGAGAATTTTAGTTCATTATTTGGAAACATCGAAAGATACACTGGTTTTGTCCGTTGCTAGCTTTGATATTGGCGAATATGTACGACATTATCCACGAGGAAAACAGTAAGTTTTCTGTACATTTTATGTGTTTGAAAAGATAAAAACATTTTCGTGTTTATCCCTAGTGTCATCGAACAATTGGGTGGCAAACAATTGGTTATGCAACTTCTCGGCCATGACGATCCCAACGTCCGGTACGAGGCTCTTTTGGCTGTACAGAAATTGATGGTGCACAATTGGTAAGTAAATGTTTTAAGTTATTCGAAAATGAATTTATTTGATAAACTAAAATGTATGTGCAAATGTTTCAAACAGTAAACTAAAAATCTTTTTCTATCTCTTCGCAGGGAATATTTGGGCAAACAACTTGAAAAGGAGACTGAAAAGAACGCTGCCAACAACTCAACAGCGCCGATCAGCGGTAAAGCCTAAATAAAAAAACAGAGACTCATCTCTCCTAGCATAGTACAGTGTATGGCACATGTTTAAAATCAACAGATTATAATATATTTAAACGAAAACAGCAAAAAATGTTTCCGATCAAAACAAATTTAAGTAAATGATGAAAACTAAACACGATTATTGTAAAATGAGCAAATAGCTCAAACAGTTTGTTTTTCTGTCCATATAAATGTATTTTTCTCTGCCGTCGTTCAATACTATGTTTTCTTTTCTTGAATAATAGGTTTTGTTGAAATTGTTAATATAATCATGTAAATAAGGTCATTCCATTTCGATCAATATTAGAGAAAACGTCGGTATTGTTATATGTACGATTATGTTGTGAACCAGCAAATTAAGAGACCTCTTGTTTCCTAGCTAGGGACAACGTTGTATTCAAGTCCCCAGAAAAAAGAATATCACAAAATAGACAATACGTATGGATATGTAGATAAAAGTGCCACAACATGCTAGACCGAAGTATATGTATCTAGAAGAAATTTATCATGTAACAAATTGCATATATTGAATCATCTATTTACACCCCAAAAATGATAATTTCTTTTTTTTTGCCCAAGAGTATTAATGAAAGTATATATAATATTCGATGTTAATCATTTCGTTGTTTTACCCCCTTTTTGTTTTTATGCATTGTAATATTTTATTTAGTTATGGAAACGACGTGTGCAATTATCAAACAAAATAAATAAATCTTTGTTTTCGTAACTATTTATCTAAGATGAAAATCATAAGAAACGTGAACATGTTAATAAAAAGTTTAAAGCTTTAAATGTCTTTCTATATTTTATTAAGCAAATGAAAGTTGATTTATTAACATCTTTAATTGGCACATTACATTTGAATAAAATTTATTTCAAATTCGATGAAATATTCTTTTTGCATATGTTGACGAATTCTCGGCAAATTGGAAAAAAAATCGGCTACGCCTGAATATGCCTCGAACTTCGCTATGTATCTATTCTTTCTCATTGCATTTGTGTAGTGTTCAAGTAAGCTTAGTGGGTATAATGCCTGCTAACCGGAGCCCGATCATGGCTAAACTTCTGGTCAAGTGTCACAATCTTCTGTCGCAGACGACGAGCATAACAACAAATATATAAGTTTCCTACCAAAGATGATGGTTGGGCAAACTAGCATTCAAACCCCAAGATAAAAAATTAGAGAAAGGCGCAAAAACTATCTGCTGGAATCATACAAAACTGTCGTATTTGAATCACTGCAAGGCAGTACAACATCTGATATATATGAGGCGAATCGACGTCACAATTGTTTGCGACGTTTGGTTCGTACACAAGGACAAGGAGGTAGCAACTTAGACCTGTATGCAGTATGTGGACTCGGGAGTCTGGCAGCCGTGAATCAAATAAACGTGGCGGGCGCTCCTGGATCCTTTCTCTCATCTTAATATCGTTTTATTGAACTAAGGGGCATTAACACCTTTAGAAGAGGATCATTGCCATTGACACTCGTGAGTAGTTCGTGGGTTACAACTATGGGGTGTGGCAAGTTAGCGAGCATTATATGCATAGTGACCATAACGTAATTTTATTCTCGATGTCAGAGAGCTCTCTAAAACGACAGCTCCAATTGTGGAATGGTCAACGAAACGTTTCGATGAGGTTAGGCCTGTTCCAAAAACCGGGATCCCGGTACAAAACCGGTGTTCACTTGGTACCGGACCCGATATTCTAAAGTACCGATATCCCGGTTTTTTTGGTACCGAGTTAAAAAACCGACCAACGAGTCGGGTTTTTGGTACCGAGTTAAAAAGAACGATTCACTTCAACCATGAGCCGGTTTTTTTCAGGTTTTTGGTACCGGTTTTTTACCCGGTACTCAAAAAAAACCGGCTCATGGTTGAAAAAACCGTCGGTACTGAAAAAAACCTGAGTCGGTTTTTAACCCGGTAATCAAAAAAACCGGCTTATGGTTAAAAAAACCGTCGGTACTGAAAAAAAAACCTGAGTCAGGGAAACCGCTTGTGGTACCGGGTATTGAAAAAAACCGGAACCCGGTACTGAAATCTCGGTACCGAACAGGTCTAGATGAGGTAACGTTCATAGAAATCGTGTAGGTATCATATAGGTTCAAATCGATCAAATGTTAATCGAAAGTGTTCGCCCATTAATTGGAGAGAACAAAATCTAAATGATAAAAAAAATGCTTTCAACAGCTCTGTGAGAAGGCGTGGGGAATAAGGTATAATTAATAGCCGACAATTTTCACGATACAAAAAATGGTGATTATTCCAAAATCAAATAAACCGACTAGTGAGCCTAACTCTAACCTATTGTCAGAAGTAATGGAAGAACAGGTACGTTTATCCGATAATCAATACGGTTTTAGACGAGCGGGGTATACTATAGACGCATTCACCATGGTAAACACTTTCGCGACGGACTCAATATGAAAGAGTATGTGTTGTGAAGCTAGACATTAAGTTCTACGAACTGGGGCGGCCCGGCAAAAGATGAATGTACCCCATTACATCGCCGGGAATTAAGACCTATCTCTTCCATTGAGTCAGCTAAGAAACAATTTGTATTTTTTGCTTTGAGAAGTCTGTATAACCCTAGTGACTTTCTCTCCCCCCCCCCCCAGACTTCTTCTTCTTCTCAGTACCGTATAGCCCCGTGTGGGGCCATGGTGCGTTAGCTCAGCCGTTTATAGGCAATTTCGAGTCAACGTTACATTGCATATCGTTTCGAGTCAACGTTACATTGCATGTCATTCGGAGTGTGACTTTCTCAGTCGTGCAGCTAAGGTTGATCGTATCTGAAGAAGATCACTTACAACGATCAAGTTAGACGAACAGGGCTAAATTCGTCTATAAATACATAGACGCTACAGAACTTTTAATTCCCTTAGCATTAATCTCCCGAAATTTCTAAGTTGGCTTTCAAGCAAAATTTTTTTAAATTCCTGATCTCTTCCTCTGAACTGCCTACCCTACTTTCTGTCACCTTGCAATGCACAATAATGCTATTATTTATTGTAATTGTTAAATATAATATTCATGAACTTCGTTTGGTTAATAAATAATTAAATAAAATACGAAACTAGCGAGGGACACAAGTTAACAAGTACATGTTAACTGCAGGAGCGCGGCAGGAATCTGTTTTTCGTCGAATTTTGTGGACGATCATGTACTTTGTACTCTGTGGCCGTGATCGTTCGGTCGCCACTCTGTGATATATAGATTCATTCTATTCAAAAAATGATACGAAAATTTCTTATAATAGAATAATAAACAAAGGCTTGAGTCTATGAGAATGTGGCAGGTCTGATAGGATGAGGCCTCAATTGGCCCGTGGACACATAACCATATCTCCGACATAGATATGTTTGTACGCATATCGAAAACACGGCGATGTGAATTTCTAAATGACTCAGTTTTTAACAGGTCAAGGAGGATACCGCCAATATTTACGGTTTAAGCTAAACGACTCCCCAGAATGCCTCAGGTGGGGGTTGCGGAAAATGCGAAACATGTTTAAGTGTTCCAGGTTTGAAAGTGCGGATAAATTGGAGGCGGAACTGGAACGTCAATCAAGTGGCCTTGTGCTACGATAAAAAAAAACTGATGCAGTAAGTAGGGTATTTTGTGTAATTTGCATAGAACTACAGAAGATATGGCGCGTAGAAGCATGTCTGTTACGAAAAATACAAAGCCGTTCAGAGATCCCTGAAGCTTGCAATCAAAAGAAGTGTGTACAATTTTTTTAGACTCTGCGCCGAGGCAGGGAAATAGCGTACGTGGTAAACAAATTTACAAAAAAGAAACACGCTGCTAAAAGATCATATGCCGCTTTAATATATTATTTCGCTTCTTTTCCTGCGACTCAAACGGAAGCATGTAGCACAAAGTTTTACAGTAGTGATGATGGATCATATTTTTTCCATAACGGAAAAGAAGCCTCGACCAACAACATCCAGATCAATAAATGGTAAACACCGGGCGCCCAACAAGGCATTAAAGGTGCCAATTCGAACGAAGCCTATTCGACACAAATTCGTCGAGGTCTACAAAATATGCTTAATAAAACGTACCTTCCCGAAACCATGGATAACGCAAGGCACAATGACCAGTTTTTGGCTTATTAATGTCGATCATAATGAACAACGCCATCTTGGAATTGCCTATGTTAAAGACGGTAGAGTTCATAGATGGATGATATCGCATTACTGAAAGGGTCGATAAAACATTGCTAATATTTTACCTTTATCCAGAAATCGCGTTTTTGTGTTAAATAAAAGCATATTTTGAATGATATAGCAAATAAGTTGAAGCTTAATCTTATACCACCTTTGCTGTTTCGACAGTTGGAAAGAACCGATATGAAATTATTGTTTGAAATTTATATATATATCTGGACAGCAAAGTTGATATTTGAAACTGCGGAAAAGTGCGTGTTAGTAGTTAGTTTTTCATTATTAAGGGAAAGTAAACTTTAATTTCCAAGACAGCCGTGATTTCCGTTGAGTTCCACAACAGCGCGATAGGAAGATAACGTAAAAATTTCGCTCAAATATTTGAATGGGGTTAATCTTGCATCAAGTGGACTCAATTAGTAGCGTACGCCGACGACATCAACATCATGTCTCGAAGATTGCATGATGCAGAAAGCCTTCTGCATAACTTCAATAACGCCGCAAAGGAAGTTTAACTACATATCAACGAAAGCAAAACAAAGGCCATGATGCAATCGAAAACAAGGACGCCAGCAAATTCAAGCATCACAGTGGGATACCTCAATATCGAGTATGTAGACAGCTTCAACTATCTGGGTTGTAACTTATGAAAGGACGCCAACAAAACCGACGTAATTAAGCGACGGATACAACTAGCCAATAAGACATATTTCTCGGTCCTCCCTATAATTAATTAAAAAATTAACTTGCGCACAGGAACACGAAACTCCGCGTGTACAAAACGATCATCCGACCCGTGCTATGTTATGGTTGCGAAACATGGACCCTCATCCAAGCCTCCGAAATTTTGCTAGACAGATTCGAACGAAAGGTCCTTCGGCGAATTTTCGGGACCGTCGCGAACGAGATCAATGGCGTATCCGGTACAACTATGAGTTGTATCAATTGTACGATGAGCTGGAAGTAACGAAAATCGTGAAGCTTCAATGTTTGCAATGGGCGGGGCATATACAACGGATGAACGATAATCCCATGCCAAAGAAAGTAATGAACGCACAACGAATTTACGGAGCGAGGTTGCGTGGACGACCGAGAGCTGGCTGGGAGAACTCCGTAGGTGAAGACGCCCACCAGCAGCTTTAGAAACTATAGGACAAGGTCACGTAACCGCGACAATTGGAGGTCAACGATTCAGGCGGCCAAAGCCCGACGTCGACTATCGTGCCACATCTTGTAAACCAATTTGGAATAAATCAGGGCAAAAAATCTTCTACCTCCCATAGAAATTATACCACCCCCTTAAAACAACCATAACTTTCGAAGCCGATCGCGACTTTGAATATGTAGCAATTGGTAGTAGGGCTGCTCTTGAAACTTAAAACCATCATCGAACTGCTTCAAATCTTAATCGAACAAACAGCCGTATTAATTAATCTATTCGTAGACTTCTTACAATGAGTAGGCTGAAGGGCATTAGATTGACACAGTTCCCGTGAGTTACCTGAAACATACTCTGCTGACATGCAAATTTGAATCAAATGAGGACCAGAGGACCACGGCGTTATATTTAGGCAATTCCAATTTCAAGAAAGTATAATTTGGGAAAAGGAAAGGTCTAAAACTTACCAGAGTTTTGCTGCTGAGGTTATTGTGTCCATAACCAGGGCCCGGACCAGAGTTTTTAACTAAAACCCAAATAACGGATCGAAATTTGTTAATGTTCTATTATGTTAACAGTCACAGTACATACAAAAAGAGCAATCTGGCGAGGCGGATGGAGTGGAGGCAGAACTTCTAAATAATTTGTATGTTATCGTGCCGTGAACTGGGTTTCATCTATTGTTACAGATCAATCTAAAATATCGTGGATGTGCGACAGAGGTAATCACCTCTACACACACGGTAGTCATCAACGCACTATGCTCCACTAGGAGTTACGGTAATCGATAGAGAGACAGCTGCTATATCAACCTGGCCTAAAAAATATACCATTAAAATTAACACCACTCCCCCCCCCCCCCCCCCCCTCCCTCCCTACCGTCTTTTTTTCTTGCAGGTGCCAGGCATGAGTCGTGATTAAGCTCGTAATCCTAATTGGTAGTGGTGGAAGTACAGAAACTTTAATTTATGAAATATTACCCTCAACGTTCAACCCTCTTGGAAGAAACGCATGCCCTGGACTGACTTTAAGAAATCTAAATTTAATTGCAATACTAATTTCAACAATACACTGGTTTTGTATTACAATGTCAAATATTTAGCTGATGAGTTCGATATAAATTTTCGATTTCAAGGAATTTGGCTTGTTCTGCTATCTGTTCTCATAGGGAGAACTTTTGTGTTTCCGATATTTTCCGCTATGTGTCCGCTATATGGCGGATGGTAAGATAAGTATCGCTAGTATCGATAAAAAGAAGAAAATTTTTCTTGCCAGAGTTGATAGCGTAATGTTCCAGGAATTTCGTTATTATACCCTATACCCATAAGATGGCATAGGATATATTGTTTTTGTTACGCCGATATTATGTAACACCTCAATTTAATTTAATTTTAATTTAAAATAACTCGGAGCGGAGTGGTTTAAAACAAAATGGCTTTACTCCTTTTCGCTTCACTTCTTCTTGCTCCTCGCTCCGTTTTTTTCCCTTCGGTATTTGGTGTCGCTCCGCTCCGGATCCCTGAGTCGAACACCAGGTTGGTTTCTTCAATAGCTCATCCTGAGGCTAAAAAACCAGTTACTTACTGACCCTCCTTGTGCAAAAAACGATGAGGGCACTACGGAGACCCCACCTCAGGATGTCCCTGGCTGTATTTCAATAGTGAATCTCAGCTTCGAAAATATTAGACCAAAAACCACCTACAATCGAGATTCTTGTGTCAAAGTCTTATTTTGCATGCACTTTAGGCGAAATATGTACACCAAACTCTACCACGATTTCAAAAAGGGTTGGTTTGGAATATTGGTGGAAATCTTGGAAAATACTTCAACATTTACTATACTTGCGATCATCATCAGGAACTAAATTGTGGAATACATCTAGGTAGCGTCGCCTTGGTAAATCCATGATGGAATTGCATAAACTTGTCACACAGATACATAAAGAAGTAATTTTTAGAATTGAGAACAATTTTTCTGGTGCAGGAACATCTGTCGAGCTGAGCCGCCGCTTTTCACGATTTCTAATTTTTCATATTCCACTTGCATCATTTCAAAATGGGCGATAACGTTCAAGCTTCAACGTCGTCCTTATGCCAGGAGAATATTGGTAAAATCTTATTTTCATAACTCAATTTATCTCGTCGCGATTGTCGTTTTTGCCTAGAAGGAATTTATTTATGTATTTATCCTTTGGACAGGTACCATCGCGACGACAGATATCCTGCAACAAAAGGCGGCCGATATTCGCCAGAATAAGCCCGACTGGCAATCGTACAATCAATCGCAAACGATTTCGGATGAAGACTTCCAGTGCATTTTGGCTCTTGAGAGCGAAGAAAAGGTTCAATATTTAGACGAAAACGCATTGCAATGTGCTCGAACTTTCTTGAGCCTGCTTTCGCACGTGTCCAACGACGAGATCATTCACTATGTGCTCGTGATGGTTGACGACATTTCGGAGCGGGAAGATGAAGACGATAGGTCGCGTGTCACCATCTTTCATGACTATGCAGCGAAATGCAACGAAAGCATATGGGGAGCGTTTTTGAATTTGCTATATAGTCAGGACGAATTCATTGTAAACATGTCGGCCAGGATTTTGGCCAAGTTGGCGTGTTGGGGTCGCGAATTGATGCCTGAATCCGTTTTGAACCCCTACATGCAACTGCTTAAAGATCAGCTGACTATAAAAGTAAGTTTTGTTGAAAAATGTGGCACTTGTGTAAAATTCTTTCTAATTTATGTGCTTTTTCTAATTTCCGATAACAAAAATAGCACAACGAATATCTTCCCTCAGTTGCTCGGTGTCTTCAAATGATGCTTCGGGTCGATGAATATCGTCTCGCTTTTGGATCAGTTGATGGTATCAGCACAATTATTGATATTTTGTCATCGAAGGTGAATTCCAAAGTGAGTAATACATTTGTTGACCATTGAAAAAAAATAAAAATCAATTTAAAAACATCTTTCATAAATTCCACAGGTTCAATATCAGTTAATTTTTTGCCTTTGGGTCTTGACTTTCAATCGTCTTCTCGCTGAAAGTATGAACAAGTTCAACGCCATCCCAATCCTTGCTGATATTCTGATTGACACTGCTCAGGAGAAGGTAAATTTGCAGAATTAAAGGCCAATTCAGCTGTGTAGTTTTAACACATGGCAAACCGGCTGTAGAACTACATTAATGTATTCATAATTACCCATTTGACTTCTCCGCCACTACGGGGAAGAAATTTCGTTTCTTATTGCGAGGTCTTGGCAAAATGAATCATTGGGTGAGGTTATAAAACACAACGTTGCGCAACGTTTCAAATCAACCGGCCGTTACGGATCAGAAACTTCTCCCTACAAACAGATCCTCTAAGCGCCCCCTTGCGAGGCATAGCTTGATTGATTGGCAGAAATTTACAATCTGCCGTCGAACCGTGCATTTCCGCCCTCATTTATTTATTAAACTATTTATAATCAAAATAAAATGTATCTGCATCTCGTTTAAAACTGGAAATTTTAATTTTCGAGCAAAACGTATCAGCTGTGATGTGTCAATTGTCACATTTGTCACTTTCCGAGAGATGGCGATGGGAGCACCAAGTCTGATCCGGATCTATGCGTTTACAGAACACAATAGGAAACGTTTCGGAGAACGCGAAACGTTACGCGAACGTTGTGTTTTATAACCTCACCCATTGTAACTTTTAGGTAACACGCGTCATCCTAGCCTTATTCCGAAATTTAATTGAAAAACCAGACGAACCGCAAATCACCAAAGAACACTGCATTGCCATGATTCGCTGGAAAGTTCTCAGACAACTCAACATATTGGAGCAACGTCGTTTCAATGACGAAGACATTACCAATGAAGTTAAATATTTAACCGAAAATCTGCAAAATGTTGTTCAAAATTTGTGCTCATTCGATGAATATTCAATTGAAGTAAAGAGTGGCCGTTTAGAATGGTCACCGGTACATAAATCGGCGAAATTTTGGCGCGAAAATGCACATCGTTTGAATGAAAGGAACCACAAATTATTGAAATTACTGGTTCGCTACTTGGCAACATCGAGAGATAGTTTGGTGTTGTCGGTTGCGTGTTTCGATATTGGTGAATATGTACGACACTCCCCACGAGGAAAAGAGTAAATTTTGTTTTGCATTTTTGTTGATATAAGAAAAAAACATATTCCTTGCTTTTTCTAGTGTGATCGAACGTTTGGGTGGCAAAGAGCTAGTTATGAAACTGCTCGATCATGAAGATCCAAACGTACAGTACGAGGCCCTTTTGGCTGTACAAAAATTGATGGTGATCAATTGGTAATTATTGAAAATCTTAATCGATGGCTACACCCAAGAGATAAACTAAAGTAATATGTAATTAGTATATCATTTCTAGGTCACAATCATATAAACTGGAGGTGGATCATTTACGAAAACTTTTGCAGCCGAAAAGAAGATTTCGAGAATGAATATGTCCAAGAGAAACGACAAACAATTTTTAAATGAAAAAAAAAACTTAAATAAATCACAAAATCGGTTATAATGGCGAGATAATTCCACTTTTGTATTCGCCTTCAGACCGCCACTCTTGTAACCGCCGTCACCGTAAGGGCCCTATTTATAAAGTTTGCGAAGTATACAATCGATAGTTAACGAGATAATCGCACTGTTATGTTTCGCAATCGGAGACTTTCGATAGCTCGAGAAACTCGATCTTTGGCAGATTTATAGGTCATGTCTGCGTTCGCATTTCCTCTAAATCGTATAGTCCTTCCAGGACAGACAGTGCGGTGCTCCACGAATTTCCGAATTAAGAAAAACAATATACCCTCTACCTGTACCAACATTGACTGGTGCTCGTAACTGAATGGAAACATCCTGACCATTCATTCGCAATAGGAGGTAACGTTACAGGAGGAAACGTAAGCTATCTGGTTCTAGTTTCATTGTTAAAAGGCAGACAAATAGCTTTGAAAGAATGATACCGGAGATGAGATTTTTTTCTAAACCTAACACCTCTTTCGTTACTGCTTTGCTCTTCGGGACCGCACCTTTCAGTATTACTTCACAGGGCCACTTTCAGCTAAACAGCTATCACGAGGGGTAGCAGACCTGCGTCTAGGCTTTTTCTTTTGTAGCTCCATGTAGCTATTTACTGATAGCCGCATCAGAGTCACTAGGAACGCGGATATCTCCAAATCTCGGACAATCAAAGAAGACTAGTTTCGCACCCTCCGCAACTCCCTTGCATCTCGATCATTCTAGAGTCGTCTAGCTTAAACCGATGCAAATGTTGACGACAGCCCCCATGGCCCGTTAAGAACTGGGTTGTTTAAAAAAATCAGATCTCCATGTTTCCGGTTAACCCATATGACTATGTTTGGGATGAGGGTATGTGTCCATCGGCCAGTAGAAGCTTGATCCCAACGGACATGTCACCTACTAATAGATTAGAGCATTTCAATTTTTCTTTGCCCCAGGCCCACCTCCGGTGTTAAGCTTTGGCGACGGCTCTACAGCCTGCTCATCTCATCCACAAGCATTGGCGAAGGAATCATTCCGGCTACCACATAGGCCGCTTTATGTGAGATGGTGCGGTACGCACAAAATACTCTGAAAGCACACCTACAATCGATCGCTTTTAAGGGGTTTTGCATTTCAGGCGGACCGTAGTGCACTGGCCCAAACTGGCGAGGCATGTATAATGATTGATGTTAGCATCCTTGACAACAGCAGCCCCCTACTTGTTCTCCAGCCACCTATGTTTGGCATTATTCTTGCTAGAGTCGCCGTGGCGGTCGCCACCTTACCGCCTACATACTTTAAGTACTCTGCACAACTTAGTCTCGAGTCAATCATAACCCCCAAATACCGGCGACAAGCTTAAAACGCTGAACAAAGTGGAATTTTATGTTTGAAGGGAGGGCACGCGGCAGCAGCATTTTTACTTATAGTACACTTGCAGTTATATCCATGAAACTTTACATCAACGTAGCCTCAACTCCAATCTATCTAAAACAACCGTCAGGCTACGTGCCCCAAGAGCGGAGCTATGGGTATTTGTGACAACATGTTTTACAGGCCCCTCAAAAAAATCCGGTCCCGAACTTCAAATGTCCCTGGAGCTGGAGCATCTCCGTTTACAGCTATCTCTATAAAACTTTACACCAACGAAAGGTGTCTGAGGGTCTTCTTCAGAACATGCGTGCTCTGAAATTTACCATTCAAAAACCAACGCTGCTCAGAGCAGGCAGTGTACTACGTAGGCTACTACAAAAGTTTTTAGAATAGGCATGTTGTAGTACGTTTTCGTCAAATACATGTTATTTCCATAAGAAAGTTTGGCTTTTTTTAGCATATGCCTGCTCAGAACACTTTGATGACAAGTGATACTCGTGTAAGTTACAGTTAGTTAAGAAGCCAATTTAGCAAAAAATGGAATTAACACGTGAACATTTTCGTGCAATAATTTTCTACAATTTTAAAGATGGATTAAACACAACAACAGTGTTTCGATCGGCTTCATTTTGCATTTGGGGATAAAGCACCATCTCGTCCGACAATTTATAACTGACTGGTTTACCGAGCTCAAACGTGGGCGTAATTCACTCAAGGACGAGTTTCGTGAAGGTCGTACACGGAATCTTCGAGGAAATTCGCAAAACGATTAAGAGAAAACGAATTATATTTCATCATGACCATGCGAGCTCTCACACATCAGTTCAAACTAGGGCCTATTTAACCGGTCAAAACATTGAATTGACGGGACAGGGACATCCGCCTTACAGCCCTGACTTGGCACCGAATGATTTTTTTATTGTTCCCATTAAAGGGCTGAATTAAGATCGAGAGTGAAATTTTTCCTGATGCGATTTTATCAATAAAAATGCATACGTACTGTCGTGGAATATGTCACAAACGGTGGGGAATTCCATAAGCTACAAACCGAAGCCGGTTCCATGATTCTCCTCGATTTTCGATTCCCCGGTCATTTGACATTTCACGATGAAATAACAGGAGAATCGGAAAAAATACATAAAATGGCCGAGATAAATTATGGAACCGGTGTCGGATTGTAGCTTATGGAATTCCCCAGCATTCCCCACATATTCAACGACAGTAAGAATACATTTTCATTGAAAAAAGCGCAGCGGACAAAAATTTCACTCTCGATGTCAGTACTAGGCTTTATTAAAAATAAATAAAGTGGTGAACGGTTTTCTTCGCTCGAAGCAACTGTTGAAGCGTTCAGAAGCCATGTTTTGGAGGGTCTGCATCGGAGTGGAAAAAATGCTTCGAAAATTGGTTTGAGCACATGCAAAAGTGTATAGATGCTCATGGCGAATATTTTGAAAAATAATAGGTGTGTTTTTTTTGGTTATCCCGTGTAGGTTTGGGTAACGAAACTCCATATAAAAAAATGACAGCTGACGCACCTGTCATTTTTTTTATATGAAGTTTCGTTACCCAAACCTGCACGGGATAACCAAAAAAACACACCTAATAAAACCATTTTTGAAGAAAAAAAAAATCTTTTTTGTTTATTTTCTGGAAACTTTTTTAGTAGCCCTCGTATTAGGTGAAAATCCTGCCCTACGAGCAGTAAAAGTTCTTTCTCACTAAATTCCACTTTCTGCGCCACTTTAAGCACGTCGGATAACACGGGAGAACAATTTTAACACTTTTTTCTGTTTTTTTAATCTTGCACCTAATTTATAGTAAAACGGCCTCGCTGATTTCAAAAATGCAGTCCGTTTTTCCCCTATACGTCAGGTTTTTGAGATAACGGGGTTTTTTGAATTTTAAGGAAAATTACAATAGGCCCCCTTAAATAACAACTTTTCTTAAAAGCTACGGGGTTGCATCCTTGTGCAGGACCTTCTAGTACTTGTATACAATAAAATTAAATAAATAAATGAAAGTAATTTGTCGCGACCTGGATTTTTTGTTAAAAGTTGTGAAATTCTTCGGCCATTTTTAAGTCTTTTTTAATCAAAAAAATGTATTTAAAAGCCTCCGTTCCAGTATATAACCCTATTTTTGTGCTCTTAACTTGTGTAATGGAAGCCTCTACTATCCCTTGTCGAAAGTGTCTCAACAGCCGGAGTCAGTTTGCTATATATGTGGCAGTTATACATTTCTAAGTCAAAGGGCAAAAAATAGGCCCCTTTGTCCACCAGGCATATCATATGTGTAGACCTCAAGATGGTTCTTCCTTCTCGGTTAGCAACGTGGATATACAAAATATCCGTGCTTTTTGTGTATGTGGGATAGCAGAACTCGCGATAAACATTGGATACAAAGGAATTGGCCCCCGAGATCTAATCTGAAGGCTGTTGATCAAAATATTGTTCATGAACCGCTTGTGGATCGACAAAAAATATTTTCCCGCTGTTGCATGTAAAACTAGGCCTGGCGAAACAATTTGTAAAAGCCTTACCAACAGAAGGAAATTATTTTAAATATATGCTGTCGGCCCTTCCTGCGCTATCATATGAGAAAATAAAGGCTGAAGTATTTGACGGTCAACAAATTCGGCAGCTTCTCAGCGATACAAATTTTATGGAATCAATGAAAGAAAATGAAAAGACAGCATGGCTGGCATTTGAGAATATAGTCAACAACTTTCTAGGCAATATATGTAAGTGCATCGAATTATGCGATAGTAGTCGAGCAACTATTGGACAGTTTTCAAAGGCTTAGCTGCAACATGAGCATCAAAGTTCACTTTTTACACAGTCATTTAGATGAATTTCTGGAAAATCTTGGAGCTGTGAGTAATGAGCAAGGAGGCGATTTCATCAAGATTTCAAAATCATGGAAAGTCGATATCAAGGCAGATGGGATGCGAATATGATGGCGGACTATTGATGGGGCATAAAACGGGACTGTCTGGAAATTGAACACTCCAGAAAAAGCTACAAACGAAAATTTTTGCCATATTTTTTTTTTTAATTCTTAGGTAATGTTGTTAAGATATAAAATCAATATTTACAAACAAAAAAATTTTAGTGAGTTCCGTTTGTTTTGATTTCAATGAAGGGAAGGTTTGTATGGGGGCCAAAATTTGAGCCCCCTGTATCTCAAAAACTGGACGTATACGAGAAAAACCGTTAGCATTTCCGGATTCTACGACCAAAAATTAGCTAGAAATGAATATCAAATCTAAATAAACAAAATGCTGTTCCCCTGTGTAATCGTTCTTTTGAAGCTTAATTTTAATGAAATTAAGCGACGGATATAACTATAGCAAATGGGCTTATCTACGCTAGACAAGAACAAGAACAAAAACCGTTTTTTTTAGAAGAGATTCGCGAGGAGCAAGGCAAGGAGAAATTTATTTTTCATATAAAAACCGGTTTTTTGTTCTTGTTCGCGTTTAGACAAACCTAATGGGCCTGTCTACACGCGGTCAAAAACAAGATGAAAAACCATTTTTTTTAGAAGAGATTCGTGTGGAGCAATAAGGCAAGGAAAAATTCAATTGTTCGCAAGCGAGATCAAAGGCGTGTCCGGTACAACTACGAGTTGTAGGAATTCCACGATGAGATGAAACTGGACAACAATTGCAATGGGCGAGGCATGTACAACCAATTAACGATAACCACATACCGACGATTGCGTGGACGACCGAGAGCTGGCTGGGAGTTCTCAGTAGGTGAGGACTGATGCTGGACTTTCGAAACTGAAAGACAAGTTTGCGATAATTTGAGGTCAATGATTCAGGCGGCCACAGGCCAGCTGTTACATCCGAAAGCGGACATGAAAGTAGCTAATAGAGCGTTATCTTTTTGAACTTGGAGCGCTTGTCTTTCCATATTTGCTTTCAAGGCTCTAGCTATCACGTTTCGGAAGTAACAGCCGTCGAAAGATCGCGATTTAAGGTGTAGTTTATATTCTACGATGCGTATTTAACGAGATAATCGCAATTTTGTGTTTATTAATCGACAATTATCGATAAGTCGGGAATCAAAAGACCGCTGTTTCTTAATTTTGCACTTTTGTAGAGAAACTTGACGCCCACATTTTACCTAAATTCTATTTACTTCTGTAAAACAGATGATAGATGTAATTTAAGCATAGTACGTACTTATTCGAAACTTGCTCATGTATTTTCGTTTTTATCGAAGAAATTGTTAAAAAATAATTCCACACCACATCAATGTCACCCTGTGATCTAATCTCTCGTATACACACAAACGGACACCATCGCACGTGCTAGTCATCTCTCCCACACCCAAAGCCATCTTTATACAAAGCCCGGAAGCAGAACACGTTCATATACTTAAGCGCCAAATCATAGGCCTGTTCAGATCGAAAATTTACATTGCGGTAAAGGCAAATCGGGTTGGGTCGCGACAAACTTTACACGAAAAGTATTGGTTCCCGGTCGATTTTCGTCGCGAAAAGTGCAATGTGTCGTGAATTAAAGTGTCTAGAATGCAGTGAAAGAACAAAATCCCGACAAAAAGTGAATTTTCCACATGTTTTCGCGATTTTTATCAGAGCAGACACGGTTTTTTTTACATGCGCTGTGCTTGTGTTAGTGCATCGTGCAACGTATATACGACATGTTCATAGGCTCGTTTTGTGTGCATGTATTGCTGCTTCCCGGCTTCTAGTGAAGGTGGCTTTGCCCACACCCCTGTTCATTGCGTTGCGTTGGTCGTGTATTCCGCTGCGGCGCGTTGCAAGTCGCAAATGTGTTCGTTTGTTCGTTGGATGTTTGATCCACAGTCGAAAAGTTCCGCTCGCGTTTGTCAAGTTGTGAAAAATATTGAAAGAGGTAAATTCCTGGTGATTTTAGGCCCTTTTTGCATCTCAACGAGTGACTAGCATGTTGGCAACGGTTCTAGTGAGTGTGGTACATCGAGTTCGCATCATTCGACGACGGAATTAGTCGCTAAAGCATGATTTTTCATGTTTGATTCCCCACTCGCCCAATCCCAAATGTTCTTAGCCTGCAGAAAATTTTTCGCATACGATTCTCCCGTCTTCGGGTATCGTAAGACGAACGCGCGTATGCCCGTGGTCCCTTTTCGTTGTACGGTAAACAAACTGCGCGAAAACGAGACGGACGGATTGTGTGTCGTATGTAGATTCTCGTGCTGGACGGTGTCATCTTTTTCAGCAAAGTGTACAAATTTATTTGATTTCTTTTCTAATTGAAAGGCAATACTGTCAGGATGATGAATTCCTAATGATTTGATCCTTCACGGGGCTTGATATGTCGTTTGTGTTGTTTGCAGGACTCTCTCAGCAAAAAGTGCGTAAATAGTGCTATTGATGAGTGACAGCTGATCGTATAAGTGTATGGGTGTGGAATCCCACTGCACGAATTATGACCAAAATAATTTTTGCATGAGTGCGCTTCGCATGCGACTTGTGTGAAAATACGACGCCGATGGCGATGATGATGGTCCCTTGGATCGCCAAGGAATGATGACATAAAAATGGAATTTTCAAATATTGACAATTTCCGGTCGAAAACGCGACGAGCTGTGTCTGTGTTGATGATGATGGGCGGGAGTTCGTGAGTATGCAGTGTGCAGAGAGACCGTACTTTTCTGACAATCAGCTGTTACCGTTATGGAAATGGGGCCATAGCGAATTGAATTGAAATGTTTTTTGCTCGATAACAATTGCGGTGCCGCCTGAGCAACGTAGTCAAAAATATTAATGGAAAAGTTGCATGTTGTGTGCTCGAAACTTTCACGTTCGCCTTATTGCTCTATACGAGAAGACATACCTCATTAATTGAGCAGCAGCTCAGATAGTAATCAATAGCTTGGATGATTGATGGAAGTTCTTGTTCAGTAAAATTTGTATTGTTACTCTGTGTTTTTTGTAGACTTTTATTTGGGTCTATGTGGAATCTTTTATACAGGTCTTACACCTGGGTTATTCTGATCTTATAATTTGTACAAGAAGAGTAGTCGCGCTCAACAGTTATATACTACTCCATCCTATTCCTCAAAATAGATTTGTAATTTTAGTTGTGTAGGTCTGTACTGTAGGCTATTTACGCACTACTCGTGAAAATATATTCATTCGGTTTAAATTTTTACACGTGCACTTAACGAAATCGAGTAGGCTTAAGGATATGATAACATCTATTATCATATACACATATGGACAAAAACATAAGTACACTCCTCATGTACCTTTTTATGCCAAATTTTCATACCCTTTTTAAAACTGTATTACTCCAAATAGATAGAATACAACAATTAGGATACAACAATGCCAACGGAACCGAAAAACAAAATGGCATCCCCCTATTATCTTAGCCTCTCCCGATATTAGCTTTGAAGTGGGTTTTCAGCTTGGTCAAAATAATAAGTACACCATCGGTTTTTTATTTTTTTTTTACAAAAACATGCTTTTTTCCATAAGGATGTTTTTTTTATTCAGTGGTGTATGCAATAAGCGTTAAATTAAAAACAAACAAAAATACTTAAGGGGCGAAAAACGCATGAAGGTACGAAAAAGACGTTTATGTTCGAAACTTTGAAATGGCAGAAAAATTCTCTCAATAACGAAACCAGCTGAACATTGTATTTACTGTGTAATTCATTAAAAACTAAATAATAGCAGTCTCAAATGCGGTTAAGTCCATGTAAGGGCCTTAAGGATAACTGTTGATCTCATTATCACTATGACGAGAAAGGTTCCCTTGTCATGACTGATGATTTTCGCGGCAAATATTGAAAATATAGAATAACTTTGAAAAGTTAATCGGAGAATACAAGAAGTAAAGCAGTTTTGGCAAAAAGTTTAGAACTTTCCATGGCGATGTTTAAAAGTGTTGACGGTAAAAGAAAATTTTGAAGGGATAGTTCTTCTTGTTCCAAACCGAACAATGAAAACTCACAGAATAATCTCTTTTATTTATGAGATCGTGATAAATTTGATTGGAAACTACTCTTATCGTAATATTCTTCATTCAAGAAAGAAATAATATGATATACGCTACATCAATTCGCTATTTCCCATGGAGGCGAAAAAACATGGTCTATGGTTTAATTTTTCACAGTTTGGTTTCGTTCAAATATACCTAATAACCGTTGCTATGATTTCCATAACAAATGTTAGTTGAGAGTCCTAGAATATTTTGCTGATGAACCCATACACTTTAAATGGGGATGTCCGCAGGATATTAACCCTAACCATATCTCACAAACTGGTCAAGGATCCGCTTCAACAAAATCGAGTGATTTTTCACGTTGTTACTAGAGTTAAATTGAATCGGAATGTTTAGGGAGAGTTGAATCAATGAACTAGAAACAACGTTTTCACAAAACGGATCACTTACGGAATTTCCTGGAAGTAACGGATATATGGATGTATGGGAACATGCCATTAGAATTATCTACAGAGGGCCGACAAAAATCTTTCTTTTTTTTTCAAAATAATTTGCCATTTACTTTTAAATAATAAAATAAATCAAATTCTTGTCGAATCAGAACATAATAGTTTAAATAAAACCAATTTTATTTTCGTGTGGGTGTACTTATTTTGTTGGCCATATGTGTATATGACTGTGTAATGGAGACCTAAGATTGTCGCAAAATTTTCATCTCCCTGATCCATAAAAGGGGTGTCAAGTTGGAATGTGAGAACTAGATGGGGCACATCATTAGTTTGTTCGTCTAATAAGATTTTATCTGAAATTCAATAAACGAGAAATAATCCGTACGCGGAGCAAATCATATTAGCAAATATCAAGGCGGCTTCGGACCTGGTCGTTCAACGACCGATCAGTCTTTTACCGTGAAACTATTACTCCAGAAGTACTGGGAATATAACATCGACGTATACCAAATCTTCATCGACTACTGAAAATAGACTCATTGATAAATCAGTATCATAATATACTCACTGACCTGACTCAATCATGGCGATGATCTGACACCGTCGCTCTTCAACCTGGAGTACACAATTCGATCTATGAATATGGACAGCAGCGGAACACTACTTATCAAGTCAACACAATTAGTAGCGTTCGCCGATCGATAGCAACAGGCCATGTCATGTAAACGAGGATAAAACGAAATATTCCGTCGGTGTTCATTTTTTGGACTGGACCAACAAGGACTATCACTGTCAATATTTGGTCGCACCATCAATATTTTATGATCGCAAAAGAAACTTCGAAACTATTCGCCAAAATTACTTTACTTCTTTTAGTCTTGATTAACTTTTCGGTTAATGGCAATACTTCCCGCGGGCAGATTTCAGTATCTGCGGCGCCAAATTTTGATGATGCCATTTCATTAATATTGGCGTGAAACGACCGAATCTGCAATCCTTTTGCGCGAAATCGTAACGGTTCCCCAGATATTCAATGTCATAGTTTAACATTTCTATGAAGCCAGTTAAATAATTTGATAAGAAAAGGGGGATATTTCCGTTTTACACATTGGGGAAAGTGTTCGATGCCATCAAATTGACGTTTAAACTTTAATCAGTCCCACTAGAATAGTAAGCTTTACCAATTTGGCAAAGATGATAATAATATGAAAAGTCGAGATATATTTGCGAGCAAGAATTTTTCGGTGCAATGCTATTGATTCACATCAATATGTAGTAAAAATACCCCGATTTTCCCATTAAAAACTGAACTATCCTATAGAAATTTCAAACTTTGATACTGAATATCTGGAGAACCGTTACGATTTCGCGAAAAAGTATTGCAGATTCGGTCGTTTCAGGCTAATATTAATGAAACGACATCGTCAAAATTTGGCGCCGCAGATACTGAAATCGTGCCCTTCCCGCGATAAGCATTGATAAAGTCAAGGGAACTTTTTTCGCCAGAGTGATAAAGTGAGTGTCAGTTACCTTTTCGGCTCTTGTATGGACTTTATCGTACTTCCGGCTGGTTTTCATTAGTTCTTAATGAATTATGCACTAAACGCAATGGTCAGCGGTTTTATTTCGTGAACGAGCGAGTAGTTTAATCGGCATTTCAAAATTTTAGAACCCACACGCCTTTCTTCAGACCTATTATCCGTTGTCGACTTTTAATTATGTTTATTTTTGGTTTTAATTTGACCTTAGTTCCACACGAAAAGGGATAAGAAACAAATCCTTAGAATGTCAGAACCTGTGTGAAAAATATGAGAAACGGTGGCGTACTTATTACTTTGGCCAAGCTCATTATCCACTCAAAGTTAATATCTGGCGGGACGCTTATTTATGAAACCTGGTTGAGATAAGCTTTTCTAGTGTCAAAACTGCCCAAAACCCTTATCGATTTCGTCCCTCGAAAGAAGACGAGTAAGGTAAGGGTTTTGGTATTTCGTCACCTTGCGTTGGAATGAGCTGAACCGGGGCTTTTGACTGTTTTCTACGTAAAATGTACTCGAAACCTTATGCCAGCTCGTACACTTTCAGGAGACGAAATCCATAACGGCTTTCTATTATTTAAATAAATAAAGCTGATCGATTTGGTCACCTGCCTAAGGACGAACTAAACAAGGCATTCGATTTTGTATGGGCTGTGGCTGTTAGGTAGCCCTGGGCACTGCGACCGTTGGTCTATTGTGCCATTGCCCAAGCTATGGGGTAGATGAACTCATCTAACCGGTTTCTTTCGATAATTCGATTAAGCTGGCCCATGCTCATAGAGGCGATATCTTCCTCTAAAGTCCCTTTAGACTCGAAAGGGAACATAATGCATTATAAGCGGCGCATTGCTAGCCTCTCACATTCACAAAGAATGTTTCGTCGTCAGCCTCGAAAAAGCGACATTTCGAGCCGATAACAATGCGCATGGTCTTTAAATAGCCATTCAGACGGTAGTGCCCCGTGAGTAGCCCGCAAATTATCCTAACCCTGTTTCTGATCATGTTTTGCCTACCGAAGCCCTGGCAGAGTTTCCCAGTGCAAGGTGGCTTTGGCTTTTTCCCACTCACTCATTACATATCAGTATGTACAGAGTGGTAACCTACAGTAGGGTTCTGGGCCAAAGAAGGGGGTGACGGATGCCCTCCTTGCAAGCTCGTCGGCCTACTCATTGCCTTCAACACCCGAATGCCCAGGTACCCAGAGAAGGGTAAGACTGTTAGGGAGTCTACCTGTTGGAGGATTTCCTGACAAACCCACATTCACGTTATAGTCTAGTCTGCAGCCGGGGAAATGGGTTGCTAGGAGCAGCATGCCCGCACTTTCGGCATCCTTCGTGATGTCCCTGTTAAAAAACTGCCTCATTTGATGTGCCTTATTTTTGTGTCCATATGTGTATCTTTAAGAATAATTTTGTCACATTAAGTTGAAGCTGATTTTTACTGAAAACTAAGTTGCCTCGATTGAGGACCCCCAATTATCCCTCATTCGAATTTTACAAAGTTGCATGTCCATGAATTTTCCGATACAATTCTAACATACATGTTATATATAATTGCAAAGATGTAGTGTCGTGCTCTGTGGCCGTGATCGCTCGGTCGCCACTCTGTGATATAGAGACTCACAGAGAAACGAGTTTCCAAACTCGGCACGACTCGTCGCAAGTTTATTATTCAGAAGAAGATGATAAGAGATATTCTTATCATAGAATAATAAACTAATAATGCGACTAGGAAGTGGTACGGCTGACAACCGAATCACACTCCGAATTCAGTAGTCGACAGCGCACCATGCTCCACTAGGAGTTAGGGTAATGAAAGAAGAGTGTAGTGTTGGTATTATTGGATTAGTTAGATGATCTTGAAAACAAAATAAAAAAAATATATATAAACATAATCAACACACTAAAATAAAAAGAACAAATTATCAAATACAAAAAAAAAACAAACAAAATGATGCCCAAATCAAAAGGAAGAAAACCCAAAAAATGACAACTTGATAACTAATCAGTAAAAAAGGCGCCATTATAGTAAAAAACAAACCATACGAATATGTGAAACACAAAAAAAAATCTCATTAACAGCGGGAAAAGCGAGAAATTGACACAAAAACGGATCTATTGATTTTATTGTAAGAGTAGGTGCTGACATCGCAATCCATACAAACACTGTCAAAATTTTGATGGTCGTGAAATCAAATTCGCTTGGTGGTACTCACTTCACACGAAAGTCTCCACACCGGTTTTTGACATTTCGCCGGCGAAAACAATGCAGTTGCACTTCATTTCACAGGGAAAAAGGATCATCGGCAGTCTATCAGTTCCCGAGTGCATATTGAATCTTAAATTTTGTGAATAAAAGGCTATTTTCCACGGTAAATTTTTCACGGGAGGCAATTTAGAGTCAACGTTACATTGTATATCATTTCGGAGTGTGTATAATATTGCAAGCACTATATATTTCCTATCCGCGCACATGTACGGAAATTTTGGACCACGCCGAGATTCGATCTCCGGACCTCTAGATTACTAGCATCGTAAAGTGCGACTCAAACAAGTGAGCCATAGAGCGTGGCTACTATTGCATCATCTACGCCCATGAAAAAGATCAGAGGGAATATCTTTATTTCACAGCATTTTATGGATACAGTGATCCAATCCTCGCGGATTGTGGTCGCCCCGTAATGACAATTTTACTTCTCGACGTATTGCTCATCCCAAATTTATTTAAATATTTAAACGGACTTGAAGTCCTTATTACAAAAATTCACAAAATGGTAAACGATTCTTCATAGAATAAGCATTAAATAAAATATAAATATAGTAAAAAGATAGTAAAAAAAAAAATTCAAAAGCAATAATTACATAATTCTAAAATTCAACATAAAACAGAGCTGAAAATGATCTAAATGTAGTTAGTAACAATTTTTTTAAAAAGAGAAAGGTTTGTGTTAAATATATCGATGTCATTAGAAATTTTGTTACCAATTTTTTTTAGTCTTTCAAGCGGCGAAAACTGCAAACAATTAGTTCTATATGTTGGTAGATAAAATAATTCATTATTCCTTGTTAGTCTAGAGGGAATTCTAAAAGTGATTTCGCTTAAAAGATCCGGAGCATCAAGCTTACTATTTAATAGATTAAACAGGAAAACTGCGTCGAATGCAGATCTTCGTATATCAAGAGTATTTGCATTGATAACTCTTAGTAAATCAGGATACGAAATAATCTCATGATTCATATGTAGTTTATACGCAAGGAACCTCAAAAATTTTTGCTGAACCTTTTCAATCATCACAGAGTGCGAGATATAGTAAGGATTCCATAACACAGAAACATACTCAAGCCTGCTTCTTACTAAAGAAAAATATAAAGTTTTAAGAGAATTAATGTTGTTGAAGTGAGATGTTATCCTCATTATAAATCCAAGAGACCGGCGCGATTTATCACAAATATTACAAATATGGGTTAAAAAACTAAGAGTAGTGTCAAAAGTTACACCAAGATCATCAACAAAATATACTTGCCGTAGAGGATGGTTGTTAATATTGTACGTGTACTGATATTGCATATTAGTTCTATTGAATATGATATATTGACATTTATCAATATTCAATTTCAAGCTATTGTTGACACAATATGTATGTAAGCTATTTAAATTTGATTGCATGATTCTTAAGTCAGCCGGAGTGGAGATTGTTTTAAAAATTTTGCAATCATCTGCAAAAAGGAGAAATTCAACATTCTGAAAAACGAGATTTATGTCATTAATGAAAATCAAAAACAGTAAAGGGCCTAAATGAGCACCTTGTGGAACCCCTGAAGTCGGACTGAAAGCTCTAGAATATTCATTATGCACCTTAACAACAAGATGTCTATCTCTTATATATCCATTTATCCATTTCAGCAGCATACCATGAAATCCAATATTAGCAAGTTTCTTAGATAGTAAATCAAAATTGACCACATCAAATGCTTTCGAGAAATCCGTATATACGGAATGTACCTGCAAGAATTTGTCAAATGATTGATTTATATAATTATGGTAAGATAACAGATTAGTTGCTGTGGACTTGCCACTGCAAAAGCCATGTTGATTACTAATTATACTTGGGCGAATAAGAGGTGTAAGAAAATCAGTGACTAGACTTTCGAAGATTTTAGGAAAACTAGAAAAGATACATATAGGACGATAGTTTCTTATGTCGCTTTTATCTCCTTTTTTAAAAATTGGAATTACGTAGCTACATTTCCATTTATCCGGGAAAATACCCTCTGATAATGATTTATTAAAAATAAGTAATAAAGGATACAATAAATGATGAGCACATTTTTTCAAAAATATTGACGGAATTCCATCCGGACCAGCGCTCTTAGACTCATCTAACTGTAATAGTTTGTTCAATAAAGATTCACTATTAATAGAAAAAGTTGAAATATTTAGTGAATAATTGGGCAACGGAGGATCGTATGAGTTAATGTCAGAACTGTATACGGACGAGAAGTGTTCAGCAAACATATTTGAAATTTCTACTACATTAGAACATGAAGTATTACCACAATGCATTGAATTCGGTAACCCAGACTCATTCCTAAAAGAATTTACATATCTCCAAAAGTATTTGACGTTGTTAGAAATTTGAGATTCGATTTTACTTACATGTTTTTTTAAATCGATTCGCGACTTATTTTTGCATTCCGCTCTATATCTAGAAAAGGCTTCAATATCATTAATTTCACCCGAAGCTTTGAACTTAGCATGTGCGGCTTTTTTCACAAGAATTAAACTTTTTAGTTCAGCCGAAAACCAAACTGGGAACTCATCATTATGTATTTTAACAATGGGAACATAATTTCTAATGACGTCGTTCAACAAATCATAAAAACTGTCAACGGCTTCATTTATCGTTAAATATGATAAAAATGTCCAATCTATGGATAAAAGTTCCGCGTGAATACTAACATAGTCAGCTTGTTTAAAATTTAAAAATTGAGTGAGTTTCGATTCAGATTTGTTCTTAAGATTCAAATTTAAATCAAGAGGTAAATTAATAATTAAAGCAGGATGAAATTTGTCGATTGCCAATAAAGGAAAATCATTACAACGAATATTAATAGTATCATTATTAGAAAAAATTAAGTCTAGCACGTTATTACAAATATTGCTAATATTATTAAACTGTTTAAAATTCAAATACGAAAATGATTCAATGATAATGGAGCTCTTGATATTAGAGCAATTCGACAACATAGATTCAAGATTCCAGCTGATTCCAGGTAAATTGTAGTCGCCGGTTACAACAAAGTCCGCTGTCGGATATTTACGGACGCACTTAGTGATGTCCGCAGAATGTTTGCTATAGGTGTCAGGAACAGCATCAGGCGGGAGGTAAACAGTTGAGACTATCGTCTTCTTGGGTTTGGTGTTTATACACACAATCAGCTGCTCGATATTCTTATTTAGACATTTGAACTCTGTAGCTCCGAGAGAATTTTTGACAGCAATCAACACACCACCACCTTTCTGTTTATAAGAAGAAAGTTCGTCGCGATCGTGTCTAAAAATTTGATAATTGCGCAAACCAAGTTCGGAAGATTGAATGTCGGGCCGTAACCAAGTTTCGGTGAATATAATAACATCGTAAGACGTTAGATTTGTGGCGAGATGAAGTTCGTTCAATTTAGAGCAGATCCCTCGAGTGTTTTGATAATACAGTGATAATGTTAGTTTTTTGCTGCTCTAGATTGCACAATGCGTGGAACGTTGTTCATAAATTTGATAGTGGCATTCGGGTCCGTCTTTTTAACTTCAATCAGTTGCAAGCGAAGTGAATTAAGGTGTTCTCGTTGACGTGAAGTTAAGTCTAAAGTGATGTTAATGTTGTTACGTTTAAGATAGTCTCGTATGTCCGATACTTTCTTGGATTTGACAATATCGAGCGGCAACGACGAATCTCTCATCAGAACTTTGATTGGTCTGGGTTTACTTACATTCGGTCGTCCGATTCGATTGATTTTGACATCGGCTGGCATTATGTTCCTAGGGCTAACCATCTTGTTCATGATGTCAACAACATTGGATAGATCCATATCGGAATTATTTTCAGTGAGACCATGAACGATAATGTTATTTGCTCTCTTTCTGCGATCTTCAAGTTCAAAAGCCATCTCCTCCATAGCCGAAACGGATGGTTTATCAGCTTTTAGGAGTTTTAGTTCGCCCTTCAATTCGTTAATTTCGGCCATCAGCGAAGAGACTTGGTTTGACAGTGATTTTAAGCGTTCTTTGTTCTGATCACATAACAAGCAAATGAATAAAGTCTTTTTGGTCGAAGATTTTAATGCGGCCACTTGAGATCTGGTTAGACCCGCGCACGAAGTATGTTGAGGCGCCTTGCAGACATCGCAGAAAAAGAATCCATCACTCGCCCGATTTTCCTCGTTACAGGAGGAACACTCACTCAAGCTCAGTACCGGCATTGCGATTTTGGTGTAGGCCTTTTACGTGAAAACAATTTCATTTCTTGCCAGCAGTAAACCAACTAATTTGCGGGTCGATGGCTCCACAATTTCTGATGAGTTAATGGTCGCCAATGCCTTCAATGACTACTTTTCGTCCCTAGGCGGAGAGTCGTCTGGAGAATTAACGCCATTCAGTTGCAATGTGTGTACGAATTCCAAAAATCTTATCTGTTTAAAAAAGGCGAAGCTTTAGATTTGAATAACTATAGACCCATTTCACTTCTTTCTGTGTTAAGTAAAGTGTTTGAAAAAAATTGTAAAGAAGCGTGTAGTAGGTTTTTTAAATCGTACAATTTTTTTCAGCCCATTGCAGTATGGTTTCCAGCAAGAAAAATCTACCAAAGATGCACTCCTTAAATTTTGTTCCGAAATTTTTTCAAATATCGACAAAAAATGTACGGCAGGATTGTTTGTTTATACAACCAAAGCATTTGATATGGTCAACCATACTATTCTTCTAAGTAAACTTGAACATGCGGGGTTCCGCGGCTTTATGTTAAACTGGTTTAAATTCTATCTCTCGAAAAGATACCAAAGAGTTAAAATCGGGGAAACTAGGAGTGAATTAAAATGTCTGTCGTTGGGGGTTCCACAAGGGTCAGTCTTGGGCCCTATTTTGTTTCTCGTTTATATTAACTCACTGTTCCCTCAAGATTTTAAGGGTTTTTAACAGCATTCGCCGATGATATAGGATGTACTTATGGCTCAAAAAGCTTATTGAACGTGAGTGCTGATATTAATTGGTATCTCAATCTCTTGAGAACCTGGTTTGCTGATCATCGTTTAATAATTAGTTCTAAAACTAAAATCATGTTTTTTTAGTTTATCTTCTTCAATCGCAAACGATGCTGAGTTTATGTATCATTCAACGGATTGCCAAAGATTTAAGCTACGCAATTGCTGTTGCAGTACTACCACACAATTACCGACTTTTAACCGTGCTCTCGCTTGCAGTAACAATTGTTTTACAATTGAAGTAGTTAATAATTTTAAATACTTGGGATTAACTCTGGATTCGAAACTATGCTTTGCCAATCATACGCAAGATTTAGCTAAATATTTTCGTTGTTCTCCAATATTTTTATTATCTGAGAAAAATTTGTTCCGATGAAATGCTTAGGAGAATTTATTTTGGTATTTTCCAATCCAAACTGGAATATGGCATATCGTGTTGGGGGGTTCTTATTTTAATAAAATTCAACCGCTTCTTATTTTACAAAAAAAAAACGTGGTCAGAATTGTATGCGAGAAACTACGAAGACATCCTAGTTTCGTACTATTCCAATACATTCTACCAGTCCGCCATTTGTACTGCTTTAAGGTTTTAAAAATCTTCTTTGCCAGATCAGGGAATCTTAATTTTAGAATAATATCTGAATACAATCTTCGAAGAAACTTGCAGTATGTTGTGTCGGTTCCATTTGCACGAACCACTGCGTTTCGTAATTATTATTTGGTCTCATCATGTCGATTATTCAATAAACTTCCCCATTCAATCAGATCTGTGATATCTTCTGGAAAGTTGATTAAATGTGTTAGAAAATGGCCTTTTCAATTTGATTTTGCTACCTTAGAAACTACTTTTTCTGACATTCAGGCATGAACTATAAATTATATGTATTAAAAAAGTTTTCATTAAAATTGTTTGGTCTTTTATTTCAATTAAACATATGTATAATAGGGATGTAACGGATGTGGTTTAGCGTATGCGGATGCGGATGCGGATCAATGGAAATGTAATTTTGCGGATGCGGATACGAATGCGGATGCGGATGTCATAAAATTTGCAAATGCGGATGCGGATGCGGATTAGTTAAAAAAATATATGAAATGAATTTTACTAATACCGAAAATCAGATACTATTCAGTTTTCAGGAATATTCGACATGTTAGAAAAAAAGTACAAGGAAGGGCCAGCTTAGCAAAATGTGCAATCCTTTTGAGTGCTGGACAAAGTCATTAGCTTCATTAAAAAGCAGTGTCATAGTCGAAAGCCTTTTCCTCTTTTCCATTATTTTTTTTCATTTTGGACCTTTTTTATATAAACTCCATAACTTTTTAAAGAATGCTATTTCAGCCGTAAGATTTTGTATACGTATTCACAATAAGTTCAAGATAATTTTAAGGTAAACATTTTAGTCGCTCCGGTCAAGGACACCCATTATCCCCCCATTTGTATTTGTCAAAACGGCATGTCCATAACTCCCCCTAAAATTGGAGCAGAGTGCTAAATTTTGGTTTGTTGCGATTGGTGGTCGGAGTCACCCCACCCACTAAAAATCGGCTCATTTGGATAAAAACTGAGGGTATCTCCCATACAAAGTGACCCATCAGCAGTTTGTTCTACGTACTACTCATTTTATAATCTGTAGACAAAGTTGTCTTGGGTCACTAATACTTTGATGTAGTTTTTTTCGTCCTCAGACCATTTTTCTGTATCTCTTGCCGTTTTTGGAATAATCGCAAAAAAACGAAAAAATGCCCCCTTTTCATCCTTTTTTTTAAGGTTGCGGACCCCCAATCGGCTGGGACTTTTAATGCCATAATCTGGGGACCATCCCCAATCATAATCAAAAAGAAATTTCCGATCTGGGATTTTTGCCGTTCGATTGCCATATTTTGGCCCAATTTTCTTAGACTAATATCTACATGCATTAGATGTGGTTTCTTGCAATCGCTATCAATTCTCTATTCTATGAGTGGTTTAGAATGTAGATGATTAGATGGGAAATTTGTTTTTTATTGATATCCGCATCATATCCGCATACAAAAATGCGGATTGCGGATGCGGATGAGGATGTCAACATGAGGATGCGGATGCGGATGTAGAATTTGATGCGGATTATCCGCAGTTGCGGTGCGGATGCGGATATCCGCAACATCCCTAATGTATAACTAGCTGAGAGAGCTCGCTTCGCTCGCTCTCTTATCTAGTACTCGCTTCGCTCGCATTATTGACTTCACTCACAACTTGACACTAATTTGAATGCCAATCAACCTGCTAACTATAATTTATTGGGATCGACCTCTCGATGATGAAACCAAAGTGTATAATGGAAACAACGCTATAGATTTCCGTCGGGGGGTTAAGCGGTCAAGGTAATACAACAACAACATATGTACTCAACCCCCTGACTGATTGATGAGACTGCACTTGCCCTTCAACTATATTAGCGAGTTATCTCGAAAATCATTAATTTAATAAATTTCTATTAAATATGTCAGCACACTCATTTACTCAGTTTTTCGTGCACTAAAATGTGCGCACGCCACCTACAATGCTCATACTATCCCAGAAACCATCATACATCCAGGTTGACGGTTGTTAATGTAACTTAATTGTAATTAATTGTAACCTTGCTATGCCAACATCCGGGCTGACGGTTATTAGAAAAAAAACCCCATGACCCTTTAGGCAATTTTGTTTCGAATCCGGCGACATCTCAATCGTGTCGTTCCGCCAAAGGATTGCGGAGATATCGACGGATTCCCGAAGTAGTACGAAGTCTATTGTGAAATTGCTGTGACCAACATCAAGGATGTGTGTACGTAAAAACATAGTCACCTTGACTACAATTAATACTGTATTTGATCCAATAACAACTAAAATATTCCCATTAAATTTAAATGTTGTCGATGAAAAAAGTGGCATTTAACACTACTCTGTGCTGTACTTAGTATCAGAATAAAAAATGTTTCAATATTTCATACTATTCTATAGTCATAGCAATTGTAAATATTCTTGTACATTTTTTTAAGCATTATGAAATAAACTTTATCTATCTACTTTTTTGTTGTTGTGTTAGGCAAACAACCGCACGCTCAGCAGTGTTATTTATCCCCATGGGTATTAGTACGCTCTGTGGTTCAGTTGGTTAAGTCGCACTCTACGATGCTAGTATTCTTAAGGTCCGGAGATCGAATCTCGGCGTGGTCCAAATTTTCCGTACATGTGTGGATAGGAAATGATATGCAATGGAACGTTGACTCGAATTTGCCTATAAACGGCTGAGTTAACACACTGGCTATACGGTACTGAGAAGAAATGGGCATTCGTTTAACATATGAGTGAGATCATAGTCCGTTACATGGGTCGTGAGTTTGAAAAACACCACGGTGAGACTCGAACCCAGAACCCTGTGCACCGAATGTGTGTGCATTAGCCACTACACCAACCAGAATATATACTTGTCTTTAGTTGTCCGGTTTTAATATGCGACAGCATCATTTTATATATATGGATATGGCTACAAATTGCAGTAGGACTACCCGAAAATGACACATAATAATCTGTTTTATGAGAATAATTTAATTTTACACGGGTTTTTCCTTAGTTTACAAACAATAAAAGCACTTCCAATAGCCAGTAACTCGAAGCGCAAAGAGTATTGCTCTGATACTTTTGGCTAGGTAAAAATTTCCTTTTAATTAAGCATAATATTTACTTGGTATATTGGTTTTAACTGAGATCATACTGTAATTCCGTGCGAATTTAATCAATATAATGTCCGCCATTATGTGGCCAACTATTAGACATTAGAGATTCTACTATCCATACATTGTGAAATAAAATGAATACTTTGTTTCGTCTTTCATATGATGGTATAACTAAGCAAATTATGGCGTAACTATGCAAATCCAATGAAAATTAATTAACCACACCTTTATACAGTGGCCTAGTAAGGGCCGGTTACTTCTACATTTTATCCAATAGATGAGCTTAAAGCATTCAGCCAGTGTTATCGACAATGCTACAAGTAGGCTTTAAGCTTAAATTATGGATATAATAAATGATGAGTAACCGACTCTTAGAGAGTAAAGAACAATGACGTCACAGCAAGTATACGTTGTTGTTGTTGTTGTAGCGATTCAAGAGAATTTTTTTTCTCTTGAATCGAAGGGGCAGCTCTTGGCCGTTTTTAGCAACGGGTAGCTCCGGGACGATTTACTTTAACATCGAAGAACCGGCTGCCGTAGGAGCATTTTATGGACAACACAAACATCCATGGGTCACAGTGGGATTCGAACCCACGCACGGCAACTCAGAGATAGACATCTCTGCCACTGAGCTACCGAATGCCCCAGCAAGTATACGTCATTTGTTTCTCTTCCTGTCCCACTGGACGATACCTTATCTTTTGTATACCGTGGGTCCAAATCCAAATCTTTCTCAAAGAGGTCGATCTATGGATGCAGATGCGTCTTTGAAAAGTCCTGGGATCAAACACCAGATATTGCCGGAAGTCGTTTGCGGTGGCGCAATAGTGTAGTAGTCCACAACAAGTTAACATAGTGATATTGATATAGTCGTATTCTAATAGGGCGCAAAATTAATTAGGTTTGCTAGTAGTTTCATTTTACTTTTTTACTTTTAAACAAAAAAGTCTTAGTTTCCCTAAGATAGAAGATAGAGAACAATAGAAGTATAAAATCTCAATTATTTTATGTGGTGAAAAAAATACGTTTTATACTCGCGTTCTTTTGCCTTATGCTACAAATATTTACATACACTCTTTCTCGGGACCTTGAAATTGTAAAATAAATCAAATAACATGTTATCTTCACTAATTATTGACCTTAACTACCTTAAGATGTTTTATTTACTATGTATCACTAATGTGTTCTGTTGTAAAAGCGAAATGTACAATTTTGATGAAGCTACAATCTCTGTGTCTGTGTATGAGATAAATGTAATTCTAATATCTAAAAAATCGTGCAACTTGTACGCTATTAGCATTGTTCATTTTAAAAATTTTAACTATTATCTTAAAAGAACAATATTTGTTCTATTCATACGAGTTAGATAAAAAGTAGGAAAGATGCTAGTGATTTTGGAGATAATCTTTCTGGAATTAAATGTAGGTGAAATTTTTGATGTGTACGTTACGAAATTCCGATAAATCTGCTATTTCGTTTAAATCGTTTGTGCATTTTTGTTCTCCTAGAATAAGTAAGGTAGATGCGGACAGGTGTTTGTGTGTTGTTATATTAATTTTAATTTTACATAGTTCCGGAATAATTGGGGAATTTCTTTCGTGAAAAATATTCCGAAAGCTGCGAGTATTCTATTTACTTCTCCTAATACCCCCATTTAAGATACACTCCTTATCTATCATTGTCACTTTTAATATTCAGTGCATATAATTATTATTAACATTTTGCGCCTCTCTATTATCAAGTGAGACAAGAATTTATATACACTAAATATTTCACACATTTATTCACAAGATGACTGTATACAAGATAACCGGTGTGTAATTAACTTCAATGAAGAAAATGAATGACACAAGACGAGGCAATATAACGTGTTTTAACGTATGCGCATTTTGTGTGTGTACATATTTATATATGGTGCACTACTTTTCAAGATTCTCAGTAGAAAAGATAGAAAAATCTACGAAGAACATGTCAAATCCAATTAAGACTGTCGCGGAAAAAAAAAGCTTCGCATCGCGTAAGACTATCAGCCGTTGCGAATGTGAGGTGTAAATTCTAGTATGTAAAATATTAAAAAAAAATATTTCAAAAAGTTTGCGCATTTTCCATTGCCTCGATATAATCATTAGCCGCCTCTCTACATCAACGACACAGTCACAAGCAATATAGGCAAACAAAACCATATCAATACCACCCGTGTCGTCGTCACATATGTCGACATATTAGGAAAGAAATGATTCATTCAATAATTGATTTGGCATGGCGTTGGAAGAATGCAAAATACTTACCACTTCACCTGTTTTCGGTTTTTCGCATTTTAACCGTCAACCCGACACTGGACAGGCGAAGAAGCAGCGTGTCGTGAAGTTTACTTTTCTAAAAGCCGCCGTTTTCGTTTTCGTCAGTTTTTCGTCGAGACTATGTAGATGGATAGGTTTTCTAGTTGCCTAGTACGATTGCTCTAGAAGACTTCGTGTATGGCACTAACCGTTCCAACAGTTTCGCTACATCCGGACCAACGGCGGGTAATGGTCGCGGCATTCGGCGGCTAATTTTATTATATCATTTTTTAATTAAATTATAATAGAGTGTGTGACTATTTTGCATTTTGCTTGCGCTATTGCGGTGACATATTTGTTGCGATGTCATTGGCATCCGAATAAGGTGTCCATAATGTTGTCAGTGCATTGAAATCGATTAGTCTTTACTTTTTGCTTTTATTTTAATACCGTCGTGCTCTTTATTCGCTAACTAATAGTAGATGTTTGGTGTAAATGAAGTAAAGGCGGTCCGGCATTGAAGTGCGAGTTTTAAGATATTTATTATTAGCGCATTTATGGAGTGTAAAGGTGATGTGATTTGTCGTACTAATTTGGCTTCTCAATCGCATACATCATTATGTATAATTATGATAATTGATGGATCATAAGGCAAGTCAACGAGCAACGAACTGTGTTTGTCGAAATTAATACGGATATGGATTTATTGAAATTTCTACCAACCGAAACCCTATTTGGATACTATCGCTGGATTTCGGTTGTGGACATTTTTTCTGATTATTTTATAATTGTCTTCTTATTTGATACTGTTAATTGTAAAAACTTAAAGTAAGTAGAGTTGTAGGTTTTTATGTGTCGAAAAGGATTGTTTGTAGTACAGTTTTCGCATGGTTTATGACAGAAGGGACCTCGGTGACTGTCTTTACCTTACCTATCAACCTCAAATATGTCGTTATATCTAGCATACATTTAGTACAACATATTTAAATGTCATTGTCGAGCAAAAGGTGAACGGTGGATTTTTATGTTGTCATATTAGCAATAAGTAGATTCAGTGATTAGCAATAAATTGATTTAGTAGTTAGTGTGCTATACATAACATACTAACGCCAACAAACATTTGCTTTGAATCACCAGTTCTAAGTTGCCTTAACCCCTTGTGGGCCATAGCGCGTCTTCTACACCTACTCGCCATCGCGTACGGTTTCTGGCAAAACCATCTTTATACAAAGCCCGGAAGCAGAACACGTTCATATACTTAAGCGCCAAATCATAGGCCTGTTCAGATCGAAAATTTACATTGCGGTAAAGGCAAATCGGGTTGGGTCGCGACAAACTTTACACGAAAAGTATTGGTTCCCGGTCGATTTTCGTCGCGAAAAGTGGAATGTGTCGTGAATTAAAGTGTCTAGAATGCAGTGAAAGAACAAAATCCCGACAAAGAGTGAATTTTCCACATGTTTTCGCGATTTTTATCAGAGCAGACACGGTTTTTTTACATGCGCTGTGCTTGTGTTAGTGCATCGTGCAACGTATATACGACATGTTCATAGGCTCGTTTTGTGTGCATGTATTGCTGCTTCCCGGCTTCTAGTGAAGGTGGTTTTGGTTTCTGGTCATATATCCCAATTGGCCCCAGGGGTTCCTTAATGACGCACATTCTTCATCCATCGATCTGCACCACGTGATTTTAGGGCGACCCCTTTATCGGTCTCTTTGTGAGAATGGGTGTGCTCATAGCGCGACCAGCAATGAAGTTATTAACTTTTCGCAACGTCTGACCAATTAACTGCCACTTTCGCCTGCGAGTCAATTCGTCGATAGGTATTTGACCCGTGCACTGGTGTAGATCTTCATTTGAAATTCTTTCGGGCCAAAAATTCTTAATATTCGACTAAAACAAGTATTTACGAAAGTTTGCAATTTCTTGCATGGTAATTGTAGCAATAACTTTCCAAGTGCTGCTCCCATATAATAGCATCGAAAGAATCAGGGAGCGGAACAGCCCCGCTTATTTTTACACAGAGTATAGACACCATGCTGAAAGAACACTTTGCACGTTTACGTATTCTACAGGATGGCATTGATACGTATGGAAAGAGCGGGATTTCATGTCACACCATTTGTCTCCCTGTCGAGATCCATAGCCATTTGGCTCAGATCCACGATTTTGTGCGAGTCATCAGCATGGTCCAAGTGTTGTAGGTAAGACATCAGAGTCCATTGAAAGCGGCTGGTGGCGCTTCTCACGTAAAGCCGTTATCACGGGGCACTGGCCAATGGGGATCCATGCTGCCAGGCCGGGTAGATGACCCTGATTCACTTTCTGTGTAAATGCCCAGGTCTTGCCAGAACCCGGTATAGGACGCTCGGTAGAGAATGTGAAACACTGGCTGGTTCAAGGCACCTCCCCACTTCTAAATTCATACCCTAACCCTCATCATATGCACTTCACGGAGTTTGTGGTTTCAAAACGGCGCTTTATGCACTAATTGAGCTTTTGGCTAACCTCTCAACCAGCCTTTCATCAATATCCTTTACGGGATGTTGATAGGAGCTTCGACCACCTTTTAACTCCTTGATGACATTATCTACGGTATTCAAATCGGCACGTACGTTGTTGTTGTAGTAGAGACGCAAGTGTGAGTAAAAACAAATATATTTGCTTCATAAATCGTTGAAGGAATTTCCCCATAGAGATGTGAGTTGCGTTGGTGCAGCAGGGCAATCAAATATATGGTCCAGGTTGTGCGGGCTGGCTTCGCAAGCAGTGCATGTGTTTGCGATATTATCTATTGGAGACAGATAAGAGACGTGTAAAGATAAAACAAGAAAGGAGATAGAATTCCTCCTTGTGTTAAGCCTTGTTTGTTTCTTCGTAGCTTAGGGTTCCCGCCTCTAAACTCTATGCATGACTGTCGACCGGCAACGTAATTAGCGACCCATTTCAATATACACGACGAAGCGATTGTTTTGCTGTATCAGACGCCTTCGACAGATCTAGAGCCCCTAGGGTGGTTCGTTTGCATGGCTTAGGTTCATTTAGTCCATTCAAGAATTTGGACGTGATCTGGTCGAGTGCAGGTGGTGATACGCCGTGTTGATGACTCGTGAGGTCTATATGCGTCGTAAGTGTCGGTAGTATCTGCTATTCAAGTATTTCGACCACATGGGACAAAAGCGTAATGGATGGTATGATTCTCCAAGGTTGTGTTCTTTACCAAGTTTGGGTAGTGGTAGGTTCTTCTATAATTCCAGGATGATGAAGAATCGTAGCGAAAATTCATCGTTATACTCTAAGGCCGGTGTATCGAGGTGTTTAAGCATTATCATCGCAATACCGTCGGGACCCAACGGTTTTGATATTGTAGCCCTCTGTATGGCAAGGGTGACTTAATGGGTGGTGACTTGAAAATTCTCCTCTACGGTGATATTGCTTAGCGAGTAGCTCATTATGAGTTTTCAGATTTAGCAGCTTTGTCTCTTGGTGGATGTGATCTTGTGATGTCATGCGTACACATCCAGGAATTGTGCGCATAGCTGCATTCTGGCACGTTTGAATCCGTTTCCATTGAGTGTTGCAGAGATTGTTTGTCCATATGAGTGCTGCGTAGTTTACCACCGAACGGCCGATGGCTTTGTAAGTAGTGAGTAACGTCTCCTTATCTGTTCCCCATTTGCTGCCAGCAAGAGATTTTAAGATGTTGTTTCTACTCTTCATTGTCGGTGTTGCTGTTAAAGATGCCGTTGGAACAACCCTTGATGGCAATGATGTCGAGGGTGTCCGCTAGCGAAGAGCGAATCTCCCTCCTTTGTTTATCAATCTGCGCGTAGCAATTCAATTCAATTCAATTTATTCAGTTTAACAACAAACATTCAGTGTTTTACATTTTATTCTCGTATATTCTAAACGTACATCCCCCTAAAAGCAAGCTTGTGGCGGGGGAAGGATCTCTAATCTGTTAAGCTATGGTTACATCACTTTATATTAGTATCTAAGGATTTATTAAAACTTTTTGATGAAGATAATTACTTACAAGTAAAAATATTATTCGTTCTCAATTAAATTTGATAGGTTGATAAAGCCAATATATACACTGCGTTTCACTTGAATAGCACACTCTATACATTAAATTTATTTTCTTAATATCTTTAAAAAAAATTAAGACAACATTTGTCATTTGATTAATTAGCTTTAATTTGAAATAAAAAGAATTCGAATTTTTCCAACATGTAATCTTAGAAAAACAAAAAATGTAAAACACCAATGAAAAAACACATAAATTCTGTTTCACTTGAATAGCACACTTTTTTTAAAACTTCTTTTAATTAACTTTTTATGCAGTGAGGATAACTTATTATTGTTCAGAATACAAGTTGAGATCAATTTGAATTAAAATCAGCAATTTTAGTAATGGGTTCAGCCTCCCCCGTTTGAAATAACCTCCTAGATCCTATTAGGCAAAGAATCGTACAAAATTTTTATGTAAACAAGGGATATTGTAGCCCATAATTGCTGAATGGCTTCAATTAGGCCAGTCTTTGTTACAAACTGTTTGCCAGACTCATAAACTTTTCTGACCAGCCATCCCCAAACATTTTCTATTCTGTTTAGATCCGGCGAGTATGGTGGCCAGTTCAAAAGAGTAAGATTTTTGGACTCGATAAACTACTTTACGGCACGGGCAGTGTGTATTAGTGCATTCTCGTGTTGGAAAGTTTAAGGCAATGGTCCAAAGAGACTTTCGAGTGTCGCATAAACCTTTTCTAAAACACCTTGATACGACTTAGCATTCAAAGTGATGGTTAAGAATTGGAGTTCGCAAGTGCCGAAGTAGGATATGGCTTCCCAAACCATAACGCCGCCAACTTGACTGTGCAAACGGTACAACTGGTGAGTCTCCTTCCTTAAATCATAAAAATAACAGTTATATCCGTCGGGCCCTTCCAAATTAAACTTCTTCTCATCAGAAAAAACAACGCGATACCACTCTTTGGTCCATGACATGTTGGTACGACAAAAAGTCAACCGAGCTTGTTTACGAGCGGGGTTAAGTGGTGTTTTTTTTTTTTAATTTTAGACGCTTAAGGTGTTTAGCTTTTGAATTAGCACGCCATACAGTTGTTTTACTCGCACCGAGACCAACTTTTAACCGAATTTTGACCACAGAATCATGTGAATTCGATGCTTCACGCCAAATAGATTGCTTTTCTGCATTAGAGAGTACACTGCTTACTGGACCTTTCATATTTTTTCATCATTTTCACCATTTTTAATAAAATTGTAAATCACGTTTCTGCTTTTTCCAATTTTTTTTTTTATATTTTAGTCACTGAAAGGTCACAATCCCTGTAAGTTTTTATTTTAACTTGTTCTTCGCTTGTTAAGGCTTTACCACGACCCAAAATTTTTTAAAATCAACGAATTGTATTTAAAATACTGAAAACGACTATAAATTGTGACATTGTGACCACGTGCACCCCGTATGTGAAGCTTAAACCCAACTGTGCTATTCTAGTGAAACAAAAAATCTGCTCTCTTTTGAAGCAAATTGGTGAAAAAATGTAACGGTTAATTTCGAGAGCACAATTTTTCTTTCGGGGAGCCCACACAAAGAAGACAAAAAAAAACTACTAGCAAAGTCATAAGAATATTGATATACAGTAAAACTTCCCTATAACGGACACCTACGGTGAATGAAATATTGTCCGCTATAGAGAAGTGTCCGCTATTAAGAGACAATGGTATCTAGTTGAAGGTAATAATAACAAAAGAATATGCCCGATGGTCAAATGTTTATTTATGAATTTTACGTATCAATAAGGGTAAAACATATAAGTAAAAAAAATTACGTAACAAAGCCAATTCAATTAAAAATAAATAAATAACAGGCGCGACAATCCAACATTGGACTAAGGCCGCAGGATGTGTTAGTGACATCCCATTTCCAAGATTTTATCTGCTTTTTGTTGAGGTAATGAGATCAGCATCACGCTCAGCAGTGTTATTTATCCCCATAAATGGGTACTCGTTTAACATCTGAGTGAGATCATAGTCCGTCACAAGCTCGTGAGTTCGAAAAACACCATGATCCACGGTGAGATTCGAACTCATGACCCTGTGCACCGAAGGTGCGCGCACTAACCGCTAGACCAGCCAGACCAATTCAATTAAATAATACATAATAAATAAAAAATCCAGTATGGAAATTTTCTTAGCGAGATGGCTCGAAGACGTTCATATGACCTAATAATCTTAGTACGTGTTTGCGATAATGGATTTAAAATTTTTTTAAAGGTCTGGTCTAGTCTAAGGGTTTGCACGCGGCTGTCGTGTTTGGTGGCAGGAACACGATTTTGACATTTGTTAAACTTTGATTTGGGTGTGACGCTGCATTGTCCATGAATAAAATAATTTTTCGATTTTGCCGAATCATTTTGTTATTAAGTTTATTTAACCAGATCGTCATTATTTCACGTATCATCCACGCCTTGGCATAGAAATGCCAATCCACTAGCAATAAATTTAAATCTACACCTTTAAAAAACCGTGGACTCTTCCTTCCCAATCACCAGAGGATTTTCGAACTCACCAATCATGTTGGTGCATAGGAGGATTGTTAGACTTTCTTTTGAAATTTTACCTCCCTGACATCTTTCATTTTTAAGCTGCACAGTTTTCTCGGGAAGGGCTCTGAAAAAAAGGGCAGTTTCGTCACAGCTCCGGGATTTCTCAATTTCGAGTGGCTTTTCTCGAATAAGTGGTCCAGAAACTGGAATGTTTGCCGCCATGGTACGGCAAAACCATTCGAATACAGCCGTGTGTATGGTCAAGCCAGCGGTTTATGGGAAGCTTCCCCCGTGCCTACCATATTCATTTAAAAGATCCTTTTTGTGCTTTAAAACCTCGCTTACTTGAGTTTTTCCCACATAGAATCTAACACGCGAACACTCAACTTTTCACGTTCAATCAGCCGAATAATCTCAACTTTTTCTTTAAGAGTTAACCGAACTTGCGAATTGGACATTATTTTACACTTGAAACACAAATTTTGTAAATAATCGGAATGCAAATAGCTGACAAAATCGATCAGGAATGTAGCCAAATTAATATTTATGACCTTGATAGAACGGGAAACAAAAAAGGAAGAAAAAATTATCTCAAGAAATAAAAATTGATAAAAAAAATATCCCCAGCTTTACACTAAGCCTGAAGCCAGAAAGAAAAAGCTCTGATTGCGAAAGTGCAAGAGAAGTAGACAATTACTGATTGGAAGGAAAAGCAAACAAGAACAAAAGAGGAGGCGAAAGTTGAAGTCAAAATGCTTTTTTTGCTGAAAAAGTTTGTTTTCTTACAAGTAGTGTCCGTTATAGGGAGAACATATAGTAAGAGAAAATCAACGGAAAGGTTGTCCGCGTCCGCTATTGAGAGTGTCCGCTTTATAGAAGTATTAAATGCCCAGAAACTCAGGCAAAAGCGCCGGGGAATCAAAAATTGTCCGTTATAGGGAAATGTCCGCTATTGAGAAGTGTCCGTTAAGGGAAGTTTCACTGTATATGCAAATTACAATGAAAAAACGGAATGTGCTATTCAAGTGAAACGCAGTGTATATGATATCCATGATATATATATATATATATATATATATTTATATATATATATATATATATATATATATTTTTTTTTTTTTTTTTTATTATTGTAAAGCGTTTATAGTTTTCAATGTTTTTTACTTCAATGTTTTAACTTCAATAGTCTGGAAACTGCCGATTATTAGTAAGCCAGTATTTTAAAATGCGTATAAAAGGATAAGATGGGATTTCATATACAAGATTTTTTAAATATAGTGGAAGCATATTAAATGTTGTCGCAGTCGTTATTCTAAAATGCGATTGGCCTAACCTGGTTCTTGTACTAGGCACTAACTAATCTATCCCGTTTCTTCTAGTGACATAATTATGGGCTATTGGTGAAAACTGTTCTTGATCCAAAGTAAACTTTATGGCCCTCAAAAAATATAGCTGTCTGACTTTTAAAATAGGGAGAATTTCGTACAGATCTTGTGATCTTGTGTGGGAAAGTGTCTATCTACTCCTAAAATAACCCTTAATACCCAGGCTTGCGTTACACTCAGAGGTTTAATGTGAGTCATGTACGTTCCTCCCCATGCGATGATTCCATATTGTAGGTTAGATTGGAAGATGGCATAATATACCATTAATAAATCTTCAATGGGAAGTAATGGTTTAAGTAACTTAAAGCTAAATATTAATTTATTTAATTTAGAGCTTATTATTTGTATATGCTCTGCCCAACGTAAATGGCAGTCTATAGTAACTCCCAAATATTTAACTTTGTCTGACGATTGTAATGCTGTGCATGAGCATGTTGAAGTTGTATTGCATAAGCTATTATGCATAATTATACCACATTCAGCACCAGGAAGGCCTGTAGCGTTACAGCTAAAAGGGACCACTTTTGTTTTTTCCGTGTTTAATTTCAATCCATGATTCTGAAACCAAACTCCTACCGTTTGGAGAATTTGGTTTGCCTCAGTAAAAGCACTAGGCAATGATTGGCTAGAGATTAATACGGCTGTATCATCAGCAAAACCTAATATTTTGGCGTTAGTTCTATTATTGGTAATAGTGAAGATCGAATTAACATATATGATGAAAAGTAAAGGTGAGAGTACGGTACCCTGAGGTACTCCAAAGGGGTTTGTTTTCAGCTGATCGGTCTAGATTTTCATAAATAAAACTTGTCAGTTCTGATAGGGCACAGTCGGTACCCTTCTCTTCCCTGAATCCAAACTGAAAATTTGCTAGAAACTTATTTTCTGTAATAAATTTATTTAGCCTGGTTTTGACACATCGTTCTAGTACCTTTGCGAGAGTGTTTAGTAGTGAGATGGGCCTATAATTTGTAAGCTGTGTTTTGTCGCCAGATTTAAACACAGGGGTTATAATTGAGCTTTTAAAAATTTTAGGAAAGATGCCTTGCTTAAAACTTTGATTGAAAAGTTTTGCCAGAGGGTCAGATAAGATGTGTTTTATGTGTTTTATTACATATGTTTGGATACCATCTGGCCCCGGGGCAGAGTTGTCTTTTAGGGATGCGATGATTTCTTCAATTTCTGCTGGCGTAGTACTGTAAAAGTGAAAAGAGGTTGAGGGCTGAGCGGATTGACTGGTATTATTTGGAAGAGTCATTCCTATCTGTTGGAATGTTCTTAGGCCTACCTTATTAAAATAATCATTAAATTTATTGGCTATCTCTCTACCGTTCTGCTGCAAATTTAACACTTCATTCTCGATGCTTATTTGTTGAATTTGAATTTTGTGTGTGTTTCTGCCAGAACATTCATTTATTATTTTCCAATATTTTGACAAATTTGCTGAGTTTGTTTCCAACTTCTTTTTATAGTATTGGGTTTTGGCTGCACGAATAATGGTTACCAGATTATTTCTGTATTTTTTAAAATACTTAAGCAATCTAGTATTAAATGGTTGCTTAATTACTCGTTGTTTCAATTTATCTCGTGTCCTAATTGATTTAACTAAACTGGTTGTCATCCACGGTTTTTGGGGAGACATTTGGCGAGAGATACTTTTGGTTATAGTAGCAAAATTTATTTCGTTTTGAATGATCTGGCTCAACTTTTCCGCGCAACTATCAACATCCTCATAGTTAAGAATGTCATTGAAATCAAGTTGAGATAGCCGTATTGATAATAATTCCTTATTCAGGCGTTTACTAATGTTGTTATTGGAAAGTCTTTGGGCTTGTTCTGGGCTTAAGTCGATTGTAAGAATTTGTGTGAAATGATCTGTGATATGAGTTTTTAATATTGCAGATCTTAGTTGGTCATGGTCGGTTACTTTGTTTGCTCTTACAAAGATATGATCAATGCATGATTTACATTCGGTTGAGATTCGTGTTGGTTGATTCATGTAGCTCTTGTAGCCTAGGGACTGAAGGATTGAACTGTATGAAGCGGCTGTAGTGTCAAGGTTCATTAGGTCAATATTTATATCACCAACAATAATATTGAATTTGTTGTTTGATGTCTGTTTCAAAATTTCTGAAAGACTGTTAATGAACGTTATAGAATCACGTGCCGGTGACCTATATAAGGCTAAAATGTGAATTCTGCAGTTTTGTGAGGTTTTAATGTCAATAGACAAACCAGTTGACTCTTCCACAGCAGCTTCTGTAACATGGTGTTCTAACACTGAACGTATTAAAACGCATACTCCATCGCACTTATTAAAGTGGGTTTGAGTGCTATATGCTAAGTAACCTGGGATTGAAAGTAAAGATAAAATAACTGAAATTTCAGCCTGATAGCTTTCCATATGAGTTTCGCTTAGAATAATGACGTCAGCATCAAGAGAGCACGCATTTAATATGCTTGTAAATTGATCAAAATTTTTTAAAACGCTTCTGATATTCATATGGACGATTGTGATTCCCTGAATATGTCTACTACTAAAGTCGGTACTTGTTTCCAGTATATCGGGAGTTATATCAAACTCCTCCATTGAGTCAATTAAAGAAATAACCATTGAATAGAGGATTATATCTTAAGATATTAATATTTCGTTTCATAAAATTTGTGTGCGGTATTAGCGTAAGCATTTTCTCTTGACTGTAAATATCATAAATTCGAAAATTTGGATGATTCCGTAACATATTATGTTTTATCAACCTTTGCAAAATCTTATATAACTTTACAAAATTGCAACAGTTTTCTTTATGACACAAGTAAATATTTCTGAAAAAGTTAGGAGTTGAATCTCTCTTATTCAATGATTGCAAGTAATTAAAAGAATTTAAATAATTTAGTTTAGGTCTTATATGTGCTAGTATGTTTTGAATTGAATTTACTCGTAAAAAGAATTTAATAAAAATTTGAGATAAAAAGTACATTTGAAATATTAGGTGCGTTTTTTTGGTTATCCCGTGTAGGTTTGGGTAACGAAACTTCATATAAAAAAAATGACAGGTGGGTCAGCTGGCATTTTTTTTATATGGAGTTTCGTTACCCAAACCTACACCGGATAACCAAAAAAACACACCTATTAAAATAAAAAGGTAAATGTAAAGTTTAAGAAAAAATTACTTTCGTAGTGAAGCCAAAGATTCTTCATTAAGAATTCGGATAGATTTTATGTTATCGTCTTTTCTGACAAAAATTTTACCTTCTCGTATCCATGTGTACTTATAGTTATTCTCTTTTGCAATTAACTTCGTTCTCTTCAAGAGCGCTGCCATAGTTGGTATTAAGTGGTCACCGATAAAGATTCGTCCGTCCTTTAGTTGTGTATTGACGGTTTTCGCGGCAAGTCCGGGTCCATCTTCGCAGCTTTTAACTTTAGCCTTATACGCTCGAAAGAAGTTTTGTTTTGTTGAATATTTATTGAATTCCACGATGATCGGGGTTACGTCGGTGTTAGCGTTTCGATAAGTACAGTTGATTTCAGTTTCTTCGACGTTCGTTCCAATGCATGTAGCAAGAGCTTTAATGATTGTGAGTAGATTTTCGTTCGCTGTTGGCTTTATTCCATTTATTTGGATATTATTTCGACGTAGCTTCAATTCAATATTGTCGTTTTGTGCTTGAAGTTTGTGAATTTGCTGTTTAAGTGTCGTGTTTTCTTGCCTAAGTTCTTTGATTTCAGCCCGAAGATTTTTGAATTCTTGACTTTGTTCGTCGAACTTATCTGACATAAACTTCATCGAAGTCAACATATCATCGAACTTTATTTCCTTTTTAAGTTTTTCGCATATTTTTGCAATTAGAACCGCATTGTCAGTGATAGTGTTAGCAGTAGTGGTACAGCCCGCGCACTTCCACGTTTCGCGTTTTATGCCCAGACTTTGCAGACGTTTATTTGTTTTGAAATTGCAACATGTAAGATGAAAAGGTTTTTCGCAGGTGGAACATATTATTTGGTCTTTTGGGTCATCAATCGCATGATTACAAGTGGAACAGTTTTGTGTCATTTTTAAGTTGTGAAACGTTTTTCTGTACACAGTCTGTTAGGTGACGTTTTATTTGGGGTCTGTTTACACACACTCAAACAGTTTATTACTATGTATTATATTAGTGATTTTTGTTCGCGCCAAAATTGATTAATTTATCACTCAATGGTCTCTTTACTATAAGTATGTCTTTTGCGCTCTTGTTCACTTTAAGGAAGAGATAAGTATAGTCTGAGAACACTTATACACTGCACTTCACTTCCACAACGTATGTGTTAGTAGAGTAGAAGGAATTTTAAAATTGGTGCAATTTTGTGAACAACAACAATAGTAATTTGGGAGAAAAAGTTTTGACTGACTTAATGTACGTGTGTAATATCCAGCTGTCACGTATTCGGATTGCGTCAACTAATGGTAGATCAAAACGCTCCCTACGTACGTATACGTATTCATGGTATATTCTAAAAAAAATATCCTATTCCCTTAAATGTACATAATATCGTGATGTTTAAAACATCTTTCAACTTTCCACGTATTTTAAATTCTTCAAGAGGAGTAATATTCATTTCCAGCTTCAATGAGAAATGTGACAATGTTTCATTTTATAATCGCACTGAATCGATTGACCATTTATTAACCAGTACTTCAAATATGTAGTCATAATATGGCTTCATATGAATGAATGTGCTTATAATTTATTTGCTGCTTAAGGTCGACAATGCAATAATTTCATAATATCAAACGCACTTATGTGGGCAAGCGTGCTCTGTCTCGTCTTTTGAAAAGTGTAAACAAAGCATTTGAAGAATGTTATTTCCCTAATGCCGGGAAGGGTGTTAAATACATACTTGTAAAATTGAAATTATCGAGAAGTGTCTGGATGGGGTGGAGCTCACATAATTTTCCACTTGAATAATTTGGAAGTTTCAATGTTTTTTTAATTGGTTTATTTTTTTCCTGGTTGAAATAGTGTACATATTTTAATTTCATTTCTCAAGTAGGATTTTTCGCTCGAAATGTTTTGAATGGAAGACATCCGTGAAGCAGCACTTCCTTCTTGACAGACTGGATTGCGTTAGGCCCTTTCATAGGAGGTTTGACAATTTGAAGAATGTGAAGAGAAGTTAAAAATTCCAGTTTAGTGTATTTAAATACCAAGTGAACAAATAGTGCAAATAGTGTAATCACCGGGCATTGGAATAATAATATTATGCTTTGATTTTCCATTTTTGATTGATTTTGATTCCATGTTAAGATTTTTCAATTCCTTCTGTTATGCAATTAGGGACCATATTGACATGTATGTCAACATTTACTATCCAAATCTTACTAATTAATTTTGTTGTTTTCCTTACAGGGGGAGGTGCGAGGACGATAACAGCAACAACATACCTACGTCTTAAGCAATATACTTTTTTTTTACGTTTTTGTTTGTGAACACTGTGATCTTCTTTTTCCACGAGATTTTTTCTATGCGTATTTTGTTGGTTTTTCTCTCAATCTCATCGCCAAACAACCAACAAGCCATTAATAGCCTTTAATAAAACAAAAAAGCGTATCCTAAAACGAAACGATCAAAAACGAATACACTATACAGATATTACGCTCTATTCACAATACTCACAATTTAAAAATGTCCCAAATTGGGAAAGCTATAAAAAATATAGAGGCACCGCGACCGTTAAAATCGCGATCTAGCCATCAGCTGAAAAACTATATGGGCCTCGAAGAGCTAATAGAGTTGGTGGAAAATGTAGCGTGTACATTGGCAAATGGTGCAAGCAATCCGGAACATATGGGCATCATGATATCAAATCTACGTATAAATGGACCACAATTGGAGACATTGGCCAAGGATACGTTGGATCGGGCATTTGTGACGTTTCGTAATGCATCACAAGATGAACGGCTTAATATAATGACACGTTTGAATCTTCTTGAATTGATTGAATTACGAGCGAAATCATGGCAAGACGATGGCATTAATATGTACTATAAGCAAAAGGCAAATAACGTTGAGGTGAGTAGAATAATAATAAAATGTATATAACGACTCATTGCGAATGCATAACTACATTAGAGCATTCGAATTTGTTCTTCTATTTTTGACGTAGTTGTATTATTATTATCTGAAGCTTCATCTAAGGTTTGATGAAACATTAGTTCCCATCGCTTTTCAAAATGAAAACAAGCCAAGATTTTTGAAGCCATATGCAATCATAACCCCTTTCAATTTAACTTGATAAGCAATTAGCACAATGGTACTAATATCCGATTTACAAATCTCGACTACGCCCTAGCAATTCTAGTCAGGAATTATCGACTGTTGAAGACAATGTCTTTTGACACACTCGATTCGGAATGTTGGGCAGTTTCCAATCACAAGACTTTCTGCACACTTTTTTGTTGATTAGACATAGAGTTCGAGCTGGGTTTGTAGTACACTAAATATCTAAATTTCCAGAGTTTAGTATGTATTAAAAAATTACACTCCAATTTGTACCGAAAATCGCATAGATTTAAAAAACAAACATAAGTAGCAAAAAAGGTGTTTCAAATAAACACATGTTCCTTAAATTGTGTTAAACAGCCCACAACGCCATGGGAAATGCGTTCAAACTGGCACAATTGCGTATCGACACTAGTGGCAGCCACTATCATCTTTTCTACTTAGCCGAAACAATTCTAAAAGTCCAAATAAAGATTTCCATCATTAATTTTAATGATTGTGAAAAATTCAGTCATCATATTAGTTACTAGTGTCAGACATCGTTAGACCTAACAATGAGAATATCTACCTGGGAGAGATTTGAACTACACTTGTTGTCTGTTTAAGTGGTCACGATTGGACTGGAACTGCTGGAATTTAACTATCTCTGGGAAAGAGCTGTAGTTGTAGTTGCGGTTCAGAAAAGTGTGTTAAGTTTCATCGTCCTTCTCGTCCATTGTTTCAGCAAGTGACAAGAAAGTAGCTACTGCAATCGGATGGTTCCAAAATGCTTTCGGAGTGAGGTTAGTGGGTGCACATCATAATGCACCACCGAAGCATGGACACATGTTTTGTATGTCCTGGTTTATTCGAGCTAGATTTGAATTTAGGCGTTGAAGGTCGAGCATGACAGATTGATTAAAAAACTGACGAACACGAGTTTGTGTTTTTGGTAATGCCCTCGAAAGTGTATTATTTACTCTAGACCCACTCCGATGGTAACTTTAAGGATATCTCCTCTCATTTCGGGTTGTAAGCTATTTAAATAAGAGAACAACCTTGGAAAAGTTAGGTATTGAAGCAGAATATCAGAACGAACAAAATTATATCTTTATTTTCTCGCCCCATCCTACCCTAAAAATCAATTTTTAACGGTTAGCACTTGACAGGAAATACAACGGGTGCTATGCCCAAAAGGTTTCACTAAATGTTATTCTCTCTCTCTCTATCTCTCTCTCTCTCTCTCGATTACCGTAACTCCTAGTGGAGCTTGGTGCGTTGCTGACTACCGTGTGTACTCCATCAACGCTACAAAGACATCTGAATTCGGAGTGTGATACGGTTGTCAGCCATACCACTTCCTAGTCGCATTTTTGTTTATTATTCTACGATAAGAATATTTCTTATCATCTTCTTCTGAATAATAAACTTGCGACGAGTCGTGCCGAGTTTGGAAACTCGTTTCTCTATGAGTGTCTATTTCACAGAGTGGTGACCGAACGATCACGGCCACAGAGCATTCTCTATGCCCCTCCAAGTCACTCTCATACAATGCAACCTTCGACGAGCATTGCAGAATCCGAAGACTTGATTTTATATTTTTGGCGACTTGGTAACTGGTGCGCCATGTTTAAAAGAAATGTTTATTTGTCAATATGTATATGAAATTTGGAGACAATAAACTAAAAATGTAGGAGATATATTTACATTAGATTTAGGTAAATCAGTGTTGAGGAAGAATTGCGATTTAGCCGTGAAGGTAGAGTAAAAGTATGGGGCGCAATTTTCTTTTATGTGACCTTTGAGCTGCAATTTGTGTCTAAACTAATGTAGGCTACAGAACAGACTATCAGAGCTTGCTAGAAAAGGCATTTCCTTATTTTAATAACTTGTTTGGACCAATATCATGGTCTTCTCAGCCAGATAACGCCCCGATCCACACTGCACATTGAACAAAAAGCTGAATTCGTAGCCAAACTGTAAGCATACTTTAATGGCCTCCACATTCGCCTGATCTGAACATAATAGAGAACTGGTGGGGATGGTTGACAAGGAAGGTGTATGAAGGAGATTGATATACGTATTGGCAACAATTCTATTCCTACTGTAGCAAACCCCAAAATTCTCGGGCTTCACCCTTACGATGAAGTTACATACCGAGCCGCCATCGCAGCGATCCACACTGAAGAAGTGAATGGGTCCATTGCCAGCTTAGGTGCGAATAGAGTCCTCTCAGAGCGCCCACCACCAATCTCGCCTGAGGAGATTAGGCTCCCGAGAGCCACCAGAGTAACACAAGCTCAACTTCGGTCGGGCTTTTGTTCACGCCTTAATTCGTACCTTTCTCGCATAAACCCGGACATCCAAAACATCTGTCCAAATTTCGATGGTACTCCTCATGATGTGGGTCATTTGTTTCAATGCCCGCTGCGCCCACTGATCTTACCCCTATATCGCTGTGGGAAGACCCTATCGCAGCAGCTATGTTTCTGTCCTTAGACCTCACGGACACAAACATTGACGAACCATAAATCGTACCCACATAGATGCATAGAGGTTTCACACCTTTCTGCACCGCTAAAAGAAGAAGAAGAAGGCGAAAGGCAATTTAAGTATATAGCCATATTAAAAAAAAAGCCATCATTGCCGCATGGAAGGAGGTTTCATTGCATTATCTGGAATCTCAAACCAAGGTGGCTGCACACACTACTAGAATTGCTACTAATAAACAGAATACTACTTACATTAACTGTTAAAAAAAAAAGAATTTGTTCAATATTTGGTAAAATATTGCTATTTTTTGCGCTTGCCCCTATACAAGTGCACGATAAAAAGTGTACCCAGACTATCCATTGTTGATAAGAAACACGTCTAATTATGTCTAAAAACCAATGAGGCTAGAAGGGTGATTTTTTTTTTGTATTTTGTAAAACGATTATGTTATTATTTTGAAATAGAATTCGTTAATACATGTTTACTGGATTAATAAAAAACTTGAATGTTACATACACATTTGCTTCATTATTACCAATTTTAGTTAAAATATTTTTTAAAGACCAGATTCCCTAGTATTTTTAGCTGAATAATTGCAACACATAGAATGCAAAAAGTTCCCTGGATATCTGTAAAGTTTCAGTTTTAATGAAAAATGTCGTTCCAAATGTGCAGTTTATCGACATCCAGAGGCATTTACATTTTGTGTGTTGCAATTATTTAGCAAAAAATACCATAGAATCTGGTCTTTGAAAAAATATTCTGACTTTATCAATCAATGATTTCGATCTCTCGTTCCCAAAAAGAAGGTCGAATTTCTCTTAAAACCAAAACAGTTACTTTTCGGATTGGGAATTGATGCCGCTATAGCGAAAAAATGTTTTTATACCCATCGATCATAGAGCGAAAGGGTATATTAACTTTGTCATGAAGTTTGTAACGCATTGAAGGAAGCATCTCCGACCATATTAAAAGTATACATATGTATATGATCAGCATGACGAGATGAGTCGATTGGACGATGTCCGTCTGTCTGTCCGTCTGTTGCAGCGCGTTTTTCTCGGCCACTATGAAAGCTACAGAGCTGAAATTTTGCACACATGCTTATTATGGTTGCAGGCTGTTTGTATGTTGGAATCACCGAAATTAGATCACTGGATCAGCCCCATGATCCATACAAACCTAGCCCCCCCCCCATTTAAGCTCTTCTAGGAGAAACTTTTTTATCTGTTCACCAATTTCAACCAAATTTCACACAAATGTGTTTCTCTTCGTGACACAAAACATATCTAAGAATTGATCAAATCGGATAATGGGGTCATGAGGCTGCCATACAAACCTAGCCCCCAATTTAAGTTCTTCTAATAAAAACTGTTTTATTTGTGCACCAATTTCAACCAAATTACACACAAACGTGTTTCTCTTGATGACACAAATCATATCTAAGAATTGATCAAATCGGACCATGGGGTCATGGGGCTGCCATACAAACCCAACAACCCCAAATTAGGTTCTTTTAAGATTTTTTTTTTTATTTGTGCACCAATTTCAATTAAGTTTCACATGAATGTGTTTCTCTTGATGACACATAACATATCTAAGAATGGATCAAATCGGATAATGAGGTCATGGGGCTGCCATACAAACCTAACCCCCCAAATTAGGTTTTTCTAAGAAAAACTTTTTTATTTGTGCACCAATTTCAACCAAATTACACACAAACGTGTTTCTCTTGATGACACAAATCATATCTAAGAATTGATCAAATCGGACCATGGGGTCATGGGGCTGCCATACAAACCCAACAACCCCAAATTAGGTTCTTTTAAGAATTTTTTTTTATTTGTGCACCAATTTCAATTAAGTTTCACATGAATGTGTTTCTCTTGATGACACATAACATATCTAAGAATGGATCAAATCGGATAATGAGGTCATGGGGGTGCCATACAAACCTAACCCCCCAAATTAGGTTTTTCTAAGAAAAACTTTTTTATTTGTGCACCAATTTCAACCAAATTACACACAAACGTGTTTCTCTTGATGACACAAAACATATCTAAGAATTGATCAAATCTGACCATGGGGTCATGCGGTGGCCACACAAACCCAACCCCCCATTTTGGTTCTTTTAAGAAACAATTTTTGCACCATTTTCACAATTCTTGAATTAATGTGTCTTTACCAAAGCAACAAAAAAATTTAAAACGAACGGAATCGTACTGTGGGGTCATGCTCCCGCAACGCCAATAAAATTTTCTGAGTAAATATTTTTATTTGCCCAGTTATTTCAACCAATTATTTCAAGACGAAAGAAAAAGAATCAGGAGGGGGATTAAATACAAGTCATAGGTACGCCCGAAAAAAACTTTTAGGCCAAGGAGAGCGAAGGGTATCGGCCGCGCCCGAAATTAGCCTCGGTCTCGTTTTTTTAATATTAATATTATTTGTACCTTTGTGAAATATTTCATTGCCCAATAGTGTGCGCTTATGGGAATTTCGACTGTATATACCGCTGTAGTTATGCAACAATGCATTTCCCAGCATATGGAAAGAGTCTAGAATCAAAATTTGAAAACTCATACACTATGATCCAAGCACCGACTCACTAAATCCGCAGTCCACATTTATAGCATTGTACATTGAATCGGTTTACGTGCTTCTGTATTAGTTCCAAGAAGATACATTCTTTTTAGCGGACGCGAAATTATTTTTTCGGGTCGTCAATGTGACATTAGCTTTGAAGAGCAAATTCGCGGTGAATATAACATTTTGAGTCAAATTTACCTATTGTGTCCATGTTTGAGTATTTGACATACTTACATAAGGGTAAGGGTAAATGAGACTAAAATTCCCCGAAACAAAGAGTAGCCGACTTGACAACAGATACAAGAATCATTTCGAAATATTAAGCTCAGAATTTAATTGAAATATCATTCTGAAAACTGTTGGCTTAACTGTTGACTTAATTAGCATTAGTTTGGTAATATGTTTTTCATGTACAAAAACGACCGCACCTGTGGCCGGTATCGTTATAAAATAACACGAAACCATGAAACTAAGCCCTGAATTCATTAACCAAAATATAAATTTACTTACATGCTTAGAATAGGAAAATTTTAATCACGTGGTGCTTGTAATTGCAACGGATTGCTTGTAATTGCGTATCCTGATTTTAAGCCAATGATGGCTTTTACTTGACTTGTAAAAAACAATATTCACAAACAAAAATACACTTAAACCAAAAGATAATGAATTGTCAACTTGTCGCGATATTTCAAAACCCGATTTTACAACGGGACTGTCAATTGAGATTTCAAAAATATTCTTGTTACTTTGAGAGACGCACATAGACTTGTATTGTTACAACACGTGCAAATAACTGTGAATACCATTATTATATTTTTTTAATATTATCTAATGTTCAACATAATTATTTTTCTTTCCCTATATTCACTAGCCTGATTCAAACGTAACAGCCGGCCTAATTGATCAATCAACAATGATAAGCACCTCCCCCACATCGATGGCTGGTTTATCGATGGGACAGGCATCGGCCGCAACACAAATTCTCAGTCCAGGTGAACTAATACGAGCATCTGGCAAATTTACGAAGCCGACGAAAATACCTGGTAAAAATTACTCAAAGGATGAAGTAGTTATACGAAATGCCGACTCCGGAAAAGGTAAGAGATTTTGGCATTGCACATAATTTGTTTTATTGGTTAATTTTGAAATTGGTATGTCATTTTTTTGCCCGTCCTTTATATAGTTTGGACGGGACATAATGTTCATTCAAAATGGATTAATTCATTCCAATACATTTTTTGTTGGTGTAATATGAAAACAAATATTTATAAATCACTTTTTTTCTGATATATTATTATTGCAACTATTTTAAAGTAATGGGAATTAAGGGAAGACGTGTCCACATGATTGAGGAGTTGAGTGAAACAATTATTTCATTTCAGAGAGGTAAAATTAAAATGATTGCGAATTGTTGACATGTCATGATGAGTGTTAATTACATTTACATTGAATAATAATCCACATAATAATAATTTGCGTTGTTGTGTCCCTAATTGCATTCTTTTTGTGACTTATTTGTAATTTTCGTCCTATCTAAAAAAAACACTTATTACAATATCGAATCGATAAGCATTATCATTCTACTTATTCAAATTTTACATTGATTGTATATTCAATATAACAGATCACTTTAAGTATATATTTTAATGACATATTCATCTGATAGACATTTTATAATACATTCACACATATTCTATTAATTTTGAAGACTGATTTTGAGAGGACGATAATAAACTGTGTATTGTGCACAAGTGCATGTTTTCGTAATTCTGTAGACTTATTTTTGAAAATGTTGTCCCCAAAAATGAACACGAAATATATATTAATCCAAACATCAATCTTTCTTATAAAGAAATAAAAAAGAGCATGCAAAAGTAAACTATTGCTCTTGTTCTTATGAAGTCAATAATACAGATGCATATATGCAAATCACCGCACTTTTGTGCACAGTGGCCGCATTCTATACTTTGCATCACAACCCATTGAAAACTATTTTTTTAACGTTCTTCCAGTATATTTATAATGTTTAACTGTTTTATGCTAAATAGCTTATGTATAATCAAATCATAAGTGTTGCTTGCCCGAACAATAACTATTTTTAATACTACTACTATCCATATAACCAACCGCTTAAGGTACGTTGTCCAAGGCCATAACTGCGAATATAATAAATTACATGAATTTTAAATTTTTTACGATATTCTACCAATTTTCACTCCTGCCTTGCACAACGTACCATTATGAATGTTACTCTGAAAATTGTATATTTACAAAATTAACGTCTACGACTTCTCCTTTCTCAGTGAATCCAGGCGCTAAAGAACGACTTGTTCAAATTACTGGACCCAACGAAGATAAAATTAAGTACGTACTGTGCTCTAAATTTTCTTACAGAAAATAAATACGATTTTATAAATTTTCCTTTCACATTTTTTTTTCTTAGTTACGCGAAACATTTAATTGAAGACACAATACGTCGCAATGCTTCACCGGTACGTCTTGAAACATCAGCATTTGGTGGTGCAACACAAGTTGGTGCCGCAGGCGGCGGTGGTGGTTCATGCAGTTCTCTAGCCTCATCTGCATCGGATGAAGCTGTACCGAGAGCAAATAATCGAAATAGTATTGGTGCTATGATGGGTGGTCTTGTCGGTATGACCGCGACACAACCCAATTTTCTAGGCGGTAATAGTTATGGTAACGTGATGATGGTACAAGGTCCTAGTGGACGATTATTGCGTACGGCCGGTAATAATCCAATGTTGGCACACTCGTATTCGACAAATGATGCATCGTTGGGCGAATATAAGTATACGGTGAATGTTGGACAGCATTTAATTAAAGTGACCGGAGATAATTGTGAATTAGTTAGGGTGAGTACAATTTGTCTATATTTCAAGTTAAAGACGTAATATAATCGACATTTTTGGGTATTTGCAGGTAGCGAAGTTAGTATTGGACGACTATTTCAGTAGTAATGAATTTTTGGCGTCCGTAGAAGCTGGAGCGGCTTTCGATGGTACGTCGACATTGCTGAGCACATCGACACCAACGACACCACTTTCAGCTCCATTTATTCCGTCCGCTCATCCATTGGTGTCGTCTCCGTTTGCCGACAGTGGCATTGGATTGAATTACATGGCAAGTCATGGTATTGCCAACAGTAATATTCCAGAAGGAGATGATGATGTTTTTATTATTGAACCAAGTGGTGAGTAAATTTTTTTATACGCGTTCGTTGTCTATCTGAAGTTCCAATTGTCCGAATGTAGCAATTTTTTTTGTCGGTCTTGTTTAAGGGTTCCTCATGATTTCACTCGTATTTTATATTTGCATGTTTTGACGAGCTTCCTGTAACAATAGCACCCAGCATTGCTTGCAATTCCAAGCCGATTGTAGGCCTTGAATCCACAAATCATTGTGAATCTAGATGTATTGCATCAGTATTGATTAATTATAAAATCACAAGAGATTAGAGATTGGGTTTGGCAGTGCTGTGTGTTGTAAGTTCTTTCTTCGGAGATTGCTTTATGGAAGGGAGAATGAAACATATTTGTCAGTTTTGGCTGGAGGAAAAAATGAAGGACCTTTTTTTCAAAATGAGAATTTGGTCGTTAACACATGAGGCCGCTTCTTGCCTAACAAGTTTAGACGATCCAGAGTGACAAAGTTGACTTTACATTTTTAAATAGGTCTCTAAAAGCTACTGGCAACGCAATTGCATTGGTAAGTTACTGAAGCCTCGACAGAACGTTTTTACAGAAAAATATTTCCAATAATAAAAACAAAAAACGGCAAAGGAAGGAGGGGGTTAACTTTCCGAAAAAAAAGTTAATTAATTAAATTAAAGGGGTGATAAAAAGGCCATTTAGGTAGAGTATAGCATGTTGGGGTGCAACAAGAATAAGAAAATCGCGAGGGGGCCAGGGGTAAACAGGGTCATGTGCATGTAAGCCATGACCATAAAAAAGGCGATCAAACGCAAAGGGGCAATTTTCGATAGATGCTCATGGCGAATATATTGAAAAACAATAAAAACATTTTGAAAAAAAACTTTTTCAATTATTTTATAGAAACTTTTCTAGTAACCCTCGTATTATCATTTTCGTAGTTCGGTGAATTGCATATGCGCTGGTGGTTCGTCTAACATTTGCGCGTGGTTTGCGAGAATTTCGGCAAATTTAAATGTATAAAAATGAAGCATCATTGCGGGAGGCTCAGACGAAATTTGGCGCGTGGTTCGCCGAATTTCGGGATGTAGTTTGTCTAAAATTTGGCGGGAGGTTCTGCCGCGGTTCGGCATAACCCCAATCATTTCTTTATGTTTATTATTTCTTTCTATTTTTCAACGAATGGTATCGTATGAATAAACAAGTCTATTTTTTGTAGCTTTTGAATAATAAATAATGTTTTCGTTTCATAGTAAAATAATGCAAAACTTTTTTATGCAGCTCATGGAACAGCACAACTGAACGGCCTAGCTAGATCTAGACGTAGCCATTTCTCACGTAAGGATAGTGCTCCCGATGGTATTGGTAATAATGCTACCAAAGGATTTGAATCGGCAGCTGGAACTAACAAAAGTGACGGTTAGTTATATTTACATGTTGCATGTTTTTTTCTTTCATGAATTTTTGTTTATAAATTGGATAATATCATAGACAGGCTCCTTTCAAACAAAATTTGTAAGATATCATTTACCTTTGATATTGTCTAAATTTCATTTAACATTATTTGTGTCAGTCCTTACCACTTTGAATGCAAATTGAATATGCTAACACATTAATTTTTTCTTTATTTTTCATTTCTTTTTTCCTTACACTACATTTATCCTTGGAATCTAGCTCGTATCGTTCACGAATATGAACGTCTTATATACTACTCGAAAAGTCCACATTCATGGGCACTACCACGTGACTGGAATAAAATTCTTGAAAAGCATCCATCGCTCGTACGAAATAAGGTAAAGACATCATCTACATCTACTCTCAATGATTTTCAGACTATATCGGCTGATAATGATAATCATAGCGCAACTGATTTAAGTAGCACGAATAATATCGTTGCAAATGCTACTAAAACTACCGCTACTACAATTTCCACTCTTGCTTCTGCTACTACCATCCACTCTTCTACACCTACTACTACCACCTGTAATAATAATACAATTGATGTTAATAATTCTAATTCACCACCGGAAAAAATAAACAGCATTAGTAATCTTAGTAACGGCACCAATGCGACAACGACAATTGCGTCACAGTGCACAGTACCTTGTTCGACTCCTGCAACAAGTAATCTTTCACATTTAAATGACAACAGTATGAATATTGTGCGTAAGGGTTTTTTCAGTCGTGAAATTAACAGTATTGATGAGTCAACAAGTGATTTAAGTGTGTGCCTGGATACGATCGATGAGAATAGTAAGGATCAAGGCGATGATGATGTTTTTGTTAGTAAGGCACCGGTTAGGGTTAAACCTAGACTTACTAAAGATATGCGATCGTTTTCAACCACCGATTAAGAGAAAATTGAAAACTGGATTTTACTAATCAAAACTAATTGTTTTTATACCACCTACTTCATAGATATTTGTACATACATACATTTCATTTATTGGTTGGTTTCCTTTTATTTGATTTATTCTAAAGAAATCCTTGTACAATTCAATTTTCTTCTTTCGACCATAATTGTTTAATTGTGCTAGTGTTTGTTTTGTGTTATTTATTTATTCATCTTTTGTAGACTTTTAAAATTTTGCTCAGTTGCAAATTAACAGGGTTCTTTCCTAATAGTTTTTCGCTTTATAAATGATGTTAAAATAAACCTTAGAATATAATTTAAAATGATTGCAGGCAACTTTAAACAAAATGTCAGCTGTGAATTTTAATGCAAGAGAAAAAATCCGCGGAGAAGTACGTATTTATTGCCGAAAGTGAATAAGAAGTGTAAATATGTAGAACTTAAATTTTTGGGAATTTTGTGGAGATGAGCAGCTTTTTTACTTTTAAATTTTTGAAGAAGTGTTCTCTTTCTCATCTTCAAATTCAACTAGCTGTGTTTACAAAAATTAGGGAAAATCGTGGTGATGGTATACTTAAATGCCCGTGATTTAAATTTGTACACATGGTGGAAGTCATCATTTGAGGTACAGTTTGCTCAGACTCGCATTCTTGCCGCCAGAGCCACACCCATCCGGACTAGTAGATCCTTGCATTTACTACTAAAAATATTCTGAACCCTCTAAATGCAAAACAAAGTGCTGAGTCAGCCGCCCAGACAAGTCAACTTCTCATTGAATAGCTCGACCAGTTTTACAGACTTAAAGACTACGCTTATGGTGTAGGTCGTATATTCATTATTTGACTATTGATGAGGAGGAACTTCACATACTATTATTAGGATTAAAACTTCGGCAAGTGTTTTTGTCGCGTCGCACTGTACGCTGGACATCACGAACTTTCTATCAATAAAGGACTACGATGCCATCTCGATTTATCGTCATAAATTTGCATAAATTTTTAGCCTTTTGTTTTAATTAATCAGCAAAGTAGCGTCGGACATCCCATACTGCTTCCGCTGTTCCAATAGTGAGTCAAGGACGATATTTGCACTGGTAACGAACGCATTTTATTAATATCAGCGTCAGTTTTGAGCTCACGGCGCTTAAGTTTTTCATCATCAGAACGGTGACCGGCTACATTCCCCAAACGTGTTTCTTCCCAAACTTTCGTTGTCGGCACCCACTTTAGCGTTTAGGTTTCCAATTACAGCATTGTGGCTGTCATCTTTAGATATTTTTTTTTTATCAACGGCGTATGAATGTTCGTAGAAGCCATACTATGCCACATCATTGTTGAGTTCCGTGAGCGCAAAACACTATATTATCGTGATGTTTCTCATTCTGTGGCTGTTCCTCGCGGCTCTGGTTAGATTAGATTTGTGGAGGGCAGTTGTAACAAAGTTGCCCCAGGCACTGCGACCGGTGGTCTATTGTACCATTGCCCATGCTGTAGGTTAGATGAACTCATCTAACTGACTACTTTCGATAAATCGATTTAGCTGGTCCATATTCAGAGAGGCGATATCTTCTTCTAGAGGTAACGCGATGCCGAAGCATTCCAAGCGGCGCATAGGTAGCCTCTCACGGTCACAAAGAATGTGGGAAGCGGTTTTTTCGTCAGCCTCGACAGCTCGCGTCGATAACAATGCGCATGTTCTTTAAATGACCATTTAGACGGCAGTGGCCCGTGAGGAGCCCGCAGATAATCGTAATCCTGTTTCTGCTCAGTTTCATCGGATTAAGGGTACGTTTGGGTGAGTAGTAGGCAACGAAAAGTTTTGACTGCGGAGCCCTGGAAGAGTTTCCCAGTGTAAGGTGGCTTTGGCCTTTTCTCACTCACTTATTACATTTCTACATGTACAGACACAGAGTGGTAACCCACAATAAGGTTCTGGGTCAAAGAAGGGGGTGGCGGATATTCTCCTTGCAAGGTCGTCAGCCTGCTCGTTTCCTTCGACACCCGAATGCTCAGGTATCCAGAAAAGGGTAAGACTGTTAAGAGAACCTACCTGTTGGAGGATTTCCTGACAAACCCACACGAGCTTCGATGAGACAGTACAACTCGTCAGCGCTTTCATTGCCGCTTGGCTGTCAGTAAATATGGCTATTTTCTATTGTTTGTGTAGCCTTTTTCAAGGCATATTCTTGCGCACACTTCAATTGCGTATACTTTGGCCTGAAACACGGTCGCTTGTATTCCCATTGGAATAAACAGACTAGTACTAGACTAGAACGGTCCGTGTAAAATATGATGGTACTGGGGTGGAATGATCTTAACCTGCCTGGCCAATCCTCCCTTTCCCAGATCACTGTGATAAATGAGGGTTCAAAACGTATAAAGTTTTAACCAGATGGTCTGATATTATATGGCCATATTTAGTAGACTACTGCTAGTTATCCATCCTTGTTGAACTGAGTTCAGTCGCCACGCCGCATCACATGCCTTGAGCCTGATGACGACTAATCTTGCCACTGCCTCAATGTGTATATGTAGTATGTGGTGTGCGGTTCTAGTTGCACTTGCCTCGCGATCGTTACCAATTGTTTTACTAGAATGCAATATTACAGAACTACGCATTGGCGAGTGAAACTCATTTTCCCATCATCCTATTTAGCTAGCCCCCGAGATGTGCAACTTATATCGCGGAAATGCGCTCTCCAGCTGAAGAAACCGTCTGTTCTGGGGATCTTCAGATCCGTTCCACAGAAGTGCACGGTACATTTCAATGATTATCATTGTACGTACGTTGAATCAGTCCTTATCGGAGACGTTGTTGCGTAAAAAATGTAGGTAATGCATTTCAATTTGGAAAAATTAGAGTAAACTGAATTTTTGCTTGAGACCTACTTACCGACGCCGACGTCCTAAACAAAACGAGACGTGTCTCCTTAAATCCGACATCGAATTTAGCCAATAAAGGCCATTTCTCTGTAATCGTTCTTCTATTCTAAATGAAAATTTGTGTGGATCACCCCCTCAGAGTCCTCAAAAATTCGACAGGGTTTTCGACCCATGGGATCATCCTGAGCAGATTTTCCTAGAAACACCACTATTTCACCTGGTGTTTAATCTCTGGTGCAAAGTGCTGCATTCAGGCTTCATCTACAATCACCAGTTGCGAAGAAAAAATAATTTCATATTGGCCACACACAAATCCATTACATTTCATTGGTGGCCATAGCGCAGACAGCTTCGTCTTGTTCTAATAGTCGTACCCGATGTTTCGCACATGTACGTAAATTTATATGTTATGCCGTTGACGTTTCCTGTTTGCCTCGATTCCATTCATTAATCGACTAACAACTGCGTCGATTATTTTCTTATTTGGAGCCATTCTGGGAACTCGCTCATGCAGAAACTGATAAAGCAAACCGATTGGTTGAGTGTTCTAAATGATACATGACTTTGTTGGTGAAACTTGGAAGGAGCTTTAGTGGCGAAGGCTTCGATAACCAAACCGAAAATGATAGTCGCGAGTTGTTGGACTGCCATGGTGCCAATTGAAACGACCGAAGGAATCCGTGAAGAAACGTAAAGGAGTTTAAATGCTGCAAAGAGAGTAATGTATCCAAAGCGACTCCAAAAGTTTCGTAATAAAAGCGATCACCACTTGTTTTTGTTCAGTTTTTTACAATTAAGTTGTTTAAAATCCTCTTTTGAGTGTTTTAAAGGCAAGGAAAAGATGAATTTTTTATTTGTTTCCACGATTTAAAAACGGTCAGGTTCATGGGCACTGTTCACTGTGAAAACAGGATTTTTTTTTGGGTTTTTCATGTATATCGCTGTAACGGGGGAGTATGCTGTAAGGTAGTCTATGTTAAATTTGTAGGTTCTGTGGCTGCAAATAAAATGTTAAAAGTCTTCATCGTTCGGTGCCCCCTTATGAAAGCTATGAGAGGCCAACATCTAAATGAACCGTTTTTGGGGAATATCTATATAACGGTAATATTCACTAAGAACTATTGTATGGTGATTTTGTAACTTTTGCAATGCCTAAACAAAAAAAAACAATTTGTTGCTTCAAATATATCAAAATACAATGCCAAAACACCCGATCTATTTTTGCCCCTAATGGGAGCTACGTGCAGTCAAACTTGAAAAACAGCTGACTCTCTTGGGTTAATTATACCAACCATCAAAACCATGTTACGATATTGCCTCGTGTACACAAAGTACTGACTTTCCTATATTTAATGGTTATGTATTAATCTGTTTTTTTTTCATGTTTTCTTTATTTATCGTTCTGTTTTTTATTTTCATTGCTAATATTCATTCATTACTCCCAGGAACTATTATATTACATCGAAAATAACAATTACGAAAATCCTTACGAAGAAGAGGTTACTAAGCTCAACAATGTAATCCACTACTATTAACTACATGTTAAAGTATAATTTTACTTTATTCGTTTGTATTAAACACTAACATTTTTTATTACATTTTGAAGTTGTTTAAGAAAAAAAATATTTTAAATTTTTTTTTCGTGAATATTTCATTTATCAACAAGTTATATTTTGTTCTATTTAAACGAAAACGAGATCTACTAATTGTCAATTTACGTAAATCGTAACCTAAACAGTGAAAGTATACATTAATGTCATTGAAAACGAAAACGATCAGTAGATAACTAAAACACTATGCTAGCGCTCGAAACTAAACGAACTTAAAAACGAATCTTTGAAACGTGTGTTTTTAAACACGGGCTGTGAATAAAGTCAAAACGATTCAAAACGAGAAAGCGATACCAAAAGTCTCTTTTTAAGTTTTTCTAACATTTCTACGTAAATAATTTGATTTTCGTCAGAGACGTACTACGTTACTGTAGTATTACTGAAAGATATGGAAACTTTAGGAATTTTGATTATTGTAATCATCTCTATAGGATGAAGTTCTTTCGTAAATCTTTCAATTTATGTACTGTATGTTTTCACAACAATCATAATATGACTTTAAATGGATTAACAATTTCATTTGTTTTTCAAATTACATACGAAACCTGTGTGTATTTGTTTTCATTATGTGTATTTGCTTCATTTACATATTTGTTTTGATATTTATATTTACTAAAACGAAAATGTTTAATTCTCATTTTAACTACACATTTACATACATTATTTTCATGTATTTTCTTACAATTACAAATATTGAACTCATCATATACAACAGTTTATGTACTTACACTTTGCATATAAACAAATAAAAACGAATACGAATAATATATACAATAAATGGTTAAATATAACCTTAAACAATATTAATTTAACAACAAAAACTACATGGAACCAACAGACTTTATTCATAGATACACAACTTTATGAAATGTATTGGATAACAATTTGTTATAAATGATGAAATATGAATCTTGAAGTTTACCAAAAAGTATATAATATAAAATATTTGTTGAAATTGAACCAAATGATATATATATATATATAATACCTACACTTACTTATGTATACTCGAAATAAATGCTTAAGTCTATTATATTTTGTTAATATGCATGCGCTTTTTATTTGGTTTTGGTTTGGATTTTCTATGATACGGATTATGTACATATAAATATGTTTGGCATGTGGTTAAAATCACTTTATACTTCATATACACACAAAATTTTCAGCAATAAAATGAAGTTAAGGGTTTGGTGTTGTAAGTAACAATTTTAGGCCGATTAGGATATGTGGTAAGAGGGGGATTAAAATATTTCCTACTTAAGAAATAAGGATTCCATTTAAAAAGCGAGAGAAAATTTAAGCCTGCTGTTATTCAGAGGGCGATTATCAACATGACGATTTTGGGGGGAAATGGGACATTTACAAAAAAACTACGCCTAGCACACAATTCGATGCAGTTTCTATTTAAAGACATATGAACATGCCTAAAATCACTTGATTCATACCTAGCATGCGTCGGATAAGCTTCGTTTTCGTTGCGTAATTAAGGTCGGTCGATTCGCAGTCGGTCTCGGCCTCAGGCCTAAAAGAACGTTCAGTTCAGTATGTAAATTTATCACAATAAACCCGTGCGGAAATGTATCTACAACGAAGGGCGAGTGCCTCCTACTCAACACGGGCTTGTCAGCAAAGATATCACAACAAATCCGTGTGGAGTTGTAGGCAATTATGCCTCGTATTGAACACGGGTTCGTAAATACGCTTTCCGGTCTCAAATGTCAACTCGAATATTCGATTTCCAATTGTTTCCAATTCAAGTATTTTCGACAGTATGAACTAATGAAGAAATTACGTATTACTGACAGTGGGCACGTTCTTTTTCTAATTCGACGAATTGCTCAGATTTCAACTAGCTAACCGAAAAGGTGAAAAATGCATTGAGATCCGACGAAATGTGAGACCGAGATCTCAGTACAGCCTACACATTTATATGGAATCGAACGATATTTATCTTCGCTTTCACAATAATGCAATTGCGTTAAGTCACTCCTGACTTTTTCGCACAAAAACTCTGGGATCCAGATAGCAGCAAGAGAGAACTAAAAGGCTGAGCGATTGCTACAAAGTCCTGGTCTTGTGGTCTTTTTTCAATGGTAGAGGAAGTTATCAGTCACTATTCTCTTTCTTACAGGTCGATTCACAATTTTCAATCACCAGTCTCAGTTATTTTTCTTACAAATTGTCAGTTAATTGATTGATTGAAAATCGAATGGTTCCTATCGCGGCCGGGTCTCTGTCCCGGAACCACCCATGCATTTCTGCATGGCCAAGAGCCGCAAACCCCCCTCGACACAATTGGGGAAACACAAAAAAGTTGCACACTCACAACCACCGTGTTTATACCACCGGAGCAACCCGAACCTGCCCAGTTGCTCCAAATCCTACTTGTACGCGCCGGCATCGAAATTAATCCTGGTCCTTGGATATGATGCGTCTGTGGTGAGAGGATCTACTACAATGTTCAAACCTCAGTGCGATGCTCGTGCTGCAGAGAATGGTGCCACTTTAAGAATTTTTCTGGGCTAACCAATTCTGACCTACGATCAACAACTACAATCAACACCTTTCTAGCACCAAACTGCAGGATCTGTGGACAGCAGTCATCATCGACTTTCCAACATCACAGTAATCAGGGCCAACAACCATCACCTGTCACCCCCACAGTTTCCGTCCAACACACTGCACCACGACATACTCTAACACCAGCACCACCACAGCCAGTTGTGAACTACTCCACCACTAAGATTGTCCAGATTAACTGCAATGGTCTTCAACACAAAATCATCGAGCTCACTGACTTCATGGACAGACATCACATCAAAGTTGCTGCGGTTCAGGAAACTAAGCTAAAAGCTGACTCACCGCTTAACTAATACGCAGGCTTCAATATCATCCGAAAATATCGACCCACCGGCGCAGGTGGAGGCTTAGCTTTCCTGATCCATAATTCGTTGCTATACTCAGAAATTGACATCACTGCCGCCGATAACACCACCGAACTCCAAGCGATTTCCATCAAGTCGGGAAATGTTGATATAGATATTCTAAATGTCTATATATATCACCAGCCTCAAGTTGTCCCACTGGTTTTCAGGCCAACATTTCTCCACTACTCACCGGACAATACCGCTTAATACTTTGTGATTTCAATACACATCACGATCTATGGCACTCGAATCACGACAACGACACCAGAGGCAACCTCATCGCTAGCCCAATAGACGACTCATATTTCCCCACCAACACGCGTTACAGGATCATGCAGGAGCTCACCTGACATACATATTGCCAGTCCCGAGCTCATGCCAAAAATTCCAAAGCGTTCGGCCCAGACGGCATTGCTATGATCATGCTGAAACATCTCGATTCACCGGCCATTGATTATATCACTGCTACGATGAATTTATCGCTAAAATCATTCATCATTCCTGAGTTATAGAAGAAAGGCCATATAAAACCCAAACCAGGTAAAGACCACATTCTAGCAGAATCATACCGTCGAATAACGCTCCTGTCTCCTGTGGCCAAAATACTGGAAGCACTAGTATTGCCGACACTTTTAGAGCACATACAGCTTGCCAATCATCAACATGATTTTCGTAAAATGCATAGCACCACCACCGCTCTCGATACGATCACGTCCAATATATTTAATGGACTCAACCAGCCGAAACCATGCAAGCGTACCGTCCTTGTTGCTCTCGATCTGTCAAAAGCGTTAGACACTGTGAATCACACTCTATTGCTTACAGATCACCGCAATACTACACCACTGTACATCCATAAATTGATCGCTAATTACCTTGCCGGTCGTCAATCCTGTACATAGTTTAGAAACGGGAAGTCTAAACTCCGGAAAATCAAACAAGGCGTTCCCCAGGGTGGAGTCTTATCCCCCACTCTCTTCAACCTCTACATATCAGGATTACCCACACTACCAACGGGATTACAAATCATCTCATACGCAGACGACTGCACCATCATGGCAACTGGTAACAGCATTTCCGAAATGTGCGATCTGATTAACGAATATCTGCAGGTTCTCAACGCTTTCTTCGTAAATAAAAACCTGAAGCTATCTGCGGCCAAGTCCTCCGTCACATTATTCACAAGCTTCAATCGAGAGTATAACACACAACTGCCCATCTACGTTGACAGCCACATCATCCCAACAACCAGGACTCCCAAAATCCTTGGTGTCACGCTCGACAACTCCGGCAAATTCAACACCCACGCCGAAAATATATGTTCCAAACTTAGGAGCAGGAACAAAATATTAAAAGCACTTGCCGGAAGTACATGGGGCACAGACAAAGAAACCCTCTTGGCTACGTATAAAGCGATCGGTCGCCCCTTAGTCAATTACGCAGCACCAACGTGGACCAATGGTCTCTGCAACACTAACTGGAGCCACATTAAAACCTGCCAAAACACAGCACTACGCACCATCACCGGCTGTGTTAAGATGTCTTCACAAGATCCTCTACACCAGGAGACAAAAATAATGACTTTGAGGAGCCATAATGACTTCTCACTAAGCAATATTTAGTCGGATGTTATCGAACAAACCATCCGAACAACCTACTCATGGACTAAACACCACCGCCCGCCGCGTCGAATCAGACGTTCGATCAGGGACAAAGAGCGTGAAGTCCAGCGTTCCTTTCGACTACAAGGCGGCCATTGCAGACTTACACTCATCCGAAGTTTATAAAGCCACTCAAAGTCTCGCGAACAACCGTGTACTTGGTACTAAACCTCCTGCCATATCTCCAGATGAAGAGTCACTACCAAGAGCCACTCAACTTCGATCCGGCTGGTGCCCACGACTAAACTCTTACTTATCACGAATTAATAATGAAGTCGCCAACACCTGCCCAGCCTGCGGAACCAGTCCACATGACGTGGACCATATTTTCGATTGCTCAGCTGCTCCTACGTATCTCACACCACTTGCGTTATGTGCTCAACCCATCGAAGCAGCTTTCTTTTTAAATCTAGACCTCGAGGATGGAATGCCCACCATCTTCGAATGACAATGTGCAGCTTACATTGAATGTTTCCCCATTTGTGCCGCTACTACAAAAACAACATTGACAATCTAATAACTTGTATGGAGAATGACTGTAACTGAAAAGTGTAGATCGACCTTTAAGCGATGCAGCCGCTATGCATTCATGTGGATCCGTCTTAATATTCACCGTCTTTCTCGCCCGAGATTTCGAGGGACAATAACATATTGGTGTAGTGAAAACTTCTTTTTAGAATTTTTGTACGTAGAACATGGGATATGAAACTTCCCATCGTGCTTTATATATAAAGCAATAGTTAGTAGACCTGCCCAAGGCGAAGGTGCTGTGGTCTAATGAATGAGAGCATTTCTAACGGAGGGCATATTTGATATAGTCCAAGTATAGAGACTGATCTGATTCATTACTAACGGAACTTTTCGCCTCTTCCCCAGCAGTGCTCTCAAATTCACAATATCCTCAAGTCTGAAGCAAAGGTTCGACTTTTTGTGTACAATGTTAATTTGAAGCTAACTATAAAGCGCCAATTTAAAAAACTTCCAGTTGTGTCGATGTTTTCCTCGCCTGTAAAACAACTTTAAAGGCCTGAATGGACCTCGGGCGGAATGAAAATGAAATTTTTGTCCGCTGCGATTTTCTCAATGAAAATGCATGCTTACTGTCGTGGAACATGTCGGTAATGATGGGGAATTCCATAAGCTACAATCCGAATATGGTTCCAAAATTTTTCTCGGCCATTTTATGTATTATTTCTCGATTCCCCCGTCATTAGATATTTTCCACGATGAAATGACCGGGGAATCGAAAAATAATACATAAAATGGCCGAGAAAAATTTTGGAACCATATTCGGATTGTAGCTTATGGAATTCCCCATCATTTCCGACATGTTCCATGACAGTAAGCATGCATTTTCATTGAAAAAATCGCAGCGGACAAAAATTTCATTTTCATTCCGCCCGAGGTCTATACTGCGCTTAAAAGAAGAAAAGTGAAGTTTCCTAAAGGTACATTTTCCTCGACACGACTGCACGACAGCGACTCGCTCATTCCATATAAAAACTCGTTTTTAAAATGAGAGAAAAATGAATTTTTATATGGAATGAGCGAGTCGCTGTCGTGCGGCCGCGTCGAGGACAACGTACCTTAAAACGGGATTTTTATTTTTTGTTGTAAATGCTCATTTCGGGCACCTTACTCTCGCGAAAATGCCCTCCGACGGCCTTGCAAAAGAGTATACATGCAAATGGGCGTACGATGGTGCAGTGGGTATAGAAGACACAGTGCCTCTAAATTACCGGAGCGTTGGTTCGAATCCCACTGTCACCACGGATGTTTGTGTTGTCTTTATACAAATGCTTTTACGGCAGTCTGTTCTTCGATGAAAATCGTCCAGGGAACTACACGTTGTTACAACAACTAATAGCTACACAACCTTCTTCACATCAAGAGGAAAAATATCTCTACTATCTGCAGATGTGCTCTCATGAAGCCGCCGCTTCCAGGCTGCAATATGGATTAAAGATACGACGCGGCCGCACGACAGCGACTCTCTCATTCCATATAAAAACTCGTTTCTCTCTCATTTCAAAAACGAGTTTTTATGTGGTATGAGCGAGTCGTGTCGAGGAAAATGTACCTTAAGGTTTGTGTTCGTAGAGACGACTCATGGGATCATCGCTCAGCGATCGAAGTAAAACCACCGGTTTTGAGCACTATATGGGTATATTTTCTATACAGACATGTTCCTTTAGTCCATAGACGATACCAGGAAAGTAGAACCATTCAAAAAATATTTAAATACGGCTGGAAATTGGATGCAAAATTACGATCGCTGAGCGATCATCACATGAATTGTCTCTACGAACACGTACCTTTAGAAAGAAAATGCCACTCTAATCTCGCTCATCTACACCCGGCAGGTCATGAAATGGTTTTCTGATAGTTCAAAAATGAACAATGGTAGCTGGTTTTTCAGCACGCTATAGAAACATGCCCTCAACTCTTGTCACTTTCTAACTACACTTGGCGCTGATGGAACGGAACAAATTGTTTAACAAAAACTGAGTTGGATTCCAGACCATAAGTGCATCAAAGAACACACGAATGAGCTGGCGCGTATAGCTGCAGGATCCCACTCTTGTGGACCGGAAGATACCCCTCTGCGACAAAACGACTCGCAGCTTCCGAGAGAATTGTGACAATTTTATTTCGATGAAAATCAGAAAAATCTTACATTTTCCGAAACGGGCTTCGAAATCACACAACAACGTTGATTTCCATTGTATTTCATTTCAGATATAATTCGCATAAATTCTATCGGTTTAGTTTTCGGTTCGCATAAATTATATCGGCTCGCACCTCGTTAGATTCTACTGACCAACTAAGGCGTGATAAAGGCATATTTCTTAAAATTGCCTCGCTGAAGTATTCGCATACTGTACAACGATTTTTAGGGGGCCATCTGTCTTGGGATTGACTAATTGTGCATCAACTCTATTCGTTGCTGGCATTACGCTCTTGGTATGAGTCGCCATAGACTCTCCAATCGATTTAACAATCAAGTTCTTTTTTTTAGGTTCCACTACCGAATTCGCTAGAGAAAATGAGCTTTCTCCACAGAAAATGAACTTAATTGTACAGCCTATGGCGACTCGCAGAGTTTGCGGCGGAAATACTGATAAAATGTGTGTTTAACCCTGCTATAAGAAATAGGGTGAACCAAAATTCTTCTCAATTCAAATATAATGACCATTGCCATCCACTTCCAATGTATACTACTTCCGGTTATATGATCTTCAGTTTATTCCTCCATTTGTTAAGTGTCACACTTACCACATGCTCCTTTACCGCTACCGTGTCACGTGTCAAAGAGCTATGTATCCCGCTATAGGGATTCAACGAGACATGCACTTTTCCTGGTTTTGCAGCAGCGAAAAATAAGCGCTTTTCCAGATTGCAGTGCGGTTCTGATACGCACCGGTCGCATATGTTCCCACAACATGTTGTCCATTCTGATCCTATAACTGCGGTTTTGCGGATTAGCAATAACTTTCGGTGTTTTCCGTATGTCTGCCTATGAATATGTAAACGAAAAGTTCCAGAGATCATTTCTTATTCGTAAAATCGTAGTTAGAGGATCACAATGGACAACATGTTGTCGGTACATATGCGACCGGTGCGTTTCGGAACCGTACCCATTGTGGAGATAAACTGGGATTGGTTCCGAGTTTTTAGCTTTCCCAGTGACTGCTTTGATCGGATCCGCGAAATACGCAGGTGTAGTGTCAAAAATACGACTTAAATCCTCCTGATTTTTTTTCTTGAGCATACCACTCTTGCCGTGCTATGTGGCCGTGATTCGTTCGTGATCACTCTGTGATATAGAGATTCATAAAGAAACGAGTTTTCAATACTCGGCATGGTTCGTCGCATGTTTATTATTCAAAAAAAGAAAAGAAACTTTCTTATCATAAAATAATAAAAAAGCGACTAGGAAGTGGTATGGCTGACAGCCGTATCACACTCTGAATTCAGTTGTCGCCACGGTTGTCGTTAACGCACCATGCTCCACTTGAAGTTAAAACTGCGCTCCTTATTTTAGATGAAATGTATTTACCCAACGACGTGAGCCAATATCTTTTTCTATGGATTTAGACCTCTGAATCACATTAAGAGTTTGTGCAAGGACTGGACATTGTGAATTAAAGGACCATGAACCATTACATGTGCATGCATATCAACGTTTTAACAGCAAAACTTATACAACGGTAATTGCCAGAGGCGTGCAGTATAGTAGACAGTGTCTTTCTAGGGAAGGATTGCAATCAAACCGACAAAATGCGAGTGCCAAAATAGTAGGTACACGATTAGTATTTTTATTTCTCGCATTTATAGCATTTTATTTCTTGGGGCATGGTGAAACGGTATGATGGAATGAAGTAAAAGACAAAATGCATAAAGCTTGGCGAGCGAAAAGAATAGGAAATAAACTCGCAGCAATTGGACAGTTTCTGAATGAACGTTATCAAGCTACATATCCATACCAAAATTAAATTCAAATGGATCTTAATTTATCGTGGAGTTGGTGTAACGATAAAAGAAATTAAATAAATTGCTTGTATATATTTTATAAATAAAAAATAATATATATTTTTGGAGGCATAGGTACGGGTTGGAATCTTTAAAAAAAAACATGTTTTCCGCACACTCTTATTAATGCACGTTTTTCAGTAAAAAAAATATGTAAAAAAAACATCAACCAAGCACATGCCTATGTTTCATTATAGAACGCCGATGGAACAAAACCAGCCGAAATCGCATCTACTCAAGCAATCAAGTGCTCGTAAAATTAAAACAATAATTAGACTGCGAGCAACATCAATACTTTTCACATTCGACAAAATAGACGAGAGGAACTATACCACGAAAAATCTGGGATTTCTTTTTACTATATGAATTTTCTTTCAAAAGTGCACTTATTAAAAAGACATCTTTTATAATTTCTCTACTGATCGAAGTGTACTTTTCACTTCGTGGAACCAGCGAAAAAAAAAAACCTAATAGACTGTTTTCCAACAAAAACGACGAACGAATAATAAGGAAAAAAAATCAACGACGTGTGCTGAACACGAGAAAAAAATCACAACAACAACAACAAAATCTCCATAACAATATTTATCACATCTACTAAACTGCATTAATTAAAGCATATAACGAAAAGTAAATGCAAACAAGAAAGCAAAACGCGTATTTAATTTATTTCAATAATATTATTATCGTTGCATTCTCAGGCTTTGCTATTTTAATAATAATTTTCCGATAGCAAAAGCTATACTCTGTACTCGTAAGCTGTTGCTAAAGAGTATTCTACTGATTGTGAGATGCTGTTAATGTGTGTAACTAACGTTCTATTGTTGTGTTTGAAACGAAATGATAACACTTAAAAAAAATAATGGCACGACAAATTTAACGAAAGAAAGTGTGAAACGTATTACTATAACACGTTGTTCGTTGCAAGGTATGTGCTGTTTTAATTCTAAATACTACTACTATCTATTTTACTATTCTTCTTCTCTTGATTAGCGGATATTTATTTTTATGTTTTTACTGAAATTTATGACATTTAAACGTTAATATAGATTAAGATATTTAAAATTAGATAAATTTGCTACAATCATTCACTATAATGCGGTATAGTAAATTTTATATATATTTACACAAGGCAGGATAAACAATGCGTTGATTGTAAACGTTTCAATGTTAAATATTATAGTCGCGTTAAAATTACTATATTCTATTTACACCACACAGGTGTATGCAAAATAATTGAGATTCAACTGATACTTCTGCATTTTAGGATGTCTTTTCTCTCGTTGTCTATTTTTGAAAAGATTTTATGGTGTTAAATTCAGTCAGGTTAGTTTAAAGCTTTTTACTATAGGTACCTACATATGTATATACTTACGTTAAATTAAGGTGACCAGACTCCCGAAGACCCAATGGTGGATATATTGCGGAATTCTGTTTTCAGGCAATCCTTTAATCATACTGCCCCCTTCCCGCTTTCACGCCGATTTGGAGAAAGCCTAATATGCCAAAAAGCGATCACATATTCTTCTTCCTTCATATGTGATATCTTCGTAAACAGAATTGAGAAAGAATAATAGCCGATATTCTGGGAAATATGTGGTAAACCTTGGGAAAGCAAGGTTCTGTTGATACTGTAAGACACTAAAACTTTACTTTGACATATAATTATTAAATTTTTTTTTAATGAACATGGCGTACTGGACATTTGTATGCATAAAATACGATACTCACCTGATCTATACCGCCTGATACCATCTGTAATGAGAAAAAGACAACCAATGAGCCTACAGTTACATGCACTGAAGATACCAAGTTATTTGAAACGTAAACGAATTATAATTCAAATATCTATGTTGGCCCGGCCAACAAACAGGAAGAAGAGGAGAGCGAAGGAGAACCACTTGTCGGCGTCGTCGTCTCAGCATCGGTCATCGGCTTCTCGTTATATCGGTTGATTCTGGCTCAGGTACTCAAACGGCAATGCGAGGTAGACCCAGGATGGATGTATCGGTTGATTCGGCTGCTTCTCCTTGGTTCAATCCCACTTCACTACCATCCTCATTCTTCTATATCCAGAAGTAAAGCCTTTCTACCTAAGGCACACAACTTCTGGCGAAAACATTCTCATTAGGTATTCTATGGTAGAATGCGGAGGGGGAAACCACAACCTCCTAGCTAATACAGAGGGGGATCTACTCCGGAACGGAGCACCGCGCCTCTACTCACATTTCAGAGAGGGGAACACCACCACCTCTCAAACAAGCAACACGAAGAGGGGAGACACCACAACCTCTTCAAACATTAACTCAACGAGGAGAGGGGAGACACCACAACCTCTCCAACACGTAAACTCTGTGCAAAGAGGGGAACACCACACCCTCTCGAGTTTATCACAAGTAGAAAGGGGAGACACCACAACCTTTCTACGAACGTCAACTCAACATGAAGAGGGGAAACACCACAACCTCTCCAAACGTAAACTCTGTACAAAGAGGGGGAACACCACACCCTCTCGAGTTTATCACAAGTAGAAAGGGGAGACACCACAACCTTTCTACAAACACAACGCTGAGAGCGGGACGACCACAACCTCTCAACGACTCAATCGGAGGGGACCAGAGCGTTGGAAGGATGGCCTATCCTGGTTGCGATGTTTCTGAAGGAGAGTACGCATTCCTCCATGGTTATATTAGTGACGCCATGCCTGTCCCCTGGGCTCTTAGCGTCATTTTATTGGATTTTATGGACATATTGTGGGAAAAAACTAACCCAAACCCTCCTTCAGTATAGAAAATGGTCCTATAGAGGAATCAGCCACGGCTGTAACTTCTCAATCTTGGAAACTATAGACGCTTTCAATGTTTACCTCATCAGGGCAGTACTGTGCTCTATACAAGTCTGCCAAATTTCGAAATTTCACGCTCAAAAATTTCCGAGTTCTGGATAATTTTCGATTAAAACACGCAAAAGGGTCATTTGGGCAGCTGTAGCTTCCGAACGCGGATAGGTAGGACCTTGAATTTTGCAGATAATATGAGCGCTAAGTAGCTCTACAAACCACAAATGCCGATTTAGAAAAATCGACAAAGGTGTTCACCAATTTTTGAAAATGGACGCTTGCTAAGTATTAACGTGCGGTTATCTCGCTATATATCGATCCTAAGAATAAAACTACACCTTAAGCCTAGTACTGACATCGAGAGTGAAATTTTAGTCCGCTGCGAAAACAGTTCCATAATTTTTCTCGGCCATTTTATGTATTTTTTCCGATTCCCCGGTTATTTCATCGTGAAATGTCAAACGACCGGGGAATCGAAAAATAATACATAAAATGGCCGAGGAGAATTATGGAACCGGTCTCGGATTGTAGCTTATGGAATTCCCCACCGTTTGTGACATATTCCACCACAGTAACTATGCATTTTTATTGATAAAATCGCAGCGGGAGGAATTTCACTCTCGATCTTAATTCAGCCTTTAAAATCGCATCTTTCGACTGTTGTAACTTCTGAACCTTGACAGCTAAAAAAGACAAAAGCGTGATTTGGGCAGTCGGATGCGGTACATACGACGGGTAGGACCTTAAAGTATGGAGGAAGTGTGATCAAGAGTGTACAATAGTGTGTTAAATTGCAGAGCGAACGACCAAAGAGTTCCCAAGTTAGCGAAAATGATAGTTTGCCTAGTGCGATTATCTTGCTAAAAACAGACAAGACTGATCACAGGCCCCACCGAGGAGCTTATGTAGGGATTTAGGTTTCATTATGTGACATTGGGATCGCTGTACATTTACTAATGTTGTACGACAGGTCAAAATGCTGTACGTCTGGTCAGCATAGGCTAAATTCAATAAACACATTAAAGATTACGTGTTGTACAGCGAGAGACTTTATCCTATGAACATTTTAAAACTGTGGCGTCATTCAACATCTTATTTATTTATACCGCTCCATGGCGTCGCGTCGCTCGGCCTGTGGTGTAGCACGTCGCTCGTCCTGTCTCAGCCATCATTCAAGATCGAAGTCGGCTAAAGCTAAAGCAATATTTTGCGAACCTTTTGAACAAAATTTCGAAATGTTAATGGAAATCCATGCAAGTTTTAAATTCAATCTGTTCATTAATAAGCAGCAAACTGCGATGCTGATGACGTCACAGATTGTGTTATGCTCGCATATAGAGTCGAAAAATTGCATACATGTTTCCACGTTTCCGTCTTATTTATTATTTCATGGGTGAAAAAGGAGACAATAAATGTATTAAATCCCCTCAAGCGAATATGAACCAGGTTCGGCCAATTATTTCGAAAGGAGACGAAAGTTTGAAAACAAAAGCACAATATCACAGCTGAGAGGAAAGAAATTAACTTGCTTTTTTTGTCTCGTTCTAGACGGAAAAAATAATTTAAAAGGTTTAATTTGATGCGGTTATTTTCCCACTATCTACGGAAAAATGAGAGACAATTTGATAGTTTCCGTATAGTCCATAGTCCGAGCAGGGGGTATAATGTTGTGGGGAACCTCAATTCCATTATTTGTAGAGACTCTTTCGTAATGGTGTTGTGGTACAGAGCTTCGATCGCCGCGTAAAAAGTAAGCATTTTCTGTTTTGAGACCACATCTTCCTGGCGGAATTGTGATAGGCCGTGCAACTGTATCTACCAACTCCAATCTAATCCTGTGTGAATGCCGTAAATGCATGCTGCTACAGGTTCGTTATAGAATTCTCATTAATCCAAAATCAACAGCCTGTTTCGGGTCTATATAAAGGTTAGTATCTGTTTACTCAGCTCCCTACTTTTGAAGAATTACACCTAAATTGTGGGTTTCCTTACGAAACTGTTGCTGCTGTTAAACGTGCAAGAATGTTAAGTGACGGAGAGGTCCCATATTGGTTCCTGAATATTCTGCGAAACACGACGAGATCAAGCTGACTTTCCTAAGGAAATGTTTCTTGGTGACCTATAGAATATAGCCTTTTGAATATCGACAATCTTATGAGACGGTCACAGTCGGTCAGACGGTCAGTACTCGCAGAAGCTTGTCCTGTTTCAAATATTTTTGTGTCCAGTATACAGTCGGCCCTGATTCTATCGGTTTGAGTTTTTATTTTGAGACTTCGATGGGGATGGGTCTATTAAGCAATATCTATCTTAGCAATCTAAGTTGAGTTGATATCTCTCTTGTTTTCCCCTAACTCCCCATGAAGAGCATGGTGTGCTGACGACTACCGTGTGCTGTGTGTAGTCGTCAACGTTTTGACGAAACTGAATTCGGAACGTGATACTGTTGTCAGCCATATCACTTTCTTTTCGTATTAAAATGTTTATAGCTCGACGATAAGGAAATTTGTATCTTCTATGAATAATAAACGTGCAATGGGCCATACTTAGTATCGAAAACTCGTTTCTCTATGAATCTGGTCCATAGAGCAAAAAACAAGAGGAAGAACCTATTTTTAGGGGTGAAGTTTTGATGGGCGTTTGGTTGAAATTGGTTAAAAAATTAAATAGTATTGCTGAGAAGAACTTAATTTAGAGGTGGGACAGTTTTGCCAGTTCCACCATAAAGTAAGTAATTGGAATAGAGATGGAACTCATTAATAATATAATAATAATAATAAAAATAACATTAAAATCTACTGAAAAAACATTTTACCTTTGAGTGTGTGCTGTAAGTAACGTGTACATACAGGCAGATATCTTCCTGTACGTACACGTTACTTACAGCACACACTCAAAGGTAAAATGTTTTTCAGTAGATTTCAATGTTATATGGAGTTTAATCTCTATTCCAATTACTTACTTTATGGTTCCACTTCGTGGTCCAGTGTCATTCGTTCTACATAATATTTTGTGGCTTCGATAGAAACACATTTATATAAGGTTTGGTTAGGGTTGATGGATAAATAAAAAAGTTTTCTTAGAAGGGCTTTCCATTACGTCCTTCGATTTCTCAAACAAACAAGCAATTTACAATAGAAATCATAGGCATGTATGCAAAGTCTACTGTAAATGGCATTGTAACAGTCGGGCAACTGTAATCTCAACATTATTTGCGCACATTAGTTGATTCACATCTCAACGCCGCTTAGATTTTGAAATTTGGATCGCTGCGTAGGTACTTCATTCAGGTTTTTTTTTCACATTGTAGTTAAATTTATTATTTTGATGATTGTAGCATTAATCTTAAAATTTTATCGTATTTTTTAATTTTTAGCGAATTCCTAATTTAAATTTATACAATATCTGATCATTTCGAACATGATACTAAATACAAACTTTCATTTATTCTAATCCAGGACCTAAATGACGAGACCAACCGCTTCGATGCCGACAAGTACATGGCACTCGTGAAATCTGGTAAACGAATACTAGCTGTCAGCGATGCGACCGTTGAATCGGAATCACCGGATCTCGAATATCAATAGAGAAGAAAAAACATAAACACACACACACACAAAGTAGTCACTCACCCATCCTATTCTTCTGGAAACAACTAATGTTTTTAGTAGATACAAAATACGTTGTGGTAGATAATAGTGAAAAACAAAAAAAAAACATAGTTTAGGTACATGTATCGACAAATGAGGATGCATATAAACCCCTTTTTTACACAAAAAAAAAGAATAAACAAAACGAAAGTTGACATTTACTTTGATTTGCAAATGCAAAATATTGCTAAATAAATCATTAGATTTAATCTAATGGATATACATACATATATATTTTTCTATATCCCACTAAAAAAACATTAATAATAATAATGATACACACACAGTATAATTATTATATGAACTCTATAAAATGGAGTTCTTTTTATAACACGTCCAGTGCCAAGCGATGCGATTCAATTTAAAAAAAAACGCACGAAATAACATCAAATGTTGATTACTTTTTTTAGTAGATTTTTAGGTTTTTGAAAAAAAAAAAACAAATTAATTCCGTATGTAAAATATTATATTCGGTACATAATTATTTATATACACTCTTGTAATGAACAGAAATTTATAAGCGTATCTAATGCCAATTAACAGTTCAGGTAACTCACACTATACTATTATGTAATATTTATTAAAGGAATAAGAATAAAAATGAAAGTTAATTTCATTTCATTTTTAATAAAATATAACTCACTCACTATACAGTAAGATTTTGGAGCAAAACAAAACTATTTTTCCTTTATTTATTACAAAAAAAAAAAACTTTTAAAAACACATATACATAGTACATGTTTCTAGGTCTGAGTAAACGTATAAAATCTACCGGATTTTTCTTTATTACTCGTATATGTGTTAAAATTATAATGACTACGTAATATTTCTAACTGATCTATTAAAACGGAATTATGTTAGCAATTATTATCTTATGTTATTCGTGATAACGACAACCCCTATTTAGCATGATAAACAATTAAAAATTTAGCTTTTTATGAAGTATGGAAAGGGATCATATAGACATAGTTTGTGTCCGTAATTCATTGGTTTGGAAAGAAATAACACTTAAAACTTATTATCATTAAGATTAACTAAGCATAAAAATCTTTTTCGTTAAAATTATAATTCAACCAAGGGATAAAACTTTTTTAGTTGATTTCTTTCGTCAATTATACTTCTTTTAAAACATCAGTATCAAATCATGCTACAATAGATATATATTTCTAGTCTCGGAAAAAATAACAATTTAAAACATCCATGCATATTTTATTTAATTCATTTAACTGTTTCCATAATATCTTTTAATTTATGTATTCATTCTTTTACATATAAAACCAGAGGCGAAAACGGCTTTAACATTCATATTTACCCACTCGTATAATTCAATTTCAAATATTATTTCCTGCCATCTTTATTGTTCAATTCTATTATCTAATCAAGATAAGAATTGGAAATAGAACCATTTTTGTGAAGACATTCTATACTACTGTATTTTTTGTTATTTAAAAACATAAAACAAAAAAAAAACTTAAAAATCGAAAGTATGATAAAAAAATAAATAAAAAACAAATAACTACATACATAAATAATATAAAAAAATATAAATATTCGGAATGAATATTATTATAAAGGTAATAATACGAATTTCAATAATAAATTGTTAAATAATAAATCGTCTCAGTAATATCATTTTAGAAGAAAACGTTCACATTTTTTATATACTTATCTTTGTTTTGTACTTCTTTTTGAGGCAAAATTAAATTTCTCGTTGGTGAACGTTCAGCAAGAGATTTATCAAGTATGTACTCACAATGTTTCATGCGAGCATGTAACTCATTTAAACAAAAAAGAAACTTTTAATAAACAACAGAAAAAGGAATGAAAATGTGTTATTTTTTTATAAAAAAAATGTGAAATTAGAAACGTTTATTATTGTATTACATACTTGTATTTATATGTAAACATTTAACAAAATGAAAAAAAAAATTATTATGTATAACAAAACAAAACAAAAAAATATGTAAGCGAAAAGGACGAAAATAACTAATTTACATCTGGTTTCTGATATTTCATTTTTTATGTTTTCTTGTTGTTTCAATTTAGCGGAGAGTAACAGTTATTCGGATTATTTTCATTTGCGAATTTTCTTTTGGTTTTTGAAAGTATTATTTGTTTTGTGTTTGTAGATTTATAGACATCAACACTTAACGCGATAACTATGGCAACTTAAAACGGAAATTATATTATTTAGCCGAACACTAAAAAAAAACAACTTTGTAATAGACTTACGGAATGATTGTAAATGAATATTTTTTTTATGTATTCGACTATTATTTATGAGAAAAAAAAATAAAAATAAAAAAGTACACGGCGTAAATAAAGTGTAGTTAATTTTGATTGAACTTAGTTGCAACGTTGGGAAGAAATAGGGTTGTAGTTGTATTCTTCTTGCTGGCTTATTATGAGATGCGTTCTCATAGATGATAGATATTTAGACAGTAAGTGTCGCTTGTGTCGATAAGAAGACAAAGAAAGTTCACCCTATGAGAATGGAACACGTAATGTTCCGTTTTCAAAGATCTACTCAATGGACAAATTTTCAATTTCCTATCTTTGCTAGTATTTTAATAAAACAACCTACAACCGTTTTATACTGAACTAAAAATTAAATTGTTGTTGTAACGGTGCAGAAAGGTGTGAGCCGCTGTGCATGTCTGTCGATGCGTTCTAAGTTTCGTCGTCGTTCTCGCCTATTGTTTCAACTGACAAGGACGTAGCAGCTGCAATAGGGTTCTCCCATAACGCCGTCGGAGTGAGGTTAGTGAGTGGAGCGGGCATTAAAACAGGTAGTCCACACCGTGAGGCGCACCACCGCAGTTTCTCCGGGTCTATTCGAGATAGGTAAGAATTGAGGCGCCAACACCAGCTTCACATAAGCTGGGCGATTAGGTCGTCGATATGACGATTTGACTTCATCATGATATTTAAATAGACCCCAAGGATCTTAGGATTAGTAACAGTAGGAACAACGTAGTCATTATGCTTACCAGAAAATTCCTGCGTCCAGTACATTTAGACGACGAAATGACTAGGTTGCGGATATTGAAAAACTCCACCAAATGTAGTCAATCAGTCGGGTACATATAGTACGACCTTTTAAATAATTTCCTATGTGAATGCGTTTTTTTTTTTGCTGGATAGAGATGGGGAATCTTGCATAGATACTGCGTGCCGTGTAATAGAGACCGGCATCATGCCGTTATGTCGGATTCTTACCGACTAAAACACTTCTTCCGTCACCGCTATCTCCAAATCTAGGACAATAAAAAAATACATGTTTCGCATCCTCCGCAATTCCCTTGCGTCTCGGACATTCTGGCGAGTCGTCCAGCTTAAACTGGTGCAGATATTCACGGTACCCTCTGTGGCCCGTTAGGAACTGGGTCATATAAAAATTCACATGTCCCTGTTTCCGGCCAACCCACATGGCTATATCTGGGATAAGGGTATGTGTTCATCGGCCTGTAGAGGCGTAATCCCAATCTTCTCATGGATTGAAGCCACGCGAGTGTGATTTATAATTGTGTACACGAAAATCGGTCGAACCCAGTATGGAACGTCTAGTAAAGACGAGGAATATACCAATACTTTATGTGCTCTCCAAAACTTAGTTTCGAGTAAATCATAACCTCCAAATACCTAACGGCCTTCGTTGAGCTTATGACATATTTTTCGACTCTGATTTTGAGGTAATACTTTTTTCTGCGCTTGATAATTAGGACAGCTTCAATTTTCTGATCGGCGAGCTCTAATCCAACGGTTTCCAGCCACAGTTTGATGACCAAGAACAGATCCCTGCATTACCAAGTAGGTATTCCTTGTGTTCCTCACTAGTGTCATCACTTAAGACGCGATGTGAGAGGTAGCTCCTTATTATTTTGGCTAGAGATTCGGGCACATTCATCTTTTGCAGAGCGACGTGAATACACGCCCAGTTGGCGGAATTAAATGCGTTTCGAACGTCCAGAGTCACAACAGCACAACTGGTACTTTTGCATTGTGATTCCGTCGCTATAGTATGTACATATACATATGTACACTTACGGTCAAAAGTATCGACTCAACCTAAAAGCGCGTGTATTTGTACGTGTTTTTCGAAAAGTATAGCAGTTATCCATAAAAATCGTATGTCATTGAAAAGCTTAAGGCCTCAGCTTTACGTTGGTACCATTTTAACCAATATTTGGTGAGCACTTTTAAAATTGATGCTCTTTGAACGAAAACGTAGCGAAAATGAGCAAATATGAAAATGGATTTTGGTTAGGTTTTTTGCAAATAAAACAAAAACTGTTGGAAAATAAGTAAAGTATTTATTATTTTAGTATTTGGTATTTCCTCCTCTTGCTCTAATGACAGCTTCCAGTCGATTCTGCATTGATTTGATCAAGTTGCTGATGGTATCTTGAGGAATACCGTTCCACTCCTCTAATAGGGCTGCCTTCAATTCTTCAGTGGACGAAGGGACTGGATTTCTGGCTCGGACTCTTCTCTTGAGTTCGTCCCATAAGTGTTCAATGGGACTGATGTCGGGACTGCGCGCAGGCCAGTTAAGTGACGACATATTGGCTTCATTCAAGAACTGCCGAGTGAGGCGCGACGCATGACACCGGGCATTGTCGTGCATCAAAGTAAAGTTCTCGCCAATAAATGCTGCATAGGGCACAACGTGGACACGGAGAACATCGGTAACGTATCGCTCAGCTGTCAGCCCTCCTCCTCGGCCTCATGCGGGCACGAATACGAGATCCGTTTTTCCCTCCAATGAAATGCCAGCCCACATCATACAGGAACCGCCGCCGTATGCAACCGTTTCAGTGAAACAGCACTGCGCAAATCGCTCAGTTGGACGCCTGTAGACTCGACATCTTCTGTCACTGCCATGCAGACACATTCTCGACTCGTCAGTGAACAATACTGAGCTCCATTCCGTATCGCTCCAAGTAAGATGATTACGAGCAAATAAGAGGCGCGCTTGTCGGTGTCGTGCAGTCAATTTGGGGCCCCTGGCAGGCCATCTTGGAGTGATATTCGCTTCCCTTAATCGTCTCCTTACCGTGCGGTCACTGACAGCTACTCCGCGAACACGCCTCAGGTTCCGCTGCGCAGCAACACCCGTGAGGAAACAATTTCGTAACGTACTTGTTACAATGAAACGGTCGTCTCTCTCTGAAGTGGATCGAGGGCGGCCCGTTCTTGGTCTCGAATTAAAGCTACTAGTCTCTCGAAATCTCCTGCTAACTCTCGAGACAGCAGACTGACTCATTCCAAGACGGCGAGCGACGGTTCGCTGACTATGATTTTCCGACAATAGGGCTACAACTTGTGCCGCCTGTTCTGGCGTCGTATCCATTGATGACCAAACAGTGACTGAAATTACTTCAGATGTAAGTTACCTAACTTTCCTGATGCAACTGATAATGAGAAACCGATTACGGGCGCTTTTATAGGGGTAGTTTACCTGACCTGACCTTTACCTGAAACTTCAATTTTTCTGGGTTTTTTGTTACAAGTGGCAATAATCTAAAAAGTGCAAAGCAAATGTTGATAAAAAGGGTACCAACTTTTAAACGACATACGACTTTTATGAATAACTATCATACTTTCCAAAAAACACGTACAAATACACGCGCTATTAGGTTGAGTCGATACTTTTGACCGTAAGTGTAGTTACCATTATTGCGTCTACCGTAGACCGCGCTCTAAAATCGTATTGACGTTCCCGTTCTTCCACTACTTCTGACAACCAGTTATTAGTTCGAACACTTCTTCTGTTTTGTCGAGTAAGCGAATAGAGTGATAAGAGTTAGTCTCGCCAGCAGGCTTATTAGGTTTCGATATAAGCACCAAATTCTGTCTTTTCCATGATTCCGTTCTTCTAGGCAAGTTCCAAAGACGTCGATGAAATTTACGGGCATCGTCATAATTGCAGCTTTCAAAGCCCTATTAGGGACGTCATCGGGACCTGGTGCTTTACCATCCTCAAGCCTGGATGCTGCCTTTAAAAGTTCGGACTCTGTAATCGGCTTTGTCTCGCAGGTTCCAATCCCTTTTGAGGAAACAACGTGGAGACAATATCTTTGAGCAGTGCCGGACATTTGAGTTGGGGAGCTATCTGTACAATTTTCTTCATGACCACCCTATAAGCCGTTCCTCATGGATTTGTGCCTGCATCCTTACAGAGCTGTTTTAGGCAATTTTGTTTGCTCCTTTTAATTGCGAGTTTCAGGGACCTATGAGCAAATCATTGTACGCTGTCGTTCGTGTCGAACGCTGACGCTACAAGGCACCGCGTTTTGACCCACTCACGTCGCCTACTTGCGATCTCCTCATTCCACCAGTAGTTTTCTTTCCGATTAGTGATCGAACTCTTACTTGGCATAGATGCGTCAAATGCAACTGATAGTTGATCGGCCTTGTTTGGCTGATCCGGTAACTGTACCAGACAGGGTACTAAGAACGACGACGCCTCATCGAAGCGCAAAATTTAGGATTCGCAGTGGTTAGATTTGGCGTGTCTTAAAATGACCCGTTCGTCGGCTAACCTTGTGGCAGCATTTCGGAAATTCAGTAGAACTTTAGGGATGCGTCCTGCCAGAATCAATGGAGCTGCCGCTTTGACAATGACGTTCCTTATATTATTTTCGGCTTCCCTGGGGTTTCTTGGTGTGAGAATTACAGGGGCATATCATTAGTTTGTACGACCTATAAGATTTTATCGAAAATACTCGAAAAGAGAATTAATCCGTACGCAGAACGAATCATTGGCGAGTATCAAGGCGGCTTCAGACCTGGTCGTTCAACGACCGATCAGCTTTTCACAGTGAAGCTACTACTCCAAAGGTGCTGGGAAAATTACATCGACGTATACCAAATCTTTGTCGACTTCAAGCAGGCATACGACAGTATCGATCGAAGTGTAGGTACTGTATAATATTTTGCTATATTTTGGTATACCGGCAAAGTTAGTGCGACTCCCAAGGATGACGATGACTAATACCGTCTCGCAGGGTGCAGAACCGACTCACTGACCTATTTGAAACTCGTACTGGACTCAAGCAGGGCGATGGGCTGGCGCCGACGCTCTTCAACCTTGCTTTGGAGTATGTAATTCGAGCCGTGAATATAGACAGAAGCGGAACGCTTCTCATCAAGTCGACTCAATTAGTAGCGTAGGCCGACGACATCAAGATCATGTCTCGAAGATTGGGTGATGCAGAAAGCCTTCTGCATAACCTCAATAACGCCGCAAAGGAAGTTGGACTACATATCAACGAAAGCAAAACAAAGGCCATGATGCAATCGAAAACAAGGACGCCAGCAAATTCAAGCATCACAGTGGGGGACCTCAATATCGAGTATGTAGACAACTTCAACTATCTGGGTTGTAACTTATCAAAGGACGCCAACGAAACCGACGAAATTAGGCGACGGATACAACTAGCCAATAAGACCTATTTCTGGGTCCTCCCTATAATTAATTCGAAACTTGCGCACAGGAAGCTCCGCGTATACAAAACGATCATACGACCCGTGCTATGTTATGGCTGCGAAACATGCTCCCTCACCCAAGCCTCCGAAATTTTGCTAGACGAATTGACGGAGCGAGGTTGCGTGGACGACCGAGAGCTCGCTGGGAGAACTCCGTAGGTGAAGACGCCCACCAGCTGCTGGGCTTCCGAAACTGGAGAACAAGGTCGGCCAAAACCCGACGTCAGGCTATCGTGCCACATTGATGATGATGGGGTTTCTTGGAGTAGGTAGCGCGACGAACTTCGTCGTAGTGAACGCGGTGCAACCCTCTAAATTTGCCTTTTTCTGGTTGACTTCTTCAGTTCAACTGGTTCATTCTCAATATTTATAATAATGGGAAGGTGCTCGAAATCTGATGGGTTTAATTTAGACGCGATGTCTATACTCCTGGCATGGTTGCTGAGAGAGTCCGTGGTGAGCGTTAAAGTCGTCAAGCAGGTGGGTGGGGAGTGGACCAATGTAACCACAACCACAGCACGGGATGCTGGTCGATGTTTATAAGTTCCATATTGATATTGCCAGATTTAACAGCAATAGCTTACATTCCCGCCGCGCCGTCTTAAAAATGTAGGTCTAATACACTGTATTGAGGAATGCAAGTCCTCCTGAATTAGTTGTTAAACTGGAGCGAGTGCGTCTAGTTGTATTGTTGGAGAGTGCAGCCGGTGGTGGTGATGGAGTATGAGCTAGGGGGCCAGGGATGACCGGGAGGATGGTAAAATGTTGGCTTGTGAGCTAGGGCCAGGGATGGCTGGATCCGACCATTATTCAGATACCTGATAGCAACAAAAGACAATTTGTCATACTGCCTCATTTTCTTTAAACCTGAGCACTAAAAATGACATCACACTCCGGCAGACACACTTCACAGAAATGGCATTCCCAACGATACGTCGGTTGCATACATAGCAAATGTAGATTTTGGGATTTGGATTGGTTTGTCGACAGTTGCCCCACTGAACAAGGATGAACTTAAACACGCTTTATCTTTTAATCGATTCGATTTTATTTATTTGATGTGTAAATAAAAAAAAAACAAAGAGACACCAATACATTCGATACAATCAGCGAGAGAGGTGCAAATACAATGAGTTTATCTTTCCTATGATGAAATGTAAAATGTGTACAATCGAATTCTCGAAAAAAAATAATAATCATCAACATGACTTTTAAGATTTTCCATTATTATGTACTTATAAAATATCTCTGCAAAATTCAACTAACTTAAAGATATATATTTAAAACAATATCGTTTAAAAATATATGTATAGTATTTATAAATATATGTAGATCTAAAGATAGCAAACAAATCTTTGAATAGTACTTTTTCTTCAACAATTAACATTTTTTACATGATTTTTTTTCAATTACTATCATTTACACTTTATTATGGCGAAAATGTTTATTAAGATTTTGCTTTTCATTATAGTTTTTCGTGTTTTGTTTGATTGTTGGAATTATTTTTTATAAGATTGCATTTATTGCGTCATTTTATTAATATGAAATAAAACTTGCCGAAGAGACAGTGAAATATTGCAAAAAAATGTTACAGTTTACGCGCAACTTGTGCATTCGGCTTTTATTAAAGAATTTAAAATAAAAAGGGAGTCATGACATCGTGGTAATGTCTTAAGACTAATCCAAATAAATTCCTTAAAATTAGTTAATTATGTATAATTGATATATATATATATTCTTTTTTCTAAGGTTTTCTCTTTGTTTTACAGTCACAGTCATGTTATGTCTGGAATATCATTTTCATCTAAAACATTCGCTCTCTTCCCGGATTTCTGTCGCACGTATGCCGTTAAATTCTGCTCAGACTTACAAACGAAAGAATCACATACACTTTTTTGCTAATGATATACATTTTATACTTAATTTTCATTTATGAGAGAAATTAGAATAGTTTACCCAAAATAATAATAAAAGCCATCCACTTTTTCCTATAGCTGCAGTCGAATTGAATAAAAGTCTAATTTAACAATGGTTCCCGATCACTTTCACGATTGCGGACATTGCGATTGCGCGGTCGGCTTATCCGACTATCACTGGCCGAGTCGAGATCATCGTCACCGACAACATCGACGGATGCACTGCCGACCAGACGATCTGTTGCACTTGAAGTGCTAGAAGAAAATTTGTTATTTTTATTAAGTGTTTTTAATTACTTTTTGAAAATATTTATGCACAATGCTGGTTGAAATATGATAAAGTTCAATGGATATTTAGGTTTGCAGTGAATGAGATATTTGTCATTCTTGCTGCCATATTCATTGAACGTTATCTTCTTTCACAAAATTTACATGAAAAAAAAAAATAATAAACAGCAAGCAACCAAACCATTCACACATACTGAATCCGATTGATAAAACAACGTTTCTTTTTATGTCGTTCTGAAGGCTCAGCACATTGTAATAGTTTTCAGTTATATTGACATCAACTCATGCAATTAGTACAACAATTAGCCAAAACCATGTAAATACCTTTTATAATTTTTAAATTTTTCGTGCTTTATATCATCACTCATTCCTCTATATGATGCACAAAAAGAAGCCCACATTTGTTACTATGAAATGATTTATCACGACAGATACTTACATTGCCTGGGTATGCGCGGCACGTTGTCGTGGATTCATATTCAGATTGCCACCACAGCGTCTATTATAGATCCAAATCACAAATGTTGAGAGAAGAGCAACTGTTGGGGTAAGAAAAATGTTAATATTTGCTTGTTATGTAAGATTGAAAGTATAGATTGATACGTACTCGTCAGCCATCCAATGAAGAATATCTCTAGCCAAGTGTAGTCCTGGTTGGATGCATCCAGAATGGCTCCAGTTGCAATGTTGATTAAGGCAAGTCCAAGATTTTGTACTGATTGGCAGCTGTTGAGATATTATTGGGCGTTATTGAAAAAATAATAATTCCAGGCGAAATTAGGCTTCGATCAGACCAAAGCATTTTTTTGCATTGCTAGCCTTAGCAATCACAAATAAATTAATCGCGTTGGTATGAGCGAAGCCACACAACTTTCATTTCATCCTTACATTCCATAGGCTGTTCCCAGCTGATATTCAGGTACAATCAATGCAACTAGCGGCCACAAACTACTGGCCAACATCGAATACGACAGGCCCATCAATACCATACCAACGTACGGATTCAGATATGTAAAAGCGAGCAACATGTGTGCTCCAATTGTTCCTAAAATTGAAATGAACATCCACGATACATTACGTCCGACTTTATCGATAATAAAACCAAACAGAGGACTGGCCACGGCAGCTATAATGTACAGGATTGATGTAACCGTGTTGGCTTGATCCGGTGTATAGTGGAATTTGGACATGAAAAATCTCCTGTAATGCAAAAACAAATAGAAACAACATTTTTGTGAGTCGTTAATAGCATAGTAATGCAAAATGGACACTTACTTTCCAACACCAATAAACGGAAAGATGGCAACATAATACGCTACACAAATAATCGATATCATCCAAAAGGATGCACTGAACGTTGTGATATCACTTAATTTGACCACTTCACCGGTTGGATTGTCAACTCGGCGCAAGATTCGTTGTGCACGTTTATCCATCCATCCTGTGAATTGTGTTATAATTAAATTATTGTATAAGAACATAAAAAGCCTTTTTCGAAACTTACCTAATATTAAAGCACATATGAATGACATAACACACGTCAGAGCGGCCAAGAGAAGAACTATGCCAATAGTAGAGTGACCTTTATAGTTTTCATGCACGAACTGATAGATCGGCTCCATCACAATGAAGTTGACAGTACTTCCGACTCGAGCAAACGACAATTGCAAGCCGAAAACCATGTTCAACTCTTTTCCTTTGAACCAGGCAACAGCGTAGTTGTTTTGCGCGACAGCTAGTGATTCAGCGCCGATACTAAAATGTTAGAGAATTTTGATTAGATCAGTTTCAAGTTTTTGTTTGTAGTGGGTCTGGCTGGATAGACCACGGGCATAATGAGAATGAAATTTTTGTATTATTTTTCGTTAGATAGTTTCCACGATGAAATGACCGGGGAATCGAAAAATAATACTTAAAATGCCCGAGAAAAATTATGGAACCGTTTTCGGATTGCAGCTTATGGAATTCCCCAGCATTTACCACATATTACACGACAGTAAGTATGCATTTTCATTAAGAAAATCTCAGCAGACAAAAATTTCATTTCCATTCCACCCGAGGTCTATCCAGGCCTGAAGATAAAAAGAATAAAGACTAAAAAAGGCGATGATACACCCAAAGCTACGACCCATCATCTATAGCCAATTGAAATGCATTTCTGCAAATTCGATTGAATGACAGCACAGATGGGCGTGGATATCATGAGTCGCAACAGCCATCGCCCTTAAGATTTCCTGACGTTGATTCAAAATATTTAGATGTGCCACTTTAGTTTGTTGTACAACTCTTTACACACTCGTAGAAAATGTCCAAAACAACGCATGTCTGTACTATATTGAGCAAAGCAATGGATTGGGCAGGTCAATCAAGAAAAGACCATTGCGATTACGCACATTTTATGTAGGCACATGCGTGAAATGGTTATTACAGTATCAAAGTACAGTATGTACATGGAGTCTGCGTCTACTGGCGCTTATCTTTAGAGTAACTAAGCTTATTGACCATACCTCCCTCTATAAAAGAGCGGCAATTTATCCGGCTTAAAGCCGGGATGCCTCCCTTTGGAGCCCCACGACTTGTCTAACACCACAAACCCCCTCGAGACCAACACCAAGATGGTTCCCGAGGTACACTATTCGCTAAAGATTTATCTATAGCAGATGTGAAGCTCCTTTGGCCCCCTTTCGGTTAGACCTACCGAATTCGACTTGCCAGCCGCAGGATCGTTATGCCTGTTTACTACTCGCCTGCTTAAAGCAGACGCGTAGCGCTGAATCGTTCACTTTTGAGTGGCCCCATCCGCTTACTAGGCAGCAATTTGACTCAGGCCGTGTGTTCATCAATCCACAAACTAGCTAGGTATAGGCGCATTGACCATTCTCCCTAACTAGCCCCTTCGTGGCTTGGGTTATGCGAAGCCGCCAGCTCCGAGGCGAGACACGTACGCTAATGATGAGTTTCTCCCCTACGAGGAAACGCTGCGTCGTGTAAGCTGGTATCACTGACTTTCCGAAGGAATAGGGAAAAAGTCAGCCATGCTGTGTCACCCATACATGACCATGGGGACTCCCTGCGCTGCTCAAGTACGTGGTGACGCAACTCACCAAAGGTCAGTGTCACAAGGACACCGACCCCCTTGCGGGATGTACAGTATGTTGTCTAAGCAGCGCGTAATTTTCATAATGATACCTAAAGTGGGCGGAGACATTACCGCCAGAATGAGCGACGTGCTTAAAACACAGGCCGAGCAACGCGACGCCATGGAGCGGAATAAAGCAAGGAAGAAGAAGTTAATGATACCTAAAAGATTGCAACTTTGCTCGCAAATCCTTCAAATTATCATTTTCTCTTAAAATAGTATTATTGGAACGTATAGAAAGTTTTTACTTACCCGAAAACAAAACGTGCCACCACCATCAGCCAAAAATGATCTAACAGTGCTCCCATTGCAAACAACACTTGACCGACCATCAGAATGAATAGATAGATGATTGTGCCCATTCGTATTCCGAAAACCCGATCGATCAAAAAGCCACCAATAAAACATAGTACAACGTTGGGCCATGAATAGATTGAGTAAAGTAGTGTAAATTGTGTTGTGGTTATGTTCAAGTCGGTTTTGAAATGATCCGTAAGTGCGGCGGGATTATCGTAACAGAAATATGATCCTGAAATGAAAAAAGGAAGAATATTAATTATTTTGATAAATAGTGTAGTTAGTACGTGATAAACCTAGTACATCAGATTGCAAAATGTGGCGGAGATTTTTTTTTTGTTCTTATGTTTTGGGGTACTGAGCACGAATCCGAGGATTCTCACCAAAATTTCGTTGCGGAACAGGGTCGAAATTGCGAAAACCCAATCCTATCAAGGCTTTCGTCGGGAGGCCGGATTTGGCCCAAGGACGGTCTCAGCGCTCTCCAGGAACACATTCTTTATGGCATCCCATTTAAGTCACCAACCGGGCGACTTATAATTACAGTTGTTTTTTTTTTTGCATGAGGTTATTGTTAAAGTGTTGAGCTACAGTTGGATACTTTAATTTGGCGGTGTCGAGCTAGAATAGAATCTTTTCCCACTGAATCGAAGGATAATTTGATTGTCAAACTTCCAAAAAAGAGAAGTCTTGCGAATGCGATAATTGGAGGGGTATTTGTGTTCTCGCTGCTGCCAAAATAATAGCAAGGATAATCTTGGAGAGAATCAAGCTCCATTTAGAAAGCTAAATCGATAAAGAGGTTTCGATCTGGTTTTTCTGGCATCGACCACATCAACACCTTACGAAATGTAATCGAGCAATGCATCGAATATAGATTTCTGTTGCTCTTCGTTTATTTTGAGAAGGCTTCCGACAGTGTGAACCGAGAATGTATCTGGGCTGCCTTACGTAAGATGGGTGTCCCAGAGTAAAATAGTGGCTACTATTAGGGCAAAACATACGTCGGTGCAAAATGTCGGAGAGTTTAGAATTTCAAAGCGGTGTCAGGGAGGCTTGTATCCTATAACCGATTTTGTTTTTTTCAGTGATTGGTGATGTGCTCCATGTATTTTTGCCTGAAGAATGTGTCCGTGGCATTCAAATGGACTCTTAAATCCTACTTACAACATTTGGACTATGCTGACGACATTTGCTTACTCTCGCATAATGTTATGGATCTGAGTGAAATTGCTCTGGATCTAAAGAGAGAGGCAAAGATTGCCGAGTCACTGATCAGGACGTCGTTCACCGCATTAACCATGCCAAACTCTGGCAAAGCAGTTTTTTATCTGTGTTAAAACCAAACTGGAGCTGTTTCGCTCCCTAACACTTTCAGTGCTCCTATACGGGAGCAGCACTTGGGAAGTTTCCGCTTCAGTTACCAAGAAGCTGCAAACTTTCGTCAACACTTGTCTTCGTCGTTTCTTAAGAATTGTTTGGCCCGAAAGAATTCCGGATGATGATCTTCGTTGGCACACGGGCCAAATACCTATTGACGAATTGACTCGCAAACAAAAGTGGCAATGGATTGGTCATACGTTGCGGAAGGGTGATAGCTGCATTGCTGGTCGCGCTATGCGATGGAACTCCTTCTCCCAACGAGGTCGGCAAGAAGTGCGCCCGATAATCACGTGGCACAGATTTGTGGATGAGGAATTTGCGTCGTTGAGAAAGAAATGGGGTCAAATATGATACATGGCCAGAAACCGTACGCGATGGCCAGTAGGTGTAGTAGACGCGCTATGGAGAACCCCCACAAGGGGTTAAGGCAACTTAGTAGTACCTATCCCTAAGCCTGATAGATAAGACGCAGAATCAGCATAAAGATCTGCTAATATCATATCAATCCACACGACGGACCAGGTCAAAGATGTAAATAAATAAAAAAATATCTTCCTTTCAGTCCTTGATTATATCACGGCATCCTTTGCCTTGTATATATCTACGCTTGCTTCTTTCTGCCAAAGTGTACATCTCGCCGAATCCTATCGACCAATTACGATACTGTCTTCAGTCGCAAATACACTAAAGGAACTCATCGATTCCACTCTTGTTGCACATGCTCAGCTGGGATACTATGCAGGGATGGCTTCGGGAAGATGATCAGCATAACTACATCTCTCGATTACGAACCGCGGAGACAAGAGCTGAATCAACGACAATCAATCCTGGTGGCCATTGATCTGACTACTGGTAGTACAACATTTGACAATGTCAATCACTCAATGTTGCTGGCTGATATGCTGCCTATGCATATTCCTGATAAGCAACTGGATTGCAAACTACCTAAATGTTCGACAATCCTTCGCCTAGTTTCGAGGCAAAAGTTCAAGTCTTTGGAAGATCAAAATACATACAAAGGAGTTCCACAGGGCGGGATGCTCGCCCCTACCTTGTTTAACATCTACAAAGCCGGAATTGTAGATCCTCCGGATGGAATCCAACTGATTATATATTATGCACCGTATTGACCACGGGATAAAAAAAATTATCAAATGAGTCGTTGTCTAGATTACCTACCTAGAAGCATTTTTCGATCGTCAAATTCTGGCCATCTTGATTTCATAATGCCTTCAGCCTATGACGGCGCACAATCGGGTGACTAACAGAAATGAGTTTCACCATGATAATACGCTAGCTATTTTGAACATTTTCCTAACTCAAAAAATACTTTTATTACGCTATGGACTGCTCCCGCAACCACGATATTCTGCAGTAGCAGTAGTATTGGGCTCACGCCTCTAAGATTATCCAGATCGTAAAAGTAGAGCCAAGGAATCAGCTAGAGTCAAGCAATGATAGAGAAGGGGATATACGCTCTCTTCTTCGTCTCCATCCACACAGCTTCTGCAGTAGTCGTTTTAAGGAATTTGGAGTTTCCTGGCAAGCGATAGGACAGTGTCCCCTTTTAATATGTTATAATATGTTTCCGGTCCAATGAGAGTAGTTTGATGGAGCGGATTACATGTAATTTTGGCTAGATCTTCTTCGTGGTACAAGTGCTGCCAATAATTCATCTTACTGTAATTACCAATTTGAAGCTGACAATTGGCGTTTTATTGCTTCGACTGGCGTCGTATTTGTATACCTCAATTTAGAAAACACAAAATTAACAGGAAAAAAAACGCGTTATACGAAGAGGTTAAACAAGCAGATCAATGGTTGGAGAAAATGAATAAGTAGAGCCCGGATTTCGTGCAGTAAAAAATTGAAAACATGCAGTAAAAATCCCGAAACGAGCGAAATCGGGCAATATAAATGCCTGAATGTGAATTTTCCGTGCAATATGAAAAAAGTAATTTTTTAGGTTTCGGAGCAGTGGACACTGGAGAAGCATTGAAAAATATTGAAGAAGACTTGCTCTAGAAAGTTAACACGTTGGCTGCGGTAGTCATTTTCGGTAATCTTCTTTTCTGTGCGGCACATGCTTCCGGGGGCATATCGCTACTGCAACAGTAAATATCCCGGAATTGAATGTTAATCTTTCAAAAACTAGACAAAACTCTTCCTTAGGTACAAACCTGTCTTCATTTAAGCCAGGAGCCGCTTCCAAGTAATTATAATAATAATTGTAATTTGTTGGTTTTTTCCACCTGTGATTTGGCCAATTGGACCATGCGGCGCGAGCGTTCCGACATGTTAACACTAACAAAATATATTTTCGCATTTCAATAGACTACAAAATGAACACAATGCAACCAGAAATTAATTCTAACGGTGTTTTGTCTGGCACTCCATTAACAAGAAATATATGCCTCCAGGGGCATGTGCCACATATGAGTAATGATTGATTACTCCTGTGCGGCACATGCTTCCGGGGGCATGTATTGTTTTTCTATTATAATATTATAATATAGGACGAACTAAGTAAAATGCTCTTTGTCTCGCTAAAATCGGATGAAAATTAGAGATTTTATAGGTTTCGCACCTGTAGAATGAAAAGCAAATTTCAAATTCAGCTGCACATAAATAATAACCGCAGCCAACGTGTTAAAAGGTTTTTCACATGTGTTTTATTTCTCAATTCCTTTTATTATCTTCTCGGTTTATCGAAAAATGCTGCACATTGCATAGTTTCTGGGAAAAATTGTTATGAAACAGGGTTTAAAATGCAAAGATTCGTTGTCATGTAAAAACCTTAAAACGTGCAATTTCGTGCAATAAACCCTGAAAAGTGCATTTTGGTGCATTAACGTGCAATTGCACGAGAATCCGCGCTCTACCTATAAGTATATTATGTTGAAAATGAATAAACTGTCTGACTGATTTTCTCGAACATTATCACATGGTCTGGCATCACAAAGTCCATACATTCACGTGTGACTCATAGACGTGAGCGGGGAGGAACGCTGTGTGCACGGTTATATGTGCACACAGTATTCTGAATGGCCAGAAAATCCATCATAAGGGAACTCCTAACCAAAAACCAATCTTGTAAGCTCAACTCTTATTATACCCTATACCCATAAGATGATGTCTGTCTGTCCGTGTGTCTGTCTGTTCGCACGATAACTCCCGAAATAATGAAGCTCTCTCTCTCTCTGGTTCCTTTTAACCCCTTGTGGGGCATAGGGCATCAGTTACGCCTACTTTCCACCTCGTTCTGTTCTGTACCATCGTCTTTAGGTCTGACCACTGTTTGTTTAATGAAGCAGAACCAATCTTCTCCACGTGTTTCTTGGTCGTCCGACACGGCGTCTGGCATTGGCTCCCTGAGGGTTCCAATCTAGGGTCTGCTTTGCAATATTTGTTGGTCCTCTTCGGAGAGTATGACCTATCCATTGCCACTTTCGCCTTTTGACAGAAGTGCCTATCCAATCCAGGCCTGTGATACTCAGGAGATCATCATTGGAAATAATCTCCGGCCAGCGGATTTGTAGGATGCGCCGTAGGCACTGGTTTACGAAAGTTTGCAGCTTAGTTGTTATCTCGTTGGTCACCTTCCAAGTTGAACAGCCATAAAGAAGCACAGATATTACAATAGAATTGAAGATTCGGATTTTGGTGCGCCTGGATATGCTGTTATTTTGCCAGAAAGGAGTCAAAGTGAAGAAGGCTGCCTAGCCTTATTGATACGCGATTGTACATCAGCGTCCGCGCCACCATCTGCTGTGACTATGCTTCCGAGGTAGCAGAATTCGTCAACTTTTTCGACAGCCTGGCCCGAAACACAAATTCCGCTTTGTCCCCCATGATGGGAACTCAAGTACTTGGTCTTGGCAGCGTTTATCTTGAGCCCAGCATTACGACTTTCGCAATGCAGAGCATCGGACATTTGAGCTACATCCTCCTTTTTATTTGAAAGCAGACAAATATCGTGAGCATAGTCTAGGTGTTGCAGGTAATCAAACATTTTCCATCTGATACCTTTCCTCTGGTTTTGAAGCGCGCTCACTAGTATATCGTTAATGGCTATGAGGAAAAGAATATGTGATAAAATGCAACCTTGTCTCACTCCACTGTGCACCTCAAAAGTATCTGAAAGCTTACCCTTGTGCAAAACGTGACATTGGGCTCCTTGATAAGATTCCTTGATGATAGAAATTATTTTATCTGGTATGCCCCTCTTACGAAGAGCTCTCCAAATTTACTCCCGATCAACACTATCGAACGCCTTCTCGAAATCAATGAACATGAGGTGTAATGGGGATCTCCATTCGGCGGATTGATCAATAATAATTCGGAGGGTGTTTATATGGTCTCTACATGAAAAACCCTCACGAAAGCCAGCCTGTTCATTGCTTAAAGTGCGATCAACTTCATCCTTGATCCGGTTCAAAATAATTTCAGCCATCAGCTTGGATACAGCTGGAAGTAGGCAAATACCGCGCCAATTATTACAATCCTTAAGGTTACCCTTCTTGGGAATTTTAATAATTACGCTCTTTTTCCATTCTACTGGAAGATTTTCGGTTTCCCAACACTCTCTGATGAGGGGAAGCAGAATATCCGCTGTAGCATTCGAATCCGCTTTAAATAGTTCGACCGGAATTCCATCTATCCCCGGGGCCTTACCGGTGTCCATAGATTCGATAACCCGCTTTAATTCCGTCTTAGATGGTGTTCTGGAATTAATACTGGCTACTGGAGGGACGTCTTCTTCTGCCGATGAAGATACACTTGCAGGTCCAAAACGGTTGTTAAGGACCTCAAAAAAGTGCTCTTTCCATCTCTGAAGTTGCTGTTCTTCAGTAACAAGCAGTAACCCTTCTTTATCTTTCACAGGATGGTCCGTTGTGAACGATTTACCAATTAGTGGTTTAATTAGCTTAAATAGGGTACCGCTTTCACCACGGTAAGCCGCATCATTTGCCTCCTTCGCTAAAGCGTTGATGTAAGTACGCTTATCACGACTCACACTTCTCTGCACGCCTTTTTGTAGTGAACGGTATTCAGCGCGAAATTGATTTTTAGCTGAATCATCAGCAGCAGAGTTAATCTGTTCCTTAACTCTTTTGCGTGCTGAGATAAGAGACCAAGTAGCATCACTGATAAATGGTCTCTTACCTCGATCCAATCTTCCCACAGTCGCTTCGCCACATGAAATAAAAGAATCCTTTGCAAAATTCCAACTATCTTCAATAGTAGGATTCTGAAGAGATGTTGAAATAATGAAGCTAGCGGTTTGAAATTTTGGTCAGATATTTGTTTTGATAAAATCTTGGACGGTATTGAAAATAGGCCAAATCGAAACAAGGCTTCCCATACCTCCCATACAAATTACCCCTCCTTGATATTTTAATTCGGCCATAACTTTCAATACAACATCGCTATCGACTTGAAATTTTGATCAATTCCTAATTCGGACATATACCTTAAGTTGATGGATAGTGGAGTAAGTCCAGCTACCCCTACCTCCCCTACAAAGTTATATTCAGCCATATCTTTTGATAAATTGTCGCGAAGAACTTTAAATTAGTATGTTGGATGCCTTGATTAGATGTTAAAGATGTGCCAGGACCGACCCATCTATACCCCCTCCCCTCCCTCCCCTACAAAAAACATAAAAATGAAAATTTTGTGTTTTGCATATCTTCTAGGTCTGTACATGGGTATAAGGTACACACTCATCGTGCTATTCGCGCGATTAGAACTCGGTCTCGTTTTATAACTTGTGATCAGGTATTCCATATATTGTAGGCGGATGACTATTTGTGAGAACATTGGTCTTAAAGTAGGCCAAAGCACAGGCATATTTTTTTGGGAAATTATGTGGAAATACAGCGCCTTGATTGCAGCCTCACTATCAGTAGGAATATCGATATGGCCGATAGACTCTAAGTCTTCCCATTGAAATTGCTCAAAAGCCGGCATCAATTTACATTCATACAAACATATATGTAAAAAGTTTCGAACATTGCGTCGATAAAAATATAGAAATGTGTATGTTGACGAAAGCTTTTAAGACGCATAAGTTCGTACAAAATATTGTAGCTTTCTACTGCCCACAAGAAGAAGTGAAAGGAGATTTTGCTCTTTTTATGTTTGGTTTCGACTTGCATCGAACTATGAGGAGCATAATGCGTTGTCGATAGTCATAGATCAAGAATTTCCATAGTAATGGATGAACTATCGCGACCAAACATATTTCACAAAATATTTATAAACTTATGAAAGCTGAAAACGAGATGAAAGCCAAAATATGTCTTTAAATCGATTTAGATCACAACTCTTCTCTTTAATAAATCTATTACATTGAGTCAGTCAGTCAGCTAAGTGAATTTAGTATCAATTTTCAAAGCAAACTAATAATTTATATAATGTACTTATCAACACAAAAAGTGTTAGCTAAGACACGGTCCAGTTAGCTACATGATTCATTAAATTAATCAGTATTGAATGTATTTATGGTTGCGAATGTAATATCAAATCTGGGACATTGTGTTACATTCTAGAAAAATTACATTGAAAAAATACATCTTCAAAATGTGAATTCTCACACAATTAATTCAATAGTTTAGTTTAGATCAAGGACAAGAAGAAACTACAATAATTAAGTTAGAATAAAACTAAACAACATATACGATGACAAAAACTATGACAACAGCTGATTTTGTGGAGCTAGCTATAGCTGATAAGAAAGGCACATTATGTACATATAAACATAAATATTACCTATGCATGGAGTTGCGAATTTATAATGCGAGAATTTGTTCTACATTTGTCTGATAAGAAATGTCTACCCTATGAATAATATGTATGTACTTATACAACATGATTGTATACTGAGCGTACAAGAAAGAAGCCAATACTTCTGGCTTTTCCCATCAAAAATATACAATTTAAAATGTATGCATGACATAAAAACAATGCATCAATGGGAGATGCATTGTTTTTATTTCATAGGAATTTCATAAGTCTACTTAAAACCCATTATCATCGACGGGCGTACAAGAAGCGGCAGACAGATTCAAAGCAAATAACCAAAGATTGATGGGCTAAGTACGCACAAGTAAATTGTACTATCATCCAAAGTTCTCTCAGCTATCATTCAAGGCAGCTATTCCGCATTTAACTTGTGAAATAAAATAATTCTGAGTAGAAATGGGGTATCTGACATTTTGTTGCAAACAAAGAGCCTGATTTCATCTAAAACGCATATTTGTGCGATGATGTTATGGGGTTAGGACAAAAGTGCATCACAAAATCAATTTTTTGTAAGTATATACATACATGCACTTGTAAGAATATACGGTGATAACATGATGTGTATGTACTAGGAGTGATAGAGAATACGGTAAATAAATAAATTAAAGCCGGAACCGGCTACTGAAGCTGCGCATAAACAGTATTTTTAAATTTTTATTCCGCAGACGAAATCTTGCATCATACCCAACTTTATGGTTAGAGTTATTTATTATATTATTATTAGAATAATACATGTCTTTATGAATTAGCTATAATTGTATGCATATCAATCGGTAATTGGTAAAATCTGTGCTCGCAGCTCTATTTGATTAAGTAAAAAGTATTCAATTTAAGGCTAATTAACATGTCGATTAGCTTCGCGCTAAGTTACATTAACCTCAATTCACTTAAAATAGGTTTTTTTTGCAGTGTAGGTTAGTTTAGTGGTACTACATGGGGTTACAATAAAAACATAACCTGTATGGGTCAGGTTGATATTGTCGGCCCATGTTCAGGGCCGGCCTTGGGCCAAATGGATGATGGTGGCCTCCTACCCCCTTACTGATACACAAACAAAAAGTATCTGATCCTGATTGGCTGAATGGTTTCCCATTACGTTAGATCAGTGGTTTATGCGACTGATGAGTGCTTCATAAAAACCCTTTAGCGTTTTACGCTAATATTGGGAGCTGCTGTCACTGTTTTTAAATCACCTCAGCTCAGAGCCTGCGGAATTCTAATCTTCTCTCATGTGACCTAAAAGTGTCACGTCTTGTAAAGAAAATATATGAGATTTCCAGTCACTAATCTCGATTTTAAGATTTTTGTATGGCAGTAATGCTCAGGTTTCGACGTGGTCTGTTAAGGGACAACAAATTCAAGGATCCGAATACCATAATTCGAAAATTTTTATCTAGGTTTATTTTTCTTCTTTCTTCCCTTATTATACCAATCCGTGAAGTAGTGGCCTCTTGTGTCATCACCACCGGCTTTTCATGGTATAATCTCAGGTTTATCCTGTACCTTCTTGAGTTTCGATATTGGTATCGAATTATTTTAACTGGGCTAGGACGCGCTGGAGTATGCATACTTGTTCTGTCCCACTATGGACAAACTGGACGGTGGATAACTCAAATCATTTTTGAGCATGCTACATCCACCGTCCAACAACAATGTTTTTGTTGCTTTGTTTTATGTTATAACATATTTTTTATCAGTAAAATCACATCATCGTTATTTCACTTTATATTAACTTTAATTTAGCTCGAGTACATATCTCTCGCGTGGAGGCCCCTTTTGAGTGATCCCCTTTCCGAGTGGTTGCCCCTTCAAAGTAAAGGTTCCTTGAGAGTGGTGGTCTCTTAAATATGGTGGCCCTAGGCGGCCGCCCAGTTCGTCCACCCCTAGGGCCGGCCCTGCCCGTGTTTCATGTAGTTACATTAAACTATCTTACACTGGAGTACAAAAAACCCGCCTATTATGTAGACACTTTTGGAAAAAAATGTAAAAGCTATATTTGGGTGATAATTTGATTAGACTCTGTTTCGCAACATACACATATGGCCAAAGAAATAAGTACACCCATACTAATTTTTCTTATCACCCTGTAGCCAAGTAGTTATTTGAGGAAATAAACTCATATGGAAAGATTTAAATACTTAATTGGTAAGGAATGAAATAGTTTGTAAATTAGCATATTATAATAAATAACAGCTTTCATTTACCTTGAAATAGTACGAACTGACTAAAATAGGCTGGACAAAATAATAAGTACATGTCAGTTAATTTGATTAAAACTTGTTTTAATTAAAATATTAAGTTCTGATTCGACCAGAATTTAATTTATTTTATTATTTAAAAGTAAATGGTTCATTAATTTGAAAGAAAAAAAGGTTTTTGTTGGCCTTTTGGAGATAATTCTTATGGTATGTTCCCATACATCCATATATCCAGTTACTTCCAGGAAATTCCGTAATTGGTCCGTTTTATGAAAACTGTGTTTCTGTTTCATTGAATCAACTCCCCCTAAATATTCCAGATTCAATTTAACTCTAGTAACAACGTGAAAAGCCACCCGACTTGGTTGAAGCGGATCCTTGACCAGTTTCTGAGGTACGGTTAGGGTTAATATCCTGCTGAAATCCCCATTTAAAGTGTGTGTGTTCATCAGTGACATATTCTAGGACTCTAAACTAACATTTATTATATGGAAATTGCCTCATTGTAACGGTTATTAGGTATATTTGAACGAAACCAAACTATGGAAATTAAACCATAGACCACGTTTTTTCGCCTCCATGGGAAATAGTCAGTAGATGTAGCATATATTATATTATTTTTTTTCCCTGAATGAAGAATATTACGGCAAGAGTAGTTTCCAATAAAATTTATACGATCTCATAAATAAAAGAGATTATATTCTGTGAGTTTTCATTGTTCGGTCTGGAACAAGAAAAACTATCCCTCCCAAATTTTCTTGAACCGTCAACACTTTTTGACGTCGCCATGGAAACTTCCAAACTTTTTGTCAAAACTGCTTTACTTCTTGTATTCTTCGATTACCTTTTCAAAGGGATTCTATATTTTAAATATTTGCCGCGAAAATCACCAAGAGAACTTTTCTCGCCATAGTGATAATGAGACCGACAGTTGTCCTTAAGGCCCTTACATGGACTTAACTGTATTTGAGACTGCTTATATTTACTTTTTATTGAATTACACAGTAAATACAATGTTTAGCTGGTTTATTTCGCTATTGAGAGAATAATTTTTCAGCTATTTCAAAGTTTCGAACTTAAACTTATTTTTTCGTACCTACCATGCGTTTTTCGCCCCCTTAAGTATTTTTGTTTGTTTTTAATTTAACGCTTCTGGCATACACCAATTAATAAAAAAACAAATCCTTACGGAAAATAGCAACTTGTTGTCAAAAGATTAAAAAAACCGATGGTGTACTTATTATTTTGACCAAGCTGAAAACCCACTTCAAAGTTAATATCGGGAGGGACTAAGAAAATAGGGGGATGCCATTTAATTTTTCGATTCCTTTGGCATTGTTGTATCCTAATTGTTGTAATGACTATCTATTTGGAGTAATTCAATTTTAAAAAGAGTATGAAAATTTGGCATAAAAAGCTACATGAGGGGTGTCCTTATTTTTTTGTCCATATGTGTATATATGTATTGATTCATTTTAGTTCCTTTACAAATTTGCAAATAAATAGTCGTAAAAGAAAGTGACACACATGTTATTATTTCGGGTACGACAGAATACACAAAGTGTTTAATTTTGGCTATAAACTGTCGGCTATGCTTTCATCTAAAATGCCACAAATCACATAACTATTTTTATATTGTTATTTATATGTAAACATTTTTTTAAATAAACTTACCGAATCCAAGCAGACACATAAAAATCAGGGCGATAAATCGATGCACTGGACTCGATGGATTGCAACAGGCGGTCGCTCCACATCCTGTCAATTCGGGATCTAATTCATTATCTTCTTGACCTCGCCCACTTCCTCTATAGGGGATATCCCCTTCCAGAATCGGATCTGTATCACTGTGATCCGTCATTGTTGCTTAGAAATTCAGCTTAGGTCAGGGAATTAAGTGGAATTAGTTTCAATATTGTTTGACCGGCATTGGACAATGTTTGTGATTATATCTGAAATTAAATTAATTAATTGAACTTATCATTAGTTGGAGGGAAAATCAAAATGTTAAATTAAACTAGAGAATAGTAAATTTCAATTTTAGATATGATGTTAGTTTTTGATGCATTCCGTGTAGTTTCGAGTAATGAAACTTCATATAACACAATTTCAACTTATGCAGCTAATGTTTCATTACCGTAATCCACATGATGCACAAAAACGTACAGTCTATAGTTTCATTGTTTTTGGAAAAAATAGTTGAGGTTAACCACATACACTGCGCGACAAATGCTTAGGTTCACACATATTTCCTTCCAGGAAACGGTAAAAAAAAAGTTTACCGGTTCAAGAAATGTTATTTTCGAAACTATTAAATATCACAAATAAAATGGATGGAATGAGGCCCTACAGGACATTCTCCTTAAATTACAGTAATTGATTTCATTCAAAGAGTCTTTTTCCACTGCGACAATTGCTTAGGTTCAGGGACGATTTTACCGTTATACTTAATGTTTTCGCTGAAAAATATTTCAGAAAAGTGTCAAGCAGGAGAAATACAAAAAAAACAAGAGAATTTTTTGTTATTTAATAGTGTGTATTTCCGCCATTTTTATTTATAATTTTATAAAGCCTTCAAGGTAGGGAATTGTGTAAAGAATGCAGCACGGATAGCGGTATTTTAGACCGAGCTGTCTTAATTCCATGAATTAACTCTTCTTTAGGGTTTTACTGTTTACCACTACTGTAAACCTCCCGAACAAGCCACCCCCAAATGTTTTCTAATGTGTTAATGTCAGGGGAGTTGGGCACCCGGTCTAACAAAGTCACATTTTCCTCCAAAATAAACGATTTAACTACCCTCGTTGTATGAATTGGGGCAAGATCATGTTGCAATATCCAAGGGTCGCCTTCGTCCATGACATTTATCTTAGGGATATCCTCTTCTAAGAGCGGTTTATAAGATGAACTTGTTTGGCGACCTCGTAGGATGACCAAGACGATAGTTCCATGATATGATATGGCTCCCCATACCATAACGGAACCTATTCGGGAGTGATGGCGTGACAGGTACATAGGTTCCTTCCTAATATCATAATAATAGTAAGAGAACCCATCTGGACCGTCCACACAAAACCGTTTTTCATTCGTAAATATTACCTCTCCATTGCGATGTCCAGTTCATGAATCTTGAGGCGAATTCCAGGCGCTGTAGGCGATGCTGCGGGGTTAAGGCTGGTTTTTTCTTTAACCATAAACGTTTCAAACAAGAAGAAGATTTAAGAACTCGTTGGATGGTCCTCACAATTGTTGATAACCCCAAATTCTCCCCATGCTTACGCTCAGTAAGGGACGAATTCGAGGCTTATCTTAAGATACGTCGGCGTAATGCACCGGAAATCGCTTTTTTTCTGCCTCCTGCGTATCGTCGGCCATAATTTTCACTATCTCGTATAAAATTACTTGCAACGTTCGAGCTCCGCTGAATCCATATTGCCATTTGTCCGTTTGAATATCCTTCTTGCTTTAGTATGGAAATTGACGCCTTTTCCTCGGCAGAAAGTTGCCTTCCTTTGGACATTGTCCACTATACGACTCACAGCGTATAACGCGAAAAAAATGTTTACAGAAACACTTCTCACCAGGACGAGATAACTCTTTAAAGTAAGTGAACCTATACAATTGTCGCAGTGGAAATTGCGATTTTCATTTTAAAAAATTCCGTTAGCTATGCGAGTTGCTTGATAGAGTTGCAATATTTATTAAAATAACCGTTAATTGAGAGAGCATTATTTAAAAATTATTTCTGATCAGAGTACATAGAAATAATATAATTTTAAAGGAAAATATCCATGAACCTAAGCATTTGTCGCGCAGTGTATTACCAAAATAATTAAAACAGCAATCTCCTTTTGTTTAGTTGATGTTTATAATCATTGTCAACACACTAAACAAATAGGAAACATAGCTCGTAGTATAGTAAAAGCATTATTTTTCGAAATGGACAGAAATTTTAGACAAAACCACAAAAAAGTCCCCAAAAAAATTCTTCTTCTACTTCTCCTAGCGGTGCAGAAAGGTGTGAACCACTGTGCATCTATGTGGCTTCAAGTTATGGTTCGTCGATGCTTTCGTCCGTGATGTCAAGGGACAAAAGCATAGGGTTTTCCCACAGTGAGATAGGGGTTAAGTCAGTGGGCGCAGCTGGGCATTGAAACAAGTGACCCACATCGTGTGGAGCGCCAGCGCAGTTTGGACAGATGTTTTGAATGTCCGGGTTTATGCGAGAAAGGTACGAATTGAGGCGCGAACAAAAGCCCGACCGAAGTTGAGCTAATGTCACTCTGGTCTCAGGCGAAATGGGTGGAGGGCGCACTGAGAGGACTCTATTCGCAATAGACCGACTCACTTCTGTAGTGTGAATCTCTGCGATGGCAGCTCGATATGCATCATCGTCGTAAGGGTCCTTCTTGTATCCCTGGACCTCTCTCTCTAGGTCTCGTAAACCACGCCGGACATGTCGTAATGGAGGAATTCGGTCCATGAGACTTGAGTAGTTGGGATGATCCTCACGGTAGCAACCAATAAGATACTATGTGATAAAAGTTGATAAAACAACTTTCGTATGTTGTATTGCCAAGATACTGTTTAGACAGTAGGAGATTGATGCCATTACGTAATGGCATCAATTTTGTCTCTTGATGTAAGTGATCCTGGGCAGACATCAAGAGGCAACCTGTGGCTGTGCGTAGAGCAGCATTTTGGCCGACCTGAATTTTGAACCATTTTGTATCACATATACTATGTGACCAAACTGGGGCTGCATAATCAGTGGCTGCTCGACGCACCGCTTTGTATGTGACTAGCATGGTTACTTTATCCTTGCCCCAGGTGCTACCAGCTAGTGCTTTTAGGATTTTATTCCTACTGCGCATCATTTCGCAAAAGGATGCCGCGTGATGAGCTGACGTCATCATGCTCTCTAGTTTATAAAAATGCTTAGTTCCTAGCCGTGTCAGAACTATCCTGGGGGCCCAAGACCTATCAAAAGCTTTATTTATTCCGCATTGCACGGCAATCTCCTTAGCATGTATTCCTGTACATGAGATATAATGGACTGCCGACTATCAAACCTACAGAGAGTTTGAGGCAAATTTTCCAAGCGTAGGAAAGTCCCTGTACCTTCTGGTACCCTGTCCAACTTCTACTTGGCCTGCCTTCTAGGAAATATCCCCCCTTTCGTATCAAATTACTTATCTGGCTTCCTAGAAAAGTCAAACTATGACATTGCATATCTGGAGAACCGTTACGATTTCGCGAAAAAGGATTGCCATCGTTAAAATTTGGCGCCGCAGATACTGAAATCTCGATTATCACAGGGGTTAATTTGATGTTTAGCTTCCTACATATCTGTAGCCTTGAGTGCGAACGAAAATTTTGCATACACAATTGTAAATATACACATATGGCCAAAGAAATAAGTACACCCGTACGAATTTTTCTTTTCACCCTGTAGCCAAGAAGTTATTTTAGGAAATAAACTCATATGGAAAGATTTAAATACTTAATTGGTGAGGAATGAAATAATATGTAAGTTAGCATATTATAATAAATAACAGCTTTCATTTACCTTGAAAAAGTACGAACTGACTAAAATAGGCTGGACAAAATAATAAGTACTTGTCAGTTAATTTGATTAAAACTTGTTTTAATTAAAATATTAAGTTCTGATTCGACAAGAATTTAATTTATTTTATTATTTAAAAGTAAATGGTCCATTATTTTGAAAGAAAAAAAGGTTTTTGTTGGCCTTTTGGAGATAATTCTTCTGGTATGTTCCCATACATCCATATATCCAGTTACTTCCAGGAAATTCCGTAATTGGTCCGTTTTGTGAAAACTGTGTTTCTGTTTCATTGATTCAACTCCCCCTAAACATTCCAGATTCAATTTAACTCTAGTAACAACGTGAAAAGCCACCCGACTTGGTTGAAGCGGATCCTTGACCAGTTTGTGAGGTACGGTTAGGGTTAATACCCTGCTGAAATCCCCATTTAAAGTGTGTGTGTTCATCAGTTAAATATTCTAGGACTCTAAAATAACATTTCTTATATGGAAATTGTCTCATTGTAACGGTTATTAGGTATATTTGAACGAAACCAAACTATGAAAATTAAACCATAGACCACGTTTTTTCGACTCCATGGGAAATAGTCAGTAGATGTAGCATATATTATATTATTGTTTTTCCTGAATGAAGAATATCACGATAAGAGTAGTTTCCAATCAAATTTATTACGATCTCATAAATAAAACAGAATAGTCTGTGCAGGGACGTAGCCAGGATTTTGTTTCGGGAGGGGTCCAAATATTGCCCCTCGTACTATTTTTTTGTTTTCTATAAATTTGATGAAAACGATTTTAACCTTTAAATTTAAATTATGGTCTGTGTTATTAGGTTAATTTTAACAGGGTAGTACACCAATGTCGTGCTCTGTGGCCGTGATCGTTCGGTCGCCACTCTGTGAAATAGACACTCATAGAGAAACGAGTTTCCAAGCTCGGCACGACTCGTCGCAAGTTTATTATTCAGAAGAAGATGATAAGAAATATCCTTATCGTAGAATAATAAACTAATAATGCGACTAGGAAGTGGTATGGCTGACAACCGTATCACACTCCGAATTCAATTGTCTTTGTAACGTGGATGACTACACACGGTAGTTATCAACGCACCATGCTCCACTAGGAGTTACGGTAATTGAGAGAGAGTACACCAATTACTACAAGACTCCATGTGTCCCGAAAGAAATTAAGGGGAAGTTTTTTTCGAAATGAACAGTGTGATTTTGTAAAATACGTGTTACTGGAGTTCTTTTGCTAGAACGGTACAGTATTTAATAGCAAAGATTCTAAATTAAAAACTCAAACTTGTCAACTTGGGTAGTTCTTATTTTCATATTTTCCTTTCACAATTTCTCGGTCTACCCCTCCCGTTGTTGCGCCACTGTCTAGAACCAATAATAGGGCAAATGATTGATTGTGGCTGCATGTTTCACAATGTTGGTCATCAGCATGATTTAAATGCCGAGTTTCCCTGACACCAATGTGGTATAAAGTTGTTTTTGGCTCGCATTTAAGGCCTTGATACTTCCCAAGAGCATATAGTTCGTCGATTGATCCATAATACACCACCGTCAAACGTATATAGTTTAAGCTTACTGAATTCAGAGTGTGGCGAGGCTACAATGGATGTTTTTCTATCTGCGGATGTTTTTTTAATAAGGAATCGTGGGAAGAAATCTGGGATTCGAACTTAAGTTCGTGGCATTTGGGCTGGAATGGGGAGCACAGAGAGTAAAAGCAGGTCATATCCACCTAAAGAGAGATGTCTGGCCACCCTATCCCATGCACATTTTCAAATGACTATTACATATATTAATTTAGCCATAGGTGTAAGCTCGAAATCTCGACTTTGTTGCATTCTAGATTTTCTGGCAATGCTCAGGCTAAACTATTGTTCATCGCGTTCTTAAATTATTTCTTAGCAACATTTAGGACCTTAGCAGCGGAAAGTTCAAAACACCAAACTCTTAGGCAAATTAGGATAAATAATAACGAAAATTCTGTACCGAATGCGAATAGTAATTTTCTACACATAATTAGTAGTGTTCAGCCGCATCACTGCTAGCGGCACTTTCAACTAAGCTTCTTCTTCCTTGCCTCGTTCTTTATACCGCTCCATGGTTTCGCGTTGCTCGACGTGCGGTGCGGTGTAGGCACATCGCCCGTTTTGGCGGTAATATCTCAGCATATTTCTAAAGGCAGCTCTATCTTGGATCGTGTCATCGCCGAGACCTATGCGTTGTTGTTGCTTTTTCATTTGACACATCCAGCTTTCAACTAAGTTAACAATTTGAAAATATTGATTAAACTCTGAAATCGACTGTTATTTTGGTGAATGAGTAATGATGTCTGAAAAAATAGCGGAGCTAAGAAGACGTCAATCTTTTTGAAAATTATGTTATTTTGATAACATAAACGCTGACTCCGATTATTTCTGCAAACATTTCGGGAGGGGTCCGGACCCCCTGGACCCCTCCCCTGGCTACGTGCCTGAGTCTGTGAGTTTTCATTGTTCGGTCTGGAACAAGAAAAACTATCCCTCCCAAATTTTCTTGAACCGACAACACTTTTTGACTTCGCCTTTTTGTCAAAACTGCTTTACTTCTTGTATTCTTCGATTCACTTTTCAAAGGGATTCTATATTTTAAATATTTGCCGCGAAAATCACCAAGAGAACTTTTCTCGCCATAGTGATAATGAGACCGACAGTTGTCCTTAAGGCCCTTACATACCCTTAACTGTATATGAGACTGCTTATATTTACTTTTTAATGAATTACACAGTAAATACAATATTTAGCTGGTTTATTTCGTTATTGAGAGAATAATTTTTCCGCTATTTCAAAGTTTCGAACTTAAACTTCTTTTTCGTACCTACCATGCGTTTTTCGCCCCTTAAGTATTTTTGTTTGTTTTTGATTTAACGCTTCTTGCATACACCAATTAATAAAAAATAAATCCTTACGGAAAATAGCAACTTGTTGTCAAAAGATTAAAAAAAAACGATGGTGTACTTATTATTTTGACCAAGCTGAAAACCCACTTCAAAGTTAATATCGGGAGATACTAAGAAAATAGGGGGATGCCATTTAGTTTTTCGGTTCCGTTGGCATTGTTGTATCCTAATTGTTGTAATGACTATCTATTTGGAGTAATTCAATTTTAAATTTTTTACGCATGTCAGTTGGTGTAACGAAAAGGGACCACATCAAGAGTAGCTACATCCGAGGCAGCTTGTCCATAGACCAACCAATCACCGAAAAGCTCGAAGACCGACAAATGGATTGGTATTGCCATGTTCAACGGCGTCCGCCTGAGAACCCAGCAAAGAAAGCGATATCAATGGAAGTTCCACTTGATGGACCCAAGGCCAGAGGCAGACCGAAGAACACCTGGATGTGTCAAAGGAAAAAGCAACAACAACGCATTGGTCTCGGCGATGACACGATCCAAGATAGAGCTGCCTGTAGAAATATGCTGAGATATTATCGCCAAAACGGGCGATGTGCCTACACTGCAGGTCGAGCAACGCGAAACCATGGAGCGGTATAAAGAACGAGGCAAGGAAGAAGAAGCAATTTTAAAAAGAGTATGAAAATTTGGCATAAAAAGGTACATGAGGGGTGTACTTATTTTTTTGTCCATATGTGTATGTACGAAGCTCAGGAGAGTTTTGTTCACTCCTGTCTTTGTAGTACCCTTCTACGACACACCGGCAAAGGCGGACTAAGCGATTATAGGTTATAATTACGTATAGCCTATTTTACAATTAGAAATAAGATGAAGAGTAATTCGTTTAACAGGCAAGCGAGGATAACAAATCTCCTCTTATGGTCCTCTTTATTAATAATTTTTTTTCATATTTTCAGGTGGGATGAACAAGCAGGACTCCTAAGGAAATACTGACAGCAATTTATTAGCTCCCCTAAGACCTGTTTGTGTCTGGCTGGTCTAGCGGTTAGGGCGCGTACCTTCGGTGCACAGGGTCATGAGTTCGAATCCCACCGTGGATCCATGATGTTTTTCGAACTCACGAGCTTGTGACGGACTATGATCTCACTCAGATGTTAAACGAGTACCCATTTATGGGGATAAATAACACTGCTGAACGTGATGCCGATCTCATTACCTCAACAAAAAGCAGATAAGATCTTGGCAATAGGATGTCACTAACACATTCAGCGGCCTTAGTACAATGCTGGATTGTCGCGCCTGTTATTTTTTATTTATAAGACCTGTTGAATTATTTGGAAACAAATTGTTTCGAGCAAGTTATTCATAAATGTTCGTACATCTTGAAAAGAATACACCTAAATGTTTGTCTTCGTAGAGACGACTCATGTGCTGGACGCTCAGCGATCGCAGTTAAACCACCGATTCTGAGTACTATACGCCCATATTTTCTATAGAGACATGTTCCTTCAGGTCATAGTCGACACAAGGAATGTAATAAATAAATAACAGGCGCGACTATCCAGCATTGGACTAAGGCCGTAGATGTGTTAGTGACATCCTATTTCCAAGATCTTGTCATCTGCTTTTTGTTGAGGTAATGAAATCAACATCACGCTCAGCAGTGTTATTTATCCCCATAAATGGGTACTCGTTTAACATCTGAGTGAGATCATAGTCCGTCACAAGCTCGTGAGTTCGGAAAACACCATGATCCACGGTGAGATTCGAACTCAAGACCCTGTGCACCGAAGGTGCGCGCACTAACCGCTAGACCAACCAGACTACTACTACATAAGGAAAGTAGCACCATTCAAAAAATATTCAAATATGGCTCAGAATTGGATGCAAAACTACGATCGCTGAGTGATCATCACATGAATCGTCTCTACGAACACGTACCTTAAGACACCTACAATGGAACGACCTTGCAAAATAATTTACGTGTGTAGAAACAAAAAAAAAATAATTAAATAATTTCATCTTCAAGGCCACTCACTGTAGGTCAGTGAATCAGAACAATTATCGCAAAAGCCCGTGCTGTGCATCTGTGAGAGAAATCAATCAATTTATGATAAGACACAGCACACGCCACCATCGTTGGATTGTCTTTTGCGCATTTCCTCGCGCGATAAGAAGATGCGATGCTACTAATTGTCCGACAAGAAAAAAAATTAAATATTTGGGAAGCACTCGCGTGTATGCAAATAATAAAAAAAAGTGATGTCGGCTCGTATGAAATTTCACAGATGGATAGGGAAATTCAGTTACATATGTATAGTGCGTGTACCCGCACAACATTTTTATCTGCAAACAAGAGTGATAAGGCAAAGAATGGTCCGTTGACGCCTCTTTACAAAATCGTTTTACATGGTAATATTTTACGAGCTGACACAGTGATTTCGTGACCGTGCCCTTTGTACTCGTTGCCTTGGCCTAGGGGTGCATTGTCAACACGCGCCCAAGTGTGGATGGCAATGGATGATTGTGTGCCTTTGTGTGACCCAGCCCGATGGAGCAGCTTCAACAACACAGGAATACGATATGGAAGCATCAGGTGGCCGTCATGGTCGTCGCGAGTGGCAAATAATTGACCCACATCCACCATGGTATGTATTATGTTCGGCATGTAATTAGATGCCCACTTTCATGGCATTTTTATCAGTCTTGACTCACTATAGGCGTAGCATAAATCATTGACCCGGCGACGAAGTCACTGTCACTCCATTGACCACGGGACGATCTCCAGATGGACGAACCACTTGCTAGTATGTGCGAATATGTTTATGCGCGATATCTAAAGATAATTATTTTCAAGCTCAGCTGAAGCAAAACAACTTTTTTTTTGTAGTGGGTATACAAAATTGGATTTTCATGCTTTTCGAGTGACGTAAAAACCGAATTTTTGTCAAGGCATAAAAACAAAGAGAGGAGCTCAAGCGGCACTGACACGAAGTGATTTTTTTGCTGAATAATTATCCAGTCCAGTTGGGGTAAACTTACTGTGACTCGATTTGGTCGATCCGATCCTATTAAAAGCGGAAATTCCTAACGAAGAATCGATTAAAAGCTGACCGAGAAATGTAAGAAAACAACAATTTGCACTGACACAACACTACAGACTACACACAGCGAACTGTCTGAAAAGACACGGAATCACGAAATGCACGGGCCGAAATCCCGAAATCCGACTTTTAAGACGAGAACAGAAGATAGTTCTGAGACACTAGTTGTCTCTGTCTTGTTGTTCAATCAAACGTTCAATTTTCCAGTAAGTTTGTTTAGATTATAAATGTCGACTGTAAAAGGAAATATCTATCTAGAAATGGTATTTATGAATACAAAAATATTTCGTATATATTTATTTGAGCATTTTAATCCAAATTTAATTAAAATCAATAAAATGTATTGCCAACATCTCATACTGGAACATACTGTAAGTAGTGCCTGTCTAGACAGTTTCAATTTTCGTTCGTCTTCATCATTTTGGCAATTGAAACTTGAGATGCCTGCGCTATTGAAGAAACGCATTCATTCTTGGACGCGATTGCTAATGTTAAATATAAACAACTCATTATCTATTCATGAAAGAATTTATCATTTACCCGTCCTGACCAAAGCCGCGACACATATTTCCCGATAAATAATGAACAGATGTGGATAGAATGAGGCATTGATCTGTTCTGTTCACTTGACGCAATCAACGACACGTTCAATATTGAAAGTGGATACGGAGCTTGAAGACGATAGTGAAGACGAAAGCGCACATGTGTGGACATAGCCTATGAACAACTGTCAATTAGGCTTAGATTGCATATGGCAGTCCTTTGCAAAGATAATAAACGTCAGTCAAAGTCAAGTAAACGTCAAAAGAGCGGCAAGCGAAACGGAATAATTTGCCTACCTACGATTGCGTTTATTTTACAAATAATTATCTATTTAGTCGTATTAAGCACGCAAATTATACAGGATTATATTGTTTCAAGTCCTTACCACTGTAACTTAATAAAAAACGTTTCGAAAACACGCGGGAACACCGGCGCGGATAATGTTCGGCTTTTGTAAAGTAACCTCAACTCGTCTGTCGTGTTGTTTATAAACAAAAAGTGAAACGTTTTGTAGTAAAATTAATTTTCACAATTGACCTACTGCAATTCGATTTCGACCAGTAAATAGAAAAACACCTTCACCATGGATCAAATGCTACCGAGTCCGGGATTCTCAATCCCGAGTATCGGAACGCCACTACATCAGCCGGAAGCCGACCAACAAATCCTACCGACAGCCGTCTATCAGCAACAGCTTGCGTCCAGTCAGCAGATGCAACAAATGAATCAAATGTCCAGTCAACAGCAAAATATCGGAATGGGTCAAGGAATGAGTCAAGGAATGGGATCGTACAGTGAACTGAGTTCTATGGGAATGCCGTCGCTTATGGGCACACCGAAACATATTCAATCTTCGTACAATCCGAGCTTTACGCCACAGAGTTTGATGCAACCACAGACGCCGGTAAGTTAGACCGATCCACTTCCTCAGTGTTGTCCTATTGGCAACCTTCTTCTTCTCTGTACTGTTCACTCAGCTGTTTTTAGGCTGTTATATTGCATATAATTTCGAGTGTATGTTGCAAGCACTATACAGTGTCCCGCATTAGGTGGTCAATACTGTAAGGGTTGATAGCACAACTTGTTTCAGCAAGAAAATTACCAATACAATCGGAATTTTTTTACCATTACCTTGTTATCGTTTTTTTTTGTGAAAGTCATCGAAAATCGTGACTTGTCATGCAAAATCATAATTTACAGCCCTCCTGATGACTTAATCCAAAATTTGATTTCAGTTTCAAAAACTACATAACATTTTACAAAAACTGAAGTTCTTCCTGTTGCCAAAATTATCGCCACTTTCAAGATACAGTTACTCAAACTTAATAGACATTTTAAAATAGATTTTTCATCGAAAATTCAAACAGTAATTTCATAACGGTGCTTTATACGTACAACTCTGCAACGTTGATAAAAGTTGCTTCAACATGTTGGCTTTCCAACGGTATATCACTTTTCATATTAAATTATGATTTTGCATGACAAGTCACGATTTTCGATGACTTTCACAAAAAGAGCAATAACAAGGTAACGGTAAAATAAATTTCGATTATATTGGTAATTTTCTTGCTGAAACAAGTTGCGCTATCAACCCTTACAGTATTGACCACCTATTGCGGGACACCCTGTATACATATTTCCTATCCGCACATGTACAGACATTTTGGAACACGCCGAGATTCGATCTCCGGACCTCTAGATTACTAGCATCGTAGAGTACAACTCATTCAAGTGATCCACAGAGCGTGCAACCTTGTTTCACAGCAATTTCGGCCTCTTCGGGCGGGCTACACCGTTTTTTTTTTATCTAAACACGTCCAAAAGTTGCCACAATAACCTCTCTGGCAAGAACCTTTAAGGTTTAATGCATGAAGGTTGTGTTTGCCTGCGTACATATATGTGGATTCGATGTATGTGTTTTTTCATCCTATTTGGGGGGACTACATTGGAGTGGGGCTGCTCTCAATTTTACTAATACACGCCTGTGGTGAAACATATCCAGGCCTTTGGATATGGTATTGTAGTGTTTGAAAGCAAATAATTGGTTCGAATGATAGGTCAGTGGAGTGTAATTGCTGTCGGGAGTGGAACCATCTCAGGTGTTCAGGTTCGAAAAGGATGGGTCAGCATATACTTAGGTCATATGTTGCAGCGAGTTGTATGAATGCAGGGTGGCCTCTGGCCTCACCTAGCGCATCTTCACTTCCACTGCCTCCCACATCCCATAATAATATGATCAGGAATGCCAGACCAAGGCAGAAATTAAAATTCGGGGATATTTCAGTATCTGCGGCGCCAAATTTTGATGATGCCATTTCATTAATACTGGCCTGAAACGACCGAAATCCTTTATCGTGAAATCGTAACGATTCTTCAGATATTCAATGTCAATGTTTAACTTTTCTATGAAGCCAGTTAAGTAATTTTATAAGAAAAGGGGGATATTTCCGCTTTACACATTGGGGAAAGTGTTTCATGCCTTCAAATTGAAGTTTTAATTTTTCATCAGTCCCACTAGAATAGTAAGATTTACAATTTGGCAAAGATGTTAATAATATGAAATGTCGAATTATATTTGGGAGCAAGGATAGGAAAATTTGCTAGTCAGGGAGGCCAATGAAAACGAAAATGTTATTTTCGGTGCAATTCTATTGATTCACATCAAACTCTGGTAACAATACCCTCAATTTCCCCATTAAAGGCTGAACTACTCCATAGAAATGTCAAACTTTGTCATTGAAAATCTGGAGAACTGTTACGATTTCGCGAAAAAGGATTGCCGATTCGGTCGTTTCAGGCCAATAATGATGAAATCGCATCATAAAATTGGGCGCCGCAGATACTGAAATCGTGCCTTATGGCCAAAAACATAGCTTTATTATAAAGATGAGAGTTTGCCATTATGTTTTAAAAATGCCGCCGCTGGCTTGAATAAATTCCGGCCGAGAGGCCCAATTTTCGACCACTTTTTGCAGCAATTGGGTCCGTATGTCAGCATTAACGCGCCGAATACTCTCTTCCAAGGCGCCAATCGTCTCGGGCTTATCTGCGTAGACAAGCGACTTGACATAATCTCATACAAAATAGTCCAGCGGTGTTAAATCGAACGATTTTGAAGGCCACCAATGATTCCCTCTGCCCATAGAGCCACACCAAACAGTGACTTTTTGAGGATGTAACGGCGTCTCAATGGCTTGCGGATTATCATCAATCCAAACGCGACATTTTTGTTGATTAAGCCTAGTACTGACCTCGTGAGTGAAATTTTTCGCCACTGCGATTTTTTCAATGAAAATGCATTCTTACTGTCGTGGAATATGTGGGGAATGCTGGGGAATTCCATAAGCTACAATCCGAAAACAGTTCCATAATTTTTCTCGGCCATTTTATGTATTTTTTTCCGATTCCCCGGATATTTCATCGTGAAATGTCAAATGACCGGGGAATCGAAAAATAATACATAAAATGGCCGAGGAGAATTATGGAACCGGTATCGGATTGTAGCTTATGGAATTCCCCACCGTTTGTGACATTTATTTATTTATTTATTTATTTAATACTACTATTACAAAACAGGAATAAATTCCCAAAACATGTAATGTAAAGAATTCAAAGTAAGGAAAATAAGTATAAAGGAAAAAGAAACTTATAAAAGTAAAGAAAAAAAAATACAAAGAAAAGAAAAAAAAAATAAGTTTGAAAATTGCAACTGATCGAGTGTTGTAAAATGGAAACCGATATTTTATATCTTCTATGAGTGATGAAGTAGTAAGACCCTTGCATAACCTGTAAAGGAAACACTGGTCAAGACAGTCTCTTCTTTTGCTTAGTGATGGTAAATTTAGGAAATTAAGCCGATCTTGATAAGGCCTATAAGCCAAGTTATATTTAAACAATAAGGTTCTAGAAAACTTTCTCTGAACTTTTTCTAATGCATCACGAGAAACAGAAGAATAAGGAGACCAAACTACCGAGGCGAATTCTAATATGCTGCGTACTAGCGACACAAATAAGTTCACACAAGTATTAATAGATTGAAAGCTAGAGGAGCACCGTAAAACGAACCCAGCTAGTTTCGACGATTTGCTAATAATCGACGAGTAGTGATCAGTAAAACGTAATTTACAATCAAAAACAACCCCTAGATCTGTAACCGTAGAAACACATTGGAGGGGAATGGAGTTAATTTGGTATTGAAAAATGAAAGGAGTAGATTTCAGTGAATATAGCATAACGGAGCACTTGGAAATATTAAGATCCAGCTCGTTAGAGATACACCAGGACGTAAAGCTATCCAAATCGGATTGCAAAGCTATACAATCAGAAATAGATGAAATAGCTGAAAATAGTTTGCTATCATCGGCATAAAAGAGAGAGTGACAATTAAGACAAGATGGTAGATCGTTTAAAAAAAGTAAAAAAAGAAGGGGACCTAAAATAGATCCTTGTGGCACACCTGATGATGGGCAAAATTCGGAAGAGGTTAAATTTTGGAAAACAACTCTAGATGAGCGATCATTAAGATAAGAGAAGAGCCATACAATAAGGTAAGATGGGACTCCCAATGCAGTTAATTTATTAAGAAGAATTTGGTGGTTGACGGTGTCAAATGCTTTTGCGAAGTCTGTATAGATTACATGTACGTCCAAGTGCTTATTGAAGGATTTTGACACAAAATTAACAAGTTCAACTAAGTTGGTGACAACGGATTTGTTTTTGTAGAATCCATGTTGTTGATCCTTAATAAGATAACTAAAATGTTCATGAATGAACTTATATACAATCTTTTCAAGAAGTTTCGAAAAGGATGACAGAAGAGAGATAGGCCTATAGTTAGACACAGAATTAGGATCGCCCTTTTTCGGTATGGGAACCACATACGACGATTTCCACTGAGTTGGGAAAACACCTTCATGTAGGCTTTTACTAAATAAAATGGCGAGAGGTTTAGATATGGAAAATTGTGTTTCTTTTAAAAACGAATTTGGGATTCCATCAGGTCCAGAAGAAGAATTAGTTTTAAAAGAAGATATAAGTAATTCAACATAGGATGGTAAAATTAGAGGTGGTAAATTTAAATTGTCCATTTCTTGAGGTACAACAGGAGGACAAGTTAATGAAGATGTTTTAAAAGTACTGGCAAAAAATGTGGCAAAAAGCTCACACATTTCAGAAGGGTTATCTGCGCTTATATTGTTGAAGGTGAGAATGGAAGGCTGATTTGAAGAAGATCTCAAGTTTTTTACATAGGACCAAAATATTTTACTCTCATTGTTCCTCAGACTGTCCTCAACAGTCTTAATATAGACAGACCGAGCAAGTGAGATTAGCCTTTTGATCCTCGATCTAAGGCAGCGAAACATTATGCGGTCGGATTGGTGTCCATAACGTTTCAAACGAGTGTGAAGTCGCTTCTTTTTTAGAATCAAGTTTCGAATCTGAGGTGTAAACCAAATCGGACCTTTTCGAAGCTTTAAATTAGATATTGGGACGTATTCATATAATATGTTATGTAAAATAGTATAGAAAGTAGCTACAGCTGTTTCGCAATCAAGGTCTTTTAAAATAAAGTACCAATTCATTTGATTCAATTTCTCATTAATTGCTACATAATTTGCTTTTCTGATATTGAATCTACGACGCATAACCTTAGAACGATAAGGGGATAAGTTAATCTTGATCTCATTGGCGATAGCCGGGTGATAAGGATCACAAGGTACGTATCCAGATGTACGCGTGGATGATGAAAACCCACCCATAGGAATGTTACTAAACTGAAGGTCGAGGATACGACCCATGAAGTTTGGAAACACATTGAATTGGAGAAGGTTACACGATTGCATAAAGGCTGACAGAGACCTAAAAAGAGCCAAGGAAGTAGATGCTAAAGGGAGACCTGGACTATTAGGCCACTTAATGCTAGGAAGATTAAAGTCCCCACAAACTATTAAGTATGAATTAGGGAAACATACGTTCATGGTATCTGATAAATGACTGAAGAGACTCTCATAAACATCTAAAGAAGAATTACAAGGAACATACACACAGGCAACTAATAACGGTGTAGAAACAGAATTAATTTTTACGATTACACAATCATAAGGTTTAGAATGAGAAGTGGAGACAAGCACACATTGAATATGATCACGAACAGCAATTAGCGATCCGCCTCCAGTAGAAAGTCCTAGAAGATCAAGGTTTCTATCACAACGGAAGGTAACACACCCCTCCAGAATTTCACCACTATTTATAGAAGAGTTAAGCCAAGTCTCCGTCAAACAAATGATGTAATGGTTGAATGATAAAGAAGAAAGATTAAGAGATTGGAGTTTGGTACGTAACCCTCGTACATTTAGGTAGTAAAGTGTGAAATTAGTAAAGGTATTTATATTTATTTTGGGGTTCTTGTTGACCGTCGTTTTGGAAAATTTCGCCTAGTAAATCCTTTTATTAAAACACCAGCAGGCCAAAAGGAGGATTCACAAGGCGACGATAGATCATTCGGCAAAGTAAGTTTAAATGACGAAACAATCCTGTTAGGAATATTATCCTTGGTAAGCATCTTACAGATGAAAATAGGAGGATCAAATTCCACACATATTCCACCACAGTAAGTATCCATTTTTATTGATAAAATCCCTGGGCAAAAAATTTCACTCTCGATCTTAATTCAGCCCTTTAACGTTCCCATTCAACCAAAAGTGAGCTTCATCACTGAATAAAATTTTCATGTGAAAATCGGGATCGGTGGCCATCTTGTTTTGGGCACGATGTGCAAACGTTGTTCCGGATTTAGTCTATTTATTACGAAATGGCAAACCAAACTGAGCATAAATCAAGTGACAGCTGTCAAAAAGACCAACTCCGACAAAAGTATTGCCAGATTGAAAACCAACACGTGTAAAAAAAACACCCTATAGAACATTTGTCCGAGCTGCGGTGGTGCGCCTCACGATGTGGACCACCTGTTTCGATGCCCCACTGCATCCACTAACCTCACTCCGAGGAAGTTATGGGGCAACCCTATTGCAGCTGTTACTTTCTTGTCGCTTGAGACAATAGGCCAGAACGACGACGAAACTTAGAGCACATCCACAATAATGCTCAGCGGTTCACGCATTTCTGTACTACTACAACAACAAGCTCCTGGGGCAAAGATAAAGAAACCATTCTAGTCACTTATAAAGCGGTAGGTCGATCAGTGGCTTATTTTGCTGCTCCGGTCTGGTCGTATAGTTTATGTGACACAAACTGGAGTAAAATCTTTCAAAAAATGCATAGTACCACTTCCGCTCTCGATGTTATTACGTCAAAAATCGTTAACGGACATAACTCGCCGAAGCCCTGCAAGCGCACCATCCTCGTGGCTTTTGATCTGTTTGCGTTTGACACAGCCAATCATACGCTAATTCTGACTGATCTTTGACATTCAACTCCGCCTCATGTACACAAATAAATTTCAAATTATCTTGCAAACCCAAACATCCAAAAAAGAGGAAAGTTTCGATGCTAAATTTTTGCACACACATTAAGGACGGAGGGAGTAACGAAGACGGGAAATTTTTATTTTTCGGAAATATCTGGAACCGATCCGATCGCAAAATGTCCTAAGTCCGAAATAAACTACATTTTTTCCTTTCCAACGATATGTAATACTTCAGATCTGATCTTTGAAAATTATACCCTAGACCCAAAGTATTATGTGGAATTTACATTTTTTGATATTTACATTTCGCACTGTAACTTTTAATATAGTAAAGGTAGAGTGAAAAGAAGTTGTGCTGATTATATGCTGATGCTGCCAATTAAATGTATTTAATTTTTCCCAAAAATGAGCTTGCTCCGGCCAAGAATACCTCCCACACTCCTGTTAAAATTTCTCAAGAAAGCATGTTGAGTGCCTAGGGCACTACTCTCCATCAAAAATTACTTCGATCGAAAAAAAAATATTACTTTGTTCAAACGTCAATATAACAGCTTTCCTCCTTTTTAGGGTTTTTTAGATTTTACAATAAAACCGTATGAAATCGATTTTGTCCGTCCGTCTGTCAGTCTGTCCGTCTGTCCGTCCGTCTGTTCACTCTCGCACTCGCGAACGGCTTAACCGATCGTCCTGTATTTTGGTAGGAATGTGTAGAATAGTAACAGTCTTTGGCACGAAATACTTAGAAGTTGGTAGGGCAAAGATAACAGGGTGTCCTGGAGAATTAATTAAATAACTCGCGAAATGCTTAACCGATCGTCCTGTATTTTGGTAGGAATGTGTAGTATAGTAACAGTCTTCAGCTCGAAATACTTAGACGTTGGTAGGACAAAGCTAACAGGGTGTCCCGGGGATTTGAAAAAGTCGACTTTTTTAGTTTTTATCGGACATGTACTTATGGATACTCAAATCAAAGAACTCGATGGGTACATTTCATATCAGTTGCTTTTTCAAGTTTGGAGTAATGGTAACGGAGTTACAGCTAATAAATTCAGTTAATATGTGTAGCCATGATACATAGTAAATCTATTTTTGGATTCGTCTAATTAAAAGTGTTACTAACGCCTTTCATTCTGGAACGCGTTTATTTAGACCAATCCAAAAATAGATTTACAAGCAGCATTTCATTAATATTGTGCATAATTCTTATTTATTACCTATAAAATATACGTGCAAAATTATTAACTATGTATGTGTCCAAAATCTAAAAAACCCTCGTATTGCGGGCGCAGCCCTCTGTACGCCGGTATTTTTTTTTCTCATGGCGATTCGTTGACAAGGATCTAATTCTAGATCCAGATAAACTTTTTGAGCTCATATCGCCTAACGCAGGTTCTACTCATTACTTGTCCTTATTTCCAATTTTTTTCAATTAAATTAACTTTTTATATCGTTATTTTGTGTTTTATTTTCTCTGGAAATACCCTAATAATTTCCACGTTTTACTCTTATTAAGAATTCTCGTAAGAAGATTCTAACGGGACTGCGGTTTTGAGACTTCATATTCTAAAAACAACAAGCAAGCTACTGAAAATATTGTCAACAAGTTTAAAGAATATGCCATTATCACTTTCCGACATACAGCAATTTTTCTAAGTGGAACTATCCTATTGATTGAAAGCTTGAAATAATTTTTATTGTACTACATGCCATTCTTTTCTGATTATGCTTGTTTATTTTGAATAATTTTCACAGCAAAGTCTCATGTCACCGATGGCCCCAATGACGGAAAGAAGCGAAAATATTGGCAGTGTGAATATTCATCAAACAATGGGTCCTGCCACACCCATGACGCCGATGACACCCGGTTCGGCCGATCCTGGTATCGTACCGCAGCTACAGTAAGTCATTTCATATAGCCGACAACCAATAAACGAATACCAAACTAAATTGTCTTTTTCCTCTTTCAGAAATATCGTATCTACCGTAAATTTAAGTTGTAAGTTAGACTTAAAGAAAATCGCCTTACATGCACGTAACGCTGAGTACAATCCAAAACGTTTCGCCGCCGTAATTATGCGAATACGAGAACCACGTACAACCGCCCTAATTTTCTCGTCCGGCAAAATGGTGTGTACAGGGGCAAAAAGTGAAGAAGATTCACGTTTGGCAGCTCGCAAATATGCTCGTATTATACAGAAGCTTGGCTTCAATGTAAGTATTTGATTCAACTGTATCAGCTCAGTTAAGGGCTGTAAGACAATTATTAAGCATGGGATGAAAATGTATTTTATCATGGATACGCATTTTCATATTGTAAATCCATGATCCGGTGCTATACTGGGTCTAGTACGTTTAAACCGATCATTCAATTCAAAATTCATCCATCCAAATACACACCTTAAAAAGAACAATCCCCGGGAGAGTTTCAAATTGGTGAATTTTGAATAGGATAAATTTTAAACAAGTATATTTTGATCTGATGTTCATTTTAGCCAAGACAACGATTAGCTAAATCGTTAATATTGTCTTAAAAATAATTAATACATAAATATCCGATAATAAGCGGTTGTTTATCTATTAAACATATTTTCTCCCGTTTCAGGCAAAATTCTTAGATTTTAAAATTCAAAATATGGTCGGCAGTTGTGACGTCAAATTTCCCATTCGGCTGGAAGGTCTCGTACTTACGCACGGTACTTTCAGTTCGTACGAACCAGAATTGTTTCCCGGTCTTATTTATCGTATGGTCAAGCCCAGAATTGTATTGTTAATTTTCGTTTCCGGCAAAGTTGTGCTGACGGGAGCTAAGGTGCGACAGGAAATTTACGAAGCATTCGATAAGATCTTTCCGATTCTGAAGAGTTTTAAGAAACAATAAAGTGATTATGTTGATGTATTTCGGTTTATTCGATTCTTCTTCTTCTCCCTTTTATTTGTTTTATCAGATGTATGGGGAAAATTGGAAAATTATATGAAATTGGAAGTTTTTGGTGAATATTCCACCGCTATAAAGTCTTTATTGTTAAGTTATTATAATTTCTTTTTGTAAAATAAAAAAAAGGTTTACAGATTTAAATTGAAAAATGGTATTTTATTAGTTTTAACAGTTGAAAAGGCATATGCTGCATCTCGCCCATACTAACAGTTCCGGTTTATCCTGTTTAATCCTAACGCTAATTTCCGACGTGCGTGTACCGGCCGAGGAGTAGCAGAGACAATGCCTAGAGGATACACTCTATAAAATGGAGAGAATCAAAATTGTATGTGCATCATCTGGTGGTACACCCCCCCCCCCTTTGCAAGCACAAAGGGTAAAAGTTTCCACCAGTTTACAGGAACACGTAATCAAGCTGTTGGATGTGAGGCCCTTTCTTAAACCACTGTCGTTCCAGGGACTCGCCTCCCGGTTGAGAACGCAGCTCCACGACCAATGTTTAATATTTTGGTAGATCACTCTTCCTACGATATGGACATTGGACCACAAGCCTGCAGGACACTCCCACTAGGGGGCCTACCACTAACACCGGGGCTTTGTATCTTTTCAGGGCTCTCTTGCTACCAAATTTAAAATGCTTTGGTCGAGATTTCACAGTGCCAAGCACTGCAACAGTAGGATTTCCTGTAATCCCAGACTGCTATCCTTTAACGCGGTTACGAGGGGGTGTCCCTCCCCAAGCAGCAGAAACAAGTCATTTCGAGAAAACAACAGCAAAAAAAGTAAGTTTAGAAGACGAAAAACAATTTACGAATTCTCATTTAAGATTTCCTGTCGGCTGTGCCGAATGACGAATTAGGGGAGTCGCAATTTGGTTGTCGGACTACTACCCCATGATTAAATAAAAAACAAACCGGTCGCAACATATGGTTTTGAAAAAAAGTTTGATCTCCAATCCATTATAGTGTTTATGGGATCCATCAGCGTAAAGATGGCCAAGATCCATCAACATCGGCGCCCGAAGCCAGGTGTGTCTCTTTTTTCATTGGGGCATTTTGATAGCAGCCTGACTGTCAGTTAACATTTATATTTTCTTGTTAGTGTCGCCAGTGTTCTGGTATTATTTTCTATTTCATTTACGTGTATATCTGCTTGAAACACGGACGTTAGTTTACCCATTATAATATATAAGCCAAGCTTATAATTTTTGCACAGTATGTATCACCTTTGGAGCCGTCCATGAGGACGAATGTTCTGTTGGGGTAGAGTGATTTGAACCGATCAATCCACCTCTTCCAGACTGCCACCAAAAGGGGAGTTAAAGCCTATGATTAAGTAGTCTGAGTTAAGTGTAACTACCGTATTCAGGCCTTGAGTCATGGTGAAAATGTCTAACGGTTCAGCTCTGGTCGGTTTGGCAATGTCTTTAGCATATAGTGTTGGAATCACTGTCCGGATTTAGTTATGGGGCCAGTCCTATGTGTGTGTGCAACCCGGAAACGCAAATCACTTTTGGTAAGAGTTTTGTTACCTAACACTCTCACGTCAAAAAAACCAATCCGATTGTCTATAGTCGAGGGCTGTCAGGTTAAAATTTTACGGTAGGTAAAACCGTTAAATCTCCTCCATGGTATTTCTTGTACTATAAGACCGCCTCATATTCTACAGGTATGAAAATGTCCTCTAAACCCAAAGGATTATTATGGGGTTTCAATTTCGCCGCACTGAGGTAATTCTTCAGTAGAATTTCCTTCTGATATATGCTACATTGAAAGGCGTTGTTAGTGTCGCATCATTACAAGTGAGGTCCAAACTGTGTAAGGCTGATGGAAAGGTACTATGTCAGGTCGTCCGTTGAACTTTTTCACACCTTCAGAATGAAAACCACTGTTCTCGCATAACTCTGAGCAAGAGATGTACCCCAAACTGAAACCACTTCTATAAACGCTAAGTAATGGATTGTTTACAGGTCCACAGTACCACGAAGAATTCTTCCATGCTGGGGGTTTGTAGAAACGAAACATCCCGAAAACTTTGCTGCTGGAGAGATAATTGATCTACTAAGGAAATTCGTACAGCTTAGGTTACCATTCTAGACAAGTCTTCTGGAGTCTCTAATTTTTTTCTTTGAACCGAGGAGAGCTGTAGGAACAAGATCTTTGTAACGCTTACCAGTACGGATCGTAACTTTCTGCGAAAATTACTGCGTGTAGGTATTGAGAAGTGTTGCCGCGCATTTAGACGGTGAAATGACTAGGTAGGAGAGAGTACGCTACCTTGTGGAGTTCCCTGCGTGATTCCCCTTTGCTTTGAACAATTGCCTCAAAACTCTGGGTACGAGATAGTTAGCAATCCATCTAACCTCTTGTGCAGGAATATCGGCCAACAGCGCAGAGTAAATGACCATGTCGAAGGCTTTTCTGGTTGAGGCCATTGTGGATGTGGTGTGTGATCAAATCCAGAGCTATTGTGGTACAACGCATTTTCCTGAAGCCATGCTGGTGGGGTGGGTGAGTGCTTCGAGCGTCTTTGCAACGAGTGATAGAATTGTGATTGGACGGTAGGATTCGGCGAGTTTCGCGTCCTTACCGTTTTTTTGGGAGGGGGATAATTCGCCAATTTTTTTTTAGAATGCAGGGATACTTGTTTATTGAACAAGCCCGTTTGGGGCTTGGGATTCACTGTGGCTTTCCCAGAGAATTTAATGGCTACGCTACTCTCGCCATTGGTAAGAATTGACAGGGCGCCAACGGTGGCATAGAAACTGACCTTTTGAAAGGTCGCAGCTTTCGAGATGCTCATTCCATTTTTGTTTTCTTTTTGTAGTGTTTTGACTTTGATTTTGTAGTTTAGCTCCTGGATTCTGTGATCGAAGGGATAAACGCGTCTCTACTTGTTCCGTTCTGTCGTGCTCTGTGGCCGTGATCGGTCTTCGGTCTCTGTGATATAGAGATTCATAGAGAAACGAGTTTCGAAACTCGTCATGACCCGCCGTAAGTTAATTATTCAGAAGATGATAAAAAATATTCTTATCGTAGAATAATAATAGCTCAGTGGTTCACTTGGTTAAGTCGCACTCTACGATGCTAGTAATCTAGAGGTCCGGAGAACAAATTTCGGCGTGGTCCAAAATTTCCGTACATGTGCGGAAAGGAATTATATAGTGCTTGCAACATTATATCCACTCCCAAATGATATGCAATGTAACGTTGACTCGAAATTGCCTATAACCGGCGGAGTTAACGCACCATGGCCACACATGGGGCTATACGGTACTGACAAGAAGAAGAATATTAAACTAACAATGCTGCAAGGAAGTGGTATGGCTGACAAGCGTAGCATAATCCGAATTCAGTTGTCGACTGCACGCGGTAGACGCACCATGCTCCACTCGGAGTTAAGGTAACACAAGAAGACTTGTTCCGTTTGTCGAACTAAGGATTTTGGGTTCGTACCTGAATACATCTACGAACAGCAAGAACCACACTAGATTTATACAATTTAACTTCCTTTTGTATATAACCCACGATTTGTTTATTACAATATCCACACACTTTACAGGGTATATCTTAATTACGCTCCTTCTTATTCACCTTCTTAATAGAATTACATCAAAGATGCCATCAAACCGGCCAGCGTATCGAATTCGATTTTCTCGGTGATATTTTTCGTTTTAATATTCTCATCCTGCGTCGCGATGAACACCATTTGTCCTTGCACTCTCCAGCCGTAAGTTTTGATCCAATTGTTCAATTTATTGTCTACAAAAACAAACTCGTTAGCAAAACACTACTCAAACCTTAAATGCCATCCCATCAACTTACCATCCAAACCGCCCAACAATTTGCTCAATTGACTCTTCTCCACAGTCTGGAATGTAGTTCCTACTACGTGACACACAAACTTCCGAATTGAATCGTAAAATCCAACTATACGCGAAAACATCGATGTATTCATTTCCACACGATCCCAGAACAGCTGGAAGTCGCATTGTTCCAAAATATCAGCCAAATAGATAATTTCACGTACGGTTGGATCCAACATTTGAACGGGCAACAGCAAACATTTTGCCAGGACGAAATCGGTGTGTGGCAGATTTGTGAGTGCTTTCAGCAAAATCAAATGGGTGATTTCCATGTCCATCATGTGCGGGTTGAATTGATACAACTTGAGGACGGCCAAATTGGCTTCCAAATCGTATTTATTTTCGCGAGCCTGCTCCTCCACGTAGTCTTCGATTTCCTTCAAGTGGTCCAAGTTGTATCTGAAATTAGCAAGCGAAAAAAAGACACAAGCGGCAAGTGTCATACATCATGGAAGAGGTTAGTTGAGGTTTTTCGATGTGTTTTAGGGATATTCTTACCTTTCGATACTGTTCAACATTTCGGAAATAGTCAGGGTATTTCCATCTTCCATTTTAACGTAACGCGTCATGTTGATTGGCTAATTTACGGAGGAAATTCGTAAAATAAACGTGGATCGGACACTGGCTTGCCAACGAATGTCTAAAATGACGTTTTGTGAAAGGCCGAAACATACGTGAAGTTGAATCAAATTACATATTTAAGGCTGTATTCCAATTAAAGTTTAAACAAGATACTAGAATCCATGTGATTTGCAGAACACAATTGAAAATTTAAGATCCTCCTTAAACCTGTTATCCGTATTTCCAGTGTTAGTACTTTGTTTTTTGTCCCATTGCTTAAAATTAAGGGTTGTCGTTGACGGTTGACCTTTGGTTGTAGAAGCCGGCAGCAAGAATATTTGGGAAACAATTTCATCCTACTACTAAACCGCATGTAAGTAAAAAGACGTGTTTTATGTTATTCATGTGTGCTACTTACGTGTGTAGGTTTGGAATGTCCATTTACTTTATTTAGCAAAATTGACTGTTGACTTTATTGCTATTTAAACCTGCTGACCGTCCTTCAAGAATGCTAAAATGCAATGGATTAATATTAATGTTTTAACTAATGCAGTCGTTTGCCCCTACAAAAACGACTAAGGATATTTTTAATATTTAGTCTGTCATTTTCAATTTAAAAATACATTTAGAACCTACACACTGTTACACCTGCAGAAACCCTCTTTATCCTGGGTATAAAAAACACCTGTTGGACGAATGGATGATGGTGCTTGAAATAGGAAGCATCCAGTCACTGACTATTTTCGATATACAGTTCTATTCAAAGGCCCAGCAAACGTTAATATCCTTGTGAAGAAATTGTAACTTAACCTCAGGAATAGATTTCGTACCAGGCTTTCCCTTTGCAGATATGTATGCACAATGTTATGGGACCAGGATTAAGCCCAGCCTGACTGGTGTTGAGGCAATTCATCGGTCCTTTGGCGTCGAGAAAGAACATCGCACACACATGGGATATGGGTGAGTGTGACGGTATTTTTGGAAGTGCTGCTCTTTGTGCAGCCGATCGATCGATTCTACTAACCCAATTAAATCTTTTGTTACAGAATGACCTCTTGTTTTTGCTTTGTCTTCTTTTGTACAATGAGTTAATCTGCACAAACTGCTCGGCTCACTGCTTCACTGATTTCTCATGGCATTATGTTGGGGCAGAATTAAAGCTGCTGATTTTGATGCCAGCTGTAAAATAGGCTCAACCATAGTGCATTGGCCCGAATCGACCTGGTGAAGCGTCGAACAGAATGAATGTTATCAACCTCCCTCGAAATCAAGGGTGTCGTACTTGTTTTAGGACAACCTATATATTTAGCATAATGGGTACTTGTGCACAAGAGCTCCTGTTTCTTTGGTTTGTTCTGGAGGTATATGCGTATATGGTCTCCGAGTGTAACCCGGAGAAATATAAATGGCACTTCTCTGTTGCTCAGGCGGCTGCATGAGAGTTATTGTTGAACCGAGGGTTAGCATATCTAAAGAGCTTTGTTGGCTTTATGTGTGACCGCTTCAATATCCTCTTGCGTCAAGGATGACCCTTAAATATTTTACAATAATTGGTATAAGAAGGTGGCCAAAGCCCGACGTCGGGCTATCATGCCACATTGATGATGCTAAGAAAGTTGGGCATCGACTATCTGATTTCTTTTTGAAGCTTTAAACATTCCGCTGCATTGATTCTGAGTTCCACTAGATTATAATGCACTATACATAACTCATAGAGCCACTGAAGCTAAAGGGCAAATTGTACAAAGCGGTTGTACGTCCCGCACTCATGTATGGATCAGAATGCTGGACCATGTATGAAGGTTACGCGAAAGAAATGACAGCGACTGAAATGAAAATGTTACGCATGTCAGTTGGTGTAACCAAAAGGGACCACATCAAGAGTAGCTAAATCCGAGGCAGCTTGTCCATAGACCAACCAATCACCCAAAAGCTCGAAGACCGACAAATTGTATTGCCATCTTCAAAGACATCCGCCTGGGAACCCCGCAAAGAAAGCGATATCAATGGAAGTTTTACTTGATGTACCCAAGGCCAGAGGCAGACCGAAGAACACCTAGATATGTCAAATGAAAAAGCAACAACAACGCATTGGTCTCGGCGATGACACGATACAAGATAGAGCTGCCTGTAGAAATATGCTGAGATATTACCGCCAAAATGGGCGATGTGCCTACACCGCCTGTCGAGCAACGCGAAACCATGGGGCGGTATAAAGAACGAGGCAAGGAAGAAGATACATAACTAGTAGAAAGGCACATTATGGAGGATTTCAAATTTCACTAGGGCACCGTCCGCCTGTGTAATATAAAAAATTCGGCCCGCAAAACCCCAAAAACCTAATAACGCCACTTCATCCTGCTGTAACTATACCATCGAAAATGTTTTCGTTAAATGGAGAGAAATCAGGTGCTGCGTTTCTTTGTATGCCTTTCAGGTGTGTTCTTGTGCTTGACTTAAATGCTCTGTGACATTTTTAATATAGTCCGGTACAGCAGAGTTTTTAAAGGACACAATTATTTTTTTACTAAATTGAAAAGGATGGCGGTCGCTCTTCTTTTGCCCTAACTCCTTGCGGAGCATGGTGCGTTGACGACTAACTGAATTCGAAGTGCGATACGGTTGTCAGCCATACTACTTCCTAGTCGCATGTTTTGTTAATTACATATTCTGTGATAAGAAAATTTCTTATCTAATATCTTCTGAATAATAGACGCGCGACGGGCCATGCCGAGTATCGAAACTCCTTTCTCTATGAATCTCTATATCACAGAGTGGCGACTGGACGATCACGGCCGGTTACTCTTCCTAAATGCTGTTTTAGCCCGTTCTATAGTATGGATGATAAATGGGTCCAACGCCGTCTAGATATTAAGGCCGCAATGTAGAATCTTAAGGCATGAATAGACCTCGGGCGGAATGAAAATGAAATTTTTGTCCGCTGCGATTTTCTCAATGAAAATGCATACTTACTGTCGTGGAACATGTCGGAAATGATGGGGAATTCCATACGCTACAATCCGAATATGGTTCCATAATTTTTCTCGGCCATTTTATGTATTATTTTTCGATTCCCCGGTCATTAGATATTTTTCACGGTGAACTGACCGGGGAATCAAAAATAATACATAAAATGGCCGAGAAAAATTTTGGAACCGTATTCGGATTGTAGCTTATGGAATTCCCCATCATTTCCGACATGTTCCACTACAGTAAACATGCATTTTCATTGAAAAAATTGCAGCGGACAAAAATTTCATTTTCATTCCGCCCGAGGTCTATCCTGCGCTTTAGACGTCAAAATCAGCTTATAATTTTAGGTTATGTTCGCCAATGTTGCACTGCTTTGTTTTTGCTTTTTATTACGTCACTACTTGTTTCTGTTGTTTGTTCGTGTAAATAAACAATTTAAGAGCTAAGCAATAACGTAATTGTCAGTGGCGGTGCGTGCATTCCAGAGAAAGGGAAGCAGCAAATGGATCATAGATAAAATGCGTCAGAAAAACATATTTTTCAAATAAATACCCTAGATGCATTTGTATTTTATGCATGCATTTGTATTTTATGATTAATTATTTTTTATTTATTTGTATATAGAGGGTGTTTTTTTAAGAATGATAGAACTTCAAATTAAAAAAAAAAAAGACACAGACATTATAGTTGGGAGTTTTTAATATCTAACAGTACGCCATTGTACAGCCAGCCAAAATGGAGTCATTTTTCTTCTTCAGTAACTTCAAATGCACGTGCAATTTAAATAAAAATTTATTGATATCGATCTCTAAAGATCTAGATCTTTTAATACTGTCTAAATTTGGTCACAATTGTACGCAGAGCCAAAACGACGAGCTCTATAAAATTGCCAATTGTGGTCTTCTTTTTACCAAAAAAAAAAACAATCTAATTTTATTCGCTTTACATTGGTGTCTGTTTCAAATAAAAAACTCCTAGTTTCAATATCTGAATAAAAAAATAAAAATGGACAATGTCTCACAATCAAAATTTTTTTTTACTTTTCGAATTGGTAATATACTTTTTGTTCGCCACCCTGTATATTATACCTACTGGTAAAATATAGACAGAACTTAAAAAATTGTACATAAATGTGTCAATAAAAAATGTCAAATGCTAATTTTAAAAACACTAAGCACGACTTAATTTCTCACATGTATCTACAAACGCCTGCGTCCGACATTACATTACACTTCCCAATGAAACCGTATCCCGTCGCAAACAAATCCGAATGCATAAGGTGTGTTTTTTTGGTTATCCCGTGCAGGTTTGGGTAACGAAACTTCATATAAAAAAAATGACAGGTGCGTCAGCTGTCATTTTTTTTATATGGAGTTTCGTTACCCAAACCTTCACGGGATAACCAAAAAAACACACCTAATGTCAGAACAATAGGTGTGTTTTTTTGGTTATCCCGTGCAGGTTTGGGTAACGAAACTTCATATAAAAAAAATGACAGGTGGATCAGCTGGCATTTTTTTTATATGGAGTTTCGTTACCCAAACCTGCACGGGATAACCAAAAAAACACACCTATTGTATCGACTGACGGATACGCAGCGACCGGGCCAGCGTACTTGACTGCTTACGAGCGCATACATCAGGCAGGTACACACTAGAATCCAACCACAGAGTTTCCATACAAATGTGTACCACCGGATATGGCCGAAGACGCTGTCGGTTGTATAGCGTCCCCGTATATGTACGTCACTATGGTCCACCAAACGGATAGAAACGCAAGCGCTCACTTGCAATGTAAACGCATCGCATTGAACGAGTGAAGCTGAATTTCTTGCCGCGTATAGGGTTGGCGGATGGTTGTAAGTGAAAAGTGTATAGGAAATTGGTTGTTTATGGAAAAATAGAAATTTGTGAATAATAAAAAATGAAATTATGAATTTATTGATAAGTCGTTGTTGGTAACTATATGAATTATGTATTGCATTCGATGATTTAGCGAAAATATCAAGGGAAGCAGTGCTTCCTTTGCTTCCATGGAAGAACCGCCACTGGTAATTGTACAGCTGAGTTGCGGCTATGATATTTCTAGATGATGTTGATGGGTCGTGCGTGACGTCATCAATCTTCCCGTTGGCTCTGCCAAAGAATTTGAGACCGCAATTTTGATCAGGGACTAAATAGCGGTAAAGTCACTTTCAAAGTGAACGAAAAGTAATCTTTCAATTATTTCCTGTGACTGTTCCCGTGAACCGATTTCGATGAAACTTGGATGCAGGACCTGGGCAGTAGCGAAATTGCCGCCCGGCACTGGTTAAGCTTGGAATAATAGTCGCATACACATGGTAGGAAAAACGTTAGCGGGGGTATGTATGAGAATTACAGGCCCAGAAGAGTCCGGGCTCTGTCTTCAACCTTGCTTTGGAGTATTTAATTCGAACCATAAATAGCCCGTAAGGGGGAAGATAAAGGTTGAAAGGCTTCGGCTAATTCCTATATCTTCTTCAGTTGTGGCATAACTGCGGACCCTTAGCTATGCAGGAGGAGTTTCATAGGAAAAGGACTTCGGCCAATTCCTATGTCTCTCTACGGGGCGTTACTTACCGCATTATCCGAGTAACCGCTGCGCCTGAGTGCTGCATTAACATCTGCAGCGTCTCAGGTTACTTAACGTGATAGGTGACAGAAAACATTTAAGTCAACCACTAAAGCAGCATCTTCGAGGCATGCCCATGATGGCCTTTATTCAACGATTAAACCCTATCATGGTTTAGCGATGTGCCGACAACTCATCCTAAGAAAAACTTCAAGTCAAGAAACCTGAAACAAAAGCCTCGGATTGGACGGATACAAAACAACGACGACCCCGCAAACGAACAACTGATTACTCTTTCGGATCCTGGAATGTACGCTCCCTGAATAGACCGGGGGCCTTAAGGGCTCTCCTGGATCAGGTAGAACAATACAAGCTGAGCATAGTTGCAATCCAGGAAACTAAATGGCTCAAAAGCGAGATTAACGACCTCAATTCGCACACTATTTTTACGAGTGGTAAAGAGGAGGGCAACAAGGAGTTTGGAGTAGCTTTCATCGTGAATAAGCAGCTCAAGGACCACGTTATCGGCTTCAAACCCATCAACGAGCGGCTATGTGCGATCCGCATTAAGACCCGTTTCGCTAATCTCTGGCTCATTAATGCGCATGCCCCTACAGAAGTAAAAGAAGACGCGATTAAGGACGAGTTCTACAACGACCTAGAAACACTCTTCGACTCACTTCCATCAAACGACGTCAAGCTGCTGCTAGGAGACTTTAACGCCAAAGTCGGAAATGAAAGCTGGCATAGGGGAACTACTGGAGGTCATAGCCTCCACGACGAAAACAACAACAACGGTCAGCGACTTATCGACTTCGCGAGCGGCAGAAACCTGGTAATAAGCTCTACATGCTTCCCTCATCGACGAATCCACAAGCAGACCTGGAAGTCTCCAGATGAATACACCGTGAACCAGATTGACCACGTACTGACCAGCAAGAGATGGGCTTCTAATGTCCTAGATGTTCGATCCTATCGAGGAGCCAACTGCGACACCGATCACTATTTGGTGAAGACGACCTACAGGTGCAGAATCTCTTCGGTGCACCTAACGAGAATCAACCCTGCCAAGATCTTCGAGGTTGACAATTTGATTGATGATGCCACGGCGGCTGCGTATACAACAGCACTAGAGGAAAAACTGTCGCCCATGCTTGATGACATCAACAATTTAGGCATCCATGAGTTCTGGGAGGAGCTCAAAGACAGCATCAAGGGGGTCGCAGAAGAGGTCGTGGGATATAAAAGCCGGCGCAGACGAGCAGACTGGTTCGACGAAGAATGCAGGGCCTCGATTGAGGCGAAAAATGAAGCCTATCGCCAATACACACAACGCGCATCCCGAGCCAAGAAAGAAAGATATAACGAGCTTCGGCGAGTATCTAATAAGTTAATTAGACGTAAGAAACGCAAACATTTTGACGAGCAGTTACAGCAAATAAACCAAAGATTAGCCAGTAAGAACATTAGACAGGCGTACAAACTTATAAATAATGTTAAGAACGGATATCAACCCAGGACAAGCCTATGTAAGGACAAGGATGGTAACATCATCAGCGACATCGAAAGCGTCAACAAACGATGGACCTCGCATTTTGAAGAGCTCCTCAATGCACCATCAACATCCCCCGCGGAGCCAGCTCTTGAGCAGTTAGCCGAACCAGGCCCTCCCGTTCTACCCCCAACAGTAGAGGAGGTAAGTCTTGCCATACAGTCGCTTCAAAATAATAAAGCGCCCGGCGCTGACGAGATCCCAGCAGAACTGCTGAAGCATGGTGGAACGTGCCTGACCAACGCAATACATGTGCTACTGCTGAAAATATGGAACGACGAGGAAATCCCCGAAGATTGGCGCAAAAGCATAATCTGCCCAATCCACAAAAAGGGTGACAAGCTGAAGTGTGAGAATTACAGGGGCATATCATTAGTTTGTACGGCCTATAAGATATTATCGAAAATACTTGAAAAGAGAATTAATCCGTACGCAGAACGAATCATTGGCGAGTATCAAGGCGGCTTCAGACCTGGTCGATCAACGACCGATCAGCTTTTCACAGTGAAGCTACTACTCCAAAAGTGCTGGGAATATAACATCGACGTATACCAAATCTTTGTCGACTTCAAGCAGGCATACGACAGTATCGATCGAAGTGTACTGTACAACATTATGCTGAATTTTGGTATACCGGCAAAGTTAGTGCGACTCACAAGGATGACGATGACTAATACCGTCTCGCAGGTCAGAGTGCAGAATCGACTCACTGACCTATTTGAAACTCGTACTGGACTCAAGCAGGGCGACGGGCTGGCGCCGACGCTCTTCAACCTTGCTTTGGAGTATGTAATTCGAGCCATGAATATGGACAGCAGCGGAACGCTACTCATCAAGTCGACTCAATTAGTAGCGTACGCCGACGATATCAACATCATGTCTCGAAGGTTGAGTGATGCAGAAAGCCTTCTGCATAACCTCAATAACGCCGCAAAGGAAGTTGGACTACATATCAACGAAAGCAAAACAAAGGCCATGATGCAATCGAAAACAAGGACGCCAGCAAATTCAAGCATCACAGTGGGGGACCTTAATATCGAGTATGTAGACAACTTCAACTATCTGGGTTGTAACTTATCAAAGGACGCCAACGAAACCGACGAAATTAAGCGACGGATACAACTAGCCAATAAGACATATTTCTCGGTCCTCCCTATAATTAATTCGAAACTTGCGCACAGGAACACGAAGCTCCGCGTGTACAAAACGATCATCCGACCCGTGCTATGTTATGGCTGCGAAACATGGACCCTCACCCAAGCCTCCGAAATTTTGCTAGACCGATTCGAACGAAAGGTCCTTCGGCGAATTTTCGGGGCCGTTCGCGAGCGAGACCAATGGCGTATCCGGTACAACCATGAGTTGTATCAATTGTACGATGAGCTGGAAGTATCGAAAATCGTGAAGCTTCAACGTTTGCAATGGGCGGGGCATGTACAACGGATGGACGATAATCGCATGCCAAAGAAAGTGATGAACGCACAACGAATTGACGGAGCGAGGTTGCGTGGACGACCGAGAGCTCGCTGGGAGAACTCCGTAGGTGAAGACGCCCAACAGCTGCTGGGCTTCCGAAACTGGAGGACGAGGTCACGTAACCGCGACAATTGGAGGTCAACGATTCAGGCGGCCAAGGCCCGACGTCGGGCTATCGTGCCACATTGATGATGATAAATATGGACAGCAGCGGAACGCTACTCATCAAGTCGACTCAATTAGTAGCGTACGCCGACGACATCAACATCATGTCTCGAAGATTGGGTGATGCAGTAAGCCTTCTGAGTAACCTCAATAACGCCGCAAAGGAAGTTGGACTACATATCAATGAAAGCAAAACAAAGGCCATGATGCAATCGTAAACAAGGACGCCAGCAAATTCAAGCATCACAATGGGGGACCTTAATATCGAGTATGTAGACAACTTCAACTATCTGGGTTGTAATTTATCAAAGGACGCCAACGAAACCGACGAAATTAAGTGACGGATACAACTAGCCAATAAGACCCATTTCTCGGTCCTCCCTATAATTAATTCGAAACTTGCGCACAGGAACACGAAGCTCCGCGTGTACAAAACGATCATCCGACCCGTGCTATGTTATGGCTGCGAAACATGGACCCTCACCCAGGCCTCCGAAATTTTGCTAGACCGTTTCGAACGAAAGGTCCTTCGGCGAATTTTCGGGGCCGTTCGCGAGCGAGATCAATGGCGTATCCGGTACAACCATGAGTTACATCAATTGTACGATGAGCTGGAAGTATCGAAAATCGTGCAGCTGCTACGTTTGCAATGGGCGGGGCATGTTCAACGAATGGACGATAATCGCATGCCAAAAAAAGTGATGAACGCACAACAAATTGACGGAGCGAGGCTGCGTGGACAACCGAGAGCTCGCTTGGAGAACTCCGCCCCTGGGCCGGATTTAGCCTATATGGTGCCGTAGCTAAATTGCCGCCCTCCGTCCCTGGTATTAAGCAGACGTATATCATTATCCAAATTATATATTTTGTTTAACAAAATACATATGTTGACCCCAGGGATGTAGCTAGGGAGTCCGGACTCTTCCGAATGTATTTAGAATGCTTAATAACTTTATAAATTTTAAGGTAGCTTTTTCATTGTGGATCGTTATGCAAGCAAACCATGAACGAATAACCTCAACAAATAATATAAGCTATTAGCGTCATTTGACGGGAAAACATAATAACGAAAAAATGCGTTTTCCTGTTCTGTTTCTCATCCATTTTTACGTAAGCTTATAGCGAATTGAAGAGGACACTTTGACTTCATCTGGGGCTTTCGAATTATCTAGTGGCATTTTTACGATTTTCGTTTTCTAGTGCAATTAACATCGGGTTCCATTTCGACAGATTTTACAATTACAAAAATGCAAGCACTTATTGAGGGTATTAAGAAAAAGCCATTAGGCGCATAAAAAGTGGCTCGCTGAATTTTATCATTTTACACGATTTTTTCGCTGTGAGATTTTTGGTTTTACGCAAAATTTTCTTTGATACTATTTACCACATCACTCTTTTTCGATGCAAACATGTTACTCTTGAAATCAAACTTTGGCTATGTTCCAGCCAATTTAAAATGGTGGAAAACACAGCACATTAAAAAAGCTTTTTGCCTGAAATCTATAAACTAGGATAGAAGAATAACTGGATACCATCAAATATGTCCGAACGATTTTATGTTTTACTGGAGCATGTATGCTATCTCTCTGCCCTCGTTTAAAGTGAAGCCAGTGGGTTACGAAGATGCTTTCTACTCCTAGTCTAACAAAATTTTCCGCCGCCAGTAGACCGTTCGGAGTGAATATTTCTAGGAGGATAAGTCCCAACTTTTGAAGGCGCAGTGATATTACAATTTAAGTCGACGTTGTGATTGGGCGTACTGGATTGTAGCGAATACAGGTAATTAGAATAAACCAGTAGCAAATTTTAAACATTTTCAGCCCCTTGAAATCTGCCGCCCCGGGAAGTTGCCCCGGTTGATTTTTCCTAAAATTTTACGCTAGTCTAATGAAATACTTAAAAATCCCAAAAAGACCTATGTACCTATATATGTTTATGTTTTTAATCTAAAAGCACCGGCAGCGATGATCAACCTTTTTAATGATTTGTCCAAATATACTTTGGTGTGTATAGAGGCTACTCACTCACAAGCGTCCAAGTATCATTCATACTTAAAAAATCAATTTAAATTACTTAAAAGTTTCTTCATAAAAAAATGTATTTTGCCAAAAATTACGTACTTATTGTGTCCTGATTTTAGCCAATAAATGTATCACATCAAGCATATAAGAACATTTCTAAAACAAATATACGAACGCAACATTTTTCCCATCATCGGTTGAATACGTAAACTTCGTATTTGCTCATTCAACTACTCTGAAATTTCCTATTCCATTTGTAAATTGAAATTCAATTCAAACTTTGAATCATTCTCGGAATAAAAGAAAAAATCGTAGAAAATCGCCAATATCCGTCATTGAAAAATTGATAAGCACACAAAACTGAGAGAAAAAAGTTCCCGAGGTTTTCGGTTAAGAGGGAATATTGTATCGGTGAAAGGAGCGATACAAGGCGAAATAGCATAGGTATACGTAACATGTCCCTGTCGCAAAGCAAACTCTTACATCGAATGTTGAATTTTACGGATATAAAATTCGAATAGTCAGAAAAGAATTTCTGGTATTCGTACTATTACCCAGTGGATATGAGAGTGAACTATATGGGAATATCGAACCGAAAGAATACCCTCTTTTGCCGTAACGTTTATTTACTTAATATATTTACCGATAGCAGTAGATGGAGATGAATAGGACATTAAACCTCAGTGAGAGAAGAAATTACGATACGATGCTTGCAGAATGTAACTTTTGTTTTAGTTTGAAATTGAATTTTAAATAAAAATTAAATAAGAATTGAATTCGAAAAGAAACGTTTCTTCTTAGATAATACTGTATTTTTACGTTTTTGAATTTGAACCCAAAAGTTGTTGGTGTTTGTATGTAGATATATTAGTGTTAGTGTTGTGTGCGCTACAAAATAATCATTCGAAATTGAAATTTGAAATTCTTCATAATCTCGATTCTATTTGTTATGTTTAGTGTAGTATAATCTAGTGGAGCTCAGGATCAATGCAGCGGAATGTTTAAAGCTTTAAATAGAAACTAGATAGTCGATGCCGAACTTTTTCCTAAATAAGTCAAATCTCAAATATGTACTTGTTAATTGGATGAAAACAGTAGCCTTTGTGCTTATTATGAAAAGATGAAAGAGATCTCACCCCAGGAAGCAGCAGTACCAAATCAACCATGAATTTCGAGTTGGAAAAAGTAAAAAGCACATTCATTATTTTGATAACATCCTAATAATATAAATTCTGACGCAAAAGAGGCAAATACGCTCGAATAACGAAAACAAGGATCATTATCATAATTCATCCTTTTGTGATACATCATTTTATACATTTTCTCATTGCATACTCCCAATGTTGGCTATACCCACGTATACTTTGCTTCGCAAATATTATAATGCAGACTATGACATGAATGACGAATATACATAGACCGTACCGTACGACATCGCGACGCCACGTGTATCTAATGTTAAATCCGAAGAATTCTCCTGCTGTTATATCCTCACACATAATAAATTCATCTTCCAAACACCCGGGCAATTCTCGCCACCCAATTTGACATTCCGTCGGAATGACTCCGCCTCGTAGCAATGGTAGCTGGAGTTGACGAATCGTCCTTGACGCTCTCTTCCATTGGTATCTCAACAATGCATTGTTTGCACATTGACTTTCGGATATACAGAATTTTATAAATCCTGCTCCCATATAACTCCCCAGTTGTTTTACTATAGGTACATACGAGTCGTCTTCGGCTGTTACTCGTACGGTGACATCTGCCCCAAAGTATCTTTGCTTTGAAAAGTGAACGGTAAGTAGGTATAGAGTTTATGATGGTGGGTGTAGAACGAAATAAGGATATACACACTCCACAACGTGATCATCTTTATAGAAGAAAAGTGTGGAGGAAGCAGATTTTTCTCTCATCCCAATTTCGAACTGGCAATCGCTTATATACTCGTACCATACACTTCATATCCGCGAGTATATCCTTGCTGCTTGCTCCTTCCATAAAGTGTGTTTGACTTGGCGGGAGTTAAATTACAAATCTTCTGTCTGAGATTTTAAGCAACGTCGACGACGACGTTGGTTCTGAGTGGATTTCGGGTGACAATATTCAGTAATCAAGTAAAAGATATTTATCGCCTCCATTTTGAAAGAGAGGCAACGGTTTGGTGGGGTTGTGTACTCGTGGATGTACAATACATTCTTCCCCAACTTTTGATGGCTTTTATTGTGAAGTGTAAATACTCGTATAAATCATTGCTGTATACCAACTCATCCTTCGCCTTATTTATGAGCACACGCAGCACCAGAGTCCTTCTATGTTGGGTTGATGGCCTGATGGTTATCGGTTCGTACGATAGCTGCGGGACGATATAGCAGGCACGTTTTCATTCACTCCGAGCTTAAGTGCTTTATGGTGGTGTCAGACACAGGACTATTGGTATTGTTCAGCGGATGAAATGAATCGCACTTGTCGCACTTGACTTCTGAATTTGTTAATATTTCAATTAAAGTAGAAAATGAGTTTTTCGATAAGAGCGATATTTTTTTTACATTTTGGTTGCTTCAAATTATTATTGGAAGTCAGCTGAGCATAGTGAGTAATCTATTGGTTGGGGTTATTCCTTATTGTTAACGTTACATGATGAAGAATTGTTAGCCTCCTTGTACAGGCTGGTGCGGAATTTTGTTTTTGAATAACCTACCAGGCCTTCCTATCGAATATTCTTCCTACGGCCCGCGACTTGGAGTAGAGAGTTATATCGGGCGATCTGGCTGGACAGAGAGATTACGACCGACCAATTTATTGGTAAAATAAAATCGAAACCATTATTCCACGCTCTTCCTTCAGTTAACATTTCTTTGGTGTGAAATGTCCTTAACTTATTCTTCCTTGCCTCGTTCTTTATACAGCTCCATGGCTTCGCGTTGCTCGGCCTGCGGTGTAGGCACATCGCCCGTTTTGGCGGTAATATCCCAGCGTTTTTCTACAGGCTACAGCTCTATCTTGGTTGAATTACATCACCCGCGTCAGCATCGGCAGAGGCATCGGCAACAGCAGAAAAATTTCAATTTAGAACACACGCATTTGCCTTTGATGACCCACAATGACAGCAGCGGCTGAAGCATCGGCAGAAGCATTTTTCTGCTTTCGCAATTTTCAATTAACGTTTGAAGTTGTGCAAAGGGCAGCTAACAAATTCTCCGCAATGATGATTTAGTAACGTTCAGAACCCGGAAGCTCAAAGCTCGTATTGACGTATCAGGCGAACATTGATTCCCGAAAAATAATATTTAACGGAAATTTTGTCCCCATTCATACAAAATAGATACATAACAAATCCAAATAGATACTAACATTTTCTACGTAGTTTAATTTGTAAGGTTGTAAGATTGAAGTCATAGAATTAATCCGTACGCAGAAGAAATCATTGGCGAGTACCAAGGCGGCTTTAGACCTGGTCGTTCGACGACAGATCAGCTTTTTACAGTGAAGCTTTTACTCCAGAAGTGCTGGGAATATAACATCGACGTATACCAAATATTTGTCGACTTCAACCAGGCATACGACAGTATCGATCGAAGCGTACTGTACAACATTCTGCTGAATTTTGGTATACCGGCTAAGCTAGTGCGACTCATAAGGATGACGATGACTAATACCGTCTCGCAGGTCAGAGTTCAGAACAGACTCACTGACCTATTTGAAACTCGTACTGGACTCAAGCAAGGCGACGGGCTGGCGCCGACGCTCTTCAACCTGCCTCTGGAGCATGTAATTCGAGCCATGAATTTGGACAGCAGTGGAACGCTACTCATTAAGTCGACTCAACTAGTAGCGTACGCCGACGACATCAACATCATGTCTCGAAGATTGGCTGATGCAGAAAGCCTTCTGCATAATCTCAATAACGCCGCCAAAGAAGTTGGGCTACATATCAACGAATCTAAAACCAAGGTCATGATGCAATCAAAAACAAGAACGCCAGTAAATTCAAGCATCACAGTGGGGAACCTCAATATAGAGTATGTAGACAACTTCACTTACCTGAGTTGCAATTTGTCAAAGGACGCTAACGAAACAGATGAGATAAAGCGATGGATACAACAAGCTAATAAGTGTTATTTTGCGGTCCTCCAAATTATGAATTCAAAGCTGGTACACAGCAACACGAAGCTCCACGTCTATAAGACCATAATCCGACCTGTACTATGCTAAGGCTGCGAGGCATGTACCCTAACCCAAAACTCTGAACACCTGTTGGACACATTCGAGCGAAAGGTTCTCCGGAGAATCTTCGGGGCCATTCGTGAACGAGGTGAATGGCGCAACCGGTACAACCTTGAGTTGTATCAGCTGTATGATGAGCTACAGGTGTCGAAGATCGTGAAGTTGCAGCGACTGCAATGGGCGGGACATGTACAAAGGATGAACGACGATCGCATGCCCAAAAAGGTGATGAACGCGCAACGAGTGGACGGAGCCAGATTGCGTGGACGACCGAGAGCCCGATGGGAGCATTCTGTATGTGAGGACGCCCACCAGATGCTAGGCTTTCGAAACTGGAGGACAAGGACGCGTGACCGCGACAATTGGAGGTCTTGAATCCAGGCGGCCAAGGCCCGACGTCGGGCTATCGTGCCATAAAGAAGAAGAAGATTGAAGTCATCGAACACGAAGTGATACATAACATCGATTGATACTTGTATAGAATATAACTGTTTCTAATTTAGAGGCAAGTTCTACTCTAGTAAAAATGGGTACTGTATGGGGAACAGCCTTTCTCCTCTAGTTGCTGAAGCCTTCATGTGTAATTTTGAAACACGATTATAAAATGAAACCTTCTTCCGCGTATCTAGTACAGATATATTGATGACACTTGTGCAATCATCAAGAAAGACAAAGTCGACGATTTTCTCAAAACGCAAAACAGCCCATACGATTCGATTATCTTTACACGAATCAGAGAAGAGAGAATCATTAGATACGAGTCTCAATTTTTGGACCCACTAGTGAAGTCATATTAGCATTGCAAATAGAAAAAAAAGAGTAAGGCTAATTTTTCTTGTTTTTGAATCAGTGGGCTCCCAGGAATCTACAACTGAATTTGCTAAAAAAAATTTTGATCGGAAAGGCCCCAAAAAGGACAAAAAAGGATACTCTTTAATCCTTGACCGGAGGTCGGCATGCGGGGTATCGTATCAAAGGGGACGTCGAGTACATTACATATCCGGTGTTTGTTTCCTGTTTCAAGGAACCTCAACGGAATAAATCGAGCTTAAATGGAAAATTTTCGCGTTTCCCGTGTATCTTTCCAAAGCCATAACTACGAGAATAATTCAAGTTGTCACTACTTTTATCACTTTCCACAATCTATAATAGCTGAAGATTCTACCATTAAATTTGCTAAGAAAAAAGTTGATCGGAAAGCTCTGAAAAAAGACATAAAAGGACACTAATTGTAGGCATGTGGGGTGTCATATCAAAGAGGATGTCAAGTACATTCCATATCTGGCATTTGTTACTTGTTCCAAGGACCCTCGAAGGAGAAAATTGGGCTCAACTTAAAAATTGTTGTGTTTCCCGTATCTGCATCTTTCTAAAGCCGTAATTTTCCATTTAAGCCCGACTTATTCCATTTAGTGTCCTTGAGACAGGAAACAAGCACCGGATATGCAATGCACTCGACGTCCTCTTTGATATGACACCCAACATGCCCACGTTCGAACAAGGTGTGAAATTTGTGTCCTTTCATGTTCTTTTTCAGAGCTTTCCGATCAACTGTTTTCTTAGCAAATTTAATGGTAGAATCTCCAGCTATTATAGATTCTGAAAAGTGATAAAAGTAGGGACAACTTGAATTATTATCGTAGTTATGGCTTTGGAAAGATACACGGGAGACTCCAAAATTTTCCATTTAAGTTTCATTTATTCCTTTGAAGGTCCTTGAAACAGGAAACAAACACAGGATATGTAATGTACTCGACGTCCCCTTTAATATGATACCCCGCATGCCGACCTTTGGTCAAGGATTAAAGAGTATCCTTTTTTGTCCTTTTTGGGACCTTTCCGATCAACATTTTTTTTATAGCAAAATCAGTTGTAGATTCCTGGGAGCCAACTGATTCAAAAGCAACAAAAATTAGCCTTACTCTATTTTTTTCTTTTTGGAGGCCTGAATTGGGATATTTTGGCTGCACTACATATCTCAAGCGCATTGATAACAATCAAAGTTGGTATCTAGAGAAAACCTCCGACCAGTACAAGATACATTACTGCTGATTCGTATTGCACACATGAAACCAAAATTTCTGCTTTTCGCTCTATGGTAAATTGTTTACTCCGATATTCGTTCAAAATAAATTAAATATGTATTGTCAATGAACGTCGTTCGCGCAGTCACCTGCGCGCCAAACATAACTAATCCCTTCAGAAGTGTGTTTGAGAAGGTCAACACGAAACTTGTTCATACCAATCCACACAAATTCGAATCTCGCTTAGGCTCAAGGCTCAACCAAAGACAAAAAGTCAGTTGAGGAACAAATTGGAATATATGAAATAAAATGTTCCTCGTGTTATATGAACAGTATGTTGCCAACTGAAAATTTAGAAAAAATCCCCCAAGAGATGCTCAAGAAAGAATTTTAAGAAGCTGTTTTTCATTTCGCAAATTATTGATTGGTGGTTAGTTAGTTACATGCTTAGAGTAGAGTAACATCGTCAGTTTACAAGAAATCCAAGTAAATACATACTGTCAAAATTTTGATGATCGTGAAATCGAATTCGCTTGGTGGTATTCAATTGCACGAAAGTCTCCACATCGGTTTTTCACATTTCGCTTGCCAAAAAATGAAGTTGCAATTTATTTCATAGGGAAAAGTTGTTTGCGACCGCGAGTGCACAATTATCTTAAATTTACATAGGTGTTATTGGATGAAAATTTCAACCAGATTAAAATTGTTATCTTAAATTTATTTAAAAAATGCAAGCCACGAGACAATAGATATAAATGCAAGTTTTTCTCTTTGAATTTCGCTTTTACCCTTATACACGACAATAAGTGCGTAGAAATAAATTCACGGCGACGAATTATTTTGGTTGTGAATATTAAAAAAAAATTATTCTACTTTCAAAGTAAAATACATTTTAAAATTTCATAAATTCCGGCTGAAAATCCGGCCGGCCGTATTTGCTAATTTCATCCGGCTAAACAGTACAGTTGCTGTCTAAAGTTGACCAGAAAACGGCTAAATTGGCAACCCTGGATATAAAATATACCTACCTATTGGGTAGACAAAACGAGTCGTACATTTTCGCTTTAAAGAATACTTACGAATAAGCATAAGCATCACACAGGAGTAGCCGCTCACATCTGCGATATGGACCACACCCAGCCGCACAAGATCAAATCCATTAATGAAAATTTAACAATAATTAAAAACGTTAATAAAGGTATGTACTGAGTTCACCTAGCGAACAACTTGCATATATGTCTCCTGTGAAAACGGTGCCGTGGAGACTTGCTTTTTATTCACTCAATTTAAGATAATGTTCACTCGCGTTCTGATTGATTGTCGATGAAATCTTTTCACTGTGAAATAAAGTGCAACTGCATTATTTTCGCTGGCGAAATGTCAAAAACCGGTGTGGAGACTTTCATGTGAAGTGAGTACCACCAAGCGAATTCGATTTCACGATCATCAAAATTTTGACAGTTTGCATGGATTTCACGTGAACTGACGATGTTAGTACCTACTCTAACCCACAAAAGCTAGATGCATATTTCAACTAACTTATGCGACGCGACGGACCAATAGAGTCTCCACTTTTTATTATTATCCTCTTGCATTTTGCTCATTCAAAATGCCGACTCTAAGGCTTCATGCACACGACGTGAAAACGGCTCGCAAGCTCGACACATCGAAATGCATTGGCTCTTATGGGAAGCTCTAGACGGCTCATGAGCTGTCGCCAGCCGTGCACGACTCTCGCTCGTCGAGAGCTTCCCATATATAAGCCAATGCATTTTGATGTGTGGAGCTTGCGAGCCGTTTTCGCGTCGTGTGGATGAAGCCTTAGAGTCGGCATTTTGAATGATCAAAATGTGTCGTGTGCATGAAGCCTTAGGCTTCACTCAAACGACGAGCCGTACGGCTCGCAAGCTTTAGCCATACAAATGCATTGGATTATATGGGAAGCTCACGACGAGCGACCCAGCCAGCATCGGCCTCATGTACCGTGAAAATAGCGACAAATAAGCTTTACTTCATGAATCACGAATCGGCATTATGTATCGATAGGACGCATTGAAAGTTAGATACATGATGGTCAGCTGAAGGAATGTCGACGGATCATGCATATAGGAAATATAATGGTTTTCTTCTCAAGTGTGATTCTTGTTGCTGGGGGGATTAGAATCACGAATAAATCATGACCATTCATATAGTCTGGCTGGAGCAGTGGTTAGGGCGCGCACCTTCGGTGCATAGGGTTATGAGTTCAAGACTCTCCGTCGCCCGTATTTTTTTTTAATTATTCATTGATGCATTGAATATATATGATACTTAACTATTACATAATGTTTACGAATAACGATTTTATAATGATTATCCGTAATAAGGCGCAAATGCGTATATACATGAAATAGGGGGACATCGTCATATACTGCTTGTATGAAAACGTGATGAATGAATAAGCGATATGTGCTTACGCGTGTTGCATGAAATAATGATTACAAATGTGTTAAATGCTGGCTGGGGAGAGCCGTGCCGCTGTCAAAACACAACTAGCGGGACGTGTTTTCACATATCGTGCACCACAACCCGCAAATTCACGGCTCGCGAGCCGTGTTTTGACAGTGGCACGGCTCTCGCTCGTCATGAGCTTCCCATATAAGCCAATGCATTTGTATGTCTCGAGCTTGCAAGCTGTTTTCGCGTCGTACGGCTCGAAAGCTCCAGCTATACAAATGTATTGGGTTAAATGGGAAGCTCACGACGAGCGAGAGCCATGCAGCTGTCAAAACACGACTAGCGAGACGTGTTTTAACATATCGTGCACCACAACCCGCAATATTTTGACAGCGGCACGGCTCTCGCTTGCTCTCGCTCATCGTGAGCTTCCCATATAACCCAATGTAAATTTGTAAGTCTCGAGCTTGCGAGCCATTTCGGGTCGTTTGAATGAAGCCGAAGAGTCGACATACACAATCGATTGTACAATAAAGCTCCTTTTTCTAAGTTTCACTACACGTCGCTAAAGAAAATTAGCTTTCACCAAAGAAAATGAGCTTTATTCTACAATCGATTGTAAAATACCAGCATTACAATTGCCATACACTTTGGCAATTGTAATGCTAGTATTTTACAATAAAGGCAAACAACATACGTCCGGGATATTAAATTCGCTGATGAACGTCGGGATTTTGAAGAGCAGGAATTCGAATGGAGACATATCGTAGCCAATACTTAGATAAGATAACAAAGCAAACCAATTTGTATTTTTACTTAATTTTTATTAAACATAAAATGTGGTTTTGCATTGGTAGTCATACGAAATTAGTTCTAATGATGACCTCCATGCGACTTTTTAAATCCATGAGAGTGTTCATCCTTTTTCCCACCTTTCTTTGCATAATCCTCGAAATGATCATAATGACTATCCTTACCGTGTTTCTTCTCATGACCATGATGATCGTCATCAAAGTGTCCCTTGTCGTAGTGTCCCTTTTCCTGTTTATGTCCTTTCTTGTGCGCCGATTCGTGATGTCCGCCCTTCTTATGATCGCCTTCCTCCTTCTGATGATGTTCGTGTTCTTTGCCGTGCTTGTGATGATGTCCGCCTTTATGTTCGTCATCGTAGAACTTACTCTCTTTGTGATATTCGTCTTTGTGCGCCTTCTTATGGAACCCTGTCGTTTTCGAGCCTTTCTTGTGGCCCTTTTTGTGACCATGTTTTCCGCCCTTGTTCGCCTTACCCGCTTCGTGATGCTCACCGTGCTTCTCTTCTTCATCGAAATGTTTCTTCTTATTTCCGCCTTCCTCTTCGTAATGATGCTTATGATCCTCTTCGCCGTATTTTTTCTTTTCGCCTTTGTCGAAGTGATGATCCTTTTTGTGTCCCTTATGGCCTTTATGTCCCTCCGAATGGTGATGATGTTCCGCGAACTTTTTACCATCTTCCTCTTCCTCGTGACTTTCGTGGCTCTTCTTGTACGATGTGGACTCGGCGATCAATAAGATAAGTAGAAAGACAACTCCAATCGACTTCATTGTGGCCGATTATGTATAGACGCAGTAGATGTGGTTTTGTCGGCGCTGCTTAGTAGATTGTAATCCAAATAGATTTGATCAAAATATTTATAGAAAAGTAACACGTTTCGATAGAGTATTATGTCAATTGCTCTGGAATTTTATGCTTTACTGCACAATGCAATAACCCTATAGAGACGGTTTAGTTTGTAAGATTTTGTGGTAATATTATGTCAGATCGTCTGTTGTAAATTGTTATTTGGACATAAGATGAATAAACCGCATACTGTGAGAACGAATTACTTAATGCACTTCTTGTATCTGAACATATTGATGTGAACTTGAAATTATGTTATACTTTTTATAAGATTTCTTAACCAAACCTGATTCACATATTTATCTCCATCGAAGTCCAAAAACATTAATGCGCATATACAAAAAATCAGCCGGTTTTCATTTTTTTCAAAACAAGACAAAATTTTTGACTAATTTTACTGAAGCAATCAAACGTACCCAGTTAGAACAGAATCGACAATTCATCGATAAAGAATCGAATACCCGTCTACTAAGGAATCGATGACTTTATCGATCAAACTATGGACACATTTGTATGGGCTTGGCCGTTTTTTTGATACCGAAAGTAAGAACTGGAATCGATCTTATCCCGAAGACTATGGCTGATGTAGAAGCGACCACTGCGGACTATCAAGAATTTATGAAAAAACTATGACTGTGGTGGAAAACTAATTTTAAATTTTTTCCTTTTTTATATTTTTTTCTATTTATTTTATACTTAACTTTTGTTTACCTTAACCTTTTTACACTTTGCTTCTACTGGGAATCGAACCGGGCACCTATTGTTTCGTAGTCCTACGTCCTACACCTGAGCTATCTAGGATTACTAATTTATGAGAATAAGTTAGTCGTTTTATTTTTTGACAATTTCAATCTAATTCAGAGACATTTTACATTCGATTACATGGTATCTGAGACAAATGGATAAAAATCATCGTTTTCGGATCGATTACTTTTTGATGCCAATGGTATCGAAGACAACTGAATGTATAGGTCTTCCATTTGGGATCGAATACATTTCAATTCTGTTGTGTATCGGAGACAATTGGATGTAAATAATCGAAATTGGATCGAAGACTTGTCGAATACATTAGTATAGTAGACAATTCAGTGTCTTGTATCGCTGTGGTAGCGAAGACTTATCGATTCCGTTGGGTATCGGGGACAATTATCTAGCTGGGTACCTACTAAGCCTACATCTCTGAAGTACTGAAGTATGTGTAGCTTTTGTTGAATGTTTTCAATCGACTTCCAACATCTCGAAGCATAGTTCAACCTCCATTCATATACATACATAGTTCATATTTAAATTCTAAGTACTACTCATTCATATTTCGCATACATGCATTTACATAATAGTAGAAATCCGGCTTAACATATTTCTCATCCTTTAATCATAATTGCACCGATTACTCGATCTTACAACTGAACAAATTACTTACTTCTTTTTACATCAAAAAAAGAAAAAAAAAAACGATCAGAACCCTTTCATTCGTACTTCTTAAATAATATCTTAAATAATACCCATTCTAAAATAATACAGTCTTAATTATTATGATCTATATCCTTAACGAAACCCGCATACACTCATAGATATAGAAGTACTATTATAATCCCTAAGGATGATCTTAACCCGTTTTTAGAGCCACACGATAATACTTAGAGGCGGTGTGTTGTGTATTGTTCTTTTTTCTTCGTTGAGCCGTTCCAATTGTCCACGAAATGGTCAAGCGCTAAGGAGTATACCGGTGTAAGGATAATGAGATCTAATAAAACTCGTGTTAGTTGTAATGAGACCGTTTGCGGATTGGTATGATCTTTGACGATTTTTTTAAGTCATTGGATAGGAGATGCATAGTGAGTCGGTTAGTCAGTTTTTGAAAAGCAAATTGTTAAAATGGATAATCATTTTGAGAAAAAATGTACATATAACGATTATCATCTTCTAGTTGTTTGAAATAGATATCATTGGAATGAGATTATATTAGGATGAGAAGAATATGGAATTAAAATATTTAGGGCTTAGATTTTGAAAAGGAAAAAAAAAATAAGGCCGCTTATTATAGCATACCTACGTTATGTATTTTAGCATATTATAGTTTGTTGGCCATTTGCAAAAACTGTTAAATTGAAAAGTATAAAATATTAGCAAAATTATGTTACGTGCATTTATGAAGCTCTACCGAAAGGGTTTAAAATATTGTAATTTCCTACAATCTTATTTATTATTATAAAGCTGGCCCAGCTAATTTGTATCGCCCACCTTTTAGATGTACCGATTCGTGGGTGACGAAAAACTACCGAGATCCGAAAATATGTCCTCATAATTTTTCTCCGGAAGAATTTTCCGATTTTGTGAAATAATATTATTCTGCTATCCTGGCAGAAAAAATATAGAAAAAATAGAAGAACGGCTCAATTTTGACATAATTTCAATAAATTTTACCAAATCGCAGAACTTTAGGGGCAGTTTGAATTGAATAGAATTGAATTCGGGCTAAAATTAGTTTTCTAGACTTAACGTATCAAAACTGTTTGAGATAATGAAGCCAGAATAAAATGATGTAAGGAAAATATGATTACAAGACTATGCGCCAATTTTTAAAAGAAACGTACAACCACCTCACTCTGGCAGAAGTTGGAGAAAATTGAGAAGGAAAATTATATTGTTTTTGGGTCACAAATATTTGATTCTGAAGCTCTGTAAAAGTCAAACCGCTTATCCGATTTTAGTGTAGCTAGTGTAGGTAAATTTGTTAGCTCTACTAATCTACTACTCAACTTATTTCGCTATTCTAGCTAGTCTAGCTTTGGAGATATTGAGGTTTAAGTAATACAGAAAAATGTGTTTTCAAAAATCTTCAGATGCTTGTGCCCTGTGGCAGCTAATGGGTTAAGAATTGGGGGTATGTTCCCCACCACTTTTTTTTTTTGCTGGAAATAACATGAGGAATCACAATCCGGTGCGTTTATGCGACAGTTTCCGTATAGACAAAGGTAGGGGAAAACTGAAGCAGAACTTCCTTCATAATGTTTCTATCTCCATTCTTCAAGAGTTTTAGATGGATGGATGTAATTCAGACAGAGGGGGGGCGGGGGTTGAATTTGCTGAAATACGGTAATCCTATTAGGAAATATATACAAATGCAGGAAAAATTTTTGTGTCTTTATTTACTGTACTAATTACCTTCCTACCTTGTAGTCTGGCTGGTCTAGCGGTTAGTGCGCGCACCTTCGGTGCACAGGGTCATGAGTTCGAATCTCACCATCATCCATGGTGTTCTTGGAACTCACGAGCTTGTGACGGACTATGATCTCACTCAGATGTTAAATGAGTACCCATTTATGGGGATAAATAACACTGCTGAGCGTGATGCTGATCTCGTTACCTCAACAAAAAGCAGATAAGATCTTGGAAATAGGATGTCACTAACATATCCTGCGGCCTTAGTCCAATGCTGGATTGTCGCGCCTGTTATTTATTTAATTACCTTCCGGCTAATTTTTCAAATGCTTCATGATCTATTCGGAAGGGCAAGGGTGTTCATTAAATGAGAGAAGAGGAGGTTGGGTGATGATATTTTTACTGAAGTATGGTAATTCGATTAGCAGATATAGAATGAACTGCCTTCACAATTTTTATCCTGGTCAATTTTACAAATGTTTCAATTGGTATTCTGCTATTGAGAGTGGAAGTCATTAAGCTGCGGAAATAATTCAAGAATTCACTAAAATGATAAATGCGAATTTTTCAGGTGTTTCAAATGATAAATGCGAATTTTTCAGGTGTTGTACTATGCAGGGTAGAGACCAATGATATAGCTTCTATTCGCCGAAATCCAGTAATTCGTTTAAGAAGTGCAGGGCGTAAAAACACTGTCTGCTTAATTTTGCTCATTCCGAATTTATTACAGTTTTCAACACTTATTCTGCTTTTCGGGTTGGAAACCAATTAGGAAAGGAAAATGTTCGAAAATCCGTTAACACGTTCAGGAAATGCAGCCAGAAGTATGTGAAAAAAGAACTCATTGTGAATTGTTGTTTATTGTGAATTTTTCGCATTTCAACATTTTTCAATAGCTTTTCCGGTCGAGATATGAAATTGTGTATTTTTCCTTCATATATTTTGGTACATTGTGTACAGTAGGAATTGCAAATTTGCTCGAAAACTGTTTTATGAAAAGAAATAAATATGCAGTCGCGCTCATTTTATAGAGATGAACTTATGTTCTTTTGAATTTTGCCGATATTTCTTCGAGGCAGGGAAATTCAAACAAAAAATCATACAATTATTAAACGACAGTTACTACATAAATATGACTCATTTTTATTAATGAAAAATAAGAAATGAAATTTACTTCCAAATTTTTCCGAAGTTTATATACAATAGTTCTAATCGGATTCAGCAAGGGGAAAAATAGGGTGGAGCAAATTGGCCAAAGGATGGGAAATAGTGCTGCTTTCAAAATTTTGCTCATCCGTGCAGTTGATTCTCAATTTTTCTGTTTGCTATTTCACGCCAAGAAAATTCCAAGTGGAAAATTTACAAAATACGCTAATCCGTACATAGTGACGTAATTCAAAATGCGCAAATTTGAAGAGCAACCATTTTGCACATATTTTTTCCTATATCTTGATAAAAAAATTGTATTACAAAAACACCAGAATAACTATTGAAATATGCATAAAATTCCCAAAGACCCTTTGGTCACTTTTCTTAACACGTTCACTGTCTGGCCAATTTCCGCCGCCGTTATTGCCACTACGTCTTACACAATCCGGAAATTCATTCAAATGAAAGAATTTTGCTTATTCTGATTTTGTTGGCATGCGTCAACCAGTGGTGGCTCGTGGCGTACAGAGCAGGGTGGGCCACCAACTTTGTAAAACATAGTTCTACCCAAGTAACAATTTCATCCCTATAATACTTCGTAAAATACTCTCTTCTAACAAAAATAGGAGCACTTCACAGGGTATAACCACTGAATAATATTCCAATAATGGCATTTGGCGCCGTTTTTTAATCCAATAGAACCTTATTGTATCACTAAATTATGCTTCAAAAAAGGCGTACTTCATTTGCTTTATATCATCATTTTCTGTCATTGAATTTGCAAAAAAAAAAAGAAAAAGAAAATTACCGCAGCTAGCATCGAACTAATGTGTGTTGATTGCCCGTCCTACACGCTACCACTCAGCTAACCTCCCATATGGTTGGCATTGCTCGGAAACACTACAAATGGTTGTTGCTACTATAGAAATGCTTGACAATTCTTTATCGACTCTTCTGCAATGCACCCTATCATAAAAATAAATATCATACATTTATCAATAAAATAGAGTGAATTTCTGCGCAGAGATCACCTTAATTAGTTTCGAAGATAACAATGAGTGCATACGTGTGGGTTTCATGCAAGATTTCAAGGATTTCTAATGCAGAAATTGTGTATTTCAGAAAACTTCATAAGTGTAAATTCAATCACAAAGTCCAGCCTTCTATAAAACTATGGTGAACAATTTATTGGATGACCATACGAATGTCACACTATAAAAATGAAACCGACTGTGCAATAGAAGAATATATGCATGTGTGTGAGTTAACTTTTAGAGGGACTATTGCATGTGTGTGCTGTATCATCCAATAAACACAAGAGTGGAGTAAAGAAGTATCTTTTAGGTTAACGTTTAGAGACAGTTTTATCGAAGTCTTATACCACCATCTTTAAATTTATTCCATAATGATGATAGAAGCTTTCCGGAAAATGCTTTAAGGGTGTTTTTTCGGATCAAAATATTTCTTGGGGCGATGTCACACGATAAATGAATATCGTGGTACTATATGATTGCTACAGTGTGAAGTGCTTCTTTAACCCTCAGATGACCGACAACTTTTCCAACGGTTAAAGCCCAACAAGTCCCCAGGGACCTACACTATGCAATGATGCATATAAATAGTTTCATCGGTGAACATTAATTGAATTATCACTTTTTTGCCTTGAATATTAAATGCTTAGTAGTAAAAAAAATGGAAATTGGAACGTAGGAGCACAGCAACACATCGCTTTCGATAAACCCAAAGAAAGTGCTAAACACTTCCCAAGACCGGTCCTTCAAGAAATCACGTAGCACCAACGTTTTGTTGGTTCGAACTGCCCCTACAAAGGTCTGCTCTTTGGATTCGAGCTGCAATGCCAACTCCAATGCTGTGAAAAATTATCGCCGTCCAGTTCTTTCATAGCGGTGAACCAACTCTAAGACCACTTTTCTCCCTGGTTGGTTTACCGTTCTCCGCTTGTTTTCCACTGTAAATTACCCATTTTAAGTGGTAATACGATTGTGCATCGTAAAGCTACCATATTTTGATACCGTATTTTGGTGTTTTCGACGATATGTACTGCGGGAAGCGAGTTCGGCCTCGAAAGGGGAACAATTGCACGTCCAGAGTCATGGACTCATGTGTTGCATAGGCCTTCTCCAAATTAGCAATTCCCATGGTCCGGATGTTGTCTATTGCAGCAGTCTTTGCTTTCCTGAAGCCTCGCCTTTCGAGTGTTGCTATTCTCAAATCGAATCATTCTGTTTACTGCTTTGAAGAGATTTTTGGCCATGGCTGCTTTATATAGAGGCAAATGTGTTTCGCTGCATAATTTTTTTAGAGGCTTCGAATTCGACTGCTGGCAACTCGAATACAACAAAGTTTCACCATATTAGTGTGAAATTTATTGAGGGTCAAGGGAGTCCATTGCCTTGGTTATGCATTTGGGTTTTTAGAATTCCACTTTGCTGCACTTTCATTCCTCTTCCGGTTTGTCTCGCGGATAATGATATAAGCGATCTTATCAGTAATTATTGACTTGAAGATTCCCAAATGATGTGCAACATTTCCAGGAGCAGGCCCTGGAAGACGTTTGCTATATGACGTTATGTCGAATGTGGCCACTAACGGGTGGATCAGCGTACCATATGTGGCTCCAGGAAATAAAATGGGGCCTTTCATTGGGAATTTCACAGGCTGTAGGGTTTTCGGACAGGTCATCATCGTCCGATGAAATGAAATGTACTCATCATCGCGGTCCTCGTCGGCAAAAGGATCTTCTTCATCATCCTGCTCCAAATATCCGGCCAAATTCTCCACGGCTGCATCCTGGTCACTGGCACCTATGCATTGAAAAGCAGTTCGCCGGTTATCAGGTCTATTTTATCCCAAGCACTAATTTTTCCGATACTTATTACTTTCATACAACGACTTTGATATTGAGGGAGTTTTAGCGCTATGATGCGTTGAACTAGTAGCAAGACGAAGTCATCTTTATATCTTAATCACAAGAACTTCCCAGAATCGAACGATTCTTAGGCAAAAAATTGAATTGGTAAAATCCTATGTGTACCTATTCCTAACATACTAATAACAAAAGTTACCACTGATTACAAGAACGTGTAGCGAATGATTTTTGTTTTTATTACCCTTTTCAATTGAGTTTGGCAGAACCTAAAGGTCTTTACCAACAAATTAAATGAAAAACTTATTATCGTTCTCATTTCCCTTGAATTCCCAAATAACGTGTATACAATTGCTCTTAATACATGAAGGTCCCAGTGGACCTAGTTGGGCTTCACCGCCATATATCACTTTAGCCGGTTGGTTATGATAGAAAAGTTTAAGGAAATAATTCGAATTCGAATAATTCGAAACACATTGCATTTGCTTCTAAACATATTGATTGGAGAAGTCAAGGGAGCTGAGCCGGTTCGATTGAACCATATTCAAATGGCTCAAAGTTGAAAACGCTATAGGTCCCCAGGGATCTTGTTGGTCATCTAAGGGTTAACGCAAACGAATTGTTGCTTGGGTATGCACGTATATTCATTTTGTACGATTCTGGATAATAGGCATTGGTTATTTTTGTCTTAGATGAAATAAAAGATTGTTTAAGTTCAAATATCGCGGTATTGGATGGTTTTACGGTTTTTTTTTGGATGTCCAATATCAGTACAACCAATTTCCTTCAATTTTCTTGTTTTAAATACGTTTTTTTTTACTATTTTCAGTCTCGATGTCGATAAAACGATTTTTTTATTTTTTTTACAAATTAAATTATTTTTTTTTTCAAAATCAAATTTTAAAAATAAAATTGTATCTTAACGAAGTGTGAATCGACTTTTTAGAATCAATCTTGTTAAAAATGAAAACGGTCCTTTAAAATAATATTTTAGTTTATTTTTAGCTTACACAGATAACTACACTGTAACAAATGTGGTGTTAATAAAACCCCAATCTGGTGTTCCATGGAGTCCGCCCTCGACTGGTGTTTATTTTATTTCAAAAGATCGGTGTTTAACAATTACCTCATAAGTGAAATATTTGATTATTCGAAAAATCATTAATTGTTTTTCGGTTGGTGTTTTTCAAAAACCGTAATTAGGTGTTTCTAAATTATTTTTTTTTGTATTGAAAAAAAAACTCCACCTTGGGTAATTAAGCATATAGAATGCTGCTCTCTTCTTTTTAATTTAAAATATGATATATGGAAATTTTTGACCACGCCGAGATTCGATCCCCGGACCTCTAGATTACTCTAGCATCGTATAGTGCAACTCAACCAAGTGCGCCACAGAGCGCACACTTGCAATGATATCATAGAACCAATATAAAATGTCAATATGGAAATGCGAACATTCTCAATTGGTGTTTAAAAACACCCAATCGGATAATTTATTGATACCAAACCAAACATGTTCTATTTCATTTTTGGTGTTTTTGGTAATGCTCATCTGGGAAATTAATTAGAATTTCTATATTAATCACCAGTTGGAAATTATATATGTATTCCAAATACACAACTTGGTGATTGACTTTTTTAAACCCCACATAGAGGATAATATTTTTTAATGAAAAAACACCAACTAATGTTAAAATGTTACTTATCCAAGCATGGTGATTTTTTACACCGTCTTTTTTTTTACTGTGTAATTACGCTAAAATACATTGTGACCGGGAAAGCTAAAAAGGGGCTATCGTGTAAAAATTTCGATTTTCACTTTTTTAGTGATTTCCACAGAAAACAATGTGCTCTTTCCGATGGTGAAAACCCCAGTTGCCAAAACTTCAAAAATGAGTCCGAAAATTGATCTTGACGTTCGCCATCAAATTATCAAAATCCAATATGAAATTGAAATTTTGTGTATTTATGATTTTATGAATATCTTTTCAACCGCTAAAGCAAATTTACCCAAATTTTCAACACGTCTCACTCGCTAAGTTAGAAGTAAAACTCAATACCGCAAATCATATAGATATGCATGAGTTGAGGTAGGAAGCGGTATGAAAACAAAAAATGTAGTATCGAATACAAATTTTTTAGTAAATTTAAGATTTATAAGTTTCGCAATTTGATGTTTTAGATGTAGGTATTAATGTATATATGCATATGTAAGTACTGATATAACCTCAATATTTTACCGATATTATTCATTATTAAAATTTAGAAAGTAGACTTTTATACAGAATTTTAAATAGTGAAATTCATTTAGAATTTTCAATAGAAAAAATCATCAAAGGCAATTTTTTGTTTTATAATCTTTTGGGTGCTAGATATCAAGCTAGGTCAACAACATGTGCCCACAGCGTTCCCCAGCGTTTACGTCTCTGATTTTAGAATGCCAGTCACGGTGGCAATGCCGGTAAAAACCGGTCACACAGAATAAAATTTTGAGATTGAATGGCTTTTCATTTTTGGTCGCAAAAGTTGCATGTTTTTGTACATTATGTATTTTGGGGTGGTGTACCTGAATCCGTAACTTCCCACCAACATTTCGTTGTAAAACAGGGTCAAAATTACGTTGGACCCGCAATTATGTTTTCTGTAATATTTTCATGGACAGGTTTTCAGAGAAATGTACACTTTCGTAGTTATAAATAAAAAACGAGAAAACTCTTTTTTTCGCGGTTTTGACCCTGTTCCGCAACGAAATTTTGGTGGGAAGCTCAGGATTCGAGCTCAACAACAAAAAAAAACATAACAAACAAACAAAAATTCTCCACCATGCTAAAAGGCATCCTTATAGAAAAATCCCAGTGTTGGACTGGAGGTGATTTTTTCGAGTTCTGTGCCGCCAGAACTTTGCTGTACTGTAGATGTTTTTAGAGGGCAACCGTTAGTTTGAAAGTCACACATAAAGTGGAAGTATAAGTTTACATCCCATAAAAAAAAATGTTTCATTTTTTGACTAAAAACTTTCAACGTTGAGTTTTAAGTTAAAATACTTGTATTTGCTTATTGTCGATGAAGATGATTTATTTACCATATACGTATTTCGGCAGTTATTTGCTGCCATCTTTAGTGGATTAATCCACTGACTTATGTTAGTTAGCTGTAAAATCAGATATAGCCGTACCGGTAGTAGACTACTAACGTAAATATCATCGAAATCGCAATCTAAAATAAAGGGTACATAATGCGAATAAAATATTCTTGATTCGAACTAGAATATAGCGATGGTGTCCCCAAATGCCAAAAAAATATTCAAACCCATTTCAATGACTTCTTCTAATCCGTCCCTATCGTTTGAAACCCATCTTGCCTATCCACAACCAATTTTCCAAAAACGTCCTTTTCAGGAGAGAAGATCCTTTCCGAAGATTTCAAAAATGTATAATTAGTATTTCGGGGCACTTGTCTCACCAAGTGTTGTATTTTCATATTCATATTGCTCATATTGGACTTCTTTAGCAAAAAAGGACCTTTTGTCCTTACGGGTATTCCCTGGGATTAGTATGCACTTTTATATATTACACTTAAGTGTCCTGCTGATAAATTACTACTTACTTGTGTTTTAATAAAATCAGTACACGAAGATAATCAAAGCAAACAATTGAAAGGAATTGCATCATTATCTATACATGATTGATTGATAATTTACTGTTATTCCAGTTACTGGTCAGCAATGCAATCTCTGAATCATTTTTGTGGCCACCGCCACCAATGTATATCAACAATCATACAATATAGCAAAGAAAGTGCTGAAAATATGCTCGAACTTGTCGAAAATTTAATTTACATTTTTTTTTTACCAGCTAATTACATTTTCGGTAACAGTATCCAAATCAGGATCATCGAAAGTATACAGGGTGTTCGGAAACTGCCGCATAAACGCACCGGATTGTGATTTCTCATGTGATTTCCAACAAAAAAGTTGTATTTAACATACCCCCTCAGCTTAACCCTTTCGCTGCCACAGGCATTTAAAGATTTTTGAAAAAATCATTTTCTTGCACGACTTAAAGCCTAATATCTCCAAAGCTAGACCAACTAGAATAGTGAAAGGAAATGATTATTACAGCCAACAAATCTACCTATAAAATAAATCTAACCACACTAAGATCGCATAAGAGGTTTGGTTTTTACAGAGCTTTAAAGTCAAATTTGCGTGATTTGACCCAAAAACAATCTTTTTTTCCATCTCAATTTTCTCCAACTTCTGCCAAGGTGAGGTGCTTGTACGATTCCTTTAAAAATTGGCGCATAGTCTTACAATCAAATCTTTCTTACATTATTTTGATCTAGCTCCATTACTTCTAACAGTTTTTATACGTTAAGTGTATAAAACTAGGGTTAATTTTAGCTCGAATTCAATACAATTCAATTCACACTACCCCTAAAGTTCTGCAATTGGTAAAATCTATTCAAAGTATGTCGAAATCGAGCCAAAATTAACCCTAGTTTTCTCCACTTAAGGTACTAAAACATTTAGAAATAATGGAGCTAGAATAAAATTATGTAAAAAAGATATGATTGTAAGACTATGCGCCAATTTTTAAAAGAATCGTACAAGCACCTCACCTTGGCAGAAGTTGGAGAAAATTGAGATGGAAAAAAGATTGTTTTTGGGTCAAATCACGCAAATTTGACTTTGAAGCTCTGTAAAAACCAAACTTCTTATCCGATTTTAGTGTGGTTAGTTTTATTTTATAGGCAAATTTGTTGGCTGTGATAATCATCTTAATGCATTAATGCATTCCACACCTCTTCAATTGCAATTCGCAGCTCTGGAAGCGTTGTTGGAGCAGGAACGCGGACTCGAATCCGACGTTTCAGATACTGGGTCACCACATGAGCTAGATGAGGCCGTGCAGTACCTATACTGCATCAGCTGGATATTATGCCCGATATAATCTGCGTAAGATATAACTTGGACTGCAAGGATTTCATTGATGTAGCGATGTGAAGTCAATCCATGTTTACGGCCCGTGTCGGTTCGATGAAAGCTAATGCTGTATGTCCGGTAAGCGAGATGCCGCCCAGACCATTACAAATCCTCCTCCAAAAGCAACAGATTCCGCGATGGCACACTGAGAATAACGTTCTCGAGGGCGACGATATATTCTCTGACGTCGATAACTTTGATATAGACTCACCCTGGTCTCATCAGTAATGAGTACATTACCCCACTCTTCTAACGTCCAATCTCTATGCTCACGAGCGAATTCAAGTCATGCTCGACGGTGGGCTGCCGTTAATTTTGGACCTGCTGCAGCTCTCTTTGGAGTCAGGTTCCGCTCAGCAAGTCTCATTCTAACGGTTGAAGAACTTATAACCACTTGGGGTTCGTCACGTTGCTTTTGTTGGACTTGAACTGCGTTGAGGCGGCGATTTCGCAGAACATTGAGTTGGATATAACGATCATATCTGCTGCTGATGTAGCCATAGGTCTAGTCTACCCGTAACTGGACGCCGATCAATTGCTCCAGTCTCTAAGTATCGTCTGTAAACTCTTTGCACCGATGATCTGCTGATTCGAAGTCTCTGAGCGGGTTGGATACGATATCCCCAGTCACAAAATCCCCAAACTAAAATCCCCAAATCATAATCCCCGTAATCAAAATCCCCGAAATTAAAATCCCCGAAATCAAAATCCCCGAAATCAAAATCCCCGAAATCAAAATACCCAAAACCAAAATCCCCAAACGAAATTCCCCATTCCCCATTTGAGGTGTGATCTAAGAACGCGCGCGCGTTCTAAGATCACACCTCAAATGGGGAATGGGGAATTTCTTCAGGCTATTGTAGATGGTAAATGATAGATGTTAAATGGCAGATGATAAATGGTAGATGGTAGGTGGTTAATGGTAGACGGATGGTAGCTTGTAAATGGTTGATGGCAGATGGTAAATGGTAGATTGTAAATTGCAAATGGTGGATGGTAAATAGCAAATAGTAGATGGTAAATGGTAGGTGATTTAGACTATTGTAATTGTAATAGTCCTACTATGCAATAAAAAAATCACCGTCGTGGACTCATATACAGAGAAACCTCCCTAAGTTGACCATTCAGTAACATGACCACCTCTTTAAATTGACCATCTTTTTTCCGCCCTTTTACATTCAACATTACGCTAAACTAGTTTCTAAGTTGACCACTCTTTCTATCTTGACCAAAAATTGTCCGCCTTTGGGTGGTCAACTTGTGGAGGTTTTACTGTATATGATAATCAACGGCAAACTCTTTGAAGTGACACAGAACAAAATCAGATAATGTGCAGGCGAATCGGTTCCAACAATAAGCCAACCAAGTTTTCCGCGAATATTCGTTCGGATGACATGTCTCGACGCTGTTAAAGAAAACCTAATATGTTTAGAACGATATATGCAAACGTTTATTCAATACATATAATGTACTCGAACATTTTGTTTGAGCTAGTAAAAAAAAAAGTTAGTATCGATTTACAACCCTCCTAGTGCCATTTACCATCTACCATTTAACACCTTCCATTTACCATCAACCATCAACAATTTACAGTCTTTCATCAACCATTTACCATCTACCAGCCATCTACCATTTTTTACTACCATTCATCTACCATTTACCAGCATATTTCGGGTGCTTGGGGATTTTATGATTGGGGATTTTGTATATGGGTATTATGATTATGGGGATTTTGTAAATGGGTATTATGTTTATGGGGATTTTGAATATGGGGATTTTGATTTTGGGAATTTTTCTACGTTTGGGGATTTTGTGATTGGGGATTTCGTATGGTTCCCCTCTGAGCGACCTCACGTTCTGCAAAGCCTGCTTGAAGTAGTGCTACAACTTGAGCTGCTTTCTCCGGTGTCGTATTCATTATTGGTTGACAAAAGTAGCAAAAATACACGCGTCTAAACAAGCAATGAATAACAAAAAAAAAAGGTAAGGGCGAACTGCAGTAAAAACTTAGCAAATCGTTACCATTCTGTTTTTTGTTTGATTGCTATGTGAGTTTACGGTACTTTAAAAAAAAAATAGTCATTTAAATTGCCATTAAACGCGCTTTCTGTAGATATAACTTTCATAGTTGTAAGTTTCATACTTTTTGAGAAAATTGGGTTAGAGTTCGAAAGTTGCCGGTGGCCCTATACTTTTGACGCCGAGTTTATTTCCACCACCTATTATACTTTTTAAATGTATATAACACAGTTTTTTTGCTTTCATTTTAGCGCTAAGATGTGTGCTATAATCATCTATGCTATGCATCTCGTTAGATAATGTAAATCGACGAATCGTAAACGAGCCCATGGCGAAAACAAAACTTCTCCTTCGCAATACTTTTCGTCTATTTAAATAGGAGAAAGAGGCGCGGTTACCAACCAAAGATTCTAGATGTTGACTTGGGTCTTCGACCATAAAGCGTAAGTATTCAGCTCACCTTTTCATTGGATTACATATTAATTATTATATTTTTTGTAGCCTGAATTATGTTAATTGTTCACGAACCAGACACAATTTGGTGGTTCTCGATTTAGCTGCGGGATTTCTGGATTTTATCGGCTTTATAGATCCAAGACCGACGACGCGACGGTGACGGCGGCAAGTACCTAGAGGGTATTCGGTATCTCAGCGGCTAGAGACGTCACTGTGCCTCTGAATTTCCAAATCCCACTATAAACATGGATGCTTCTTTTGTCTGTGAAAAATGCTTCTACGGTCGCTGGTTTCCCGTCGTCCTGGGGCTGCCCGTTGTTGTAACGACCAGCAGCTGCAAAGCCTCTATTTAAAAGACAGAAATTCTCTCAAATCGCTACAAATTCAAATAACCTTCGTCATCGATATAAAATAGGTACATTATAACAATTTCTTAACACCTCAACAACAGGGTGGACTATTTAAAGTGATTCAATCTAAGTTATAATATTTTTTTCTGAAATATCGTGACAACAATAAACTAGACACACGGGAGATGTGTATGTGTACATTATAGCTTTCAAATACATATATCAATATTGAAATGGGGTGGTTTCAAAACTATTAGGGTTATTTTTTTTTATTTTCTCTATTTCCTACACTTGCAAGCCGTTTATTTTAGTTTAAAATGTTTCACTTTCGACATGGTGAGGTTTCGTATGATCCTTTCTTTTTCTCTGGCTAATTGGCGAAGCCGATTGTGATTAACTATTTGCTGTTGTTTGCTTAATTTTGGTCTTAAAAAAATTATCTTCAATATTCCTACCTTTTCTGTTAATTTAAAACTCATTTTTACAGTTTGTAACCTTTAGGTCCATCTAGATTAGTCGCCAAATGGCGACACGTGCAGCCAAATGGCTGTTGTCATTCCATCCAAACATGTCGCCATGGCTGTGCGTCCAGTTTTGATATTCAATATGGCAACTCAACCAACTGCTTTGACAACCGCTTGTCAAATTCAAAGTGACAATTTTCCAACTTTTGTTCGTTCTTCTGTGTGAAAATGAATAATTCTTGAATGACCGTGTAATAATACAAACGCGCAGAGTCCGATTTTAATAATTGAATTTAAAAAAATCACCAAAATGAAATTTTGGTTATGTCATTTTCTATCTACATTTGGCTGCTGCTGTGGATGCTAAGTAGCAGTCATTTGGCGATGCCAGTTTTTGGACGCGCATCCATTTGGCGCCTAATTTAGAGGGACCTTTAATGAATTTTTTATTATGTGCTTCAATATTTCCAAAAATAGCAAAATGCAATATTATATTGAAGTATATACCTAATTTTTATTTAGATCGGACTTTTCATAATGCCATTGCCATTTTATTTCCATAGATTTTAGAGCACTGTTTCCCAACAGGTGGTCCGCGGACCGGGGGTGGCCCGTGAGACACCCGTAAGTGGGCCGCGGGGAGACTCGAAACTCTGTTTACATCTTACCTACAAACAATTTATATTTTCTTGTAACTAATTAAAGTCGCATGCCAAACAAGCGCTTTCATTATCATGTAAAAATTATCCAGCAAATACTTTGCTACTAGGTCTGTGATTATGGGTATGCGATGGGTTGCTTAGGCTCGTTGCTTATACCTCAATTCCGAAATTATTCTAATTATCAATTAAATCAAAATGCTAACTAGGTTGCGAAATTCAAAAGGTTTTTCGCGCTAAACATTGCCACGAATCCGAGTCTAAAGACGATGTTGTACCGTTTACTGAATAGCTTTTAATCGAAGTTAGTGCTTCGAGACTAGAAGATACCTATTCCTGTCCTGTGCGAGAAAAATCTCAGCTGGTGAGGCAAACAAAACAGTTTTTCTCCCTTGTCTCAACCTGGCAAACATAGCAAATCTTAAATCATGCTTTCTACAAGATGATGTTAGTATAAAAATTCAAGCCCAATGACAATCGGTTTATGTGAAGGAAATAGAGCGTGAGCTTTTGGATACAATACCTCGACAAAAAAATCGAGACCTTAATTTGTTTCATTTATTATTGAATGGTGGTCCGTCGAGATCCATTTTCAAGCTAAGTGGTCCGTAGACGTTTCTGAGTTGGGAACCACTGTTTTAGAGGAAGCAACCCATTGCATGAGTTAGTTCAGAGCTGGTCCAGCCAGAGTGGGCATCACACATAAATTAAAACACAAACGAATTCAATGCAAATATCAAATTTTTGTTTACAATTGAGAATATAATATCCGTGAAATATTTATTACCGTCTCAAATTGCCAACCCTTCTGTTGGCATATAGATCTAGAAGACAGACTATTGGTATGGTACTATATTTTAGTGAAAAATATATATGTACTATACATTCGTAAGACATAGTATGTAAACTGTTTCTAGAACCAAAATTAGACCTCTTCAAAAAATAAGATTTAATTTCACAGAAGATTCTGCTACACCTCAGTCATAATAGGTCGTAGGCGGCGACAGAGGGGTTAATAATTGCATATACAATTTGTTGACATTTGAATTAATTCGCGGGGTGTAGTGAAATTAATTTGGAGTCAAGCACATATGGGCTGTGTGGTGTGTGGGCACATAGCCACTTTGGACTAACGCATGCAATGGGTTGCTATGCTTTCTCTAAGCCATAGATGCACATTTTAGTTACATTAAGCGAAGAAATCGATCAATATGTTTTTTCATAAACAAAAATTAAAATAAAAAACGTATGTCCTTAATTTTTTCAAAGTGTATACCTACCAATTATCCTCCTCACAGTGGAAAAAACAAGATATGCATCATACAATGATAAAAACAATTTATAATATTCGTACATACCAGATCCCATCAACACATTAACAAAAAAAAAAAAACAGTCACTCTGGACATAATTAAGTCTGCCACTTTCATATCTATAAAACAATACAGCTACAATTTTAGTACAAGCGCTTTTTGAATATTCAACCAGATAAGAACTTGAAAGGAGCCTGTCTGTGGAAACAAACAAAAAGAAGAAACTCGACTCCAACATCGCTGGTAGCACATCAAACCACCAATCACCACTCCACCCGCACCCATTTACAACAACACCGCCCAGGCAGTAAATCGGCGCTAATAATCCGAAATATCAGTCGTCCGAACTCGGCAATGATGAGTCCTGAATCCATTTCGCTTGCCGCCACCAACCGTCAGGATGAGAGATGCCTTCATCATGTTTATGTGTTCGGCAACATAAAGGCATTAATTTAGTCATTATCTACTTAGTCAGGGGAGATTTATGTAAAGTCCATCTTATGGCGTATCCGCCTACTCGGCGACTCTCACATCTGTGCACACAGAACTTCCTCTGAAACACGAGTCGTTTGTTGGAATAGATATACCGCGGCGAGAAACTGGTTCTTGTACAGCCATTGCTCACAACGCTAGGACCGACTGAGCTATAATCGCCTACCCACCTGCTTCGCTCTATCGTTGAATAGGGAGGAGGCATACAAGTGGTTTGACGAGGCTCGAACTCACCGCCATACAGACGGTGGTAGTACTATGGGCGGAGCCTTGTATCGATGTGTTGGTTGTATTTCGTGTTTGGAATGGAGTCTAGCTGTGCGCATTGTTGTTGCCGTGGTTCGTTAAAGGCGTGTCGGTGCGTTGTGCAAGGGTCGATTGTAAAACCGGCTCGGAACTACCAACCAAAAGAGTTGCTCTACGGACAAAACGTTTTCGTAATTCGTTGAAGCTAGTCGCAAGGAAAAACGAATGCACAATCCTATCATTCGTTTTGTCGTCTAATAACGCTTATCGGAAATTTTTGGGTCACGGATGTAAATCCTAATCGAATTAAGTAATTAATTGATCGTTGACCGGTGGGTTATGTGCATCGTGTGGTCAAGGTGAATTTGTTTACAAAGTGATTGTTACGTTTATAGAAAAGTTGCGATACATTAAGAAAGGAATTTTGTGAAGAAAGTGAACTCGTGGATAGACGTTAGTGTTTTTTGTGGGTTTTTTGGTTGACACTGAAACCATTAACAGTTTGTGTGTGTAAAAAATTCGGATTTTCTATAACTCGTGTGTGAAATAACAGCGAACATACTGAATTCACTGTGGCCTTTGAAAACGCTCGGTTTGGCTACCAAGCCTGAAACCGCAGTGTATTTGAAAATATCACCGGAAAGCAGTCCGACCGCAAGTCTGACACCATCCCCGCCGCTTCATCACAAAACAGCCGGATCAATGGTAGAAACTAGTTCACCAATACTCGGATCAAGATCCAGTCCACCAACCCTCCACCAAAGCAATCACTTACCCCATAATAATAATAACAACAACAACAATAACCACACAAATAGTAGTATCAATAACAATCATATCAGTCCGACCGTTTCGCCCACTAATTACCTAACAACCGCCATGTTGCTTAATAGTCAAAATTGTGGATATCTGGGTCAGCGTCTGCAACACGCCTTTCAACAACATCAGCAAAATCAATTTCATCAACACCAACAGCATTTGGACGATATTCGTGCGGAAGTAGATCTACCGTCACGATCCACTACGTCCGTTACAACACCCACATCGCTTTTTACCATCGATAGTATTCTAGCGCCGAAGCCGAATCAAAATCGACGTTCGGAAAGTCCTGTATCGCCTAGTGGAAGCTCAACAACGAGCCCGGTACGACCGCAACGAGTACCAGCCATGTTACATCATCCTGGCCTGCATTTGGGGCATTTAGCCGCAGCGGCAGCTTCCGGTTTTGCAGCACCGTCCGATTTTCTGGGTGAGTACATTACACTATACCTAGATAAAAAAAATACTACGTGAGAAATTGTGGACATTGAATTGAAGTTTTGTTTGGCTGAAAAAGTGGGTTGTTCTATTTTGCTAAGTCTGCAAAAGGTTAATTTTCAGCAGCAGTGTTTTCTGACTCGTTATAGTACTCGTAAGTTTTAAATTTTGTAGACGGTCGTAGTCGGGCAATTGAAGTTCGTTGAGTCCTCTATAATATTACGCCATGTATCGTAATTGACCATAACGGTCTTTCTTAATCACAAGCATACATCATCCACCGAACTGCGCATAGCGTGATCAGACTTTATAGGTGCAGAGCGCAGTTACCAAGAAATACTTTGTCGAATCTTAGCAATTTTTCGGCTTGAAACTTCTAATGAAAATATACCTCAGCGCATGGGTCAAATACGTATCGACGAATTAACTCGCACGCGTGGCTGTGAATTGCTGACACGTTTGGCTTTAAAAGTTTGATATACCAAACATTATCCATGATGTTTATTCGCGACGAATTCGTGAGGATCAGACTAAAGCGGATTTGCTTCGTAAGGCCGTGTTTTAAGAATTGAGGCTGGTGATTACAGTTTTACCAGCGGCCAAATAGGAGTATTTAAAAAAAATTTACCGTTATTCACGACCGCGATTTCGTTACTTTTATCTAAGGACACGATTTCAGTATTTGCGGCGCCAAATTTCGATGATGCCATTTCATTTGACATTGAATATCTGGAGAACCGTTACGATTTTGCAAAAAAGGATGGCAGATTCGGTCGTTTCAGACCAATATTAATGAAATGGCAACATTGAAATTTGGCGCCACAGATACTGAAATCTCCCCTATCTAAGGGTTGAAGTAATTTTTTTCCGGGCCTCTAGCACTTCCATAACAATATATGCGATCGACCAAAAATTTTACATATTTTGACTTTGTTGGTGACAGTTCATGACGATTAACCACATCAGTTTTTCGGTACCCAATACAGTTTTTCTTTTGTGGAGGACTTATTCTGTATATTCAGTTTACCCGAATAGGGAGCCTTTTACTTTTAGATTTTTTTTTGCCGCGGTAAGCCGAATGTTTTGGACATTTGATATGGTTCAACAACATGGTCTTACAAAGCTGGATTTTCTGCAGAAAAACCATTACTTTGCTGCGTTGGCTACGATATCCCGCCCATCATATTCCCATTTTTCAAAATCCGCGCCAGTTAAAAATCCCGCTCAATTAAGATCCCGTCTCATCATCCCGCTAATTCAAAATATCTCTTTTCAATACCCCCGAAACATTCACCGTTCAAATAATGGGTCTCCGCACATGAAGATACTAAGTCCCAAAAAGCCACCGACCGACGGATTTGTACTAAGAGAAAGTTAACAATGAAAATTAATTTTGGCGGTATTTTGACGGGATTGTTTCACTATTCACTAGCGGGATCTTAAAACGGCGGGGTTTTTAGTTGGCGGGATTTTGTAATGGCGGGATAATGTATAACGGTATGTTTTGTAAAAAGCCGGATTATGAACGGGCGGGATTTTGTTTTTCGGTATACTACCTTTGCTTTTGAAAAAAAAACACGAATAGTTTTTTACGGTTTTCTATCTTTCAAATTAATATGGGTGCCTTAGGTTCGCCAGGTATTTCTAGGAGGTACCTAAGTTCACTTTTAATTTAGCATTATTAGAAAAAAATGTGTCCTTACTTGTTATCTAAATTTTAAATAGGTACAACAAATAAAATTTCCATCATTTCGTAATATACATAGATATAAATGGGAAAATCGTTCAAGGAAGGGGCAATGAAGTTCGGGCAAAGGTCAGAACTCATGTTGTCATGAGGCGTTGGTTTTTTTTTAAATTTCTTTCTACAGTTAGGCGACTCATTGAAGGGATTAAAATTACAGTTGAGTGGGGTAATGTGATTGTGCTTTTATAGAAAAATCCCACATACATTCCCGTAGCAGTGCAAGCCCCTTGCCTCAGTGCCATATTAGTTCAGGGCATATCATCTCTTCCACTACCTTGAGCTCAGAGTTAACTGCAGTGTGCTAACTTGTCCATGTCCATTAAGTCTCAATTCCAATGAGTTAACTATCTATACTATCAAAAGGTTGAAGAGTTGGCTTGTGCTATTGCTCCGATTATACAGGGTTCTTGGTTAAGTCGACCTATTCCCGGCAACACGTTATAATAGGGTCAAAATGCAACAAAATGAGGTCATAAATGTTAGGCCGATTTTCAATGGTCACTGAGATATTACAGGGTGTCCCGCATTGGGTGGTCAATACTGTAAGGGTTAATAGCGCAACTTGTTTTAGAAAGAAAATTGCCAATACAGTCGGATTTATTTTTACCGTTACCTTGTTATCGCTCTTTTTGTGAAAGTCATCGAAAATCGTGACTTGTCATGCAAAATCAGAATTTGCAGCCCCTCTGATAACTTAATCCAATATTTGATTTCAGTTTCAGAAACTACATAAAATTTCACAAACACTGAAGTTTTCCCAGTTGCCAACATTATCACCACTTTCGAAATACAGTTACTCAAACTTAATAGAAATTTTAAAATAGATTTTTCATCGAAAATTCAAAGAGTAATTTCATAACGGTGCTTTATACGTACAACTCTGCAAAGTTGACAAAAGTTGCTTCAACATGTTGGCTTTCGAACGGAATATCACTTTTCATATTTAAATTGCAGAATTTTAGAGAAACAAGCATTAAATGGTAAAAATCAAGGTAATTATTTTCCTATCGGATTATTCAAACTGAAATTATATTCATTTATTTTTTATATTTTAGTATCGCAATTTTGAAAATTTGTTCAGGAAATAAAGTTTTAAAAATGAGAAAGAACCAATAAACTAAAAATATCAACTAATGATTAAATGGGTCTGTTTGATGAATTGGAATAATGCTGCTGGAATTCGGCTCCTCCATTTTGTATGCAGACTCGACACCTTCGGCTCATGGAAGAAACGGTCCGAAGGATTTCAGGAGAGTTTTCCTTTATGTTGTCAAATGCATCGTTAATTCGCTGCAGCCAGTGTTCCCGAGAGGGAATCGGCTTGGAATAGACAATGTTTTTTAAGTTACCCCATAAATAAAAATCTAGTGGAGTAAGGTCGGGGCTTCTCGCAGGCCACGCAACTGCCCCAAATCTGCCAATCCACTTTCCGGGAAATTCGTTTTCTAAACATTCTTTGATAGGTCTCGCATTTTGAGCGGGGCACCCGTCCATCTGCCACCAGATTTCATCACGCTGAGGCATCTGATTGATTATGGGCAATATTTCGTTTTGTAACAATTCGAGAAAGCTTCTGGAATTTAGTCGAGGCGGAAGGATCAAAGGGCCAATAAGTTTATCACCCACAAGACCTACCCAAACATTGACACGAAACTCATATTGAAATCGAGATTGCCGAGTTTCACGGGCCCAGATGTGATTATTTCGGGTGTTGAAAACGCCACTACGTGTAAACGTGGCTTCATCCGTCCACACTCGTTTTGTTTGAAAATCACGGTCTTCCCGGATTTTTTGAAGAAACCAATTGCAAAATGTTATCCTCCTCTGACAGTCGCTCGGTAGTAATTCCTGAACTTGCGTAAGGTGGTACGGATACCGGTTGTCCGACTGAAAAGTCCTTTGGATCGTCATCCGATGAATATCCAGCTGAAGTCCTGCTCTACTCGGTGTATTTGCCAAACAATGTACAATTTTCATATATCTTACAGTTCTGGTCAAAATAATGTAGCGAGATTCTATCCCGAATTATAATAGCCTTTGTTTGTCTTTTTTCGAGTAAAGGGAAAATTGTTAGCGATTCCACTGAAGCCTTGATTTTTACCATTAAATGCGTGTTTCTCTAAAATTCTGCATCGTAAATATGAAAAGTGGTATACCGTTGGAAAGCCAACAAGTTTGAGCAACTTTTGTCAACTTTGCAGAGTTGTACGTATAAAGCACCGTTATGAAATTACTGTTTGAATTTTCGATGAAAAATCTATTTTAAAAATTCTATTAAGTTTGAGTAACTGTATCTTGAAAGTGGCGATAATGTTGGCAACAGGAAAAACTTCAGTTTTTGTAAAATTTTATGTTGTTTCTGAAACTGAAATCAAATCTTGGATTAAGCCATCAGGAGGGCTGCAAATCATGATTTTGTATGACAAGTCACGATTTTCGATGACTTTCACAAAAAGAGCGATAACAAGGTAACGGTAAAAAAAATGCCGATTGTCTTGGCAATTTTCTTGCTGAAACAAGTTGCGCTATTAACCCTTACAGTATTGACCACCCAATGCGGGACACCCTGTATATGAATTTTTAGGTTTTTTGAAATAACCTAGAATTTTGCAATTTAAAGTAAGAATTAAAAAAACTACTAAGGTAATGGGCTCAATCTTATTTTTGGATTTTAGTCAACACTATAGCAGACATTTTTTAATCATTTAAAATTTCAAAAACCCATCACAATTCGAAATTTTTAATTTTAAATAAAAAATATTTTCTTAAATTTTTTTAAAGATATTTTTTAATGTAGTATTACTAAAAAATAATATATGACATGGAGTCTGCAGACCACTAGAAAAACATACGCGTGTATATATTTGAAATAATTGAAACAGCTAGCTGCAACTTGTTCGGGGACAATAATACTACATTAAAGAATATCTTAAAAACAATTTAAGATTTTTTTTTATTTAAAATTAAAAATTTCGATTTGATATGGGTTTTTGAAATTTTAAATGATTAAGAAATGTCTGCTATAGTGTTGACTAAAATCCAAAAATAAGTTTAAGCACTGGCAAATACAATACGCCATTTGTCTACGAAACTGTCAGCATGTAGCGAGAAAACTCGCTCGATGTAGTCGAGGCAGGTATACGAGCTAGCTCCCACACTATCCACCTAATGCCGCCCCAACTTGTGCGGAGTTTGCAAACCCCGCACAAAAGACCGGTCTAAGATCGGTACCTTGGAATCCCCCAACCACACTGGTAGCGCAGTTAGCCGAATCCGAACAAATAACAGAATTTAATTGCCCCATTTCAGTGAAGAGGACGAGATTTTCAATTTTAACATACGTAACGTATAACCCTATCTGCACCAGTTTCTAGTCTAGAAAGAATCCCAATTTATCCGTAGTGCATACAACTCTTTTACACCACTCTATCTGTTTTTTCCTTTGTCAGCGATTCCCAATGAAACCTAACAACTTGCACTGTATCCAAATATCTATCGCAACGATCCAGTTATCCGACTATTCTCTCAACGGTCATATATGGATACATATCAAGAGTAATACTACACTTTCACCTTCATATATGTATGCATTCATTCACATCATACAAGGGTTGTCTGCATTCGCCCTTAACACCACTATGCGCGAATTTTTCCTCAAACATATTCACTAACACAACCAAACCGCGCAATCTCTTCGCAACCTCACGAAAAAAAAACTCAACGTCTATGAACAGCGGGAACAATATGTTTTGGTGGAAAAACACAATCGCATCCCCTGGAGAGAATCCTTGTAAGTTTTGTGGTTGGAGATGATGATGCGATATAGGAAAAAACAACCATATAAGTAGAGCAACAAACGCTTTACGAATACTCGTTAGACAAACATATAAATTCAGAACTACTGATGCGATACTAATTTTGTTTATCTAATGCCAGTGATTTTAGTCGTCCTTTCAATTTATTTTAATGTATAGAGCATAGGGTTAACATTTACAAAGCATGTAATAATATCTGTGGGAGTCGCGATAGAAAAAGGATTTAAATCAATAAACTCCTAGATAGGTAGGTAATGATGTTATAAAAGCGGGCACAAGTCAAGTGAAGGGCAGATTTTATCAATAGAATAGACACTCGCTGGTAAAGTATCAATTAGATCTTTTGTAAAACTAATAGTTAATCGATATTTGAATACTGAATACTCGTATTCTTACAAATGTACCGTAGTGCATTAGTGCTGAATTTAAAAGGATTATACTGTTCTCATTTTTATCTTGGAACTCCCTGATAAATTCATATTGAATTCTACACTCAGAACAGACAACTCCTTCGACATATCGCATCTCAACCGAACACTAACACATTGTGACATTAAATCGATAAAATGCAAAATTTTTATTCCACTCAAAACCTTTTAAATATTCAAATCGACGAAAAAAAAATGGAAAAAATATTAGCAGGATTTCTTTTTTTCCATCGCTCTCCTTGAATCATTCTTATAATATTTCCGCATTTATTCTCCCACAATACAGTCAAGAGCGAGTGATTCTGTTGATCCGCGTCGCGCATGGTTCAATAGTTTTGCATTAAGCGTCATATAAAACCCTCCGGATACCACATCATCATCATCCCCGTAGCGATTTAGACGTTACGCATTTTGTGTATACATAACATGTACGCCTTAATTCTGACCTCAAGGATATCCGGTATCTCGCTCTTGGTGTATGGTGAATAATGTATTCAAAGAATTATTTTTTTTATTTCGTTTTTTTTCGGTTGCGACTTTTATTAAGAGGCCTAAACCACTTTTTAATGTGCGATGATGGGGAGTCCTTTTGGGGGTTTTATGGTATAGTAAGCCTAATATGCAAAGTATAAATACGTGAGTGGGATTTTATTTTTTCTGCTTCTTTTTTTATGAGGCCTAATTCTTTTAGACGAAAATTCCATTTTCGCTGTTTTTCCATCGGTATTCATCCAACCATTTAGAAATGCTTGTCTTGTCATGTAACGATAAGGAGATAAACGTTTTTGCGTTGAAGAAATTATAGTCCCTGGAGATATTTGTTTGGCAAGTTAATAAGGAGGATTTTTTGAGAAATGTTCACTATAGAAAAGACATGCTTTGCCATAAGCTTAGGTTGTATACAAAAAAAAGGACCTATGTTTTCAAGATAATATTTATGTTTATGAAAAAGCCTAAATTCTTTAGATTGTTTCTTGTTTTATTCTGTTCTATATTGTTCTGCTTCCAATACAATTTTATATTTGCAGGGTGAATATGCGACACAAACACCTCATAGTATGGTCGTATTCTCCCTATGTTTTTGACAGGGCAGTCCTGCTTTTACGGCCTTCCATGCTTCTCACATTCTGTTAACACGGCGAATATTCTGTGTTTGAATTTCAAATCGGCATTTACACAAATTTGTTTTAGACAACAAAAATGGAAGTAATTTTTGCTCGTCGCTTAACAAGGACTCAGGACTCAAACACGGCGAATATTCTGTGTTTGAATTTCAAATCGGCATTTACACAAATTTGTTTTAGACAACAAAAATGGAAGTAATTTTTGCTCGTCGCTTAACAAGGACTCAGGACTCAAGGACTTTATACCAATTTTGAGCTCCAAATAGAAAAAATAAGCTAAGGTTAATTTTTGTTGTTTTGGGAACTGTAGGGTTCGCTTAAATGGGAAATACAATAAGTTAACAGGCTGCAGTATTGGGCGTAACCAGCCCAACCCATGCTAGCGTCGTATACATCCATATCTATCCAGGGTTCCAGAAGAATGAGTATAGATATCTATTAGATTCTAAAAAGTCGAACAATTTGTTCACGTTCACCTAATTTTGAGTATAGTTATGGCATTGTGAACATACTCGTATAATGAAAACTGACGGGCGGAATTCATAGTGCTCACTTATGGAATAAGGATTCCTTTAAGGAATAAGTTTAAGGGAACGTCACTTATAAAGGCACTACCTCATTTAATAAAATAATTTAATTCAAGAGCCTAATAAGCGTAAGTGACAAAAAAAATATAAAAATTATCTAGTAGCAGACAAATTCAAATTTATTTTTAAAATACGAACGGATATGAATTGCAAAGTCAATAAGGATTCACTTAAGGATAAGTGAGGACTTTGAAATCCGCCCGTGAAAGTACTGTACACTGAATCCCTGAAATAAAAAAATGATACCGGGCATGGATCCCATTCGATATCCCCTTTGATATGATATGCTGGTGCCTCCTATATTTGTTGAAAAAAATTTGAGTTATTTTTTATCCCTTTTAGAACTTTTGCGCATACTTTTTTTTTTCTTAGCAAAACGATTTTTAACATCTTCTATGGCTACAAGTTTTAAAAAGTTAAGAAAATTGTTAAAGCATGCGAAACATGCATCCGTCGCGTCAAAAGTCAAATCTGAAAGCACCATTTTAAGTCGTTAACCGAGACAGTATCTGAAAACCACTGGAATGATAGCTAATTCTGGCATTGCGACAACCTGCGGCGAACATAATGAGGAAGGCATTCGGAAGCTGAATGCATAGAGACGACACTCTTATCTCTGAGATTCCGAAGCGTATGTTGGAATCTCACTGTGACCATGGATGTTTGTGTTGTGCCGAATCGCTGAAAAAGTCCATTCCCAATCCATTGCATATTTTGATTTTCGGAGATTCTAATTCTGGGATGGCCATGAAACAAATATAGACACTTTAAATTTTCGTTCGTCTTCGTCATTTTGACTACAGTATTTTCTGTAGTTTCAGAAACCCAAGTGAAAATTGCCAAATTCAGGTGAATTTCACTTAAGCCAACATTCTTACGGTATTCAAAATCAGTTTATTCTGGAACGACATCCTGCAGGAAAAATGTATGCAGTGGACAGAAGGTATTTAGACCACAATTGATAACATTAACAGAAAAACACTATAAGTGCGAAAAAAACTAATAATAAATTTAGTTCTCGGTACTTTTCTCTGTGGTTTCTCCAAAATATATTGCGTTGATCGTGCTGGACTTTTTTTTAGATATCACAAAAATAATTATATGAGCCACCGCCTTCATCCAGGAGCGGAGTTAAAGAAATCAATGCAATTTCTGCTGATTCGTACGCTAATTCCCACTATGCTACTTTTTAAATGCAGCAGAATGTTGCGATGCTCCGAGTTTTTGAATATCGATTCTTGTACCTTTCAGATTAACAATTTTTTTTTGTCGGTGGCACCAATCAGGATAATTAAGCGCCCCTCTCTGCTTCCCTTGCCATTGTGTGTTGTGCTAGTAATGAACAGTGACGTCAGAGAGAGTTGTACATCATGTCATTGATATAGAGAGCCAAGCAAATCTGTCAGCATACCTTTATGCTAGCATTCTTCATTTGCGTCGCTTTAGAAAATCTACCAGTGGTAAGGAAAACTTTATGGACCAACATTTTTTCAACTTCATCCAGGATCCAGGATTTTTTTCAGGAGGTTTATTGTCGGCCCGTTAAGTATTGATGGAAAAGATGTTAAATCCCAATCTAGAATGATTTTGATCGCTTTTAACGATACTTTCCTTATACTTCTTTCACTGCTGATTACATTCAACTCGGTTGCCATTTTCGCTTTTTATTGCGTAGGTCGTCTAGACCTTAGGGTTTCACTAAGGGATAGGTTTCAGATTCGAGAGACTAGGCGAAATGAGGGATTTTAGGATCATCAAGGATATCAAAGTCCCAAATATAAAAGACCTGAAAAGTATGAGCATAAATTTCGTCTTCGAGACTACAGTCTCAGCAGAAACGCGTTAATTTCCAAGTTTGGGAATATCCGAGTCAACGAGACTGAAATTTTTCGATTTTAAGAAAACCTGAAGTTGCGAGACTAGGCGCCAACTGATCGTCTCCTACACGCGGTTGTTTATTTGTAGTACGAAAATTTGCGTGCCGTTTCAGGAGTCAAACCCGCATTTTACGCCCTAAAATATTGAAATGCAATTTACAGTAGTAAGTAGAAAAAAAATACCGTGATCATCGGAAAGTGGCAAGCGCGCGCCGTGCCGTGGAGACTTGGATTTTATTCACTAGATTTAAGATTGATGTGCACTCGCCTTTTTCCTGCGAAATAATGTGCAGCTGCATTGTTTTCGCTGGCAAAATGTCCAAACCGGTGTGGAGACTTGTGTAAAGTGAGTACCACCAAGCGAAATCGTTTTCGTGACCATTGAAACTTTTGACAGTATTTGCCAGGATTTCATGTGAAATGACAAAGTTAGTACCTAATCTAGCATTAACATAAAAATAGTAGACAGAAGATTGTAATTTGATAATGATTAGACGTTATTCGATTTATTTTTTCACATAAATTGATTTATCACTCAAATATTTTTTTCTATACTTTCCAGTTGCCTACCCAAACTTCTACCCCAATTACATGCATGCCGCGGCCGTAGCTCATGTTGCAGCTGCCCAAATGCAAGCGCATGTTAGTGGTCACGGCGCCTTAGGACATCATCATCATCATCACGGCAATCATTTGGGTCACGGACCGCCACCGAAACGAAAACGTCGTCATCGTACCATCTTTACCGAAGAACAACTCGAACAATTGGAAGCAACCTTCGATAAGACACATTATCCAGATGTAGTGTTGCGAGAACAATTAGCCCTTAAAGTGGATCTTAAAGAGGAACGTGTTGAGGTGAGTCTTAACATTACACAGAGAATATACTCAAATTTATATGTCTAATTTTCGGGGACAATTTAGATTATAAACAAGAGTGTTTTATGTTGAGAACACTTACAATGGGGATGAAATCCTTAGAAATGCAAACTATTCATTCGGATAACATTAGCTGAAGCCTCGGGTATTCTCATTTGTCTTGATATGGTCGTGTGTATAGTGGAATTATATGGTTCCTTTGTAAGGGAACGGCACGTTTCTTCGGTTTTCGGTAAACCATATTTAGAGAGGGATACAGCTTACCTGCAGCAATTGGACAAATAAACACGTCACAATTGTATCTCCAGCGTCTTGTAGTATGGTATGGTAGCACTTCTCTTGAAAATACCACCCGGGGCTGTTTTGACATGAAATAGTTGATTCTTCATTCATGGTCGTCTAATGGATAGTACGAGTACGAGTGTGTCCTTTGTGGACTTTGATGAGTAAATTGTGTAGTATGTATATCTTAAGGTGGTTGAAAAAAAAAACCAACTGACCCCCAATAATGCTATATAGGTACGAAAGTGATGCATTAATGCTATCGGTTACCATGGTCCAAATTCGCCCAGATTCTTTTAACGCATTATAACACAAAATATCCCCCTAATTGTTGTTGTTATCATCCCTTGTCACACAAAATGCACTTAGCCTTATTCTCTTCGTATAAACACCCAAAACGGTATACATAATATGAAAATAAATACGAGGGAGAGGCTCACAAGAACTCTCGTTGACATATCAATTTGAGTGATTTGTATCAATTTAATCAGCATATGATGTCAACCGATAAAACTACAAAGACACATAAGGCAATTGGGGTTCACGCACCGCACCATCATAGGCGGAAAGCAGGCGCGAAATTTGAATTTAAATACATCCGATTGTTTTTCAAGAAGGGAACATATCGTTTGGTTGCAATCGACATTCAGCAGGAGGGTGGATATTTGGCCGTCGACGTCGTCGGTCGTTTTAATTCCTCTGTTCGTGACAATATCGCACCCTCCTACACACTTAATATAATTTCAGGGAACATCAAAGTTAAACTAACTGTTAAATGTCAATTCATTAATTAAATACCGGCTAGATGGCCCGGATGAAGGTTTCTTTGTTTTGTGGTACGCGGGGACGACGTCGCGATATCCTTGTCGCGACAATGTTTTTATTTGGGGTTGTCGCGAGAGGATGATTTTTTGGGTCCTAATTTCTTTTTGATTTGTATACATACTTAATGTGAAAGAGGTATAAGATAAGGACATAGAGTAGTCTGCGATGCACTGTGTTGATATGTGTTGGTTTTCAAAGGAGGTCGTAAAACCACACGCAGAATCACAGTAGCTCGCTGTGTTCACAAATAATTGTGTGGTTGGGATCGATGCGGGTACTCGAAATATTTTTTATTTTTTTTCTCTCTTTATTCTTTTCTATGGGTTCTTTAAAAGCAAATATTAGTATAAATGAAGAAGGCAGTTACCGACTGCGCCGAGTGTTCGTCGTTGCGGTTACTAGATATACATACGGTAGTAGGATGACGATTTGTGAAGACGATACGACGATGATTTTAATTGTTAAGTGGATGAGGAGAGATGAGAAAAGACCTCACACAGTCACATGGTTGAGTTGATTTGTCATCGAAGCGAATAATCTAAACACTGCTAATCCTCAATGGTATATAATGCTGTTGGAAAATACACGATTATCAAGTGGTTTCAGTGAGTATTCGAAAAAAAAAGAATTTTGTGGAATGTCTGTGTTGGTGGAATCGTACAAAATTTGATGCCATGCACAATTCCTGTTTATCATTCATACCTACGTATTATAGGAGCAAAAATGTGGACACTTAAAATATGTTTGAAAATATCTTCAATTCATTAGATATTGCTTGAATCTGAGATCAAAACTCTAAATGATTTTGAAACGCTGGGGCACCATGGTATTTTGGGGAGCTTCAAAGTATTAGAGGGGATTCACACTATGGACAGGATTTACTAAAACCACTAGATTAATCGAGTCGAAACCCGCCTACTAGATCAAATCGTATGTCATTAAATTCAAAATGTGTTGTGGAATGTACTTGCATTATTCAAATTGCAGTACAGTATGGTACAACTGTCAACTAAATCTAGGATTTAGTAAATCTTGTCGATAGTCTGAATCGCCCCTTAGTTTGTGCCTTAGCAATAAATATCACCAAGCATCGGACTTTTTATGGAAATGTGATAGTTACAAGACATGGGCCTTACTAAGAAAAATTATGAAGGGTCATAGGCAAGCTCACATAAATTGAGCAAGCCATGACTGAATTTAATTTAATATCAATCAATTACTGGCGCGATATATGTATGTACCAACATTGGACCCAGGTCATAGATGTGTTATAGTGACATCCAATTTCCAATACCTTAACTGTTTTTTTTTGTAGAAGTGTTGAGACCAAAAGCACGCTCTGTCGAGTTATTTACATATCTCCATAATTAGGTATGCGTTTAACATCTACATAATATGTGAGATGATAGACCGTCACATTGGTCGTGAGTTTTGCAAACTTCATAAACTTGATCCACTCACGGTGGGAATCAAAACCAGAAACCCTGAGCTTCGAAAATTCTTAACTTTCAAAATTTATTTTTAAATATTGATGCTTTCTTTCTTGAAAATCTTTGACTGTTAATTTCGGTATGAGGAGATATTTTGTTAGATAAAACGGAAGTTTTCGCATCGATTGCCTTAATTTTTTTTTAGAAAAGAACTCAAATTGTTTAAATATTGAATTGTTATATAAATTAGTGGGCAGAGGAAACTACAAAAAATGTGCTTGGTTTTTATATTTAGCCTCAATTGACTATACCAGACATATTCACTAGTTATGAAGCTCTGAAATAATGGCAGCAACCATAATTTCAGATATACCTATGTCAAACTGGTGTCAAAATAAGATTGGCCCCAAAGTTTCCGCCCACATAAAGGTCGATCCACACTTGTCAGTCATCAGTCTTGTCGTTTACTTTTTTAAGCTAGCATATATATACCGTTATTCCATTCCGATATTGAGGTACATTGACTGACTAATATTTAATAAATGTTCTCTTCGGTATTAAGGGTTGTTTTGTAAGTATTTAATGATTCAAATTACTTTGTAAAAACCTTGCGGATGACTTGTCCTTTCCGGCGTCTTGATGTTTCCATTCAACGGGACCTAAAAGGTGCTTGGAGTACTCGTCTCAGTTGGCCTGAATAACTTTCCAAATTTTGTAGAGAGCGAATGAAGTCTGAAACCAGGTTACTCGCTTAAGTCTGTCAGCCCACAAAATTTCTAATTTTCACATTACCTTTCCTGCTACATACTCGTACTTCACCCATCGAAAACTCTGATAGCTTATGCACTAACGGTTCATGTAACGAAAATAAAATTTTCCTTCAGAAAAATATCGAGAAAGCTCTATCCAGTAGCCCTATAAATGATGAAATTGCCAATAAATGGAAGAAAAAGATGTTTAAATTAAATGTCAAAAAGGCGATTTTCCCATTTTGAACCTCGAAACTTAGCAGCAACGATTTTTTTATCGAAGAAAATTTTTTTGGTCATTTTACAACACGGCTGAAAATATTGGAAAATGCTTTTTTTTCAGAAAGTCGTCATTAAGTCAGCAGCCTTCTAAAAAAAACACTTGTTCGCTTCTCATTTTTTTTTCTTTGGCGGGCGGGACGCTTTCGCTTCTTTTGATGTCCGATAAATTCAAGAATTGTTTTTCTCTTAAATCGAATAGGATTTTATCTTGGCCGTTGTAACAACGGGTAGCTCCGGGACGATTTACATCGAAGAAACGGCTGTTATAGGAGCTTTTTTATAAGGACAACACAAACATTCGTGGTGACAATGGGATTCGAACCCTCGCTCTTGTCATTTAGAGTGTTTTCTCTACCCACGGAGCCAACGACCGCCCAGTCGCTTCTCGTCTTTTTTTTGCGGGTGATTCTCATTCTCTACCTTATCTATGTTGATACCCAGCCATTCAAGATGTGGTAAAATACCCATAAATACCTACCGAGCGAAATTCATAAGGTGAGAATAAATTGTTACTTAAGATCAACCTCATCAAACGTTATTCGCGACACAACGGGATGGTAATGCATGGTCTAACAAACGCAAGCAGAAAGAAGAAATATCAAATGCAAAGTTGTTTGTTAGTTGAACATTTTGACTTTAATCCATAACTTGGAAGCCATTTTCATCTTGAAAACAAAAACTCTTTTCAAATTAATACGAAACGATCCCTAAAGTAATATGTGCGCTGAGTAAACACAGATTCTTCCATTAAAAATATGTACCTATACATAGAAAAAATCCACATTATCCGTTTCCTAAATCTTCTATCCAATCTACGCAAGTTCAAAAATCCTTTCTCATTCCTAAAAACTCTTCAAACATTTTTTATGTCTTTGTATCCTTGTTGTTATCCATCTAGCTCCACCTCCTTATGGAAATCACCGGCACCGACTAGACAGAACGACCATTTTAAATGAAATATCCTAGCAATAAAATGTCATCCCGACTAGGACTTTATTTATCAGTGCTATACATGTATGCATGTAAATGTGTATATCCTTCCTATTACATATTGGTATATAGAAATACTAAAGAAGGGCATATTTATGACATTATTGAGCAATTATTATCTTTCAAAGGGAAACGTGTCATTATTTAAGGACAAGAATTCCTAATTTTTGACTTTGATCTTATCAATAGCTGTCCTAACGATTTAAAGTTGACATTATGGCGTACATAATGAATTGCTTTATGTCAAGTGGAATGTCACATCAATTTGGATCCTTGAATAACGCATGTCATGATTGTAGGATGCTGTATTCATATTACGTATATATCTAACCCTTATCTATCTTATGTATGTATACACAACCCTCCGGTCTATACATCGGATTAGGCAGGTGTTTGTGCATTCTCTGATAGGCCCCGAAGGTATAGAGAAACGTATAATTCAAATTAACTAACTGCAAAGCATATGCACGAAATTGTAAATCTGTTCTTCAAACCCCCTTGAAAATTTGAATATACTCGTATTCGTATAGATATACGAAAGTATTGTTCAAAATTTCCATGTAGATGGCGGGTCTGGAAAAGCTCATAATAACAAAAACTTTTCTGTGTATAGTTTAACTTGTAATAGGAATCTGGCAATCTCGACTCTTAATCAAAATTCCATCAAATAGGATTTCAGAATATTTCATGATTCGTATTTATTTAAGAAATGTCTAACTTTCTACCACGAAATTCACCCTCTCAAATTCGTTGCAATTCTCTTACTTCAAATTGGATTTTAGAAAATCACATTTAACTCTGTCTTACTCTACTAGAGATGTAGTCAGTGGCGTAACGTTTCTAAAATTTATTGTGTGCGAGATTGAAATGGGGGCCCCCACAAAGTGTAATTTATAATTAAACAAAATTGTTGAAACCACTATTTTTGCTGATTAGTACACGCTGTTGTAAATTTGGAAAAATATTGAAGTGACTTGTAACTCCAGAGCTATATTTAAAGGGACTTAGACTTCTTTTTTTTCCTTGCCTTGTTCTTTACAGCGCTCCATGGCGTCGCGACCCTCGACCTGCTATGTAGTCTCAGCATATTTCCACAAGCAGCTCTATCTTGGATCGTGTCATCGTCGAGACCAATGCGTTGTTGTTGCTTTTTCTTTTCACACATCTAGGTGTTCTTCGGTCTGCCTCTGGCCTTGGGTCCATCAAGCCGAACTTCCATTGATATCGCTTTCTTTGTGGAGTTATCAGGCGGACGCCTTTCAACATGGCAATACCAATCCATTTGTCGGTATTCGAGTTTTTCGGTTATTGGTTGTTCTATAGACAAGCTAACCTCGTCCCTTTTGGTTACACCAACTGACATGCGAGGATTCACACTACCGACAGTATATACGTGGACGACCGAGAGCTCGCTGGGAGAACTCCGTAGGTGAAGACGCCCACCAGCTGCTGGGCTTCCGATACTGGAGGACAAGGTCACGTAACCGCGACAATTGGAGGTATACGATTCAGGCGGCCAAGGCCCGACGTCGGGCTATCGTGCCACATTGATGATGATGATGACAGTATATACTAAAACCCTACGATTCAATCGAGTAAGCGGGTTGAAATTATTTGTTTTCTAATCCAAATCCAGGATTTGTTTGTAGGCGGTTATTAGGGTGTGTGTAAAAACGCGATTTACACTCTTGACAAATTTAGGTTTATTATGAAATCTCGAATCCTGTTCAGACTATCGTCCTAACTTTTTACACAACTTGACAGTAGAGTAGAATCCGTTTAAATGTACATTCCGAATATTTGATGCATGACTAAAACTGTTTTTTCTTGCAACATAGGCGAAATTAACCACATTTTACCAAGCTTTCTTATAGATTTAGTCAGGGATTTTGTTTTAAATCGCGTTATGAAACCGTTGAATTATTTTCTGTTAATTGGATTTTACCTTTAGTATCAGAGCTGTTAATGGGTGAAGGGAATTCTTTTGTTCATTTTATTCAGATTACAAAAACGTTTTCTGAAATTATCTTCATTTTGAATAATTACTTAGAAATGTATTGTATCAATATTTAGGGAGAATAGGAGCAGACAGGGCAAGGCACTACGCCACAGATGACAAAACCAAAAATTAAATTAATATTTGCATTTAACTCAATACCATACCTATGTGAAAAAAAACGAATATTTTGTAGAACAGTCAATAGGCAGCCAAACGTTTTCCTCAAAATTATAAAATTAAATTGAAGTCCTCGCCATTCTTTAAAAAAAAATAGGCTTATTCTGCTATCCGTTCTCATAAGAAGTGTTACAAATATTTTCCGCCATATGGCGACTGCTGCTGATTGTCGCAAATGTCGACAAAAAGAAGAAGAAATTCCCGTATCGAGAGCTGATAGCGTAATGTTCCCTAAGGTGGATGACCTGGTAACGAAAATGCAGTTCTTCAGCGAAACAATAAGATGTTCCTTGAAGTTCTCATATCAAACTGCTTCGAAGTAAAATAAATGTTTCATTTAAGAGCACTCATAACTTGTTCATTTGTTTTAAATCTAGCTTCAATGTGTCTATGAATAAGAAATCTAGTATTTTTTTTTAATCACAGTCCAAAATTGTCCAATCCTCTTCACTACGTTAGGGGGCCCCTGTGGGTTGGGGGCCCGTGTGCGATCGAACACATGGAACACCGTACGTTACGCCGCTGGATGTAGTATTTATCTAAGAGGGGCGAAATTGATGCGGATTCGTATAGATAAATTCTAAACAGGACAAGAAAAAAGGATTCATATTCAACCCGATCGAAAATCGTTCAACAATAAAATGGAAAGAATAACAAACCAATTTTTCCCAAAACGCTGAAGTATCTCCATCAGGACAATAAAATGATAGGTTATAGGATAGGATTCAAATCTGAATTTAAATGTTGTTTTGGTGGGGGGATGATATTGCGAGTACAAGAGTATCGTTGATTTGAAACGAACAAATGTTTGATATCCCACACTTTTGTTATTTATAATTGACTGGAAATAATATGCAAACCAGAGAGAGAATACTACGAGTTCGGGTATTAAGTCAAATAATGTAAGAGGTTTTCCGAATAAATGTTTTGATTGAGTTTAAATTTGAAAATTAATTGTTGTTGTTATTTCTTCTACTTTTTGACGGATGTTGATGGATTGGATCTAATTTCTATTTAAGTCCAAATTTAGACATGATGAGTTCTGAATAAATCGAAGAAAGTGTTTAATTTTTTTTTAATAAGCTGATGCATTTCTAGACTTTGAGTTTATTAGAAGATGGTTTGTGTAACTGCATATAGGAACATTAACCTATCACAAGAGAGAGAATGTTTGCTGTTTTCGAGGCTTTTCGACTTCCTTTTGCTAGGAAGCGGTGCCAAAAGGGGCAATGAAGAACATACGAACAGACTCAACCAACTTCTAGAGACTAAAGAAGTACAGAGGCGCTCGATATGATTGATTCACACAAATTTCTTTGGGCTCAGGATGGGTAATAAAGGTAAAGTACTCTTTTGTATTTTCATACAATTTCATATATTGTCTAATAAAAATAGCAGGCGCCACAATCCAGCATTGGACTAAGGCCGCAGTATGTGTTAGTGACATCCTATTTCCAAGATCTTATCTGCTTTTTTGTTGACGCTCAGCAGTGTTATTTATGCCCATAAATGGGTACTCGTTTAACATCTGAGTGAGATCATAGTCCGTCACAAGCTCGTCAGTTCGAAAAACACCATGATCCACGGTGAAATTCGAACTCATGACCCTGTGCACCGAAGGTGCGCGCACTAACCGCTAGACCAGCCAGACTACTTATTATTATATTATATTTATTGTCTAATACTCAAACCAAAATCCAATATCGAAATTAACAGGATCTAGCCTCATAACCATAACAAACAGATTGCCTTGGATGAATTTTCTTCGTTTAATATTACAGGTTTATAAATATGTAATACTTATACTTTTTGGAAGCAAACCCGAAACTTGAATTCTTCATGGCATAATGTTTACTCAAAAAACGTGAGCCTAACATTATGAGGCTTGGAATTATTTCCTTTACTCTAGTTTAAAACATACCCTATACAATTTTGTATGAATGCCATTGAATCCTTTTTCCTTTCACATACGATTTTTTTCACAAAACAATGATTTGAAACAAATGTATCTAGAAATGATTCCATTTATTTTTGCAGTTTTTGTTGGTTCGCTAAAGACATAACAAAGTTTTGTGAAATTGGTGAAGTGTGATTAAGACTGGTTCATAAACATGCCCCAGCGATCCAATTTCGGCGATTAAAACATACAAACAGCCTGCAACAATAATAAGAATGTGTGCAATATTTCAGCTTGCTAGCTTTAACACCCACCGAATAAAACAGACAGACAGACATCGCCCACATCGACTCCCCAAGTCATACTGATCATATATACATACTTCCTGTCATTGCCGCACAATAAGACATACTGATCCTTGGAAATTGAAAGAGAGCACAGTCATTCCACATTTACTATAAACAAACGGAATATTAAAAAGACAAATAAATTCAGAAAAGTTTTCTTTTATTTCAAACCGTTATTTCTCTATAAAGAAAAAAACTAAATTTCCGTTTCGTCATAAGTTATGTTATGACTCATAGTCATAACTATAGCTGCACTTGGAATTGTTATGGCAAAAACAGATTAAAAAGCGGAGTTCCTCAATCTCCGCGTTTGATTAATAACGGGAGAGCTAAAATAGGCTCTGAAGGATTGTTATTTTTAACAGTTATTCGATTTTTTGCTTATTAACCTATTAGCATCGATAACCGCTGCTTTTAAATGAAATCATGTTTTTTTATAAAATTTTACGTAATAATGTCTCTCGAAAGTTTCCTGTCTCATTCGGAACAATTTGAGGCCCCTCCCTATCATTTGTAACATTGAAACCAACTTCAAGTACTACGACTGATGAGAGATGATGCAATCTCTTGCTTCAAAATCCATTGTGACCTATCTTTTGCCTAAAATGGAAGCTGTTTATCGCCAGGAGAATCCTATGAAATTTTTCCTATGCTGGAAGTGACAAAATGAAGTGTTCCATAGGTGGACTATCCTGGTCAATACCTTTAATAAGCACTTGCCGGATTTCCATAGATCTCAATACAATTTTTGGCCAGAGTTCCTAATAGGGTTTATGTATATATTTAAAAGTTGATGTAACCACCTTTAATACAGTAAACATTTCTCTGGAATATCCTGACCATAAATTGTTTTCGTTTTAATACAGAAGACATGACACTTGGCATGACACGAGTTTTGAGCAAGAGATTGTATCATCTCTCACCAATCATGCAATTAATCTTTCGTTAGACGCGATGCATCTGACAGATGCCTCGCTGCTCGCATTGTGTTTTTTTTGGGAACCATACGAAATACCCAATCACAAAATCCTCAAACGTAGAAAAATCCCCAAAATCAAAATACCCATAATCATAATACCCATTTACAAAATCCCCATAATCATAATACCCATATACAAAATCCCCAAGCACCCGAAATATGCTGGCTAATGGTAGAAGAATGGTAGCAAAAAATGGTAGATGGTAAATGGTTGATGAAAGACTGTAAATTGTTGATGGTTGATGGTAGATGGAAGGTGTTAAATGGTAGATGGTAAATGGCACTAGGAGGGTCGTAAATCGATACTAACTTTTTTTTGATTAGCACAAACAAAATGTTCGAGTACATTATATTGAATAAACGTTTGCATATATCGTTCTAAACATATTAGGTTTTCCTTAACATCGTCGAGACATGTCCTCATCCGAACGAATATTCGCGGAAAACTTGGTTGGCTTATTGTTGGAACCGATTCGCCTGCACATTATCTGATTTTGTTCTGTGTCACTTCAAAGAGTTTGCCGTTGATTAGCATATACAGTAAAACCTCCACAAGTTGACCACCCAAGGGCGGACAATTTTTGGTCAAGATAGAAAGAGTGGTCAACTTAGAAACTCGTTTAGCGTAATGCTGAATGTAAAAGGGCGGAAAAAAGATGGTCAATTTAAAGAGGTGGTCATGTTACAGAATGGTCAACTTAAGGAATTTTCACTGTATATCAGTCCACGACGGTGATTTTTTTATTGCATAGTAGGACCATTACAATTACAATAGTCTAAATCACCTACCATTTACCATCTACTATTTGCTATTTACCATCCACCATTTGCAATTTACAATCTACCATTTACCATCTGCCATCAACCATTTACAAGCTACCATCCGTCTACCATTAACCACCTACCATCTACCATTTATCATCTGCCATTTAACATCTATCATTTACCATCTACAATAGCCTGAAGAAATTCGCGCGCGCGTTCTAAGATAACACCTCAAATGGGGAATTTCGTTTAGGGATTTTGGTTTTGGGTATTTTGATTTCGGGGATTTTGATTTCGGGGATTTTGATTTCGGGGATTTTAATTTCGGGGATTTTGATTTGGGGATTTTGGTTTGGGGATTTTGTGACTGGGGATATCGTATCCAACCCGTTTTTTTTTACCATAAGTTCTTTTCTATTGCGAATTCCACTTTCCAACTCAGAGTATATTCGTATACCGAGTACGGAAGCATTTTAGTAGGTATATGTAAGTGATAATTGTGGGGTCCTTTGGCTTTATGTAGCAGGCTCGAGAATCTATTAGATGCATTGGGAGCACTCGTGTAAGTGATTTGAACGTGTAATTGATATAGACGCAGCAGTATACCATAAAAAAATATTTACTACAAGTGAAATACTTTTAGAGTAACACTATTAGACCTTTGTTTTAGAGATGTAAAGGATGTCCGCATCCGCATCCGCAATCGCTGATTATTCGCATAAAAATTTAACTCCGCATCCGCATTCTCATCCTCATCTTACCAATATTTACATCCGCATCCTCATTCGCAATCCTCATGTTTGTATGCAGACAATTAGCGGATATTTGTCACTCACATGCACGTTACATTGTAATGCTTGAAATACATATCGCGCAGAAGCAGCAGGATGGGCAGAATTTCACAGCTGACAAATATGCTGAATGCCGAGCTTTCTGCCCAGCATTTTTGTCAGTAATATAGAATAGAATGCATTGCGCTTGACATTTCGCGATGCTGCTGCTGCTGCGTAATATGTATTTCAAACATAACTATAAAGACATGCATTGAGACAAATTGTATTCTGTATCGTATACACAACTGAACTTCAATTTGTCGGTCAGCTCAGCAGTTCGCAGTTTTGTGACTAGTGTTTGAGTGGTTTTGTTTTGAATGAATTGGGATGAGGGGGGTGAAGTGCTATTTTTTAAGGTGTAGCGAAGTAAGGACGTATGCAACTTTTTTATTTTTAACCAGACTAATAAGAGGAATTTAATTTTTTTCCATCTTCATGAAAAGTATGAAATCTAAATATTTTTTTTTACATATTCGATCTTATCCTCATCCGCACCCTCATCCGCTTCCTCAAAATGTCTCCATGAATATCCGCATCCGCAACCGCATCCTCAATCTTATACTATTTTGCATCCGCATCCTCATCCGCTAAACAACATCCGTTACATCTCTACTTTGTTTTACCATTGAAGTCTATTTTAAAATTAAGTTATGCTCAGAAAGCTATAAAACTGCAATTATGTAAGACAATTCCAAAAAACTCTCACTTTCTTAAGACTTTTTCTTAACAAAAAAAAAAATATTAACAGACCGCATTTTTTTCTTTTGATATTGACTATTGGTATGATAAAGCTTCAAATATTCAGATAATGAAGAAAAAAAACCTTATGAAGATATTCATTACCTTATAACAGGATGACAAAGTTGGCATCTAATAGATGCATTGCGTCTATTCGTGTTACATTTTTTATTGCGAGTAACGGAAGGTTAAAGAAGGTTCCAATGTAACAAATGTTACGGAAGTGGCCCCTCCGAAGAAGAAACGCAATTAACTCAGTTTGGAAGAAGTGTTTTATTAACAGAAACATTTCACATACAGCCAAATATAAAATCTATCTTGCAGTATCGCATAGTCCGTGCTATGGTGCGCAGGTACCTATGGGCGGAGACACATAATATTAGAGGTATGGGAATTTCGTTTTACGAAATAGATGCGAATTTCGGCGAAATTTGCTAATTTTTGCGAATCGATGCAAAAATGTTCTAATTTGTATTTTTTCCACGAAAAGTTAATTTTTCTCCAAAAAATAATCAATTATACAAGATAATTTTTCATTTCAGATAGATTTTTTGAGAAAAGATTCCTATTCATAGAGTAGTTTCTAAATGTAAGAGTTCGCAGAATGACCAAACACCCAGCAAGCTGTTTAGTCGGAGGTTGGATGAATGAACTTTGTTTTCTGCAACGGGATTTTTGTAGATAGAGCTTAAATCGTTGTTCGACGAGCCGCAAAATTGAAATGGACTGTCCATAAAAAGCCAAACATTACTAGCGTGCCTCTGCCTCATAAGTTCCTCCTCTTACCGTATCTTCTTGAGGGGCGTTGTCAGCTTTGTCAAAACCATTTCTCGACAACTGAACATTGGTCATGCAAGTTGTTCATGTTTGGGAACGGATCTGCTGAAAGAACTCGAAGTTGACGTATTACTAAATGGCTCTAACTGGGCCGCTCTGTACGACTACCTCAACATTGCGCTGAGATATAGCAGCGGAATTATCAATGGTGATATCTAATAAATCGATTAAATATAGTAACAGGGAGTCAGGGTCGATGATCACGCAGAATCTGCAGTTGTGTAAGCTTCGTCACCCTGCCCCCGTGTATTTTTGTTGTGGCCTTCCTTAATTTTCCATTTCAAAATTGAAAGTCGTAAAAAAATCGGTTGAGTCGTTGATACTCTTCATATATTTCGTGGTGATTTAACTTGGAACAGAGCTTTTGGTTACCACATTATTTAAAATGCTTCTTATCAGCTATATCACTCGCTAACCATTCGAAATTTCATCCATCTGACGACTTCTTTGGGTTACTTGCCTTCATTATCACTACGTACTAGTCATCGGAGTGCTTAGTAGGCAGCCTAAGCTTAAGAATTTTAAAACTTACAACAATATTTGCAAATAGTTTTTCCTTTGCATTGCTTGCATTTTCCAGTCAAAAGCAATTTCAACTTGAGTATTTTGGGAGATTTTCGCGGAACACCATAAAAGAATTTACGAAACCATGTTTACGAAGCGCTGCGTTGGGTCATCGAAGGGATCCTAAAAAGTTCCACAGCAGTTTCAGATATTTTCTTTTTTGTTATTTCGACATCTGGCGAACATGATTTTCTTATTTCATTTTTTTTACATTTGTATTGTTAGTGCGTTAAAGTCGAAAAAATTTCCAACATTATCTACCGTTAGTTTTTATACTAATTATTGATTTTATTCGATACTTCATCCTCAATTAGCAATACCAATCCGTTCTGTTTTCTTGTCATAACTATGTTAAACGGTTAATTTCTTAATTAAATTTCCAGAAAATTTATTACAGCTGAAAAAAAAACAATACTATATTATGTACATTATAGAAGAAACAAAACAAATACATTATTTAAAAATTGAAAATATTCATCTCTGATTTTCATCACATTATCAGTTTCCATGCAATTATATTTCATCTTTTCTTTGTTCTTCGAGCAGTTTCTGCCAATTAGCGTAATGCAAAGGGAACTCAAAAACACTCAAACAGTAAATCTCGTGATTCGATTGTTCTGGCAATCCTTTCTTTTGTCAATGCAAACAGGCGTGAAAATAATGAGATATGTTAAAATAAAGTCGACAAATTATTTTAATGCATTTTATTTATTTAGATTTGAATTTAAGGTTCTTGGAAATTTATTGCATTTCTTAGAATATTAATTATCAAAAAAAAATCGTTGTTTAGTACTATTTTCAAACGTTTCGGTTTTGTTTTGTAAAAAATAACTAATAGTTTCTTATGTTATGCTATGTTATGTTTTTTTTCTCTCAGTAAATTAAAATTGACACTCTCTGTGACTCACTTGGTTGAGCCGCACTCTACGATACTAGTATCTAGAGGTCCGGAAATACAATCTCGGCGTGGTCCAAAATTTTCGTACATGTGCGGATAGGAAACATATAGTGCTTGCAACATTATATACACTCCGAATTGATATGCAATGTAACGTTGATTCGAAACCACCATGACCCCACATGGGGCTACGAAGAAAATAAATTTGAAGAGTCGAAATATTTTCTATGAATTATATTTAAAAAACTTATTTTGACTAAATTGGGTAACTTCAAAAAATTAGACTAACTTATGTAGTCACGTATATTCCAATACCTTGTGAATTTGTTTTTATGTATCCTTTTCCATGTTAATTTGACACCCTTTACCAGCACGGCTTCTTTTCCTTTTCACTTTATTTTTAAACTTTTCTATTTGCTTCTGTTTAACATTTTATGAAGAAAACTTTACCTACAACGGCTCATTAACTTTCAGAAACCTCCCAACAAAGGATATAAATAAGCGCAGGAGTTTTTAGTCTTTTTAATTAGGGTGAATATTTCTTTCTATTTTTGTGATGTATACTTTTTGTTATTTTCTCCCTCGATAATTCCAGTGTTGTTTAAAAGTTTAAAAATTTGTAACGCTTTAGTATTAATTGATATATTACAACTGGGTGGTATTCTCTAGTGTAAAAGAAAGCTATTCCTATGTTATACGAGTATGTACTTTCAAGAAACTTGACCTCTATCCACCCACCCAACAAAAACTCATTTACGATTTTTCCATTAATTCCAAAGGCTACGTCCAATCTTTTCCTATTTCTTAGGGAAATTTAATTTTCGAAAAACCGATGAAAGTGTTTGTCAAGAAGCCATATCCGTATTTATAAACCATAAGTATAACTGCTTTCATCCCGTCTGCTTCGCTCTGCTTTTTTCATGATAGAAAATGTGTGTATGTAACAAACACCATGAAAATATAAAATGAAAAATCTCGCGAATGGAAATCAACTTTATTCAAAGGAAAAACATTTAAATAGAAAAAATAGACCAAAATCAAAAAGCAGCGGCATGAAGAATTATTGGAAAAAGAAATCCAGTAACCAACGAAAGCGAAAAACTCAAGAACGGAGCGGTGGAAAAACAGAAAATTCGCTTTTGTGAAGAAAATACTGCGTGATGGTGAAGCCCACATCGAATTTATAAGTTGTCTAGTCGCTCGCTCGTTTCGTATTATTTATTATGTAAGTTCATTCGCGAGCTATATGAAAGCGATTTTTCACCATTCAGCTCGCATCTTGCGGGGAAAAATAAATCAGTTTATGAAATGGAAATGGAGCGGAAGCCATAGTATATAGCTCTTGTGGAAACCATAAATGGGAATTTTATTCATTGATCCTCTCGTGGAAGCGGATGGTTGGGATTTTTTTCGTACGCGTTTAGCAGGACTGTATAACAGCTATAGCGAGTTTAAGTATAAGAGAAAAAATGTCGCCTGTTTTTTTTTTTTTTTGTTATCGGATGGTAAGGAAATCTTTTAGGCTTCTGAATTTCAATTAGAGTTTCTACTTTTTTTGTACTAATCATCTTTACTGATTGTAGTTGTAAGGCGCAAAGTAGTCGTGGCTATAATAGGGTCCGAAGTAGAAGTGTTAAAGAAGCACTGAAAATTTTAGCACTTATAATCAATTGGATAAATAAAATTTCCCCCAGTATCATGGATTTTATTTACTTTTTGAAAAGAGATTCCAAATTTTGCCTAATATTTTAAAACTTATCGCAAAGTACGGGAACCAATGTCCTTTGCATCATATTTTCCAAACAAACAATCCGAAAGGGACCGCTATATACACTCTAATTACCTACTCTTTTATCCTCCAATGAACATAATATACTCACTCGCGTTAACCACTATGCAATTTTCTAATAACACGCAGCAGAATTGCAGTCAGGTTAATGTTTTACAAATTTTCACCAGGACTTTGTCTCAGATCGAACGACACGTTGTCAAATTACTATGGTATAGCTAACAAATGATAACTTCATTAGACGCGTGACCATGGTAATATTAGAGGCCTTCCGGGGTCCATTTCGGTATCGTGGAAATTTCTGTGTAGCATAAACAAAACATATAGCATCCCTCACAAGCCAATCTAGAAAGTTGGGAAATTAATTCCATATGCTCGCGTACCTACATGTCATCACTATGGTATCCTGAATGACTTTCCCATTCTTGTCGCATGCAGTATGTCAATTTGCATGGTTGCAATTTGGTTGGTATCCTGCGTACGGTGACATGTTCTCATGTGGTTTGATATCGCGAACTGAAAATGATGATTATCCTCTAGTTCTCTGGTACTGAGCAGTGCCGGATTAACCACGTGGCAGAAGGTGGCAAATGCCACGGGCCCCGCGCTTTAAGGGGCCCCGCGATTTTCTCAAATAAAAATGAAAATAACCAAGATGCCAACGAAAGTCTAAAAGACAGTTCCTTCTAAATTGTTATAACACGTTATCGTTGAAGAATTTACGCCACGGTGCTCCAAAATTAAAGAGAGGGTTTATATTTCATGAAAATACAGTAATGTTTCTTTCTAATTCATGATGGCATTCCCGTAAACCTACGTCCACAGTGTTTCAGATTCATATTCTAGGGGGACATCCGATTTTTGAAGTTCTTGTTGGGAAATGTATTGGCACACATCCACAGAATTTAGAAACTACAATTATATTTCTCTTTCACAGTGGCGTATTGCTTTAAATGTTATGAAAAGTGGGGGCAAAACTGCCTGTTTAAAAAATAATTCAAAATTGTTTGACAAAAATGTTGTTTTTCAGTTGAGTGTCTTAAGTTTCCCAATGTGTTTTATTTTAGTTAGTAAAACCAGAAGGGGTTAACGTAAATTTGGTCTTCTGTTATCTTTATTATGGGCCTTTCTTAGCTAGATGTTGTTGGTTGTAACCTTTATTATATTAAAAATTTAAATTTTCAGAGGTCTTCCAAAAAGTGACTTCTGAAAAAAATTTTCTTTATCGAATAAATTTGTCTACAGAAGTTCGGTTTTACTAATTAAAATAAAACAAATCTTGAAAAACTTATCTTCATGAAATCTTGAAAAACAGTTTTGTGAAACAATTTTGAATCAGATAATTTTTCCCCCGTTTTCCATATTGATTTGAGAGGTACGCCACAGTGAATGAGGAATATAATTGTTATTTCTGTATTCTTTTCTATTTCAAAATATTCAGTAATCGCATACTTACTCTTTTGATTTTTGTCCCCGCTAGAATGTGTCTCGTGGTTAGTGCGCGCACCTTTGGTGCACAGGGTCATGAGTTCGAATCTCACCGTGACCCATGGTGTTTTTCGAGCTCACGAGCTTGTGACGGACTATGATCTCACTCAGATGTTAAACGAGTACCCATTTATGGGGATAAATAACACTACTGAGCGTGATGCTGATTTCATTACCTCGACAAAAAAGCAGATAAGATCTTGGAAATAGGATGTCACTAACACATCCTGCGGCCTTAGTCCAATGTTGGATTGTCGCGCCTGTTATTTATTTTTTATTTAGAATGTGAATCTGAACCACTTTGCGTCGTGTATCTGTCTCAGTGGGTCCTAGCAATATGTATTTGGCTTTCATTAGAGGTACAGCAATTTTAAATTTACGAAGTATGTGCGAATTTCGGCGAAAATTTGCTAATTTTTGCGAATAGATGCGAAATGTCTTAACTCGCACTTTTTACCAAAAAAAAGATAATTTTCCCCTAGAAAATCAATTGTGAAAGATAACAATCTTCTTCATTTTAGATTGATTTTATAAGTTTTCCGTTAATGAGGATGAACACATTGTAAATGCAGAGTACAGAAAGTTCACAGAATCACGAGCACAATGGCTTACGAAACACCATACCTCCAAATATCATAATAGCAATTCTTTTATTGCATATTCGTGGTATATTGCAAGGTTATAATGCTGATATTTGCTAGCTGCTAGCCGCTTTCCTGTGAAGGCATCCGTTTCCAACGAACTGATCTTGTTAATTTTTAGGACCTCTTTATTAGTTTGGTTAGGCGAAGTTCCATAGGCCCCGCGCTCAACATTTGCCACAGGCCCCGCGCTTGCCTAACCCGGCACTGGTACTGAGGTATATTTGCATTGCTCGCTGCTTTGCATGGATAGAGCGGACCCATGGTTACTTTTAATAACAGCGAGAATTTCTAGTTAACGAGTTTCAGGATCAAAAGTCCTTTAGGCTACTTTAGATTGTTGTTTGACATGGCGACATTGGACTTTTGTGTGTTAGCGGAGGAACATGAGTGTTTTGAATTATATTTTTACGTTGACCAAATATCGCGTAAAACTAACGAGTGGAATATGTGTGATCATAAGTTGATTACTTCGATACTGGAGGCGCGTAAACTAGTTAACTCTCCTTATATTGTGGCAAATTTAGTACGTACTTATGTATGATATAAGGCTGAAAATGTTATTTATCGGAGAAGCTACTCATATTTTGCAAGCTAATTTAAACAAGTTGTTTTGCTGCCACTAGGGATTTTATTGAATATCCTGTAATCTAATGAATTTTCTCATATACACTGCGCGACAAATGCTTAGGTTCATGGATATTTTCCTTTAAAATTATATAATTTCTATGTACTCTGATCGGAAATAATTTTTAAATAATGCTCTCTCAACTAAGGGTTATTTTAATAAATATTGCAATTCCATCAAGCAACTCGCATAGCTAACGGAATTTTTTAAAATGAAAATCGCAATTTCCACTGCGACAATTACTTTAAACAGTTATCTCGTCGTGGTGGGTAGTTTTTTGGAAACAGTTGTTTTTCGCGTTGTACTCTGTGAGTTATATAGTGGATAATGTCAAAAGGAAAGCAACTTCCATGCCCTGGAAAAGGCGACAATTTCCATACTAAAGCAAGAAGGATATTCAAACCGACAAATGGCAATACGGATTCTGCGGAGCTCGAACCTTGCTAATAATTCTTTACGAGATAGTGAAAATTATGGCCGGCGATACGCAGAAGGCAGAAAAAAAAGCGATTTCCGGTGCATTACGGCGACGCCTCTTAAGATAAGCCTCGAATTCGCTCCTTACTGCGCGTGAGTATGGGGAGAATTTGGGGTTATCAACAAGTGTGAGGACCATCCAACGAGTTCTTAGGTCTTCTTCTTGTTTGAAATGTTTACGGTTAAAGAGAAAACCAGCCTTAACCCCGCAACACTGCCTACAGCGCCTGGAATTCGCCTCAAGATTGATGAACAAACATCGCAATGGAGACAGGTAATATTTACGGATGAAAAACGGTTTTGTGTGGACGGTCCAGATGGGTTCTCTTACTATTATCATGATATTAGGAAGGAACCTATGTACCTGTCACTCCATCACTCCCGAATAGGTTCCGTTATAGTATGGGGAGCCATATCATATCATGGAACTATCGTCTTGGTCATCCTATGAGGTCGCCAAACGGGTTCATCTTATAAACAGCTCTTAGAAGAGGAAATCCCTAAAATAATTGACATGGACGAAGGCAACCCTTGGATACTGCAACATGATCTTGCCCCAATTCATACAGCGAGGGTAGTTAAATCGTTTATTGAGGAAGAAAATGTGACTTTATTAGACTGGGTGCCCAACTCCCCTGACATTAACATATTAGAAAACATTTGGGGTTGGCTTGTTCGGGAGGTTTACAGTAGTGGTAAAGAGTACGACCCTAAAGAAGAGTTAATTCATGGAATTAAGACAGTTTGGTCTAAAATACCGCTATCCGTGCTGCATTCTTTATACGATTCCCTGCCTCGAAGGCTTTATGAAATTATAAATAACATTGGCGGTAATACACATTATTAAATAACAAAAAATGCTCTTGTCTTATGTATTTATCTTCTTTGATACTTTTCTGAAATATTTTTCAGCGAAAACATTATGTAAAACGGTAAAATCGTCCCTGAACCTAAGCAATTGTCGCACTGGAAATCGACTCTCCGAATGAAATCAATTACTGTAATTTAAGGAAAGTGTCCTGTGGGGACTCAGTCCATCCATTTTATTTGTAATATTTAATAGTTTCGAAAATAACATTTGTTGAACCGATAAGCTTTTATTTTACCGTTTCTTGGAAGAAAATATGTGTGAACCTAAGCATTTGTCGCGCAGTGTATGTACATTATGGTCTAGCATAATATTGATCAAGTGCCCCTCCCTTGCCGAGGGTCACAGACATTTGTTTTTACCTACTGCTGAACTATACTTGTGTTTTGAAAGCGTGAAAATGCGAGATTGACTTCTGGGTTGGCTCAGAAATTTTCACACATTGAAGAATCGAAAAATGTCAGTCTTGGGAACTCGAATATTCTGAGACAGGAAACTTTCGAAGGCTGAACATATTGCACTAATGAAGCCTTTGATATCCGGGACTGGTATACTCACGTATAAAATAAATAAATAACAGGCGCGACAATCCAGCATTGGACTAAGGCCGCAGGATGTGTTAGTGACATCCTATTTCCAAGATCTTATCTGCTTTTGTTGAGGTAATGAGATCAGCATCACGCTCAGCAGTGTTATTTATCCCCATAAATGGGTACTCGTTTAACATCTGAGTGAGATCATAGTCCGTCACAAGCTCGTGAGTTCGAAAAACACCATGATCCACGGTGAGATTCGAAATCATGACCCTGTGCACCGAAGGTGCGCGCACTAACCGCTACACCAGCCAGACTACTCACGTATAGTGTCATGATAAAATAATCCAAATTATGGACAGGATTTATTACCCTGCATTTCGCTGAAGGTTGTACCTAATTGTACTGCAATTCGAATGAGTTTGACACTCCTGCCCTAAGGTTTTGTTTTGACAAGGTTCCCATTCCATATGTCAGTGATCATATTGTCTAACCATACCTCCATATCAATAATTTCAAGAATTTTTTTTTTGCTTTCACAAAGTAGGGGGAGTCCGGGAGAGTTGACCATATAGGAGATTTGAACCATTTGAACCTTTTCTAGGACGCAACTGAAAACCATGTCTACATGTCGGACACTTATATGTTTTGGAAAATAAACGAAAAAATATTTTTATTTTATTTTATTTTTATTTTTTTAATTCAAACAGGCTTTTAAGCCCAGAATATTACATAAGTATATGTATACAAATTGTAGTGAAAAATATTAAATATAAAAATAAAGTATTTCATTGTAATTCTATTTAATGTTATTAGATGTGCATACGAGTAGTATTCATATTCATTTATTTTATGGTTAAGAAAAATCTTGAAGGAATATACATTTTGCATGTCTTTTGAAAACGGGTATTGAAGTTGTAAAAATATTTGGATCAAGGAGATTCCCTAGAGCTGACATTCTTGTAACTGGTGTATTTTGACCGTAAGAAGTTCTGTGAAAAGGTATTACGAATATTCCTCTAGGTCTTAAGGAATAACTTATATACAAATTCTGATTTAAGTTCAGGGCAATTTATTATGTTTGTGATCAAACCATGCAAAAAGCATACGTCCATATATTTTCTATACGATTCCAATGAACTGATTTTACATATACGTGCTACTTCTTCATAATTATGAGTCCAGGTCGGATTTTGTAAACCTAATTTATAAGCTGCATATGATAGAAATTTATGCTGTACTCTTTCCAATCTTTTTATATGCACGTCAAAGAATGGTGTCCATACTGATGATGCATACATCAAAATCGGTTTCACTGATGCTGTATAAAGTGTTATAATGCTACTTATATTTTGAAAGTCTTTGCTCTGCCTATAAATCCAAGCATACTTCTTGATTTATTTACAATATAATCAATATGTTGGTTATAAGTAAGTTGTTCGTCTAGTATAACTCCAAGGTCCCGTATTGTATTTGATTTTTCAATAGGTATTCCATTTATTTGGTAAGAATAGTTCAAATTATTCAATTTTGATTTCGAAAAACTTATAATTTTACATTTATTTAAATTCAGTTCCATGCCATTATCATTACACCAAGTATACACATTAAGTAAATCTTCTTGAAGAAATTCAAAATCCCCTTGATTTTTGATAATTCTGTAAAACTTACAATCATCAGCAAAAAATGATGGAGTTGAAAATTTGATTGAATCACGCATATCATTAATATATAAATTAAATAATAATGGACCAATATGGGATCCTTGGGGAATACCAGAAGAAACAGATATTTCCTTTGATGTTTTTTTATGAAAAAAAAGTGAAAAATAAAATGTTCAAACCACGCTAATTTTCTTTAGTCGGTAAAAAGTCAATTCATTTGTTACAGAGCCAACAGCTTCTCAATTAAGTATTTAATAAAAAAATAAAAATAATGAGTTTTCTATGTTTGATCAGAGAATTTTTACCTAAAAAAGTTCCGGGTGGTCCTTTCTCAAAATTTGGCTGTAAACTTTTTAAAACTTCTAACAATATTTTTGGTGCCGACAATTTAAACTGACGGAAAATCTTAATTGTTGATGTAGATTTCTATTACATACTCTGACCTCTATGAAAATTCGTGGACATGATTAGGATGACACCCCCCACGTTCAAATCCTGGCTACATCCATGGTCTCATCCAGTTATAACAATACAACAAATTGGATTACCTATATAAATTTTCTGTGTATATTTAAAATTTACACGTTATAAAATTTAATCGAATAAATTAATTTAATTTTTTTCAAACCCTTTCCACAAGGACAACATGTTTCGCACATTTATAGAACTTCCAAAATAAACACGTTTTCCGTTCTCGGCAAACATGTACGCGCAGTCTTGCTCCCATATAGCCGAACAGGATTATTTCGAAGTTTAATCCATTTGCTGGTCATACATTTTTGATGACGTTATCGAATTAAATCTGATCCTTGTGAAATGTTTTGCTTCCTTTTCAATCGGTTCGAAAATCGATTTTCAACAACGACAACGAGCGATGTTGGAGATTTCTTTGTTTTATACTGTACCTGGATGATTGGTATTCACCTGATGACTCCTAAGTCATAGTGTTTCCGTCGTACTGGCGGAATCGAAAACGCCTTCAGGGCGCCATTACTCCCACGAGAAGGATTGTGTTGCCAAATTGATTGGTTATGGGCTTAGAGAGATGTAATTTGTGTGCGTGGTGTATGACTAGATTTTTTTTTGGAATCCTTGGCAGTGTAGTTGGCACATTTTATTATAGAAAAGTGTTTTCTTTTTTTTTGGAAGATGTATGGCATTGCAAACACCATATAGGTACACGAGTATTTCGTTGTCGCACGAGAAAATCCAAAATCAAGCTCCATTTTGTATACGAATCGTTTCAAATATATAGCTGTCGTTGCACTTCTATATTGTGTTGCTTTATCCTTCGCTTGTTCACTGGTAACATTTTAACAACCCTCGCAAATCATGTAATTTTGCTTTAGGCCTTGATGTGGCCAACCATATGGATGGATACTTTATTATAGTCGTATGGGGCATGCATATTCGCTGTGATTTACGCTTTCGTTTAGAGAGAAAAAGCTGGAACGCTGACGTGGTATCGTGCGTTCGGCGGACGATTTAATTAAAAATCAACCGCTGATGGGCTGTTTGTACAATGGATTTCAAAACTAACAGAAACAAAATGGATTGTTGTACGCGGGGCATATACAATACGCGGATTTAGGGTAGATGCGACCGTATAGCCTATAATAATTTAAATGAAGGAATTATTGTTAAAATCCAGTGTATAATCGGCAAATTTTATTTGTCAATATTTTTGTTTTATTTATAGATTGGAAGGTTATGGTAATAGATTGTTATTTATGTACATACATATTTAGTCTTATATGCGTTCATTCTGCGGATATATGCATAGCAATATTGAACTTATTCAGGCTTGGAGTTTTGTTAAGCCTATCTGCTACATAAAAACTGGAGACAAAAATTAAAAGTCAAGCACTAAATCTCCAATCAACCAAATTATTTCTATTGTTCGACTCTATAATATAATCATTTGATTCTTTAGAATTTTTTGGCCACATATTCACTAAAACAAGCATAACGATGCCGCAGGAGTCATTTAAAATTGGTCATTGGATAAAACTTTCTTCCCAACACTCTAAATAGGCAATCCATGAAGAAAAAGTTGGTCACCCTGAGTTCAGCAAGATTTGTCACGGAATTTTTCGCTACCGTCTTGGGAGCACTTCATTGTAGTTCCGGCCCTGTTCTATAAGGTACATACCATGCTTGGTATATCGAATTACAATCGGCGGAAGCCATCCATCTATGTCGTTATTAGAAAATATAATAGACTCGGCAAATAATTATCATCACTTTCTGAATTTAGGAAACTCAAAAGCATTTACCGTACACTGGAAAAAATCTGTTGCTAAAAACAAGATAAAATACTATAAAAAACAGCCAAGGAATAATTTTTCCTGATTTAAGATGTATTTTCTTGACCCAAGAAAAGTTTTTCTGATTTAAGAAAAACAAGCATATTTTCTAGTTCCAAGAAAAGCCGGGCGGTCGCCCAGGGCGCCAAATTTTTGGGGGAGTCTTTTTGGCTAGCACTCGAATAAAAAAAGTTGTAAAAAGCGGAAAATAAAAATGCAATATCAAAATGGATTTAGTGGAAAGTAAATCATAGAAACTATACAAATGAAAATAAAAGAGGTGAAATAAAATGACACCCACAAAAAGCATTTAACATTTTTTTATAGAAAGTGGTTTATAAGTAAAGAGACACATCCTATAGTTAAAAAACGAGTGATAAATGTTTTTTTTATTTATAAACTGTTTCATTAATTCTCTTTTGAAAGTTGTGTTTTAAAGATGCAAAGTCCTTGAGATGCTTTAACTTGATAAGCCCACAATTTATATATGCAAAAGCACAATTTTCATTACTAATTTTGTGGAGCCGTTTTCGACAACTTCCACCCACTTTTCGCATCAATTCGCCCGATATTTTCGCAAATTTTTTTTTGCTGCAGAGTCTTCCCTAATTTGTTTCTGCTAAGATGCTTATACCGGGACTTGGCATGATGCCGATTTGACCGTGAAACGTTAATTCTGGAACATGCAGAATGTGAGAAAAAGAGCCTTCTCCGGAAGCTTATGATGATGGTGGACTCCTTCAGTTGCTTCAACCTGCTTGCACGTCACCAAGTCATTTTACTGGCGAAACTGCTATTGAAACTCTGGAAATGTGCTAGAAGAAATGAATATCCGATATTTTACTACATTTTAAAACCTGCCCCATCATTTAAATTTAAATTTTTTTTCATATTTTAACGAACGTTTGGAACGTATCCTTCACTATCCATAGAAACTGAGCTTCGTCATTCGCAAAGAATTCGTGGAACGCAACCCTTGCGAATGTTGGAGGATCACTGTATTCAGTTGGCATATTCTGCGTCTTTGATACACACGAACACCGCTATGTCGTATGATATTGAACAGTGGGCGAAGTATAGATCTACGTTTTTTGCAGATCTTCGTACTGTCTATCATGCAGTTTTTTTTTTTTAATTTTTCGGACACTTTCTGTAAAAATTGTATGAATCTTTTATTCAAATTCCAATACAACATTGACCAGCATGTGATGTAGGTGTGAAAAAATTAAATGTTCAATTACGTGCTCTCACATTAACAACACCCCCCCTTCCCCTGCGTAACCCACTAACTACGCAACGTTCTTGTACTTTTTGGCGATTGCAAAACATCATTTAAGAAAGACTTCTTTAAATTTGCCTTTAATCGTGATTACCAAGTCATCCGCGTATCCCTGGATAGGTTCTCACCCTGAAGTAAGTCTCTACATCAATCCGTCAAGTACTAAGCACCACAGGGGGGTAGTACCCATCCTCGGGGACAGCCTCAAGTGGCTTGTCCAGAGAGAGTAGTTTTGTCCAGGGGCGTACGCAGAAATAAATTTCGGGAGGGGTTTTGGAGAGTGGTTGAATTGGTAGCATTTTGGTTGTACCATACAAATTTTATATTTAAAATTTTACATTTGAGAAACAAATGTAAAACTTTAGGAAAATAAAAACGATTGCTGGAAATAGGAGCCCAATGGCCCAATGCAATTTGAATGGGTGACGTCATGTTGGCAACAACAGCTGTAAAGAGCTGCATCCGTTCTATATGACGTTTACAGAGCACAATGGACAACAGTTCGCAAAACACGGCATAGGTAGAATTATACTCCATAGGGTCGAGGCAAGGTTAAGATCTTGACTGTTTTCGATTAGATTACTTCAACGATAAGAAAGAACCAAATACATACCTTCACTTTGCACCTGCCAATGCAAACTAAGTCAGTCGCTATTCCCTATTTTCTAACTACACGATATGGTGAGCTCTAGATCCTAGATGTATGACAAGCAACCAAAACGACAAAAGTCCCGGCATCTGCCCCAAAGAACTATTTGTAGGTGGTTCTGCATATGAAACAAATGCATTTCAATCTACACGACCAAAGCACAGAACACCTTGTAGGTGTGACCAAGGCTCCACACTCATTAGAACCACTACGTAAGCAGACATTTTCCAACCACTATTGCATCCCCATTCGTCCTCAATGTGTAAAAACGCCGTTATTTCAGCCAGTACTGATAATCTGAAATATTCATCATTGTAGCATTAATTCATTTCGGAGGGGGTTTGAACATCCAAAACCCCTACGTAGGATCGCCACTGGTTTTGTCTATGCTTGTAAAGATAATTTTAGACGAAAGCATACGTAGCGCCCATAAGCAGTAATGCTATTATTGGCCCCTTTGGCTCTTAATGCAGTTTCAATGGACTCGAAGGACGTAATCTTTACAAAACAAAACATTCCCTAGAAAAAAAGAAGCTTTCGTTTGTAATATTTATACTAATCGTAACTTCTTCTTCGTGTTATCCCTAAAATAAAATTCGTATAATCGATTTAATTCGAGTAGAGGATTGAATCGGGAAAATACAGCAAATGCTCCAAAAGAAAATGACACCAAACGAAAGAGCCTTACAAAGTTTCTTTTCATACAAAGGTGTGTTTATTTTGTAAATTTTTCAAACAAAAAAATAAAAAGAAACAACCCGTTAAACACAAAAGGGTATACTTACATCGTGTTCTTATTTTCTGCCCTTAAGTCAGCCGGAAAAAATGGCCGAAGAATATCCTTTTTTCTATACGCTACGCAGGTGGTATGGTGTTTTGATCGTTTTCATGTCATTGTCGAAAAGTATAGCAGGCCAACGACGGAGGACTAATACCCAAAGAAAGGACAAACTAAAATTAGAAGGTGGTGGACAAATTGCCAAATTGAAAGGAATCATATAATGTAGTGTGACAAAAGGAGTGATTAAGAATGTGTACCTACTGTTTATGAATGATACACGAGTGTGACATTTGGAGACCACCAGACATGTTGAGTGTTATAATGTTGATATTGTACTATTATACAAAAGAAGGTTGTAAGCCTTGCTTTTTTGTGTACGTATGTGAATGAAAAATAGCATGTCCTTTTTATGGATAATTGTTACATGGATTTGTGACGGGTGTGTATTAAAAAGCAATTGATTGTCGATGAAGGATTAGAATGCTATATTTGTGACTATGGGTTACAAACATATGTACTGGAATTGATATGGGACTTAGAACGGATAAATAAATAGTTGTGCATAGAGACAATATAGTATTCTTCCCAATAAGCAATATTTCTAATGGAGAGGAAGTACTATCAATGGTGAAATTAGCTGAATTAGCTTGAACAAAGACAACAAGGGTGACAAAGTGCCGTTTGAAGCACTTCCGAATAAATTTCACAGTACCTATGTGAATGTGTATACATTACAGAATACAAAAACCATTAAATAAAATCTCATTGATCGATCAAGAGTCAACTTTTCAATTCTACTATGATTTATTTAACCTAATTTTAGTTTCGCGGACAATAACCTGCCAAAAATATTTCCGCCAAATCAAGTTACATTTTATGCTCCAAAAAGGCCCCTCTCAAGTGCATAATTAGCATATTTTACCCAACAATTAACCATAGCAGACACACTGAAGATGTATGCGTATTCATCACGAAGTCCACTAAAATATTTTTGTAAAATTATTATTATTCTCATTACAAAAATCGTGCAAGTCATTCAAATCAATTCGCATATTGCAAAGTCAGTTATGATTCTCGGGAATTATTTGCAAACGAGTTTCTCTGTATTTACCTCTTCAATACTTGCATCTTGAAATTAGTGCGGTCATAGTTTTTAGTTTTTGTATCATATCTATACCATGAATCGCAATCCCAACGTCCGAAAATTGCTTTTTCCATATAAATGCTCAGTGGTGCTATAAAAAATCGTATAGCGCGAGATGACGATGACTCAACTATCAGCAATCCGCGTGGCTATTTATCCTCTTCGCTAATACACTCGGATTCGTTAAAGTCCTTAATCCACCACTTAACAACTGCTTCTTACAAATTCCAGTAGCCCAGTCGAGTCATGAGTCCATCAAAATTAGCATGTATTATAATTTTCTGAACGGCTGTGCTAGACAAAAGTATGTATGATGGTAAGTCTAGCTGCGGTAGCCGTAACTCGGTAGCAAAGTATAGCAGGTATAGTGGCCACCTTGAAAAGCCTAATCACCATAAATTATGTACTCGAAACGATTCTTCTGGTATAAGTTGACTACCGAATAAAAAAGAGTTCTTATAAAGATAAACATTACATTAAACGCTGCTCCGCGTCTATAACGTACTCGTATATATGGGCAATAGATGAGAGATTTTAGCATCTTAAACCACTCACTATATAGCCATAATGACTTGACATGTACGTACGTATTTTTCCATCTTTTTCCGATAGTCTATGTATTTTAAGGAGAGAATATGAAAGATTGTTGATGATAGACGTACACCATTTGACAGCCACTTGAAGGCTACACCACTGTCCGTCCGTTGTATATTGTCTGAAATTATCCCAGGAGTGATTTTATTCAGCGCCGTAAAGTTCTTGAATAGCCTGCTTTTGGATTTACCATGCTAGTTATTTTTTTTATTCTGTGCTCTTTGACAGTCTCGAGTTCTTATCAGCGGTGGTTTTGATTCAAAATCTCGAAATAGCAGTAGCTTCCCTTTGACTATATCTATACAGGTAAAGATCTAGGGACGCGGGAGCGTCCCGCCCGCCAAAGAAAAACGAAGAAATTTGAACAAATCAAAAGTGAGAAGCGACTAAGACTATGTTTACACGACGGAACAAGTACGGGTTTTCGGACCTCTGTAGCTCGGACCCTGGTTGGTCCTGAGTGTTCAAATTCGGTAAAGGTTATAGTTCGCGCCGTCTTACGAAGTGTAGAAAATTTCAAGAAGATACGATGAAAAACACTGGAGATATAAGAGTTTGAAAATCGCATTTTTTCGAAAATCTTGTTCTCGTTGTTCTCGTTGTTCTTGTTGTTCTTGTCGTTCATTGACAGGGCTACAGCCTTGCAGAGGGCATCTCGGGATTTGGACTCATTTCCCATTGATAGAGTCTGTCGTGAAGGTGTGCATAGGCTTTGCTCGTTTGCTCCGATCCGTGGAGTAGAAAAAAAGATACAGCGGAAAATGTGAAAAAATACATAGAGTTTCTCGCTTAAATCTTTTTATATGTTTTAAAGGAAGCCTTTTGCAAAAGTCGGAGATTGGCCCGAAAAATGCCTAGAAAAAAATCGTATAGTTTTGTGATTTGGCAGGACTGTGTCGAACTATCCCTTGTATATGTTCTCTAAAGTTTTCAGTTGTAAAGCGTCTGCAAGAGCGGCGGCAAGGGCTTAAAGTTCCAGATTTGGTTCGTCTCTTATACGAGTACGTACATATTACTATAATATTGGATGAACAAATAACATCCCGATGATCCTAAAACTTCCAGCAAACGGTAGAGGTTCGCAAAACACACACACCTCAGGTTACGAAGGACGCTAAGGTTACAAAGGTTACCAAGAGGGTTATTATTATAATTATGTTCTCAAACATGGTCGTGATAAAAGGGCAGTGAATATCGTCTTCATTTCAAGAAAATAAACGCATTCATTTATTGTTATGTTAAGTTGATTTTGTCAATTGAAAACTGCAAAAAAATATGATATCTCACAAAAACAACTCTGTTGTAAAAAGTTTCCGCCAAAGAAAAAGTTGTCAGCCGCAAAAAGGATTGATATAATACAATTCCGCCAAAATGCTCGCAAGGATATGCATTCAAAAGTGATTGAATTAGTTAATAGTTTCCACCAAAACAGCGTGGTGCGGTATGCGTCAGAATTTGTGAAATAATTTCCGCCGCGATAGACCACGCTGAATTTGCCAATTCGTGTGGAGTCTGTGTTGTGTGTACCGCGTAACGCACCCGCGCTGGTTTGGTGGAAGCTAATTTCTTGCAATGCTTTTTGGCGGGGAGCTTTCATAGGGGTAATTGCAGGGTAAAACCAATCTTATGAAAATTACGAAAGAACTTTATTGTATAAAAAAGGGAAAAATCGTTTATACGAAGGAAAGCAAAAAAAGTTTGTAAAACACATTTTATTTACAAGGCTGGAAGATTCGAAATTAAATCTGATCAAGAAAAGAGCATAGCAGCAAATAGCACCCTCGTCAGCTCCCCGCCAATAAGCGTTGAAAGAAATTAGCTTCCACCAAAACAGCGCGGGTGCGTTACGCGGTACACACAACACAGACTCCACACGAATTGGCAAATTCAGCGTGGTCTACCGCGGCGGAAATTATTTCACAAATTCTGACGCATACCGCACCACGCTGTTTTGGTGGAAACTATTAACTAATTCAATCACTTTTGAATGCATATCCTTGCGAGCATTTTGGCGGAATTGTATTATATCAATCCTTTTTGCGGCTGACAACTTTTTCTTTGGCGGAATCTTTTTACAACAGAGTTGTTTTTGTGAGATAGTCATTGTTTTGGTTCAATATGTTTGTTTATTGACATTGCTATCAACTGTTATTTGTTGTTCTTTTGTATTTAAGACTTGAATCCTTTATGCATGTTTGCCGGAAAATAATATGGGAGAATGGAGAAGATTTGAGCAAGAATTTGTCTTAACCACTTACTTGGTGACATATTTGGCTTATTTCAAAAATATTTAACTATTTCATCCTTCAAAATTTGTTGAATGAAATTTATTAAATCGTTTAAATTAATTGAAATAAATAAACTCCTGAAAAAAAGGCTTATATACTCGTAACTTGAAATAATATGACTTTTGAAACTCGTATCAATTTGTATTGTTACTCCAAATATCAGCAACATTTATTCCAATTGTCTGTACGAAGTAATTGATATAAGAAGGCAATATCAATTCAAACATTTCTTACGCTCCAAAACAAGTCAATTAGTGTTATAGCTATCGAATAGCTCAGGGTTAATTCATAAATCTACATAACGACTACGACCAATTGAGTTAAGCGCGATTTTAAACACAAACGACAAAGAGTTTACTTAGGTTAAACAGTAGCAGTATTTGTCTAAGGCCTTTTCGGATAATTTCCATAATTTGAAGAAGCGTATACCTCTCGGTACCTTCATCATCCTCATCGTCACTGTATGTATGTTCAAAATTAATGCAGTAACAATCATCTTCTATATAACTTCCCAAAAAGTCTATATTTACCAACCATATTGACTATATGCGATGACTTATTTTCATCACTCTCAAGACAAGTCATCAAGATGATGACGGTCGGCGGCGCTGCTCAAGTAAGTATCTCCGACTGTCGGAGACTTCTTCGCACGACAGATTGAATTGCATCTTTTTCTGTTTTTTTTTTTGAAAATCGTTAGCCAAGATCCAAGTGTGTATATGCAAATTACCTTTTGGGCAGCTATACCCATCCGGGGGAGCTAGCTAATTGTCGACAAAGACATGGTCCAACGACACTATGGTGTCGGTTACTTGAAAATTATTCCGATGGGGAAATTAGGAGAGATAAAAACCGGTGGCAGAGTGATGATGGATAAAGCAAGATCTATTAGCTATATGTGATTATTTGGATTTATTCCCATCGTCATTTTGTCTTTTTCGAGAGGTTGTTGAATTGACCGCTTACAATCCTGTAATTAGCCATTCAGCGGATCATCATCTTCTTGTTCACGTAATTTTCCCTTGAAGACAAATATAATTTCAGCTTGAATTTCAATTTAAGTGATCTTATTAATAACAAATTTTCTAGGGTAGCTTTCACCGGCGATTTTTGGGATCTTAATTTATTATGAGAGGTATTTGTTGTAATTTTTCATATTTCTTTCAATTTTTGAGTACTTAGTAAATAATACGAGTACGTAGTATTTTGTTTGGAGATGAATGCATTTATTCATTACTTTTTTATTTATTAGGCTGAACGTTGAAAGGTATAAGTTTATGAAATTCAACTGAATAGATTTATGTTAGTTGATTTGTCATACAAGTGGACAACAATATTAGTCCTCATACTCGTATTGTGATTATGTCAACATTGCAATCCCATATAAGCTGGTGGTGTAATTTTGGCCGCTCTAGACTTTTAAATTAAGTAATTTTAAGCGCTTATCGCTTAGATGCCGAGAAGTTGACGGTAATAGCTAATACTAAAGTTTCATGAAAATAATATTGAAAATTAATTTAAGTTTCGCAATAATTTCGGTAGTTGCAATCGTCTAGTATTTTATAAACACTAAAATATTAATGTAGACTTCCTGTGAAGAGTTAATAAGCCGACAGCATTATTTGTTCAATGTTCATATTCAGTGTTTTTTTTTACATTTCCGAGCTAACTCTGAAGCTGTAGCAAAGCATTTTTGAAATGGATTTCATATGAATTTCGAAGTGAATTCTTTTTCAGTTAAAGCATAAAGCTGAATAATTTTGTTTTAAAAGGAAACCCATTTTAAGGTTGTTTATACTTTAAAATTAAGAATGGTAGTAGGTATGTATGTATATAATCGGAACAAATTAATACTGAAAAAGTCAGCCATGCTGTGTCACTCATACATGACTAGGGAGCTCGGGAACGTCATCGCCCGAAGGTCTTTGTACAGATCCACGCCATGGCGTATCAACCATACCAGGGACCTCCCTGCGCTGCTCAGGTACGTGGTGTCGCCACCCACCAAAGGCCTGTGCCACAAGGACACTGACCCCCTTGCGGGAGATGAGTTCAGAGTATGTGTGAACGTTTAATTCAAATGTCAATTTTTTGTTTACAATTGAGAATTTAAAATCCGCGTAATATTAATTACTCGCTTAAAATGCCGACGCACAGTGCGTCGTTCCATAGGCAAAAATAAAAAAAATGACTATTTTTCCCCGGAATCAAAGTTAGCCAATATCAAAGAGAACATGTTGGAGTATCCGAATATGTAAAAAAAAATTTTTTATTTTTTCGTTTTTTTAGTAATTTTATGGACTAAAGTTGAAAAATATAAAAAATTCAAAAAAATAGGTTGTACTTTAACTTGGATTTCCGATCTTTTCGCAAGTTTTTGGCAACCATAATGATATTTTTTAGAATAAGTATATTCCACTAAAACTCTTCAGATAATTTTTTTTTCTAAAAATCTTTTAATTGAATAAAAAATGTAAAAAAATCATTAAAATATGAAAAAAAAACTTTAAATTGAGATTAAAAAAAAACGTCACAAAACGTTTTGGGTGGTTGATATTTTCCGAAAGATACAAGTGTCTACTTTAATTTAAACTAGTATTGGTTTGCCTTTTTTTGCCTTTTTTTACGCAATTGGCATTTTTACTGAACTAGTTCCTTGAAAAATGGCAACTGCGCTATTTCTAAAGTCACTTAAAGTGATAAGTTTACCATAATATTAAGCTTTTACACACCTTTGCGATAGAGGAGATAATAAATTTCAAGCACGAACAAAAAAAATATTATAAATAATTTTAATTAATTAATTAAATCAAAAATTCTATTAATTCAAAAATACCTAAAAAATATAAATATAAATACATAATGCATATGGGTTTCTATGGAATTTGATTTCTAAAGTCCAGTGTAAACCATATCATGTAAAAAATATTTATAATAATATAATAATAAATTGTTATTAATTGAAAAAATCGTTAAAAATCTATAAAATACGAACAAACTTTCAAAGTGAGATTTAAAAAATACGCATCGAAAGATTTAGAGTAGCTACAATTATTTTTGCTTTTTTAATGTAATTTGTATTTTTATTCAGCCAAATTTATTAAAATTTTTCGATAATTTTAAGGGTACTGGCGAGTGGTCAAAGCATCAATAAAGAAAAAAATGGGGACCTTCTAGGTCACACCAAAGGGTTATATTTAGAATTATACCCGTGTTCAATAGTTTGCTCGAGATTCTAGTGCAAGGAGTTGAGGTAATTGATTCTTTCCATTTGCCAATTGGAAATTTATCTGAGGATGCCTAGGAGGCACTGCATAAGTAAGTTACAAGGAATCGATTGTCTCAAACTTGTAGGTTTTCCAGAACCAGTTCCAATAAGGATTTAATGCGAATGCTCCTCTTAACCTCGGTCCATTTCCTAGCGTCCCTGCGGACTCCGAAAATTAAGAAACAACATCATATAGACGCAGAAGTCAATTCATATATAAACCAATTAGATTATACTTCCCATTGCCAATTTTGATGTTAGTTTGCTGGATTTAGAAAGCAACGATGAGTCAAAATAAATTATAAGCATGTATTTTGTTAATATAATTGTTACTCTATAAAAAAAAAATAAAAAACGAAAAAAAAAATGTTTTATCGAAACACAACTTCGGAGGATGCGTATCACTGAATTATTTAATTTTTTGAACCATTATATCTCCAAATCGCAAAACTCCGTTTCTTTGAAATTTATATATTTTAAATAGTGACACTTGAGCAATGTCAGAGTGACAAAATATTAAGTTTAAATTTGGGTTCTTGAAAGATATTAGGCATTTTATAAAGCCCCCAAAAATGGGTAAAATTCATAGATTTCTCTCTTAAATATCTCAGAGCTCAGTTTCTCCCGGATAATAACTTTTTTACCAACTAATGTTTATTCTTTACTTTAAATAATAGTCAAGTTTCAAGAAAATTGGTTAACCGGTTACCAAGTTACGATTTTTTATATTATAGCCTATCTCTATACCATTTATCTTCCTCACATTTTTATCAATATCTCGAAAATCCATCATTTATTCATCTTGAATTTTATACAGAATTGAGAACCTAACTAGCTAAACACATCCACCAAATTTCATAAAAATCGGTAAACGCGTTCTCAAGATATTGATTTTTGACCACCCACTCCATACATTCGACGCACTGTGCGACGTGATAATTAACCCTTCTGTTGGCGTATAGGTATAGACAGACCATTGGTACTATATCTTGGTGAAATATATCATTCAACAATATTTTCCACCACTTTCCATATATTTTAAAGGCACTGACGGCCACAAATGCGATCAAACGTTCGACGAAATATAAACTATGTCTAAAGAACCGAAAAAAACCGGCGTATCATCGTAAGACATAGCATGTAAACTGTGTCTAGAACTAAAATTACACCTCTTGAAAAAATAAAATTACTTTTACAGAAGATTCGGCTAAACCTCAGGCATAATAGCTCGTAGGCGAGGACAGAAGGGTTAATAATTGCATCGACAATATTTTGACAATTGAAATAATTCGTGGAGTGTAGTGTAATAAATTTGGAGTCAAACACATATGGGTTGTGTGATCACATAGCCAGGGTCGGCACGCAAGGGGGAGGGGCACGAAATTTATGGTCCCAAAAAACACATGAAAGATTCTTCGAACTATAAAAACAGCACAAAAAAACAATATTCCGACGTAGAAATTTTTAGTAGACAAGAAGAGAGATACACTTTTCGAAATGAAAACAAATACCAAATTTATTGTTCCTCTTCCACCATAGGTCCCTTAGGTACCTAATCCTCTACGCTTAAAACATTCATGTTTTCCTAACATTTTTGAAAGTTCATCAGACAATCAGAATGTTAAGATTTTCAACAAAAAAAAAAAAAAATTGTAGCCTAGAAAAATTTTCGTTATATGTATGTATTTTTATTATCATTCATAGTGCAGGAAAACTTTGGCCTTCTTTCATAATTCACTTGAAAATAGCTCGAAATCAGTACATTTTCCATAAGTAAAAGTATGCAATGAAAACACATCATTTTGTGTTGTTGTTGTGAAAAGATAAGTTAAACTTTCAAAATTGTTAAATTGTTCTGCTTAATTTATTCGAAATTTATCCAAAACAAAAAAAAAAACACCCTATAAGCCTCCATCACGGAATAGATTTGATCCTGGTATGGCTGTGGCATTTGCTGTAACTGTAGCTTGTAATCCAATCCACCCTCCTCCTTGCAAGCACTATATGGCCAAAACGATTCTTTAGCTCCCTCTGCAAATAGACTCATCTTAAAACATTTTTGAAGATAGTACCTTCTCTATAGAGTGTTTATACCGGACTAAGTTCCAGTCAAACACGAACAAAATAGTTCGCAAGTGGTAAAAAATAGTTCAAACTAATTAGTACGGCCTGTATATGTCGTTGAAGACTAAAATATTTTATTTAGCGGGCGGTTTATGTATACATGGTCATTAGGGATGTGGTGCTGAGGCGACATTTGGTTTGAATGGAGTCTTGCTAGGGGTTCAAGTTCAGGCTGTGCTACGGCGTCCAACATCTGGAATGAAACTCACTAGTATCGTGGAGAAATTATCGAACAGGCTGAGCCTACGAATGTGATGTGGTAAATCATACAAAAATTGTAGAATAGTTAGCAATCTTATGTCAGTGAATAGTAACAGACACTTTTCTAAAATCGCAAAAAAACACGTCTTATACACAGAGACAAAATAGACGTTCTGTAATCAAGAATGTTCTAATAGAATGTTCACATTTAACATTGTTACAATCTTTAAAAAAATCTGTTTCGCTTTAATTTGAGTACAAAAACTTATATATTCTTATTTAAAGATAAAATGTTTTTACTTTAAGTACGGCAAGAAATAAAACAGAATAGATTGCTGTATTGAATTTAATAAGAAGGAACAAACGATCATAAATTTGTAGTATTTCGTCTCAAAATCATCCCCGGATCGAATCCCTCTGCAGGCAGATAATTTATTATGCTTTTCGGAGCTTAATGGAGTAAATTAACAGTCACAAAGACCTATAGAGGTCAATGCTGGGCTGTGTGAGCTTTTTAATTAAAAAAAAATATGCGATTGATGAAATCAATAATTTAAATAACTCTTGAAATAACTCTTAACAAAGTTATTTTAAATACGAGGTTTTTAATTTTAGTAGAAACACGGTTAAAAAAGAGTTGATTTAAGCGTTTTTCGATTGATTGCATTCTGCTTTTCTCTCAGTGTAGGGGGCCCACTCAAGAAATTGGCGGGAGGGCCCCGAGTAAAGTTGTTCCGCCACTGCACATAGCCACTCTGGACTAAAGCATGCAATGCTTGCTATGCTTTCTCTAAGGAGTATAAGTATACGACTCCGGTAATCCGGGTATTTATTACCTATAGGTAGTAAGGGCCGTATTATTTTGTCCTTGTTTGGACTATCTTTTATAAATGTATCTGAAATAGTGATGGGAATTTCGACTCATTTCACTGAGCAGACACATCACCTCTGACTCTTTTCACTGAGTCGTTCATTAAAACTCGTTCAATGACTCATTTGGTCTAATTACATACATAGCAAGCTTTTTCTTTGCTGACATGCACATTGAGCGCATCTTAATTGGCTACTCAGTGTATTATACCCTTCCCTTCACTATATGAGTCAAAGGGTATATTAACTCCGTCATGAATTTTGTGAAGCTCAGGAAGCATCTCCCATTATACAAAATATGTATATAAATGAGCAGTATGACGGGGAAAGTCGATTGGAGAATGTCCGTCTGTCTGTCTATACAACCATACTTTTACTGCCCATGCACTCCGCACCATGTCTCCGAAATCAGAAATCCTCAGTGATAGTGTTACTACTCATTTGCTTATTTCGGTTCATTCGAATCGATCACTCAGCACAACAGAATGTATCTGAGTAAGAGTAACAAACCACTCAGTGCTCGGTCGGTCGGTACTCGACTATGCACACTGAGCAGTGAGCACATCAGTTCAGTGTGTCAGAGTAAAAAATCAGCTCAGTGCTCAGTAGTGTGCCACATCTTCATATTGAGCATTGTTCAATGGAAATCGTTGACTTTTGTTAAGAGATTTTTTGACTGGATAAATTTTGTAAAATGTTATTGTTGGCGCTTGGCGGTTGCTATTCTACAAGTCGGCAAATTATAGATTTAAGTATCTTATATATTTTGTAACTGAACGAATCAATAGCACTGCTGCTGAGCCGACTCTTTTGCTCAGTTTGCTGAGTCGTTGAAACTGAACGACTCATTCATGTGCTACACATCACTAATCTGAAACATATACATAAATATGAAAAGCTTTTTAATTTTGACAAGCCTTCAGACTGTACCGTTACACTTCAGAAATTTACCGTTACTCGGTAGTGGAGGGGACATTCTCATAAGCGTCGTTTCATTCGCTAAACGTTCATGATTGCTACTGAATTCACCACTAGTACAGAGTACAAATTAACGAAAACTAAAGAAAGAGCCCTGCGAACTATAACTAGTGATTAGCCTTAGCCCTCGGCTGACATCTATCCGACTGCATTATTATAATGTGTAGACAGTGGCGCCACCACGGGAGGGGCTAAGGGGGCTAAAGCCCCTCCCAGACTCATATATTGGGCAAATATTAAACGTGGTTCTTCGCCAGTTTTGATGGTCTATGCAGGGTGCAACATCCACACCATGAACATCTTTGTGCAAAAAAAAAGACACACTAATCTGAAGTTATATTTCTAAAAGAAAACAAAAATGCTTTCGAAGAAAAAAAATTCCTCAAGCTTCCAAAAAAGTAATACCGGGCCCATACAGCTGAAACATGGTGTGGGATATAGCGACTAAAAATTTCAGTTGTTTATTCCAATTTACGTTGTGGAGGGCTTTAGGCTTGAAAATAAAATGCATAGATTTCTAAGTGTTAAATTTATTTGTACTTGTAATTTGGGGGCTTGATTTACGTGATTTATGTAAAAAGAAGAAGGCACCGAAAATATATATTCCCGTATGGCATTTGGTAGAAATATTTCAATCCAAATTGTTCAACCTACAAATATTTTGGATTCAATTGTTGCATTCTTCGATCTTATATTGCCAGTCGCCATCGTATTATTTTGTTCTTTCCTGTAAGAGCTCTATTTTACCTGTGAATATAAGTTTCCATGTGGTTAAATGCCCAACTTCGATCCGGTTTTGGTTTGTACTTAAATTCCTATTTTGGTTGCATATTTACAAATTTTACTCCGATTGTGGTGGACAATTTCCTTCAACAACCCGCTGCAAACCTTGATCTTAATAGCAACACCCTATATTTCGACTCGTAAATACCACGGTTGATAATGCCAACGATCCTTAGAAAAATGCACATAATAAATCGGCGTGGCGGCGGAGTGCAGTGTCACTATTTCTGCACCGGTAAAATTGATCAGTAACATGTCTAAAATGTGAAACTACAAAAAATTTTACATTGAAGAAAAAAAAGCGTGAATTCAACGGCATTTTTAAACTCTATACTGTATAGCGCGACGAAAAATATGTAGTACCTCCTTGCGCTAGCAACATAAAATACCCAGTAATATGCAATAAGTGCATATGGATGAAATTAGCCCCCTTCAGAACAAAATTCTGGTTACGCCACTGTGTGTAGACGCGTCTACATTAAAGAATGGCTGGTCTAGGTGTTCCGACTTTTACCGAGAATAACAATTTCACAAGTTTTAACTAACTCAAGATCTCAATTTACATATTGTACGAAAAAGTGCCTCAAAATTCGAAACACAGTCACTCAAAGGAAAAACCAATTCTGAGTAGTACTAATACTTCAACAATACGAGTATAATTGGTAACGACAAAACTTTGTGATTTGAATTAGAATTTGGTTATCATTATGGTTAGCATGTATCACAAAAAAGGACATGCTTAGGGTGTCCGCAATTTGCTAGATGTCCAATCGGAGGTCGAAGTGCTTAATATTCTTGAGAAAAATTCATGCCTTAATCGGATCTGGTCGTAATTAAACGCCTTTTAACATATCGCGGATTGTAACATTGACTAACAGAAATATCTATAACATTTCGGTTGAACTCCTAGTATAGCATGAAATTGAGAGTTGCATAGGTGTATGGTTAACGCGCTCGACTTCTAGCCCATATTCTGTTAAAATAAAATACTCATTTGAGGGGATAAAAGTTCGGCAGATGGTGCTATAAATCTCAAAACCTCTACTCTTTACAGTAAAGATCAAGTGTGTAAATGGAAAGTTGCTAATAATCGCTAATCGCAACCTATAGGTTCAATGGTGGGCTGCCACACCATAGTTATGTACTTGGATTAAAAGAGGATTTCCAATGATTTGGCTATGTTGCATGAAGAGAACCGTGTAAAAACCGGAAAACTTACTATGCCTGTGTGTCACTCAAAAACATCTAACCAATTGTTTAATTTCCCATCGGACAACTTCGAATGAACAATAAATTCAAAAATATTTAGCCATTTGAGGTCATACCTATTAAACACTTTAACGGCTCTTTACATTTCGTCTGTAAGTGATCCTTTCAACACCCTCGAAAATTCTTTTCAATTCTCATAATACATTAAACACTTCACACCCTCACTATATTGTCGCCATGAAATTCTCTGTCAAGTGCTATTCGATATCATCATACTCTGTTCACAACAGCATCTGCTCATCACAATCGTTTTGTACGATAACACAATAAATGTCCTTGCCACGATCCATATATAAGAATCAAACACCCCCGTCGATTTCGTCCTAAACCCCAAATGCATAGGTTTATATTTCATGCTACGAGTATTTGATTTGATGTCTTGCCACGCTGTATCCCTTTCCGTTCTGAAGAAAAAGTCCCCAGGGCGGAAAAAATAAGAAGGACGAAACAACAAGCCACGGGGTTATGTATTTATTGAATGTTTGTGTGGGGTTTCATAGGCTTGTATTCGAAATCACTCAATTAATTGAAGTAATTGAATATGATATTATAACACCCCTTTTTACATAACGAACAATTTTAACCGCAATGGCTGGCCACAACAACAACACGCTGTGAGGGGTTGAGTCAATATGGATGTATAAAAAACAGTATTGGGTAAGGGGCAAACAGTTTTTTGCTCAATTGTGAGAGACTGTTGTTGTCTTAACACAGGACAAAATCGCCGTAGGATATTCTGTAAAATAATTCTCTGACAGTCAGTATATCTCCCACGCATAATATTTCCTTTTCTACACTGAGAAAAAAATTTCATTTTAATTCAAAAATGTCACTATTTTGTTTTTAAATTTCTTGAAAAACTTTTGATTCTAAATAGAAAATTTCATTTCAAAATATAAACATTTTCCTTTTTAAAGTTTTAATCTAAAACCACCTTTTAATCCAAAATATACAAATATTTTAAAATAAGAGTTTCATACATTCATATTTTCAAAAAATCAAACCTTTTATTCTAAAATGTAATCACTTAATTCCAACTGGTATTCACTTTTACGGAAATAAACAAGAGGTAACAAGTTCTTGCTTTAAATGTAAAGTATGTTTGAAAATCTTTGAAACGGTAAATTTTCAATCGAGTCATACCACTCATGGCATACAGTGCGCAGTAGTTCGTGAATAAGTAAATTGGTGAGTGCGTGATAATAAAATTCGATAAAATAGAAGTGAACAATGTCGGAAATAAGTCCAAATTACGTACAATTTGAAAATGGTGTTGTTTTGGAATTCGTGAGCGAAAGAATTGCCCAAAATGAGGCTATATTTCAAGAATGGAAATTATCTTTAGAAACAATTGATTTTCTCAAAAAAGAAGAAATTTCGTCAGATGTACTAAAGGTAATGGCCATTTCGGATATACAGCCTCTGTTCGAAAAAGGTAATCTAAGTTTTGGACAACAAGTTTTGTTTGCTGCCGGATTGAAACAATGGCGAAAAGAAATGGTAAGGAACAAAGACCCAAATACATACAGTTTGGCGAAAAACAAAAATGCTTTTCATGCGCTTCCATGTCTGGGCATCTCATTTGAACAATGGCCAACAGAATTCTTGTTTAAAATGATATCAGATGTTTTTTTCTTATTCGATACACAACACTTTTGAAAATTATTTTCGTTGATATAATAAGATAAACAAACAAGGAGGCACAGGCGAAAAAGCAGTCTACATTGTGTATTTGTAGTCAAACGTTTAAAGTGTTCATTTGAAAATTGTGCAAAGTGTTCATTTCAAAATTCAAAATCAAGAGCCCTGATTTTATTTCTTAATAAATCCAAAACCGGTTGAAATCGGTGCTACTATGTTATATAATTAATATCAAAGAAAATTGCTTGAAGTGTAACTCGTGTTCGGGCCTTTTAGAACTGTGAATATAATTTTAAAATTGTGGATATAATTTACTACCAGGACGAGGTGTCTGTACGTTTCCTTTAAAAATTGGCCAAATTTTAACTCAGATTTATTTAAATTGTCCCAAATATTCTGCAATTTGGTCAGAATTGTGCAAATTATGCCAAAATCGGGCAAAAATTGACCCTACTATCCGTACATTACTGAAAACGGCCAATTTTAAGTGCATCCGCGGGAGAGCGATGGTGATTTTGAGAAAAAGGTTTAGGAATTATTATTAGGAATTATTATTAATCAGGGCGAAACATTATAATATTTCCGAAAATGAAACATAATAGTAAATGCTCTTTTCTATAGAACTTGCCTTTTGATTTACACGAAGCTTCTACGATAACGGCAACACAAGAATGGCTTAGTTCATCATTTAACGAATCAAATAAATCTATTTCGCTTTCATTATCCGACCAAGATTCTAAGTAAGTTTCTTTGTATGACAACATAATTGAACAACTATAGATCAAAGATTTATTTATAGAAAATTAGACGGCTTTGGACCCGAAGATCTCCGCAAAATTCTACAGCAAAGCATTAAAGGTCGGCTCATCCTTGATGCTTACAGCATAAATGATAAGCTGGAACCACACCATCAAAAGGACCTGGTTCACCTTGTCGTGGATTTTTGCACTGGCGAAAAAAGGCGGTTGTCTACGTCAAATTTAGAAACCATAGCGGAAACAATCAAAAAAGTTTTTCCCTCAGAGGATCCGGTACGAATGCCTATTGAATACGATTTGTTGATAAAATTACAAATATTTATTAAAATTCTGCAGGAATTGTATTACAAACCCCGCCGAAAAAGGAAAAATCCAAGCGGCAAACTATACGATCGGTATAGCAATATATGCTTTAAGACTAAATACTTGAAACAGGATCATTCGGTAGACCCAAAAGTGAGTGACACCAGAAATCAGGACAAAGACACTGGTAAGGGATTATAGTATATTTTCTTATGATTGAATATGTTGGTAATCAATGTATATTGGCAGCCTTATTGAAAGAAAAGTTGCTCATTCTTCAAAGTGAGCATCTTCCGGAAGAAAGTCTCATTGAATTGTGGAAGGACACCTCTAATTACCGGACGAACATTTTCAAAAACTCATCCGATAAAGGGATAGACAATTTCTTTCGGGATTGGCCTCATTACAACCGTCACTACGGACAAAAGCTGGTATTTATTTTTTTTTTTTCATAAATATTCAGAAACCAATGCTGATATAAATCATTCAATAGATTGAAATTGATTTTGATTTAATGTTCCCAACGAAGGGGAATTTATTGATCGACAAATTTGATCTTTTCAACCAAAAAAGTTTGGTTTTCTTTGAAAAGAATATAAAGGACAAAGCAAACAGAACTTTATTCAACCAATTAAAAGAAAAAGAAGATCTGCATCAAGGTATTAGCTAATATTTTTATTCTTTTGTTTGAAGTAAAAACTAATGTTTCACAGACACCAGAGATCTATATATCACGAAGCTACTGTTTGCAATTTTTCAACCCAAAAGGCTCAGCAGAACCGTCAAGCCAACTATTGCCGATGGCCAGGAAGACTTTGTTTTACACCTATTCAATATAAACACGTTACATGAGCGTCTCGAAGATTTAAAAACCAGATTCAACAAATCAAAGCAAACTATTCAGCCCCGCATTATTGTGTTAGGACCAAACGAAACCACCCTGGAACAAATTTTCGTCTATTGCGACGGAGTTAGATATAAGGTAGAAACATTCCGTAAATGCATTGCGTTGATTATTAAGTTGATATTTGTATTTGACTTACAATATTCCGATATTAGCAAGCAAGTTTGGCTTTTCTTTCAAGAATATTTTTTTGGCATACAAAGTTTTGACGCTAAAGTAACAAGTATCTGCAAGGAATTTGAAAAAATTAGTGCCAACTGAATACTTTAACATAATAATTATTTCGAATTGAAATTGAATTACAACTAAAAGACAACAGTATTATTTTTGACTCCGACGCAAAAAAAAAAACATTTATATAAAAATGCTTACTTGTTTCATATGTAAAAAGTCTTTTGAAAAAGCTTTCAGTTTAATAGAGCACTTAAGAAACGATCATAAAGTGCCTTCACTTTATAAGTTTACATGTACATCTTGCCTACAAAAATTCCAAAATATATATAAGTTTAAAACACATCTAAGAAAACATGAAAATCATAATGATATTGAAAGTGATATTCCAAATATGAGTAATAATAGTAATTTAGAAAAAGTCACAAATACCTATACAAATTCCAATTGTTGTGATGCTAATCATCCTATTATGACATATAAAGTGGATCAAACCCAACAAGTTAAACATTTGACAAAACAAAACAGTCCTACAGAAAATTTAAACCTTTTAAGCCAAAATTTACTCGGATTTTCTTTAGAGTTGCAAGGAAAAAAATCTGTAGCAAGAAAACTTACATTTGAAATACAAAATCTAGTATCTAATCTTTTTTCCAATCCTTTGTCGGAATTTCTAGAATCATTTGCCGACCACATTATTGATGATGAGAAACGTGAAGAATTTATGCAATACTTACTTTTCCTGCGTGATCCTTTTGCTCATATAAGAACTGAGTATAAATTTTTTCAGAAACTCGAAAATAGTGAGTTATATTCTCCACCAAAAGCTTTCACTATAAACAATGACTTAACTGAAGTTAGAATAAACGGTGTTCCGACCTTAGATCATGTAAAAATTCAGGGCTGTTTATTGAACCTTCCGTTTCAAATAAAGAAATATTTACAATGTGATAATATACTTTCCGAATTATTAGATTGCTCAAACGTTTTGCAAAGCGATCGGAACAATATAAGAAATTTCACTAACGGCTCCATATGGGAAGCTAAGAAAGAAGCATTGACTGGGAAAAAGGTTATTCCTATTCATTTATATTCGGATGAGTTTGAAATTAACAACCCTCTGGGCTCTCATGCAGGCATTTGTAGCATATTAGCTATATATTACATTTTTCCAACTACGTCAGCATCCCGTATGTCTAAGCAGAGTAACATTTTCGTTGCAGGTTTTATTAAATCGAGAGACTATAAGGAATATGGAAATTACGCTTCTTTGAAACCATTAATCAATGAATTAAAAACTCTCGAAACGGAAGGATTAGAAATAGAATGGGAGAATATGAAAACACGCATTCACATTACAATAGGGCAGATATTAGGGGACAATCTAGGCCTTCATAAGATACTTGGTTACAATTGCAACTTTGGTATAAAACCTACATGTCGCATTTGCAGAAGGAGTGCAGATGAAATTCGGCGTGATTGTAGGGAAATTCCCGAATCGTTAAGAAATCGAAATAATTACGAAGAAGATAAAAGTTTGAATGATCCATCTTTATCAGGAATCAAAGAAGAATGTGTTTTCAATGATCTTCATTATTTTCATGTTAGCGAAAATGTTGCTTGTGACATAATGCATGATCTCTTTTTAGGAATATGTAGGTATAATTTATCGAAGGCATTGCAATATTTCATTTATACAAAAAAAATATTTACGCTAGAAACATTTAACTATCGTAAACAAATGTTTAGTTATAGTAAATCAGAAATCAAAAATATTAGTCCGCCACTGGAAGCAACGCATATAAAAACGGGGAATTTTAGATTAACCAGTCGGGAAATGCAAACACTTTTTCATTACTTCCCATTAATAATCGGTGATATTATTCCTGAAAATGATGACGTGTATAAGTTTATTTTATTGTTTATCGAAATAATTGATATAATTTTACTGCCATTTTTTGATGAAGATAAAATACTAAAATTAGGTGATCTTATTGGAGAGCATAATTCGTTATACCAACAATTATTTAGGGACACTCTGAAATTGAAACATCACAACTTAGTGCATTATCCAGGCATTTTACGGAAATGTGGTCCTCTCAGACATATGTGGAGCTACAGGCTCGAATCAGTTCATCAAATATTTAAAAAATATGCTGCGAGTATAACCTCTAGAGTAAATGTACCGCTGACTTTGTCTACAAAGGCGGCACTACAATTTGCAAATAATTTGCTCCAAAATGGATTTCGTGTTGATATACTGGATACTGGGGAGACTTATAGTTCATCTGAGAAAGATAGCATTTATGCAGCTTTAAATCTGATTGAAGGCAGTTGTATTTACGCTAAACATGTAACCTTTATGGGTACAACCTATGGAATAGGGGATTTCCTTAGCAGAATTAACGCAGAAAGAAATGTATATGAAATATTTGACTTTATTATTAAAAAAGAAAATACTTGTTTTGTTATTGTTCAAGAATACGAAATAACTTATGTATCTCGTTTTGCATCTTATTCGATATCAAGAATATTAGAAAAAAAAATTATTCGGTTACAAGACTTTAACAGTCCACCTTTTAAAAAACATTATATTGGTCGAAATACCGAACTAATAAGACTACAGAATTATTTTTCGTCATAAATTTAAGAAAGTATTAAAAGAATATTTTTTTCTAAATAGCTGTTTTATTTATTCTCATTTTGATACCATAAAATTTCAGAATTTTCCATACGTGCGTCTAGGGTTAAATGCGAACTCCAAATAAATAAAATGCATATGCATTTTGATTTAATGACTACGATGTTTTATTTCAAAATGATTTCAGTTTTGCTTTAAATTTGTAATAAATTTCATTATAAAGGCCCTTTACCTTTTCATTGTACAAAAAAAAAACATTTTCATTCAAAATAATCAGACATTTTTATTTGAAATTTTTAAGTTCTTGATTTAAAACAAATACCTATTTGATTCAAAATGTCTATAAAATTTTTAAAATGATATATCAGTCTATTTAATTTTAACTGTGTCCCATTTTGCGCAAAATTTAAGTAGAAAAAAGCTTGATTTTAAATTAAAAACCTTTGTTTTTATACTTTTTTTTTCTCAGTGTAATAATGAAAATACTCTTTAGCGATGATGGAATCATCATCATCATCCATAGTCATCTTTATTTCAGCCCATGATTCTGTATGGTTGAATATTTATTTGGATAAACATCCCCCGCTGGAAAAGGGTACACAGTACACCCATCAGTTTGGAGAGATTCTAGTGGAATTTTCTTAAATAATAAATCGTCTCATTCCTCTAATTGTACTATGCACAAGGAGGTTACAATTCACGAATCCTAATCATAACAATAGATTTACTGTCATAATGTAATATGTATGTATGTACAAGGGTTAATTTAATGTTGTGGCGTAATAATGTTATTTCAAGGAGTCATCCCTCAACTATACTTATATAGGCACTTCTCATCTAATTTGGTGTGTATATTTAATGTCCCCGGAGGATATTGTTGTTCACTTTTGTTTTGAATGGCTAAAACAAAATCTGCTCATTTCGCATGAGTGGGCCGAAGAGGCCAAAATTGAAAGGATTTGAAAGTAAATTAGGGGTGTGAGATTGAAAGTTCGAAGTTGGGAGTGATTGTATATTTTATGGAGCAAATCAATTGGATTTTCTTTATTAAAAAAAAATTACAAGCCTAATTCGCATATGTTGGGGTTTTTTTTAATAAAAATAGTAAACAAATTGTACTAAAACATTTATGTCTTTTCTTTACAGGTGTGGTTCAAAAATCGTCGAGCCAAGTGGCGAAAACAAAAACGTGAAGAACAAGAACGCTTACGCAAACTCCAAGAAGAGCATAGTGGCAATATTAAATGTACCAGTGATGATTATTCCTCCGCCTTGCAATCGATAAAAGCCGAGACGAATGGTTATAGTGATGCAGAGGATTCGTCCGATTTGGAAGTGGCATAAAATCACGCCCTCATGTTTGTAAATATTCAATATATTATAATATTATATAATTAGGAAACAAAACGAATAAAAATAGTTAACTTTAAAAATTCACAAAAAAATAACGAAGCCATAAAATAAGGGCATATATTTCATGCTTTAAAATTGAAATATAGAATCACATTGATGGTACTAATTAAAAAAATGAAGCACAACAAAGAAACACAGTGACGAAATTAATTACATAATAATAATAATACTATTCTTCGATGCAATGATAATTATAATAAATTTAATTCATGTATGTGATGTATATTAATGATATTTATATATTAAATGTATATGTATAGACTTTAAGGATAGATAATAAATTAAACGATTTTTCGTTTATTGGTTTTTGTAAATAATAATCGGGAATAGCCAATCATAAATACCAAAAGAGAAATAAATAATTATTTGAGCATATTGTAATGGACAATTGCGGTATGTGAATGTGTATGTATGTGTATAATTTCACCTTCTTTTTAAATTGTATTTATTAGGAGTAATTGCTATACAATAGTTCTGTAGGCATTGTATAATATTATACTATTAAGCACATAGTTGTGTATTTGAAATAAATGAAATCAATTTAATTTATGTCTTTCATTCACGGTAATGTATACGGACAGCCAAAAAGCAAAGCTTACAAAGGGGGAGAAGAAAATTTGATTTGTAGCATCAGTGCATCATAGCGTGGTGGCATAAAGAAAAAAAAACAGGAAAATACTGGTTTTATTACTTGTGTGTTTGTAATCTGCAGCTGTCTAGATTACAAATATCAAATATAATTAACGTGGGATGCCGTTTTTATAATTATAGGATTTTCCGATAGGTTTTTTTTTCGATGGAAAGCGTATCAATGCATGGGCACCTAATCCCATACAATTTTTGTTCATTTTCGCGTGTTAAACATGTACATATTTAATACCAAAAAAATATTGGAAATTTCAAAAAATTTTAGTGTCCATGACCAAACAATTGCATTCTTGATTCAACTTGCATTGATGAATCTATTTTCGCCTTCGGTATGTACATGTATACCCTCTTTTTATATCGGTTTGAATAGATGGTCACAACACAACACAAAATATACCGATAAGTTAAACAAATTTATTTACCATGGCCTTGGGAACATAAAATAGTAAATATTAAAGATCAGTGGCGCAACAGGATCTTGTCCTGTAGGGGGCTAAGTCCTTTCACGAAAAAATTCCAGGGGTGTAACACATGTCGCACCGCAATTAGAGATAATATAGTCCGGCGAAACAGAACGCGAGCTGAAAAAAAAACGAAATTCTTGTACAAAAGTTTGTCTGTATTATTCTCAGAAATAGAATTTGTATTCGAAAAGAAATTTCGTTAAGAAAAATTTCTGCAGGGGAATTCGGCTATACCTTATATTGCGCGGGAAACGACCTATGCAGTCACGAGATATTTGGGCAACGGGATGTAGCAGTTGAGCCGTAATCGCCGCAGAGAGAGGAAGGTTTTACTGCTATCGCTATGAGGGCGCAATTAAAGAAATTCACTAAAACTTCTCGGAAAACTGACGCGTGGATACATGTATTCTACTTAATCGGTTACTTAATGCTAAGATTTCTTATTAGCTATTACGTAATTCAGTTTTGCTTTCTACATAAGCTACTCCAATAAATTCACTTCACCCGAAAGCTCAGCACAATATAAATAAACATTTCGATCAGGCTAGACTTCAGAGAAATGTTTTTATTGGTGCAAATATAATTGAGATTTTCAGCGTATACTCAAGTAAATAGGAAAAAATATTCAAAGTGTTAAATTGAAAAATGACATTTGAATGACGTGTAACTTTTAATGGCATTTTACCGTTTATTTTCTGCTATACATCCAACAAAAGCTCACTGTTGACGAAACGGGCCCAGAGCTTAGGAAGGAAAAACATACGAGGGTGGTTGCTTTCTATGTTTTTTTTGTAATTTAAGGTCGTTTAACTTTAAAAAAGAATTTTCCAGTCTGGAGTCGCTCATATTATGGAAGTCTAATGCCAAAATTAGGGACACTCTAAGTGTGGCCATTCGAAACCGTCTTATACAGATCCTTTATGACAAAACCAAGTACTACGCTTTTATCTGTTGTCCTACGTGCCTAATTTTGATAGGCTTCAAGTACTTTTTTGGGAATTTGGAAAACCAAATTTCCGACGTTTGATTTTTGTATAACTTTCATCCTTTCACGCTTAAATTTTTCAAGTTTCACACTCAGTTTTTTAAGTGTTTTTACCCAAGTATAATAAGTAAAATTTCCAAAAGGCCGTACATCTCATTATTTGTTAGCGAAAGTTCCACACTTTGTGGGATCCTCAGCAGCGCAGCATTTAAATTTAGAATATTTATACTCATCGCTTTCTAGGCGAAAAGGGTATATTAACTTTGTCATGAAGCTTGTAACGCATTCAAGGAAGCATCTCCGACCATATAAAATATGTATAATACATCTGACCAAAAACAACAAAGTTGTAAAAGTTACCCCGCCAAAGAAAAATTCATCTGCCGCAAAAAGAATACATATCACTCCAATCCGCTGCTCATATCTAATTTTGTTTGCTGGATGTACTTTTGTTTTAGGTGTAAATGCTGGAGAAGTTTAAATGTACAGGACTACTTCTTAAAGTAATTTGGTGGGAGCTTTAACATTTTATTCAGTGCCACTTTGACGGCTCCCTCCAAATTACTTTAAGAAGTAGTTCTGTACATTTAAACTTCTCCAGCATTTACACCTAAAACAAAAGTACATCCAGCAAACAAAATTAGATATGAGCAGCGGATTGGAGTGATATGTATTCTTTTTGCGGCAGATGAATTTTTCTTTGGCGGGGTAACTTTTACAACTTTGTTGTTTTTGGTCAGATATCATATATTTTTGCATACTTAAATAGCCAACTAATATTTTTGTTTTGGGAAAAGTATCAATAGGTTTTTGTTCAGCATATTCCATAAATTTAATATCATAAGTTATATTCACAGGGTCTTCTTTAAAATAAATAGATACTACAAACGCAATTGCAAATACGCCGCAAATGGCTGTTGCTGAAGTTTTTTAAAAATAATTTTGGGATGAAATGGGTACAGTTTATTAATATGTATTTTGTGCAAAATAGATTTGTGTTATCTTTGTGTTATGGCTCTGCTAACATTCTGTTAGTAATCTGTTAATTTTTTGTTAACTCTGTTAATGCTCTATTAACGTTCTCTTAACACTCTATTATCTTTTCGTTAATGCTCTGTTAACGCTCTGTTAATGTTCTCTTAATTCTCTTTAATCATTCGGCTAACGCTCTGTAAACGGTCTGTTACCTTTCTTTTATTACTCGGTTTACGTTATGTTAACGTTCTGTTAAGGCTCTGTTAATTTTCTGTTAACACTCTGTTAACGATCTGCTAACGCTCTGTTGTTGCCTTGCCAACGCTTTGTTAACGTTCTGTTACTGATCTGTCTTAATGCCCCCCTGACCCAGTGTCCCAATGTCACATTGTCCCAATGTCACATTGTCCCAATGTCACAGTGTCCCAATGTTCCAATGTCCTAATGCCCTAAGGTCCATTGTCACAGTGTCCTCATGTCCCAATGTTCTAATATCCCAGTGTCCCAATGTCCCAATATCCTAATGTGCCAATGTCCCAATATCCTGATGTCCCAGTGTCCTAATTTAGGTCCTATTGTCCCAATGTGCAAATATCACAGTGCCCCAATGGTTTAATGTCCGAATGTCCCACTACCCTAGTGTCCCAATGTCCCAGTATCGGAATATCCCACTGTCCTAGTCTCCCACCTAATGTCCCAATATCCCAATGTCAAACTGTCCTAATGTCCCAATTTCCTAATATCCCAGTACCCCAATGTCCCAAATGTCCCAGTATCCTAATGTGATAATATCCCAATGGCCCAATGTCGTAATGTACCAGTGGTCAGTGTCCCAATGTCGCAGTATACCAAGTGTCCCAAGGTCCCAATAGCCTAATGTCCTAATATCCCAGTGCCCCAATGTCCCTGTATCTCAGTGCCCTAATGTCCCAGTATCCCAATGTTCCAATATCCCAATGTGCCAATATCCCAATGTTACAATGTCCCAATGTTCTAATATCCCGATGTCCCAGTGCCCCAATGTTCCCACGTCCCAGTTTCCCCAGTGTACCTAATGTCCTAATATCCCAATGTCCTAATGACCCTAATGTTCACATGTTCTTATATCCCAGTGCCCCTATGTGCGAATATCCCGATGTCCCAATGTCACAACATTCCGATGTCTCAGTGGTCCAATGCCCCTATGTACCAGTGTCCCAATGTCCCAATGTCCGATTGTCCCAAGGTCATAATGTCCCAATGTCCTAATATCCCAGTGTCCTAATGTCCCAGTCTCCCAGTGTCCTAATGTCCCAATATCCCAATGTCCCATTGTCCCAATATCCTGATGTCCTAATGCCCCAATATCCCAGTGTCCCAATGCCCCAATATGCCGATGTCCCAATATCCAAATGTCCCAATGCCGCAGTGTGTTTTAAAAAATGGTCAATGCGATGAGCCGATAGACGCAATTGTTGGAAATCTTTTGTTAACTTTACCTATTAATTTACCGTTATTCCATCCACTTATCTAAATGGAAGACATTGATTCTTTAGAAGGACCACCAGAGGATCATTCGTTTCAAATTTCATAAAAATCCCATCACGAAGAGAGACAGTAGAAGCAAGTCTCTCTGCAACTGTAGACTTCATTCTGAAATTGGGTTACTCGCTTAAGTCTGTGAAGGTGAAAATTTCACCGTTTATTGCATATATCTTACCCGTTATTGTGCCGATCGAAGATTTTATTTGGAAAGGCACTAGAACAGGATATGTGGAATATTTTGGTAAAAAAATTTTTTTGGGGGCTGTTGCCTGGAAGGCTGTAGCCTGGTCAAACAAAAAAGCAAGTTGTCTCCGGTAATCATAGACTTGTTCGCTTTCGTTTTTCTTTTTCCTTTGGCGGGCGAGACGCTCTCGCGTCTCTTGATATAGATGATCAGCATGAGGGAGTCGATCTGTTCGTCCGTCCGTCTGTTGCAACGGTTTTGATCGGCCTGTTTAAAAGCTATGGAGCTGAAATTTTGCACACTTGTTTTTTCTTTTATTGCAGGCAGTTTGTTTCTTTGAATCGCTGAAATCGGACAATGGGGTCATAGGGCTGCCATATAAACCCAACCCCCCAAATGAGGTTCTTCTAGGAAAAACTGTTTTATTTGTGCAACAACTAGAACTAAACTTCACACAAATGTGATGCCACAAAACATTGAAAAATCAAACGGAATCGGACCATGGAGCTTCTTCTAAAAAAACTTTTTTACTTGTATACCAATTTCAATTTCTGTCTTCACAAATTCCAATCAAACCTTTCGTACAAATGTGTCTTTATTGATCCCCGATTTCGAACTTTTTTTCAAAAAACAATGTTTAAAGTGCTGTATCTTGGGATCCTTTGCGCCTACAAAGCTGGGGTTACACTCAAATTAAAGAAAATTTTCTTAGCTTTAACAGTGCAGTGGACAACTTACTTGTAGGAAGCACCTTTTAGAAATTACAAACAAAAATACGAAAAAATTTTGAGGTTTTTTGAGAGTCACGGGGTTAGCACAGGTTTTTCGAAGTTGCAAACTTGGTGGTACACTTCTGGTATCTATCCTAACAATATCCCAACAAACCAGAGCCGAGCAATTTTTTGCGACCTAACGCCTTATTTTTCGGTTTATTGACTGGCCTATAGTGGATGATTAGCAATACTACAAAATACCCATGCACTACATTTAAACTTATTGACAAATCTTTGCGTTATCGATTGAATAGAACTGTCTAAATCGTTAAACCATAAAATGACGCGTTTGTCAATACTGAAATTTTATATTTGTTAACATGCTTCCGCGAGCTTCCGCCCCGGGCACCATATTTCCTTTGCACGGCTCTAGCTCCTTCTTTTCATATAATTCATGTACGGCTAGCCACCAGAATGAATTTAACGTCTGCCACATCTTTAATTGCAATAAAAATTAAAATATTATTAGAATTAACAGGATTCTAAAAAGCTAGCTGCAGTTTATCGAAAATTAAATTTAACGGAATTTCGGTACATACATACACATATGGCCAAAAAAATAAGTACACTCCTCATGTACTTTTTTATGCCAAATTTTCATACCCTTTTTAAAATTGAATTACTCCAAATAGATAGCCATTACAACAATTAGGATACAACAATGCCAACGGAACCGAGAAACTAAATGGCATCCCCGTATTATCTTAGTCCCTCCCGATATTAGCTTTGAAGTGGGTTTTCAGCTTGGTCAAAATAATAAGTACACACCAATTTTTGACAACAACTTGCTATTTTCCGTAAGGATTTGTTTGTTTGAGGCTTTTCCGAATTTTAATGGCGTAACCAAGCAAAATATGGCGTAACTATGCAAAATAAACAAAAATTCCATTCAATACAATGGAAAAGCTTTCTGAATATTGTGTGTGCTTATACCTTTTACTAGTAAAAGCTTTTTTTCGCACATTTTGTGTGTACGCTTTGCCGCTGGAGCGCCGCGCCGCTCAAGTTTACGCTTGCAGTGGACGAGAGCCCTTAGGATTTTCTTACGAGAATTCTTAAAAACAGTGCAAATGGTGAAGTCAATAGGATAGTTCCAGTGGAAATAAAACTTTAAATAATGGTACGAAAGGATAATTTTACTTCGAAAAATGTAGCTGGTAATAAGTAGAACTTTATTTAAGTAATTTGAGCTCAAAAATAGAATTGTATTGGTTTTAACGGCAAATTAAGCTGATTTCGTCCAAAGCTCCTCTCAACGTTCGCCAAAGAGCTTCAGTGTTCTTAAACTATCGTCTAACGGTATAGATCTTCCTTGTCATTCATTCCCACACATTTATGATGATATTTAGATCTAGGAAGTATATGAAGGTCTTGATTAGTAAAAACAAAAGTAAAATTTGCCGACTACATTTGAAAATTCACTAATTATAATTAGAGGTACGGAAATTTCGTATTTACGAAATAGATGCGAATTTCTGTGAAAATTGCTCATTTATGCCAATAAATGCCAAAAATGTCAATTATTGGAGATAATTTTTAATCTCATATCTTTTTTTTTCGTCAATAAGAATAGAGAAATTGTTAAATGCAGAGTTCGCTGAACCACGAGCACGATGGCTTGCCGAACACCGAGAAAGCACTTTAGTTGGAGGTTTGATGAATTAATTTTGTTTTCTGCAATGCGATTTTTAAAGATTTAAAAGATTGATACGAAAAATCGTGCAGCAGCAGTGCAGCGACTCCAAGGTATCATTCTTGGACCGATCTTTTGCACGGAGTGTGCCACACTCCGGCCGGTGTGGGCCGGCTTTAATTTACTAAATTTTCGTTCGCTCGAAGCTGATGTTACTGGACATGTCAAAATAAGCTGAATAATCTTGTAAGCTTTTGGTCCTTAGTTTGAAAGCCTCTCTCGCTATCTTCTCAAAACTTTGACACTCGGAGAAATTATCAAGATGAATTTGAATTTCAGCATTCAGGGATCTCCTTTGAAATACAAAAATAAGTTTCGATCACGCCGCTACTGAGATTATCGTGCAATTTTTCCTATCGGCCGGAATTTGAAATATATCTTGAAATGGTTGGAGCAGTTTGGTTTTTTTTCCAACTTGCGACTTTGCAATAAAAATGTTAAGAAGGATTTTTAACTCTTTTCGGTAAAATGTTTCAAAGTCTATTTCGGCTGTAGTTGGAAATGATTCGTCCAATTTTTCGGAGCACGACGAGTTCGGCGTTGTTTTTTTGGAGTCCGGTTGATGGTCAATATCTGCGAAAATCGTGGAGCTTTGCATTAACGCATTGATTTCGCTGTCGTTTTTAATGTCTTTAAAAAACGTTATTGTACTGCGAATGAGTTTCATGGCGTCAATAATGTTAAGCTAAGATTCCAAATTTTCAGTTAAATTTTTCAATTTAAACATTAGTTTTATGTTTTTATGCCGAATAGCTCTGTTAATAAGTATGTACATTCAATTACATACTTTTAATATTGCAACTTTGGCAACAGTGGATCTGTACTGAAGAAGGGCACAACTTGTGCCCGAAATGATCATTTACAGAAAGTAGAACTAATCCCGTCTCATGAAACACCACTCCTCTTCTTTTTAAATTTGTTTTACAGGCGAGTAAAACATCGAAACAACTGGAAGTTTTTAACTTTTAAATGTTTATATCCTTAAACATAGACAGGTATTCTTTTCAAAATTTATTAATGCCGAAAATCGCAATTATACGTATTCCCACTGAGGTCAAATTTGGCGACTGCAGATGAAAATTGAAAATGTTAGGGGTGTGAGACCCTCCCATACCCCCCCCCCCCCTTAGCTACGTTCCTGGTTTAAGTACACTGAAGATCTTCTGATAACGTTTAGAGGAGCTTGGGGCGAAACTTATTTAATTTACCGTTAAAACCTATACAACACTGAACCAAATGTTTACATAATACATAGTAATATAATTTTTCGTGTATGCAATGAATTTTTCATTCATTTTCAGCCAAAGAATACTTTCATGGTTACTATGAATTCAGTTCATTGATTTTACATTATTTTAATATGTAATGAAAAATTTCATTGATTTAATGAAAAATTTCATTGATCAATGAATAGATTTTTTTTTTATTTATTTTCAAATAAAAAAAAGCTTCTGGAGTTCAGCATTGAATTTAAGCCGGTACAAGATTTGCACGCAATTCTTTTGCCTATAAACGCATCATAAAGCATAAAGCATCATAAATTGAACCTACCTAGCTACAATGGGATTCGATCCCGGGACCCTATGATTTCAAGACCTACACCCTACCTACTGCACCAACCAGACTATACGTGATGAAGGTTTCTAGACACACATAAAGTATTAGTCAGAGTTATGAATAGCGTTCATTAATGTTATGAAAAATTCATTAATATGCGCTTTGGTGGAAGCTTCAGAAGAGGAAATAAAAAAAAAATCTAAATATGTACATGATGGAAACATCATTAGTCCAATGTATTTTCATAGGTATGAGAGGCTTTTAGCAAATATATTTCAATGAAATAATTTCATTAAATCTAGATTTATTTCATTGAATTCATGTAAAACTACATCGTTTTACGAATTATATGGATATTTCACCAGAAATATGGAAAGTTGAAACCAATGAATCTCTTTCATTAAATATAAGAAACCCTTCATAGCCATGCCAAAAATCTCAATTAAATATCAATGATTTCTGCATACATACAGTGAATATTTTTAATGAATGAAATTCATTAATATTATGAAGAGCCTTTTTTTCAGTGATTAACTTTTTGAGCTTAAATTACCTAAATAAAGTTCTGCTTAATACCAGCTAGATTTTTCAAAAAATTATTATTTCGTACCGTTATTTGATGTTTTATTACCACTGGAACTATCCTATTGACTTCACTATTTGAATACTGTTTTTAAGAATTATCGTAAGAAAATCCTAACGGGACTCCGGATTTGAGACCTTATGTTATGCAAAGAACAAGCAGTCTGGCTGGTCTAGCGGTTAGTGCGCGCACCTTCGGTGCACAGGTTTATGAGTTCGAATCTCACCATGGATCATGGTGTTTTTCGAACTCACGAGCTTGTGACGGACTATGATCTCACTCAGATGTTAAACGAGTACCCATTTATGGGGATAAATAACACTGCTGAGCGTGATGCTGATCTCATTACCTCAACAAAAAGCAGATAATATCTTGGAAATAGAATGTCACTAACACATCCTGCGGCCTTAGTCCAATGCTGGATTGTCGCGCCTGTTATTTATTTATTTAATGAAAAATTTCATTGATTTAATGAAAAATTTCATTGATCAATGAATAGTTTTTTTTATTTATTTTCAAATAAAAAAAAAGCTTCTGGAGTTCAGCATCGAATTTAAGCCGGTACAAGTTTTGCACGGATTTCTTTTGCCTATAAACGCATCATAAAGCATAAAGCATCATAAATTGAACCTACCTAGCTACAATGGGATTCGATCCCATGACCCTATGATTTCAAGACCTACACCCTACCTACTGCACCAACCAGACTATACGTGATGAAGGTTTCTAGACACACATAAAGTATTAGTCAGAGTTATAAATAGCGTTCATTAATGTTATTAAAACTTTTAACTTTTTGAGCTTAAATTACTTAAATAAAGTTCTGCTTAATACCAGCTAGATTTTTCAAAAAATTATCCTTTCGTACCGTTATTTGATGTTTTATTTTCACTGGAACTATCCTATTGACTTCACTATTTGTATACTGTTTTTAAGAATTATCGTAAGAAAATCCTAACGGGACTCGGGATTTGAGATCTTATGTTATGCAAAGAACAAGCAGGATACTGAAAATATTGTCACCAAGTTATAAGAAAATACCGTTATCACTTACCGAGATACAGCCATTTTACAAGTGGAACTATCCTATTGATTGGGAGTGTATGTATTTTATGTTGATAAATGGTCGCTTCGCAACACAAAAATCCCAACAAAAGCCTTGATAAAAATGCATACTTACTGTCGTGGAATATGTCACAAACGGTGGGGAGTTCCATAAGCTACAATCCGAGACCGGTTCCATAATTCTCCTCGGCCATTTTATGTATTATTTTTCGATTCCCCGGTCATTTGACATTTCACGATGAAATAACCGGGGAATCGGAAAAAAATACATAAAATGGATGAAAAAAATCATGGAACTGTTTTCGGATTGTAGCTTATGGAATTCGCCAGCATTCCCCACATATTCCACGACAGTAATATAACATTTTCATTGAAAAAATCGCATCGGACAAAAATTTCACTCTCGATGTCAGTAGGTAGGTACTAGTAGGCCAGTCAATAAACCGAAAAATAAGGCGTTAGGTCGCAAAAAAATGCTCAGCTCTGGTTTTTTGGGATATTGTTAGGATAGACACCAGAAGTGTACCACCAAGTTTGCAACTTCGAAAAACCTGTGCTAACCCCATGACCCTCAAAAAACCTCAAAATTTTCGGACTTTTTTCATATTTTTGTTTGTAATTTCTAAAAGGTGCTTCCTACAAGTAAGTTGTCCACTGCACTGTTAAAGCTAAGAAAACCTTCTTTAATTTGAGTGTAACCCCAGCTTTGTAGGCGCAAAGGATCCCAAGATACAATACTTTAAACATTGTTTTTTGAAAAAAAGTTGGAAATTGTAATTTCAGTCATGTTCCGAGCTGAATATCGGCTTAAATGCGCATTTTACAGAGAAAGTCATGTGACATGAAGTTATAAACCAGTTCCTTAGCTGTATATATGTCGGAACGAATGGAATCAGACCATGGGGTCATAGGGCTGCCCCTGAAAATTAGGTTCTTCTAAGAAAAACTTTTTTCTTTATGTACCAATATTAACCAAACTTCACCCAAGTAAGTGTGCTGGTTAAGCCTAAAAAAATATCTAGAAATGGATGAAATCGGAACACTACGTTATAGGGCTGTCATACAAACCAACCTCTGGAAATTAGGTTCTTCTAAGAAAAACTTTTTTCTTGATGAACCAATCTTAACCAAACCTCACCCAAATGTGTTGCTAGTAAAGCCTCAAAACATATCTAGGAATGGATGGAATCGGAACATTACGTCATAGGGCTGTCATACAAACCTCCTAAAATACAATTTCGGACTTTTTTTTACAAAAAAAGCACATTTTTTAAAGAGCTGTATCTTGGGATCCTTTGCATCTACAAAGCTGGGGTTACACTCAAATTAAAGAAGATTTTCTTAGCTTTTCAGTGGACGACTTACTTGTAGGAAGCACCTTTTAGAAATTACAAACAAAAATATGAAAAAAGTCCGAAAATTTTTAGGTTTTTTGAGGGTCACGGGGTTAGCACAAGTTTTTCGAAGTTGCAAACTTAGTGGTACACTTCTGGTATCTATCCTAACAATATCCCAAAAAACCAGAGCCGAGCAATTTTTTGCGACCTAAAATCGGCAATTGACTGGCCTATAGGCTTATGTCTAAAATGTATTTCATATCACCTACAAAAGAAGTAAACTTATGCGTTGTAACAAATCACAGGCCAAACACATTTTCTTTCTGCGAAAACTGCGACACTCCAGCAAATTTCTATCCTTTTCCATTTTTCCCAATGCCCCAGGGTAGGATACGCAATCCCGAAAATAAAAATAAAAACAGATCATTTTGTTAATCAATTACAAGCAATATTCTGTCATAATATTTTAAACATTTTCCTTCTTTAAAATTCACCTCTCAAAAATCGCGATGATAAGACCTGCGAGAAGAAAAAAGGGTAATTCACAAAGATAACAACATTTCTTAAAATACATTTTGTGCGATTAAAAATCCATAACAGCCGAAAATCCTTTCACATATACAAGAAAACCGTTTTACCTTAAGAGGTTTCAGTGCTATCGTCCTCTGGCATTCAAGCGAGTCGTCGTCCTTTCCATTTTTTCGCCAAAATAAAAAAAAAAACAAAATCGAATTCAGTTATTTTTTCCTCTTTGCTCGGATCAAATTCGCATTATTTTTCGCATAATGGATAAAGTATAGCTACAAGCGTTTTAATTCTGTTTTCAGTTCTTTTTTTTTTAAGAAAAACAACATGCTTTATGCTTTTGAATCTTATGGAAATCTCCTGGTGATTTTTTTTTTCACTAGTTTTATCCATTTACCATAAAGTCTGTGTGTGTTTGTGTTCATCGCCGCCGGGCTTGATTATTTCGTCACTGATACCCATATGGTATATGATATGATGCGGTTGAAATTTCGAGGCGAGAGCATACAATCCTTTTTGGACCTGAATATATAAATTAAATACCTACCTACCAGTACCTACGTTAAAATCATACAGAATTCGGTGAATCAATCAAATTATCCCTGTATACGCAAAACATACTATGGTACTATGGATAATCCCCAAAATAACACGACACAAAGGTGCATGCATTAGGTGAATTTTATTTGATGGTATTAGTGACATAATAGTCCATATGTATGATACCAGTACATTCTGGGACATACTGAAATTTAAATAATCCGACTGATGTTAAAGTGTCACCTCATTTGCCGATGCCATTAGAATAATCCTCTTTTTGGCTCGAAGGCATACTTTCTTGTTTTTGCCGCGTGTTAAGTTAGGGGGTGAGTGTGGCTTTTTGTGGTACTAATTTGAATTAAGTTAATGTGGGGGATGCTGTGAAAAATAAGGGCCGATTCTTAGATTGGTATTAATTTTAGTAGTAGGTATTACTACCTATACTACAGTAAAAATAGGGATTGACGTTGTCACTTCGCTATGTGATGGAAATGCTGATAGTATCAATGAGATGTTAACGACAATAATGTTAAATTAATTTGTTATCTCAGAGCCTTTTCTTCAATTTAGAGTAAAACAAACTTTGTAAAGTGACATGGAAAAGAGAATCGAGCGGCGAAATCCCACATTTACCCTGAGGAAGTCTTCATCTCGTCCATAAAAAAATCCCGACTTGCCATGGGTACCAGAAAGAAATCATCCTATCGACAAATCTCCCTTCGAATAAATACGGAAAGTAATTACATAATTTTTGCACCCAACTCATCTTTTACATTGGCTGTAATCCTAGCTGATCCCTCTTTCATGCTGGGTATACTTAGTGTTAAAGAATTTACATCCGCACCCACCGGAACACGTAAACTTAGGTTTGTTTTTCGGTTTGACATAATTTCCATCGCGCAACAGATCCTTTTTAAGGCTGGTACCGGAAGAGGATTATTCGCGAAGCGTAGGCTAATTGTGAAGTGTTCTTTATGTTTCTTGATTTTTCGCTTTATTTCAAACCAACCCACATTTGTATTAAAAATAATAATAAAAAAACAACGGTGTTATCAGTTATTACGGATAATGGATAATACAAAATTGTCGAGGGGAAAGTCTGAGATGATTACATAAAAATGTAGAAGCGGGAAAACAAATCCTTTTGTTCATCGGGATTGGTAGTTTGAGTTATATTTCGTAATAATGACAAAAGTGATATTTAAAATATTTCAATGGAAGACAAGTATGTCCTAGTTGGGAAATATTAAATATATTACTCGAGCTCTTCCATTTATATCGTAAACTTACATAGTCTCCATAATCTCCAATTCCCTTGGGATGTTAACGACACTTGGCTTATATTAATTCTAATTGAAAGTACACATTCTAGTTGAAACATGTTAGTTTCAATGTCCTTGTCCAGGTTGGGTAAGACTCTTGAAACCCTATATTATATATCCTGACTCTATATAGTTGTAGATGTACCTTGTAGTTTGTGTCCTTTATATAAACGTTAAATAAAACAAAACGTATAATGCCTATAAGCCATATACTCTGATGCATTTTTTCATTATCCTCCCTGTGTCCTGGACATTATACCTATATTACGTTAACTGAAAAACAAATGAATAATTTCATTAATTTTGTTTTTACATCCGTTCATCCATTCAAATGAGAAATTATTATCGAGCGACGCGCCAGACTGACAATTTCCCTTTAATTTTTATAAATGAAGTTTAAAACAATGCAATCAGCACAATTGTTTCCGCTATTTGTATTGTTGGACAAATTGTTAACGCAAAAGAATATACGAAATGTTTTTTTATTTCTCTCACCTTTGTATTTTTATTCATATGGTCATGAATATGTGGTGATAAAATTGAATAAGTTTTGAATAAATTGAACAAAAATAATTGGAACGCAGCATAAAAAACAGATTGGACCTTTTCCCTCAGATAAATGAGGCTGTGGGGTTGTCGGCTAAAAATGTGTATTTTTGATTTTTTTACGGGATTCTTGGCGATGGTCCACTTCCACTGATTATGGGAAAAAAGTCCTGCCCGATATATGTGGTTCGGAGTTTCGGGAAAAGGATATATGCGGCAGAAAACTTAAGCCTTATAGTTGAAATAGATTGGCTGCGTCAGCATCAGCATCGGCAGAGGCATCGGCATCAGCAGAAAAATTTCAATTTACAACACACGCATTTGCCTTTGATGACCCACAATGACAGCAGCGGCAGAAGCATCAGCAGAAGCATTTTTCTGCTTCTGCCGCTGCTGTCATTGTGGGTCATTAAAGGCAAATGCGTGTGTTCTAAATTGAAATTTTTCTGCTGATGCCGATGCCTCTGCCGATGCTGATGCTGACGCAGCCAATCTATTTCAACCATTACTTGGCATTTGTATATCTATAAATTCAAGTGCAAAAATTAATACCCACATAATTAATACAGCGAACATGTCTGAAATAGTGGCATTCAGGCTAAAATTTGGACACAAGCAACTTAGGGCGCTATTACACAGTCATATATTGGTAATATATATTATAATAGATATTATCATATCCTTAAGCCTACTTGATTTCGGTTACTGCACGTCTAAAAATTTATACTGAATGAATTGAGTAGGCTTAGGCATATGACATACATATTATAATATAAATATGACTGTGTAATGGAGCCCTTATTTGTTTTTGCCCTATTCGCTCTTCAAATAGAAAATACTTGTTTCTAAATCTTAACCAGAATCTTATGTTGCTTGAAGGAATCATTGGATTTTTTAGTTTTTAGTTGGAAACAGCATGGGCAAAAGTTGAAGTTTGGATAACTCATGTGAAGTTAGCCGCGCCTAATTCTTCGAATCGCTTCGGAAACCGTTTGTGTGGGGGCGGCTACGTTTATTTGATTATAGCACTTCGGAAAACTTCGAATGGTGGCCGCCATTTTTTAAATATGGTCGGATAAGTATGAATTTGGCATCAATCGATAGGAAATCGTTTGTGCATTTATTTTGCGTTTGTGCATCCTGAAAACACAAGGACGCAGGAGTAATTAAATAAAAACCGGCCTGGTTTGAATCTTAGCTAAGTGGGATATTGTGTACACAAACACTTCCTGTAAATATTACTTCAAATCACATCAGGAGCCGTTTGTGTGAAGCGGCTACGTTTTTGCATGATTGTGCAACAATAATTTTCGTGTTTATCATCAATGTGGTACGATAGCCCGACGTCGGGCCTTGGCCGCCTGAATCGTTGACCTCCAATTGTCGCGGTTACGTGACCTCGTCCTCCAGTTTCGGAAGCCCAGCAGCTGGTGGGCGTCTTCACCTATGGAGTTCTCCCAGCGAGCTCTCGGTCGTCCACGCAACCTCGCTCCGTCAATTCGTTGTGCGTTCATCACTTTCTTTGGCATGCGATTATCGTCCATCCGTTGTACATGCCCCGCCCATTGCAAACGTTGAAGCTTCACGATTTTCGATACTTCAGCTCATCGTACAATTGATACAACTCATGGTTGTACCGGATACGCCATTGGTCTCGCTCGCGAAAGGCCCCGAATATTCGCCGAAGGACCTTTCGTTCGAATCGGTCTAGCAAAATTTCGGAGGCTTGGGTGAGGGTCCATGTTTCCCAGCCATAACATAGCACGGGTCGGATGATCGTTTTGTACACGCGGAGCTTCGTGTTCCTGTGCGCAAGTTTCGAATTAATTATAGGGAGGACCGAGAAATATGTCTTATTGGCTAGTTGTATCCGTCGCTTAATTTCGTCGGTTTCGTTGGCGTCCTTTGATAAGTTACAACCCAGATAGTTGAAGTTGTCTACATACCCGATATTAAGGTCCCCCACTGTGATGCTTGAATTTGCTGGCGTCCTTGTTTTCGATTGCATCATGGCCTTTGTTTTGCTTTCGTTGATATGTAGTCCAACTTCCTTTGCGGCATTATTGAGGTTATGCAGAAGGCTTTCTGCATCACCCAACCTACGAGACATGATGTTGATATCGTCGGCGTACGCTACTAATTGAGTCGACTTGATGAGTAGCGTTCCGCTGCTGTCCATATTCATGGCTCGAATTACATACTCCAAAGCAAGGTTGAAGAGCGTCGGCGCCAGCCCGTCGCCCTGCTTGAGTCCAGTACGAGTTTCAAATAGGTCAGTGAGTCGATTCTGCACTCTGACCTGCGAGACGGTATTAGTCATCGTCATCCTTGTGGGTCGCACTAACTTTGCCGGTATACCAAAATTCAGCATAATGTTGTACAGTACACTTCGACCGATACTGTCGTATGCCTGCTTGAAGTCGACAAAGATTTGGTATACGTCGATGTTATATTCCCAGCACTTTTGGAGTAGTAGCTTCACTGTGAAAAGCTGATCGGTCGTTGAGCGACCAGGTCTGAAACCGCCTTGATACTCGCCAATGATTCGTTCTGCGTACGGATTAATTCTCTTTTCAAGAATTTTAGATAATATCTTATAGGCCGTACAAACTAATGATATGCCCCTGTAATTCTCACACTTCAGCTTGTCACCCTTTTTGTGGATTGGGAAGATTATGCTTTTGCGCCAATCTTCGGGGATTTCCTCGTCGTTCCATATTTTCAGCAGTAGCACATGTATAGCGTTGGTCAGGCACGTTCCACCATGCTTCAGCAGTTCTGCTGGGATCTCGTCAGCGCCTTGCGCTTTATTATTTTGAAGCGACTGTATGGCAAGACTCACCTCCTCGACTGTTGGGGGTAGAACGGGAGGGCCTGGTTCGGCTAACTGCTCAAGAGCTGGCTCCGCGGGGGATGTTGATGGTGCATTGAGGAGCTCTTCAAAATACGAGGCCCATCGTTTGTTGACGCTTTCGATGTCGCTGATGATGTTACCATCCTTGTCCTTACATAGGCTTGTCCTGGGTTGATATCCGTTCTTAACATTATTTATAAGTTTGTACGCCTGTCTTATGTTCTTACTGGCTAATCTTTGGTTTATTTGCTGTAACTGCTCGTCAAAATGTTTGCGTTTCTTACGTCTAATTAACTTATTAGATACTCGCCGAAGCTCGTTATATCTTTCTTTCTTGGCTCGGGATGCGCGTTGTGTGTATTGGCGATAGGCTTCATTTATCGCCTCAATCGAGGCCCTGCATTCGTCGTCGAACCAGTCTGCTTGTCTGCGCCGGCCTTTATAGCCCACGACCTCTTCTGCGACCCCCTTGATGCTGTCTTTGAGCTCCTCCCAGAACTCATGGATGCCTAAATTGTTGATGTCATCAAGCATGGGCGACAGTTTTTCCTCTAGTGCTGTTGTATACGCAGCCGCCGTGGCATCATCAATCAAATTGTCAACCTCGAAGATCTTGGCAGGGTTGATTCTCGTTCGGTGCACCGAAGAGATTCTGCACCTGTAGGTCGTCTTCACCAAATAGTGATCGGTGTCGCAGTTGGCTCCTCGATAGGATCGAACATCTAGGACATTAGAAGCCCATCTCTTGCTGATCAGTACGTGGTCGATCTGGTTCACGGTGTATTCATCTGGAGACTTCCAGGTCTGCTTGTGGATTCGTCGATGAGGGAAGCATGTAGAGCTTATTACCAGGTTTCTGCCGCTCGCGAAGTCGATAAGTCGCTGACCGTTGTTGTTGTTTTCGTCGTGGAGGCTAGGACCTCCAGTAGTTCCCCTATGCCAGCTATCATTTCCGACTTTGGAGTTTAAGTCTCCTAGCAGCAGCTTGACGTAGTTTGATGGAAGTGAGTCGAAGAGTGTTTCTAGGTCGTTGTAGAACTCGTCCTTAATCGCGTCTTCTTTTACTTCTGTAGGGGCATGCGCATTAATGAGCCAGAGATTAGCGAAACGGGTCTTAATGCGGATCGCACATAGCCGCTCGTTGATGGGTTTGAAGCCGATAACGTGGTCCTTGAGCTGCTTATTCACGATGAAAGCTACTCCAAACTCCTTGTTGCCCTCCTCTTTACCACTCGTAAAAATAGTGTGCGAATTGAGGTCGTTAATCTCGCTTTTGAGCCATTTAGTTTCCTGGATTGCAACTATGCTCAGCTTGTATTGTTCTACCTGATCCAGGAGGGCCCTTAAGGCCCCCGGTCTATTCAGGGAGCGTACATTCCAGGATCCGAAAGAGTAATCAGTTGTTCGTTTGCGGGGTCGTCGTTGTTTTGTATCCGTTCAATCCGAGGCTTTTGTTTCAGGTTTCTTGACTTGAAGTTTTTCTTAGGATGAGTTGTCGGCACATCGCTAAACCATGATAGGGTTTAATCGTTGAGTAAAGGCCATCATGGGCATGCCTCGAAGATGCTGCTTTAGTGGTTGACTTAAATGTTTTCTGTCACCTATCACGTTAGGTAACCTGAGACGCTGCAGATGTTAATGCAGCACTCAGGCGCAGCGGTTACTCGGATAATGCGGGAAAGTAACGCCCCGTAGAGAGACATAGGAATTGGCCGAAGTCCTTTTCCTATGAAACTCCTCCTGCATAGCTAAGGGTCCGCAGTTATGCCACAACTGAAGAAGATATAGGAATTAGCCGAAGCCTTTCAACCTTTATCTTCCCCCTTACGTGTTTACATAACCAATTATTTAATTATAGCACTTCGGAAAACTTTGAATGTGAAGTTGGCCGCCATTTTTTAAATATGGTCGGATAAGTATAAATTTGGCATCAATCGATCGGAAATCGTTGGTGCATTGATTTTTACGTTTTGTGCATCCTGAAAACGCAAGGACACAGCAGTAATTAAATAAAAACCCGCCTGGTTTGAATTTTAACCCTCGGATGGTTCAGTGGGGTCTGACAGACCCCAGAGAAATTTAAATCTTAAAATTTTCATAGAAAAACTTGTTGAATGGTATTTTGATGCATATGTAATTTAAGTATGTGTCACATACGTTCATTTATGCATGAATTTGTTGGAATTTGTGATTTTGTTAATTAGTTATAGCACTTTGAAAGTGCTCTGGGGTCTGTCAGACCCCACGAACCATTTACGTATGTCTTTTTTACAAAAGTAAATTTTTCGTTTTGTGGAAAATTTTCAAAGTATGTTATTTGGAAAACGATAAAATGTAATAATAACAATCCGGAAAGGTTGAATCTTTGTAATGAGAGTACATTTGGGAAATTAGATATGTTAATTTTGAAAGAAATGGAAAATTTAGGGTGTTTTGAATTAGGGGTTTTTAAATTTTTTACTCAATTCATTAAAAATTATGCCGTTTTTTACCTGGTTTTCATTTATGAGGATTGTGTCATTACCTTATGTTTTTTAAGTCAAGACATAAATTAATGCCTTTTATGAGCGTAATAATTAGGTGGGTTTTTCACATAATACAAAAAGCTTCCTCAGCGAACTTGGCTATTCATTCGACGAACCTCTTCTACGAAGGGGGAAATCAACGGGCAATATTCTCCGAAGCATAGTGCAAAATATTGAAGACATTTTGTGCATTGTTCAGGTTGCCCCCCCTTCTTTGGGGGCTGACGCCCCATGTCCCCAATGTGGTCAGATGGTCCCCCAAAGAGGCAAAAATGTTTTCTATGCCCACGAGCAAATGATCGGAAGACAAAATAAAATTGCAACGAGTGCAAAAGCCGATCTGCGAAGACCATCGAGGAAAAAGCTGTGAAGAAAAATACTCTAAATATTGACTAACTTTGGATCCCGATTTAAGAAAAAATATTAACCTTAGCTAAAAAATGTTGATGTACTTAGCTTTTTTAATTAGTATTAAATACGTTTTGACTAATAAAAATTAAATTTTGTTAAAATTTTAGTTTTTATATTGATTTATTTGTGATAAGTTCAAATTACCCTCAAATTTGACACCACCTAATTTTTTCTTCCACATACTAAAAGCTACTGTCGGAATTCCACTTTTTTTATATACCACTTAATCAAAAGGCTTCACAGTTACTTCTAGTTCAAACCACTGTGCCAAAAAAGCAAAAATTTAAGTTTTAGAGCGATTTTTGCCTTGGGGTCTGTCAGACCCCACTGAACCATTTACGTATGTAAAATTTACCTGAACCATCCGAGGGTTAACTAAGAGTGATATACGTATTGTGAGCTGCGGATATGAACTTAGCGCGCCATTTTGTAAATATGGTCCGTTGTTGTGTAAATTTGGTATCAATCGATAGGAAATCTCGTGTGCATTGATTTTTGCGTTTCTGCGTCCTGAAAACGCAAGGACCCAAGTGTTATTAAGGTCTGCCCTGACTAACTTCCGCGGCGAACTTTCATACATTTATTTATTAACTATAGTCTGGCTGGTCTAGCGGTTAGTGCGCGCACCTTCAGTGCACAGGGTCATGAGTTCGAATCTCACCGTGGATCATGGTGTTTTTCCAACTCAGGAGCTTGTGACGGACTATGATCTCACTCAGATGTTAAACGAGTACCCATTTATGGGGATAAATAACACTGCTGAGCGTGATGCTGATCTCATTACCTCAACAAAAAAAAGCAGATAAGATCTTGGAAATGGGATGTCACTAACACATCCTGCGGCCTCAGTCCAATGCTGGATTGTCGCGCCTGTTATTTTTTATTTATTAACTTCTTCTGTAAATAAATCTTTTGTACAATTTTTATTCTTTTATTTTACCTTTTAAGATCCATCCAGACTGATCGCCAAATGGTTGCACGTGCAACCACTTGTTTGCTTTCTCCTGCTGTCTTGCTCGTTATTGTTCCACTTTCAGCCAGTAAATTCAGGAAAATATATGGAAAGAAGTGCCAAATATGTTGAAGGATATGTTTCACCGAGATATAGTGCCAATGGTCTGTTTAGATTTATGTGCCAACTGCAAACAGAAGAGTTAGTCAAGAATGCTGCGCGGATATTATATTCTCAATTGTAAACACATTTTTTAGATTTGAACTAAATTCCTTTGTTTTTATTTTATATGTGTGAACTGTGATAGTGTGATGTGGAACGTCTACGTATTGATTAGTGTATAGACAAGCTGTCTATTTGTTAGAGTAGTCAGTTCACGTGAAATCCATGCAAATACTGTCAATATTTTGCTGATCGTGAAATCGAATTCGCTTGGTTGTACTGACTTCACATGAAAGTCTCCACACCTGTTTTTGACATTTCGCAATCAAGGTATGTACCTACTGAGTTCACCGAGCGAAAAACTTGCATTTATGTTTTCCGTGAAAAATGTGCCATGCAGACTTGTCTTTTATTCACTAAATTTAAGATAAATGTACACTCGTGGTCTAATTGATTGTCAGTTACACCTTTTCTTTGTGAAATAAAGTGCAACTGCATTGTTTTCGCTGGCGAAATGTCAAAAACCGGTGTGAAGACTTTCTGAGGCCGTGTCATAATTCAAACGCGCAGAGTCCCGTTTTGATAATTACATTTTAAAAATCTCCAAAATGAAATTTTGGTTATGTCATTTTTTGTCTCCATTTAGTTGCTAGTGTAGATGCTAGGTAGCAACCAAATGGCTGATATTACTCTTGTGTCCTTGCGTTTTCAGGATGCACAAAACGCAAAAATCAATGCACAACACAAACGATTTCCGATCGATTGATGCCAAATTCATTTATCCGAAAATATTTAAAAAATGGCGTCCATCTTCACATTCCAAGTTTTCCGAAGTGCTATAATTAAATAATTAGCGATGCACAAACGTAGCCACCACACAAACGGTTTCCGATCCGAAGCGATTCGAAGAATTAGGCTGCTGACTTCACATGAGTGTTTGGATATTGAAATTATGCAATTCAATTAATTTCCAAGTAGTTATAGGTATATTTTTCGACATTGTGTACAGTTCCGAAACGCACCGGTCGCAAATGTTCCGACAACATATTGTCCATTCTGATCCTCTAACTGCGATTTTACGAATAAGAAATGATCTCCGGCATTTCTCGTTTACATATTCCACATAGGCAGACGGAAAACACCGAAAGTTACTGCTGATCCGCAAAACCGCAGTTATAGGATCGGAATGGACATGTTATGGGAACATATGCGACCGGTGCGTTTCAGAACCACACCCGTTATCACTATATCAGTTAAAGGTAAGTACAATGTTCACCGAGCAAAAAACTTGCATTTATGTCTCGTGTAAAATGTGCCGTGGAGCTGGAGACTATTCCACTAACTTTAAGATACACTCGGAACCTGATTGATTGTCGATGACATCTTTTCCCTGTGAATTAAAGTGCAACTGCATTGTTTTCGCTTGCGAAGTATCAAAAACCGGTGTGGAGACTTTCGTGCAAAGTGAGTAGGTACCACTAAGTGAATACGACTTCACGATCATCCAAAATTTTACAGTAGGTACCTACATTGGCTGAATTCAAATTGTAAGAAAACGACCGGACGGGTAAACTTGCACGACAAGAACCATCGTATGATCATTTCAGACTATCCGATCAAAACACGGACCGGCGAACAATAATCACACAGCAAGTATGTATAAATGTTGCCATGTACGCTCCAAAGTTAGTGTACAATGAAGTGACGAGTCGACAAGATTAAAATGCAAGTAAAACACGCGCTAATTGTCTTTGCAGAACGCCTGAACTATTGGTAGATGCAATCGTCTTATCGATCGTACGATTCTTACGAAAGAAAAACAATCGTGTCACGATTTTTTTTCTTTCGTAAGACGCGTTCTTACAATGTGAAATGGACAATGCTTGTCTGCTGGCCACTACAAAAGCTCTCTTGTCTTGCAAGTTTACCCGTCCGGTTTCGTCTTACAATCTGAAATCAGCCATTACATATTTGCATTAATTTCACGTAGAATGACTATTTAAGTATACCTACTCTAAACTCTAACATAAAGTTCAGATGCTGGCAATGGACTTAATTCTATAATATTATAATTGGAATATTTTCGATCCTGGGCTCAGTTCTCAAGAAAAATTTAAGATTTTTGGAAATATTTTGAACGATTTCAAAAATGGAAAGTCTTTACTTTCAGATTTACCGTCATGAAGTTATTCTCATAATTTGAAATTTTGAAAAAGTTTAAGTATCCGTATTTACGACGAAAGAACCAAATAATGTAAGATTTAACTATAACTATGAACTTTTCTTCGAAATGCGCCAGAAAGCTTGCTGCTAGAGCTCTCTCTCTTGATTACCGTAACTCCTAGTGGAGCATGGTGCGTTGACGACTACCGTGTGTATGTGTAGTCATCAACGTTACAAAGACAACTGAATTCGGAGTGTGATACGGTTGTCAGCCATACCACTTCCTAGTCGCATTGTTAGTTTATTATTCTACGATAGGAATATTTCTTATCATCTTCTTCTGAATAATAAACTTGCGACGAGTCGTGCCGAGTTTGAAAACTCGTTTCTCTATGAGTGTCTATTTCACAGAGTGGCGACCGAACGATCACGGCCACAGAGCACGACGAGCTGCTAGATCTTGAAAATGCCACAGGAAATCTTTTAGTCAGTTCGTACTTTTTCAAGGTAATGAAAGCTGTTATTTATTATAATATGCTATAATTTACATATTATTTGATTTCTCACCAATTAAGTATTGAAATCATTCCATATGATTTTATTTACTCAAATAACTACTTGGCTACAGGGTGATAAGAAAAATTCGTATGGGTGTACTTATTTTTTTTTTGCCATATGTATGTAATGTATGTATCATGTTGTTAATGAACAAGAAGTAAGAGATTTAAAGAGTTTCCAGATGAAGATATTTGTTAACCGGAGTTATTACTGTTTCCATTTGAATTTATCTTCATTTCTATAGGCTGGACAAAATAATAAGTACATTTCAGTTAATTTGATTAAAACTGGTTTAAAATAAATTATTATGTTCTGATTCAAGAAAAATTTGATATATTTAATTACTTAAAAGTAAGTGGTACATTATTTTCCAAAAAAAAGTTTTGGAGATAATTCTTATGGCATGTTCCCATACATCCATATATGCAGGAAATTCCGTTTTGTGAAAACTTTGTTTCTATTTCATTGTTTTAACTCTCCCTAAACATTCCGGATTCAATTTAACTCTTGTAACAGCGTGAAAAGCCACTCGATTTGATTGAAGCGGATCCTTGACCAGTTTGTGTAGGGTTAATATCCTGCTGAAATCCCCATTTAAAGTGTATGGGTTCATCAGCGGAATATTCTAGGACTCTCAACTATGACTATGGCAACTTACCAGCTCTATGGGAACTACGCGGAACTCTCTCTCCGCGTAGTTCCTATAGAGCAGGTAAGTTGCCATGCCATAAATTCTACAGACATGCACCGCAGTTGGTGTATAGCAAGTTGTTGTTAAAAAATTGAAAAAACCGATGGTGTACTTATTATTTTGACCGAGCTGGAAACCCACTTCAAAGCTAATATCGGGAGGGACTAAGTTAATAGGGCGATGCTATTTAGTTTTTCGGTTCCGTTGGCATTCTTGTATCCTAATTGTTGTAATGGCTATCTATTTGGATTTTGTACTTCAATTTGTACTTGAGGGGTGTACTTATTTTTTTGTCCATATGTGTATATGCTTCCAATCAAAATACAAGCCCCCTACATATGCTTCAATTTATTGTGAAGAAGAAACTAGTGGATGTGCTTCCAAAGAACTTATTTCACAATCTGTCAATTCTGTGGCTAATGGAAATCAATGGAACTCGCAAGCAGTTTACACAGAAAAATAAAAAAAAATCTAGTGAAAGAACTCCAAGTATCCCCAAATTGGATAAATTCGAAATGTTGTTAATAATATATTTAAAATTGATAACTCATTTCGTACTTTTTTATTGTAAAACTAAACTAATATGTAATATCGTCTAATTTTAGAGAATTAAAATTGTGGTACATTTCAGTATATTTTAAATTTTTAGTGCTAGAGTGGTAGATTGTATAATTTTGCGAAAAAAAGTAATGGATCTGCCGCAAAAGTAGTAAAGTCGAAACATTGCTCAGCATCTACGAAACGGAAACATTGCTCAGGATCTATGAAACTGAAAGTTCGAAGTTCATGCTTATGTATTAATTTGCGAATGAACAATAATTTTAAAATATTCGTCGTAAATAAAGGAAAATCCAATTTGAGTCTTTATTTTTGACACAAAATATTAATTATGCTCCGAAAATTTTGCACAACTTGATTAGAAGGCAGGCTACGAAAGCTAACCGCCTTACCCAGTGGCGTAACGTTTCCCAATTTTCTTGTGTTCGAGATCGAAATGGGGGCCCCTCACGTTCGATTTTTTTTTTCACCAAAAAAAATTTATAGAACATAACCCACATTCAAAGCAGTCTACATTATAAACAAAAGCAACGAACATGATTTTCTACAAAAATTTTTTTTTCATTTTTCGAGACAAAATTGAATTTAGAATAGTTTAATCATCTATTTATCACAAAATCCAAGAGTCGCGGCGAAAGACAACCTTTAGGAGTGCTTTCCTACCTCGTAAGAGTCGCTGATCCTAGACTAAAACTGATTACTATGTGGATCACATCCATAACCAAGGAAAACTAAATCGACTGAAATAAAATTCATGGTTGAGATGCTCCAAAGGCAAATAATTTACGTATCTTGACTCGCTAGTTTGTCGACAGACATCCGTTACTTGATTTCTTGAGTCTGAGTTAAAAAAGTAAAGGTTTTCTCACCATTTTGAATGTTCTTAGTAACTGTGGTTAGCCGTTCCGATAGGTCATCCTATATCCTTTTTCCAACATTGTGAACATATTTTTCTTAGCTGAGCAATCAATCGATATTTTAATACTCCCCAATAACTGGATTATGGGCAGCGCCCGCTCTAGCACTTACACCGCCCCGGGCAAAACTGCCGCACCTAAGATTTTTTTTTTGAAAATGTTCATGGGATGTGTCGACTTTATTTTACCAGGAAGAATGCTTTTCTGACACATTTTGAGTTATTTGAATCCCACCTAGAAATAATTTTTCCATTCCTAAGATTCCATACGAAAACAGAAGAGAAACCGGAAGAGAAGAGTCGTTCCTATCCGACTCAACCTTTATGCTCATCGAGTGCTGAATGTAGCCTTTTTTATCATTATGAACTTGGGAACGTCAATCTAGCTAGACTGTAATTTCCCGAGGAAGATGTATTGGTGATGTAGTAGTCGTTAAGAAATGCGCCTAAAAAGATTTAACGCAAACACTATATTACTGACAAATCCAAGAGGTAATCTAAGGACAGCTTACGTCCCTAAGGTTTCAGTAATGCCAATTTGATCACCCTAGTGCCTCAATATCGGTAATCTCACGGAATACTACTGAGTGAAATGAACTGAGACGAGAAACCAGGGTATGTCAAGAAACAGACTCTAAGTCAACCAATCTTGTTGATAAATCCTGGAAAATTGCTCACTTCAGACTCTAGCTTCCTGAAATTTTATCTGTTTCCTGAGGTTCTTAACTACTAGTTGAGGTTACGATACAATTACACAGTTACTTCCTTCGTGTGCTTTGTTTCCTTACTAAAAACGTTTGGTGCCGATTTTCGGTAAGGCCATGAAACACAACTTTAAAAAAAGTATGCACCTAATAATTTTGTTGCGAAAGCAAAAACACCGATTAAAGAGCAATTTTATTATCATGGAATCTAAAATTAAGTAACGGTTTTATTCCTGCAATTTATAGAGTTGCAGTCCTTTGTCAGTAACGCCCTCGAGCTAATTACCATTAATTTACTAGTGCTTTAGTCTTTTTTACCGGAAATAAGTTTCAGCTTTCATGTAGTTTTCCGTCTATGAAGTACTACCCAAAATACCGCCCCTCCTTAGAGCGGGCGCTGATTTTTGGCCCAATTTTACGCAAGAACTTTCAAAGAGAGGCACTCCGCCTGAAGTGGAACCGTTATTAATTTGTTGTATAAGTTGCGCCTCTCTGGTGCAAATAGAGTATAATACTTAGAGATACAAGCTTCACCATACTCAAAATTCTATAGCTCACTTACGCATTTTTCTGACATATTAGTAAAAATGCATGTCTTTTGAAAGAACAGTTACCCGAGGATCTATCAAACAAAATTTCGTTATGATTTCGGATTTGGGGGCCCCTTTGGCTTGGGGGCCCGTGTTCCACTGCACACATGGAACACCGTACGTTACGCCACTGGCCTTACCTATGCATTCCTTCATTCACCAATATAATTGTAGAGGTCGCTAGGGGCGGAAGAAAATGTGAAAAGCCTCGCAGCATATATGTAAATCTGCCACTGGATTTAAATGGGTAATACACTAGATACTAGGGAATATCGAAAGAGCACACATTTAAAAAAATAAATAACAGGGCAGCATGAGTCTTCTGTTTTAGCGACAGGGTATATACGACGACCCTAGTCAAGTTGAACTACCACAGCAACCTTACCGGCGAGTGTTGACCTTCATTTGTTTCATAGATTTAGGTTCGTCAGTATAAACCTCAGCCTTAGAAAAAAAATTTGACAGTAGGGAATTAAATAGCATTAATTACCAAATCCTTGAACAGTAAATTAAAGGCCGTTGTATAAATTTAACCGAGATAACCTTACCTGATTTCTGTGTCCACTGATTATATTAAGTACGTTTTTTTGGTTATCCCGTGTAGGTTTGGGTAACGAAACTTCATATAAAAAAATGACAGGCGGGTCAGCTGTAATTTTTTTTATATGGAGTTTCGTTACCCAAACCTACACGGGATAACCAAAAAACGTACTTATTATATTGATAAAGGTATGGTCCTATTGGAGTTATAACGGTATTACGGTTGTTTGAACTCACACAAGAATAATGTAAAAGGTCCTTTAGTGTAGCTTTTGAAACAACTTTTTCATATTATTTACAGGAAGAAATAAAATGTCAAACTTATTTCCCCTATCCGTATACCATTAATATATTTTGTTGAATTTCAGCGTCATCACGATCAGTAGTTCCTACAGATTAGGATAATCTTAAAATTTCAAATTCCCATGTAAAATATTCTCTGTTCAAATCATATCAGTCGTGGTATAATTTTTCGTAATACATAAAGACATCACAAGGATTTATAAAAACGATTTTCGCGACCCTCCTCTGTATCCTATATGGTGTATGAAATCGCCATTATTGTAGCAACCTCGTATAATAGTGTTTCGTTCATATAAAACGTCTGATCAGGATATGCCACGCCACATTAGCCATTGATTATGTTAATACAGTTCGGGGCCCTACTCGCGGCGTGTATATTTTTGCGATATTACGAATCCCAGGCCCCGGATTAAAAGACCAGATCATGTCAAAATCATGAACGAGATTTCTATTCATCCATTTCAGTGGATTACATATATCACAACATGAAGTCCTTTTGTATATTCGACGCAAGGGAAAATATTTTAAGGGGATACTCTTGTTTCGGTCTAAAAACAAACTGCGAAAGGTTCCTTAGTGTTTCATATACAGCTTGTACGAGTGTGTGCAATTTCAGAAGAGAAAAGAAGAATTAGGTAAATTCCATCCTGTTTGGGAACATTAGGTACCCTTAATTCCAGGTGTCTATATGGCCAATGAACGTGGTCACATACTTTCTAAAACGAATAAATCCCACCAGTTCTCACTATAATGGCATACCACGTCCTGTGTTTATTCGCTACATACATGAACATACATCCATACCCGGAAAAATACATACACACATGGTCATATAATATAATAATAAGGGCATATTTACCGGGATTTAGACTAGTGTAAACGTTTCTTCGTTTAAATCCAAAATGCCTGACCTATTATGGTGCAAAGAATTTAATCCACGCTTCAACAAATGTGTAAATACACATACTTATCGTTGTGGCAAGACCAGGATATGTATGCGAAATGAAAGGCGATCAAACACTATGATTTCAATAGAATCGCGTTTACATAAGGTATCAGGGCTTTTACATGCAGATGCGAATGTGTATTTGTGATTGCGTGTAATTCGATAAAACCATTGGTTAAATAAGCAAATTTTCAAAATGTTTTAAATCAGGATAATGTCTCAGGAGCATGGCGGATGCTGATGAACAATCTATGCACCAGGCAGATGATATGTATTGAATTGAATATGTTCAAGAAATAATAATTTCATTACATTCCACGTTTCCACTGGAAGTCTTAATCGTCTTTTATAACTTTTTTTTTTTTGAGAAAATATAAATAAAATAAAACTAAAACTCAATGGCGTAAGCGTAACGAAAATTCATTTTTTTGCAAATATCTGGAAAACTATGAGTCTGAGCTTGAAATGTCCTGAGGACGAAACAAACTACATATAAAAAATTACCTTTGTAATGATATGTAACACTCTAGACATTTTCTCAGAAAATTATACCCTAGACCCAAAAGTATTATAGTGAATTTACATTTTTTGAGTTTTACATTTCGCACTGTAACTCTTGATAGAATAGACCTTCGATCATGAAATCTTGTCCATATACTGCTAACAAAATTTATTTAATTTCTACCAAAAATTGGAATGCTCCCACCATTGACGCCCCCCTCACTCCTCCTAACATTTTTCAAAAAGGCGTGCCTGTAGCTTCTTTTTAAATTGAGCCAGGCAGATCAAATTTGATGGGGTGTCTAGTCTAATTTTCGTTAGGCTCCCCCCCCCCCCCATACAAAGTGAACGAAAATTCTAACAAATTTCACATTTTTTCATTTCTAAATTCTATGTCAAATAGAAAAAAAATTATCTCTTAGAACGTCATAATAACAGTTAATTGTAGTCTTGTGAATGTATATTCAAAAGTTTGCACCAAGGCGTACGCTACAAGTATCAAAAAATTGACATTTTTTCAACATCAAGATTTTATTAGGAGTTGAAATCGTTGGTCGCGAAAATATTGTTAGGCAAAATTTAGAGTAGTCTGGCTGGTGTAATGGTTAGTTGGAATTGGATGTCACTACACTGAAAAAATTGGGCTATCTAAAATTAAGAAACTCTTTTCTCATTTGCAAAATTCCCGAATTTAGACAAAATTTCTCAAAATGTGACAATTTCTTCTTGAATCGATCCTATTTTCAAGACCTTCTTTTGAGAAATAGGAAGTAGATTCAAGCATAAACCGTTATTCTCAATTCAAGCAAACAAATGCTTGATAATAATTTTTTTTTGACATATTCCATGCAAAGCTCGTGGAAAAGCTTTATTATAGCTTTAGCTTATATTGGAGCGTTGTAGTAGATTAGTCAGAAGTGTCTATGGCTCAGTGGGTAGCGCGTTTGACTGGGAAGAGTGGGGTTATGTGTTCGATGTTGGTTGGATGCAAGTTTCTTTTTTTATTTTTGTTTAGATTCTCATAAGAAAAGTTTGCTTGATTCAAAGTTACTTTTCCTTAAAGCGCTGCTAATGGCATTTCACTTGGATCAGTGTGACTAAATCTCAAATGAAGAGAAATATTTCTTGGCTGTTTTTTATTGTCTTTTTTTCTTGATTTGAGCCATATTTTCTTTACTTTAGCAGGCGATTTGGTTCAGTGTAACACATCTGCGGCCTTAGTCCAATGTTGGACTGTCGCGCCTGTTTTTTTTTTAATTTTAGAGCTAAATTTTAGGAAAGGACAGTCGAGAATGATTTTCTGCACCATTTAACGAAAAATTGCCCCTGGACCTGTTTAGACTTTTACTGGTGCTTCTGATTACATCAACTGGCCTCCGATTCTGGTTTTCAGACCATAGCTTGTCTATATTCAGTGCTATTCTTGGCTTTTGGACTGCATATTCCACTTGCGAGATCAATGTCTGTTCACTGAAAAAATCATTTGCTAAAGACAAGAAAAAAATACAATAAAAAACAGCCAAGGAATCATTTTTCCTGATTTAAGATGTATTTTCTTGTTTCAAGATTGCTTAAAATAAATAAATAAGCATTATTTTAAGCAAAGAATTTTCTTGAAACATGAAAATACCATCTTAAATCAGGAAAAATTATTCCTTGGCTATTTTTTGTTTGTATTTTTTTCTTGTTTTTAGCAAATGATTGTGTTTTAAATTCTGGATTTGCTTGGTTCTACAGGATCGCATCTTCTGCCGAAACATACCGAGAAGCTTCTTATCTCACATCCACAGCATCCATAGAAAGAAACATTATCCGTTAAATGCAGTCGGCTTAAAGAAAAAAAGAAACAAAACCAAAGTGCCTTATGAGTGGTAATTCGACTCTCCCATAAATATTAATTTATCTACATGTTTAGACTAGGGATGTTGCGGATATCCGCATCCGCACCGCAACTGCGGAAAATCCGCTTCAAATTCTACATCTACATCCGCATTCGCAATCCGCATTTTTGTATGCGGATATCAATAAAAATCGAATTTCCCATCTAATCATCTACATTCTAAACCACTCATACCTATATAGAATTGCAATTGCAAGAAACAAAATCGAATGCATACATTATACATTTTTTCGCAATGCCTGCCAAACCATCAATTGGACAAATTGTGCATAGTAAACTGCCGAAAGATCTTAAAACAACCCAAAGATACAATCATACTAAAATCTCGATGCCGCATTCCAAAGTTTAGATCCTTGAATAACACGTGTATAGTGAATCGCCCGGTCCAAGTGTACTGTTGTTGTTCCTGCCAGGTGAACGTAAACGTAAGGAAAGGCTTTCCACTATGACACTGCATTTTAAATTCGAAGAAACTAATGACTTTGTATAGCACTTAAAAAGATTGCACATTATGCTAAGCTGGCATGGCCCTTCCTTGTACTTTTATTTCTAACATGTCGAATATTCCTGAAAACTGAAAAGTATCTGATTTTCGGTATTAGTAAAATTAGTAAAATTAATTTCAGATATTTTTTTTAACTAATCCGCATCCACATCCGCATTCGCATCCGCAAATTCACATTTCCATTGATCCACATCCGCATCCGCATCCGCTAAACCACATCCGTTACATCCCTAGTTTAGACAATATTGATGCCATTGATGGCGGTATCAAAAGCATTCCACAGCATTCGGTGGGTTGTCCAAAATGTTGCAACCATTATTGTAAAAACCAAAGCTGTTGTAAGGTAGCAGTACTTGGAAAGCTGTAACTACAGAAAAACAGCAAACAATCATCAAGACTTAAACTAGCGAATTAAATCGCAATGCGGAAAGTGACAGTGGATCATTCATTACGTAGATACCTACATTGCTGGTCGATGCAAACAGGCCGACAAAATTTCACGCTAGATGTCTGTCTGACCCCCCCCCCCCCCCCCTGTGGCTGCAAACAATGCCCACCCAGATGCCATTGATAAAACGTAGACGATGAGCTTTGTGTGGGATGGAGAAAACACAGTCTGGGTGGAATGGTTGAAATACATTTCCCGCGTCAGCATCAGCATCGGCAGAGGCATCGGCATCAGCAGAAAAAATTCAATTTAGAACACACGCATTTGCCTTTAATGACCCACATTGACAGCAGAAGCAGAAAAAATGCTTCTGCCGCTGCTGCTGCTGTCAATGTGGGTCATCAAAGGCAAATGCGTGTGTTCTAAATTGAAATTTTTCTGCTGATGTCGATGCTGATGCCGATGCTGATGCTGACGCGGGAAATGTATTTCAACCAGAAAAAGTTTTTTTTTTCATTGGATCATGATGATAAGAGATATACAAAAATTGCGGATAATTTTTTATATGAGATTTAATAGTTATTTGGAATGAATAAAGCACTCTGATTGATTTTTTAACAGTGTGTGTAATTTCGAATATACATATTTGGTGGGATGATTAACAAATAAATTGGAATAATATAAATTATATAAAGCATTTTTTTTAGATTGAGATTGGATAATTGGGTGGGCCGGGCCCACCTGGCCCACTATGACGAGCCGCCCCTGGCAAGATTATACATCTCTAAAAAGACGTACATAGTTGTAAATAAAGCGCATGCAATTTCAACAATGACACCGCATATGGCTTCTGCTTTAACCGAGTCTTACCAGAAACTATTAATCCAATCCACACTCAACACTGAAAAAATTAGGCTATCTAAAATTAAGAAACTCTTTTCTCATTTGCCAAATTCCCGAATTTAGACAAAATTTCTCAAAATGTGAACATTTTTTCTTGAATCGATCCTATTTTCAAGACCTTCTTTTGAGAAATAGGAAGTAGATTCAAGCCTAAACCATTATTCTCAATTCAAGCAAAACAGATGCTTGATAATATATATTTTTGACATTTTCCATATAAAGCTCGTGGAAAAGCTTTATTTTAACTTTAGCTTATATTGGAGCGTTGTAGTAGATTAGTCAGAAGTGTCTCTGGTTCAGTGGGTAGCGCGTTTGACTGGGAAGAATGGGGTTATGGGTTCGATGTTGGTTGGATGCAGGTTTCTTTTTTTATTTTCTCTTGTCTTTTTCATAAGAAAAGTTTTCTTGATTCAAGGTTACTTTTCCTTAAAGCGCTGCTATTGGCATTTCACTTGGATCAGTGTGACTAATTCTCAAATGAAGAGAAATATTTCTTGGCTGTTTTTTGTTGTCTTCTTTTCTTGATTTGAGCCATATTTTCTTTACTTTAGCAGGGGATTTGGTTCAGTGAAGGAACGGACTTATTTCGCCGCCGAAAGACACTGAACAACCATAGTTTCGATTGTCAATCCTTGAAACTCAAATCTAGGTTGAACAATGCTTTTAAATACTCGTGCGTTTCATTTTTTGATCAAATTTGAAAACAACAATAGACTAATTATGTATTAAGATCGTTATCGTCATCAAATTATAATCCCATAAAAGCCTACTTAACCCCTTTTTAAAACCATTCTGTAATACTCGGGGCGGATTGTTATGTGCGGTGTCTTTTTAGTCGCAAGCTATGGAAAAAGGACATTTACAATCCGTAAACACAAGCGGTATAAGGATAATAAGATCTCATAAAACTGGTGTTAGCCGTAATGAGCTCGCTTGCAAGTATGTAGGTATCAATTTCTTTTTCTTTTTTTTTTCGAAAAAAATCGTCGACCTTTTCTCGTTACCCTTTTGACACACTTCACGGTTAGCCTGTTAGCTAGCTAAAAGGCAACTAACAAAGAAGACTTATCTTGTTGCCTTTATGATGTCCATGTCGTTGTCAATTGTGTACTAGTTCTAAGTGATCCATTTTCAATAAATTTCTTAAGAACAAACATCAAGGAGAAAGAAATTTGAATATGAATGTGAGGTTTATGGTTAAGTAGGATGAAGATATGAACAAATTATAATATTTGGGATTAGATTTTTCGGGTAATTTGCGCAGGATATATTGGCAAAGAGCTAGAATTGGAATGAGAAAAAATACGTTGTTTAATACTTTTATGAGTGAGATCTTTGCGAGAACAAAATTTGAGCAAACACTCATATACATACTATATATGCATCATTTAAATTGAATTGTATTTCGAACAAAACGATGGCTCTGATATTTGTACCTTTAATTGAAGTTCATAGCTGTGGAGCATCAAATTATAGTAATTATGAAAAATCTAATCTATATTTTACCAATTATTTTATATTTCTCATAATTTTTAATGAGTTTATTTAATTTTAATTAGTAATAAATTTGAGGTTCCAAAATAACGAATTTGATTTTTCATAGTTTCGAATTTGATGCTCCATAATTACGAACTTAACGTTCCATAAGTTATCAACTTCCGTGGAAAATGGTATGAATCAAAACTGGTTTTGAATAAAAATATGTAGATGACTAATAAAAGATTTCATAACACTTCAAATAAATCATTTGTACTACTTTCCTCAAATAATACTATTTTATCGACAAAAAATAAAACTGCGCTCAACTTTTCATTTCAAATTTGAACAAAAGAACAAACACTTTCCGCGACTGCATTCCAATTGAACGAGAACAAAAAGCAAAAAAAAAACACCAAAATCTGAATTTCCTACTAGAAAGAAAATTTGAAAGAATTCAGTAGCTAGTGCATATACACACTACTTTCATATTCAAACATTTAAATTTCACGGTTTTTAGTTGAACGAGTGTAGAGTAAATATAATCCGAAAGAATAGCACTCGAGAAAAAGATTTATGAAAAGGTAAAAATTCTTTTAGCCACTCCTTGTGCATTTTTCTATCATGTTGTGTATTGTAGGTTGAAAAAGGATAACCGGCAGCAGCTCATTTACACACAATGAGTTTGCAAAGTTTTTGATTTTTAACATATTTCGGCGCGTGTTTATATTGAACGTCTCAAAAATTGTGTATGCATACGACGGACCTACATATAACCGGTGCAAATATTTGATCATAGACATTTTTGCACGCACTATTAAAATCCAATTTTCTTGTTCACATAAAGGATCCGCGCGAGGACATGTGGTGTCTGTTGCTTTTCGTACATTACGAGGATAAGAATTGGTTTTGTAAAGGACATTATAGTAACATCATTGTATGAGGTTGTTTACTATGCGTTGATGTTCGACAAAATGGCCGTGTAGAATATTGAGCAAATATGAAATTCAATACTATATGCGTTTTTATGGTGTATGTCTTACGACTATTACTACAAATGCGTTTGCATCGTTTAGGAGGGTGACAATATGTTTAGTTGCTTTTATAGGAGGATGATTAAAAGTATATGAGACAGGAAATGGAGGGTCTGTCTCTGAATATCTCAATTTCCTAGCAGCATATTGTATTGCAATCGTGTCCTATGTGTACACACTAATATCATGCTGAGCAAATATTGGTAAAAAAATTTGGTTATAAAGGACAACAAGAGTCAACCAGTCGTGTCGTGTTAATTTGTAAGTTTGATTGAAGTGTCATTCGTTAATATAAATGTCTTTTTTGTCAAGAACGGGACAAGATACGATAATTGTCCATATAAATTTTGTCCCTAATTATTTCAATTCTTGCTGTATCTCCGTTTTTAGGGTTTTTTAGAAGTTTTTTTTTTCAAAAAACCCTTATGAAATGGATTTTGTCCGTCCGTCCGTCTGTCCGTCTGTTCACTAAATAACTCGTGAACGGCTCAACCGATCGTCATGAAATTCGGTAGGAATGTGTAGAATGGTTACAGTCTTTGGCACATATACCTTAGAAGTTGGTAGAAAGAAGATAACAGGGTGTCCCGAACGTTTGAAAAAAGTCGACTTTTTTAGTTTTTATCGGAGAGTGGTGTATGGGTATTTAAATCAAAGATCTAAACAAGTACATCTCATATCAGTTAAAATTTTCCAGTTTCGAGTAACGGTAAAAAAGTTATTGGCGTTTAAAGTTAAACTTCCTTTTCGAGCTCCGTTTTTCTAAACCGTTATAGGGATCGATATGAAACTTTGCACAAAGATTGGTCAGTATGGCCTTATATACGTTAAATATTAAGACTGTTGACTTTAGCTAAGGAAAAGTAAATAACAGTAAATTTGTAAAATTTAAATTTGTTCGTGTGTAGCCCCTCTTAGGTTTCCAAATATGAAAACTCTGCTATGGGTTTTTAGAAAATTACATAGGGAATATGTCTACGAATTTTCATTCGAATAACTGTATCCAAACCGGAAATATAGCCAAGTAAGAATTTAGCAGTAGTCTGGCTGGTCTAGCGGTTAGTGCGCGCACCTTCGGTGCACAGGGTCTTGAGTTCGAATCTCACCGTGGATCATGGTGTTTTCCGAACTCACGAGCTTGTGACGGACTATGATCTCACTCAGATGTTAAACGAGTACCCATTTATGGGTATGGGTAAATAACACTGCTGAGCGTGATGTTGATCTCATTTCCTCAACAAAAGGCAGATGATAAGATCTTGGAAATAGGATGTCACTAACACATCCTGCGGCCTTAGTCCAATGCTGGATTGTCGCGCCTGTTATTTATTTATTTAAGAATTTAGTAAGGGCCTTTCACAATGCAAGGGAAGCCTCTTAAACATTTCTTCAATGCATATCTTTTAACTTGATGAAACCATGAACATGCAATTTAGTGGAAATGCATACAATGGTAATAGTGTTTGCCACACATATTTTTGAAGTTTGTAGGACCAAGTTAACAGGGTGTCCCAGAATAGCTGCAAAAGTATACTTGCTCAATACTCATAGGAAAGCTAGCGTGGGCTCTTATATCAGGAGACACAATGGAATCATTTCATATAAGTTGCTTTTCCTTGATTAAAAAAACAGTAACAGTAGATTTACAGCTAATAATTCAGTTCATATATAAAGCCAATCCAGCCTTACGTTTGCCTGAGTTTCTTTTTGCTCAAAGGCCATCAGAAATCTTAAATCGAAAAATGTCTTTAGATTTGCCTTGGAGTACTTTTATACAAACTGGGTAAATAGTAAATCTATTTTTGGATTGGTCTAATTAAAGGTGGAACAGAATGAACGCGTTTATTTAGACCAATCCAAAAATAGATTTACAGGAAGCATTTTATTAATGTTGTGCACAATTCTTATTTATTGCTTATAAAATATATGTACAAAAAATATTCACTATGCATTAAAATTCTAAAAAACCCTCGTATTGCGGGCGCAGCCCTCTGTACGCCGGTATTTTTTTCATATTGCGTTTTAATGGAATAATTTAGCAGTTACGCTTGCGAGCCTTAATTAATCTGTGTTTAGAATTTTGATCATGAAGTTACTCGCATAAATCTTTTGTTTTTATTGTCCTCTAAGCAAAATGTTGACATATTGATAATATTAACATTTATTATTTATTTTATTTTTATTTGGAAAATTGGCACTAGGCATTGCAATTGTTAGAAATAATGGAGCTAGAATAAAATTATGTAAGAAAGATATGATCGTAAGACTATGCGTTAATTTTTAAGAGAATCGTACAAGCACCTTACCTTGACAGAAGTTGGAGAAAATTGAGATGGACAAATAATTTGTTTTTGGGTCAAATCCCCAAAACTAAAATGATTTTGTATCTCTGTAAAAACCAAACCACTTATCGGATTTTAGTGCGGTTAGCTAATTTTTTTTAGTTAACACCTTGGCTGCCATGTATCACCGGTGAACACACTAAACTCGATTCCCCACAGGCCAATGTGTCACCGGTGAACACCACACAATTATCCCTCCAAGGCCAAGCCATTTTTTTCAGGTTTTCGGCGGATTATAATGGAATATTTTTTAGGGTGTTTACTGATGGTAAAATAGCGTTGTTTCAACTCAATTTCAACGTGTGTTCACCGGTGACAAATTGGCCTGTGGGGAATAGCCTGTTTTATAACAAATGAACTTTGTATCACGGGTGACACACAATACAGAAGGGCGAATTTAGTTTACGTTGTTTGTTTCCTCTTTCTAGTATTTTTGATCCTTAAAACTGAAATCATTTGTCTTTCTAGTTAAAACATGAAGTAAAACCCATTAAAAACACCACAAAAAAGCAAATTAACAATGTATTAAATTATTTACCATAATATCGGTAAACACAAATTGAATTTTCTTTTCTTTCAAACGATTTTAGATATTGTTGACTTCAATCAATTAAGCAATAATCATAAATGGCATAGAAAATGTCAATCTGCAGTTATATTGCAAAAAAACAACTTTAGAGTGCTTTTCAGTGTAAATTAAAGTAAGAACGACGAAATTACGTTTTCCAACTTTACTCCTAATTTAATTAAGTTTGCGAATCCTTCTTCGAATGAGACCTAGAGGCTTATTACAATACAAGTTATTAAAAATGTTATTCACTTATTCAAAAACTAAAATTAATATTATTTTTGAGTAAAATGTAAATTCAAAAGAAGACTACAAATGTGTCACCGGTGACACATTGGCCTGTACAGAATGTCTTTCTCTGTGTTCACCGGTGATACATGGCCTGTGGTGAATCATTTGTGTGTGTTCACCGGTGACACATTGGCAGCCAAGGTGTTAAATTTGTTAGCTGTGATAGTCATATTAGGTGTGTTTTTTTGGTTATCCCGTGCAGGTTTGGGTAACGAAACTTCATATGAAAAAAAGGACAGGTGCGTCAGCTGTCATTTTTTTTTATATGGAGTTTCGTTACCCAAACCTGCACGGGATAACCAAAAAAACACACCTATTGTGTTGCTATTCTAACTTGTCTAGTTTTAGAGTATCAGCCCAACGCAGCTATCACTTTTTTATATGGAGTTTCGTTGAACTCGATGGGTTCCGATCCATGGATTCTACGTGTGTTTGCGACCCTTGGGAGTTATTATTCATCAACATGGTAAAAAGCGTAAAATGCGATGACACTGAAACGGATATCTGTTGTGCCTGTAGAGATGATTATTGCTTTAATTTTTTTTCAGGAAAAAATATGTAGGTATTTCCAGAAATAGAAGCAAAATGACGACTGACATATGAACAACCAACATTGGCGTCACAAATCGGCGATATAGTTGAAGAAAATTCATCCATAAAGAATCCAGGTGCTGTGTCTATAGGTCGCTTTGGAAGTAGGAGAGCTGATGGCCAGCTGAGGGAAATTATTCGCACACTTGCCGCATTCTTCTTCCTATAATAAGACAAACTCAATTTTGATTCTTTACGTATTCATGTTGTTGGCGTGAGTGTGCCAACACAGGAGGGTTACGTCTATGACAATTTGGCCATCACATTATACTTTTGGAGACAGCGAAGATTTACATACTTGAATTTTTTTTTATTATTGAGCGGTCAACATCTCGGCCTCACAATGATCAGAAATTGGCCTGCTTTGAGCCCATTTCTCATTATCATACACAATTGAATCCACATCTTGACGTGGGATTTATAATGGATTTTTATTTAGTTGTATGCTTTTCACATTTATCACGAATGATACATCATTCATTCATTTCGCGCAAGTCATGAATATTTTTCACGAGCGATGCGTCAAACATTTATAGTCCAATCAACGAAGACATTGCAGAGAACATCGAAGGAGGTGATGATTTTTTTCAGGGTTTTGTTTTGAGTTAGAAGTTAAACATACTAAAATCAATCGGACCTGGGGGATGAGCTAACGTGGGGAGGGGGTAAACAATTTTCGGGGCTTTGGGCGTAAGAGTAGGTACTAACATCGCTATTTCACGTGTAATCCATACAAATACTGTCAAAATTTTGATGGTCGTGAAATCGAATTCACTTGGTGGTTCTCACTTCACACGAAAGTCTCCGCAGCGGTTTTTGACATTTCGCCGGCGAAAACAATGCAGTTGCACTTTATTAAACGAGGAAAAAGTGTCATTCAGCAATAAATCAGTCCGCGAATGCACATTTCTCTTATATTTAGTGAATATAAGGCAAGTTTCCACCGCACATTTTTCACGGGAGACATAAATGAAAGTTTTTCGCTCGGTGAACATAGTACTTACCTTTATCTCGAAAACGATGAATCCTAGAGCTTGCTAAATATCCTAAATATATGTTTGTACACAAGGGCGTAGCCAGGATTTCGGTCAGGGAGGGCAAGCCCAAAATTTTTTCAACATCATGATTTTCTTAGGAACTGAAATTTCCGGTCGCAGAAATATTGTTAGAAAATTTTAGAGTAGCCTGGCTTGTGGTTGGATTGGTGCACAGGGTCATGGATTGCCACGCATGTTATTTCTTTTTTTTTATAAATTTAAGAGTCAAATTTTTAAAATGGAGATGAGAATGATTTTCTTCTGCATTCAAGTGGCCTCCAATATCTGCCTTTTAGAGCCCTTTTTAGTTTAATTAAAATAGAATATGTTTTTTTTTTTTTCATTTCACTAGCTCTGGTGTCTCCCATAACGTTTCTCAAAAATCTTCTGCAGGGCAAAGTTGGAAAGTATTAAATTTCCTTTAATATACTCTCTATTGGCTTGTCTCCAATCATTCGAAAGTTAAGGAGTCTCAACATCTTCTTCTCAGTACCGTATAGCCCCATCATGTGGCGAACCCAGGAATTTATTTCGGGGGGTGATTTGTATTTGCAGTGGCTCATGAAATCCAATGCTTTAAATGTTCTTAGGCTTAATAATGCCCATATACCTACTGTCCGATCGATTGACCAATCGATCTGACGCCCGTACAGCACATACACTATGCAATTTATCGCGCAATCTGAAATGACAATCTCGCGGTCCACACGAGACAACACAACATAGCGAAAATTATATATTTTGTGGCGATGGAAGATCCATTGCTACTGGAGAATGGGCCTGTCTAGACACTCAATTTTCGTTCGTCTTCGTCATTTTGACAATTGAAACTTGGGATGTCTGCGCTATTTAAGAAAGTTCTTGAACGCGATTGCAAATGTTGAATATGTCAACAACTAACCATCTTTTCATACTATTAACGAAAGAATTGATCATTAATCTGTCCTGAACAAAGACACACATCTAACGATAAAAAATGAACAGATGTGGATAGAATGAAGCATTCATCTCTTCTTACTTGACGCAATCAGTTCGATGTTGAAAGTGCAAACGGAGCTTGAAGACGATAGGGAAGACAAAAGCACGCATGTGTGGGCATAGCCAATGACCGCCACAACTACAACATGAAGAATGACCACTGGTTTATGTCAATACAGCAGCAACTGAAAACACATGATTATCATGACAGATTGTATGAAAAATTGCATGGCAATATGTTCTACACGTGCAATAAAACAAATGGATTAGATGGTCACATACACCTTCCAATTTATCGGGCAATCAAAAAATTGCTTCAATCGATTGGAAGGTCTATGGGCACTCTAAAACGATAGATTGACGTAGTGAAAATCATCACTTAGGTATTTCATTTATCCAAAAAGATATGTTGTTTGAATTTTATTCATACCTATAATTTTCATTTTAAAATTTCGGGGGATGTTTCATCCCCCAAATCCCCCCTTGGGTTCGCGCCTGGCCCCATGTGGGGCCATTATTCTTTTAAAAATTGGCATAGTCTTACAATCATATCTTTTTTACATCTCCATTATTTCTAATAGTTTTAATACCTTAAGTGCAGAAAACTAGGGTTAGTTTTGGCTCGATTTCGACATACTTTGAATAGATTTTTCCAATTGTAGATCTTTAGGGGCAGTCTGAATTGAATTTTATTGAATTCGAGCTAAAATTAATTATGTTTCATTATTCTAGCTGGTCTAGCTTTGGAGATATTGAGCTTTAAATCGTGCAAGAAAATGATTTTTTCAAAAATCTTGAAATGCCTGTGGCAGCTAAAGGGTTAAGCTAAGGGGGTATGTTCCGTACAACTTTTTTTGCTGGAAATCAACTGAGGAATCATAATCCGGTGCGTTTATGCGGCAGTTTCCGGACACCCTGTATATTTCCAATCCGCACATGTACGCACAATTTTGAAGCACGCCAAGAGATTCGATCTCCGGACCTCTAGATTACTAGCATCGTAGAGTGCGACTCAACCAAGTGAGCCACAGAGCGTGATAGTCTCAACATAGTAGTTAGTAATTAGTAAAATATTATATACAATATTATCACATCATTTTGCACACAAACATTGTGGAAAATAGGGCGGGGTGTCGATTTTTTTTTTGGCGGATTTATAACGAGTAGTCAATGGCGCCGCAATAGGGGGAGGGGCAGCGGGGGCAACTGCCCCTCAACATTTTGACTAAGGGGGTAGTTAGTACTATACATATTGCACTTGCACTATATTAAAAATTAAGAATAATTTGTTTTATATTTTTTATACATATTCAATAATTTTAGTGGATATTTGTTTCCATAATGGATTATCTGGTTCGCAGTCCATACAATGAATGTACGAGTATGTACATGATCATTTAATTTTCATTTCTTCTTCGTCAACAAGAGCATCTCAAATTTACGACAAAGCCAACTTCTAAAATAACCGAAGAGCGAAACCATTGATCAACGAGCACGGATTCATTCCCCTTGTCAGAAAACCGTACCGGCGCGCGCGGTGGCAGAGTGCAGAGAGTCTCACAGTAAGATTGGCCTGCCATGCCATGCTGAAGATTTGGATGATCTTCGCTCACAGTTAATACTTTTGAAGGATATGCCGCATGCCGGCAGCTTAACCTAGATGCTGCGTCGAAATTGCTGATCACTATCGAAGTAAATCCAATACAGCGAGGTAATACGGCTAGCTAGTAGCATAAATGCTGACGTTTCCAGCCACCGCAGCATAATCAGAAAGGTTGTTCACAGTTTTGCGACGTCTTGAAACAAGAATGAGACAAAAACGTCATACATATAATTATTGTGAATACAATACATATAATTATTGTGAATGTTCACAGGGAACAGGGAATTTAGATCTGCCAATAATCATGAAAGAATTCGTTTCCCGAAGAATATGTAAAACTATATTGGTAATACCAAATAATTGGTATCGTTTTATAGGACATTAAAGTGCTAGAGCAAAAGTCCGGTATATGGTTCTTAATATGAATTTGAGAAAAAAATCTTGCCCCCTCAATGAAAAATTCGTTCCGGCGCCACTGCGGGTAGTTAGAAGGAAAACATCTAAAACACGCGGTCGTCGGTTATGACCTAAGGTGGGGAGGGGCGCAAAAGGATTTGTTTTTGGGGGTTTTCACCTTTATCTCGGAAATATCTCGGAAATTATTTGTACATAGTATCAAAGTCCATTTAATTTCCAATAAACTTGTTCCACCACACACATGTCGGATTCTTAACGGTTTCCCAAATACCTATAGCTTATTGAAATCCGAAAATGTCTAAAAAGCAAGTTTTTTCTCATTTGTTTAGTTCTGTTGTTTCCCGTGATCATTTTTCAAAAAACTTGTACAGTATTAAATTTACTTTCAACGATAGACTTTCCTTTGTCTGGTCTCAAATCAATCAAAAGCTTTAGAGCTTGAACCAAGCTTCCGAAATTAATTTTTTCTATTTATAAGTATGTATAAAGACAAACGTTGTGGAAAATTGGGAGGGGAGTGACGGTTTTTTATTTCACGGATTTATAAGGGGTAGTTAGAACGAACACATACTAGCATGCAGTTTTGGGATGTGAGCTAACGTGGGGAGAGCGGGTTAAAGTATCCGCTTATCAGATCTATCGCCGCTATATCTTCGAAAACGCAAACTCTACAAAGAAAATGTCTGGGCCCCAATTTCGGAGAGAAGTATTTAAGTAAGTATTTGATCTATAATATTGGCTTAAGGTACGTTGTCCTCGACACGCCTGCATCGGCTCTAGCGACAGCGACTGGCTGGCTTTCATATAAAAACTCATTTTTCTCTCATTCTAAAAACGAGTTTTTATATGAAATGAGCGAGTCGCTGTCGCTAGAGCCGTTACAGTCGTGTCGAGGACAATGTACCTTTAAGGTTTGTGTTCGTAGAGACTCATGGGATCATCGCTCAGCATCCAATTTCGAGCCGTATTTAAATATTTTTTTTAATGGTTCTAGCTTCCTAGTATCGACTATGGACTAAAGGAACATGTATGTATAGAAAATATACCCATATAGTGCTCAAAACCGGTGGGTTCACTTCGATCGCTGAGCGATGATCCCATGAGTCGTCTCTACGAACACAAACTTTAAAGGTGCGTGTTCGTAGAGACAATTGATGTGATGATCGCTCAGCGATCGTAATTTTAATCCAATTTCGAGCCGTATTTAAAATTGTTTTGAATGGTTCTACTTTCCTAGTATCGACTATGGACTAAAGGAACATGTCTGTATAGAAAATATACCCATGTAGTGCTCAAAACCGGTGGTTTAACTTCGATCGCTGAGCGATGATCCCATAAGTCGTCTCTACGAACACAAACCTTAAGACCTTAATTTGTAGGAAATTTTATTTACAAAAATTGTCAAATACTATTCTCTTCATAAACCACTAGTTTAGCAGATATTTTTGAAAATGTATGCAAAGGGCGTGAATGGACGTTTTTCGCTCGCCAAAAAGTTAGCACAGGGTCCTCAGGGTTGCAAATCTGGATTTATATGGCCAGTATAGATCTACAACAGATAAGAAAAGGAACGGTAGTAATGCATTTAGGCCGTTTTTTTTTTGTAAAGTTTTATTAGCCTATATTTATCGTATGAATTTCGTTTTCAATTATACAATATTTATCAAAGCAGTTTTGCATATTGCATGTTATTGATTCCATGATTTAAGAATACATAAATACCTACATGAATCATTGCTGTGAAGATGCATATTTCCGGATTCATGCTGTTAACTTTACACAAAAGACTATTTACGAGAAAATGGACTTTGTGGTCTTACCATTTGATATGTCGTGAATAAATCATGAATGATATACGTTTCAGCGCACACAAAGTGGCAATATAACTGAAACCATAATAATTTCAAATGTTTGACAAATATGTTCAGAGACATAACTAATTTATTTTCAATTTTTCATTGTTATTATGTTATATCAGCGCTTTACAATTTGTATAGCAACATCTTGCAAAAAATGTCTGTCAAAACGCAGCCTCCAAAACTCCCAAGAGCCATTTCTAAATTGACTCTTTTTAAGGCTTTCTATCACTTTTGGTCGTGTCAAATGCTGGAACTTTGACAATTCTATGCGAATATATTAGCATTTAACTTGTCCAGGGATATGGCATCGTTGATATGAACCTTAGTATTCAAATAGTGCAAACAAAAAACGGCTAAAGGAAGGTACATGGGCATTTTATAATAATAATATGTAAAACATAATTTTCAAAACGATCAGTTGGTTTGTAAGTTGCTCGCAAATCTCAAGTGATTACAACGAACAAAAAAATCATAACAAGCCAGCGGCATCGTTTGTGAAATCAATTTACCATTAAAAATCCTATTTTGTTCAACAAATATCTTTTCATTTCATCTTTTTCATGTTTTTGAGAAATTGCCGGCATTAATTGTTCTACATTCACATCACTGAGCACCATACTTAGTTCATATTTTTTCCATGAAATACAAGCCCACCACTTTTCGCCATTTCACTAGACTGAATAAACCATAAATTGAGCTATCACACAAACACAACACACACAACTTCTATAACCGATCGTTTTTTTTTTCAGTTCATTTTTTTTTTTGTTTTGAGGGTGGAGTCCTTTTTTGGTCATGAAGACAGTCGGCATGTGAACAACATTTCAAAAACGAAACGATCATTTCAAGCCTATCGCACTGAAAATATTTTTACCACTGCCATGTATAAAGGGCAGAGGATAAACCCGTGTTTGTTGATTGTTTGTGGGCCTTTATGGTTATCCTTAAGCGCCATTGTATTTTTGATCGACCTGAAATTGAGATTTTAAATCGACGGGTTGTCAGGTCGAAATTCTTTTCGTTGTATACAGAGATTATGAATAGGCGGAGAAATGATCTTCAATTGACCATTAAAATGAGTTCGTTTTTTTAGGCAATGAAAACCAGCATTTTCTCAGGATGAACAGTGCCTAAAGATATTGCTCCTTTTGAGGTGCACTTATGCAGCAAAACAATAATTTCTTGTGAATATATTTCAAAATGATTGGCAAATGTGAAAAATCAATTTCCTGGCAAATTTCGTATGGGTCAGGATTATGAAGATTGAAGAATTGCTTAGAAGAAAGTCCGATCAAGGATTTATTTGCAATAATATTTCTGTCGGATCGGATTTGAACAATGGCTTGGACGGACTTTGAGGATAGTCTTCGGTAAAAATTGAATATTTTAAGCAAGTATACGAACTCGAGTATATAAAATATCGTCTTATTAATAATCCCTTATAATGGAGAATGTTACCCCTATAAACTGCTACTACATACACTCAAACCCTCTATGCACGAGAACAGCTGGACAGATTAGGTATAGTGTCAGATTGTGCTCGTTTATATAGACCGCGTTTACGTTTAACGACATTATCGTGTCATAGAGTTTAATCCTTTATCCGTTGATCCATATACGGATAATATCAATGCATATGTGTAAATGGGTTTTAAAATACAAATAACGAACGAAGGGTATTTTTGGCATGTAGTATGGCGCTGATTGTATGCTATCTGAAGCATAGTTTTCGATTGAAATTTGCAGATGCTTCCATTGTTCCTTAATTCTACATTATGTAGGGAAGAAAATTTAATGATTCTTTTCATATTTCGTTAGTTCCTAGGTTCTTTATATAAGGTCTGTGTAGTGTGTACATAGTCTACTGGATAAATCAACAACTGTTGATCAAAATGTTTTTGCTTTCTAATGGAGATTCGCTCAGTTTTTAGATGATTTCAATCAGAAATTACCTCACCTATTCTCCTTGGTCCTTGGCTGTGTCTTTTTCAAGCTAATCGTATAAGGTGATCAAATATAGTCGAAGTCGCTGATCGATATACTTAGATTTGTTTAACATTTATTTTGTGTGAAATCGGTACAATTTCTGATTGCCTCGAAAATTCGTTTTGGTATGAAACCCAACAGATCAAAATCCATCCGTTCAAAATCAACCCGATCCTGTGCAACTCCAAATTGTCTTTAGCGACCGGCGACATTTTGAATCAAAGCCCTCTATTACAAGCCGGGAAGCACAGAGAGAAACTGGGGAAATCAACCCATGTTTGCCTTAGTAAACACGTTCAAATGGTGTACAAATGTACGGGAAAATTGTGCCATCGGGTTTCAAACACGCGAAAATCCGATTCTCAAGCCCATGATTGCCTGTCAAAGTATATGAGAGTTTTCTAGTTCCTGGCTTTGAATATAGGGGGCTTTGTTTTGAATGTATTAAAACTAAGAAGAAGGCTATGAAATAAACGAGGCTCACTGATTCTACTCAAGTTGATGAGGCAATGCCAGGTAAAGCGCATCAACGGAGCAAGCAGCGTGAAAATTCGTCTTATATGATCTTAGTTGACATATCGACTTCACATCGTTATGGCGCTTTTGTAAATTTTTGTTAAGTTAATAAATCAGCTGTGTTTCGACCATTTTGAGACTTCTTGCTGGCTTGACAGTCCGTTTGGTTACTGAATGCAGCGAATGTAAGCGTTATCATTAAAAAAATGCCATTAAATTGTCCGACTTGTTTCCACTGATAAACTCAACCAAGTAACAATTTCATCCCTATAATATTTCATAGAATATTTTCTTCTAACGATAATAGGGGCACTTTACAGGGTATAAACTCTGAATAATAGTCCAATAATGGCGTTTGGCGCCGTTTTTTGATCCAATTGCACCTTATTGTAGCACTGAACTAAGCTTTGAAAAATACATACATCAATGTGTTATGTCATCATTTTCTGTCATTTTCTCGTGAAAAAAAGAAAAAAAATTCCCCAGCCAGCGTCGAACCAGCGACTGTCGTACGCCAGTCCGACTCCCTAACCACTCGGCCAACCTCACATATAGTTAACATTGCTCGTAAACACTACAAGTGCTCAACACTTCTTTATCGACTCTTCTCCATTGCACCTTCTTCTTTATATGTCAGTCAATTGAAGTTGAATAAATCCACACATTCATTAATAAAATGCAGACATTTTCTGCGCTGAGATTATCTTAATTGATTCATAAGTTAACAAGGAGTGAGGAAATGTTAGTTTCATGCAATATTTCAATGAATTCAATTCAAGAAACGTGGTATTCCAGAGCACTTCATAAGTGTCAATTCTTAAAAAATCACAAAGCCCATCCTTCTATAAAACCACGCTGAACAATTTATTGGATGACCATACGAATGTCACACGATAAAAATGACACCGACTGTGCTATAGAAGAATATATGCATGTGTGTGAGTTAACTTAGAGAGACTATTGCATGTGTGTGCTGTCTCTCTCTCTCTAGTTCCTGTCAACCCCTTGTGGGGCATAGGGCATTAACTACGCCTACTTTCCACCTCGTTCTGTTTTGCGTCAACGGCGCTAGCTGCGACCATGTAAGATTTAGCGTTTTCGCCTCGCTTGTTACCGATCTTCTCCATGTGTTCCTTGGCCGTCCAACACGGCGTCTTGCTCCGGAATCCTGTGAATTCCAGTTCAGGGCCTTTTTTGCGACGTTATTGGGCCCTCTTCGGAAGGTGTGACCTATCCATTGCCACTTAAGTCTTTTGATCGAAGTGCCTATCCTCTCTTGGCCAGTTATAGTGAGGAGATCCTCGTTCGAAATGATCTCCGGCCAACGAATATGTATGATGCGCCGTAGACACTGATTTACAAAAGTTTGCAACTTATCAGTGATCTCTTTAGTCACCTTCCAGGTTGAACAGCCATATAACAGTACGGATTTCACATTGGAATTGAAGACTCGAAGTTTGGTGCGTCTGGAAATATTGTTGTTTAGCCAGAAAGGAGTCAAAATGAAGAAAGCCGCCCTAGCCTTGTTTATCCGTGATTTTACATCAGCATCCGCTCCACCATCTGCTGTAACTACGCTCCCGAGATAGCAAAATTCATCAACTTTTTCGACTGCCTGTCCCGAAATATAAATTCCGCTTTGCCCCCCTGGATATGTGCTCAAGAACTTAGTCTTGGCAGCATTGATTTTCAGCCCCGCATTACGACTCGCGCAATTTAGAGCTTCTGTCATTTGAGCGACATCATCCGTGTTTGTTGATAGAAGGCAAATGTCATCAGCGTAGTCAAGATGTTGAAGGTGATCAAACAATTTCCATCTGATACCTTTGTTACGATGTAATTGAAGTGCGGAGCCGAGTACATCACTAATGACAATAAGGAAGAGAATAGGTGACAAAATGCAGCCTTGTCTCACTCCACTGTGCACCTCAAAAGGATCTGAAAGCTTGCTCTTATGCAGGACGTGACATTGGGCTCCATTGTAGGATTCCTTAATGATGGAGATTATCTTATCTGGAATATTTCGTCTTCGTAAGGCTTCCCAGATGTACTGACGATCAACACTATCGAAGGCTTTTTCAAAGTCGATGAACATGAGGTGTAATGGGGATCTCCACTCCGCGGATTGCTCGATGATAATACCGAGGGTGTTAATGTGGTCGCTACAGGAAAACCCTTCGCGAAAGCCAGCCTGTTCATCGTTCAATGTGCTATCGACTTTTTCCTTGATTCGTCCTAAAACAATCTTAGCCATCAACTTGGAAATAGCAGGAAGTAGACAGATCCCACGCCAATTATTACAATTCTTCAGGTCACCTTTCTTCGGAATTTTAATAATTAGGCCCTTTTTCCACTCACTGGGAAGAGTTTCAGTTTCCCAACACTCTCGGATTAAGGGAAGAAGAATATCCGCTGTAGCGTTAATATCCGCTTTTAAAAATTCTGTCGGAATTCCATCAATCCCCAGGGCTTTACCGGCGTCCATTGATTTGATAGCGTCTGTTAGTTCCTTTTTGGATGGTGGACCGGAACTAATGCCGTCTATTTGAGGGACGTCTTCTGTTGGCAACGAAGATACACTTGCAGGCCCGAAAGTGTTATTCAGGACCTCTAAAAAGTGTTCTCTCCATCTTTGTAGCTGTTGTTCTTCGGTAACGAGCAGAACACCTTCCTTATCTTTCACAGGATGTTCGGTTAATAAAGATCTGCCAGTTAATGGCTTTATAAGTTTGAAGAGTGTTCCACTGTCACCACGGAGAGCCGCATCCTCTGCCTCCTTCGCAAGTGCGTTGATATTGTTACGCTTATCACGTCTTACACTCCTCTGAACGCCTTTTTGGAGCGAACGGTATTCAGCTCTGTATCGTTCTTTAGCTGAATCGTCAGCAGCTGAGTTAATCTGCTCTTTAACTCTCTTGCGTGCTGAGATAAGAGACCAAGTGGAGTCGCTTATAAATGGTCTCCTACCGCGATCCAATCGTTCTAAAATTTCTTCGCCACATGAAATAAATGAATCCTTAGCGACTTTCCATCTATCTTCAATTGTGTGTGCTGTATCATCCAATAAACACAAGAGTGGAGTATTTAAAGGAGTATCTTTTTTAGGTTTACGTTTAGAGACAGTTTTATCGAAGTTTTATACCACAATCTTTGAATTTATCCCATAATGATGACAGAAGCTTTCCGGAAAATACTTTAAGGATGGTTTATCGGATCAAAATATTACTTTAAGCGATGTCACACGATAAATGAATTTCGTGGTACTATATGATTGCTACAGTATGGAGTGCTTCTTTAAAGCAAACGAATTGTTGCTTGGGCACAGCCGCGGAATCAGGTCGCCAAAAGGTAAAAACTAATTTAAAAAAAATTAAAGATCCCAAATCGACACATTTTCAAAGACCTATTCCGTTGTCATATAGTGGCGTTAGCTAATAGCTTTAAATCTTAAACAGCCCCATTTATTGCAAAATGAAACTTCCTTTTAATAATAAGAATGTTTTCAAACCACCCTATCGCTCAACTTATAGGAGTTTTGGTAAAAAGTCATTTCATCCTCAGAACGAATCGTTATAGCTCTTGCGATTATTCAAATAATAAATAAGGAAAACTAAAAACTTCCTCTTGCCTCTTTAGACCCAGTTCCGCAACGAAATTTCGGTGAAAAATTCTCAAAATACCCACATAGAAAACAAAAGAAAACAACCTAAAAATCATCATCTCATTTTGTATCCCCGAAGCAATGTTAAACATCTCGTAACAGAACTATGTAGCATGGCTGCATGATTATGATTAGCATCAGCTTCATTCAAAAACCCGTACAAGTAATCCTTTTTTTAAATTGATCTCAAATATTTTAAATTATTCATATCTTCATCCTTATTAGTCACAAACAATAGTAATAACCATTTCTTAATCTTGTTCTGAAGAAGCTTACTTGAAATCGATCGCTTAACTATTGAGAACAATGTAAAATGAAATCCTTGACATAAAGGCAACAAGATCATTTTTCATATCGCTTTACATGTTACCTTCTGCGTACAAGATTTTCATGGAAAACGATAGCGATACTTGTAAAAGGACTCATTACGACTAACACCAGTTTTAATAGATCCTATTATCCTTACACTTCTTTGGTTTTGACTGATGATTGACCATTTTTTTCGTGTGGTCAATGTTGGGAAAGGGACAATAACAATTCGCCCATAGATATATTGTAGTCGCATGTATTGCTGCAAAGAGGAGAGGGTTAATTGCAGAGTTGGCTCTTAACAGACTTTTTTTTTGCAAATCGATAACCATATGCATGTATGTACATACATATCCCAAGTAACAATTCGTATGCTTTAAAGAAGCACTTCATCCTGTAACGCACTCATATTGTAACAAAAAATCAATTTATCGTGTGACATCGCTTATAGAAGTATTTTGATAAAAACTCCTTAAAACACTTTTCGGAAAGCTTAAAAAGTTCTTATATAATCAATTCACGACTACATCCAATTAGACTTCGATAACACTTCTCTAAATGTTAACCTAAAAAGATGCTCCATTAAATACTTCTTTGTAGTCTTTATTGAATGACATAAACACACATGACTGAAATCAACACACACACATGCATATAATCTTCTATGGCAGGATAGCACTATCGATTTCATTTTTATAGTGTGACATTCGTGTGATCATCCAATAAATTGTTCAGCGTAGTTTTATAGAAGGATGAACTTAGTGATTTTTTAAAGAATTGACACTTATGAAGTGCTCTGGAACACCATGTTTCTTGAATTGAATTCATTGCTAATTGGATTTAAGTGGAAGATAGATAGACCTAAATAAAAACTAGGGGGATTCGCTCGCCAACCCCCGGGGGGCGAAGGGTAATTTCGGGCGCGGCCGAAATTTGGATACCCTTTGCTCACCTTGGGCTAAAATTTTTTTGGGGCGTATATATGACTAATATTCAATCCCCCTCATTCTTTTTCTTCCGTCTTGACAAAAGTTTTGTGCTTGGTTGAATTAAGTGGGCAAATAAAAATATTTACTCGGAAAATTTTATTGGGGTTGCGGGAGCATGACCCCAAAGTACGATTACATTCGTTTTTAACTTTTTTGTTGCTTTGGTAAAGACACATTAATTCAAGGTTTTGTGAAATTAGTGCAAAAAGTGTTTCTTAGAAGAACCAAAATGGGTGTTGGGTTTGTATGGCCACCCCATGATCACATGGTCAGATTTGATCAATTCCTAGATATGTATTGTGCCATCAAGAGAAACACGTTTGTGTGTAATTTGGTTGAAATTGGTACACAAATAAAAAAGTTTTTCTTAGAAGAACCTAATTTGGGGGGTTAGCCCAAGTAACAATTTCATTCCTATAATACTTCGTAAAATATTCCTTTCTAGCATTAATAGGGGCACTTTACAGGGTATAACCACTGAATAACAGTCCAATAATGGCATTTGGCGCCGTTTTTTTATCCAATTGGACCTTATTGTAGCACTAAATTATGCTTTAAAAAGGCGTACGTCATTTGCTTTATATCATCATTTTCTGTCATTGAACGAATTTGCAAAAAAAAAAATAGAAAAACAAAATTTCCGCAGCTGGCTTCGAACCAATGTCTGTTGATTGCCTGTCCTACACGCTACCCACTCAGCTATCCTCACATATGGTCGGCATTGCTCGGAAACACTACATGGTTGTTGCTACTATAGAAATGCTTTTTTGCACTGCACCCTATCATACATTTATCAATAAAATAGAGCGAATTTCTGCGCAGAGATCACCCTAATTAATTTCGAAGATAACAATGAGTGCATACGTGTGGGTTTCATGCAAGATTTTAAGGATTTCTATTGCAGAAATTGTGTATTTCAGAAAACTGTGTCAAGTGTCAATTCATTAAAAAATCACAAAGTCCATCCTTGTATAAAACTACGGTGAACAATTTATTGGATGACCATACGAATGTCACACTATAAAAATGACACCGACTGTGCTATAGAAGAATATAATGCATGTGTGTGAGTTAACTTAGTGAGACCATTGCATGTGTGTGCTGTATCATCCAATAAACACAAGAGTGGAGTATTTAAAGTAGTACGTTTTTAGGTCAACGTTTAGAGACAGTTTTATCGAAGTTTTATACCACCTTCTTTAAATTTATTCCATAATGAAGATATAAGCTTTCCGGAAAATACTTTAATGATGTTTTATCGCTTCAAAATATTACTTTAAGCGATGTCACACGATAAATGAATTTCGTGGTACTATATTATTGCTACAGTATGGAGTGCTTCTTTAAAGAAAACGAATTGTTGCTTGGGAGGTTTGTATGGCAGCCCCATGACCCCACTATCCGATTTGATCCATTCTTAGATATGTTTTGTGTCATCGAAAAAAATTCATTTGTGTGAAATTAGGTTGAAATTAATGCACAAATAAAATAGTTTTTCTTAGAAGAACCTAATTTTGGAGGTTAGGTTTGTATGACAGCCCCATGACCCCATAGTCCGATTTGATCCAATCTTACATATGTTTTGTGTCATCCATAGAAATACATTAGTGTGGAATTTGTTTGAAATTGATGCATAAATAAAAAAGTTTTTCTTAGAAGAACCTAATTTGGGGAGTTACATTTGTATGGCAGCCCCATGACCCTATGGTCCGATATGATCCAATCTTATGTATGTTTTGTGTCATCAATAGAAAAACATTTGTGTGAAATTTGGTTGGAATTGGTACACAAATAAAAAAGTTTTTCTTAGAAGAACCTAATTTGGTGAGTTGGGTTTGTATGGCCCCATTGTCCGATTTTACCGATTAAAACATACAAACTGCCAAAAAGAAGCATTTGTGCAAAATTTCAGCTTCATAGCTTTTAAATTGGCCGAGTAAAACGCGTCGCAACAGACAGACTGACGGACAGACGGACATCGCCCAATCGACTCCCCAAGTCATGCTAATCATATATGTATACTTTTTATATGGTCGGAGATGCTTCCTTCAATGCGTTACAAACTTCATGACAAAGTTAATATACCCTTTCACTCTATGAGCGAAGGGTATAAAAATGTTTCAAATTCTGTCAAATGAGCCCATACATGGACGGATTTAAATGTTAGTCCAAATCAGGGGGGCGAGTATACTCAACGCTCAATCCTAACGTCTATAAATATGTTAAGAAGGGCCCAGAGGAAGATATTATTCGTGAACGGGAACAAAAATGCCTGATGGTAATTTCAGATATCCTCATATGGGCAGGGCCGGATTACGCCTCTATTCGCTATGGGGAGGTAGTACTTATATTAGATTTGAATTTTCACCAGTAATATTTATAATATTTCATGAAAGAGATTTTTTTTTATTTTACTTATTTCAAGATAAGCTAAGATACTAATATTAGGGAGTCGTTTCTCGATATGTATTACCCAAACTGTGATGTGTGATATATGTAATGCGGTACTTGTCTATGAGCTGATTACAAGCAAGCTGCAGCATAATCCATATGCGAAGTTAGGTTTCTACGTGTCGATTTGATTACTTAAGCGCTAACTCGTATGATTGGTAAACTATCTTACACCTGATAAAACTAAATAGGTCGAGGATGCCATTATTTTATACATTAGACACGATTTGACGGATTTGGTTTGAATCTTATTTTGACTGTGTACATAATATAGGGTGTTTTTTTAGAGTGTGGTTTTCAATCTGGCATAACTTTTTTCGGAGATGGTTTTTTTGACAGCTGTCACTTGATTTATGCTCAGTTTAGTTTGCCATTTCATAATAAATAGACTTTATCCGGAACAACGTTTGCAAATCGTGCCAAAAACGAGATGACCACCGATCCCGTGGTCACAAGAAAATTTTGTTTAGCGATGAAGCTCACTTTTGGTTGAATGGGTATGTTAATAAACAAAATTAAAGCGTTTGCAGTGATGATTACAGTCAATGGAGAACGCTATAGAGCCATGGTTATTGACTTATTTGTGCCTGAATTGGAGGATGTTGATGTGGACGACATTTAGTTCCAACAAGACGGCGCTACGTGCCATACAGCCAACGAAACAATCAATTTATTGAAGGAAACTTTTGGTGAGCGCATTATCTCGCGTCGTGGGCCTGTGGCGTGGTCTCCAAGATCGTGCGACTTAACACCGCTGGACTTCTTTTTATGGGGTTATGTGAAGTCGCTTGTCTACGCTTGTCTAAGCCCGAAACGATCGACGTCTTGGAAGAGAATATTCGGCGCGTTATTGCTGACAATTGCTTCAAAAAGTGGTCGAAAATTAGGCCTCTCGGCTGGAATTTATTCGAGCGAGCCGCGGTGGCAACTTGCCCGAAATTATTTTAAAAACATAATGGCAAACCCTTATATTTATAATAAAGCTAAGTTCTTGGCCATATCATTAAATTATATGCGTTTTATTTCTTCTTTAAAACCATACTATAAAAAAACACCCTATATAACAAAGCGTGAAAACTATAAAATTCATCGTTGGCGCCACTATTCAATCTGCGCGCACAAAGGTGCCAAAACTACCTCGACAAAAGGACATTAGCCGATACGCTACTGCAACAATAACCTCACCTCACAGTACTTTACAGGTCACATTTCGCATAGAGAAATATCCTAACTGGATCATATTCTTCATCACTGTATCATCAATTAATTTCAGAGGGGGTTCAAACCCCCAAAACCCGATAAAACCCTTGGCAGCCAACCAGTTGTTTGCAAACGTCAATTAAGTGTAAGCTGGGATTGGACTAGGCATTAGGTTTCCCTTAGGAATATGCAATCACACTGCATGTAGTTCAATTTTCTAAATAGGCCTAGTTGAGTTCGTACATCAAGATCACGACTTTACAGTTTTTTTTTTATATAAATAAGTAGGAAAACTAAGCCCTATCACCAAATCTTGTTATATTCTTATCCTGATATACATATATATCTATATTCCGCCTACAAATTTATATGTTGTTTTGCCTTCTTTGCTCGAGCCTTACCTACGTTTTCAATACACATAAAAACCTCGATGAACAAAAAAAAAAAACAATATTCAATGATAGCTTTTAAATAGAACTCAATTTTCATTTAATTTACCTGCATATTTCTTTTTTAACATTTTCATTTTAATATCATGTTCCTCTTGCATAAGATCCAATTTCTTCTTGTGCTCCGCCTTAAGTAACTTACATTCAAGCTCGTGCTTTTCCATTGCTTGTTGTCGCTTGAGCCGCGTCAATTTTAATTTCGAATCAGCAATCAAATCCCATTTAGCAGCATTGTATGGAATTGCAAAATTATTATTTGACGACGTCTTGGAAGAATCAGTGCCCAATGTTGATGCAACTGGACGTTTGCAAGTCTCCGATAAGCCTAAAAAGTAAAAAAAAAAAAATAATTTGGAAGTTATAGCAGAGGAATCATTACATAAAAGAAACGAGTGGCTCTGAAACCATTTTATTTTGACGTTTAGTTTCTTTTTTTTTCTTTGAAACGCAGCCAAAAAGAAGTCAGAGAGAAATATGCTTATTTTTTTGGATATCGTTACAATTTATATCAATCTGTAGAAAAACGTCGCGTAGTTACCTTTGTTAATAGTTCGATCATTTCGGGTGGCGTTATTGAAGGCACGATTATGACTTGTTGGTGTTTGCGGACTGTTATGCCGACCGTTATTTCTTCCTAGAAATAAATCTTCACTTTCAAATGGAGCACTGTCGTCTAGTAAAGCAAAAATAAAAAGCCAACATGGTAATTTCGATACGAATAAATTTATATGGACTCACCTTTCCTATTCGAATCTCTGCTTCCCGGCATATTCCAAGTAGCTATAACTATATGTTCAATTTTTATTTATCAATCAATACCCGTGAATTGAACAAAGTGCAGCTAATAATAACGGAAACTACTTTCCGGAAGCGCATTCACAATACGGGAAATGCTTCATCTTATATATTTTAAAAATTCCTGTAGTCGTTACGATATTTCATTTGGCTCTAGTACTTCATTCGTCCGTTCCACGCACTGCATGAAAGTCGTCAGCTGATTGAATTGGAAATGTTGGAAGTTGGCCTTGGTAATGTCAAAATTGACATTTCAAAGTTTGTCAACAAAAGTGCATTTTATGGTGATTTTTGTGTGCATTGTGCAAAATCTGTGAAATTCTACACAAGTGAGGCGTTTTTGAGGGCAATGTAAGTACCACTTTAGTTATATTTTATAATACAAAGGCTTTCAAATAACAGTAAAAGCCTGACAACAAAAGATTGTGCGGATTCAGGTGAGAAAAAATCGGCGGCAAATCGATTGAAAGCGTTTGTTTGTTATATGTATTCCAAATTGTTTAATTATACGTAGTCAAGAAAAATAGCTTCTCTGAAATAGGTAATACGTCACATAACGTTTAATTTAGAATACAAATTTGAACAGCTGGGTTATGTCAGCGTTATCCATTTTTTACGCATGGCATGCAAAGCCGAAAACGAAACGTAATTTAGTGAGTTTAATTTTTGGGATCCGATCCAATTTCTTCTACCACACCCGGCAGCAGCTTTTGAGCTGATCTTCAGCGCAGGCACTCTTTAAGACTCAACAGCTAATAAGTTCGGCGAAGCCGTTCTACGTGGCAAATATACCCATCTAACAAACAGTCAAAAGATCTGCCTCCGAACTGCTGACATCATATCAAAGTACACTACGGACCAAGTTATAGCAGTCATTGAGAAGGCTAAGAATTCCAAGGCCATCGGACCTGATTGCGTTTCGATGACCTGTTTCATGACCTCCCTGGAGTATATTACGGCAGCCTTTAACTTTTCTATATATAAATGTTTGCCGTCCCGGAAATCTGGAAGACAAGACAAATTGTACCCTGTCTTAAAGCTGGGAAAAGTGCGAATCTCGCCGAAGCCTATCGACCTATCACGATATTATTCCCAGTCGCGAATACTCTCTTTCACCCTGCTCTTGTCGCACATGCTCAGCTAAGATCTCACATCACAACTACAGCCCTCGATGTAATTACGAATCACATCAGAGAACCAGCCACAACATTTCCACAGATCAATTCTGGTGGCCAATGATGAAAGTGGTGCAGTTGGAAAAGATAGAGTTGAGATGACAATCCAAGGAAACAAATATCTAAGTCGCCTAGAAGTATTTTTTGACTGTCTGGTTATTTTCTAGTATTTGCGTCTAAGTCCTCTGCGACTTTTCTTGCCACCTGGTCGAGGGACTGTAAGTGGAAAACTGATGTGTTTATTGGCAAAAACAAAGTTCCTATTATGCATAACCCGAAAGTATTAGGTGTACATCATAAACAGCTGGAACAGGATCCTGAAATCTGTAGCTGGCAGTTCCTGGGGCAAAGATAAAGTACCGCCAAGCAGCTCCAGCTTGGACCACGGCTGTTTGCGATACCAACTGGAACGAAATTCGAGTATATAAGAATGCTGGGCATAGGGATATCTCCTGATGTCAGATCGAGACCATTCATGTTAATCCCTCAAAGTACGATCAACTTCATCGCTGTGGTCCTACGGCAACGGCCTCTACGGGGCGGACCACATCCGTTTTTTACAAAACGGCCAAAAGATGCCAATATGCCTTCCTGGCAAGAGCCCTGAAGGTTCGATGCAGGAAGGTTGTGTTTGTATATGTGTGGGTACGATATTATGTGTTTTTTCGTCATATTGGGAGCATTACATCTCGGCGCGGCTGCTCTCAATTTTACTAATTCGCGCCGGTGTTGAAACAAATCCAGGCCCAAGGGCATGGATTTGTAGTGTCTGCAACCAACGTATCGGTTCGAATGCCAGATCAGTGCAGTGCAATTGCTGTATGGAATGGGTTCACTTTAGGTGCTCGGGGTTACGTAGACAGGGTCAGCATTCCTTGGCGTATGTCGCGGCAGGTTGTATTAATTCATGGCAACCTAGGGCTGCACCCAGCCCACCTCCTCCTCCACTGCCCCTACACCGCCCAAAAATGCAATAAGGAATGCCAGATCCAGTCTTACGCCTGGCCCTCCTCCTCCAGCAAATTTCACTGCACTATCCATATTGCAGTTTAACTGTAATGGCATTCACCGAAAAATCGATGTGATCACACACTTCTTGAGTTCCAACAGAATCCTCATCGCCGCCATCCAAGAGACGCTGCCTCATGCAAACTCGTCTCTAAGCGTTCATAGCGAATATGTTATACTGCGGAAAGATAGACCGGCCGCCAGGGATGATTCTCACCCTGGAGGTGGATTTCCTAATACACAAGTCCGTACATTACTGTGTATTAGATGTAGTTGCTGGCGGTACGGCGGGAGTGCTAATATCGAAATTTTTAATATATAATGTACCACCACAATCTAGTTGCCCTTCTGGCTATCATTTCGATATTGGTCCTCTCCTTTCCGGAGAGCACAGGGTCATCCTTGGCGACTTTAATGCGCACCATGAGCTCTGGCATTCGGACCTCAACAACAATGCTAGGGGTATAACTATCGCCGAATCACTTGACGCCTCAGAATTCACTCAATGAAGACTCGCCGACTAGAGTCGTGGGCACTTGCAGTAGTTCTCCTGACATAACTATTGTAAGTGCCAGCCTAATCGCTGCTACTCGATGGGAAATACGTACTACCCTCAAATCTGATCACCTCCCAAGCATTATAAAAATTGGCAAACCAGCGAACCTGACCAAGTCTGAGAAGCGAACGTTTGTCAATCACAAGAAAATTGGGACGATTTCAATGCATACTCGTCGGCGAAGTTCATCGAGCTACCATCACCTACCAATGTAATGTACATAAGGCCGAGCAAAATATTAGGAACGTCATTACTACAGCTGCGGCACGTTTTATTCCTGCAGGACGTATCCCTAAAGTTCGGCCTAACTTCCCCACTAGTGCCGCTAGATTATCCGATGAACGTGATCATATCAGAAGCGCTCACCCTGATGATCCCAGAATTCTTTAGCTTAACTCCGAAATCTACCGACAAGTTAAAGACTATCTCTCTCTTGATTACCGTAACTCCTAGTGGAGCATGGTGCGTTGATGACTACCGTGTGTAGTCATCAACGTTACAAAGACAACTGAATTCGGAGTGTGATATGGTTGTCAGCCATTCCACTTCCTAGTCGCATTGTTATTTTATTATTCTACGATAAGAATCATCTTATCATCTTCTTCTGAATAATAAACTTGCGACGAGTCTACTGTCCGCGCCCTTTCCAAACCTAGGAAAGAAAAGGGCAATAACGCCATTGAATTTGGCAGCATAAAAACCTGCGATCCTCTTCAGTGCGCGAGCCTGTTCAATAAACAATTTATTGCACATCGCAAGTCTGACGGCCTTAAGCGCAAAATAGAAGACTGATTCGCAGCCGGAATGTTGACACCATACCATCATTTACCGCGGACCAAGTTAAAAAAAAGTCATCGAGAATGCTAAAAACTCCAAGGCCCTCGGACCAGATGGCATTTCGATGGCCATGTTGAAACATCTCACCTTCCAGCCATTGAGTATCTCACGGCTGCCTTTAACTTGTCGATATCCACGCTTGCCATCCCTGAAATCTGGAAAACAGGTCGAATTGTTCCCTGTCTCAAGGCAGGGAAGAGCGCAAATCTCGGGGAATCCTACCGCCCCATTACGATACTGTCTCCTGTCGCAAAGACGCTGGAGACCCTTAGTCACTCCACTCTTGTTGCACATGCGAAGCTAGAACCTCACCAGCATGGCTTCAGGAAAATGCATAGTACCACCACTGCCCTCGATGCGATCACTACACGCATTCGTGATGGGCTAAATCAACGTCGTCCTTGTCACAGAACTATTCTTGTGTCATAGGTCAATTATCAAATGCATTTGATAAGGTCAATCACTCAATGCTTCACGCTAACTTGTTAAATATGCATTTTCCTGTACAAGAGATTCGTTGGATTGCCAACTATCTAGCTGGTCGGCACTCCTTCACTGTGTTTCGTGGCAAACGTTCCAAGCTTAGGAAAATAATATTAGGTGTTCCAAAGGGAGGGGTACTCTCCCCCACTCGTGTGTAACATCCACATGTCCGGCCTTCCCACACCACCTGAAGGAATCGAGGGGATTTCCAATGCTGACGATTGCACCGTACTCGCCACAGGGAACGATAAGGATGAAATCCGCCTCCAAATTAATCGCTATCTAGGACGATTACAGGCATTTTTCCAAAGCCGTAACCTCACCATCTCTACGTCAAAATCTTCTGCGACTTTTCTAACCACTTGGTGGGAGGACATTAGATGGGAGATTGATAAACTTATTGGCAACAATTGTGTTCCTACTGTAGTAAACCCCAAAATGCTCGGGCTTCACCTAGATAACATGATGACGTCTGCGAAGCACGCAGCTTCCGTTTGTGAGAAAATGCGCAGTAGGAATAAAATCCTAAAAGCTCTAGCTGGTAGCACCTGGAGCAAAGATTAAGAAACCATGCTAGATATCAAAACATTGTTGTTGGACAGTGGATGCATCAAGCTCAAACAACTTATTTGAGAGATCCACCGTCCTATTTGTCCATAGTGGGAACAACACACTTTTATGCTATCATCGCAATAAATGCGGCACACAGTGTGTACTTTTGGAGCCGGTTTCGACCAACAGTGTATGGCGCTCCGCATCTTCTCATCAGATGCCTCTTCTGATGCGGCGCGTCATGCATTACCGGACTCATCCAGGCATTGTGTCAAATCCTCTTATATAGGACCAAAAGTACACAATGACGTCGAATCATGTTGTGCGGGAGAAGCCACTTGCTCAGAAGAGGCATCTGATGAGAAGATGCGGAGCGCCATGCACTGTTGGTCGAAACCGGCTCCAAAAGTACACACTGTGTGCCGCATTTATTGCGATGATAGCATAAAAGTGTGTTGTTCCCACTATGGACAAATAGGACGGTGGATCTCTCAAATAAGTTGTTTGAGCTTGATGCATCCACTGTCCAACAACAATGTTTTGATGGTTTGATTCCGTAACTGGCACGTATAGTCAGAAACGACGGCCGCGTCGAATTGGAAAATAGCAAGTGGCTTCTTCCGCACAACATGATTCGACGTCATTGTGTACTTTTGGTCCTATATAAGAGGATTTGACACAATGCCTGGATGAGTCCGGTAATGCATGACGCGCCGCATCAGAAGAGGCATCTGATGAGAAGATGCGGAGCGCCATGCACTGTTGGTCGAAACCGGCTTCAAAAGTACACACTGTGTGCCGCATTTATTGCGATGATACCATGCTAGATACTTATAAAGCGGTGGGTCGAGCGGCCGCTGATTATGCAGCCCCAGTTTGGACACATCGTTTATGTGACACAAACTGGTCCAAAATTCAGGTCTGCCAAAATGCCGCTCTACGCATCGCGACAGGTTGCCTTCTGATGTCTGACCAGGATCACTTACATCAGGAGACACAATTGATGCCAATACGTGACCACAACCTCCTACTCTCAAAACAGTATCTTGTTGGTTGCTATCGTGAGGATCATTCCAATAATTATCTCATGGACCGAATTCCTTTTGGGCTTTTGTTCACGCCTTAATTCGTACCTTTCTCGCATAAACCCGGACATCCAAAACATCTGTCCAAATCCTCATGATGTGGGTCATTTGTTTCAATGCCCCGTAGCGCCCACTGATCTTAACCCCTATATCGCTGTGGGAAACCCTATCGCAGCAGCTATGTTTTTGTCCTTAGACCTCACGGACACAAACATTGACGAACCATAACTCGTACCCAAATAGATGGACAGAGGTTTCACACCTTTCTACGCCGCTAAAAGAAAGACGTTGCCACACCCGGTGCACAATAACTTCATTTTCTTCACTTATATTTCTGAATTTAGAAAGTTCAATACAATAATGAAATTCTCATAGATCCCCCCAGAGCCCAATAAATTAATCTTTGCGCTGCAAAAATGCCAATTTATTTACATGATTCAGCTATTTATTGCATTTTATTTGTGTCGGCAAATTTCATAATTAATCGTACAAGATTATTTTGTATTTCTATACATTTTATCTTTGATTACTATGAACTCTTGGCAACACCTTATCTTGTCGATTAATCAGTGTATAGATTTTGGAGAAATGTTTTGTTAACATTTTAATCTCACAAATGAGGCAAGAATGACCTAAAAAGGTTTACGGTCACTTCTAGTTGCTTCAACAATTTAAACAAAATACCTGAGATTGCAATGCTATTTTCAACCCTAATGAAATATCCATTGAATTCTGTGAGTGATAGATAGCCACTGTTTCTCCCCTGTTTCCCGAGGAAGCTGTTTGGTCGGATTAACTTCATTGACTGGTGGAAATTTGGGACATACCGCCAAGACTACTAAGAATCGTCATATACTTTCCAACGATCGTACGGTCATTTTCTTCAATTGCATTACCGATGTACGATAACGGAAAGAAAATTGATGTTTATTGTACAAACGATGTGGCAGTGTATCGCGACTCTTAAGAATTGCTTAAACGCACTGCGCTGTCTGATCTACCACTCATTGTATTATTCGCAAACGATTTAATGGACGAAATATAATGAATTCCTCCTGGTACGTTCTGAATTATTAGACAGAATGCATGCGCGCTGTTGTGCCGAACCTGTCGGGCCCTTAAGGCTATAATTATTTATTTTTTTACTATTACACACAATCGATGCTAGGTGACAAAAGTGATAGGGCTCGCAACTGAGTTACACTTCGAATTCAGCTACCAATAAGAATTTTATGCCGACGCCGATGGTCGTCAACGTACCCTGCTTTTCAAGGGGCAAGGACAATAATTAAAGACAGCGAACACTACGACGTCCATCAACGCATTCATACTGTTAGAATGAAAAAATGCTATAATCCTATTCCGCAACTCTGAACCATTAATATAATTCTAAAGAACTATTCAATCACAAATTCCGATGCAGTTACATCTAAGAGACAAATCTTTGGCTTTCTTTATTTAACGTCACAAGATGTACATACTTGATAATCCACTAAGTGATTGTTGATAAAAATAGTAAATTGAAACAAAGTACACGAAATCTCTGACTAATTAAAAAACTAGGAAACTCCCATAATTCTGCCACTCCAATATGGCAACTTGTTATCAGTAAAGATAAAGACGCAATTTGAATATCTAAAATTTATTTGTTCTCTGTCAGATAAAAGTACTCGCAGATTTACATACAATCGTTGTCCGAAAAAAATTTATCACGTCGTATTAAGCAATCAGTACTCAAAAAACGCCAAAAACATAAAAATGTGTATTAAGTTACATATGCATTAACTATTCCAAATGTGCCTTCGCCAAAGCCAAGATCGGTGCACCGGTTGGTGGATCGGGCACGTCTCCGGCGCTTCCGGCAATATCCAAATGCGAATACTTGATCGGCTTCCTCGATTTCAGACCCCACTCGTCCAATTTCGTTGCTTGAATCAAGAACGCGGCTGGCATTTGATGACCTCTTGGAGTGCGTGACGATGGCAATGTATTGCACTGTACGCAATCCTCTCCGATAGCCTTGGCAGCATTTATATCAAAATCGTCCTTACGAACTACCGAAACTTCAAACGGTTCGCCGTACTTTTCGCTAATTTGGCTTAAATAGTGGGCATGACCGGCGGCCCTAGCCACGCTGTTGTCCATAACGATAGAGTAGCCGAAACCGTTGGCTATGATTGCATGGCCTGTGAGGGTGGCGATCGTGAAAAGATGTGGATCTGGCATATCGACGGCCCACTCCTTCATCCGGCACAGAGCATCAGCCATTGCCATACGGCCCTCTGCGTCAGTGTTTTGCACACGACAACGTACGCCAGCTCGTGACGTGATAATCTCGTCCGACACGTAACATTCCTCGCCCACCGAGTTGCGGACCATACACAATGCCGCGATAACTTGGACATTTTGGGGCTTGGTCTGTTGCACATATTGCATGAAACCGGCTACAGCTGCAGCGCCACACTTGTCTCGTGACATACCCGCCATGATACCACCAGCTTTGATATCAGCACCGCCAGTATCGTAAGTCACACCCTTGCCGACCAGCATCAAGGTTTTCACAGCAGGCTGAGGTGGCGTGTACTTCAAGAAGATGATCCGTCCTTCGTGACGTGGTACTGCGCTTGCGGCACGGTTCACAGCTGCAAATAATGGGTAGTCGTTCACCAAATCATCTGGCTTGCTGATAACTTCCATCAATAATCCCGAAAGATGAGCTTTCACGTACTCCTCTACGCGTTTCGGTGTCATCCTTTCGGGATCACCACTGCCAATGTCACGGGCAATCCATCGACCTGATTCAACATTGGTTGCTTGACGCAGAAGATTCTCCGCTTCGGCAGGATTTTCGTCCACGATGCTAAGCGACTCAACTCGTGCCTTCTTGTCCGGGCAGTCTTCTCGCAACTGAATTGGCACATACAACTCCTGCAACGCTCCTAGAATGGTACACAGTTTAGCATTTGGAAATCTGTCACTATTTTTCGGTAGAACAATGGCCGGATGTTTGGCTCCTGCTTTCACGGCACGACACAATGCCTTAGCTGCAGCCGTCTGGTAGCATCGTACGTCCGAGTAGTCATCCACCTTTCCCAATGGCGAGAACACAATCCGTTTGTCGCTTTCCGGGCACTTGAAACAGGACACCTCCTTGTCGAATGCCTCGTCATATTGGCGAATCTCGTCAAAACGTTTGCCAAACTCCCTGGCAATCGGTTCGGCATCTACAATGCACAAAGTATCGATGCCCTTCGCTTTTACGTCCTGTGCCACTTTCACCGCACACGGTAGCAAATGTTCGATGCCCATTGCAGCAATTTCCAACGCGTGACACACTTAACGACGGTCGCAAATTGAATATCAGAAAATTTATTGTAGGGCTAATCGTCACTTATTACAGACTAATTAACAAGAATACTTTATGTGGAATGGCGTGATTATCTTATCAGCATTGTTTCATTTATCAAACAAATAATTACAAAGTTCAGTGTACGTGGGCTCGGAGATGTGGAGATGAGTGTGTAGAAAATGGACAAAGGGAATGCTGACAGCTGGTGGGTGACTGATATGTGACAACTGGAAATATCGTCATTGCCAGAGGGGAAAATGGTGCAATAAAATTCCGGTAGGGCGGCGTAAATCGATTGTACATACTGAACCTTAGCCGTCGGGGATTTCCCTTTTTATTGACGGTTTTTTCTGTACAAATAAAATTCTCCTTCGTTTCTTTTTTGAAAAAATAAGAACGAATTTGTCCGGATTGTTTTACATTTAAATTGATTATGATCTGCGCGAAAACTTATTTTACCAAAATAATCGCTAGAATGACTGAAAAGCAGATAATTTTCGCTTTTGCGCCATATATTTCCAGTTGAGAAAACTAGTGGCGTGGTTATGCAGATGACGTAGCGGTAGTAGTTTCAGATCATGGGGAGAGCCCTCGAGCTGGTCAGCAACTGGTCCAGAAGCTGTGGCCTTGGCGTAAGCCCAAGCAAAACGAAACTGTTGCTGTTCACTACAAAAACCAAAGTTACTTCCTTTTTCCCTTCCAAAACTAAATGGACACCAACTCACATTATCACCCAGCTCAAAGTATATGGGAGTCGTTTTAGACCCAAAGATTAGCTGGAAGCTAAACATAGAAGAGCGTGTTAAGAAAGCCTGCGTAGTTTTCTACGCCTGCAATACAATCTTGAATAGAAGTTGGGGCATTAAGCCAAATGTAATACTCTGGCTCTACCCAGCGATTGTACGCCCCATCTTAACACTGGTCTGGTGCCCAGCGCTTAGAGCTTAGAATGGGTGAGGTTATAAAACACAACGTTCGCGTAACGTGTCGCGTTTTCCGAAACGTTTCCTATTGTGTTCTGTAAACGCATAGATCCGGATCAGACTTGGTGTTACCATCGCCATCTCTCGGAAAGTGACAAATGTGACAATTGACACATTACAGCTGATACGTTTTGCTCGAAAATTAAAATTTACAGTTTTAAACGAGATGCAGATACATTTTACATTGATTATAAATAGTTTAATAAATAAATGAGGGCGGAAATGCACGGTTCGACGGCAGATTGTAAATTTCTGTCAATCAATCAAGCTATGCCTCGCAAGGGGGCGCTTAGGGGATCTGTTTGTAGGGAGAAGTTTCTGATCCGTAACGGCTGGTTGATTTGAAACGTTGCGCGAAACGAAGCTAGACAGGGTGCAAAGATCGGCATGTATTGGCATCACAGGGAGTATGCGAACATGCCCGAGATATGCGTTGAATGTAATCCTACATTTTCTGTATAGCAACCTTTTTATCAAAGAATTAGCGGCATGTAGTGCGCTTAGGCTCAAAGAGTCGGGTCGCGGGACGGCCAAGCCATATGGCCACTCTGATATTCTCAACCAACTGCCACAAGATACGATTAAAGCTACAATGGACTATGCCGTGACTACACTAAGTTTCGGGAATAACTTAGATGTCAGATTACCGACCAGGTGCGAATGGATGGGGAGTGAGTTAACATGGGAATACGAACTCTCCCTTTTCACAGATGGGTCCAAAATGGACTGTGGTGTGGGTGCAGTCTTCTGTGGCATACTATATATTTCTGAATCTTACCGTCTCCCTGATCATGCCAGCATTTTCCAGTTTGTATTGTTTGCACTCGTGAAAGCATGTCACGCACTCGGGAACATACAATACAACAACATAGGCATCTGTTCAGATAGTCAGGCTACTATCATAACACTGAAATCCGTAGGGATATCCTCCAAGCTTGTGAAAAGTTGAAATGAAACACTGAACAACTTTGGAGGAAGGCACACAGTCGTCCTACTTAGGGTGCCGGAATACAGGGAAATGAGGTTGTAGATGAGTTGACCAAACAGGGGGCAACTCTGGACAGCTCTCATGCGAAGCGCGTGGACATTCCAATGGCAGCTGTCAGAAGAAAAATCTGCTCTAATGCTAATCGTAATTGGCGGAACATTAGAACTAGTTTAGTATCGAGGCAGCTATGGCCACCCTATGAGTGGAAAAGAACGTCTGAGATTTTGACCAGACCGCGTAAAGATATTGCTAGACTTACAGCGGTTATTACTGGACATCGGCCAATAGGGGACCGTGCAGCCAGGCTGCGTATTCCCCACAACTCACACTGTCGCAGTTGAGATAATGCAAATAAAAGGGAAACTCTATTTCACGTTCTTTGCGATTGCCCAGGTTTCGTCAGATCCCGCTACCAAACGTTGGGATGTGCATTTTTTGACCGCCTAGAAGATATATCGGATGCGAAAATAGGGGAGCTGCTTCACTTCCTAGGTTCTAGGTGCGTCTCCATACTCGAAATTATATTTCCTGTAAGCTCCGTCCTTTAAGTAGCTTAACGGAGTTTTGTGGACTCAAAACGGCGTTTTTCGTGCTAATTGGGCTCTTGGCCTGTCATGCCTTTAGCCACAACTTTTACCAATCAACCAACCAAAGTGAAAAATATTTTTAAATGTCATTTGAAATACATTTTTTTCATTTACAAAAATTACTTGCAAATGATCCGGAAACACAATTCGTTTTCGATTCGTAATTTACAAGTCGTAACTAGGATGTCTTTCACATACGCCACATGAACCCAGCTAAGGGTTTTTATCCGCGACTGACTTCGGGAAAAGGGGTTACATGCATTTCATTCAAGAAGTCCTTACATTTTCTAATTAGAGTGGTTTACAAAGTCCTTACAAAGTCCCATCATTATGGAGACTGGCTCATATGCAGGTGTATAGATGTATAGTTTGTACATGCGTCTCCTTTTTAGGAATAGGCTGCTTACCTTAAACCTTACAGACCGCAATAACTGGCAACAAGAAATCTCCACGAGGCATTTTTCTTGCGAGTTTTTGCGGTCTACTTATACGTTTTTATCAGAACCTAAATTCTCTTGATTTATTTTAATATCGTCGAGTTGTGCTGGGGCGCGTACACATACAGTGCGACGCCGAGCTTTTCCAGGCTGGGCGATGTGCGATGCGATGTGTGCACAATCAATGCGACGTCGGGCCGGGCGATGCGATGCGATTTGTTGCAAGACGATATGATTTGTTTCCATGGCAAGAAAACTTGATTTTTCAAGGGGATTTCATACGGCGCTGACTCATGCGGTTTGCCGCTGTTCGAGCATGATTTCAGATCGGCTTCGTGGCATGGCGCTTCGAGTGTATGACATCGCTATTTTCTATATATACATATATACGTGTCGGTATTAATGAATAGATTATCGTGAATGGTGAATGGGTGAAAGAGGTAGGTAACCTTTGTGGAAATTGGCGGTGTCTGCTTACGCATTTCAAAACAGTATTCAGGGCAATTGTACATATTTGGTATAAATTGTTGTTAAAATATATATGAATGGGTGAAATAGGTAATTTATCGAGACATGTAGTGCAGTGAAACCCGGTTTGTAGCGTATGCGCACTTAATTCAGGTTGCCGGTCCCAAAATGGCATCCTTTTTTTTCGGGGAAATACTCGCCCAATAGGCGTTTCAGAAACACTAAGGTAGTTTTGGGCCGCTGATTCTAAATTCTACGTTAAAAACAAGAAAAATACTTTGGGGTTGCCCACCCTGAAATAGTATCACTGTTGTCTTGTGGAAATACTTCTTTGTGATACACTGCATGTTCTCACAACTGACCTATCCACCGCTACCTTCAATAATTCATTGCAAATACATGCGCCGTCCGAAATTTTCTTATACGTATGCGTACGCTACAAACCGGGTTGTGTTGCACTGAATGTTTCCACAAATGTTACTTCATTCATAGATTTGTGTAACAACATCAATCGGCGAAACCCACCACTCTCACCTCTTTAGGAACCAGCAACCAGTTTGGACTCTGCCTCGCAAGCCACCGCCCTACTGACTAACTTCCCCGCATTTAACGCAGGAGTCGACCTGTCGTGTTTGCTGGTACAGTCCCTCATAAAGCTGGGTCGGATTTCCCATAAAGGCAACTGCACGGGGCGCTCGATTTTAAAGGGCGGCAGTTTTTTCATTGTTCTAAAATCTGGTCAAGATGCCTTTTGGAAACTCGACATAGTTTTTAAAAAAAAACCTTAATTTTCTGCTTCTAGTTTATTCTCTATTTGTATTCCAGGGTACCTAATCGCCCACTGAACTTTAATTGTGATGTGACACCGCCTTCAAAAGCTGCGGCTTATCCTTCCTTATCCTTGACGCAACATTTTGCCAGAAGCATTTACTCTGAATGGTCCACTGGCGGGTAGTTCAGTTAGTCTAGAAGTTAAAGGTATCATCGTAATGCATTTCTTCTTCTTTATGGGACGATAGCCCGACGTCGGGCCTTGGCCGCCTGGATTGAAGACCTCCAATTGTCGCGGTCACGCGACTTTGTCCTCCAGTTCCGAAATCCTAGCATCTGGTGGGCGTCCTCACATACAGAATGCTCCCATCGGGCTCTCGGTCGACCACGCAATCTGGCTCCGTCCACTCGTTGCGCGTTCATCACCTTTTTGGGCATGCGATCGTCGTTCATCCTTTGTACATGTCCCGCCCATTTCAATCGCTGCAATTTCACGATATTCGACACCTGTAGCTCATCATACAGCTGATACAACTCAAGGTTGTACCGGATGCGCCATTCACCTCGTTCACGAACGGCCCCGAAGATTCTTCGGAGAACCTTTTGCTCGAATGTGTCCAACAGGTGTTCAGTGTTTTGGGTTAGGGTCCATGCCTCGCAGCCATAGCATAGCACAGGTCGGATTATGGTTTTGTACACGTGGAGCTTCGTCTTCCTGTGCACCAGCTTCGAATTCATAATTTGGAGGACCGCAAAATAACACTTATTAGCTAGTTGTATCCGTCGCTTTATCTCATCTGTTTCGTTGGCGTCCTTTGACAAATTGCAACCCATAGGTAAGTGAAGTTGTCTACATACCCTATATTGAGGTCCCCCACTGTGATGCTTGAATTTACTGGCGTTCTAGTTTTTGATTGCATCATGACCTTGGTTTTAGATTCGTTGATATGTAGTCCAACTTCTTTGGCGGCGTTATTGAGATTATGCAGGAGGATTTCTGCATCACCCAATCTTCGAGACATGATGTTGATGTCGTCGGCGTACGCTACTAGTTGAGTCGACTTAATGTGTAGCGTTCCGCTGCTGTCCAAATTCATGGCTCGGATTACATACTCCAGAGCCAGGTTGAAGAGCGTCGGCGCCAGCCCGTCGCCTTGCTTGAGTCCAGTACGAGTTTCAAATAGGTCAGTGAGTCTGTTCTGAACTCTGACCTGCGAGACGGTATTAGTCATCGTCATCCTTATGAGTCGCACTAGCTTAGCCGGTATACCAAAATGCAGCAGAATGTTGTACAGTACACTTCAATCGATACTGTCGTATGCCTGCTTGAAGTCGACAAATATTTGGTATACGTCGATGTTCCCAGCACTTCTGGAGTAAAAGCTTCACTGTAAAAAGCTGATCTGTCGTCGAACGACCAGGTCTAAAGCCGCCTTGGTACTCGCCACTGATTTCTTCTGCGTACGGATTAATTCTATTTTCTAGAATTTTAGATAAAATCTTATAAGTCGTACAAACTAATGAGATGCCTCTGTAGTTCTCGCATTTTAACTTATCCCCTTTTTTGTGGATTGGGCAAATTATACTTTTGCGCCAATCTTCCGGGATTAATTCGTCGTTCCATATTTTAACGATAAGTGTGTGTATAGCCTAACAAGGCTCTCCCCACCATGCTTCAGCAGTTCAGCTCTTTAAAATGTGAGGCCCAGCGTTTATCAACGCTATCGGTGTCGCTAATTATATTGCCATCCTTATCCTTACAGAGGCTGGTCCTGGGTTGGTATCCACTTTTAATTGAATTAATTAGCTTGTACGCTTGTCTACTGCTCCTACTAGCTAGTCTTTGGTTTATTTGCATCAACTGCTCGTCAAGATGCTTACGTTTCTTACGTCTAATTAACCTATTCGAAAATCGTCGAAGCTCGTCATAATTTGTTTTTTTTTGGCTCTAGTTGCGCGTTCGGTCCATTGGCGATATGCCTCGTTTTTCGCATCTACCGCATTTTGACATTCCTCGTCAAACCAATCATTTCGGGCTCGCCGGGCTTTGTATCCCACAACCTCCTCTGCGATCCCTTTGATGGTGTCTTTGAGTGTATCCCAGATCTCAAGAGCGACTTTGTTGCTGATGTTATTTAGCAAGGGCGTCAGCTTCTCCTCAAGGGCAGCCGTATAAGTAACCACCGTGGCATCATCCAACAATTTGTCAACCGCAAACATTTTTGCCGGGTTGAATCTGGAAAGATGCACCGAAGAAATTCTGCTCGATGCCCATCTCTTGCAGACAAGGACGTGGTCAATTTGGTTGACGGTAATCGGTATGTTGATCTGGAGATCTCCAGGTCTGTCTGTTAATACGACGATGCGGAAAACACGTTGAGCTAATGACCATGTTTCTGCTGGTCGCGAAGTCTATTAGTCGTTGGCCGTTGTCGTTACATTCTTCACCTCCAGAAATCCCCCTATGCCAACTTTCGTTCCCGACTTTGGCGTTGAAGTCCCCCAGCAGCAATTTGACATCGTTTGATTGAAGTGAATCGAAGAGATTTTCTAGGCGGTGGTAGAACTCGTCTTTGGCCGCGTCTTCACTGACTTCGGTGGGGGCATGCGCGTTTATGAGCCAGAGATTGAAGAACCGAGTTTTAATGCGAATCGCACACAGCCGCTCGTTTATGGGTTTGAAGTCGATAACATGCGGCTTAAGTTGATTGTTTACAATAAACGCCACTCCAAACTCCCTGTGGCCCGAAGGTTTTCCACTTGTGAAAATTGTGTACGAATTTCGGTCGTCAATCTCGCTACTAAGCCATTTTGTTTCCTGGAGTGCAACTATGCTCAGCTTATATTTTTCAACCTGATCCAAGAGGGCCCTTAAGGCCCCTGCCCTATTCAGGGAGCGTACATTCCAGGTTCCGAAAGAGTAATCCGTTGTTCGTTTGCGAGGTCGCCGTTGAGTTGTATCCTTCCAATCCGAGGCTTTCGTTCCAGGTTTCTTGACGTCGAAATTTTTTTACAAGGATGAGTTGTCGGCCTATCGCTTAACCATGATAGTATTCGTAACCGAAAGAGGTCCATCATGGAGGGGCCTCGGAGGTGCTGCTTCGGTGATTGACTATTCGGTTTTTGTCACCCTATTACGTTTAGTAACCTGAGACGCTGAAGTTGTTAATACAGCACTCAGGCGCAGCGGTTACTCGGATAATGCGGGGAAGTATAACGCCCCGTAGAGAAACATAGGAATTGGCCGGAGCCGTTCACCCTATGAAACTCCGGCATGTTCTGCTATCCGCTTTAATAGGGGGAACTTTTGTGTTTCCGATATTTTCCGCTATATGTCCGCTATATGGCGGACGGTAAGATAAGTGTCGCTAGTGTCGATAACAAGAACAAGAAAATTCTTCTTGCAAAGCTGATAGCGTAATGTTCCGAAACTCCTCCTGCATAGCTAAGGGTCCGCAGTTATGCCACAACTGAAAAGGATATAGGAATCGGCCGGAGCCTTTCAACCTTTATCCTCCCCCTTACGCATTTGCTTCACTTTAAACAAACTCAAATTCAAAGGACAATGATCTACTCGTGTAATATCCTAAAGTGTTAGATTGATCGTTAATTGCAAAAAAAAATCCCCAAATGAAGTCCAAAGTGTCTTAAAAATTCGGCCTAAGCTGTCGTAATATTGGAGTTTCCAATGGACAACAGAACAGGAAAATTCTAAAAAAAATTGTATTAGGGTTTTGCATCAAATATGGACACCAATGGCTAATTTTATTTGTGGAGGTTCACGATCTTCAAGGCGATCGAAAAAAAGAAACATCCTCAGAAGTTAGAAAGATATTTAGAATCCATTCTGAACGCATTCTGCAGAAATAAATTAACTGACAATCTGTTAATGTTTATGGAAAATGACTGCGACTGTGACTAATGATTGAAAAGTTTAGATCGATCTTTACTCATAAAAAATTTAAATGTTCATATCACATACCCCAGCTGACGTTTGCCCAACCAAATGTAAATGTGACTGCTACTATGTACTACTATTACAAGTTAAGCCAGTGGCTGAGGGCGGCAATTTATCTACTGCCCAGGGGCGCCATAGAGGCTAAATCCTGCCCTGTCGTAAAGTGATCGACTTCGAAACGTTTCATGCCCTTCTTTGGAGAGAATATTGTTCGCTATATCTATGGGCCCACTTACGATAGCAATCTGGGTGCCACCGTACGCCTTTCTTAGAGATTTAACTGCTACGGGTGGCCTGCCGCATATAGTAAAGCGGCATGTAGTATTTTTCACTTCATGCCTGTGAAGGCACATGAAGAGATGTGCATCATATTATGCCATTAATCGGAACAAATGAAAAATGTGTGTCTCTTTTGTGGAATATCATGAAGAAGTAACAAAAAATGATATATTTCCCATTTAGTCATTCTAAAGAAATATATCATCACACCATACTTTCTCTTCAATGTGAAGGAAACAACACACCTCAATATGTGTTGTACAACACTGTTTATATATGTCAAAAATCCAATTGTGACGGGTATCTGGCTAGATGAATCCCAGGTGGCCATATCTCTCCCCAAATTCATTAAAGTTGGCATTCTATGCAACCATAACGTGTGGTGGTGCTGTGTCGTTCGTTCGTTTCACTTTTGTGAAAGAAGCAACAACAAAATGTTTTGAGGAATATTCGCTGTTCCTGGAAGTTCAGTCATTGGGTGAGGTTATAAAACACAACGTTTACTCCAGGCGTTTGGTAAAATCAGAGTGCATGCCAGGCACTGTCTGAGATTATTTTAGAAATCGGTAGGGGCTTAGTCCTAAAGCTTAAATTTAAGTTTGCACCACTTGGAAAATTTTCTAACGGTACTTATCAGGGTTTTTGTCTTTTTTGGGTTTTTTGTGTATATCTCCGCTCCTGATGGTTGCACATTCAAAAGAAAAACACTAAATTGTTCGGTACAAAATTGCCTTAATCTTTTGTATACTGACTGTTCATCTCAAAGCAGTAGATAAAATGCTACAGCGTGTCAAAGTGGAAAAACGCGTTTTGTTCATCAGTTTTTTGCAAATAAGTCGATAACGGTGAATTTTCACTAAATAATTATTCATAGTTCACTTGTAGCTTATTGAATTCCCTACAATCCAGAAAAAAAATTAAATCGATACGTTCATCCACAACCGAGATATGCCCAAGAGAAAGTCGACGATCTGAGATAGCAATACATTCTACGGGTATGTACTAGGGATGTCAAAAACCAGCCCATAACCCAATTTGCAGTTTTTTCGGTTTTTTTTTTGCAAAGCCGGTCAGGTCAGACCGTCCAGTTTTAACCGGTCTCAAAATACCGGTTTTCCGGTTAACAGAATCTTTTCATTGATTTGCTTAGAATTCTAGTAAAAACATGCATACACACTCGTATTGCTATAGTTCGTATCGTATGCAAAATTAAATCAAAGCTACAAGGAGAAGTAATTTGACGAAGCGAACGAGTAATAGCAATAAGGAGAGTGTTCGAAAATATGTTTAAGGGCTGGAACTTGGAAACGAAATTTTTCATTGGGGACAAGTAATAGAATTGCATACGGAAAAATCAAGAAAATATAAAAAATTGTATAAATTTGGAAAGAATTTTTGTCCCGGTTTTACCCGGATGGACAAACAACCGCCCGGGTTAAAACCGGGAGGAGGAAAAAACCGAAAAAAAAATGGTTAACCGTTCTGAAAGTACCGGTTTTCGGACTAACCGTCCGGTTTTTGATATCTCTAGTATGTACCAACATTCAGTTGGGCTTTACTTGGCGGCCAGTTGTCTTTCGCTGCAGATAGAGAGAGATATGTTCATTACGCGACACGCTTGCGAAAAGTGACTCCATTAGCGGTATTTTTTGTAAATGAAAGTCAATTTGACAAACTTGTTTTTTTTTCGAAATAGTTTTGTTTGTTTGTTTAGTTTCGCCATGAGTTTTTGTTTTGTTTGTGCAAAATCCTTAAACGAAGGTGACGTTGTATCCGTACATTGATTGAGAGATGAATTGAACGTGGTCAAGGGAGCATGAAGAAATTTTGGGAAATGTGAATAGTGTTCTAATTAGGGATGTCAAAAACCGGCCCTTAACCCGGTTTTCGGTTTTTTCGGTTCTTTTGCAAAGCCGGTTAAACCGTCCTTACGAGCGTACCATACCATACCATACCGTTTTAAATCCAGAAAACTTGGGCTTGAAGCGCACTAAGGTGGGTTTGGAGCCTGTGATGATTTCGGGAAAATTATCCCTTCATACCCATTAAATATTATTTCGTGCTCTTGTAAAAAAAAAGCTGTGGGACAGCATGTGGTTGTAAGAAGGCTGGACTCACATGTACCAATATCTGTAGAACGTGTTGTGGCAAAATATTCTCAAATGTCGCAGTCATAACCGAAGACATAAATGATGAAGATTGCTACGATGACATTTATGATATTCCAACGTTGGTCCCCCTTCCACAACCAAGTAGATCTGTATCTCATATTCAGGATTCTACTGAAGAAAACAATAAAAACGTACCCTCATCACTAAATAAACCTTCCAAAATTAAAAGAAAGTAAATTAGGTACTTTATCCCATTAGTGAACTGCCAGGTTTTTGGAAAACCTTTCTTTATGGGGGTGAACCTATTTCAATTTCCGCTACTGTATTACAAATATCGGGTGGGTAAAACGTCCCTTTCCGATGAGGAGGAATGATTTTTGGAAAATTTAATGATAAGTATGTACGAGTATAACGCATAGTTACTTCGGAATGCTCACTTTCTTTCGGGTATATCTCGGCTGCAGCTGATCGTATCGACTTAATTTTTTTTCTGGATTGTAGGGAATCCAATAAGGTACAAGTCCACTCTTATTAATTTTTGCGCGAAAAATCACCGTTATTGACTTATTTGCAAAAACCTGATTTGAAAAACTGTTTTTTCAACTTTGACACGCTGTAACATTTTACCTACTGCTTTATGGTGAAGAATCGCTATGCCAAAGATGAAGAAAATTTTGTACCAAACAATTCGGTGGCCTTTTTTTGGAAATGCTACCATTGGGAGCGGAGATATACGCCGGAAACCCAAAGAAAACAAAAACCTTCATAAGTACCGTTAGAAAATTTTTCAAGTGGTGCAAACTTAAATTTAAGCTTTCTGACTAATACCCTATCGATTTCTAAAATAATCTCAGACAGTGCCTGGCATGCACTCTGAAGCCCGATTTCACGACCGATCGCCTGGAGTAGTTCGCGTAACGTGTCGCGTTTTCCGAAACGTTTCCTATTGTGTTCTGTAAACGCATAGATCCGGATCAGACTTGGTGTTACCATCGCCATCTCTCGGAAAGTGACAAATGTGACAATTGACACATTACAGCTGATACGTTTTGCTCGAAAATTAAAATTTCCAGTTTTAAACGAGATGCAGATACATTTTATTTTGATTATAAATAGTTTAATAAATAAATGAGGACGGAAATGCACGGTTCGACGGCAGATTGTAAATTTCTGTCAACCAATCAAGCTATGCATCGCAAGGGGGCGCTTAGGGGATCTGTTTGTAGGGAGAAGTTTCTGATCCGTAACGGCCGGTTGATTTGAAACGTTGCGCGAAACGTTGCGCGAACGTTGTGTTTTATAACCTCACCCATTAACAACATTAAAATACGCGCGCAGCAATCGTACCGTTCGCTCTCTGCAAATGGAATATGAAAATCGCTAAACGTAGATGATTCGAAATACAGTCGAACTTTCCATAAGCGGACACCATTGGGGAATGAGATTTTGTCCGCTTATAAGAAAATTTGACAAAGGAATACAATTTTCTAAGAGAGTTCCCATGCTCTGACCACTTTTACAAAACGTTTCAACGTTTCTGAAACTTAAGTTTTTATAATGACATATTTTTCATGAGCGAGAACAAAATTTTTTATTCTTGATTTCTAATATGACTTCAATTTTTCTTCAATTTGCAAATTTAAATTCACAATTCAACACCGCGACATAAATTTGAACTTACTCGTAAATTTCGAAGAAAATGTGACCATGATAATCGCAAAATGTTTGCCCAAAAATACAATTCTATAATAAGTGGGTTTTTACGTATCCCGTGTAGGTTTTGGTAACGAAACTTCATATAAAAAAAATGACAGGTGGATCAGCTGGCATTTTCTTTTTATATGGAGTTCGTTACCCAAAACTACACGGGATGACTTAAAAAACGTACTTAATACAAGAATTTGGAACTTAATTTGTAGGAATGTCTGTCAATTAGAGACTCGCTTGTTGAAAAAAATCAGAAAAGTGTCCGGTTATGAGAGTGTCCGGCTATTAGAAGTGAGTTTCCTAGTAAAATATGTGGAGAAACGTTGGGGAAAATAAAAGTCTCCGTTTATGAAAAATGTCCGGTTATTATTAGAAGTCAGTTTACGTTTAGGAAGTTCGACTGTAGATGGGGCCGTACGAGGACTGACATTGAGTGAGCTAATTCAGAAACTTTTAACGAAAATGATTCATGGATTGGATTGAAGAAGTTTTGCGTATGCCTTTGGGCCTTCACATTGGGTTTCTATTCGCTCATGTTTTTCGGCTAGACAAATTGTCTATAATAATTTTCAATCATAGGTATACGGTAGATCAAATACTGGAAAATTTGGGAGCTGAGTTATACCCAATGATTGTTGAAAATTGTGTTCCGTTTATATACATACATATATGTACATAATATCGGAAAACGTTTTGGTATAGCCCAAGGATTTCCTTACACAAGGAGACTACCGTGACACAAATACTGACTGACTTGAAGACTATATGGTGTCAAATTCGACCCTAAGGAGGTACCTCATCTTGTATACTATGTATACATAATCTTGCCAGAATACCTAATTTGCGGTGTGGTTAGTTTAACATTACAAATATGGAATTTGACAGCTCAAATCAAGAAATTTGCATGGATTAGGTAATCTGGCCGTCAGTGTGAAAACCTCTTTACTTGGGGATACTCTCAATATCAAGCTTAGTACCAAAGTCTTTGAAATTCTGGGCTTGAATATCTGCATTTCATTGCACGATAGGGTCTTAAAGCCTTGGCGCCACCTAGCCCTTGGATATCGTACAGACTGAAATTTATTCATGCGTGGACAAACTCATTAAGATGCATTTAATTTACATCTTTGGGAAATTGTATTCAAGGATAAAATACAAATTTATGTATATTTATTGCTAATCAGTCAAAGAACATCATCCCGTGCCGATTTGTTTCCAACATTATACGCTAAACCGATGAAATGACCTCAGTGCAATATGCTCTTTGTGAATTGTGGCAGTCCATTAGCTATAGCTATAGCTGGCTGCCTCCAAAGAATTTATATTTTAAGCCAACTGGAACTAAACGTAATACGCGTAATGCCAATCGTATGCGCTTGTACTCGTCTCGTAATGCTTGCGAGCTTATAGTGTACGAATGTGAGTATTTTAGCCATTAATGAAAGTCTCAATGGACGATTTGTTACTCATGGCGGACATAGTAATTGGATTTATGGCGAGAATGCTCGTTTTTGCTGAAATATTTAGGATATAATATTTTGACGTGAAGTTGAGAGATTGCCTTCCCGGAAAATTCGTTTGAAGACGGCCCGCGCAGTGCGGCGTGCGATTTGTTTATGAAATGTGGTTGCATTGTTTATTGAACATTTTCGCTTCAATAACAACATTTTCGTATACCTACATTCTATGTACGCAACTAAATACATAGTACGCATTTCGCGTAGCTGTACATAAATCAAAAGATTGAGTGTTCTTCAATTGGCAGTATAGAATTTATGTTTTTAGATTTTGGGTAGCAATAGTTTTACGGAGTATCAAGATGTTTGATGGAGATTTCTAGGATACGCACACATATGTGGTTGATTTCAAAGATTATTTAGGGATTTAGGTGTGATCCTTCCATTTTTATTTTGGAACGTTATGCCCATGACCATGGCCCAATAGATAAAATACAATTTCTCAATGGCAATATACGGGGTTGGCGCAATAGAATCTGCGTTTTCGATGTCTTTCTCTTTCTGCAGATCCCTTTGCGGGATTGGGATGAATTTCATACCGTTTAATGCAGAACATGTGCGGTTTTAGTAAAGGCTACTACGACGATATCCCGTCGCGTCCGAGGGTCCTTGTGTGGCTTCCATCCTTGGTGTCTGACAAGTACCAAATTTTGCACATCATACGAGGGTACAATACAAATATTCCAACGGATGATTGGCGAATCGTAAAGCTGGAAGATTTCGTCAACAATCGCGGGAGTACGGCTATGTTGATAAATAAACCCTCATTAGATCCGCTTGTGAGCTTTGGTTTCCTGAAATTAAGGCTCAGAGTCTATTAGTCTATCTAGACATTAAAAACGCTAACCAGTCGGCTTTTTTCAATCAATGGTGAGGTTTTTACAGATCCAACCTTCACCATTCATGTGCCGTCTATCCCAGAGTGATGAAGATAACATTATTGTTCAGGAACCTTTAGTGGCAAAAGATCTCGTCAGGAGTCTGGGGTGTTCCAATTTTATCTATTATTTTTACGTTTCAGAACAGGGTAAGCTGCGATCCTGAAAACTTAAGATCACTTTGGGTCGCTGATTCCGCTGATAATAATCGAGAACTAAAATTTGGAATCAGCGAGCCAAAATTACCTTAAGGCTCCGTCACACACAACGCGATCTGCGTCCGCGATCTCCTATATTTCATTACTTCACGTCAAATAAAATGCGGGATGAACACACGATTAAATAAAGATTGCGTCATAACGAATGCATGTGACAGATCGCCGCGAACCCGTGCGATACATTGAATTACATTGGACGTGGACACAGATCGCGTGGTGTCTGCATGTTTTTAGTGTTTTTGCTGCGCCGATTCAACGAGTGTTTCCCCTAGAAGATCTGGATACTATTGTGCGGTGGGCAGCCCCAACATTTTTTCTTGTTTTTGGCCTCAAATTTGGAATCAGCGACCCAAAATTACCATAGTGTGTCTGCCACGCCGATTGGACGAGTATTTTTCCTAGAAAACAGTGTTACCACTTTGGGCCGGCATTTTTTTTTTGTTTTTGACCTCAAATTTGCATTTAGCGGTCCAAAATTACTTAAGTGTTTCTGCTCCGCCGATTGGACGAGTAGTTCCCCGAAAAAAACAGTAGTATACTGGGGCAAGCGACCCCAAAACATTTTTTGGGCCTTAAAGTTTGGAATCAACGACACAAAATTACCGTAATGTTTGGATTTATCGAGTATTTTCCTAAGAAAATCGGGGCAACTTTCTGAATGATTGAAGTCCTCAAGCAAATGAAAAAAAACGAATCGTCGCTTGAATAAATAAAAAACCCGCGCTAAAATGCGTTACAAAAGAACCGAACACTCAGTTCATTCAATGCTGAACAGGTGCTGAAAATCTGAAAAAGATCGTTACTAAACGGGTGCTAAATACCTGAAAAAAACAAACCGGAGCCGGCCCATGGTTGAAAAAAACGGGATATCGGTACTTAAAATATTGTTATTGGGTGTTGGTTAAACATCGACTTTAAACCGGTGTACCGGTATACCAGTGTTACACATAGAATCATTACGCAATTTCATACGATTGTGGAACCAAGCAAAATATGGCGAAACTATGCACAGTCCAAAATTTTGGATTTTATTTTAATCCATGCGTTGTATTACTCTTAATTTTAATCCAAAAATAACTAAAAAGTAATACTCTCATTAGATTATTAACTTTTCAATATAATTTTTACTTAAAATGTAGTTTAAAATGGACTAAAAGCTAAATTGTATCATTAAATACAGAGATAACATTAACTTGTAGTATTCTTGTATTGAAAATTAATTCATATGTATTTAGAATTAATACTATTCTTCTCATTTTCATCCGCACTAAAAATTAAACCAACCGATTTTACTATTTAAACACTTTGTATTACTAATAGCGGAACATTAATCCAAAAAAGATTAAAACTGAATCCAGCGTTGATTCCTTTTCTTGAAACATGTTGCGTGATTAATAAACTTGGTTTTACTTTTTAAACCATATTGTATTAAATCAAGATTTTTTTCCCAACTATAACGGCGTCTGGAAAATATTAGTTTGATAACAATGGAGCAAGAGGAAAGTATCGTTTGTGTCTCCAGTAATTTTTACTTGTGAATTAAAAGTGATAGTTCAAAAAAATACTTTAAAATGGTCAAATATCTGCAAAATTATTTGGTAATTACTTCCAGTGATATAGTGGTATCAAGTGAGTTTTATAGTTTCCTTCATGAGAGTTATAGTTGAAATAGATTGGATGCGTCAGCATCACCATCGGCAGAGGCATCGGCATCAGCAGAAAAATTTCAATTTAGAAAACACGCATTTGCCTTTGCTGACCCACATTGACAGCAGCGGCAGAAGCATCGGCAGAAGCATTTTTCTGCTTCTGCCGCTGCTGTCATTGTGGGTCATCAAAGGCAAATGCGTGTGTTCTAAATTGAAATTTTTCTGCTGATGCCTCTGCCGATGCTGATGCTGACGCGGGATATCTAATTCAACCATTACAGTGAATTTATAGTGTATTTTTTAAATTAATTTGCAGTTCTCGATAACTATGAACTTCCTCCAGACGCAACGCACGACCATCAGGAAGTTTAAGTTCCTTTTGAAAATTGACAGGGTTAGGTGAAGGAAAAAATATCAACGCTTGAAGTCGCCCATTCATCGCAGGCAGCAAAATTATTTGATATTTTCTGAAGATACAGTCGACTCTTGATAATTCGAAGCCCAAGGGACAACGAAAAAACTTCGAATTATTGAGTGTTCGAATTATCGAAAAAAAGGACTATGTAAATAAAATAATTTATTTCACAATTCAGCAAAGCTCATCCAACCGGAAAATTTTTTTCGCGACACTGCCTCAACCATTTTAAATGCTTTCCTTCAATAGTGTGCTTTCACCTGTAATTAAATTTTGTTCCAACATAAAGCGAAAACTATTTTTCAGCACTAGGTAGATTCTAAACGTATCATGAGATTAAATAGTCAAGCTAAAGTTAATTTATAAAAAAATATCGAAACAATTCTTGTTCTTATTTTGTGATCGACTGGAGATACACAAAATTTAATAAGAAAATAGGATACCTTATCGCATTCTTTTGCGTTTTTTAATGTAATGTGGTTTCCAAACTTTTTTTTTTATTTTTTGTTTAAAAATAGTAGTAGATGCTGAAATCTGAAAATTTGTTGCCACATCTTTTTTTATCACCATTTTCCACTGCCGCGATAATTTGTCTTTTCACATCTACGGATACACGTGCACTTTCGAAATCATTTTCACTTGAAAGTTAACAATAAACCGAAGAAAATGTGTAATCTTTTCACAATTAGCAGTAAAAAAAACAGCAACAGAAACATTTCAGGAAAAATTCGAATTATAAAGAGTTGCTAAACGCAAATTTCGAATTATAAAATGCTAGCGATCACTCAGTTGAACGAAATCATTTCGCTTTATCGAGTGTATACAACTTCATACAAACTTGGCTCTTTTTTTCGATTTATCGAAGGGACAGGTAAACTAGTTCGGATTATCGAAAAATTCGTATTACCGAGGTTCGAATTAACGAGAGGCGACTGTATGACGAATTTAAAAAGTATTCATCATACAGTAAAAGACAAAAGATTTTAGAAACTTGTGGCTCATTTGTCCAACCCAAATCTGCGGGTATTGGTGAAAGGTGGGATAAAATTAATTCATATGAAACATTCTATGCAGTGTATTTTAAATTTTACCAGAGCGTAAGTTTTTCTGAAATCTTCAATTCATGCCAAATAAAATATATATTGAAAAACAAGCCTTGAAATAATTTAATGGTCTACAATTTATTAAGCCTTTCCATTAAACAATTATTAACACAAATATATTCATTATAGTGCCATCTTTATTAATTCAGAACTAATATAAGCGTAAATAGTTAACTAAGCCTTTACTCAATTATCTTCTATGAATTTTACAACGTTTGTCAATGTTTTAAAATTAATGGAGTAAATTAAAAGATATATCGTTTTGTTTTTAATCGATTTACTTAATTATTGAATAAATCTTTTTTCTTAAACACTTGGATTTTCATTATTGGAGCAGATAATATCGACGGATTTTAATGTAGTAAGTATAACTGTCAATACATTATGTATTTAAGTTTAAAGTTCTGTATATTATTTTTTAATGTAACATTATATTATAACCTGTAATACAAAGGTATTATATTTCAATCGACTATTGGTTTTAAATTATCAATATATCTGTACTTAAAATCAATATAACCATATATTTTATTTTAAGTGACATAATATTAAAATATAATATTTTTACCTATTATATTATAATAATATCTTATATTGAAAATTAATATAGTATGTATTAGCCATTATAAACTAATACAAGCCTAATATTAAAAAGTAATAAATATTTGGTGTAGACCTATATACAATATCTCTAAGGTTACTTTTTAAACCAAAATTTTGAACTGTGTGCAAAGCACACAAACATTTAATTTAAAACAATGTACAATTTTTATAAAAATATGGTGTGCGTCTTGTCTATACGATATAAATAACCAGTCCACGGGCACTAAATAAGATGAACGAGTAACTCCAATTTCGTTTAGCGACAAGGGAGATGTTATTTCGGTATGCGTGGCTGCGGCGGGAGAAAGGGGGAAAAGGTCTTCAGAATCGTCGATAGAGAGTCGAAGCCGTTCTATTAACATCACTTTCGTTTATCGACAAGGAGAATTTTGGTCTGCTGCCGTCACCCGCCAAGCAGTCACTTTGCAAGGCTGCGCCGGAGGTACGGTGAAAAGGAATCGTTAATAGGGAGTCGAGAGTCGTGGCCTTAAGAATATTAATACCAATGCACGGAAAAAAATCAGAAAACTAAAATCTTTAAAAAAAATTGAGTCGGTGCTGAAAACCTTCAAAAACTTTACCTAAAATACCGACTTGTTCTTGGGTTTTAATCCGGTACTAGAAAACCGACCCGTTACTAAGAAACCGACTCGTCGCGTCGGTCGGTTTTAACTCGGAACCAGTCTAACCCGGTATCAATTAACGGACTCGTCGGTCGGTTTTATCCCGATACCAAAAAAAAAACCGACTCGACGACGGGCGGTTTTAACCCGATACCAAAAACCCCGGCTCATGGTTGATATCGGCACAGGTACTGAATAGGCCTAGCTACACCTAGGAAATCATGTCGTCACGATGGTTGCAATTCGATTTCTCGAATCAGTCCTGACTACATCAAAGGCTGAAGGCTGCTGCTCAGTTCTTACGGTATTGGGTCACTTTTGCAGGTAGTTCTATCTTGTCATCGTCGACAATAATGCGTTGTTGTTGTTTTTTCATTTTCGGTTTGCCTCTGACCTTGGGTTCATCAAGTGGAACTTCCATTGATATCACATTTTTGTGGTGTTCTCAGGCGGACGCCTTTGAACATGGCAATACAAATCCAGTTGTGTTGATGGATGTAGACCATCTTCATATAAAGATAAAGTCCATGCTGCAGGCTTCTAATTTTCGCTCCATAAACTCGAGTCCTTTAAAAAGCCGACTTACCGAAATTTGAATTTTACATAATAAATGGTGTGCCTGATCTGGTCACCATGAGAACGCTTCCCCAGTCTAACTCGATCACTTTTATTGCCAATTAAAATTTTTCAATTCTCCAGGAAAATCGTCGTTTCCCCACCGCTTTAACAAAAATATACACTGAAAACGTTTTCTACGAACGAATTTCACTCAATGAATGACATGTCCGATCTGACTACCCTAATGCTGCTTCGGCGATCAAACCCAACCAATTCGGTCGCATAGGTCGCATATGATGCCTTCGATTGCTTCTCATCGAAATTACGAAATCAGATTCAGTTCATGTAACCATGCCGAAGGCTCAGATCAGGTACGCCATTATTTGAGTGAAATTGGAAAAAAATGGAAAAGTGAATAACCGTTTTCGCAGGAGTGGAGAAACTGTTATTATTGCTGGGGTACTTACAGGGCATTCGAACTGGTCAAGCCAGTACACAGCATTCTTATTTTTAGCACCATCTATGTAAATGTTGTGAGCTAATAACTTTTTTGGGTTGGACAAATGGCGACTTTTCTGGGCAAACGATCTACATAAAAAAAAAAACACGAAAGTGAGTGAAAATAAAAAGCTGCTTCTTTTTTCGAAGAGGTTCTGTCAGATTTTTTAATAAATATTCTTCAAAGACTAATTACAAAATGGATGGCAACCCGCTAATATTTTCCTGCCGTATTACATACTACATTCGAATCCAGATGCGTGCTGCATAGGACCCGACAAGAATACACTGATTGGGGTAGCCGGCAGTGGTGTAAACATAAAAAGCTTTCCCTCTGTGTCACGCTTTCAACTTCCGCCATCAGAATGTATCTTATGTGGCGGCCGGCTTTATCTTGTCTGCTTTTCGTTCATCCAGCAGTGCGTCTTTCGGCGCTGTCCCACGCAGTACAAAGCTGGTTTGCGCCACCATTTCCCTTTGGGGTGTTTATAACGTGGTCGAACGCGGGAAGCACAAAGTCTGTTGTTTGGACACAAAACAGCCCCAAGCCATCACAAGATGTGTGGTGTGCTGCAGTTCGATTCTATGAAATGTTCTTTCGGGGGTGCGAGCTATAGGATTGTATGCAGAGAGCGACTGACTAGCTTGACTGCACCTATCGTGCGCTGCTCTATCGTATGCTGCTATAATATAGGTGGGTCGGCCAAGTGGGTCATACATCATTCCTCGTTGAATTGGGTTTGTGTTCGCGAAGCTTGGATGGGATATGCGAGGGAAACTGTGGGAACTAGACGTACAGAACATAAGAGTAGCAAGCTAGCTCAGGCTATGTGTGGCGCTTCTGCTACTCTGGTGCTGCTGTCGAGTTGAAGTCGTTGTGAAACAGTTTCGACATACTTTCGGACGCGTGAAGACACACTGACGGACGGTTTCTCGTCGTTATGTTCGAAAAGGACACATTGCCTCTATTTCGTCTATTTCGGTTGAGTTTCTCGTCGTATGTGTAGATATACTCGTAGGGAGATACTTTTGGACTTGGAAACGAATACTGCAATCAGGTCGGTGAAATTTCGCGCTATTGGTGCAGACAAATGCCGCAAGAAGAAGGTGTTAGTCTGTCGAAAGGATAGAGTCGAGACTTGATACTTGTCGGTTGTTCGGTGTAATTCAAAAAGGACTACGGCAAGACGGTATTTTGCCGGTATGAGTCGCAGCTTTGTTTTGGTCAATCGCGCTTTTTATATTGTTCTGTAGACTTGCACAGTGGCATACTAAGTATTATTTGACCGTTGACGTACGTGAAATATTCTTTCGTACCGGTGTCACTATATCTTGCCACGGGAATCTCAACATTGCAGTGAACTGGAAGGCTATCCTGTTTTTTTGTCGTAGAGCTTGACCGTTTGATTGAACCCTTGACGCGGTGCAGTGGTGGATTTCCAGTGCTCCGTTTTTTTTACAATTGTGTGTGCTATTGTTACACTACCATTTGCTGTATTCTGATATGGATTACGTCACGTGACTGCATGAAGAGGCACACAACCCAGTGAATAAGAATTGGCCCCATGACCGTCGTAACTCGTTCACGCGACTAATACTCGCAAATTCAATTTCAGTGGCATGCGGTCATTTGGAAGTGTAATTGATCTATCGCGTGACCGCCTATAACACAAACACTAAGTGAATCAAAAAAGTGCATTCCGGCGATGTGATTTTAATTCGTTTTAAATTTGCTGGAATTTTTTATTCAATTGTTCATTTTGGTGTTCATTTCAGTAGATGGATGTTTTTTTCCGGATAGTGGTTGGATAACATAGAGTGAAAAAAAAACATTACTCGTGTTTCAGGGAGTGATTAACAACAAATGTTGACTAATGTGCATACAAATTTAAGTCAATTAGTTCGGCGATATAGAATGATGATGTAGTGCTGATAAATCGTAAGATTCAGTATTTTCTGTTTTTCTTAGAGTTTCTTCAATTTGGGAAAAATTTAGATAAAGGTTTGAATAAAAGTAAAATATGTATGAAATATAGTCAAAATGTTCTAAGTCCGAATTTCAAATATCAAATCTTAATTTTAATCGTTTAATTATGATTTCTAAGAGAAGTCAATGCAAAATGTGTATGTGGATGATGGGCATGACCACGGGAACATGGTCCTGCCTGATATATCAGTGGTTGGATTCAAGGCTGCTTCTTAATGGCTCACTTACACGGCGAATCCATGGATTTTATTGGATTAACATTTGGCTGAACTAAAATCCATTTAATCCAAGTAAATCCGTGGATTCAAACGCTACGGTTATAAGTGCACGCGGAGTGACCTACGGAAACCTTGATATGTTTGTACTAGGAAACGTGTCAGAGCCTTTATGCGAAGGAAGTTGTACGAAGCTAGCTCAGTGGCGTCGATAGCTTTTAGGAGAGAGAGTAGATCTGTGGTTAACCCTTGTTTTTTTGAAGGAAAAACGAGTATGCGAACCTTCCGGAGGAGCAACAAAAGCTACAACGTGAAGTTCAACTCGATAATCTTAATCACAGATTTAAATCGCATGGTTGGGCTGATCCTAACATTTAGAAAATATACCAGGATAGAGCACTACCGTACAAATGGACTATCGGAAAGGGGACCACTTTCGGTGTTCTCCTTCTCTTTCTATCCTACCATATGTATTGTTAGTCATTCTTAGTCTGGCTGTCATCCCAGTATATTGGTTGGATGAATGAATGAGATAGCAAATGGTCCCACATTTTTGGTCTATGACTCTGTCCTTCTATTTTCTTGGTCTGTGGGTTGATCACTCAAAGACTGAATATCGTGAAGTTCACTTAACACGAAAAATTGGGTTTGCCGAAATTGAAAATGTCCGGAGATTGGTTACTTGAACGAGCCGTTGGACTCTGCCTCCATTTGTCGGTCTTCGAGCTTTTTGATGGTTACTTGGTCTATGTCTTCCCAGCATATTTATAGTGGGGAAAAATTTAATAAGTAATATAGAACACGCGCGGAAATGTATCCTCGCTTTTGCTAGGGTTGCCCTTCGATCAATTTAACCCAGATACTATAGGTGGCAATATAAAAATATGTTTTAATATTTGCATTATATTGGCAAAAAATTGCGAATCGGCTGATTTTTGGTACACTCTAAAAAAATTTACTCCAATAATGGGAGGAAACTTCTATTATAGTAGTAAATTTACACCACGATATGAACGAAAGTAATTTTACGCTTTACGGTGTAAATATTTACTACAAAATTGGTGTAAATCTACAAGTAAATTTGCACACATAAATAAGTAAACTTACTCTTAGACTTATGTAAATTTAAATCCGAAATAAGCAAATTTGCACTCGAAAAAATGTAAATTTACATCCGGGTTTATGATAATATTTTCGGCAGCCGGTTCTTCGAAGTAAATCGTCCTGTAGCTACCCGGTATTCCAACGGCCAAGAGCTGCCACACCCCCTTCGGTTCACGAGCAAAAAGCACTACAACAACAACAATAATATGCTCACAAGAGCGCACTTCGGACGGAACAGACTAACTGCACACAGAACAAGCCACTTGTGAGATACAGGAAAATGAAATACTCGTAATGTCAAAAGTATTGTAACACACTCAGTTTTACACAAATTTAGATGTAATTTTTTACACCAAAATAGTAATATTACATGAAAATAAAGTATTGACACATCTTCACACCAAATGTGGTGTAAAATTACAGCAAAATAGAGTAATATTAAAAAATCTGTGTAATATTACACTATTTTATGGGTTTACTAGAAACTTTGTTGAAAAATAAACGTTTACTGTTATTTTGCGCCAAAAAAGTTGTAAAATTCAACGAGTTTTCGATGTAAAATTCAGCTTTGTTTTTACAGTGTATGTATATATTATGTTAAAAATATGTACATTTCAATAATTCAAAAGTCGCCGCTTCTAGGGCGTGTGCTTCTCGATTTAAAGCGGGAGGAATGGGTTAATTTTCAGTTTTCGCTATTTAATTCGAAAATCGAAATTTGGAAGCTACAGCAAAATCTTCCGAAGACGAATTATTGTTTTTATATTATTAATTACGTTAACGTTAGGGCATCGTAATTCTTACATCCTTACAATTTTCAGCGTAATTCCGAAAGAAATGGAAGTTAAACCAAGATTTTCTGTGTATGTATTCCTATAACAATATGGAGTTGACTTCAGTCAAAAATTGATACAATCTGACCAAGGACACGCTTATTCCGCTCCTTAGAACTTTTAAAAACTACAATTTCATAAATCCAGGGGTGTTAGGAGTATAATCGGATGAAAACTAAGGGTACCTCCCATACAAAGTGACCCAAAATAATTTGCTTATAATCAGTATGTATGTTATCTTTATCCAGGTGATTCGACGAATGTGTAGAACAGAATGCACAGAACAAAATTTGTAGAGCGAAATGTGGTTTTGCAAAAAATAGGGGATAGCCCGACGCCGCGCCGTGTCTTGGCCGCTTGTATCGTTGACCCCCAATTACCGCAGTCACGAGACCTTGTCCCAAGCCCAAGAACTGTTGGACGTCCTCACCTGCTGATTGCAGTCATCAGGCTTTTGGTCGACTATTTGGTTGGTTTTTGATGGTCCACACAAACTTACTCCGTCCACTTGTTGTGCGCTCGTCACATAACCCCCTTTGGGCGCATCTGTTGTTCTTCCTTTGTACATATCCCATTCATTCACACTTCATCGGATACGTAAATTCAAAAAGGTTTGGAATAAGTACATCAGGTGTTACCTTTCCATACCGTTTTGGAAAGGTCACTCCCCTAAACAGGCTTCAAAAACCTCAATGAATTTTCCCGGCATTGTCTGAACTGCTATTTTTAGAGCGTTTTTGGGGACGCCATCCGGACTAGCAGCGGCTATAGCCATCCTCCAGCCTGGATGAGGTCTTAGGCCAGTCAATAAACCGAAAAATAAGGCGTTAGGTCGCAAAAAATTGCTCGGCTCTGGTTGTTTGGGATATTGTTAGGATAGATACCAGAAGTGTACCACCAAGTTTCATCATCATCATCAATGTGGCACGATAGCCCGACGTCGGGCCTTGGCCGCCTGAATCGTTGACCTCCAATTGTCACGGTTACGTGACCTTGTCCTCCAGTTTCGGAAGCCCAGCAGCTGGTGGGCGTCTTCACCTACGGAGTTCTCCCAGCGAGCTCTCGGTCGTCCACGCAACCTCGCTCCGTCAATTCGTTGTGCGTTCATAACTTTCTTTGGCATGCGATTGTCGTCCATCCGTTGTACATGCCCCGCCCATTGCAGACGTTGAAGTTTCACGATTTTCGATACTTCCAGCTCATCGTACAATTGATACAACTCATGGTTGTATCGGATACGCCATTGGTCTCGCTCGCGAAAGGCCCCGAAAATTCGCCGAAGGACCTTTCGTTCGAATCGGTCTAGCAAAATTTCGGAGGCTTGGGTAAGGGTCCATGTTTCGCAGCCATAACATAGCACGGGTCGGATGATCGTTTTGTACACGCGGAGCTTCGTGTTCCTGTGCGCAAGTTTCGAATTAATTATAGGGAGGACCGAGAAATATGTCTTATTGGCTAGTTGTATCCGTCGCTTAATTTCGTCGGTTTCGTTGGCATCCTTTGATAAGTTACAACCCAGATAGTTGAAGTTGTCTACATACTCGATATTAAGGTCCCCCACTGTGATGCTTGAATTTGCTGGCGTCCTTGTTTTCGATTGCATCATGGCCTTTGTTTTGCTTTCGTTGATATGTAGTCCAACTTCCTTTGCGGCGTTATTGAGGTTATGCAGGAGGCTTTCTGCATCACCCAACCTTCGAGACATGATGTTGATATCGTCGGCGTACGCTACTAATTGAGTCGACTTGATGAGTAGCGTTCCGCTGCTGTCCATATTCATGGCTCGAATTACATACTCCAAAGCCAGATTGAAGAGCGTCGGCGCCAGCCCGTCGCCCTGCTTGAGTCCAGTACGAGTTTCAAATAGGTCAGTGAGTCGGTTCTGCACTTTGACCTGCGAGACGGTATTAGTCATCGTCATCCTTGTGAGTCGCACTAACTTTGCCGGTATACCAAAGTTCAGCATAATGTTGTACAGTACACTTCGGTCGATACTGTCGTATGCCTGCTTGAAGTCGACAAAGATTTGGTATACGTCGATGTTGTATTCCCAGCACTTTTGGAGTAGTAGCTTCACTGTGTAAAGCTGATCGGTCGTTGAACGACCAGGTCTGAAGCCGCCTTGATACTCGCCAATGATTTGTTCTGCGTACGGATTGATTCTCTTTTCAAGAATTTTTGATAAAATCTTATAGGCCGTACAAACTAATGATATGCCCCTGTAATTCTCACACTTCAGCTTGTCACCCTTTTTGTGGATTGGGCAGATTATGCTTTTGCGCCAATCTTCGGGGATTACCTCGTCGTTCCATATTTTCAGCAGTAGCACATGTACAGCGTTGGTCAGGCACGTTCCACCATGCTTCAGCAGTTCTGCTGGGATCTCGTCAGCGCCGGGCGCTTTATTATTTTGGAGCGACTGTATGGCAAGACTCACCTCCTCTACTGTTGGGGGTAGAACGGGAGGGCCTGGTTCGGCTAACTGCTCAAGAGCTAGCTCCGCGGGGGATGTTGATGGTGCATTGAGGAGCTCTTCAAAATGCGAGGCCCATCGTTTGTTGACGCTTTCGATGTCGCTGATGATGTTACCATCCTTGTCCTTACATAGGCTTGTCCTGGGTTGATATCCGTTCTTGATATTATTTATAAGTTTGTACGCCTGTCTAGTGTTCTTACTGGCTAATCTTTGGTTTATTTGCTGTAACTGCTCGTCAAAATGTTTGCGTTTCTTACGTCTAATTAACTTATTAGATGCTCGCCGAAGCTCGTTATATCTTTCTTTCTTGGCTCGGGATGCGCGTTGTGTGTATTGGCGATAGGCTTCATTTTTCGCCTCAATCGAGGCCCTGCATTCGTCGTCGAACCAGTCTGCTCGTCTGCGCCGGCCTTTATAGCCCACGACCTCTTCTGCGACCTCCTTGATGCTGTCTTTGAGCTCCTCCCAGAACTCATGGATGCCTAGATTATTGATGTTATCAAGCATGGGCGACAGTTTTTCCTCAAGGGCTGTAGTATACGCAGCCGCCGTGGCATCATCAATCAAATTGTCAACCTCGAAGATCTTGGCAGGGTTGATTCTCGTTAGGTGCACCGAAGAGATTCTGCACCTGTAGGTCGTCTTCACCAAATAGTGATCGGTGTCGCAGTTGGCTCCTCGATAGGATCGAACATCTAGGACATTAGAAGCCCATCTCTTGCTGATCAGTACGTGGTCGATTTGGTTCACGGTGTATTCATCTGGAGACTTCCAGGTCTGCTTATGAATTCGTCGATGAGGGAAGCATGTAGAGCTTATGACCAAGTTTCTGCCGCTCGCGAAGTCGATAAGTCGCTGACCGTTGTTGTTGTTTTCGTCGTGGAGGCTATGACCACCAGTAGTTCCCCTATGCCAGCTTTCGTTTCCGACTTTAGCGTTAAAGTCTCCTAGCAGCAGCTTGACGTCGTTTGATGGAAGTGAGTCGAAGAGTGTTTCTAGGTCGTTGTAGAATTCGTCCTTAATCGCGTCTTCTTTTACTTCTGTAGGGGCATGCGCATTAATGACCAAGTTTGCAACTTCGAAAAACCTGTGCTAACCCCATGACCCTCAAAAAACCTCAAAATGTTCAGACTTTTTTCATATTTTTGTTTGTAATTTCTAAAAGGTGCTTCCTACAAGTTAGTTGTCCACTGCACTGTTAAAACTAAAAAAATCTTCTTTAATTTGAGTGTAACCCCAGCTTTGTAGGCGCAAAGGATCCCAAGATACAGCAGTTTAAACATTGTTTTTTGAAAAAAGTTCGAAATTGTAATTTCAGTCATGTTCCGAGCTGAATATCGGCTTAAATGCGCATTTTACAGAGAAAGTCATGTGACATGAAGTTATAAACCAGTTCCTTAGCTATGTCGGAACGAATGGAATCAGACCATGGGGTCATAGGGCTGCCCCTGAAAATTAGGTTCTTCTAAGAAAAACTTTTTTTCTTTATGTACCAATATTAACCAAACTTCACCGAATTATATTGCTGGTTAAGCCTAAAAAAATATCTAGGAAAGGATGAAATCGGAATACTACGTTATAGGGCTGTCATACAAACCAACCTCTGGAAATTAGGTTCTTCTAAGAAAAACTTTTTTCTTTATGGACCAATCTTAACCACCCTTCCTCCAAATGTGTTTTTTTAGTAAAGCTCCAAAACATATCTTGAAACGGATGAAATCGGAACACTAGGTCATAGGGCTGTCATACAAACCAACCCCTGTTAATCAGGTTCTTCTAAGAAAAACTTTTTTCTTTATGAACCAATCTTAACCAAACCTCACCCAAATGTGTTGCTAGTAAAGCCTCAAAACAAATCTAGGAATGGATGGAATCGGAACATTACGTCATATGGCTGTCATACAAACCTCCTAAAATACAATTTCGGACTTTTTTACAAAAAAATCACATTTTTTAAAGTGCTGCATCATTTGCACCTACAAAGCTGGAGTTACACTCAAATTTAAGAAGATTTTCTTAGCTTTAAAAGTGCAGTGGACGACTTACTTGTAGGAAGCACCTTTTAGAAATTACAAACAAAAATATGAAAAAAATCCTAAAATTTTGAGGTTTTTTGAGCGTCACGGGGTTAGCACAGGTTTTTCGAAGTTGCAAACTTAGTGGTACACTTCTGGTATCTATCCTAACAATATCCCAAAAAACCAGACCCGAGCAATTTTTTGCGACCTAAAATCGGTAATTGACTGGCCTATCTGGCCTATTTCGCCCTTTTGGTGGCAAGAATGTGTCCTACTGCTAATACGAAGAATTGAATGTCAGGTCAATAATAAACTCCGCATTTCCTTTTCTAAAGGTATTGCTACTAACGCGCATAAAGGCGTCAAAGAGCGTCCGCCCGCGCTTATTTGTTTCGTGACTTCCAACAGGCGTTTTTAGTGCCCATAGAGTCCTACAATTATCACGGGGCTGTGTGAACTCGCTATTGATGTTAGTTATAACCACTTCCCTTGGCATTCCCTTTTGGAGTGCATAGTCTCCGCAGATCCAAATTGCTGCTAAATTTCCTTGTCTGCGACTTGTATCGTGTCGCGCAGGTTTTTTGTATTGATCGCTAACGATTGATGATTTTGGGTTTGCGTTAGCAGATCATGGTGCCGCCTTTCAGTGGTTAAGGTTTAACTGTCGGAATCTCATTAAATAATCTTATTTAGAACCTCTCGATCTTGTCGGCATAGTATGCAATTTTAAATCCTTTCACACATTGTGGCCTTGTGGCCCTCTTCCCCACACTTAAGCACATGTTCGACTAGTTATCTTAGATAATACTTGTCCTTTAAGTCGGTAGTTTGTTCATCCAAACTTTGAGTTTGCCGACTGCTTGCACTTTGTTCGGTAACTACGTGAGTAAGCTGATGGTTTCATAAATACACTTTCCCCATTGATCTTATAACGCCTGGTTGTATTTGAACGTCCAATCATCCCGGTTAGACCCCACGAAGCTTACTAGGTTTTTTGATCATTCGACAACATGCGGCTGTTCACGATAAATGCTAATCCAAACCCTTTTGGCCTGTATGTTTTCCGCTTGTGAAAAAAGTATACGAATTCCGGTCGTAAATCTCGCTATGGAGCCTTTTTGTTTGGTATGCATGTGCAACTATGCTCAGCTTGTATTCCTCGACTTGGCTCAGGAGGGTGCTTAAGGTCCCCAGCCTATTCAGGGAGCATATATTCGACGTTGAGAACGAGATTTCTTGACGAGCAGTTTTTTTTTTCTAAGGATGAGCTGTCGGCCCATAGCTGAACCATGATAGTATTCGTTAACTCCGTCATGGATGGGAGATGCCTATATTCAGTGATTAATTGTGTCATTTTTTCCATCATATTATGTTTAGTAATCTGTTATGCTGAAGCTGTTTTTACAGCACTTATAGGCGCAGAATTGGTTCTTCCAAATACTCGTGTCAACAGTGATATTACTTAGCCGTTAGAGGTTTTACCCACGTTTACTACCTTTGACTGCCTTTCCAAGTGGTGCCCATGGGGAGGACCATGGTTGAAGGTGTTTGATTCCAAATTCTGAAAATGGTGCGTTTAACATGAATCTAATTTCATGAACACATTTTTTCATGCTTTGTTATACCCTACCCATTAGATGGAATAAGGTACATATATTGTATTTGTTACTCCGATGTTATGTAACACCTCAACGGAGCCACCGCAGCTATGGCAAAGTATTTATGTACATATACTCGTATGTATATATAATTGATCAGGGTCGGTTTTTTATTCGAATAAGCCCTGTACGTATATGTACATATGTCTGTCTGCTGTTTGTCCGTATTTGTCTGATTGTCCGCGTGTCTGTTTGTTCGCACGATAACTCCCGAAATATTGAAGCTACACTGAGAAAAAAAATCCTGTAAATTCAAAACATACGCATATGATTCAAAGAGATTCAAATATGATTTTGCTTCATATTTGTTTCTCTTTGAATCATTGTATAATCCCTTTATTTCAAACGGATTTCCCTTTGAACTAATAAGATATTCCTTTTGAAAGTCTATCTATAATCACTTTAAATTAAAGGGATGCAGTGTCAATTTAATCAGGTCACAACCATAAATCGAAAGGATTTCCTTTTAATTTAAAAGAATGGACTCTTTGTTTTAAAGGGATATCATTTTATTTAAAATCAAAGGATTTTTCTTATTGTTTATCCAAATGCATGAACTCAAAAGAATACTTTAAATTACACCAAAAGGAGTAATTTTCACAGGGTGTTCTTTCCCTGTGAAAATTACTCATAAATGAGTTTTGTTCAACTGACCTCGCTATAGGTGTTGGTGACATTTACCTCTTTACGCTCTAAAATGCATAATAAATTACCTACCTACAGTGGGATTCGATCCCGCGATCCTATGAGTTGAAGACTAACGCCCCTACCTACTACACCACACATAGACTATACGGGACGACGTTTTTAATTTATACCATACATTGTGACATCGCCCTACCACTTACTGCCGAGCCGACCGTCTGCGAGTGGAAAAAAATTACAATTTTCTTTGTAAACAAAGCGATTTCATTTTAAAAATATTTCCCATTGAAAATTTGGATTGAAGGGATTTCCCATTAATTTAAAAAGATTGGATTTGAATTAAAGCGATATATATTTAAAAGGAAAGGATTATATTTAATAGGAATGTAACTCGATTTCAAAGTGACATCGAGTGAATTTTAAGGGACGTTATTCTTCTCGGTGTAGCGTTTTAAAATTTGGTTAGATTTGTTTTGAAGAAATATTGGAAGATATTGAAAATGGGCCAAATCCGACCAAGGACTCCCCTACCTCCCATATGACCCCTCCTTGACATTTTAATTCGGCCATAACTTTCGACAGACTATCGCTAGCGACCTGACATTTTGATCAATGCCTTATCGTGACATATCCTTTAAGTGGATGCCAAGTGGGGTGGGTCTGGCTAAAGGATCCCTAATATCCCCTACAATGCTGTATACAATCATATCTTTCGATATAATTAAAGTGAAAATTTGGGTCAAATTGCAGCTGTGGGATGGCGGTCTCATTTCAATTAAAAGGCGTATGGCTTAAAAAAGACCGCTAGTATAAAGTCCATAATCTTTCCCGTTGGCAAACTTATTGTCTTCCATTACATTAAATTATTAATATCGGCTGTCAATGAATATTCTAAATGTATAATTCGTATAATTAAACCCTAATTGCATACCCAAATTAACTTTACATCAAAACACTCATGCAACAATTTCAAAGAAAACCGCCACCTTTTCCGTATACGCACTGCTCTCGTTAAAGGACCCACTAAAACTAAATTACATATATATTTTTTCTCCACAATATAACATTGTTAATCGTTGCAATGTTTTCGCATTTAACTTTTAATTAAATTGTTTGTTGAATACTATCCAACTTGACATAAACAACTTCTTCTTATGAAACGTCTTTGATTCGGAATTAAATTAAAAAGATGGGAAAATGGAATTTAGGTGCGGCAGCCAAGCAGAATAGCGAAAAGTTATTTAGGTACTAGACTCGTTCTCGTACTATGATGCTATGCTATGTGGTGGTATACCTTTACAACAACGCCAAGCACTAATTAAATGTTAACAGAAAGGAAAAACAAAATGATGGAAATAATTGTGGGGAAGGTTGAAGAAAAAAAACAACCCTTCGTTATGTTATTTAATGATAAAGTTCCGCGAGAAGTTATAAAAGTCCAAAGAGGTCAGTATTTGTTTTTAATTTTTCTGTGGTGGACTTTATTGTTCCGGACGGAGTAAAAGGGTGAGGTTGACATTTATTAGTTGAATGAAAATGAAGTTAATTTGTTCAGATTCCACGATAGGATGAGTATGGGAAGAAAGAACCGTCATAACAATAAAAGGAACGTTTTTTTTATCAAACCTACACGGGTTGGGTAGCAAAAAAAACAATCACGGTTAACTTTTCTGGTTAAAATCAGCTGTTCGCTCAAACAGCTGGCAGCTGACAGTTGTTTTGTATCTTTGTCTCGCCTTTTTCGGCTTATTTCTTTAGATTTGTGGATTTGGTCACAAGAAACGATTATTTTTTTGCAAAATTTAAGTCCAAACAAACAATCGCACATTTGTTTAAAGTTGTTATTTTTTACAGCTACGCCAACATAGAAAAATAAGATTTCCATATTTTGCCCTATGCATTAGCCATCTACATTTCATTCCCCTAAACTCTATCCCGTGTAGTGTAGTGGAACGGGTGGAAATTATCTGGGTAAGTGTAATTTTTTATATGGAGCTCGTTACCCAAAACTACACGGGATGAGCAAAAACGAAACTAATATTTATGATACATATGATGTGATTTAGTTTTGATCATCATGCCGATTTGATTGATTTTCAATTTGTTTCATATAATCAAGCAATTAAATTATATTTGTGTTCACAACAATAAATAGTACGATTTCATTTGTTTTGACCTTTTTTGTTGCTTTGATAAAGACACATTAATTCAAGGTTTTGTGAAATTGGTGTAAAAAATGTTTCTTATAAGAAACAAACTGGGAGGTTGGGTTTGTATGGCAGCCCCCATAACCCCATGGACCGATTTCATCCATTATTGCATATGTTTTTTGTCATCAATAGAAACAAATTTTCGTGTGGAATTTAGTTGAATTTGGTGCACAAGTAAAAACGTTTTACTTAGAAGAACCTAATTTGGAGCGATTGGGTTTTGTATGATAGCCCCACGACCCCAAGGTCCGATTTGACCCATTCTTATATATCTTTTGTGTCATCAGAAGAAATACATTCGTGTGAAATTTTGTGGAAATTGGTGCCCGAATAAAAAAGTTTTCCTTAGAAGAACCTAATTTGGGGGGTTGGGTTTGTATCGCAGCCCCAGGACCCCATGGTTCGATTTGATCCTTTCTTACATATGTTTTGTGACATCAATAGAAATCAACTTTTGTGAAATTTGGTTCTAATTGGTGGACAAATAAAAAAGTTTTTCTTAGAAGAACCTAATTTGGGGGTTTAGGTTTGTATGGCAGCCCCATGACCCCATGGTGCGATTTGATCCATTCTTACATATGTTTTGTGTCATGAAGAAAAACACATTTGCATGAAATTTGATTGAAATTGGTGCACAAATAAAAAAGTTTTCTCAGAAGAATCTAATTGGGGAGTTGTGTTTATATGGCAAACCCCATGACCCCATTATCCGATTTTACCGATTCAAACATGAAAACTGCCTGCAGCATTGGGGAAAATTGCAGCTTCATAGCTTTTAAATTGGCCGAGTAAAACGCATCGCTACAGACGCCAGACGGACATCGCATAATAGACTCCCTAAGTCATGCTGATCGTATATATGTATACTTTTTATGTGGTCGGAGATGCTTCCTTTAATGCGTTACAAACTTCATGATAAAGTTATTATACCCTTTCACTCTATGAGCGAAGGGTATAAAAATAATATCATATCCTCAATTAATTTTACCATTCACTAAAACCACTCTTCGACTCAATAATACGATGTTTTCGGTATTCTCGGGTATGAAATAAAAATTTATATAAAAAGAACTTATTGATACAACAACAACAGCATTAAAGCATAATAAAAGCTCAAAAGGACTATCAATTTAAGATTGTCCAACCAAAAATATGAATGGAATATTATCCGAAAACAAAATCTTCCATAAATTTATTAAACGGCAGCACAAAAATGAGTGTCATGTCACAAAATATTGATAATGACACAGAATCCATTGTTGATGCATATGCCCATTAATTTTAAATGGACATCATAAAGTATTGGCTGAATCAAATTAAAGATAAATATATGGGACATATGACATATTTTTTAAAATATTTTTAATGTTATGTTACCACGTACAGATATACAGGAAGGTCATTCGAAATTTTCATATAAAAAATAAAAGATATACATACATACTTTATGGAAATAAAGTGACATTTAATGCATGTTTTCTTTGCATTCACAAAAACCACACTGAAAAGAGTCCTTTTGTCACTCTACATTGCATAAATAAATTGATCATATGTATTAAAAACTTACCTGATTGTAAAGCGCATCATGAGCTTGACAGTCGAACATTCTGAACGACGTTTCCGTCAAAATGGACAAAATATGACTGCTAAAGTACTTTTTACTACACTCCCCTAGTTTTAAGACACACAGACCCAATATACAGTCAATTAATGGATGAATGAACTAAAATCGCATTTTAAATTTGATATTTTGACCACGCGGGTTGGGAAATTACCAAAAACGGGCATTGTTCTACTAAATTTTGTAGTTAATTCCTGTTTAGAAGTCAATTATTTTCCTGTCGCTTAGAAACACGCCATTGTAATTCCGATTTCCAAGCCAGGGCAAAATTCTCGATCTCCACAGAGCTACCGTCCCATCAGCCTCCTTCTGCGTGTTAGACTAAGGTTATTGAAAAGGTTATTCTTATCTGATTCACTGTTGCAGTTAAATCGCCTAACAGAATTCCACCATTTCAGTTCGATTTCCGCCCAAGTTTTTCTACTACGAACCAAGTATGCAGGGTTATCACAACCATAAAGAACGGCTTCTAAAAGAAGATATCGATCGACCTCGTTACACTGGACATCGAACTAACATTCGATACAGCGTGGTACGGCGGCCTGGCGCATAAACTTCTGTCATATAGATTGTCAGTGGGTATACTTTTAATCAAAACAATTATAAGTTTCCTTACAAAACGCACTTTTGCCGTAAAAGTTGCGGGCAAATTCTCTGAACGAAACCCAATAACTGTTGGAGTACTCCATGGTTCGGGTGTGAGCCCCATTCTTTTTAATAATTATACTGCTGACGTTCCCAAAACCAATGGCTCTGAAATAGTTATATTTTCAGACAATATGTGCATATACACTTATTTGCCAGTATTACCATCGGTGGAAAATCAAGATAAATCAAGCCAAAAACAATATTTTTACAAGAGTGGGGCTGAATTAAGCTTCCGTCCAGGGGTTTGGTATTTGTCTAGTGCCCACGCAATGAGCATTATGGCTCTCTTCATACAAAAATTTATGGATTTTGACTTTGTGGATTTTGACTTTATGGATTTTGTCTTTATGGATTTTGTCTTTATGGATTATGACTTTTGGATTTTGACTTGTGGATTTTGACTTTTTGGATTTTGTATAGAACCCCTATTAATAAATGTACACTCTCTAAGCTATCCGTTCAAAACAATATAGACATAGAGTATTCGGTGGCAGAATTGTTATTTAAAAACCCTGCAGAGACACCTGGAATCATTTTCATTTCCAAATTTTCAATTGTAAACTTCGAATAAGCTTCACTTGTAACGTGATAGCAGTCGCACACGAAACTGAATGAATGGCGATGATAAGGGTGCTACCCCCATGCTCAGCGGTTAGGATCAAATATTAAATTTAGAACCGAATTCTCCCACCAAACCAATATGTATTTAATTTTTAGCTTACACATTACTCTCACTCTAAAGGTACATTTCCTCGACACGACTGCAGCGGCCCTAGCGACAGCGACTCGCTCATTCCATATAAAAACTCATTTTTATCTCATTCTAAAAACGAGTTTTTATATGGAATGAGCGAGTCGTGTCGAGGAAAATGTAGCTTGAAAGGGTGAAGTTTCAAATATCATTGCATTAACTGTTTTTCTTCTTCTTTATGGCACGATAGCCCGACGTCGGGCCTTGGCCGCCTGGATTGAAGATTGTCGCGGTCACGCGACCTTGTCCTCCAGTTTCGAAAGCATCTGGTGGGCGTCCTCACATACATAATGCTCCCTTCGGGCTCTCGGTCGTCCACGCAATCTGGCTCCGTCCACTCGTTGCGCGTTCATCACCTTTTTGGGCATGCGAACGTCGTTCATCCTTTGTACATGTCCCGCCCATTGCAGTCGCTGCAATTTCACGATTTTCGACACATGTAGCTCATCGTACAGCTGATACAACTCAACCGGATGCGCCATTCACCTCGTTCACGAATGGCCCCGAAGATTCTTCGGAGAACCTTTCGCTCGAATGTGTCCAACAGGTGTTCAGAGTTTTGGGTTAGGGTCCATGCCTCGCAGCCATAGCATAGCACAGGTCGGATTATGGTTTTATACACGTGGAGCTTCGTGTTCCTGTGCACCAGCTTCGAATTCATAATTAAGAGGACCGAAAATAACACTAATTAGCTAGTTGTATCCTTTGACAAATTGCAACCCAGGTAAGTGAAGTTGTCTACATACTCTATATTGAGGTCCCCCACTGTGATGCTTGAATTTACTGGCGTTCTTGTTTTTGATTGCATCATGACCTTGGTTTTAGATAGGCCTGTTCCAAAAACCGGGATCCCGGTACAAAACCGGTGTTCACTTGGTACCGGACCCGATATTCTGAAGTACCGATATCCCGGTTTTTTTGGTGAGTTAAAAAACCGACCGACGAGTCGGTTTTTTGGTACCGAGTTAAAAAGAACGATTCATTTCAACCATGAGCCGTTTTTTTCAGGTTTTTTGGTACCGGTTTTTAACCCGGTACTCAAAAAAACCGGCTTATGGTTAAAAAAAACCGTCGGTACTAAAAAAAACCTGAGTCGGTTTTTAACCCGGTACTTAAAAAAACCGGCTTATGGTTAAAAAAACCGTCGGTACTGAAAAAAAAACCTGAGTCAGGGAAACCGCTTGTGGTACCGGGTATTGAAAAACCCGAAACCCGGTACTGAAATCTCGGTACCGAACAGGCCTAGTTTTAGATTCGTTGATATGTAGCCCAACTTCTTTGGCGGCGTTATTGAGATTATGCAGAAGGCTTTCTGCATCACCGAGAGACATGATGTTGATGTCGTCGGCGTACGCTACTAGTTGAGTCCAAATTTTGGCTCGAATTACATGCTCCAGAGCCAGGTTGAAGAGCGTCGGCGCCAGCCCGTCGCCTTGCTTGAGTCCAGTACGAGTTTCAAATAGGTCAGTGAGTCGGTTCTGCACTCTGACCTGCGAGACGGTATTAGTCGGTATACCAAAATGCAGCAGAATGTTGTACAGTACGCTTCGATCGATACTGTCGTATGCCTGCTTGAAGTCGACAAATATTTGGTATACGTCGCATTAACTGTTCCAAAACTCAAATTTCTATAATAAATATCCCTGCTTAATATCAATTGCAATATTTTATTCGCTACATTCAACGACCCAACCATCTATTTCATTAAATTTAAATATGTTCAGCACAAACATTCCTGGACCCCTGAGTATACACGTATGCGATTCATATGCAGAACATTGAATTGGAAAACACAATTGAACGCCCATCAAAATCAAAAGTTTACGGCTTTGATTCGGAGAGTTTTGCATAATGCAAAATGCCAATTATCGGAAAATCGGATACATCGAGCAAGTAAACAATTTTAAAGTGTTTTGCAATCCTCGTCTGTATCGTTGTATTATTTTGCTCGTGCGTTTCGAATTGAGAACTGAAAGTATCACAGATAGAGTGGGTGCATATTGGATATGTAAACTGAGGAACTGATAATGTTTTTAGATTGGACGTGACTTAAATATTCCCAATATGAAAAGTGAGATCGAACTGCATTGTATGAATATCTGTTAACCCTTTCCCGGACAGAACGTCTATAGACGTCCAATTTTGAGCATTTGACATACAAATCGTGTCAAATTTTGGCGTTGTGTCCGGCAATGAGTTAAGATTTTTTTTATTTAATTTTAAATTTCTAATATGTTTTCTTCTTCTAACATACACATTTTTTTACAAAACTCTAATGATTACAGCATAAGCTGCATAACCATAGTATTATTGTCAACTTCCTTGCCAGTTTTCATTTAATCGAAGCAAGGCAAGCAGGTCAATCGCCCAGGACCTCGCACATAGTGGGTCCTTATGCTACAGCTACTTATTACAACAATTATAAAAAGTGCACAACTGAAATTACTCATTTATTTCGTTTGTGAAAAATATATGCAGCTCATTCTGTTATTGTTTAATTGTTCTACAACTACAGATTTCACACTTAGAAGAATCATCAGTCTGTCTGAATCTCGTGCCCGACTTAAACTACAATCAAGAAATCTGATACGAATACGCAAATTGCATTTCTTGTTTCCAATGGGTCATTTCTAGTATTATTCTCGTTTTCGGAGCTTACCTTCGCATTAAGGAGTCAAATAGACGAATAATTGCTATCCTCCTACATTTGCCGAAATGTTGCGGATGAAAATCATACAAGATCTTCGTTTAAAATTACTCTGAGCCAAACCAAATGACTGAGAGCTACATTTCCTTTACCGAAATTGATGGTGATTGTTGGTCTTTTGCCCATAGTCGAACACAATCATCAATATTTTTGGTTTTGCATTATTGCAATTCAAGCTCAGTGCGTTATAAATTTTACTAGATAAACTCGTCTAATATACTACAGAATATTATTGACATCAAATTATTCCTTGTGACCTTAATTCTTACAGACAAATTATACAGGGTGGCCGATTAAAAGTGAACGAATGTAAACCATGAATACCTTTTTTGTTTCTAAACCGATTTTTTTTTTAATTTTCACATAAAAAAATGCTCCATTACCTTTCGCAATATTTCTGGCTGCAAACCTCGGATCTCCGCTATAATATTTTGCTTCGATTCCTGAATTGTCCTTGGTTTATCATTGTAGACTCTCTTCTTAAGGTATCCCCACAGAAAAAAATCTAGTGGAGTTAAGTCTGGAGATCTAGCCGGCCAGTTAATTGCAGATCCTCTGGAAATGGCTCTTTCGCCGAAAACATCCGTTAAAATCTCCATTGTGGCTGCAGCGGTATGTCAAGGTGCTCCATCTTGCTGAAACCACATATCCAGCGCCGGTCCTAGGTATTATGGCGCCCTGTTCATATACTAAAAAGTCGCCCTTTTATATATTAATCAGGAATGGAATGTAGTAATATGCAATAGTCATTTTCCATACGAGTTTTGTGGCTGTATGACAGACACTTTGAATTTGTATGGATGATGGCTGTCACTGTGACCGATCACTAGATTTTGTGATAAAATAGTAATTCTTAGAGCCGGTATTCAATCGATCGTCAAATTATGTAACGATACTATGGCCGGCAGATGATTTTAACGGTGTATGATGTCAGATTTCGATAGAAAAGTCATTTTTAAGAAAATATACGAGGCATAAATATGCTTTACAAAATAATTTTTCATATTATCCACTCCTGACAATTTTTTTTTAAATTCACACCTAACATGGTTCACCTTCCACTTTAAAACGCAGAATACGATAAAAACCGTTGGCACCGAAAATGAGCTGACCGCACCGCAGGGGAAATGTAATTCAATTCTAAGTAGATGAAATGACCGGGAAATGGAAAAAAATACATCAAATTACCGAGAAATTTTTTTTCCAATAATTAAAAATTATAAACATTTTCGGATTGTAGCGTATGGAATTCCACTGCATTTGCCACATATTCCACGACCGTAAGCATACATTTTCATTGAGAGAGGAAATGGAAAAAAAATACATCAAATTACCGAGAAATTTTTTTTCCAATAATTAAAAATTATAAACATTTTCGGATTGTAGCGTATGGAATTCCACTGCATTTGCCACATATTCCACGACCGTAAGCATACATTTTCATTGAGAAAATCGTAGCGGACAAACATTTCACTTTTGAGGTCTATCCTGCGCTTAATATCCATCGCATAGAAATTTTACGCGGTAAAATCTCTTCCTACAAACTATTATACATCCTACAAAACTCCTTTATCGCCCACTCTCATACAATTGAAACATGTACTACGAGCTCAGACTACGAGGATGAGCCATTAAGTGTATACGCACATCTCACCTCACCTATAACGAGCCTGGAAAGCAGCTATTCCCCTCTTTTGCAGAATATAGGGATGTACGCTACAACAATTTCTTATGTGCACAATTGCTGCAATGCACAACTCTTCACTTCTGCCAAGCATACAATCTATGAAATCTAGCGCCCATAGGGCGCTAGTCCCACATTTGAAGTGTATGGATCAATTGGAGCGTGTTTGCAGTGATGCACAAGTACGAGAAATACGAAGCATTTTTAAACGCTTACGGATGGAAACACGTCTCTCGCTCTTCCTCTCGCGTAGATACAATGCGGAATAGTTTGAAGATGTGTCTTTCAAGGTTTCACGAGTCGCGACTGCGTCGATGGGTCGGTCAAATGGAATGGAATACGATTAGCATGCGAATTGAGTTTGGTTGTTAGTGGAGTTTCTATGTAATTTCTTGAGTCGCGATAGCAGCGGATAATAATTTAATCGGTTCTAGTTCGTTTAATATGTATCAATATAATCAATATAAATATGTATAAATAAATGCTATACAACAGAGAAAAGAATTGATGTGATCATCATGCCGTTGTCATTAAAGGAAGTCTTGATCTTAAAGGCATAATGAATTTGTGAATTTGGCGCCCTTTCCGGTTGGCGCCCTGTTCAAGTGCACAGTCTGCACATATAGTAGAGCCAGCCCTGCACATATCTGATCGGTTTTGGACAAAAGGACGAATAACATTGTTGTGCATCTCACGATATCGTTGTCCTTCTTCGCGTTAAGGTTGTTGCATCTGATTCGAAGCTGGCTTCCACCCTCTCAATGATTTCGTCCGTCCTCGCACGTCGTCTCCGGGCTTGTCGAGGGCTATTAACGGTTCCTTGTCCTCGAAAACGGCGAACAACTCTGCGAATCGTTGATCTCGAGGGAGCAACTCTTACATGGAGCGTTCGTCAATACTCGCGCTGTGCCTCGACAATCGAATTATTATTCCGCGTGTAAATTTGTTTTATTTGAACTCGTTGCTCAACCGTATATCTTTCCATGTTGTTTTTTTTTCAATACTAACGCATATGAGTCCTTTCCATTTTATTTTATCAATGTAATTTTATAAAAATTTGATAAATTTGAGCAACGAGACAAGCATTTATTACCATTCATTCATTTTTTGTTATTATGGTGTCATTACCTGACGCATTTTAACGACTTAATTTCTAAATAAATTTTCTTATAATGGTAATTTTGGCAGCAATTACCTTTTAAACATTGAGTTAATGTATCGTTAGCAAAATTCCATTCTACCTGTCCGCATACGTACTTTTTGTGAATGAAATGGTTCAAAAACAAACTCTTTCATAAAACCTACCTAAATCGACCCTTCCTCAACGCGTATTAGCCTGGAAAGTAGTGTAAAGATATCTCCCATGTGTCTAGTTTATTCTTACCAAATTTCAGAAAAAAAAATATTAAAAATAAAAAAGTTATGCATGATTTACACTAGTTCACTTTTAATGGGCCACCCTGTATATACATACTTACATAATAATGAATCCTTGTATTTCTCACAACTTATGTATAAATTTCTTAAACATGAACTGTGCTCTTACGACGATGGTTAATGGTTTTCTCAATTATTTACGCAAAATACTAATTGGATACGTTTTGTATTCAACTCATGTTAAATCAAAGTCAGAAAAGGCAAAGAAAAGTGCATTACTAAAGCTTTACTTAATAATTATTAATTACAAACGCAAGTTTTTGTATGACAGAACACATTAACAGACAGACTATTGTAGGAGGGACTAAAAAAGTTAACTATGTAGTTCTTTCATCATTCCCGTCTTATGGATATTTAATTATACGTTTGCAACTTACTTAAACTTCTGTTGACTGCAGAACAAAATATGTAAATATTAGATAACCTAAACTTATAAAAAATAAGAAGGAAAGTATAAAAGTAAGGGCTGAAGTAAACAATATGTCTCTCATCATAGATATTAGTCTCAAAAATACAATATTATGCCCATTTAAATATGACAAAACGGTATACTGATGACTCCCCCTAAGCCAAGGTTACAGGCAAAATGTCCGGAAACTGCCGCATAAACGCACCGGATTGTGATTCCTCATGTGATTTCCAGCAAAAAAGTTGTACGGAACATACACCCTTAGCTTAACCCTTTAGCTGCCACAGGCACTTTTTTTCCATCGCAATTTTCTCCAACTTCTGCCAAGGTGAGGTGCTTGTACGATTCTTTTAAAAATTGGCGCATAGATGCAGATTGTAAGTTACATTTTCATTAAGTAATCCAGTTTAAAATCATCAGAGATAATTTTGAATCATGTAGTACCCAGCCTGTTTGAATTGACCTGGCGAACTTAAATTCAATCACACGCACAATAAACAATACGCACAATTTTTCACACACAATTTCCATTATTTTATTATCTGAAACTATTTATTTCTACGAAAAACTCTCCATGAATCTGTTAGAGAGCACATAATTGCGCGTCCAAAGAGACATAAATATTATAAATCCGTTGAGCAGTATTACTACAATTGATAATTTAAATTTACCCTTTTTAACATACAGTGAAACTTCCCTAAACGGACACTTCTAATAACCGGACATTTCTCATTAACGGACACTTTTATTTTCCCCAACGTTTTTCCTTCTAACTTCTAATAGCCGGACACTCTCATAACCGGACACGGACAGTACTTTTATCCCCTTTCTGAACAAGCAAGTCTCTAATAAATGGACAGTTCCACAAATAAAATTCGAAATTCTTCCATTAGAGAATTGTATTTCGAGCAAAGAAGTTTTGAAATTACCGGAAAATCGGTCTCTCGCGTAAATCAAAATTCACTTTCCGGACATCGCTGTGCAAATCTTGTTTATCTCTCCGTGTAGGTGGAATTTCTTACAGATTCAGGAGTTCAATTTATGTCGCGGCATTTAATCGTGCAGTTTTCTTTTCTTTTATATGAAAAAAAAAATTAGCCTTTTGAAGAAAAAGTGCAAGAACAGGTCATTTTAGAATAGTGTTCTCGATCTCGAAAAAATAAATGTATTGGAAAAACACGGTTGAAATGAGATATCGTGGTTTTGAATGGATTTGCAGCGCAGTCCAAATTAGTTTTATAAAAAGTTATACCTTTGCGAAATATTCTCATAAGCGGACACTTCCCATAAGCGGACACTTCCCATAAGCTGACAAAATCTCAATCCCCAATGGTGTCCGCTTATGGGAAGTTCGACTGTACATAGTTCCATAATATAAGTAAAATTTTGGGATTAAACGGTTTTTCTATTTTTGGTAGCAAAAGTTGCATTTTTCTGGTACATTATGGAATTTGGGGTGCAGAACCTAAATTCGCAACTTCCCACCAAAATTTCTTTGCAAAACAGTGCCAAAATTGCAAAAAACGCCAAAAAATTACTATCAATTGTAGCTATACCGCTATACACATTTTGATAATTGATGGCGCGTTGGACCCGCAATTATGTTTCCTCTAACATGTTCATGGACAGGTTTTCGGAGAAATGTACACTTTCGGAAATTTGGGTTTTTTCGACCCTGTTCCACAAAGAAATTTTTAGTGGGAAGCTCCGGATTCGAGCTCAGCACCCAAAAAAAAACATAAGAAACAAAAAAAAAATCTCCACCACACTTTGCAATCTGAAATCACTTAGGTACACTAATATATGATCAGCATGACTTGGGGAGTCGATTGGGCGATGTCCGTCTGTCCGTCTGTTGCGACGCGTTTTACTCGGCCAATTTGAAAACTATGAAGCTGAAATACAAAGCCAATCCCCCAAATTAGGTTCTTCTAAGAAAACTTTTTTCTTTGTGTACCAATTTCAACCAAATTTCACGCAAATGTATTTCTATTGATGTCACAAAACATATCTAAGAATGGATCAAATCGGACCATAGGGTCATGGGGCTGCCATACAAACCCAACCCTCCATTTTGGTTCTTCTAAGAAACTTTTTTTTAAACCAATTCCCCAAACCTTTAATTAATGTGTTTTTATCAAAGCAACTAAAAAGGTCAACACATATGGAGTCGTACTATGGGGCCATGCTCCCGCATCCCCCAATAAAATTTTCTGGGTAAATATTTTTATTTGCTCACTTATTCCAACCAAACCCCACACAAATATTGTTTTGTCGACGCAACGGAACTTTTGTGAAGACAGAAGGAAAAGAATTTGGGGGGGGGGGTTAAACACAAGTCGTAGGTACGCCCGAAAAAAACTTTTAGGCCGAGGGGAGCGAAGGGTATCCAAAATTCGGCCGCGCCCGAAATTAGCTCTGGTCTCGTTTTTGTATTGAATTCGGTCGACGAAAATGTGACCTGTAAAAATTTAGTTCGAAACGATTTTCATCTTTGAAATAGTCCATGAGTGGCTTGCCAGGATAATTTTATCAGGCTGAACATACCAAAAAACCACGATTCGAAACTTCCGAAAGAGGTTGAAGTGAAGTCAATGAAATGAGCATAATATTAATATTACGAAATTACCGAGTGTCTGATGAAAAGCAAAATGTAAAATACAGCCGGCGTTATATAAATCTTCTACTAGAATGATTTACTTATATGGACTTTTCGTGTTTCGTGAAGAGCCCCGAGATTTTCACGCTCAAATACATTTACCCTCTAAATTATGCGGTCTGAATGCCGAGACGCCTTCATTTCAGTCACCAAAAGCAGGCATTTTGGACGGTGTAGAGTAGAGGACACATAATAAAAATTCAGGATATGTCATCCTAAAGAACGTCTGGTCACCCTGGATATATTTTGGTTTGACTCTCTTCTCTTCTATGGAAGCTATAGGAGTAAGCTGCAAGCTTAGACTATGGTCTCAGACCCGCCGGCTCTGACCTGACTATTCTTGATTGCATTCTGCAATTGCTTATGCTAGTTAAGTCGCTCAGGACCCCGGAAGAGGAAAGTTCAAAGCCCTAATGAAAATATTGGAAAATATTTCCAATAAATAACAGATAATCTACACCAGTGGTTCAAATCTTTTTCAGTTCGTGTCCCACTTGCAAGATCTGCTAAGTCTGGCGCATGGAAATTTTGGTCATAATTTGAAAAAAAGGCATGGAAAACTGGCCATGTACAAAGTTTAATTTAAGTTAGATTATGCTGGTGAAAAATTCAAAAGATGTCCAATATAATTGTCCTTAGGAGCCATAAATAGAATAAGGTGTTGCTTATTGCTTGGCTAAACAAGCACAAACGGCAACAATTTACTTTCAAATCGACCGGTTTAGCTAAGCAATAAACAAAGCATTTTCAATTCATACCTACGACCTATTAAAATACAACAAAATACAGTGCTACTTAAGCGCTGAGATGTTGTCCGATGATCGAATTTTTTACAAAAGAAAATGTTCATGCTTATTTTTCGCGCAGTGATATGTCACGAGGCAAAATTATTATTACTGTCTAGACGCTTTTTGATCGTCGTATTGCAATAACAAATTACTTCCGCTAGATTTCTGAAGATTTTTGAGTCGGAATGGTAATATTGCATACAAACCCCTTTTCTTCTCCCCACTGCTCTACACAGAGTATTAATTTGGTTCCACGGGTCTCTGCTAGCGATTCGATTGCCATTTGAGTGAACGATCAATTCCATGTTATTATCATCCGGATCCCATGGACCCCAGCCCTGGCTACGTCCCTGATTCGTTGTGTGATACGGTTGTCAGCCATACCACTTCCTAGTGGGCATTTTTGTTTATTATTATATGATAAAAAAGTTCCATATCTTCTTCAGAATAATAAACGTGCGATGGGCCATGCCGGGTATCGAAACTCGTTTCCCTATGAATTTCTATATCACTGAGGGCAATCACAGCCACAGAGCACGGCATACGTGGTGGAAGTCTGGAAAATATTTCCAATAAATAACATGGGAGGAAATACAAATTCTAAATTTCAAAACATCAACATTTGAGTAGCTCCCGACCCCATATGACTCTGTTTTTATACCCTTCGCTCATAGAGTGAAAGGGTATATTAACTTTGTCATGAAGTTTGTAACGCATTCAAGGAAGCATCTCCGACCATATAAAAAGTATACATATATGATCAGCATGACTTGGGGAGTCGATTGGAGCATGTCCGTCTGTCTGTCTGTCTGTCTGTCTGTCTGTCTGTCTGTTGCGACGCGTTTTACTCGGCGGGTATTGAAGCTAGCAAGCTGAAATTTTGCACACGTGCTTCTTATTGTTGCAGGCTGTTTGTATGTTTGATTCACTCAAATTGGATCACTGGGTCATGGGGCTGCCATACAAACCTAGCTCCCCAATTTGAGTTCTTCTAAGAAAAACTTTTTTATTTGTGCACTAATTTCAACCAAATTTCACACAAATGTGTCTCTATAGATAACACAAAATATATGCAAGAATGGATCAAATCGCACCATGGGGTCATGGGGCTGCCATACAAACTTAACCCCCCAAATTAGGTTCTTCTAAGAAAAACTTTTTTATTTGTGCACTAATTTCAACCAAATTTCACACAAATGTGTTTCTATAGATAACACAAAATATATGCAGGAATGGATCAAATCGCACAATGGGGTCATGGGGCTGCCATACAAACTTAACCCCCCAAATTAGGTTCTTCTAAGAAAAACTTTTTTATTTGTGCACCAATTTCAACCAAATTTCACGCAAATGTATTTCTATTGTTGACACAAAACATATGTAAGAATGGATAAAATCGGACCATGGGGTCATGGGGCTGCCATACAAATCCAACCCCCCAAATTAGGTTCTTCTAAGAAAAACTTTTTTATTTGTGCACCAATTTCAACCAAATTTCACACGAATGTATTTCTATTGATGACACAAAACATTTGTAAGATTAAATCAAATCGGACCATGGGGTCATTGGGCTGCCATACAAATCAAACCCCCCATATTGGTTCTTCTAAGAAACATTTTTTTACACCAATTTCACAAAACCTTGAATTAATGTGTCTTTATCAAAGCAACTAAAATGTTCAAAACCAATGGAATCGTACTGTGGGGTCATGCTCCGGCAACACCAATAAAATTTTCCGAGTAAATATTTTTATTTGCCCACTTATTTCAACCAAGCCCAAAACTTTTGTCAAGTCGGAAGAAAAAGAATGAGGAGGGGGATTAAATACAAGTCATAGGTACGCCCGAAAAAAACTTTTAGCCCAAGCGAAGGGTATCCAAATTTCGGCCGCGCCCGAAATTAGCCTCGGCCCCGGGGTTGGCAAGCGAAGCGAGCAGGGGGCGAAGCCCCCTAGGTTTTTTATAATTTTGCAAAACTGCCATCGAAACAGATTCCTTCTCTGCTGCGTTTTAAAACTACTTGATAAACAGTAATCAACTGAAAATGTTATCGACTAATGCATTTTGTATTTTTTTCGAACGAGCGATTAGACATTTTCGAAAAAAGGGGCTTCTGGTCCCAAGCTCGTAATACAAGATGTTTCAACTGCTAAGAAAAACAATAACCTCGTTCTACGCCGAGCTCCACCGGGAGAATACTTCAGAATTGACTTACAGAGCTAGCTCTTTCCATTGATACCTCCTGGGACGCCCGCATTTTTTCCGAATTCTTTGATCTTACCTCATTTCCAGATGCCATTTATGACTAATTCTTAGCACCCACACAGTCGGAAACCTTAACATATTGCTAAGTTTCCAAGGTCCAGGACTCCATCCGACCTCTTCAGTCAATAGTTTTACGCCAGGCTGCCTCGAATCAAATGCAATAATATGAATTTTAGAAGGAAATTTGAACACTGACAAGGAAGAATGAAAAATCAAGCAGCTTCCGCAGCTTCTTGATAATTCAAGAATTCGACAGGACCTAAACACGAGAATTTCGATTATTATTATATGTTTAGTACAAATTCTAACCGGTTAGAGAGAGATTTGAATACAATTTCGAAAATCGTTATCAATTTTAGACATTGAGTAGCCACCTTCTTGAAACCACCCCTCAACCTTTTTGAACGCGTGTTGTGTTCTGTGGTCCTGATTGTTCCATGGTTCCTAAACCTTTCGTTATATATCCTTCTCAGGCTATTGTTTCCATGTTGCCAATCATCCTGTTCTGTTCGGCTACAAAACAAATCTGTCCTTTCAAAGAAGGTTACCATTTACCATGAATTTGGTTCTGCTACCATTCTTGGTGAAACTAATCGATGACACTTTTCTATTTTGCTCTGCATTTTTGTTTTTCTTTTCCTGATAAAAGGTTCTGCTTCATTTAATGACAGTGATAATTTTCAGATAATGAATGAGATGTCTTTTTATGTTGTATGTTTATCTGTGTACGGTGGAGCATGAAGTACGGTTTGGAAATAATAATTATTGAGCTCCTTTGGAACAGAGTAGTTCAAGGAGAAAGGTCCTTCAATTTCTGTTTTAGATTGATTGTACATGCGATTGATTTCTCGTTCCTTTTTTGGATGGCTGGAACATATTGTTGCTCGACGTCGGGTTGATTCCGGAGGTCCTTTGTCATAAACTCTCTTGTAATTATGATTGATTATTATTATTATCTTGAGGATGTCAATAAAGGAGGAAGGACAAACAGGGAGCAGGTATATGCTCCTACTAACAATGATTTTTTAGATATTTCTTCATTAATATACTTTGGAAAATTGAGTATTTGCAAGTTTAATAATTTTCTGCGAAAGAGATATTTAAAAAAAAATTTAAATTCTTAGCAGTAATTAATAAAATAATTCTGCTTTAAAGTTCATCATTACATGTCAAGCTATAACAAGCTGCTATCTTGTTTTCGCAATCGTACATCTGTAACTATTTTGTAAATCGATTTATCGGTCAGAAAGCAATCTAAACAATTTCACTTTGCCGCATCCATTTCCTGGCAAACTTGAAACAAGATATCCCCATCCATACAAACTTACTTTGTAATCTGGACTTTCAGCAATGTACGTTCTATCATCATGCAACAGTCTACCAGAACGTATTATATTACAAAATGTACCCGAAAGAGTCAAAGTTTCAATTACATCCTAAGAACCTTTTACCACAAATTAATTGCATGCCATTTTCACTATACTACCCTCTAGAGGTGACAAGTCCATTTCTTTTTGAGGAATGCATCTAATTCATTGTAAAATTCATTTAAAGCATCTATTTCACTAGGGAAATTAAACTTTGTGAACACGTCGGATATATGCATGCACTCAGAAAGTTGTCCTCAATTATTAGGTACATATAGCCCAACACCGAGACATAAGGTCACGTTTATGAAATTTCTTTCGGAAGGATTTAATTAAAGAAAACATGCATAAACACGTTTCTTGAAGAAAAAAATGTGCATTTTATTCAAGACTACGAAACGAAGATACTGGAAGTAAAACCAGGAAGCAGGATTCATTGTACACTGTAGTGTGACTCTGAGGCACGTGTCGTCGTCCTTCATGTATAGTATAGTCGAAGGAAGTGAAGTGGAGTACGATAGCACTCAGTGGCAAGAAGTTCAGGCGAGCGAGTTTGAAACGCACGATTGACCCCACTGGCACCATCACGTACATTTTACTTGTTCCATGTTCTACAATCTACACTTCTTCTATGCATCGTTCTGCTCGTCGTAATTCACAGTGAAGTGACGAACAAACTTTGCTTCGTATTATGATTGCAATTTGTATGTGTACCAAAAGGGACACATTAATACAAAGTTATGTAATTCTAAGTCAACTGAAGGGCTACAGAATAATTTTGCTGGAAATAGCACTTCAATGTGATTACATACGCGTCTTTTATAAGATCGATTCAATGAGTACGCGTGTATCATTGTATTCTATATGTCCTTTCAGATTCGTTTGAAACTTTAAGAAATCTTCAATTAATAATTCATACGACAATTTTCCTTGAAATATGAATCAATTTTCCTAAACGTGGGAACATTGTCTGAATATTGATTCCGCACATTGAATCCACAACGAAATGTCAATATATTTCTGAGGGTTTTTGTATTCTTTCATAGATATAATGATCCTTTTTTCTGATCGCCTCGTCCACCGATGTTCATTCAAGCTACAACTTTAATTAGATGCTTAGCCATTCGAAAGGGTACTCTCTTTTTTTTTGCGCTCCCGGGCTTGCAAAAATGCTAATTTGATGCACTAAACGGAATAGCCCGTAAAGTCTCAGCTATACGATACATTTGGCTCGTATCGTCATAATATGCATAGCAAGGAAAACAATCTTCACGGAACATATTCGAAAAAAACGAAGACTTTATCGTTATAGTCCTGACATTACTATACTCTTATCATCATAGAGATAATGTAGAGTGCCTGAGCAAAAGAAGATGAACGAGAAGACCCAGCCAGGATAAAACATGGAACGAGCTTTATTGACCTCGCCGATCCAAGGGAAATCTCAATCTTTTGCTAGTGTGCCCTCTATGGTTTTACATTACATTAAACATTGACTGTCGCTTGGTGCACTAGCGGCCGGATAGAGTACCACAAGAAGTTCCAATGTAATTTGCATTCAATTTGATGACGAAAAGTCATTAAAAATTTACGACAGACTGCTTTATGCATGATTGCTGAATATTTGATTGAAGTGTGCTCCAAGACGAGGACACGCTCGGTTGGAGTTTTACGTTTATAGTAGGTACGTGAACCAATTGGTTTTACTTCTACGAAGATTTCTTTCAGCTTTTTTCGCCATAAATTTTGTGATCAACACCATAGGTACTTCTATAACTATGTGCGCGAATAATTTTCATTATAATTTAAATGTAGGGTGCATCCCCTATTGTATGAAATTTGACAGCTAGAATTATGTAATTTCAACAGATTACGTCATTTGGTCATACGTTTGAAAACCTCCTATAGCGATAAACAGTGGCACAACCACGGGAGGGGCCCTCTGTGGACAGAGACAGCTCCCCAAACCATGACGCTACCTTCTCTGCTATGACGCCCTGACAGAAACCGTTCGTTTTTACGTAGATCGTGGAAATATAAATGGAACCCATCTCGGCCATCCAGGTTGACTTTCTTTTCATCCAAAAAACTACCCTGTTCCACCCCTGTCGCCATGACATTATTTTGGCGAGCAAAATCCTCTTTGCGTCTAACGTTGTTTTTTTTCTGAATTTCCTTGAATTTTCTTTCGTTTTCGGTGTGAGGAATTCCTTATTACACGTTGCACTGTTGATAAACTAGCTGTAGCGCCGACCTTAGCTCCAATTATAGCCGCTGATAGTGCAAAATTAGAGGCGGCTCGCAGAATTGCCCTTTTCTCTTTGGCGCTTTGGGCGCCTGGCGTACGCTTTTCACGTTTCGTCCATTTCCACTTTTATTTTTTAAATAATTAAACATAACCGATTTACTTTTTTCACTATTTTCCAAATTTCGCGTAAACTGTGTTGTTCATTTCTCAAAACATCGTTTTGAGCCATTTGGGCGGTATTTAATGCTCTTGCTCTACCCATGATTACCGAAACTTACAAAAATTAAAGTCAAAACACAATCTGAGTGGATTAAAACAAAAACAGTTAGGATGTGATGCTAGGACTTTCGAAATAACGACAGAATCGCAAGTGACCCAATTTTGAGCATAGAATTTATTAGTGCATCAGCATACTGTTGATGAAACATAACTGTTGTTATTAAATGTTTCATTTTTTTGCTCGCAAACTATGAGCAACATAATAGCCTTTGTAAACAAATACTGAGATATGCTCTCTGCTGCAACGAAAACGATATTTTGAGATAAACAACTCTCGAAAAGGCTGTCCCTATACAAGTGACTGGGAGTGTATGTATCATAAACCGTGATAAACCTATAGGTTTATCACGGTTTATCACGTGCTTGCTACACTAGCAGGCAGGCAGGCATTTTGTTTTTTCTTTGAAGACTTTTCTTACAAAATTCACCTGTGACCTTTGCGTTAATATTCTCCATTTTTGGAACTAAGATGTGCTTGCTTCATATTTCATTTTGCAATTTTTCCTTTCCCAATTTCAGGGTCTGGGTGCAACCAGAATCCTGATTGCGCCACTGGCGGAAAAAGTTCGTTTTGCAATTGAAGGAATCGTTCACTTTTCACTCCGATCTTTTCGAATCATCACTTGATTCGTGCTAAAGTAACCCAGGCTGCGGGTTTTTTTTTATTAAATTTAATGCTTAGAATTTGTAATGTCGTGTCTGCGTTAGTATATACGAGGGGACGATGTTTTCGATCTTAAATCACCTCAAATCAAAATGCAGGAGGGGAATTCTTCCGAATGCGTGCCCGTAATTGTTTAAAAGCCTTTGGGTCAGTAACATTTTTGTGGCCAAGCCATCACGCCTTTGGAGGAATCATTTTTGGGCGGCCAAGTTAAGTCCACGTCACCGTCCAAGCCTTTAAGTAAGTCATATTTTGGCGGCCGAGCGAAGGCAACGTCACCGTGTCAGATTTGAAGGAGTGACTACTTTGGCAGCAAGCTAAGTCTATCACACCATCCGAAGTTTTGGAACACTTATATTATTACGGCCATGGGCGTAGCCAGAGGGGTGGAGCAGGGAGGTGCCGAGCTATGCTGTTCACATGCCTATATGTGGTCTGTCATATTTCCTTATACATATTTATACTAAGTGACTTAGTGACTCCCATATCTCCGCAAAGGGGTAAAAATAGAGAAACCTTAATATCAATAATCGGTATGACGCGATGAGAAGCTTGTAATATAAACTCAGATTTCTACATTTACTTCTTGACATATTTTCAACGTCCATTATCATTTTTAGGGTTATTTAGATTTAAAAAAAAACCCTTATGAAATCGATTTCGATTCTATATCAGTTACTTTTGTCCAATTTCAAGTAACGGTATCGGAGTTATGGGCGTTTGAAGCTAAGCTTAAGGTTATCACCTCGGTTTTCCTAAACCGTTATAGGCACTGATATGAAACTTTGCATAAAGTTTGGTTAGTATGAGCTTATATACCTACGTTAAATACTAAGTCTGTTGACATTTGCTAAGAAAAATTAAATACATAACAGTAAATTTGTGAAATTTCAATTTATACGTGTAGGTCTGCAAATATGAAAATGTTCATGAAGATTTTAAGGAAATGACATGAGGAATATGTCTGCAAATTTTCATTCAAATAACTTTATCCAAACCGGAAATATAGCGAATCTAATATTTGGTAAGGGCGTTTCACATTACCAGGGCAGCGTTTTAAGCATTTGTTCAGTGCATAACTTGTGACTGGATCTAACAATGAACATGAGATTTGGTGGGAATGTATAGAATGGTAATTAATAGTGTTTGTTTGACACGACAAAAAAGTATTTCATTAATATTGTGCATAACTCTTATTTATTGCCTATAAAATACATGTATACAACATGTTGTTATTGTAACCCCATGTAGTTACACTAAACTAACCTACACCGGAGTGCAAAAACACGCCTATTATTCACTACTCATTAAATTTCTTTAAAAACACCTCGAATTGCGGGCGCAGCCCTCTGTACCTCGGTATTTTTTGTCGATGTGGCATAGCTGAAAATTAGATGTAGTTTTCCAGGACAAGAGAAGAGAAAAAGTTTAAAAGATTTTTTTTACCGTTTATGTATAACACGAAGAAAACAAACATTCTTGTGAGAAATGAATTTTATTAGTTACTTATTTTTAAGTGAAGTTGCACCTTGAAGGAATGTGTACATAAACAAAAACATGATATTACCCTAATCGGGAAATAATTATAAAGTGATTGTGAATGAGGATGTGAATAATAAAATATTTGAATCGCAAATAATTTGTGTGTAATTTGCTTGCTGCATACCCTAAGGCCTTCCACCTCTGTTTCTATCGTAACTCAAGTAAATTTACAAGGGGACCAACAATACGTCAACATTGGTCCACGGTTCGGGGAGGGAGCATGGAACCCATCGCATCAGGAGCTCCCGCGTTCTATTGCTAGTATATGTCGTTTCTTTTAGCAGTTCTCTCGACAACATTGAAGTGTTATCCACCCCACTGCCGGTAGCTGAGCTATTCGGTTCGACTTTGGTCTTCCCAGAATATTCAACCACCAATATCGGTCCGACCGCTGGAGTTATCAGGATTTAATCTACACTTTAGTGCTTCTTGCACACAGGAAAATATTTATTCTCGTTTTGAACTGTCGAGTTTCGGTACCGATATCATGTTTTTCCTCGAATCCGTCAGAATTTAGTAACTTTAAGTAATTACAGTTGTTAAATTTTAATAGTTACTATTACACAATAAGATGCCACTCAATCATACCCCATCGCCGCAATGGACAGGGAAGGGGAGGTGTGAGGTATACAGAAAGGTATATTAACTTTGACATGAAGATGGAAAAAAGTGTCTCTGACTATATAAAATATATATATTCAATTGAGTCAACGTTACGTTGCATATAGTTTCGGAGTGTATAATGTTGCAAGCACTATATATGTATATATATCTCATCAAAGGGCTCAATTTTGATCCGTATTGTACCAAACCTCTTGCGATATATGGATCGCTAGTATTAGATGGATTAGTCTGGATATACAGATGCATCCGAAGGATGATTAGCTTTAATACAGTACCAATGGCGGCTCGTTATAGTGTGAATGACGAATGTTCATTCAAAATCTGCACCTTACTGGTGAATGGCACCTTAAGATGGTCTGTGCCAGGTTTAAAATTATAGCCTTTAATATCATCAAAAGCGTCATAGTTAGAGCACAACACAATAGTGCTTAATATTGTCTACTAATGAGGCCATATTGTGTCTTCTATGCAGTGACTCATCATGCCTATAGTTTATTAACGTTCAGGTGAACTATTTGCCTAGGAGTAATAAAATTGCAGTATGATATGGGTTCGTTCCTTAATTATGTATTTTGATGCTCTCTTGGAGAAGAAATTCTAGTTGCTGTTTGTCCCCCAAAACACTGAGGAGGAGTTCCTTCTCCAATATTTTGTGTGCTTTTGTCGTGCCCTGTGCAGCATTATTTGGTCCGAGGATTATTTTGGTATTTGACATAAAGCTCGCTAGTATTCCTCAGGGCTTACTTTGCACTTCAAAAAATAAGTATGAGCCAAAGACCAAATGCTTTAACTTTTTGATAAATTCAGAGGAGTTAAAATGATGAAAACCCACCCCCCCCCCCCCCCCCCCAAAGGTAATGCGAACCATTTTTAATCCACTGGAAACTGCTGATAATTATAAATTAGGTATTAGTATACTCAGTACTATGTAGCGTCTTATTATGTAATATAGTCATATTTCCATCGACGTTAATCAAAAACTTCTCCTCAATAAAACATTATATACGAATACGTTATAAGCTTTCACCATATAAACGCCCCACGTCAATATCAATTTTCCACCTGATTTCGTTTCGGTATGCATCGATTTTCTTCTATTTCTTTCAAAACTGTCTTTAACCTCCTCCATTATTACTGATTTGAATAATTAATATGTATGTAGGTATACCGCAATATAACGACACTCATAAACGTAGTCCAATGAAACTTTTCAAATTGGTGACTTCAGATTTGTCCTTTTTGGCCCGAAATAGAATAAATTTGGAAACTTTGATACGATCCTATATATATGTACATATATGTTGCATGCCATATCATATTCCTCGCAAAAGGAAAGGTATGTGTGTGTAGCAGCTAATCGAAAATGTGGTAAGAATGGGAAGCATGTTCAATCCACGATACACAGTCAGGTGTGCTTTATAGACAAACGGATACGCACATATTTAAAATAGATATTGCACCCCCATCAGAGTTTGGAGAAATAAGTCAAATTAATCACCGGGCACATGAAAAAGAATAATTGATGAATGTATGCGTGCATATCACTGATGATATAATAATATGCCAGATTAGATAACACAAAATCGTAATTAGGATTATATAATGAATGATGGTGCCCAACTTTGATTCCCATTTCGTGATTGTTTCAGCGATAATGTGCAATCCTTTGCCGTAATATATAGTAGTAAAGGAGATCCTAATTTTGAATAATACAAACACATCTGCCTTAATTTAATTTAAAGGCTCAAAACGAGCAGAATGAATTAAAATTTAACATCATTTAGACGAATAAATACATTTTTAGATATTTTCTTTCTACTTTTTTTATATCCACACTTTCAAGTTTAACGCATTTCGCCTTGGGAGATTTTAATGACCATTTGTTAATCCACTTAAATACGAACATTTCTCAAATTCAAACAGTCCATAAACAATAAACACTCCGATCATTAACGTTTCTAATCCATTTCTGTTGTTTATTTGCTATACATTCCCCAACAAAAACAAAAAAGATCTTCTTTCGTCATTAAATTGTAATTGGTATATAAGTTGAATGCCACCACCATTCTTGATTTCTGGCTATTTTTCTTAGCCGAAAAAGAAAAATACATCACGTGTAGGGTGAAAATAATTCGAGCGCGTACATAGTGTAGGAGTCGTATAATATATGTACGTAAAACAATTTGAGTTTAAATGAAAAATTTAGTATGAACTCGTAATATAAGGATTACCTAATCATTCAAATTAGTCCAGTTCTCACCTGTCCATCACTAATAAACACGGTCAATTAATTTGCGTAAATTGGGATAATTTTTTTCTCTTGCCGTGTAGAACTAAACGAAATTGTGCTCATGTGGATTTGTGTTTAAATAAACTGAAAATCATGTTGGGTATAATGTACACACTAATCACGTGTACCAAGTGGAAGCATGTTGTAATCCATACAAGTACAAAACAATTAGTCCGAACTATGCAGAAAAAGATAGATGAGTGTGCAATGTAGTATACTACACAGAATGTCAAGTGTAATCCTTAGTATGGTTACCGCACATTTGTGCTAATTGAAAATAAACGAGGTGTACTGTAACTACAAGGGTCGTAGTGGCTTATCGTCAGATGGAAATTATCTAGATATAGATATCGCAGTATCTACTCTACGGAACATAATTTTGTTAAAAGGATATTAGCACGTTGCTGAGTATAGAGTAGGTCCTGATGTGCTATCACAAGTTTTAAATTGTTTCGATCGAAATTGTGGCAATTTTCTGTTTTAGTTTATCACGTTGAAAATGTATGATCCTGTCTGTAGTTGATATATTTTCGAGAAAAATGAACGTTGACATTGACAGCTTTCATTGGATGATATTGTTACGTTAGGTTTAACATGCACTGAATCTCATATAAAAGTTTTATTTTATTTATTTAAATAAATAAGAAAACTATTGTAAAACTGAAACCAAATAGATTTGCGATTATGCTACTTTGACTGCGGCCCAAAGAAGATTGTTGTACGCGAACACGTGGATTTCTTCATTCCTTAGACGCATTGATATTTCGAGACATTAGCTATCAGGCAATTTGCAAAGGGAGGGGGTCCCTTTCAAATGGCGCTATAACAACGCTTCAGATGTATGATTTGCTTACGAATAATAATATGAGGCCTTTTCTAAAGATTTTCTCATCTCAAACCCAAATTGACACTATTTTTTATTCCTAATTATGTTAACAATTAGGCGCATGGTCAATATTATGATCCGTCTGTTAACGATTTGTTAATGGTCTCTTAACAATTTGTCACCACACTTTTAATACTTTGTTCATGTTATGTTAAAGATATGTTAATGGAATGTTAACATTTTGTTAACGATATGTGAATGTTCTGTTAACACTCCTTCAACGGCCTGTTAACTTTCTTAATGCTCTGTTAACGTACTGTAAACGCTTTGTTAATACTCTGTTAGTGGTATGTTAATGTTAATATTAACGTGAATATTATGTTAACACTCCGTTTATGGTCTGTTAACACTATGTTAACAGTTTTCTGCCGTTCTGTTAATACTCTGTTAACCCTGTGTTAATGGCCTGTTAACTGTTAACAGTTGTTAGCTCGTACATAGTTAACACAATTATTTTAATCTTATGTTACGTTTGAAATCATCTTTTGTTACTCATGTAATGTCATGCTAATACTATGTTAACGTCATGTTAATGTTATGCTAAGATTTTTCTGCATTAACATTATGTTAATATTATGCTAATGTTATCTTACGTCATTAATATTACTTATGCTATTTATGTATGCATGTTAATGAAGGAAATGTTATTGGCCTATGTTAAAATAAATAAAATAAAAAGCAGGCGCGACAGTCCAACGTTGGATTAAGGCCGCAGATGTGTTATAGACGTCAAATTTCCAAGATCTCAACTCAATTTTTGTTGGGGTGTTGAAATCAGCAGCACGCTCGGCAGTGTTATTTATCCCCATAAATGGGTACTCATTTAACATATGAGTGAGATCATAGTCCGTCACATGGGTCGTGTGTTGGAAAAACACCATAAACTAAATTGGTTCACGGTGAATCTCGAACCCACGACGCTGTGCACCGATGCGCACTAACCAGACGTCAAATTTCCAAGATCTCAACTCAATTTTTGTTGGGGTGTTGAAATCAGCAGCACGCTCGGCAGTGTTATTTATCCCCATAAATGGGTACTCATTTAACATATGAGTGAGATCATAGTCCGTCACATGGGTCGTGTGTTGGAAAAACACCATAAACTAAATTGGTTCACGGTGAATCTCGAACCCACGACGCTGTGCACCGATGCGCACTAACCACAACACGAACCAGGCTATTGGACCTGCTAATGTTGTTGTTAATTTGTAGCTCATGTTATGTTGATGGTACATATGTTCATTTTATGTTACTCATTCAAAGTTTCGTTACGCTTTTTGTTACGATCAATGTTACACTTTTCACGGAATGACCCCCAGTATCTCAGATACCCTTCACATAGACATAAAAAAAAAAATAAAATCATCCTGGTCCTAGTTAGGCCATCTAGAAAAACAGGAAGCTTATAGTCGGTAGAGCATACAACTTAAAATCTCAGCTTCGTGGGTTCGGACTCCACGTTGGGCGTCATAAATGGAGCACAATGAGGAGAATAGACCATGGTACATGATTTAAGCCCAGCATAGTGATAACTCTGATCTGGTGGTGTTGAAAGAGACTGAGATTGATACGCTGAGCAATACGTGTAAATCAGGAACCATATCAAGGCAAACCACTGTGTCAAGGGCTATCATTTGTACACAGAGCTCGGGCCAGCATCAGAGACGCGCCTACCTCCACATGCACCGTAGCTCCTACAGTACCCTAGACGCGCACTCTATTGTATTAGAATACGCCACAGAAATGAGAGTATAAGGAAACGAAAAGCTACATGAGAGATGAACGAATTTGGTAGCGGAATGAGACGAGAAGTTAAAGGTAGTGATAAAGTTTTCAAACTGGATTTTGTATGGAAGTTTGACATATTACTTTCTAAAATGTAAACATTCTGATTGCAACATAGACCGGTTTTAAACGAGCTTTTGACATATTGTTTTCTTAAATGTAAACATCATTATCTAGGATTGGGGATCGTGCGGGTGTTGCGACGCAGTGTGTTTGCAGTTGCGCATGTATCGGAATTCTATCGCCAAGCTACATACCAGGGGAATATATGGGGATTTCTTCTCCATACTTATACTCAATGGAATACGCGCAATAACTGAAACAGATAATAGAGAGTTTAAGATCGTTGTAAATAGAACGGCATAATTTGACATTCCATACAAAAATTCGCTTGCCTTACGTAAACGAAACAATATATTACAATTTTGCATATCCCAAGTAGGCATGGGCGTATTTACGTGTATTTGACGTCTTTAAACAGTCAAAATTGTCGGGTTGCGATTTTTATTTGTCGTAAATATTAGATGAAACTCTTGTAAAAGTTTTACGTACGGTTCGCGCGCGAGTTTTTCCTTGGAAATTTCGTATTAGGTATACGGTGTTTTAAACGTTAATGTAAAACTCTCTAATAAATACGAATCCTATCTGAGCACATAATATTATCATCAGCGTCGCTGTGACAAGATAGCCCGATGCTCGGGCTTTTGCCGCCTGAATCTTTGAACTCCAATTGTCGCAATTACGCAACCTTTTCCTTTCAGTTTCGGAAGCCCAGCAGCTTGTGGGCGTCCTCTCCTACTGAGTACTCCCAGCGATCTCTCGGTCGTCAACGCCTTGAGTATAAAATGAACTACATAAAATTACCTTTGTAATGATATACAATACTCTAGATATTTTTTGAGGAAATTATAGCCTAGACCCAAAAGTATAATAGTGAATTTACATTTTTTGAGTTTTGCATTTTGCACTGTAACTCTTGATAAAATAAACCTAGAGTCATAAGATTTCGTTCATATATTGCTAAAAAAATTCATATGACTTAAACAAAAAATTTAATGGGTCCGGCCATTGACACCTCCCCCACTCCTCCTAACAATTTTCAAAAAGGCATGCCTGTAGCTCCTTTTTTAATTAAGCCAGGCAGATCAAATTTAGTGTGGTGCCTAGCCTAAGCCCCATTATGCTCCCGACCCAAAATTATTACCATCCGATCAAAACTAGGGGTACCCCCATACAAAGTGAACCAAAATTCTAACAAATTACACATTTTTTCACATCTAATTTCTATCTAAAATGGAAAAATAAAATGTATCTCTTAGAACGTCATTATAGCAGTTAATTGTAGTCTTCTGAATGTATGTTCGTACACTACAAGTATCAACAAATTGGGTTTGATCGGATGGTAATAATTTTTGATGAGGAGCATAATGGGGCTTAGACTAGGCACCCCACCAAATTTGATCTGCCTGGCTCAATTTGAAAAGAAGCTACCGGCATGCCTTTTTGAAAAATGTTAGCGAGGAGTGAGGGGGCGTCATGGTCAATGGAGCACTTCAATTTGTTGTACAAATCAAATAAACTTTGGTGGTAATATAATGAACAAGATCTTGTCACCCTAAGTATATTCTATCAAGAGTTACAGTGCGAAATGTAAAACTCAAAAAATGTAAATTCTCTATACTACTTTTGGGTCTATGGTGTAATTTTCCGAGAAAATGTCTAGAGTGTTATTTATCATTACAAAGGTAATTTTGTGTAGTTTATTTCTTCCTCAGGACATTTTAAGGTCAGATTGATAGTTTTCCAGATATTTGCAAAAAGATGAATATTCACCCCTTTGCCGCCCTCTCCCCCCTTAGCCCATGGCGCAAATTAGTGTAACTTTCTTCTGCATATATTGGGCAGTGTATTCATCAATTTGGCATCAAAAATTTCTTTTATTTTTTTGGATGTTTGGGTTTTGAGCTATCTGTACTATACTAATAGAGGAATTTTTATACTTGATTGATCTTAGCAGCTATACTATTCCACTTCGTTACCCTGTCATTATATGCTAGAGTTCATAAATAAAGAGTCCTAAATGCATCTAGATTATCCTTATCTGTTAATCGAATTCATAGCTCGATTTTTTTTGTACGTCGATGGCTATTTCCTTGCAATGGCAGTGGTAGATCATGCGCTACAAATCAGTGAATAAGATTGTACTGAAGGAATCTCAATCCATGATTTTCCTTAGCGCCTCTCGATAAAAGGGTTATTTTGCACTCTCAGTTTGATACTTTACATTTACCCTTTTAGCCTTTTATGGCCATATTCCCTCATGCAGTCACATGTTCGACCGTATCGTTCAGCCGTACTCGCTACTGCCCAATTGAACTGAGGTTGCATTGAAAACTGCAAGTGCCGGAGAGAAGGCAAGTACTCCGTCAAAGCTAAAGCCTAGTACTGACATCGAGAGTGAAATTTTTGTCCGCTGCGATTTTTTCAATGAAAATGTATTCTTACTGTGGTGGAATATGTAGGGAATGCTGGGGAATTCCATAAGCTACAATCCGAAAACAGTTCCATAGTTTTTCTCGGCCACTTTATGTATTTTTTCGATTCCCCGGTTATTTCATCGTGAAATGTCAAAAGGGGAATCGAAAAATAATACACAAAATGGCCGAGGAGAGGAACCGGTATTGGATTGTAGCTTATGGAATTCCTCACCGTTTGTGACATATTCCACGACAGTAACTATGCATTTTTATTGATAAAATCGCAGCGGGAAAAATTTCACTCTCGATCTTAATTCAGCCCTTAATACTTGAAGACTTCAGAGGTCCGTCCTATCTAAATGCAGTTTGGAAAAAGATATGGCATGGCAGTCTTTAGTATTTGGACGTTGAATATTAAGAATCAAGCAGAAGCTTGATCAGTAGAGTGGGAAATCTGATGGCCAATATTTTATTGGTCGGAAGAAAGGTTGGAAAAGAGACCCTTTCACGCATATACACTCCCCGACAATAGGATAGACGCACTCAAAAATGCGACGTAATTTTTTGAATGTTGAGAATATTTCGATTAAATTTTATATTTAATTCTCTTTTGTGATGCTGCGTGTTAGCTAGCAACAATGAACCGAAAATTTACCAAATCAAAACGGTAAATTCAAGTTTATCATTTTGCGACTGTTACAAGTGCGACAATAGGATAGACGCACCTACAAAAATTGGTAGTTAAACAAATGTTTTAAATCTTTTTTATACATTTTTTTATTAATAATAATGCCTATATCCTCCATCATTGCGTACGACTTCAAAAAGTCTCTTTGACAAGGAATTGTACAAACTTTCTAAGTAGTGTAATGGGACTTGTTGAAAAGCAACTTGATTGCCGGTATTAGTCCTTCGCTGTTTTCGAACTGTCTTCCATCCGCATAAATTTTTCGCGACAACCAGTGACAAATTACACTTCGTCCAATTTTGGTTGCAGTTTTTAGAAAAATCCGGCAATGTATGGCAAAAACCAAAAAGGACGTACAACAAGAGCTACAACAGAACGAGAACGTAGGGCAATTATACGAGAAGCCTCAAATTCTGCGTCATCTGCTGCGAAGATCAAAGGAAAGGTTGGAACTTCTGCCAGTGTACGGACAGTACAAAGAGTCCTTAAAACGTGTCAGCATCTAAAACGGAAAAAAACTCACGAAAAAACCACCTTTACTCCCTCGTCATAAAGTAGCTCGTTCGTAGTACTGCCGGACTCACATTCATTCGACCGATCAATCGCATCAGGTGATATTTTCGAATGAAAAAAAATGTAATTTGGATGGGCCTGATGGTTTCCAATATTATTTTCACGATTTGAGGAAGTCGGAAAGGTTTTTATCTCGTCGTCATAGTGCTGTCGGTTCCGTCATGGTATGGGCTACAATTTCTTACCATGGTGTCATAGATTTTGGTGGAAGGCCGGCAAACCTCTGCGGACTACATTCAACTTTTGGAAGTTCAGAAAACTAACTTCAACGATAAGTTCAACGGCCAACGATGGATTTTGCAACAGGACAATGCTCCCATACACTCCGCACGTCGTGTAAAGCAATGGTTTGCAGATCGAAACGTAGAAGTTCTGGACTGGCCAGCTATGTCTCCTGATCTTAATACATATCATTGCAAATTTATGGGGGTGGTTGTCGCGAAAAATGTATGCGGATGGAAGACAGTTCGCAAACAGGGAAGGACTAATACCGGCAATCAAAGGGGCTTTTTAACAAGTCCCAATAGACTACTTAAAAAGTTTGTACAATTCCTTGTCAAAGAGACTTTTTGAAGTCGTACGCAATGATGGAGGATATACGCATTATTAATAATAAAAAAGATTTAAAACATTTGTTTAACTACCAACTAACTATCCTATTGTCGCACTTGTAACAGTCGCAAAATGATAAACTTGAATTTGCCGTTTTGATTTGGTAAATTTTCGGTTCATTGTTGATGGCTAACACGCAGCATCACAAAAGAGAATTAAATATAAAATTTAATGGAAATACAGTGCGTACTCGATAATCCGGACTAATAAAAACCGGGGTCGATCCGGACTACAGAGGAATTCGGACTAGTGGAAGCCTTTAATTTGCTCTAAATTTCGATGAAATAGACGAATTTAATCAAATTGTTCGAAGAACCGGTTTCCAATTTCGAAGAATTTCACTCTGTTATTCTAGATTTTGTTGTTTCCAAGAACAAAGAAAAAATTGTTTTTATTTCGGGCGATAATATCACTGTTATTATGAGAAAAAAGTCAGATTCGGATTAGAGAAGCTCTTGAAATTCGGACTACAGAGTGTACAATGCTATCTTTGAGGTGATCCGGATTACTGGAAATTCGAGGTTTCGAGGCTTCGGACTATCGAGTACGCACTGTATTCTCAACATTCAAAAAATTACGTCGCATTTTTGAGTGCGTCTATCCTATTGTCGGGGAGTGTACATATGCCAATATGTACGCGGTGCTAAGGATAGCCATCACAAAAGAGAATTAAATATAAAATTTTATGGAAATATTCTCAACATTCAATTACGTCGCATTTTTGAGTGCGTCTATCCTATTGTCGGGGAGTGTACATATGCCAATGTGTACGCGGTGCTAAGGATAGCCTTCGTCTCTAAAGTTTTCTTTATTTAAAGATACTAAAGTCCATCAGCTTTTGGGTTAGAAAACTAGTGTATCCCCGTGTTCCAGAATTCCCAAACCAACATAACCAAGCACCCCTTGGACCACGCATTTATCGGGTCATGCTATTCCGCCTATAAGATTTGCGTGAATCTTTTCATAGACAAATGATCAGATGTGCCACCGCTGAAAACTGGTGTCAAATGCTATTCATCATACACCCACACCCACCCCACACATTGGCATATCTAACTCCGTTTTGCATATCAGAGTATCTTACAGTTTCGACAAATTATCTGAATTTTTAATAATGTATCTTCCACCGTATATGACAGCACCTTCTAATTCCCACAATCATCATCAACTATAATAATAATAATAACCATTATGCACAATCTCATCATTTTGGCAAATTTTGTATACATAATCTCAGCCAGCATTCAATTCACACACACTGCTTATGAAAATATGCATACCCAAGTCATTAGAGTCTAAGGGATTTATGACATAGACTGTAATTCCATATAAACACTTCTCCACTCATCATCATATTATGTATATCGTGTCATTCGTATATTTCCACGCAAAATATGCTATTTACACTGACAAAGAGTACTAGGAAGCTGAATCCTTCAAAATATTATCTGCGAAGCAAACAAACATACATGCTAGGATAAATAAACAGCCACATGAGCTCGGAGTGGCTATAGTACAAAACAATGTCGCAGCGATGATCGATACTCGACGAAACTTGCACCCTCGACAAAAGGTAAAAGCGACAAGAAAGTCGTTGTATAGTATTCGTACAATTAAATCGATCGGAAGGGATGAAAAGACACAAAGACTGTCTACTAGCATTTGATGCAGAAACATAAACAAAAACCCGCCCGGTTGTAGTACGTCAAAGTTTACCTTTTCCTTCTGCGTGTCGACACTGTAATTTGCTCTCGAAATTCATCACTTTTTCATCGTTCGCGGCAATGTTGTGCTATCAGGTCTAAGCCCAAGCAGCACAAAATAACCTTGGTTGGATATACAACCCGATTTTTGGTTATATTTTAGTTGAATAATCAACGATATGGGTTATTGTTACTAAAGTGAGCATTTTGTTGGAGTCTAAACTTAAATATTTGCTTCAAAATTAACTAGATGGTTTCATTTGAGACATTTTTTTCTCCCGAAATCCTTAATGTTTTCTTTGCAACATTATGGCTTATAATTTGACTCAATTGTTACTCTTTGAACCATTTTGTCATAAAAGAACATAATTGTCACAAATACAACATGGTTTAAAGTATAACACAATTGTTAGAGTTTGAACCGAAAGTATCTTTTTTATATTTGCAAATATATTGGATACAAAGCTTCCCAGCGCTAACTGAAACAAATATCATAAAAGGGATTATGTTAAAAGAATTTTCGACATAAGAAAAAAAAGAGAAATAAAATATGGCATGACTGAGAATCAATCTTGCGACCGCCATGTATGGCGCGTTAAGTACTTCAGATTTAGTGAAGATGAGAAGTATTTCCCTTCTGGCGCAATGGCAATGGTGACAGACTAGCGCGCAAGAGGACCAGGTTCGAATCCAGTTGTAAGCAAATAGATAAAAAGGTAAATTGTCTTGAATAAAAAGTTAAAAAATATAATATAATATGTCTGAGACAAAAAGTGTCTAAGATAAAAATAAACTTGTCAATTCTGAAAAAGAAAAAGTGGAAAATATTTAATTTTTAGCATACGAAATTGTGGTTATATTCACAACGATTTTACAACAATAATGTCTGAAAGACAATGATATTACAACAATAATGTTACGTTTAGAGCCAGGCAAAAACCTCTTTTTTACGGTTTGGCAAACGTTTTTAAAACGTTTTTACAACCATTTTCCTAACAATATTGTCATATAACCATGGTTGTATTTCGGTTATATAACCGTTTTCCAACTCGTTTGTGCTACTTGGGAGGGTATCCCTCTGGAAATTATGTTGTCAGCTGGGAAAGTATCTAATAAAATTTGGGGGCTATATGAGAAACCAAATTTTAATATTTTTGGGGCTTTCTAAGGTTATGAAGGATATGTCCACAGGGCTATACTGGCCGAAATTTAAAACGATCCTATATAACAACAATCAATATTTTCATATATTGAATAATACTCGGTCAAACTTATTTTTTTTTTTCTATCTTTGTAAACATAACGTTCACCCTTAACTTGTCCTATTCATTCGATTCATTGAACGCTTATTTGTTACGTTAAGCATAAGCAGGTGGTGGTGACGAACCCTCCTCCAACATACATATTACAACACACTCTATACAGCCAGTAGGCAGAGACAATGTGATGTGTTTGCCCAAAATGAAACCGATATTTAACACAAGCTTTCACTCAGTACATGATTTAATTCGATTTATGTTACGTAAAAGGATGGCGTCTAGAAATGCAAAGGCATGTGAAGGAGAGTTTGCCCTTACGGTACACAGGTATATTGACCAATTGTTTGCTGTTAGTGGCAGGTTGTGAACATGCCAAAAAGGGTAGATGATAATTGAGTTGAGTTGCGAGAATGTGTCCAACCAAATCAGCTTGAATATTGAAGTGTGTGACGCTTTACATAATCGAAGATGGTCCTTATTGTCATTGGAATAACATTTAAAATACTTTAAATCACGATAGGAATCCGAGGGGAAAAATTTAAGAATCTTCCACACTCCAAAGCCTCCAACGTAACCCTATCCCTATTCCATATCTAATAAAGATGTTTACTTTAAATGAGTATCGATTTATAAAGTTTTTGGGAAAGGAAATTGTTTCATAGAGGAAATTTTCATATTCTTCTGGACTCACTTGCAGTGAGTTGTTTCGAAAAGTTTTAATGAAAAGTGGATAAGTTTGCGTCTTTTATTCTTTGTTTTTTTGGATTACCTTACTTAGCGCCGATTTCTCGTACATCTTATCGGCTGGTCAGTGTTATCGTATATAGACAAGACGCACACAATTTTCTGAAAGCTTTTACATTATATTGAATTTATTTTTTTTTTATTTTGCATATTATCGCCATATTCTTCTATTGAAGCCTATGTTTAGATTTCATCCGTTCATATGTTTTTGTGAACTCGGTAAAGACTAATTTCCATGAGAAGAAGGATTCACAAAGAAAAAACTTTTTTAGATAGAATCTTTCGAAATAAGGTTTCTTTGGAAGCCTCATGATTCAACGCTCGATTCTCGATCCTTCTATAAGATATGTTTTGTGTTTCGATACCAATATATGTGTTATGTGAGTTTTGGTAAGAATTGATCCGCAATTTGAAAACTGCATGTTCGCGGAAATTCCATCAAGCTTACAGATCTGATCTCTGGTACTGATCGCTTGTAAACTATTAAATGTTAACGGTGGCGTATCATAGCCGAATCGATGAGCTATGTTACTATGGAAGCAGTGACGATCCTACTCACGGGGGCCTAATTCCCCTCCGAAATTATTCTGGGGTAAACAATCCGGATAATTTACATAGGGACTATAAGCATAATCAGTGGCGTAACGTTTTCTGAATTTCTTGTGTTCGAAATTGGAATGGCGGCCCCCATGTATGATTTTTTAACCGCAGGAAATATTGACGGAACCCGCGTTTACAACAGCCTACAAATGAGCAAGAGCAACGAAAAGCTTCTGTTTAAGCAACATGTTCCAACAGTTTTTAATTTGGGACAACAATTTAAATTTCAGTAAATACACAGGAGAACTTGTAAAGATCATCTATGTGTCCTATTTAACTACGATATTTATCACTAAGTTACATAGAAGCTACGAAAAAAACACCACCACGAAGAGTGCGCCTACATGCCTGTTTCGTATAACAGTGAGTCTCAGCGGCAGGCACATATTTCTTGAATTTATGCGTCCTATAGATAAAACCAGCTTTTTGACTTATTGAACGATCTTTCGGCCAGTAGATCCACAACATTATGAACTTATTTTTCTTGATTCAGCCGTCCCTTTTCCTTCAATATTCAAACACTCATCGAACTGGATCACAATGGCTTTATTTCACACAGTAGCCTTTAAAATAAGCACTCCTTTTTGCAAGTCGAACCTTTATATCTCTTCAATGTTTCCGTGATCAAAACCCAGAAAAGCTAATATTCAGACAAATCCCCACTCAATAAGCTTGTGAGATACTTCCTTTATAATTTTTTTATTGTTTCATTGCAAAATTATGCCAATTGTAAAGTTGCGGCTCTCCAGTTTCCACTTAAATGCTACAAGCTTCCCCGTACATAAAATTATTATTTTCGGAATTTTTTTGTCTCTATGTTAGATTGTGCAGCCTATTGTTCTCCAAACTAATAAAAAAAATGTCTTTAACCTTCCGTTAGTCGCAATATATTTTAAAATGTAACACGAATAGACGCAATGCATCTATTACATGCCAAATTCATCATCATCATCATCCTGTTGTAAGGTAATGAATATCTTCATAAGGTTGTTTTCTTCATTATCTGAATATTTCAAGCCTTATGCTTATCATACCAATAGGCAATATCAATAGAATAAAATCGGGTCTGTTAATAATATTTTACGTAAAGCCCAAGGACCCCACAATTTTTATTTTCAGACTAAAATGTCTCGATATACGAAGCTACTCTGAGTTAGAAAGTGGAATTCGCAATAGAAAAGAACTTATGGTAAATAAACAATGCGAGACATCTGTCAGATGCATTGCGTCTAACGGAAGGTTAAAAGAACAGTTACCCAAGGATTTATAAAAGAGGAATATTTTTTATATTTTCGACCTTGGGGGCCCCTGTGGCTTGATGACTAATGATAAAACTCCACAATAAAAACAAAGGTTGTTGTTTTCTGCTATTCCGAAGGTACTCCTAGCTTCAAAAAAAATAGCAAGTCGATAGTTTTGACCTTGTTCTAATTTTGATGAAGTCGATCAACCACATAGCGTAATCAAAAGAGTAAAGGAGCGCTGACGTTAAGTTCCACCATTACGCTCAATCTCACAAATTTGGTCGCGCCAAGCAGCAACCTGGCTTTACTCCCTGGAACCGCAGACCTCTTTCCTTAATCCCCTCACGGAATATTTTTCTGCATACGCTCCTGCCCGGAGGACGAAATGCCAATTCTGCTCTAAATTGAGGTCAGTTGGAGTTCGGCTTTTGACTGATAGAGTACGAAGAGTTGATTACATAAAATGGATATGCAGCTATGATAATGATAATTCGGGTTAACTAGTTGGAGCGATAATCCGGATATTAGCAACAGCAAATATGACGTCACCCATTTAAAATGCATTGTGTATCGAAAAAATGTTGCTGCATCCAATCTGTTTCCAGTATTTTTTGCGAAAATTAGACGGTAACTGGATCTTACCGTAATAAATAAGATGATAAGCCGAAAATTGGGTAGCGTAGAGAAATTCGGACCCCTGCGGAATCAAAATCCGTCCCTTATCAGAAGAAAATGTTTCGGACATCTTACGTAAATCAGCATTTAACAAATTTCCGTTAAAAAAGCTTCAGTTTTAGTTGACACACGTTAGCCAAAGTGTGTCAACTAAAACTGAAGCCAATAAGTCGATTAAATGGTAGAATAGAAGGAAATTATTCCAATGTCGAAAAATAAATTTTTCAGCTCAACTCGAGTCGAGTTGAAGTACATTAGATATTGCCTCTACCATCTAGAAAAAATTAGAGCGGTCTGTGCAGTACTCATGTAAAATAAATCGCACTTCAAAAACTAAAATATTGGGGCTTTTTTTGACAATCTTATCATTCTTTTAATTTGTCACCTTTTGACTATTCGTAAATTTAAATTGCCATCGAGACTTTTCCTCCCTTGAAGGAATACCAAGTTTGCAGAATCGTTGGACCGGGATGATGAAAGTTAAGGATAAATCGTGTTTAAAATAAAATCATATTTAAAAAAAAAAAAGTCCGTCTTTGTCAGCATCTGACAATAAATCATTAACCATCTTTTGTAATTTCTCGAAGTCTCATGGCATATATAATAGTTGATGAAATTTATCTTGAAGGCGTTATGTATCAGAAAAAAATTGTTCCGGCTAACTCAACTCTTTTTTTTATATATATATATATAGATATATAATAGATAAATGTTCCGATTAAGATAAAGTTATTCGAATTAAAATTTTCAGGCATATTCCTTATGTAATTTTCTAAAAACAATCATCATAATTTTCAAATCTGCAGACCTGGGCTACACATGCACAAATATAAATTTTGCAAATTTACTGCTATTTACTTTTTCTTAACAAACATCAACAGTCTTAGTATTAGCTCATGCTAACCTATTTTTGTGCAAAGTTTCATATCGGAACCTATAACGGCTTAGAAAAAAGGAACTGAAAAAGAAATATTATAAACCCCCATAACTCCGTTACCATTACTTTAAACTCAAATGTAATGTACTCGAGTTCTTTGATTTGACTACCCATGCGTCCACGTCCGATAAATTCTAAAAAAGTAAACTTCGACTTCAAATCTTCGGGGCACCCTGTTATCTTTGCCCTACCACCTTCTAAGTATTTCGTGCCAAAGACTGTTACCATACATTCCGACCAAAGTTTATGACGATAGGTTCAGCCGTTCGCGACTTATTTAGTAAAGAAATTTCCAAATCTCCGGGACACCTTGTTATCTTTGCCCTACCAACTTCTAAGTATTTCGTGCCAAAGACTGTTACCATTCTACATTCCTACCAAATTTGATAACGGTATGCGTATGCGATGAATATCAAAAGCCAGCCACACACAAGGAACTTTACGTACGAGTAGAAAATTGCATAAATGTCCAACCACGGCAATTGCATTAGCCAACCCCACGAAGCCGATCCTATTCATATCCTCAATAACATCAACCACACCTCATAATTCAATGCAAGATACAACTTAAAACACATCTAAGTTTATTTTATTTTAATTCACACACAAGGATTTTTCATTTGGGATATGGATTTTTTTCTTTTGGGATAAGGAGTTTTTCATTTGGGATAGGGATTTTTTCATTGGGGATCAGGATTTTTTCAATTTGGAAATGCTATATAGTCTCAATTGTAAACAAAAATTTGACATTTGAATAAAATTTTTGTTTAGATGTGTGAACACTATCACACTATCACAGTGTGAAAACGGTGCCATTTTTATTTCTCATGCCCACTCTGGACTAACGCATGCAGTGCTGTGCTTTTTCTAAGGTTGAGGCTAAGCCAGGAACACACTTGGATGTATTTTGGTTACGATTCAAAAAGGAAAAAGTTTTCCTTACAAGGACCTAATATTTGGGAGTTTGGTTTGTATGACAGCCCTATGACGGAATATTCCGATTTCATTCGTTCCTAGATATGTTTTGAGGATTTACTAGGAACACATTTGGGTAAAGTTTGGTTAAGGTCGGATTGAAAAGAAAAAAGTTTTCCTTAGAAGAGCTTATTCTTCATTGGTTGGTTTGTATGGCAGCCTGTGACGTAATGTTCCGATTCCATATGTTTCTAGATATGTTTTGAGGCTTTACGAGAACACACTTGGGTGAAGTTTGGTTAAGATTGGTACATAAAGAAAAAAGTTTTTCTTAGGAGAACCTAATTGTCATGGGTTGGTTTCTATGGCAGCTCCATGACGCTATGATCCGATTCCATTCGTTCCGACATATATACAGCGTACACGAAAAAGAAACTTGCATATAAAATTTCAGGCCGATAGCTTGAAAATTGAGACACTAGTTTGCATTGAAACAGACGGACAGACAGACAGACGGACATCGCTCATTCGATTTCTCTCGTTACACTGATCAATAATATATATAATTTATATAGTCGTAGGTGCTTCCTCCTGTGCGTTGCAAACTTCATGACAAAGTTAATATACCCTTTCACATAGTGACGGGTATAAAAATGAATTCCCAAATCATAAAAGTAAATTTCCAAATCAAACAAATAAATGTCCAAATCAGAAAAATTAATTTACAAATCAAATAAATGATTTTTTATTTGCCATATCTAAACTACCATAGCGTCGCAAACCTCAAGTCACTCCAGTATAACTTTCTACAATCAAAGAATGATGGAGGTTCGGAAACATAACGGAATCTGTACATTTTCAGTGTCGGTACTTAAATGTTAAAATTATTAGGTTTCGATTAAATTTAAATTAAAGCCCCAAATGAGAATTATTTTTCTACAAGAGAACGTTTAGCTTGTGTCATAGATTAGATTCCGTTTCTTAAAAAATATTTTATCGCAATATGTAGCGAATATCAGGAGAAGGATGGAGGGTGGTGATGCACTGGAAAAATGCGGGAGAGTCTGCATCCCAAGCTGAGCAGAGACCAAAAACAGCTTCGCGGCGTAGGGATCGATATTGCCGCATTTTCCTAGATTGGTTAATGTCGCGTACCTTTATTAAGAGAGTACGACTGCTAACGTGCACTACACTAACGAACACCCCGGTTTTTTTACCGTCACGGCTCGGACTATAATGCAGTCGATTTGCTTTGGTCGTGTTTTTGCTGCAGCTAACCTACACTATACCGGTTAATATTTATACAAATGCTAACCCGAAACAAAAAGATATACATATTTTTTATTTTTATATCCATATTAATAATGTCGTTTACCCAATTCTTAATTTAAAAAAAGGGTTCAAGCATAAAAATATGTTTTTAATGAAAAAAAAAAAGTGTTTAAATTGGTTCGTTTGTAGAGTGCAAATAGCGTTTCATGGTTAATGCTTATTTTCGTGCCCAAAATATACATACATACGAGTAATTTTTTAAATAAATTTCAATGAGACAATTTGAAATTTAACCTTGATGCTGACGCTCGCTGTGTTTTTGCGAGTGCGGGTTAGCAAACCTGCCCCCAATTTTGAAAAAAAAAGCACAACACAATCGTAGACCAAAGAATAAAACAGGGCATTGTAATTTTTGACATCAACTTTTTTCTATAACTCCAAAATACCTATCAGAGTCAGAATATTTTAAGGAAATATTTTTAATAAATTGAAGTTGACGTTTGCCAAAAGTTAAGTTGCTCCGACTAAGAACACGCCTGATTCGCCTAGTGGGACTTTTTAACGAGACAAGTCCATAACTCCTTCCCGGCAAAATGAGAGGCAGAGTCTCATTACAATCTCCGCAAAAACAAGTTTAATAGTAGGAGGTACCTCCGATACAATGGGACCCAAAAAATTTGAAATATTCAATAATCGTGTGTGAAACCACCGTCAACCACGGGCCTTGAACTCACCACCCTATGTTTCAAAGCCAAGTGCGAAGGAAGAGGAGTCGATATTCTGATTCAAGAGAACATTTTACATAAAAATTGTTTCTGAAATAGATTTTTTTTTGTGAGAAAAGTATAATCAGATGGATCAAGTTAAATGATCGTAATTAGAGATGGAGAGATGGAGTACAAGGCAATCTGGGAAGCCTTGCTATTGGCTATTTTCCCCAGTCAGGACTAATACTCGTATTCTAGATATGTACAGTGTATTTTCACTAGTGATACGATTTTTTATTGATAAAATGTATGTACGAGTACCATATTCTATTCCGCACAGTCAAACAATCACATTTATACAGAAACTTGTACATATTCCCCTCGATTTGCTCCCTGCGATACAAATTAAAAGATGTTTTCGTATATTTTTAGCATTTTGATTTGAACAACTGCAAATTTTGCTATTTCAAATTCTATATCGTCTATGGCTCAGTGCACTGGCGGACAATAACGATACTGACGACACGTCTTGCTTGTTGTACACATACAGTATTCAATCTTTCTCAAGAAGTTCTATTGACGGACGAGAGTATGGCGGGATATAATCAGTGCCAACAATTTTAACTTAATTGCAATTAGAAATTGGCCGACACAATACCAACAACGAGATGCATGCTGTGTTCTGATGGTGTCGCCGCTCAATGGTCACTAGTCTGGGCTAATTGAGTTGAAGAGGGTTTTTAGGGCATCAGCATGGATGGCTGTGATGGTGGTTATTTTCTTGTATGTTGTATGCATCAAGTCGAAGTCGATATGTACTAAAATACATACAGAAACAAGGATAGACGGAGCCAAACAAACCATGCCCATTATTATAGCCAAATTGTTTAAGATAACTAGTGCATAGAAAATTGAAATAAAATTTAATTAATTGGTCGGTTTGTTATAATGTGCACTTTAGGCGATTGTATAATAGGGGTGATGGTCAGATGATTAAAATAAATATGGTACATTCAACATGAATTGATTTAATTTTCTAGCTGTGGTAGAATATGCAATTTGGCATGTCACTGAAAGGATGCAAGAATGTCATTTAACAATTTCATTCATCAACAAGTTTAAAAAAAATAAATAAGAGGCGCGACAGTCCAACATTAGATTAAGAGATGTGTCATGTGCTAGTGACATCAAATTTCCAACATCTTAAATGCTTTTTTGTTGAGGTGTTGAGATCAACAGCACGCTTTATCCCCATAAATGGGTACTCGTTTAACATCTGAGTGAGATCATAGTCTGTCACATGGGTCGTGAGCTCTTATGGTGAGCTCACGACCCATGACCCAATTGGTTCACGGTGCGACTCGAACCCATGACCCTGTGCACCGAAGGTGTGCGCACTAACCACGACACCAACCAGACTTCAATAAGTTTAATATAGAAAAATTATAATCAGAACCTTCCTATATAAGACAACGATCATCTGGGTCATTCCTTCTCCTATCGTCAAATGGCAATGGGCGTAGCCAGAGGGAAGCAGGGTGGGGCACATAGTTTAAGCTATTGTAAATCTGCCGTATATTACCATATTTAATTATAACTTTCGTCTCAAAAAATTAAAAAAAGCTATTGAACAAAACAGAAGAATTTCGTCGCTCTTTTTTGTTAAATTTGGGTTAAATATTTATCCAATATTTATACCGGCATAGGCGTAGCCAGGGGGAGGGTGTTAGCCCAGATCAAGGCTGGGGCGTTTGCCCCCCGCCCTCCCCTTGCCACTGAGCACGGTAATTTCTTTACTTACTGCTTTACTCTACAATTAATCGGTGCACTGCGGTGATTGAAAGCATTAAAATGCGGGGTTGACTATTGGTGCTAAAAATAACGAACTGCGTGTAGGAGGTTATCAGTGACGGCTTGTCTCTATTCGCAATTTCAGGATTTCTTCAAATGGAATCTCGCTGCAATCTATCTTCATCTTAGGCAGACCCTTCTGAGGTTTTATTTACGCAAGGATCCGAACCATGTTATCCCACCAACTTTGATCATTGCCACTTTGTTCATTGCCGATATTTTGCCGTCACAATGCAATCAAACTAACGCTCTGTTGGTTATAGAAATTGATGGGTTCCGTTTACGATCTCCCAAATTAATCCGTAAACCAATAATTTCTATTAAAGATGTATTTGGAAAAACATAAGTTTTTCGACTTCGTTTTAGAAGAAAAACAGTGACATGTTAAACAAATCTTGTCTTCATCTATTATTTGTTTCAAATCACAATTAGAATTTCAAAGGGACATAAAAAGCACTGACTAGCTAAGGTCTAAAAACAGAAATTGCAGGCGAATAAGATGCAATCAGCATAATTTATTGTTTAAAATTGATGAAAGTATAATTATCTATTGTCCTTTCTTAATTGCCTTTAACATTTATTACAACTACTACTGCAACTTTTCTAACAATATTTTACGAGCGGCAATTTAAATTGAGAGCAAATCTTATTTGTTTTTTTTTTTTAATAATATACTTACTCTTCCCAAGAAAATTCCAAGCTATGATCATGAGGTTCATCAAAATTTTGGCAACTACTACTCATTTGTGAACTACTTTAAATTAGGGTTTTGTCAATATTTTTTGGTTACAATAATATAAGGGCCCCCATTTCGATTTCAAACACAAGAAATTTATAAAACAGTACGCCACTGCTAGTTAGGGACCGAGTGTCATATTTAATCAAGATTCATTTGGTACTTGAATCATACCAGCACTAAAATTTAGCCACTAATCATATTTTGTTAAATTTGGATTAAATATTTATGCAAAGCGAATTTCTTGAAAAATTGAATTAAAAGTAACTGACGAGGCTACTTTGTTTAGACGAAAAATAAACACAAGACTCGATCGATCTCTTGGTCTGTTTTTTTTTAAATCCTAAATAGATTATTCAGTCCGGGGGTCTGAAATGCGGAATTTGTAGGCCAATTGGATGTAATCCTAATCAGGCAGTGGCGCAACCACGGGAGGGGCTAAGGGGGTTAAAGCTCATCCCAGACCCAGAAATTTGGAAAAAAACAAATTACAAAATGAAATATGAAACAATTAAATTTCGTTGAAGATCCTCTAAAAATATGAATTCTTATTCTTGACGAACATTCCTACATAGTTTATCCAGCAGTTACGATAGTCTTAGCAATTCGCAATATCAGAATTTTGCAATAAAGAAGAAGATAAACGCGGAGGTGTGAGGTGATTTTTGCCAAAACAAAAATGTCTTAAAAATATGTAAATGCCTTGAAAAAATCCAACTGCTTCCATAAATTTTCCATCATCATCATCAATGTGGCACGATAATTCGACGTCGGGCTTTGGCCGCCTGAATCGTCAACCTCCAATTGTCGCGGTTACGTGATCTCCGGTTTCGGAAATCTATGGACGTCTTCCCCTACAGGGTTCTCCCAGCGAGCCCTCGGTCGTCCACGCAACCTCGCTCCGTCAATTCGTTGTGCGTTCATCATCTTCTTTGGCCTACGATTATCGTTCATTCGTTGTACATTGCAAACGTTTAGTCTAAGAAAAATGGCATATTTGGTCGGCAAAAAATCCTACATCGGAATTTTTTTGATTATGGTTGGGGATGGTCCCCAGATGATGGCATTAAAAGTCTCAACCGATTGGGGGCCGCAATCTTAAAAAAAGGGTGGAGAGGGGACATTTTTTTCGTTTTTTTTTGCGATTATTTCAAAAACAGTAGGAGATACAGAAAAATGGTCTGAGAACGAAAAAAACTACATAAAATTATCTTTGCAATGATATATAACATATTAGAATTTATTTTTGTATATTTCGGCGTTAGACTAGAAAAAAATTAAAATATTTTCATTTTAGACCTTTTGTAAAAGCTCCATAACTTTTGGAAGAATGCTAGTTCAGCCGTATAATTTTGTACAAGTATTCACAATAAGTTCAAGATCATTTTTAGGTAAACATTGATTCGCTCTGGTCAAGGACCCTCATTTCCCCCCAATTGAATTTGTCGAAACGGCATGTCCATAACTCCCCCAAAATTGGAGCAGAGTGCTAAATTTTAGTTTGTTGCGATTGGAGGTCATAGTCACCACACCCACCAAAAATCAGCTCATTCGGATGAAAACTAAGGGTATCTCCCACACAAAGTGACTGAAGACAACTTTGTTGTACAGTTTATAAAATGAGTAGTACGTAGAACAAACTCCTGATGGGATTTTTGCCGTTGGATGGCCATATTTTGGCCATATTTTCTTAGACTAGTTGAAGCTTCATGTTTTTTTATACTTCCAGCTCATCGTACAATTGATAGAACTGGTGGTTGTATCATAAATTTTTACCGAGCTCTAAATATTTTGTAGCTGAAACATTATTGACTAAATATTTTAATTTTTCTTTGCAAATGCATGAAGCAGAAATTACGCTATCATAATCCATGGATTCCGTGTGTGGCCGCTATAAAACATTCAGTAATTCTCATCCAAAATCAATTTGATAAAGTTCTGGCAGTGCTCCCACTGTCTATATCACCTGACAGGATAAGGTAAGGAACTGGAGACCTTGAACACTAGCCCAGTTTCGGACTGGATTTTGTTTATGACTAAAATATTATTTTTCTTGTGTAGTACTTAACATTCACAAAGGCACTAGTTGCGGGATCATTTTTCAATGCACTCTTTCACCTTACTCGCTAATCGTTGTCCATTTAGACTCCTGAAAGTGTGATAATAACCGCTCTAACGGATTCAACGGAGCGACGATTGTAGAATCACTGTTGGCGTATTTCCTATCCGCATCCGAACTCTTTTGTTATAAGATTTTCATGGTCCTAAAACTCCGTTAGAATTAGGAACATTGAGAAGTTTTATTTATCAAATGTGTATGGACATTACTTTACGTTAGATGAATGCTAGGTGCTTGACTCCTGGCGGGTCCTATACCTAAACTAATGTCCATGTGCTTCCATTTACGATATGTTTCTGCTTTGTATAATAATAAGAGCTCAAAGCATCACCGTATATAGTCTTCTTCCTTGCTTCTCTAGGCCGCCCGAACCAGGTCAATCCAAATCCATTTTTTATTTTTTTTATTTTCGTTCTGTTAAAATTGAAGAAAATGTATGAATCCGAAAAATGGATTCGGAAGCTTCGTGTGTGGGCGGCCTTATATCGCTCCATGTCGTCGGGTCGCTCGGCCTACAGTGTAGGCATATGGCCCGTTTTGTCGGTAATGTCTTAACCTACCGTATAGCGTCATTACTGGAAAATAGCACCCAACAAGCGAAGGCAAATCCATAGTTCGTTAGCCCGCTCCAGGGCAAGATCCTGGTTGCGCCACTGTAATCAGGAGTAAAGTAAAAACACGAACAGGTGCCATTTATCGTTAAATGATCAGGAAGATCATTCTCTATTGTCCTTTTTTAAAAATTGGATCTGAAATTTTCCTAACAATATTTGTGCGACCGACAATTTAACTCCTTAGAAAATTAATATGTTGAAAAAATGATGAGCTTGCCCCTCCTCTGATTTTTATCTTTTAGGGAATTTTTATTTCCTAACTCATGACTATGAATTACAACTTAAAAATTCTTGATTTGTCAATTTTCATATCTTTAAAAAATATTTATTTTTTGCGTAATTTAACAAATGATTAATTCGTCAAAAACCAATGTACCGAGACAAGGCAAATTACGCGCAAAAAGGGCAATTGATTAAATTGTCCGAAAAGTGGAAAAGTATGCCCTTCTGTTTCGAAACTATACTATAAGACCGGAACTGTCTATATTTACAGATAAGCAAAGAACAATTATTGTGTCCTACTCCCTAGACTTGTCGCGTTGCTTTTGCCAAACCAACCCCTACTAAAGGACACAGTCATTGAGTCCGACATTTATGATGATTACATTTGCTACTGATTGAAACTGATGCCATGCTATTTGGCTATTTCATGCGACCATCAAGGCTCAATATCCTTTTTGAATAGGCAAATCCTATATAGATGTAGTATAGTGTTTCGTCATTCCCGCAGGGTCAACAAATATAGTAAACGTTAATACTAGTCAAGACCTGTATAAGCCTCGTGGACAGTGAACCGATGAATGAATAGTATGTCTCTATATCATGGATATGGGTTTGATAAGCTTTACGGAAGAAGCTTAAGCATTAAACATACATGCAATATGGCCATGGACAGTTTGGAGTGTGTTTCGTCCATACGGTCCCCGGTGTGATTTACGATTATGCGAATTTTGTCGAAAATTTACGTCTATGATATAATAATAATCTTTAGGGAATTTCTGTTGATTTCTCAATGGAAGACTATATGGATAATATCTTTGTGAAAAGGTTCGCGTGATTAGCGACCATAATCATGAAATATCTATTTCCAACCGTTGAGCCATCTATCATCGGAAATCCGATAGTAATTGGCAACTGTCTGATAGGGAATGACTTCGTCCTCGTTATGCCGACACAAATCAATAGAATGTTGTAAATGTCATCTATTTTTACCACGCCACTTATCGCTTTATACTTTGGCCACTGGACACAACCCCACCCACTCACTAACCCCCCAGGCTGTCGACAATTTTCTAAACCTATTATATGTCTTATTATATTCATGCCTGGACTATTTACTTGTCATTCACTTTGATTTAATGGGGCCGTTCACGAGTTTTAGGGAACATAGGCCAGGCATCCAGTTCACTGTATAGGATAGAAAGCCGAATCGATTTGTTTTCTCACGTTCCGTGTCTATCCATTCAGCGAATTATTCTTATAGCTTGAGTAAAGTATCTCTCAATTTGTGCTGCACTATGTATACAGTCGCACATATCTGGAACTTGTAGCTAATATTTTCCCAAATCAATCAGTTCAAATAGAAAAATGAGTGAACAAATAATAATTTTGTGTAAACTTGTCGCACGAAAGTCGAGTCGATGGCAACTTTTATACATCTTTGCACGAATTCGCGATACACATCAGCTGGAAGTTTGTTGGCAAACAGATGGATGTGAACAGAACCGTCTTCGTGTCAAAGAACTAAATTGTATTTTTGTTGTATGAACGAAACGAATTTTCGCAATAAAATTATTTGGGTTAGAATTCCAGACGCAATTCAGACAAACGGGGTTTGAGGATGCTGTGTCGCGAAAGTTTCGGAAGTACTCGTAGGCTATCAATGAATCGTTTATTACGATAATTTGGAAAATGTCGCCGTCGATATCAATGGGAGATAATTATCTTAATTAAGTTCTTTTATAGGAGATAACAACATTTATTTTATGTAGATGCATATGTACTCGTACATACTATATGGAAATACATATTTGTAATTTAGTGACCTATAGATATCCTTTTTTTACCTATCCAAAACTCTCGAACTTGGTTTTTAGATTTGGAATTTAGTTGATCGTTACATTTGCCGTATCATTAAAAAAATACTACTATTCAATCCCTTTATTTTCTGACCGTTTAAAACTAATTGTAAAAACGTAAAGAAGTTCTTGATACCAATGAATTGCAAATGATTCCAATTTATGTGAAAGGATAGGGCAACGCAAACATCTTTTACATTATTCGTTCTGAACGTTTTAGCTAAAAGCAGTAAGTTTTCATTCCAGATTGCGAGATATGTTCATATAGGTACATATACTTTGTACTTTGATATGGTGTGGTTACAATGAAGAAAAAAACAGAGGATGTTGGCAATTATCCTCGTTTATTAGTCACCACTTTTCCAAGTTTCAGTGCTCACTCTTCGGCCGTCTGCGGTACATATTCATTTAGTTTTACTATACGAGCACGAACTGTAAAAAGGACACCATTAGGATCGCATTCATTGTCGGACAGATTGTGTAATGGTCTCGAGGGCCATGTGATACTGTGAGATTATACTTCTTTTTATTCGAATAGACAACATAGCGCCATTCTCTATTATATGTCAAGTGCTCTCGAGTTTTAATTTAAGCGTATTTTCCTTTAGTTTTAGTTTATTTAGTTGTGGAGCATTTTCGTATCACTATTTGAACAATAGGCTCACCTTAATGTCAAAATTTACCCTAATCCTTGCGACCGAGTCACGAGGAATACTTACTTCTTTAGCAGTGTGACATGGCGCATTATCCTGGTGGAACACAAATGCTCGGGTATCACCAAATAGCTTTTACACGCAAGGCTCCAGCTCGCCTTATAGAACGTTTAGGTAGGCCGAAGCTGTTACTTTTGAAAGAATAAAGCATAGTCGGTCCCTCTTGTCTCCCGAAAAACAGCCCCACATTATAACTCCTTATAACTTAACAGTTAGCGCCTCCATGTATTCATCGCTAAGCCTTTCCCAAGGATCCCGCTGAACTAGAATTCTCCCGTCGCCTAATTAAAGCTTAAATTTGGACTCGTCTGAAAAACTGGCCATCCCATATCTCCTGAGTCCATTAAATGTGCTTCTCAGCCCACCGTGAACGTTTTCGCTTGACTTTTAATTGAAATTCTGGTTTATGCACAGGTTTAAGCGCAAGTAATCTAGCTTTTACAAGCCTATTACTTACTATCCTCGCCTTCGACTCCTAGTTGCTCAAACTAGATTATTCCTAATGTCCGACGATGTCCTAAATCGATTTCGACAGCTTAGTAAAATGATGAAGCGATTCTCCGAAGGTGTAATTTTCTTAGGTCGTCCGGAGTCTTTTTTCGGTTTAGAGGTGCCCCCCTCCCCCAAAATTTTTCAATGCCATGCCACAATGCGTTGAGGAGTATCCATCCTTTGACCTATTTAACGCGTGATTAGATTTTCTTTCGCCAAAACCAAAATATTACTCTATAGTTCTGGAGTAACGTGTCTCATTTTTCCATTAAATTCAGCTTCTTTGTGAAAACCCCCTAATTTGACCAAGTGAATCAACCTCATTCATATGTATAATTCAAACTATTAATAGACCGTTTATATGTCCTTTGTTTTATATGGCCCACTGAAAAGTCGTAGTTCCAATAACTTTTAAGAATATTAGGTAAAATGGCCATTAAAAGGCTTGAGCAACTTTTTTCTTGCAGCACTGTACATATATGGAAATATATTTGTAATTTAGTGACCTATAGATATCCTTTTTTTACCTATCCAAAACTCTCGAACTTGGTTTTTAGATTTGGAATTTAGTTGATCGTTACATTTGCCGTATCATTAAATTAATTGTTCGTTCTGAACGTTTTAGCTAAAAGCAGTAAGTTTTCATTCCAGATTGCGAGATATGTTCATATAGGTACATATACTTTGATATAGTGTGGTTACAATGAAAAAAAAAACAGAGGATGTTGGCAATTATCCTCGTTTATTAGTCACCACTTTTCCAAGTTTCAGTGCTCACTCTTCGGCCGTCTGCGGTACATATTCATTTAGTTTTACTATACGAGCACGAACTGTAAAAATTACATTTTGCCGAAAGGAATTTACTCGAACTTGTGGTACTAGTCTAGTACAGATAGCTCAAAACCCAAACATCCAAAAGAAAAAGGAACTTTTGATGCCAAATTGTTGAATACACTGCCTAATATACGCAGTAAAAAGTTACAATAATTTGCGCCATGGGTTAACGGGGGAGGGGGTAGCAAAGGGGTGAAAATTCAGTTTCTTGAATATATCTGGAAAACTATGAGTCTGACCTTAAAATGTCCTTAGGACGAAACAAACTACATAAAATTACCTTTGTAATGATATATAACAGTCTAGAGATTTTCTCAGAAAATTATACCTTAGACCCAAAAGTATTATAGTGAATTTACATTTTTTTAGTTTTACATTTCGCACTGTAACTCTTGATAGAATATACCTACCGTCATAAGATCTTGTCCATATATTGATAACAAAATGTATTTGATTTGTACCAAACATTGGAGTGCTCCGATCATCAACGCCCCCCTCACTCCTCCTAACATTTTTCAAAAAGGCATGCCTGTAGCTTCTTTGTAAATTAAGCCAGGCAGATCAAATTTGGTGGGATGCCTACTCTAAGCTCCATTATCCTCCCCACGAAAAATTAATACCAACGGATCAAAACTAAGGGTACCCCCCATACAAAGTGAACGAAAATTCTAAGAAATTTCACGTTTTTTCACTTCTAAATTCTATGTAAAATACAAGAAAAAAATGTATCTCTTAGAACGTCATTATAACAGTTAATTGTAGTCTTGTGAATGTATATTCAAAAGGTTGTACCAAGGCGTACGCTACAAGTATCAAAAAATTGGGTTTGAAGGTCAGTGATACCAGTTCTAAGACTATTTGCGAATATTTCGAGTAACGTGTACCAGCAACTTTCAAACTCGATTTTTCGTACTTCTAAGGCACGCTCTTTTACAAACTTTCGGATATACATTCAGAAGACTACAATTAACTGTTATAAGGACGTTCTAAGAGATAACATTTTTTTTTCTATTTTAGGTAGAATTTAGAAGTGAAAAAATGTGAAATTTGTTACAAATTTGGGTCACTTTGTATGGGGGGTACCCTTAGGTTTGATCGGATGCTAATAATTTTTAGTAAGGAGCATAATGGGGCTTAGACTAGGCACCCCACCAAATTTGATCTGCCTAGCTTAATTGGAAATGGAGCTACAGGCATGCCTTTTTGAAAAATGCTAGGAGGAGTGAGGGGGGCGTCAATGGGCGGAGCACTTCAATTTTTGGTACAAATCAAACAAGTTTTGTTAACAATATATGGACAAGATCTTATGATCCTAAATCTATTTTATCAAGAGTTACAATGCAAAATGTAAAACTAAAAAAATGTAAATTCACTATAATACTTTTGGGTCTAGAGTATAATTTTCTGAGAAAATCTCTAGACTGTTATATATCATTACAAAGGTAATTTTATGTAGTTTGTTTCGTCCTCAGGACATTTTAAGGTCAGACTCATAGTTTTCCAGATATTTGCAAGAAACTGAATTTTCACCCCTTTGCCACCCCCTCCCCCCTTAACCCATGGCTCAAATTAGTGTAACTTTTTACTGCGTATATTAGCCAGTGTATTCAACAATTTGGCATCAAAAATTTCTTTTCTTTTTGGATGTTTAGGTTTGGGGCTATTTTGAACCAATTGTACTGGACTATACAGGGAATGGTACCTACCTGGCGACTAAAATAAATTTTAGTATTTTTCAATTATCCCAAAATTTATAGTTCTAATCAGATAGAAACTAAATCGAGTGGGATGAACTGGATTGCATTTAACGAAAGTACGAGTATATTCTGTATAGCAGTAGGTGGCCAAGTATACTCGTACTCTTTATCAATGTGACACTCAATCTTACGTGGGTAAATGAAAGAATTTAATAGTATGTACATTCAGCTGCAAAGATTAGAGAAATTGTCTACTTCTTTAGTAAAACTATCTAAATTTAAATTGACTACAGGGTGCACGATCTTTTACGTCGGCATTTGAAAATTGAATAACTTTGAAAAAATAAACGAGACCGAGGCTAATTTTGGGCGCGGCCGAAATTTCAATACCTACCCTTCACTCTCCTCGGGCTAGAAGTTTTTTTCGAGCGAATCTATGACTTGTGTTTAATCCTTCTCCATTCTTTTCCTTCCATTTTCACATGAGTTCCGTGGCGTCGATAAAACAATATTTGTGTGAGGTTTGGGTGGAAAGTGGGAAAATAAAAAACATATCTCAGAAAACTTTATTGGGGGGATGCAGGAACATGGCCCCATAGTACGATTCCATTTGTTTAAATTTTTATTTCGTTTTGTTAAAGACGCATTAAGGTTTTTAAAAATTGGTGTAGAAAAATGTTAACATATTTGAAGATCTAAAATGGGGGGTTGGGTTTGTATGGTAGCCCCATTACCCCATGGTCCGATTCAATTCAATTTTACATATGTTTTGTGGCATCAATTGAAATGCACTTTTATGAGGTTTGGTTGAAATTGGTGCACAAATAAAAAAGTTTTTTCTTAGAAAAACTCAATTTGGGAGACTGAGTTTGTATGGTAGCTCCATTACCCCACAGTCCGATTCCACCCATATGTTTTGTGGCATCAATATAAACACATTTGTGTAGTTTGTAATTGTTTTATAAAAACACCGGTTTTTTAAATTTGCAGGAAAATTATTAATTTTATTAATCTGTATGCATTTCGAGTGGCGTTCCACCCATCTTCAGCAACACGATTGAAACTGAACGACGAACCGAGAAAATCAGCTTTCGCATCGCACATCATAGAACAGCAGCATCAACCGGTGTCGAGGAGTGAGGTGCGTATGCTCAAATGCATAAATGATGATCGGAAGCTGGATGCATACGAAAGCATATTCATACACACCGACGCCCACGCATTAAACCTCGACAAAGGCAATATCGAATCTGAGCTTTTTACACTCGTATAGAAAAGTGACTCTCTTATTAAAATGCTATTAAATGTTTATACAGCACGTAATTGGTATTATTTGGACATATAAATTTTAATTCATTATTATTATCTTTTGTTGTGCAGAATGCTGTTTTTTTTTTTTTTTTACTATTATTATTTTTGTTATTTATTTTATTAATTGTTTTTTATTAGTCCTTTAAAATTATACGTTTTTTTTATGTTTTTTTTTATGTTATTGTTAAGTAAATCTAGAGCTTTAATTTATTTCATTTTACCATTCTTTAACGTAGCTTTAAGAAAATTCGTGCAATATTTTTATATCATTTGCCTTTACATTATTTGTTATTTATTTGAAATGTCCAAATACTTTGTTAACCACACACATTTGTAACTTCCTATTATTCGCAATACCGCTAATCTCTTTTCCTATACACATTAACTAAACATTGTTTCAATCGTGTTGCTGAAGATGGGTGGAACGCCACTCGAAATGCATACAGATTAATAAAATTAATAATTTTCCTGCAAATTTAAAAAACCGGTGTTTTTATAAAACAATTACAAATATATCGGAATTTGCGATAATCATTCCATAATTAAACATTTTAATAACATTTGTGTAGATTTTGGTTGAAATTGGTGCACAAATAAAAAAGTTTTTCTTAGAAAAACCAAATTGGGAGGGTTGGGTTGGCAGCCCCATGACCCCACGGTACTGTACTTCACCTTAGATAAAAAGTCTAAATAATTTTTCTCAGTGTAACATTTTTCAAAGAGATGCCTGTAGCTTATCTCCAGATTACACCAGGCATATCAAATTTGGTTGAGTGGCCAGTCTAAGCCCCGCTATGGTACCCACCAAAAATTACTATCATCTAATCACAACTAAGGGTATCCCCATATAAAGTGGATACGAAATTAACCAAAATTCACATTTTTCACTTCAAAATTCTATCTAAAATAAAAAATAAAAATATTTATCCATATTAAAATTCACCGCTTAAATAACATAAAATAACCGATTTTGACACATGCATATAGAGGGTGTTTTTTAAGAATGATAGAACTTCAAATTGAAAAAAAAGACAAAATATTAACTTTTAGTCAATTTTTTTATTCACTGAAAAAATTGGGCTATCTAAAATTAAGAAACTCTTTTCTCATTTGCAAAATTCCCGAATTTAGACAAAATTTCTCAAAATGTGACAATTTCCTCTTGAATCGATCCTATTTTCAAGACCTTATTTTGAGAAATAGGAAGTAGATTCAAGCCTAAACCATTATTGTAAATTCAAGCAAACAAATGCTTGATAATAAATTTTTTTTGACATTCTCCATGCAAAGCTCGTGGAAAAGCTTTATTTTAGCTTTAGCTTATATTGGAGCGTTGTAGTAGATTAGTCAGAAGTGTCTATGGTTCAGTGGGAAGCGCGTTAGACTGGGAAGAATGGGGTTATGTGTTCGATGTTGGTTGGATGCAAGTTTCTTTTTTTATTTTTGTTTAGATTCTCTTGTCTTTTTCATAAGAAAAGTTTGCTTGATTCAAAGTTACTTTTCCTTAAAGCGCTGCTAATGGCATTTCACTTGGATCAGTGTGACTAATTCTCAAATGAAGAGAAATATTTCTTGGCTGTTTTTTATTGTCTTTTTTTCTTGATTTGAGCCATATTTTCTTTACTTTAGCAGGCGATTTGGTTCAGTGTTGGAATGATAAATTTCATACATTTAACATTTGAAAACGATTTCAGGCATACGGCCACCGAGGCTGTTCTTGACGAAGTGCATTCTTAACGTCAAATTCTGGACCACTTTTTCGAGTACTACTGGCCCTATGTCACCAATAACGCGAACAATGTTGACCTGCAAAGCGTCAATTGTTGCTTGTTTATCAGAATAAACCTGTGATTTAACCCCACAAGAAATAATCGAGAGGTGTTAAATCGCAGGACCTTGAAGGCCAATTGACAGGCCCATTCCTTGAAATCAACTTAACACCAAATTTTGATTTTAATGATGGTTGATTTTTTTTATGGTTTCTTCTGGTGTTATTGCATCATTTTTAGAGAGTACGTTATATAAAATCTATTCACAATTCGACGAATGGGTTGCTCAGATGGACGATTATGTAGGTATACCATAAAAAGTCGTCTATAAGTTGCGCGAATCGACGACTGATTTTCAAAGTAAATTTTGATTATTTGGAAGCGTTGGAACATTATGATTTGTCAGAGTATACTGGAATAAATAAAAAAACTTGATTCAAATGTAATATTTTGTGTTTTTTTTTTCAATTTGAAGTTCTATCATTCTTAAAAATTTCAATTGGGGAATTCGCTTTGCCGCAAAAAAAAACGAGGAAACGCTTGCAAGGCGTGTTTTTTGTTCGGGAAGTGTTTTGTGGAATGGAACAGATTTGACGCATTTATGGCTGATAGCAAATATGAAGAATAATAATTGTTGGCGTTAACACGAGAGACCACTTTTTGCCTAGCAGGCCCATAGAAGACCCGATTGATGACAGCGAATATCTAAAGGCCCATAATATACAAATATGGGTGGCGCTGTAGTTTTCCGGACAGGATCATCATCATCAATGTGGCACGATAGCCCGATGTCGGCCCTTGGCTGCCTGAATCGTTGACCTCCAATTGTCGCGGTTGCATGACCTTGTCCTCCAGTTTTGGAAGCCCAGCAACTGGTGGGCGTCTTCACCTTCGGAGTTCTCCCAGCGAGCTCTCGGTCGTCCACGCAACCTCGCTCGGTCAATTCGTTGTGCGTTCATCACTTTCTTTGGCATGCGATTATCGTCCATCCGTTGTACATGCCCAGCCCATTGCAAACGTTGAAGCTTCACGATTTTCGATACTACCATCTCATCGTACGATTGATACAACTCATGGTTGTACCGGATACGCCATTGATCTCGCTAGCGAACGGCCCCGAAAATTCACTGAAGGACCTTTCGTTCGAATCGGTCTAGCATGATTTCTGAGGCTTGGGTGAGGGTCCATGTGTCGCAGCCATAATATAGCACGGGTCGGATGATCGTTTTGTACACGCGGAGCTTCGTGTTCCTGTGCGCAAGTTTCGAATTAATTATAGGAAGGACCGAGAAATATGTCTTGGCTAGTTGTATCTGTCGCTTAATTTCGTTGGTTTCGTTGGCGTCCTTTGATAAGTTACAACCCAGATAGTAAAAGTTGTCTATACTCGATATTAAGGTCTTCCACCGTAATGCTTGAATTTGCTGGCGTCCTTGTTTTCGATTGCATCATTGCCTTTGTTTTGCTTTGGTTGATATGTAGTCCAACTTCCTTTGCGGCGTTATTGAAGTTATGCAGAAGGCTTTCTGCATCACCCAATCTTCGAGACATGATGTTGATATCGTCGGCATACGCTACTAATTGAGTCGAGTTGATGAGTAGCGTTCCGCTGCTGTCCATATTCATGGATCGAATTACATACTCCAAAGCAAGATTGAAGAGCGTCGGCGCCAGCCCGTCGCCCTGCTTGAGTCCAGTACGAGTTTCAAATAGGTCAGTGAGTCGGTATTGTACTCTGACCTGCGAGACGGTATTAGTCATCGTCATCCTTGTGAGTCGCACTAGCTTTGCCGGTATACAAAAATTCAGCATAATGTTGTACAGTACACTTCGATCGATACTGTCGTATGCCTGCTGGAAGTCGACAAAGATTGTATACGTCGATGTTATATTCCCAGCACTTTTGGAGTAGTAGCTTCACTATGAAAAGCTGATCCGTCGTTGAGCAACCAGGTCTGAAGCCGCCTTGATACTCGCCAATGATTCGTTCTGCGTACGGATTAATTCTCTTTTCAAGCATTTTCGATAAAATCTTATAGGCTGTACAAACTAATGATATGCCCTTGTAATTCTCACACTTCAGCTTGTCACACTTTTTGTGGATTGGGCAGATAATGTTCCTACGTCGTTCCATATTTTCAGCAGTAGCACATGTATAGCGTTGGTCAGGCACGTTCCACCATGCTTCAGCAATTCTGCTGGGATCTCGTCAGCGCCGGGCGCTTTATTATTTTGAAGCGACTGTATGGCAAGACTCACCTCCTCTACTGATGGGGGTAGAACGGGAGGGCCTAGTTTGGCTAACTGCTCAAGAGCTGGCTCCGCAGGGGATGCTGATGGTGCATAGAGGAGCTCTTCAAAATGCGAGGCACATAGTTTATTGACGCTTTCGATGTCGATGATGATGTTACCGGACAGGATGGCGATAGAAATTGGATCGAAGTGAGCGGACGATAGAAGTCGTATGCCATAGAATTGTAGCACCCTATGGAATAAAAGGGCAAGGCTCCTTCTATACAGGCTTAGACAGATTGTGGAACCGCATCATCTGTAACGATGAAACCTTTTTATCTTTTTTTTGGAATTTTCAAATCAAGCACGTGCGGAAAAATCAAGGACCAAAAGATAATTTTCTCCATTTCTTTTATTCTTGAAACTGTAATAGAATTTCTTTGCTCAAGCTTTGACTCAAGAGTATCTATTATTACGGTGGGATCGGTTGTCTTCGTTTAAATGCACAGTTAACTGTGCTTCAGCTCAATTTGCAGCAACACGGTTCTATTTTTTTTAAGAATTTTCATACCTGGCTTTCCTTTCCAGCCATTTATCAAAGGATCTATATTTACATTCTCTTCCCACAATCTAATTTATCTGACACTGTGAATTAAATGTCCCTCACCCTTAACCTAGTTTTAAGTAGTGTAGTCCACAAAGCAAATCAAATGATGTTGGTGCGGCTTCCAACATACTTCCAACTCTTTGATTTGCCATTTTCCTTTCTGGAGAGTCCTTCTTGTCCAATACATATTAAAATGTGCATGCAGGGAAAAGTGCCAACCTAACAAAAAAAAAACACAGCAACGAAGTGCTTGTCTATTACTAGGGTTGATTGCATACTTTAACAGTGCTGTAGTTGCATGTAACGAGATCGAGTTAGATAATGCACTTTTACTGTAAGGAAGCGCAAGCAGCAAGCACTCGCCTTGATGTAGCTTAAAATAAATTATAAACAAAATGAACGTGTTAGTGACTGCAGAAGTTGCACTTAGCTTTACATAATGGGCCGAGCACCGTATGTTGCATGATGCAAACAAGCAAATGTGTTTTACATATCAACACGTAGAAAAATTTATAGGAAGCTATTCTGTAGCAAAAGATGAATGACGTTTCAACATTTCTGTATGATAGCATGGGGTGCGCATGAAATGAATTGAGAATCCATGGGATTGATTTGGACATGCTGGGAACCTACAGTTGGATTGCACGCCGTGATTTTAAATGAAAGAAACAAAGCGTATGGCAAAAATTATTATAAATTAGTTTTGATCGAAAATTCAAATATAGTAGTAATTTAAAAATTTAAAGTAATTTAAATAATTTAATCAATTTTACTTTTTTAGTTTATGCTTGTAACTTATTTAGAATTAAATTGATTTTGACGCGACTATTTCTGGCATACAACCTTTTCATATAAAAATAGACAACCTTTTCATAAACATAAATATCATAAAAATTCCCCAATATTTAGTGTATTTTAATAGTGCTCTTAAATCTATTTTCATCTAAAATGTATACTCATTTAAGATGTTGAGTGAAAGATATGAAAAGCTTTTCCAAAATTCTGATTCACAATACCGACGCATTCGAAATATTTACACACCTACTTTGTACATTTTTTATATCTTTCGATGATCTGATTTTCCATCATTTTCAATGATCTCCGAAATCAGCATGTTGTCAAACAGTTTTGTGCGAAAATTCTTAAACGGGAGGAGTTCCATTCATGATACGATGATGAAAATACAATCATTTCCCATGTAGTCCTTGCGTCTACAAAATACATGAGTATAATGCAAACAAATATCTATCCATCTTCTGTCGATATATTTTTGGTAGAAATATATACATGCATATGATTTTGTGTTATAATATTAGTCATAAATTTTTAGTCGTTTCGTATTCCGAGGAGCATGCATGTAAATTGTAAACTATCGTATGAACGGTGTGAAATGTGGAAATAAACATTGAAACTAGATTGTATCCGATTCTTATTTGTAAATGTGCTTACATGCGATTTTTGCGATTATTGTTTTATGCATTTAGCCAAAAACTTGGAAAAGAAAGCACAAACAAATAAGAGCAAATGACTAAGATTCTTCAGCAGAGAGGGTATAGTCAGAAATCAAAGATATTGTTCAGACCGAATGTTTTGGTTACGTCAAACCGTGTAAATGTATACATTAGAGCCGCGCTGTCTGGCTGCGTTTGTAATAAATTTGGCAAGCAACAAAAGGATTTCTTTTTTTTATTTTAAGAGTATGTAAAATTGATTCTTTAGCACTTCGTTATTCGGAAAATTCCAACTACTGATGTAGAAGTGTGTCCGATTGAAATTTGGGGTATTCGCGTATTTGAATAACAATAAATTTGTACACTATTGTCTTTTTGGTGTTAATCCTTATAGATAATGTTTATACATTTTCAATTAAACTTCAAAATGTATGCATTTCCTAAAAGAATAAAACTCTTTGCAAATGAATTCAAATTACATACACTAGCCTTTAGTTAACTTCAGGAGATTAATTCCATCAGTGACGGACTTCCCATATGGACAAACTGACCAACTGCCCGGGGCGGCATATTTCTGAAACAATTTCTGTGATACCAATTTCGAGATATTAAAAAATGGTCACTTTTTAAGTGGCAAATCTTCCTATTTTCCGCCAGTACTCTTTTCAAACTTTTCTGCTCCACCTATCTCTGCAATTCAGTTTCTCTAATTTTATACATTCCGATGATTTAGCTAAGATGCTGGTAATTTATATAAAAAAGCTCAAATTTGTAAGGAAAAAATGCTGTCCTGTTGTGTACTCGATCCAGCGAAACGGACTTAATAAGATCATTAAACGTTGATTCCTAATTTGATCAACATTTCTGAAATAAGAATAATGTCTGAACACCAATTTTGTTTTCCTCTTACACAAGGCGTTATAAATACAATTAAAAATCATGTCCTATAAAATAAATGAACAGTCCGAGCCTTCGGCCAACGGTCCATGATGTGCCAAATTCAAATGGGGATCTTTGATTGGAGCAACTTTCAGCATAAATCATATTTAACTTAATGTGAATACTCACACAGCCATGTAGGCTCAACTTGCGCTTTTTTTTTCAAAAGTTATGGAGCTTTGTAAAAAGGTCTAAAATGAAAATATTCTAATTTATTTTCAGTCTAGCGCCGAATTTTCCAATAAAATTCTAAAATATCTTTGTAAAGGAAATTTGACGTAGTTTTTTCGTCCTCAGACAATTTTTCTGTATCTCTCGCCGCTTTTTTTTAAATAATCGCTAAAAAATCAAAAAATACCCACTCCCCTTTCCCCTTTTGTAAGGTTGCGGACCCCCGATCGGTGGGGACTTCTTTTTCCCATAATCTGGGGGCCATCACCAACTATCCTGCGAAAATCCAGCGATGTGGGATTTTTGCCGACCAAATATCGTATTTTTCTTTGACTATTTATTTTATTGAAATTATGCCCACGATGCGTCAATTTATTTGAGCTACTTTGACCACTCGTCACACTGCAACTCAAATCGAGTTTCTACAACGAAAATCCCCTGGACGTCTGATGTCAAAAAGAGGTGACTTTGATCTGGCCACCCACATCTCTAGATTTTACTCCCCCTGACTTCTTTTTGTGGGGTTATTTTAAAAGCAAAGTGTACGCCAGCCAATCCTCGGACCATTGACGAGCTCAAGACAAACATTCGTGCCGAAATCAACGCCCGAGTTGCTTGAAAAGGTGATGGAAAACGCAGCAAAAAGAGCTCATTTTGCTGTGGCCAATAAGGGCGGCCAATTGATGGATGTAGTATTCAAAAAATAGTTCAAATAAATTTTAAAGGGTTAAAATTAATAACAATACCTCAAATATAGAATTTTTTTTTAAGTTCTTCAATTTTTACATGCCGACGGAAAAGCTGGCACACTCTGTTTAATTTCAATTTAGATAGTTTTACTAAGGAAATAGTCAATATTAAATTCGTTCATTTACCCATGTGGCGACATTCCTTGTATCAACTATGGCCTAAAGGAACATATCGGTATAGAAAATATACGCATAAATTGCTAAGAACCGATAGTTTAAGTGCGATCGCTGAGCGATCATCCTATGAGTCGTCTCTACGAACACAAACCTTAAAACGGGAAAATATTCCCCATATGTTCGTACCTTTTTCAACTACAACCATAAGCTCAAAATGAAAGACGAACTTTAGCCGTTATTATATACTTTTTAGATGATATGTCTACTTTTTGCTCTCCATGTAAGAGGAATGAGGGGGTGTCCCTGGAAGTAGCCCTCCAATTTTTAGTATAAATCGAATAATTTTTCGGTCAAGATCTTATGACTTTAGGTACATTATATCCAGAGTTACAGTGCGAAATCTAAAATTAAAAAAAAAATTAAATTAAATATAATACTTTTGGGTCTAGGGTATAATATTCTGGGGTGTTATATATCATTGCAAAAGAAAGTTTATGTAGTCTGTTTCATCCTTAAGACATGTTGCGGTGAGACTCTTAGTTTCCCAGATATTTAAAAAAATTACCCCTTTACTACTCCCCACCCGACCGACGCACGGTCAAATTAGTGTAACTTTTTTACTGCTCAAGCAATGTATTCAACAATTTTGCATCGAAACTCTTCTACTTTTCTTTTTTGAAGGTTTGGGTTTGAAAATGGGGTCTCCACACAATACATACAGGGCCGGCTTTAGGGTGGGGCGAGCGGGGCGGTCGCCCCGGGCGCCAGGTTTAGGGGCGCCTAAACCCGTATTGTTAATTTAATTTATTTTTACAAATTTGTTTGTTGCTTAAGAATTTTTTTTTTTAACTGCTGAATTAGTATGATGTAAGAATACTAATGCAGGCTACACGACCATCCATCAAGTATGAACACAGTAGGAACACAGTAAGATTTTTTCAACTGGAATACAGTAAACCGCAACTAGATGTGAGCTCCTAGATTTTTTAGTTGCAAAAACTATTAAAAACTGTTTTCTACCAAGAATTAATAGTAGTCGACTCGCGATAATTAAAAATTCGATAAATTGAATTGCTCGATAATTTGAAGTTCTCATCCAGAATTCTCGTTAAATTGAAAAAAAATATACAGAACCCCATATATTTATTTACTCTCGATAAGTTAAAAAGCGGTAACGATTTTTCTTTGCTTTATAATTTGAAACAAGTTGACGCCAGTGCTCGGTAAATTGAATTCAAGATGAATTTAACGTTCTATAAATTGAAGTAAATTTTGTTTGCCGCTCTATAAATTGAAATTTAGAAATTTCACAAGTCTGAATTCAGAGGAAGAACATTAAAATTTTTACCGGTGCATGATGTGGTATACACTTAAAGTACTGTTTCTTCTCGGAAATCAGATTTATTGTATGATTTGAATTTAGTTTCTCGTAAGCTACATGAAGAGTGTTCAAATAAGCGAATGTGGTTCCGCGTGTCAAAAGGTGCTTGTCGATCGGGGAGAAATTAAGTCGAAACTGTATTTAAGTAAAATTATTAAAAAAAAATCACGTAAAAACTTGAATAACAATTATTCTTTCTCTGGTTTATTAAGATCTTACTTCGCTATACCGTTCTCAACATATTTCTAACAAACTTTCTATAATTAAAACTCTCGATAATTTGAATAAAAATAGTTGTCCCTTGATTTTCAAATTATCGAGATTCGACTATATATCAGTAAAATATATTGCTTTTCTAGAGATCTATCTTTTATTTGCTGAACATCTAGTAAAATTGAACTGGATATCTAGGTCTTATTTGAGACTCGATCAATTTTACATTCAATCTATTTAAAAATAGTGGATACCAGTTCTATTTTTTTCAGAATCGCTAGAATGATACTGATTTTATGCACGAGAATCAGCCTAGTAAAATTTTACTGGAAAAAAGACTTACAGAGAATGTATATGAGGCGGTGCGCGGCAAAACTCGCTGCTTCCATTTTTCGTAATTTTTCAGAAACCGAAAAAAACGTTTAGCAAGATGAAAAATCAGTGTACCATATTTGTTTTGCAATTAAACGGAAGCTATATGCACTAAGATTGATTTGTGAAACAGAAAAGTGATATTTAATAATAATTTTGGCGTAAATTTCGAATTATAAATTGGAACGAACGAGTTTTGATGAGTCCTGTTGGAACAACATGGTTTTTTACCAAGTTGGTGGTGTATTTAGTCCAATTTGGTCCAAGAAAGTGTCTAAGGACGAAAGCAATAAGCCCTAACCTAATAATATTAATGATAATGCAATAATTTCCATTTTTGGTAATACAAATTTTTACTGGAAAGAGACAGTTTTGATGAGCCCGCTATGGCAAGAAAAGAGTTTTGATCAAAATGGATGGAAGGAAAGAGTTTTGATGGGTACCATTACCTGGAAGAAGTAAGTTTTGCAACGAACTGCAAATTTCAAAGCCTCGAAAAATACGAAAGAAATGTATTGTGATAAGAACTGAGCTCACTACTGTGTAGAGCAGGAACAATACTTTCGAATGCAATTCGTAACTCAATTTCGTAAAAAAGTGGAAGAAGCGAGTTTTGCCGCGCACCGCCTCATATAATACCATCAATTTAACGCGCATTCCAATTACAAGTTAACGGGATATTTTTATACAAACGCGCACGTATGTGCGACAAGAATTGTATGTGCAATTTCACAAGGTTCACTCAAGGCAGCACGACACAAAATGTCACCTGTATCTTTATATTAATCAGGTAACGATTTAGTTGGGAACTCATAATATCAGATTCCCACTTCAGGTATTGACTGACTGACATGTAACCTTTAATTAAGATAAAAAGAGTATTTTGTGGTTTGATTTAAAAATTTAAAAATGGACACTACCGTAAATCTTGTAATGGATCTACTACTTGCTTACACAAAACTCGCTTTTTTATAATATTAACGAAATAATAATTTTCTAGGACGAATTATGAACAAATGTTAATTCATATAGGCATACTTTTCTGTTCGCTTTAAGCAGTCAATTGATTGGGAAACAAGGAAAAATTAAAGTGAAGTTAAAAACAGTTAAAAATAGATAGTTTCAATGGCGGCGGGACAATGGAGAAAAATATTCCCAAAGTTCAAGTTTTATTGCAATTTTTTCGTGTATTAGAAACTATAAGGGGCGCTTCTTTCAAGTTCGCCCCGGGCGCCGTTACACCTAAAGCCGGCCCTGAATACATATATGTATATATATATATCAATATAACCAACTATCAAAAGAAGTTGTTGTATTTCAACAGCTTTTCTTCTAACACGATCATTAAGCCACTTTTGATTGATTTTTTAAACTGATCATTTCATCTAACTTAGGCCTGTTCCAAAAACCGGGATCCCGGTACAAAACCGGTGTTCACTTGGTACCGGACCCGATATTCTAAAGTACCGATATCCCGTTTTTTTTGGTACCGAGTTAAAAAACCGACCAACGAGTCGGTTTTTTGGTACCGAGTTAAAAAGAACGATTCACTTCAACCATGAGCCGGTTTTTTTCAGGTTTTTTGGTACCGGTTTTTTACCCGGTACTCAAAAAACCGGCTCATGGTTGAAAAAACCGTCGGTACTGAAAAAAACCTGAGTCGGTTTTTAACCCGGTACTCAACCGGCTTATGGTTAAAAAAAACCGTCGGTACTGAAAAAAAAAACCTGAGTCAGGGAAACCGCTTGTGGTACCGGGTATTGAAAAAAACCGGAACCCGGTACTGAAATCTCGGTACCGAACAGGCCTATCTAACTTCTATTACACAGAATCTGATCGAAAGGATGCCCAACAGTTTCAGGCAATTATGCAGCTGTTAGTAAAAATTCGCTAAGATTTGTTAGACGCTGTTTGTTACGTTGTCGCCGCCACGGACATTTATTTTTTTTTTTCCATCTTGGTGTGGGTACACTGATTTAATTTAAGGTTGTTAATTTAAAGACCCCCTCACCTACCTATGCCTCATGAGACTGGTAGAATTTTGGGTCTAAACTCATGTTTTTTTTTGTGTGATCTACTAATGCACTATAATATTTAATAATAATGATATTCCGCTCGAAATAACTTTTCGAGTTGGAGGTTTTAGCAATATTATCTTAATCATACACACCTACAGCATCTCTCAATGCGGCTGGGCGCCACTGGCCAGAACATAACATTTATTCCACGCACTTTTGAACTACATACTCTCGTACTTAACTGTAGCGAGAGTCAACATTTATGTAATTTTGGATATATGTATGTACATATTTTTTTGTCATCATACATAATAATAACTGAATGATATGATAAAGCTTTCTGCTTTCACAATTTCTCAAAGGATCAACATGAAAGCTATATCTGCCCGTGCGCCTATTCCCATGATGTACATATCCTCTTTATTTATAAAACATCCATAAAATGAAAATTTGCTCTTCAGTCTTCATTCAAATATTTATATCCTTTCATGTTTATGCTACACACTAATCGTACCACATTTTTTTCGAATTCGTTGTTGTTTTGGTCTATCTCGACATCTGACTGGATTTTTATAAAAATTTATTTGAAAATTGATGTTTATGTTATAGACACGGTCGCTTACTCAAGATACACAAAACGTCCAGAAAATTTGGAAAGATGAAGAAGTATGAGTCTTCCATTCAGATACAAGATCCATAACCGTAAGTAACATACATACAATATACATATATGAATGTATGTACAGTAAAACACGGTTAAGTGCAACACGCTTAAGTGCAGAACTCGGATAAGTGCACACAATTTTCATGCACCACATTCATGCGATTTTGCACATGTGCATTGCAAAAAATTATTAGAGCAGACGTTTCGAACCATTGGACTATTTTACGAATTTATGCGATCTAAGCCGGAGACATCCAATATTTCTTGATTAAATTTATGGAAATTAAGTCTACTGGATGATTTAGTCTTCAAGTAGGTTAATCTGAGAGTTAAAAGTTGCTCATTATGTGAGCAGTCTAAGGTTGAGATCGCAAATTGTCTTGATGAAAAAATGTTTAGCAAAAGTGCCAGTTTCTTTATGATTCCAGCGTTCATGTTATCAGTCTTAGTGAGTCTCCTCCTTTGATTCTTTTTGCGAACAACATTCAACACACTCAAGTGTTGACGTCCCAAAAGCCTTCAAAAAGCTAATCAATGTTCGATGCTCATCACTCGATGTTACCCATCAAAACTGGCGCCTTGCACGGCATTGTTGCAGTCAGCTATTAATTTGATAATGGTGACCCCTGAATTGATTACATTTTAAAAAGATGGGTAAAGCTAATTTGATAATATTTGTGGTCAAAGTTCGAAAACTTTACAGAGTCGCCTCCTTTCTTATTGGTCCAGGGGATGGGTATCATTTCAGGTTTGTATTCAAATTCCATATCGGCTTTGTTCAGTGTAAAATGAACAATTACATAAAATTGCCAAAAAAAATAATAATAAATTGAGACCTATATAATTTTCAATTTTTTTTTGTGGTTGAAATTTTTTTGTAGCGAACACAAGCTAAATACTACGGAATCCTGCTTAAAAAGGCCATTTGGTTGGTTTCAAAAAACATGCGGGATCCAAAGGTGTTTTTTTTTCTGTTTGGACTCCTAAAATTAAAATTAAGTGGTTTGTCCCTAGGCTTACATTGCGAAACATTTTGCTTTGTAAATCAAATTGTGATTTCCATTCAAGGAGCACTTTGCTAACCACCATGGCTGTCCCCGGGTTTGTAATTTGCAAATGAGGGAGATGAGGAGAAGATTTGAAATTGAGTGTATATGTTCAGGGCCATATAAGCGAGAGTGGTGGCCGAATATTGGACATTATTCGCCTTTTGATGGGAATAGATTTTAAAATAAATTACATACAGCTAATTGATGACAAAAAGCAGATAAGATCTTGGAAAGCATGTCACACATCCTGCGGCCTTAGTCCAATGTTTGATTGTCGCGCCTGTTATTTATTTTTTAATTGATGACATGCCCCTTGTGTATGTAAAACGAATGCCCCGAAAGAACTCAACATATTTAGCACTTCCGCTACGAAAGGTATATTTAAGGTACATACATGGGAAATTTTCCTAGCAAGTATATTTTTGCGACTCCGTGTTTTACTATATTTGACGTGCATCGTCAGATTATTGTCAGTAGCGGGTTGTAATCAATTTAATAGGTCGGAAGTGAGGCATACATAGAAATCAGAATGCCTTTTCCAAGATTCGATGGTTTTGAAGTGCGCGAAATCATTTTGCAATTATGAGTAAAAATCTCCTGTGGACAAACAAAAAAATGGCTCAAACAACAATTAACAATATTATTGAATATTTATTTTGAAAAGCTCTGAAATACTGTTTTTCGAAAATATGATTTTTTGTAGGTATTTACAGATGTAGTATATGTATTAACTTCACGGATCTCTCTGATTGTTTTACTCAGAGTGGCTTAGTGAATATTTGCTTCAATCAATCAATCAATCAATCAATCAAGCTGTTATTAGTTACTTTATTCGTATCTCGATAAGCAATTCTTCAATATTTCATAGAAACTACCGGGGAGTACCCCCGGTTATAAACAACACGCGCTTTTAATAAGCTCTGAAAAACCCTGAAAATTTTACCTTATAAAGGAATTCTTCTGCATCATAAACAGTTTTGGCTCGGCATCAAAAGTGGGCTGGGACAATTAAATAACTTTTACGAGGTGTTATACCCGTATGTAAGCAACATTTTTGTTTATCTCAGGGACCCCTCATATTTTTTGATTATAACCGAGGCCTCAGATAATACCGAACCCAGTTATAGTCAACCATTTCGCTGGCCAACTTACGGTTGACTATAACCGGGGCCTACTGTATATAGAACTAACGAGATTGAACTATCACTTGAAAAAAAAACTATAGAACCCATTCAGCAAAAAACTTAACAAGAACATTTTATAATAATTCGTCGACAACGACAGAAAAGAAAAAAACACACGAATTCCGCCAATGCAGCATGAACAATATGAAGAGGCAAAAAGAACACAATCTTGCAGAATGCAAAAACAAGTCAGTTCAGAATAACAGTCGAAATCCTTGAAAATTTTCTCTTTTCTTCGATAGTATACAGAAAAAAAACATTTGGTTACATGAATTGTGGTATGTACATAGCCATACTATGGTCGGTATTCGCTTGGGAGCACTTTTCTTACAACTGCACGGTAGAATCGAGTAGAGTAGAGAGAATGACGACCGACTTCAGGGCATAAATATAAAAGTAGCCTTTTTCGAGTTGAGAGGACTCATTCATTGCCTGATGTTATGCCATAAAGTAAGAAATTGGAATAGAGATGGAACTCCATTATAACATTAAAACCTACTGAACAACATTTTACCTTTGAGTGTGTGCTGTATGTAACGTGTACATACAGGAAGATATCTTCCCTTATGTACACGTTACATACAGCACACACTCAAAGGTAAAATGTTGTTCAGCAGGTTTTAATGTTATATGGAGTTCCATCTCTATTCCAATTTCTTACTTTATGGTTATGCTGTCGATAGTGTATTCAATCGTGTCGTAGATGTCAATTGCAAATATACGGCGAACTGGTACATATAGTTTGTTATCCTTTTGGTGCTGTTCATGCAGAACAATTGTGAGTTGTAATACTATGGAAGGACGTTTTTCTATATAAAAAAAATGTAATCGATATTTTTCGAGAGCAAATCTTGTAGGATTTTTTAAATACAGTGGAACCTCCCTAAGTTGACCACTCTAGGGCAGAAAGATTTTGGTCAAGATAGAGAGGTGGTCAACTTAAAGAGTTTGTTTTGGAATAAAAATTTTTGGCAAACAAAATATACTATGTATGAAAAAAATCAAAGAACATATATATTTCCTCGTGCATAGTTACAATCAACATAAGAATAAATTCAAACAAAAAAATTAACAATTCCATTTTACAACAAAAGAAAAAAGTTAATCCATGAAGCCGTAATATAACCATAACATGAATAGAAATACAAATATTATTTCTTAAAAAAAGAATCAATTTTCAATTGCTTTGTTTGGGTCAGGTTTGAAGTTATATACTCGTTCAAAGTTGTTTCCAAACTAGAGACATCGGGTAATAGTTTAGAACACTTTTTAACTGCAAAGTTTTTGATAACTCCAATACACTTCTGGACATCTTCAACTCGTGGTGTTTCGTCAATAATAATTTCCCCTTCGTCGTCAGATGATTCGCAATCGGCATGCATATGACTCGTCTCGGTTTCAGTGGGCATATTCCTTTCAGCCAAAATATCATCACAAATCGTTTGAATGTTAACTTCGGAACAGATGGGTACGTTATCATCGAAGTCGACAAAAGTGGCCATGTCATAAGTAATATTAGGGAGGTTAGGGAGCACAACATCTGAGGTATCTTCGTCATTTTCGGAAATGTTTGTTGTGTCTACGTCCAAAACAAATCCTGCTTTTCTGAAGCATTTTTGGATGGAAATCTCAGACACCTTTTTCCAAGCAGAACTGATCCATAATACAGCATCCAAAACATTGATAGACATTTTGTCAGGAACTTGGGCTTCAACATTTTTGGATATGAATGCTTCCAATAATGCCTTGCGATAGAAGGTTTTGAACAGTTTTATTACGCCTTGGTCAAGTGGTTGAAGGACAGATGTGGCATTTGGCGGAAGAAAACGCAATTCAATGTTTGAGAGGCCTTTTACATGCGGGTGTGCCGGGCAATTATCAACAAATAATAAAACTTTTCGTTTCTGTTTCCGCATGTTGTCATTCACTTGATACAGCCATTCCTCGAAAAATTCGCCAGTCATCCAGGCCTTTTTATTGTATTTCCAGAGAACTGGCAACTCCTTAACGTCTACAGATTTGAAAGCTCTTGGCGATTTTGATTTTCCTATTACCAGTGGAGCCAGTTTTTCACCACTGGCACTAGCAGCTAGCAATACGGTCAATCTTTCTTTTGAAAGTTTACCGCTTTTGCATGCATCGCCCTTTGCCACTAAACTGCGATTTGGTAGTGCTCTGTAAAAAAGTCCACACTCGTCTGCATTGAACACATCTTTTAAACTGTATCCTTCCGCAATGGTTTTAAAATTTTTGTGGAAATTAGTCACAGTTTCTGGCGAAACTTCATTCGAGTCTCCACAAAGAACTTTTTGAGTAATTTCATGCCTGGTTTTGAATTTTTCAAGCCAACCACTTGAGGCCTTAAAATCGGCAACTTCTAATTTCGCGGCAAATTGTAGGGCTGCTTCTTGTAACATTGGCCCTGAAATTCTGGCATTAACAGACCGCATCCTTTTAAACCAAGTGAATGTGGCTTCATTTACTTCATGGGCCTTCGAACTCTTGACCACCCTGGACAAATTTTTATTGGCGAAATTTAAGTTTAAGTATTCGTCCTTTCTTTTTTTGATATTGTTTATTGTTGTTTTGCTGACACCAAACTTGTCAGCAGCTTTCCTTTCGGAAGAATGCTCCAAAAACTTTAACACTTCGATTTTCTTCTGCAGGGAAAGTTCAGTGCTTTTCTTTTTTGAAGGCATTGTCTATAAGGACAACAAAAACAAAATCAATCACCAAACAACTCTTAAAACTCCTTACATTAACAACATCTTGTGCAAATTGTGTTTTTTTAGACAATTTTTACGGCTATTTTTTTCAGTAAAAAAATCTGCTTCTAATTTTCGTAAAAAAATTATACTAAGGATTCAAGCATTTTTTACGATCAAAATCGATTACAAGGAAAATATTTTTCTTACATTTAAAGATATAAAAAGCATGTCCCTTAGACTCTACATGTTTCATTAAGCTTACTCGACTACTTACTCCTTCAATGTGTGAGTTTTCATCCGGTCTTAATAATGAGAGCGTGACCTTATGGTTACGTAAGCATTCCAAAAGTTTTCATAAAGGAGTATCTTTTTACAGAATCACTTAAACATGCAAACTTTTGCACAAAATGCTGCTAAACTTCAAGTATACATACAAGTATACATACCACCTTAATGTGAATTTGATCTATAAAACTGCCCAACAAATATCAAAAATTATGAATTTTCCTAATCCTTCTCTCACCACTTGTACACTGCGTCTAAACAACTTACACGAATGAACTTGCACTTGTTTGCAAGACTGGCATTCAGACTGGCTTATGTTAACATGACACAATTGAGCAGATAAGAAACTAACGGTTCATCAATTCTAAGAAAAATTGTTTGTACATTTGGCGTCTGGTCAACTTAAAGTACTGCTAATACCCGCTTAAAATCTCTTTTAGGTAGCGAAAAGGACCCACCCAAGAAAGACGAGCTGAGCGGAATTTACAAAATAGCGTGCAAGGATTGTAACAAGGAATACGTAGGACAAACGAAGAGGCTCATCCGGACGAGATTCAACGAGCACGAGAAAGAGGCAGAAGCAGCAGCACGAAGAAGCAACACAACAATTAAATCAGCGGTCGCATCCCACATTGTAAACGAAGGACACGTCATAAGCTGGGAGGATATCGAGATATTACGTAAAGTCAATAAACCCTCTAGACTGGATGCATGGGAAAGCTTGGAGATCATGAAGATACCAGGTAGTAACCGCCTCAACGACGACGAAGGAAATTGCCCATCACGAATCATTAAACTAGCCGCGCAGGTGCGCTAAACAGGATTAACTTTTTAGAAAACCCCTTTTTTTTACCTTTTAACCAGGTAGTGATAACAAAACATTCTGATAATAAATTACCATGTACAAGCCATCTAAACTTCAGAAACACTCGCACTGAAGAAGAATGTAAGTTGCATTCGAAATATATACATATTTGCAAAAATAAAAAGAAATTGTAGTAAGGAAAAAGTGTTTTTGATTAATACAAATTCAAAATAAACTACAAACAGCGGTGAAACCGATCAATGAAACTTAAAGAGGTTGAAAATATTCTTTGTTTTTATAAAAAGTGGTCAACTTACAGAATAGGGAGGTGGTCAATATAAAGAGGTTTATTTCTTTGTAAATAACGTTCAAATTGCAAGGGCGGAAAAAAGTGGTCATCTTAAAGAGGTGGTCATGTTAGAGAGGCGGTCAACTTGAGAGGTTCCACTGTATTTAATTTGACTCTTGTCACTTCTTGGTATGTAATCCTTTTGAAAACATCTTTGTGGAAAATATCATGTCTAAATCGCTCGAAATAAATCGAAATTCAATTTAATTTTTTTTATTTTGTACCGTACAAACAAAACCGCTTAGTCCTTAAAGACTATTAACATCACAATACCAATACATTCACGAACCACGTACCTAATAGCATTCACTTAATCATAGAATCTAGAAAATTGAGAACATTATTGTATAATATCATCTCTCCATATGGGAAAACCATGAAAAATGGCTCGTGTGAAGATTTCATGATGAAATCAATGAATTCGCTATTCATTTCTCTATCTATGGATTCATGTATGTCGTATGTCGAATTCATGTTTGTAAGTTGGGAATTTTGGAGTTCAATGAATCTCATGAACATTATGAAATATCATGTGAATGAACATATTTCTTTGCTTTATCCTGAAAAGAATAATAGCATTAATTGCGAACATTTAAACTTGTATACACTTTTCGTTTCTAAGATCAACTGTTTTCACAAAGTGATCCATTTACTATTCAATTCTGTTCTATTCAATTGTGTTTTTCAAAGCTGAAAAATGCTTTCCGGAAAATGTAATCATCTCGATTGTGTTTATTATTTTTCCGTAATATGTGGGTTTTTTGTACATATAATACCATCGAAAGATTTTTTTTTTTACTTTGAACTGAATAAATCAAAGGAAAACATATTAAAATATGTATCAAAGGATTTGATTCACTTTTCCGCTTCAACTAACTAGCTTTTTCCAAATCACAATTATGGCAGAGGGCGCAGCTAAACATGTACGAAATAAATATTTAAAATAAATCATTTGAACAAATCTCCACCATTTAAAAGGTTAAATGGTGCAAAATGTGGTGAAGAACTTTTTTTTTGTGCCGAGCACGAATTTGGAGCTTTCCACCAAAAATTTCGTTACGGAACAGCGTCAAAATCGCAAAATACCCCAACATTTTCGCTGTTTTTCCGTTTTTTGGTCCCTAACTCAGACACTTTTCATTTCTACACATGCATGGAGTAGCTGTTGTTAGGGCTCCAGTACACAGTCATATTTGGTCATATTTCTATTATAATAATCTTAAGCCTACTTGATTTCGCTTTCTGCACGTTTAACAATTTATACTGAATGAATCGAGTAGGCTTAGGCATATGACATACATATTATAATAGAAATATGACTGTGTAATGGAGGTCTTAGGGGTATTGCTGCCAAAATTCTTAGGAATGAGGCTATGTTACGGAAACATTTTTAATTTATTATTTGAAATAAAAAACACTGAGGCCTAATAATATCTTAAAAGTAAAATATAACATATTCCATATTTATTTTTCAACGTTAATACTTAGAAATAAGGCATCAAATACGTTTTTTATGTTTCTAATTTCGAAATCGTTGTCTGCATATTTTTACTTCAGAAATAACATTTTCTTCTCAGCAGTTTTACATTGTCTGTAGAGTCTGTGTATTTACTTTTATTTAACCATTGTCTGAGAAACAGTTGTCTAAACCACTGAAAATTTGTTTTGTGTTTTCAAATCTACTGTGGAAAAAATTAACAATATACGTATCGAGGAATTAAAGATAAAAAAATATCCAAATATTTCTCTGTGATTTCCGTTTTTGCAAAGACGTCTTAGCAATTTGATTTGAATCTCGTATTCACAACAAATCTTTGTCACGTTCGACAAATCTCTGTCACATGCTCATAAATTCGATGAAAAAAGGAATTAACATTTCGCAATTTCTTTTGAAAATCATAAAAACCATCGACATGACTTCTACTTAATCCAGATATTTCTTTCAACTGCTATTCTCGGATCAGTGGCAAAACTAAGAATTCATCGATTATGTATGTATATTATCTGCCAAGAAATTGAAAATGAGCCTTAAAAATAGCACACAGAAGTTTTATGGAGAGTCGATGGATTGGTGAAAATGTCGGATCGCTTTTGGTTAAATGCAAATTGGAACTTTACGCATAGTAATTTACCGCAAAAAGCAGGGATTCTTCATAATAAACGGTTTGTCAGAACTATTTTTCACCTTAATTGATTTATAATCATCATATAGCCGAAAAAGTCTACAAACAAATCCTGGAGTTGATTAAACTTAATCTAGTCCAAATCATGGAGACTAGATTAAATCGTATGTCACTCCATTTAAAATGCATCGTAGAATGCATTATTCTAATTGAATGCATTATTCTAATTGCAGTACAGTATTGTAATATTGTTAATCAAATCCAGGTTTTAGTAAATCATATCGGAAGTGTGAATCTGCTATTAGAATTAATTTTCAATAGCCAAAAATTTGGAGCCTATTATTCAGTCGAAACTGAGAAAACTTTCAAAATCTACCTATTTTATCTCCATTACGTTACATGATAGTCATAAAAGTATGCTAATTATACATCATAACTCACTTTTGGTAACTGAGTAATTTTCATTAATTAATCAATACGGGTTTTGGAAAAAAAACCATCGAGAAATGGAGTTGGGTACCCGAGTACCTCGGAAACGTTTGAAGAGGTTTTTACCAAAAAACATAAAAAAAACGAGAAATCGTAAAACACATTTGAATGGCATATTATATGTAAAACATGCCCAGGATAATACATTAGAAAAATGAAGTTAATCGGTTTAGCCAATCGGGAGAAACAATGAATTTTGTGGTTCCTATGGGGTATCCTTGAAGTAACCAGAAATAAATAAAAAGACTGACCCCGAATAGTCCTGGTGTATTCCAAATTCTTTCTGTTTTCGATTGTTCATTCACCGGTTCACCTTGCACATATAAATATGTCCACCTACAAAACTAGGTATTCCTGGCCTGGTCCATAATAGGGATGCCACAAGAGCTCGGTTTTCCGTTTATTTCGTTATTTTTCCTGGCGATAAACTGCCCGATTGAAGCCGCATATAAAATACCGGATTTCCTATTAATCGAATATCTATATTTGATGGCTGATTCGGGCAACTGAAAGTGGTACAATTGCGTTAAAATTATGTGTGGTTGTCTATTGATGGGCATTGCTTGGCTAATGAATATCAAGGATTTCTTTAGGTTTTTTTTAGCCCAAAAGACAGTGTGTCGGAATTGATATTCAGCCAGGTCCCAAAAAAGCTTGAAGCTTGAAAAACTGAAGCGAGGATAATAACCAATTATAGTCTGATTATTAGCGTGCTGTTGGCGGGCCCACAGTCCGCGCCAACAGCACACTATCCCAATTTCATAACACTCCATTACATTGTTGTTTAGGATATATTCTTATAGTTCCATGGCTGAAGGTGAGTCTCCATAATGGCTTGCTGGAGGGACAGGGCTGTCCAACCCGCGGCCCACATGCCCCTCCCCCCTCCCTGAAGTTGTCAATGCACCCCGGCAAGGAATTACATAGCATTTCGTTGCGATGAACGACTTTTATACTACTAAACAAAATATACTCCACTCTATATTTTTGGACCACTTACTGCCCGTTAACGCACAGTCACCGCAGAGAAAGCGGTGATAAAAAATGCCGGTTTTATTTGGGGTTTATTCAAGCAAAAAAGTATTCTTAAAACATAAAAAGTTATGTGGCTCTTTCTATTTCTATTTCGGAAGGGTTTTAGGCACTTTACTTTTGTTAGGCTCCTTCTTCCTCTAATAATGCTGACGACCGCAAGACTCACATGCAAATTAACTCTCAGTCTCAATCTAAAGTTGGTGGAAAAACGGGAAACATAAATGTCTATAGAGAGACAAATTCGAATAATCAATCTTTCTCCGGTGATCAAGCAGAGTCACACATCAAAGAGCATTCGTTTCATGAAGGGCCTCAAACAGCAAAATAACGATGAGCTCTTACATTCCATGAAGCACACATGAATAAAAAGCCGATAGAGATTTATTTATTTTATGCGGTCGGGAATCACTAGGCTTAAGACAATGTGGCCCCAAGGAACCAAAAGGTTGTACATTGATTCCCAACCAGTTGGGACGCATCCCCTAAAGAAGCGGGAAGATTGACCAAAGGGGGCGCGGGCACATCTAATTTTAACGAGACTGTACTAATGTATAGGTGAATTTCAAAAAGCTGCATTAGGGTGTACGCTGAGTTAACGTTTGTGAGCACAATATTAAACTCAACCTCAATGATGACCGCGTTTAAACTCCTCATTATTTGTATCTTTCCCTCTGATTTGTTTTAACCCCTAGTTCTATCAAAGGTTAACCAGCAATTTTCCTAAACAAAATTGCTCTCAACAGACCTTCTCCGCGTGCCTTTAAATTTCATTTGACTACTAGCGTTTATTTTCAATAGATGTTAGCCCTTTTAGGAAGTGTATTACCCTAATGCAGACATGTCAAACTCGCGACCCGCAGCCAGGTCAAAGAAACACAATGTATATCAAATGCGTAAAACTGAATCTAAATCTGTGTGTTGAACTCAAGTCTGAGAATTTAAGACTCATCAAAATCGGTGGCTTATGCAAGCTTAAACTATGTATGTATTTAAGACATCTTCCTCTATGTACTATAAAGAATTGGCCGACTATTAATTGAGGTAAATTTTTTAAATCAGCCTTTTGGACTAAGATTTATTTGAAGGCCAAATTCTAAAAACTCCGAAATTAAATTATACTGAGAAAATCACCTGGATGTGAAATTTTGTAAACATGACGATTTCAACCCAAATACATACATGATTTTTCGTCATTTAGCTTATTAAGTTTTACTGGTACATGCATTTGTTTTACACCACATAAGAAAACAAATGTCTATTTTCAGCCAGAAAGATGTCAGTTTATGTCAAAATAACGATTTTCGCTCCCAAGATTGTTTTGGACCACCTGGTCTTTTTTGAATGAGTGGTGCTACAGTGCTCTGATCAGTTGTCCAAATTTTTGGCGGGAATAATGATGGATCAGTGATGATCGATAAACAAAATTTTGGCATTTGAACATGTTCGTCGATATTACCACAACGTCTGAAAATTCATACATTTATGAGTCACAGGCGTGAACGGGTAGGAACGCAGTGTGCACATGCGAATCATAGACAATGAACGTGTTGACTTATTGTCTAAGGTTTCTAAATTTGTTTGTTACCCTGTAATTCAATTTCGAAAATATGTACATAGTTTTCTAATTCTATACGCGTTTTCAAATTTGTTATTCTGCGGCCCGCTTAAATCTGAAAACAATGAAATTTGGCCCAAGCCAGGCTTCGAGTTTGAGACCCCTGCGCCTAATGCATGTTCTGTCGTTTGATGTTGGTGACTATACTATTTTCGAGAGTTCTAAAGAAGGTGCTCGTGGTACATTATTTCCTGCCAGGGTACTCGTAAAATGCGCCGCGCCTTTAAAACTGATTCACAAAAATTTGCAATTTGGTCGTTCTGTTATCTTCCACTTTACATAAGAGCATTGTGCAGCTTTTGAAGAGGCTTAGTGTGAGTTTTCAAGCTGTGTTGTTTTACTAAAACAGAATTGACTAAAAAGTGTTACCCTAAATTTATTTATCCAAAAGAACCATTCAACTGTGCCAGACTCTTTAGACTTCGCAAAGAGGGCACGGACTGTAAAGGGTTGGAAACCATTGATCTAAAATTAGCAATAAGATCTCAAATTTAAAGAAGTATACCCTTTTATTCTTCCATTTGCATCTATTCAACGCCTCTAGTTCGATCGATCCTGGATTTTACAACCATATTGTGCGGCATTAGTATATTTTTTATGTGTCATATAAACAATGAAAACAAGAGCTTTTCCATGCCAGAGACAATAGTGTGTCCAGTGAATCGTAACATTTTTAATAGTCAAGCAAATGTTTATGATAATTAGAATACTTTAGCGTTCGCATGCAGTACGGTATACTACTCTTGTACTTAAACTCGTATTTTATCTAGGAACATATTCGAGAGAGCGTATAATGCAGAAGGAATTTACGCTAATAAATTCTGAAATTGAGCTGCCGACATTATGGGGTTTTCAATGCCATAGGCGTTGAAAACTCCACAATATTATATGATCTATAAAACAAATTGTTTGCGATCAAAAATAAAATTGTGTGCCCAGAGTGTGTATGTGTGTGTGTGTGTGTGTTGTTCATCAAAATGCATCAGAGTACATATGACTAATACTTATGAACTTGAGAATGCAATACATAAATACTAAAATCGGAACGATAGCAGCTTTGCAATGAGATATCTCGTACCGGCAAGAGGCTGGAGGATATTTACAAAAATTTATGGGTTATGCTTCTATTTTAATGATAATAATTTAGTCGGTATTTAGGGTACTCGTTCGTTTTACTTGAAAAAGATTTGATAGTATAATATGAAAATGAATTTGCAACTAATACCATATCGTAATTCAATAATTTCGAATTTACAAATCTCACACGTACACACTTCGCGGCATTGACTTCGACATGCACATATAGCATGTGTGAGTCTATATGGCACTCCACTTGATTTAAAACAGATTTTACAAATCACATTATCGGAGCCGTCTGTTTTAGTAAGCGATAAATCTCTCTGCAACTATTTTGAGGTGTAAAATGTATACCTATACGTACAGTCACATTAGACACAAGCAATATTGATAATCGGATTTACAAACATAAAACCGAAAAAAAGCTGAAAATAATTTGATTTATTACATGCGAATGAGCAAGCATTAGCACATCGATATAGATATTTCGTGGGCGTATAAAGGGCAATGTTATTCTATAATAAAAAAAACTGCATGTCCAACGAATTCCATCACTACAAAAAAATCAATAATTTCTAAGTTATGATTTCTGTCCCAAAATATATTATGAAAGAATAGATATATGAATCAGATATTCATGTTTAATATTCAACCTTCAAAAGGCCCACGCTATATTTGAATCCTGCCGCCTTAATATAAACCATTTTCAGATTTATATCGCACATAACATAGCTATCAGTGTTCCATTGTCGGGAGTGTCAAGGAAAGCTAAAGCCCATAAAAGCTAGCACAATAATCGACATATAGTGACCACCCATATAACAACATTGAAGGACATCCGAATGCCAAAATCAAATTATTTTCCATGAGTCAACACATATTCATGTCGATTTTTATGTCTTTCTTTTTTTTGGAGATACTCGGACGTCAGTGGAAGGGAAGCCAGAAATATACTAAATGCAATTATTAGAAGGACTAAGATTCGAATAAGAAGGACAAACATGATTTCATATTTCATTATGATGGCAATATGTAATAAAAACGCTGGACAAATGTTAAAGCTTTGAGTTGTTTCACTGAAGTTAATTATTCGACTATTGCCCACCCTGTATACAATTTCCGTCCTAACAGTAGGCATTAACATCGGAATTTTACGTGAAGTCTATACAAACACTGTCGACATTTTGGTGTTCGTGAAAACGAATTCGCTTGGTGGTATTCACTTCACACGAAAGTCTCCACATTGGGTTTTGACATTTTGCCAGCGATAATGCAGTTGCATTTTATTTCACAAGTAAGGTACTAACCTCGTCATATCACGTGAAATCCATGTAAATACTGTCAAAATTTTGATGATTGGAAAATCCAATTCGGTTGGTGGTACTCATTTCACACGAAAGTCTCCACACCAATTTTTGGAATTTCGCCAGCGAAAACAATGCAGTTGCACTTTATTTCACAGGGAAAAATGTCACCGCCAATCAATCAGACCGCGAGTGCAAATTTATCTTAAATTTTGTGAATGAAAGAAAATTCTCCACGGCACATTTTTCACAGGAGACATAAATGCAAGTTTTTTGCTGGGTTAACATAGTACTTCTTCTTCTTTGCCTCGTTCTTTATACTCTTTATATATACTTTATATATTTTTTACGCTCCATGGTTTCGCGTTGCTCGACCTGCGGTGTGGGCACATCGCCCGTTTTGGCGTTAATACCTCAGCATATTTCTACAGGCAGCTCTATATTGGATCGTGTCATCGCCGAGACCAATGCGTTGTTGTATGCTCATTTCCATTGAGACTTGAGTGGGCTATAATTTTCCATCCATTCTACTTAGATTTTGACATATTCAACATTGGTATAGGTAATCGCGTTCAAGACTAAATGCTTGTCTTCAATAGCGCAGACATCCCATGTTTCTATTGTCAAATTGACGAAGACGAAGGAAAAAGGAAAGGAAGGAAAAGGAAAAAAGTCTCCACGGCACATTTTTCACGGTAGGCATAAATGCAAGCTTTTCGCTCGGTGAACATAGTACCTACCCTAAGGGCGAAATAAACTTTAAAATGTGCGAATAGCACGATGAGTGCTATACTAAGGTGACCAGACTCCAGAAGACCCAGTGCTGTACACATACGTATATGCCCTAAATCTACTACTCAGTGGCGTATTTAAGGGGCGGAGAGGGATAAAAGGGATTGATCCCCCAGGTCACACACACTGAATTTATATGTATATTTATATCTTTGCTAATAATTGGATACATTTCGTTACAATATCTATCCACAGGAGGATTTCGGAATTAATCCTTTTTACAGTACATATTTTCAATTGCATAATTGTTACAGCCTTTGCTAGATTTTCGACAATTTGGCGTACATGAGATTTGGGTTTCTTTAGAAAGTGCGACTGCCACAAGAACAGATTAGCTGAAATTTACTAAGATAATTTTAAATTATAGCGAAAATCAGTATTGTGAGATAATCTAGTGATACATTATGGTCCTAATTGAGCGGCATCACGGCATATGCTGTACTAACTTTCTTGAACAATATTGAATCATGCTACCCGGTATGCAGTTATTTAGAATATTTCTCGAATAAAAACACAACCATCTCGTTCACTCATCCGCCGGACCATCTTTCGGTATTACTTCACAGGGGCGGCCTTAACGTCTTAACGTCCTGCTTCCTCGTTCAGCCGAACATAATTGTATGCGGTCGGCAAACCCAAACCACTCACTGAGGCCTATTTATACTGCATCCATCTGCAGTGCGGTAACGATTTGTAACATTTTCGCTGGATATTGCAGACGAATCTTGAATTTTAAGTTCACCCACAATCTTCCAGGATCGATCTTTCAAAGTTTCTTCAAAGATTCTTTTCAGAATCTCAGCTAAACAAGCAGAATTGAAACAATTTCAAAACTTTGGGACGGCCCATTTTCGATCTCCTCAAGATTAAAGGAAATTTTTATTCAGTAGAAAAGCATAGAAACAAGATAATAGAGACTATTCCTTATTTAAAAATAAATAACAGGCGCGACAATCCAGCATTGGACTAAGGCCGCAGGATGTGTTAGTGACATCCTATTTCCAAGATCTTATCTGCTTTTTGTTGAGGTAATGAGATCAGCATCACGCTCAGCAGTGTTATTTATCCCCATAAATGGGTACTCGTTTAACATCTGAGTGAGATCATAGTCCGTCACAAGCTCGTGAGTTCGAAAAACACCATGGAACACGGTGAGATTCGAACTCATGAGCCTGTGCACCGAAGGTTCGCGCACTAACCGCTAGACCAGCCAGACTACTATTTAGGCCGGGTTTTTTTTTACATCGAGGGCAGGTTTGCTAACCCAGACGCGAAAAAAAAACTATCGAGGGTAGCATCCAGGTTAAATTTCAAATTGTCACGTAGGCATTGCCATTAATTTCAAAACATTTCTCACAAATATTAAAGCCCCGTTTTCTCTTTACAAACGCAAAAGATCAAATGTAATTTTTTTTAATGAAAACATATTTTTATGTAGGAATCATAATTTTGTTAGATTAAAAACTCGACGAACAACATTTTTAACATGAATTTACATGAAAAAAACTATTTTTTTTGCACACACTTTTGTGTTTCATGTAAACTATAGCTTAGAACTTTTCATTCTAAAATTTAATTTTAGCTAGTCATTGGAAAACGTACTAGAAAACAATTGGGATTGCATACATTTAGGCGAGTTTTGGAAAGCTCATTAAAATTGGATAGCAATATAATTTCTGACCTGAGCAGGTTAGCGTTTGTATGAAAATTCCTTTTTCTCTGTGCTAAAAAAATAATCCTGACCACGGATCCCCTCCTCCTCTGAAAAGCTATCTTATCCGCTGGTTCTTCTTGACAAAAAATCATCAGCATTTTTAGAACAAAAGTATGTTCTAACACAAAAAGCTATAACAGGGAAGAGTACTCGAAATAAGATTGATTATACACATAAAATGGCTTTCCAGGCACAGTTGCAATGTATGTAGCTATGGAGTGCAGTCGAAGGTGAACTTTCAGAGCGGTGGAAGGGTTGCGATATTGCTGGAGGAGATTCGAATGACATATTGTGGGAAGAAAAACTTTATCTGTCCTTTCCATTATTTCGTGAAATATTCAGAGTACAGGGTACATGGAGTCATAGTTTACACCTTAAAAGCAGACGAGACTGGTCACAGGCTTCACCGAGGAGCTTATTATGTAGTGAATTAGATTTCATTGTGTGGTATGGCGAATTCTATACATTTTGCTGTACATTTCCCAATGCTGTACGACAGCTCAAAAGGCTGTACTGTACAGCAAAATGCTGTACGTCTGGTCAGCTTTTACCCAATACCCATGTACGGATCTAGAAGACACACAAAACTCAATTCAATTTCAAGATTTTTATAAAGAAGGAAGCGGTAGTAAGGTATAGAGGAGGTAGGGGTAGTCAAACCAACTCCACTTTCTATGAAGTTCAAGGATATGTCACAATTAGGCGTTAATCATAATTCCAGGTAGCTAGTGATATTCTGTCGGAAAGTTATGGCCGAAATTAAATCTTACGAAGGGGTAATTTGTATGGGTGGAAGGGGAACCCTTGGTCCGATTTGGCCCATTTTTAATAACGTCCAAAATTTTGTCAAAACAAACATCTGACCAAAATTTCAAACCAATTGTTTCATTATTTTGAGAGTTATCGTGCGAACAGACAACTGTCAACTGTCATTTTTTTATATGGAGTTTTGTTGAACTCGAGTCTACGGATTCTCCGTGTGTGTGGTGTGCCACCTTAAAGTTCCAGGTGTAGACTAGCGTCATTTTTCGTATGATAAGGGTTTTTTTGTTTCCTTGTCCTAACTCCTTGAGGAGCATGGTGCGGTGATGACTACCATGATGATAAGGGTTACGGAACTGAAATGGATGTACGATGGCCATTTAATCATCTTTTTTCTATATCTATACCGGGAAAGGATTTTTTCTAACGAACGTTCAAACGTTCTATTTTTCAAATTGAATATGTCAAAATGTGTGTTGGACTTCTACACCATTAAAAAACAGTTACAGTCTAGAAGATTAAAACACGTGGCAAACCAAAGCAATGCTCCCTCCTTTAAAATAAGAATGCCAATTTAATATTCGTTTCTTTGACAGCCACCTGACTAATTTTATCCAACCTTAAAGCAAAACGAGACCGAGGATAATTTCGGGCGCGGCCGAAATTTGGATACCCTTCACTCCCCTCGGGCTAAAAGTTTTTTTCGGGCGTACCTACGACTTGTATTTAATCCCCTCTCCCCCCATTATTTTCCTTCTGTCTTCACAAAAGTTCCGTTGCGTCGGCAAAACAATATTTGTGTTGGAATAAGTGGGCAAATAAAAATATTTACTCAGGAAATTTTATTAGGGGATGCGGGAGCATGTCCCCATAGTACGATTCCATTTGTTTTGAACTTTTTAGTTGCTTTGATAAAGACACATTAATTTAAGGTTTTGTGAAATTGGTGTAAGAAAAAATGGGGTGTTAGGTTTGTATGGCAGCCCTATGACCCCATGGTCGGATTTGATCCATTCTTACATATGTTTTGTGTCATCAATTGAAATACATTTATGTGGAATTTGATTGAAATTGGTACACAAATAAAAAAGTTTTTCTTAGAAGAACCTAATTTGGGGAGTTGGGTTTGTATGGCAGCCCCATGATCCCATTGTCCGATTTTACCGATTCAAACATACAAACTACCTGCAGCAAAAAAAAAAGCATTAGGTAGTATCATAGATCATAATGTATACTTTTTATATGGTCGGAGATGCTTCCTTCAATGTGTTACAAACTTCATGACAAGCAGAGAAAAATGTTGTATATCCTCCAGTGTTGATCCACGATGAAATGAAAGTCGTATTTTCTTGTTTCGAACCAATATATTTCGGTCAAAAGACCATCATCAGGGTTCTAATTTTATGAAACAATAAATACAAAACTTAATTATACGGTAATTATAATAAAAAAAAAATACCTTTTTTATATTACAAAAGGGTTACATAATTGAAACAACTATTGTAGGAACAAAGACTGGCATTTAGTTTTCATGTCAAGTCGCGAAACTGGCAAAAAATGTAACAGAAAAAATAGATTTTGGAATTGTTACTTAGTCCAAATTTTATTAGATTTATAGTAAGTGTTGGAATAATCTTTTTTGTCGCTTTTTGCGTTGCACGCTATGCTTTCGTAATGATCTGATTTACCTCTTGGATTTGCAATTTTGTTTTATTCCGTTCGCTAGCCAAAATTGTTGCTTGATCGAAATTAAACTGGTGACTTTCTTTCATTGAATGTTTGGCTAGTGCTGACAAATTATTATTGAGGGCATTTTTTGTGTCGTATTGGTGTTGCTTAATACGGCTGCCAAGCTTCTGTACGGTTTCGCCTATGTAAGTTGCATCACAATCAGAGCAGTCTATCTTGTAGACAACACCAGATCGATCCTCAGATTCAAATCCAATTCATGACAAAGTTAATATACCCTTTCACTCTATGAGCGAAGGGTATACAAAAAACTCAAACTATATTCTTCCATTCGTCTTCAAAAACCATTTCTTTCAAGCAAAGAAAGTTGAAAATTGCTCGCAGTGCTCCCGTTGTCTGCAGAAAAATTCAGTACTTGAACGGAGATAATCGTGTCGTCCTTTATCCATGTCAGCATACTTTCCTTCCACACCCACTGTTGTGCATGTATAACATTTATCTACTTTATAGCACCTTCAAATGTAAAATGTCCAAAACATCGAAATTGTTATCATTCCTTACGACCGCTTCTCCTTGCTATTGTTTTCAAGGATTCATTGTTCCTCTGGGGTGTTTCAGATGGCGGGTAATAAAATCCATCCTTTAGTATAGAGATGATGTGGGAAGTGGGAGTGTATGCATGTGTGTGAAAAATGCATTGGAATATTCATTCTCATATACAGGGCGTCCCAATCATGGTGGAGAATATTTAAATGGTAGGTAGTGTGGCTCATTTTGGGAAAATTAATGTACACCAGGACCCCTCTATTTTAAACCGTTACAATGGGGTCCCGTTGCACATTTATTATCCCCAAATGAGCCAGACTACCTACCATTCAACTCCCCTCCACCATGAATGGGACACCCTGTATAATAATCGTACCACATCGAGGCAAAGTACGTATATAGATGTTACAAAAAGGATATTTGCCAAACTTGCAGTACGGTTGTTTGAAATCATTACTTTGTAACGGGGGAAATTGTATCGTTTGTAACAAAATACTTTCAATACAATTCCTTTGTTGTATCCCATCTGATGTGTTCAGTATCTTATAGTTTGTATAGGAAACTGTAATATATGTGCACACTTCAATTCTCTCCTGGATATGTCACTATCGTAAAAATTTAAAAAATAATAATCCTTTATGGATGTCCTTTCAGTTAAATACGAGTATTTCGCTGAATTATTACGGGGACGTTCCCAGAATATCATAACGGATCATGTAGATTGCAGGACATTTCAAAATTATTGCAACACCCAGTTAATAAATTTAACAAAGAAAGCGACTCTATTTTCACACTACGCTTAACCATTATATCATTTTAATAAACAAAAATAGAGCTTCATGTTTTTTATAAGTGGTTACACAACAACAGGGCAAGGACATGTATCCACTGAGAATAGAAATTTATGCATACATGTAAATCCCCTAGCGATTAATTTAATTTTATTTCATAGTAATTAAAAAATATAGTTACCGTTGTTCGTTGTATAATACCCTAGTAAAGGAATGCTAATTAAGTCAGAATTCAATATTTAACAATTATTATTTGAACTGGTATACTTACATATTGTGTAAATATTCATATTAGATTGTCCTTTATTAACGATGCCATTTTCACGATTATATTATTTGAAGAATTGACTTTTTAAATCGGGGCTTCTGCTTAAATTCAACGGACCAGATAACGAGCTTAAAATTCATCATTCATCATAAAGCGCGCATAAGTTTCTGTGATTATGTAAAAAAAAGGATAAAGTTTCATACCGAAAAATCAAGATGATAAGATAAGAAAATAATGAAAGCATGTATGTATAGTCCTATTAGGGCGAGGACAAAAACATATCCGTCAAAAACTTTGCCTTCAACTATGAACAAAACAAAGTTTTCTGCTTTTGAACTTTTTCAGTCGAATATATGTACGTGAAACGACATACACACGCAAACATTTTAAATCCCACTGCTATTCAAGGTTATTCATATATCCGTGGATTTGCATCCCTTATAGTATGTACATATAGTTTGGTCGGAGCTAAATTTGATGAATTTATGCGCCGAAACTATGAATAATTTTATTTTATGTAATGTTAGGATAGTAGCTTATTCGGCGAGTTATGCAATAGGACGAAAGAGTGGAAACCGTCAAGCAATATGAAGCTTGGCATTGTAAACCTAAAATGTGATGCACTTTTTTACGGATTTTTTCAGCGGATATGCATTGTAGGCAATTTTTCCAGCAGATGCATTATGACTTTTTATTGCACTATGCGTAATTTTATTCAAATATAAAATTTTACCAGAGCCAGCCTTTTATAGACAAGAGAAAAAAGTATTTCAGTGACTTTTTATACCTTGTTAGGATTCTGGGTGATTCTTTTGGAAAGAGCCACGTCTCTAAATGTAGACCATCCTATTCGTCATCCCACCTTATAAAAGTGTACAAATGTTTTTTAAAAGGGGTTGAATGAATGTCATTTCAGTAATGACTAATAATTCAATCTTAATCGGTTTTAAAAAAGAAAAGAATGAAAAAGAAATAAAATTTAGCAAGTTCGGTTTCGAGCTCGATGACTAATCTCAATGAACTGAAAAATTCATTGTTTTTACTAGACTGAATGCAACAAGATGCGACTGGGTCAGGTACGACTATATAACCATCAGTTCTTAAACTGTGGTACTTATACTTTACTCTGCTAGTGAACTTGACACCACGCACAGAATAACTAGAGTCGGAGTCCCTAGGATCAAGGAAGCGCTTTAATCTCTTATAGATTGGAAGCCTAGTTCGAAACGTGGCATTAAAGCCAGATTCAAGTCATGTGTGTGAAACATCACTTTAACTCAGTGGTACGCCCCGATTGAGTCAGCCGATAAGCATGCAACGGACGCCGCTTACCACCCACTTGGCGACACCTTTAAAAGGGCTCCCAAAGGTGAGATAAGACTTTTATCTCATATTTAACACAACATTTTTGTTCAAAAAGGTTTTCAAATTTTTTTTTTAGAAACAGAATTTGTATTTGAAAAGAAATTTCTTTAAATCACTAAAGAAATAGTCTTGTATAGTCCTTGTACCATACGGCCAACGAGCTCTTTGGTATTTCTGTCTTATATTGCCTGGGAAACGACCTATGCACTCACGATATATTTGCGCAACGGGGTATAGCAATTGAGCTCAGATCGCAGCAGGCACAGGAAGCTTTTGATGCAATCGCTATGAGGCCACAATTAAAGAAATTCACTAAATCCGCGTACGTTTTGTGCTAAACGTTTATCTAATGCTGACTGCTAAGGGACAGAGTTTAGCTAAGATAGCTTATAACGTAACTCAGTTTTGTTTTCCAGAAGTTCCTTCAACAAATTCCTTTACCCGGATGTTCAGCATCTTCTTCTTCCTTGCCTCGTTAAAGTGACTAACACATAAAATATAAAAAATTATCTTAGCAGCCAAACTCAAATTTATTTTTGAAATAGGAACGACTATGAATTGAATAATTAATAAGGATTCCTTTAAGCGTTTCCTTAAGTAAAAGTGAGGACTATGAATTTCGCCCTTAGTTGCAGATCTCAGTCTTATTCTCAAGCTAGTAGAAAAATTAAGAAACACCAGTTGTCCTACTTCTGAGAGACATCTTTCTAAGCTAATCAGACATATATCCTATTAATAAATTAACATGGGAATTTTTTTTATGAAGAAGGAGACGTTCCTTCGGAATAGTTTAATACAACTTGCTATCATGCATGTGATACTGAGAACATTGCTCTTCCTCACTGTCGATTAAATTGGTTCAACGAAATGAACTCGAAATGTCCTTTCTTTTCGTCCGCTAAAAATGTGTACGTGTCTTTTCTATTAACGCGATTTTTCATCCAAACATCAGATTGCTAGTAATCACTAGCACAACCCCTATGTAGCACACTCCCTATGTAGAATCGTTACTACAAGTAATAGAACAGCCAAACTGCGAAATTGTGTGAACCGCAGTGCCTACGGCACATACAAATACGTTCATTGAAGGAAATATCCAACGACGGCTTCCTCAAAATTATGAAGTTTTTATACTATTAAACTGCAATTTATTATTTTTCACCTTTCTGTGTAAAAATGCATAGCAATTTCCTGAAAATACGTACATATATCATAGTCACTTTTCAAAACCAGTTGGCACATTTCCATAACATTTACGTCGCTTTTACCCTCTCCGTAAAACTATCTACGCCACTGACACAATCCATTCCGACCCATAGAAAAAACCACGCACGAGTGTGCTGAGACAGGTAGATCAATGAGGAGCTTCCACACATTGAGGTGGTGCAGTTCAACCTCAAGTTCCTTGGTCTTTTTACATACAATTATGAATTCTGAGGCATATAGTGGTCAAAATGTTATTTTACCCTTTCAACGAAATAAGCCCCCTCTCTTTGCATACAAGTTAATAACATTGACTTTGTTTTTTTTTTTATCGCAGAACTTGAAACATCTTCATCATGATATGTTATCACTGATATGTTTTATTTTAAAAATATTTTAGTTATGATTTCTATTTACAAACAATTCGCGTTTTCATCTTCTAAATTAAATCAGTATAGATGGCAATCGATTTTCTTTTTTTATCTACCAATTTGTAAATTTATCTGAACAATAGATAGTACAAAAAATACTGGCGATAATATTAAAAACTAGAGCGTAAAACTCTAATGCATTATTTTTGTTATCGGACTTAGAACATTTTCGAAATTCCATAAATGTCTTCTATCTATAATTGATTGAATTTAGGCAAATGCGGCGCCTGACTGGAGACTCTAAGAAAAGCAGTTCATCAATATTGTCATAATTTTCGCGGAAAGTACTAATAATATCAGTCGCATTTTTTTGCAGATATCGATGGTGGTCATATAGTGAAATGATCTGCGGACTTTTAACCCTAATTAAAATATTTTAAATAATAAATTGAATAAGCCTAAGTTTGTTAACTCAAAATAAAGCTGTGATAAAGTGCTAAAAAAATATATATATAAAAAACGTTCAAATAAACTTTCTACAATGGCTATGGAAACTCTAGTGCAAAATAAAACTCAACAACTGTCAACCATTTCTATCATGCTAGACTACGACATTGATAACGCCTTAAATACGATTAAAGAAAACTGTCATTTAATAAAACCAATGTCGCAATATTATCCTGTCTCAACGTCGCAATCGCCGTTAAAATCCGAACCTCCCTTGATGAGGGCAACCGGAAACAGTGGTTCTGAAATTAACAACAATACTTCAACGAGCAGTGCTACAAGCGATGAAAGTGATCACAGTGAAAGTCATCCGCCCAAAACTAATGCCAGGAAACGTTGGAAAATTCTGGCAAAGGTGCTACGAAAGGATTCCGAGGAGGAGGCAGACGACACTATGGCCTCTGTGCGTCGTTTTAAAAGTTTCGATGTTTTACAACAAGGTGCTGTTGCGGATGATACTCAAACGAAAATGATTGGCCAGCCGGAAAATTGGTACACGTATAGAATCTCATTAGGATCTACTGAGTATTCGGTCAATATCCATCACATGGAACGCCATGTATCGCCCGCCGATCTTATCGGGTTTAACAACACTGGCAACATTTGCGTGTGGCCATCGGAAGAAGCGCTAACCGTCTACTGCCTCAACGAATTGCAGTGTTTCGACAACAAATGGATTTTAGAGCTTGGTGGCGGCATGACATGCCTGTCGGGACTGATGATCGCCAAATACGCTAAACCTTATGCCGTACATTTGACCGATGGTAATCACGTCTCGGTGGACAACGTTCAGCGTACAATTCGATTGAATGAGATGAACTGCTATACGAAGTGCTCAACACTGAAGTGGGAGAATGCCAATAAACGTTTAGGTTCGGAGTACGAGAAATTCGATTTTATCCTTTCGGCCGATTGTTTGTTCTTCGATGAAGCACGAATGGCTCTGGTCGATACAATTTGGTACTATCTTTCAAAAACTGGTGTGGCCTTAGTGATGGCACCGCGACGCGGTCGTACTCTTAACGATTTTGTGCAACAATGTAGTCAGCATGGTTTTGACTGCCAGATCGAACAACGCTATAGTGAAATTATCTGGGAACGACATGTTGCCTTGCAAAAGTCAGATGTGTATGATGAAGATATTCACTACCCAGTACTTATAAAACTTATGAAAATCAATTCCAGTTAAAATTAGACGTTTTTTTGTGAAACTTTTAAAGAAACCTATTAGGAAATATTGAACCCTTGTCGATATTTTAATAATATATGTATTCGAATAGAGAAATGTGTATCCAATTTTATTCCTGTATAGTCGTTTAAGTGTTTCAATTACGAAACCAAAATCAAAATTTAACATTCACTTTATTAGTGAGACAAATGTGTATTATCGTATCATTCACAAAGGATACCGCTGAGGTCCTTAATATATTTGTATTCAGTATATCACACAAATTTAGCCAGTAGAGTCGTAAATAACCAGATGAAAGAGTCCTTACGAATGTAGTTCATTACATTATAACCAAAAAAGCAAAAAGACCAAAGTTAATACTAGTAATTAAATACAAAAATATATATTCTAAAGGAACTAGTGATTTTAGTATTAATGTGAGAATCAAACAAAAATGTTAGATAGTATGACGTTGAAGTAAGTACAAGACACGGCTAATAAAAAATAGGAAATAATATTAGAAAATATGTATTGAATTTTGATTTCAAGTTTTATAAGCCTTATTTGGAAAATAACGAGCTGTACTTATACGATTCTTTTCTTGTCATATGCATAATCCATTGACATTATTCTCATTTTCCAAAAATATATATTCCAAGGTCCAAAAATATATATTCCAAGGTCCGACCTCCAGCATTCCTTCATTATTATCCTTGGTGTAAATTTATCATTTTCAATGAATTTATTTAAAAAAAACTGTTGCTGAATTGGGCCGCTCGCTAATTCTTGAACGTTGACTGGGTTAGGGCGCGTACACGGTGCAGTGCGACACCGAGCTCTTCCGGGCCGGGCGATGCGATTTGTTTCGATGGTATGAAAATCTGATTTTTCAAGGGGATTTTAAACGGCGCTGGTGCGAGCGGTTCGCCGCTGTTTGATGCTGATATGGCGTGTTTAAAGAAAATTTGGATCGCTGATTCCAAATTTGATGTTAAAAACAAGTAACAAAATTTGGGGTTGCCATTCCGGAATGATACCTCTATTTTTTCGGGGAAATACTCGCCCGAATGGCGTGGCTAAAACACTAAGAAGGTTTTCACACTTGTACTTAAGCTGTCCAGATTACGTAATTTGCGGTGTGGTGAACTCAACATTGTATGAAATTTGACAGCTCAAATTTAGCGATTTGCACAGATTACGTAATCTGGCCGTAAGTGTTACAACCTTCTAAGGTAATTTTGGGTCGCTAATTCCAAATTTATAGTCAAAAACAAGAAAAAAAATTTGGCGCCCCAGAATGGAACCCGGGAAAAAACTCGCCCAGTCGGCGTGGTAAGAAATATTAAGGCACGATTTCTCAAAACTCTTATCTAATGGTTAGTCTTATCGTATAGAGAAGACACAAACAATTCTCTGAAAGCTTTCACTTTATATTGAATTTAATTTTTGTTTATTTCGCAAAGTTATGCCATTTTTTGCTTGATTACGCCATTGTATGAAATTCCGTAATTATTTTCCCAATTTCAGATGATGTAACATGTAAATATGGCATAACTGTGCGAAATAAACAAAAATTCAATTCAATATAAAGTGAATTTCTGAATTTTGTGTGCGTCTTCTCTATACGATAAGAATATCCATTATATACGAGTTTTGAGAAATCGGCCCTATAAGAATTTTGTGTCGCTGTTTCCAAATTTGAGGTAAAAAACAAGAAAAAAATGTTTGGGGGTGTCCCAAAATGATACCTCTGTAGGTATTCTCGGGAAAAAATCCGTCCAATCGGCGTGGCTAAAACACTAAGGTAAATTTGGGCGTTGATTTCAAATTTGAGGTCAAAAATAAGGAAAAAAATCGAGATTTGCCGCCCCAGAATAGAACCCCTGTATTCTAGGGAAAAACTCGCCCAATCGGCGTGGCAAGAAATACTAAAAGAATTTTGGGTCGCTTATTCCAAAATTTGATTTCAAAAACAAGAAAACAAAAATAGGGCTGCCCGCCTCAGAATAGTAGGGGAATACTCGCCCAATAAGCGTTTCAGGAACACTAAGGTAGTTTTGGGCCACTGATTCTAAATTCGAGGCTAAAAAACAGAAAAAACTTGGGGTTTGCCCACCCTGAAATAGTACCACTGTTGTCTCGTGGAAATACTTGTTTGTGATGCACTGCATGTTCCCACAACTGACCTATCCACCACTACCTTAAATAATTCATTGCAAATACATGCGCCGCTCGAAATTTTCTTTTACGTATTCGTACGCTACAACCTGGATTGTGCTGCACTGTATGTTTCCACAAATGTTACTTCTTTGACCCATTCATAGATTTGTATAACAACTTTTGTCAAATCCGAATGTCGCCCTTTTTGGGGATACGCGTAAGCTACCAACTGGGTTAGACAGCACTGTTAATATCCACAAAGGCTATTTAGTAGACCAATCAATTATGTATTACATTACCTACGACATTTCCCATGGTAATGGAAACCGATCTGAACACAAATCCTATGCCTCTCATGTCTCTTATCGCATCGCATCCAGCGAATGTTTCGCGTCACGGCGATGTAAACACCATAGATCCGCCGTGGATCCGCGACGGTAATTTCGCTGCCGCGTCGGTGTGAGTACAACTTAAATTAATTTTTCGTTGGGGAGACAAATTAACGATACATTTTTCATTTGAAGGATATCGTTTTCGTATGTTTTTTTTGTAATTTTGCTAAATATATTTCTCAAGTGTGTGCGTTTTTAATGGTTTTTACACTTGTATTTGGCCAGATTACGTAATTTGCGGTTAAAAAAGTTAAAAATTGTATGAAATTTGACAGCTTAAGTTACGCAATCTGCATACACATAATTTGGCCAAGTGTGAAAATCTTTTTAGATTGTTAATGTATTCGACAAAAAAGAACTCAATTATGAAGTTGTTTATGCTAATTATTTCAGAATTTGTCAGTTTTCACAACAACGAAACTAATGTCAAGTCAATTTCACTGCAGAAGTGCACAATAGCAATTTGCAAAATATAACTAATTAAATTCGGGGTTTTCAGGTTTTTTTCTCTTAAATGTTCCGCAAAAATAGTCACTAACGTTTCAAAAGGTAGTTCACAGAATTTGCTGCGACAATGTTACAATTTAGGCATCTCTATAAAGTGGTGGAATGAAGGATTTCAGGAGTAAGTGGATAACTTAAGTAAGTTTAAGGCATAACATCTTTAATCTAAATCCCGAGTTCATAAATAACATCTCAGACCTGACAATTAATTTACGAGTATACCATCTTTATTAGTACATAATAATGAATTCTTGTTAATCCGCTTAAATTCCTCACTTAATTTATGCACTTTGTGAGCATTATCTAGTGCTCAGACATTCATCCATATCAATACTATTTATGGAACCTTGTACATGTGCTTACATCCTGCTTCTATATCTGCCTCTATGTGGTAACACGTTAGGACATTCTCGAAATTATAATAATTTTACCAAGAGAGAATTATGGCGTGTAAATCTAAATGCCTGAATGATGACATGTGCATAGGGTCTTTAGCTTGTGGACACTAAACATTATAATAATGTTTTCACATTATAGCGTGAACATATGTTCCAATCAAAAACCATATGTACCTAAACCGTGCATAGGCATACCTTTATCTCCTTCGGTGAACATTGAACATCAATATTCCTATCGACTCGAACCAAATGTAAATTTTCAAAAGGATACTGCTGCTGGCATTACATGAAGCATGAACTACAAACTTTATCTGCACACAGGCTCTATGCATATCCGCCTACAATTAAGAGTATGGTATGGTTAGCAGTAGGGATGTCAAAAACCGGACGGTTTGACCGAAAACCGGTACTTTTAGAACGGTTAACCGGTTTTTTGCGGTTTTTTCCTCCTCCCGGTTTTAACCCGGACGGTTGTTGCTCCATCCGGTTAAAACCGGAAAAAAAATTCTTTCAAAATTCATACAATTTTTTATGTTTTCTTGATTTTGCAGTATGCAATTCTATTACTTATATTCTATGGAAAATGTGGTTATCAAATTTCAGCCCTTTAACAATTGTCGAACACTCTTCTTTTGGCTATTACTCGTAGAACAATCGCTTCTTCAAATTACCTCTGCTTGTATCAGATATTTATTAGGTTTACACTGCACTGCGTTTCACATGTACTTTGTTGTACAACGTGGATGTGAATTAATGTTCGTGTATAGTATATCAGTGCATTTCGCGTATCATCGTGTCGCTAAAAGATCTCGTATTCCGCAAGAGAAATTAGGATGGCCTCTGTTGAAAATGTTTGGATTTTTTTTTTTCAAAAACTAATAAAATAATTAAATTACATCTGACAGTTGTATTTGATTGTCTTTTTTGTTCAACATGTTTCTCTTTTAAATTAGCGTTCTTACTACATCATGTACGTGCATTTGAAGTTGATTTTGCATACGATACGAACACCAGCAACTCGAGTGTGTGAGTATTTTTTTGCTAAAATTTTAGGCAAATCAATGAAAACAACCGGTTAACCGGAAAACCGGTACTTGGAGCCCGGTTAAAACCGGACGGTCTAACCGGCTTGGCAAAAAAACCGAAAAAACCGACAACCGGGTTATGGGCCGGTTTTTGACATCCCTAGTTAGCAGTCAATGGAATCGTTAGTGGAGGACTATGCAAGCAGTTTGGTGGTCAGTATATTCATTATCAACTTTTGTAGTTATTGAGGTCAGCAAATTTTGGTTTTTGCTCTTTTCGAATCTTGTTCATCAGCTTTAAATGGACGTGATCTCTGGAGTGTGAACTTGATGTCGATAACGTTGTTTTATGATTAAGTTTCAATTTAGGCTGTTTTATTTAAGGTCGGGTTCTGCAATCTCAATTACCGAAAAAACGCAGATAAAAATTTGGGGAGTAACTCGTATTTTCTCCATTTGTAATCAGTTTATGCTAACAAGAGTTTTAAAATGTAGAGCCGAAATAATTATAAGTTCACCCATAAAGAGCTTCAAAAATCAATAAAAACAAATTAAATATTAAATCGATCGATTACAAATTATTTATTTGGGAAATAATACTTTTCATAGGTTATAAGATTAAAAAAATGTACATCCAGTTAAAGAAAATAGAAAACTTCTTAAATTTTAGTGCGAAATAATTATAAATTCATTTCGAAATATTGTTAGTTTAATTATTGTTTCAGCTTATAATTTTTTTTAAATTGAACGATTTGATATAAATTAATAACCTGTCGATCCTCCATTGTTTCTAATTACCTGGAAAACTCATCTTGGGACTGAATTTTCCAGGTTTTCCAGAATATTTTGGTCAATTTCTTCCCAAGCTTGGCGTATCGCTCCTTTGAGTTCCGATACGATCTGATATTATAAAAAACGACGAAAAAAAATACTTCCGGTGCGAGAAATTGAAAAATAACGGTCGTGAACTTATAAATATTTCGCAACACTTAACGCACGATTCGGACACTATTGAGTCTTCAGTGAAACTGACGGTAATGATTTCTCCAAAGTAACAGTATTTCGAACCGGAAGTTTGTAAACAACATACATAATTAAAATCCTTTTCGAAATTTATAATGGTCCACGAATTATTAAAAGCGAAAAATGGTAGAATTTGTGTGTGAACTTATATTTATTTCGGTGGCTGTATCTTACTTAGGTTATTCTTTCAGTTGAGCATACTCAAAACGTGTCTTCTGAGATACGGCTATAATCGAAGCGATTATGTATTTTTAAACTGACACGTTCGTCATTCTCACGGACAGTCAAATGGTACTCCATGCATCTTCATCATCACAATTAACCCCTATAAAAAGAAACGCCTATATCTACCTACCAGCATGTCTGCTTTACCAATTCTTTCTTCACTATGCACAAATTCCTGCCTTATCACTTTCTTTTTGTTGCATATCATGTTCTCGATTCCTAATGAATTTTCGTATACCTAGCGCAAAACATAGAAACACATATAAGTCGGAAAATCATTATTTCCACTTGATTTCAAGAACATTTCTTATAGCTGCCAATGAAAAACCGAGTCTTCTCGGTAAAAGTGAAAGTGATGGAAAATTGAGAACATCATTAGAGCCTTTTTGACTTCCTCTTCCTTTCTGCTGGCTCCGCATAAACTCTTATCCGGAAGCGTTAATTAATGAATGTATAGTGTTCATATGATGAAAGACAAAATACGAATTTCAATTATAACTTGTGCAGCTATTTTAGCTGAGCTGGCATACCGTAAGACGATAGGCGACAGTGATTCATTAAATTGGACAATACTCCTATACCTATAATGACTGCGTACCGCCAAAGGAAGTTGATCTAAAACGGTATGTAGCAATTTCACATTTATTATGTTGCTTTAGAATTTGAGTCAGAAGTTACCATAAAATCAAGTGACAGTCGCCGATCGCCTTCCTGAATGCCAGCTCTGAATTTATTGATTTTATCACGAGTACAAACTCTGAAAAGATTATTTTTTTCACTACATAATGACATTCACATATCAATCTGGTCATTGATTTGAGAATGTAATTTTGTGTTAGTTTCTTTTTTTAATTTTAGTGTTAATGTTGAAGAATTTAATACATAACATATTTCACATCACAATATTATGTAATATGAACCTATAAAATCATGGTCATTGTTGCCTTGTTTATGAAAAAATGTGTAGAATACTGATTAGGAAAGTTTATGGTAAGATAACAAATTCTTTACTTCATTTTCTCGAGGACATATTTATCGATAATATTGTTAAATGCAAAAAATAATGTCAATTGTCATAATACTAGTAGTAGTAGTAGTCTGGCTGGTCGAGCGGTTAGTGCGCGCACCTTCGGTGCACAGGCTCATGAGTTCGAATCTCACCGTGTTCCATTGTGTTTTTCGAACTCACGAGCTTGTGACAGACTATGATCTCACTCAGATGTTAAATGAGTACCCATTTATGGGGATAAATAACACTGCTGAGCGTGATGCTGATCTCATTACCTCATCAAAAAGCAGATAAGATCTTGGAAATAGGATGTCACTAACACATCCTGCGGCCTTAGTCCAATGTTGGATTGTCGCGCCTGTTATTTATTATTTTTGTCATAATACTCATGAAGCATAACGAATATCCATCAGTAAAATTTTCTTGCAAAACCATCAAAATACTGTTTATTTTTCAAACAAATTAGAAATTACAATTTAATACTATGATTTTGAAAAAAAATATCAAAACTGAAAACTCATCGGACCATTTTATAATAATATTAGTGATATATGTATAAAACGTTATTGTATTGCGTAACTAAACAAAATACCTAACATTCGTACAGTTCCAGTACTGTTTAATGTTTGCAGAAATTTTCAGATATTATATCAAAATGTATACCCAAGAAACCTTAATGAAATATCCATTTTGAGGATTATATTGTTAAATTAAATAAATGAAAAAAAAAAAACTTACATGTTTCTTCAAATTAAACGTATACCTTTGTCTGGAAAATTAATATCATAATATAATATCCTATCCAAATAAGCGATAACGATATCGTTAGACCAATTCCATATATGAATCAATACAAACAAGCTAAAATACAACACGTTACACTCTTTCTCTATCCTATATGTTAAACTAGTACCTAGCAAGTTTGAACAAATTGACGAAAACTTATAATAATCTAATTTATTGTTATTGAACAGTTCCCTTTGAAGAGCTTTAATAAATATTACTTAAAATAAATATAAAAGATTTCATGAAAAGCAATGTTGAAAAAGATTTATTACTCATGGAACAAATTTTTAGCTGGTTTTCAGGAACAATAGTAACTACTAGAAGAAATCAAATTCAACCATTTACGATCGAATACGGTTTCGTTTTCAAATTATTATCCTGAAATGTTGCAAATTCAGTGAAGAGCGGCACAAACTGAATGATAAAAGGTTGCAAAAATAAACGGAAAGAACATTTGGAACGCCAATACTAATCTGTATTACATTGAATTCGTTGCGCGAGAAAACTAAATTTCATTATACGGACACAGATAAATTTTCAGAGGACCAAGGAATACACAGTGATTCAGTTAGCACTTTTTTGTTGTCAGCTTTTACTTTGTAGAAAGTATTTTACAGCAAATTTTTATTTTAATCTCTTTCTCATTAGGGCGGACTATTGGAAATCGAATGATCGGAAATATTGCGATTTTTGCAAATGCTGGATTGCCGATAATAAACCTGTAAGTGTGTTCAATTTAATATTATGCAGTACCTATTCTACATGATTGTAAAATTTCCGTATACATATATTATGTAATCACACTACGTATTATTTTTTTAACAGAAAAGTTAACTTTTACTACCTAATAGACTCGAAGTACGCAAAGAAAGGATATGTGAGTTATAAGCAATCCATGTGCCTTGTATTAGTTTAAAGATGAATTAGTTAAAATAAAGATCAGTACCGTCAATAAATAGAGAAATTGTTCCTTTCCATAATCCAACATTATCCCTTATTGACATAAGCCATATTTGGGAAGCCGTCATATAATCGTTCTCTGTATTTATGAAAAGTACATATCTTTCAATTTAACGAAATTTTACATTTCAGGTTAATCTGTTCTTATAGATTTGAGGGACAGTGACCAAGCTTTTGACCTAAGTAATAATACGTGCAACCTTCGATTGATTAAATATTTTATCCTATTAAAATATAGCACATCAGAATAGAAACGAACTCCAGCGATCCCACGCTTAAAGGAGTTTGTATAAGCTTTACCGGTAGTCCGTATTGACGAAATCTTTGGAATCTTAAATATACATATGTATATGTATCTACGTATATATACAGAGTGTTCCGCATTGGACGGTTAATACTTAAAGGGTTGATGAGACAATTTGTTTGAGAAACAACACTATCAATAGAATTGGTAAAAAATTTACTGTAATCTTGCTATGGTGCATTTTGTGGAAGTCATTCAGAATCGACATGTCCTATTAAATTAAAACTTACCACTTGTTTCTGAAACTTCATAGAATTTCAAAATTGGGTTTTCATTTAAATTTCAAAGAAAAATTGTATAACGGTACTTTGAATTATCATATCTGCAAAATCGACAAATATTGCTTCAACGTATTAGATTTCTAATATCACTTTGGACACTTAGATATTAAAATTTTTGGAAATCATATACATACTTTAAAGTTTTAATTTGAGTTAAACTACACCATCGTAATTCTCAAAATGTATTTAAAAAAATAAAATATGTAGTTTGCCTGTTTTATAAATTTTGAATAAATTAAAAATTTGAAATCAACGGATGCGGTAGGATTATAGGATAAAACGTCGATATTCGCACATTGAAATTGGAACAGACGAGATATAGAGCTGCAGCGCAACACTTCTTATGAATGAGGCCACACAGTGGGGCGGTAGAGGCAGAAATTCAAAAAATGTATACTATTGGAGAGCTTTTGTGAATGATTCATCGCATAGTGAACATTTTGAAGTTTCTTTCTACAAAAAATTTCGGACCGATATCTGTCACAGTAAGAAATCAGCGGCTCTCAAAGTGTAGAGAATTGATTTTGCAGTTTTTGCACATTTTTCCATAATCAAGTTTCAATGAAAACCCTGACTATAAATTAGAATAAAACTTTGTTTTATGATTTTATTTTCAATATTTAGGTTATAATTGATATGTTAGCATAAAAAAAGAAAAAAAAATTGGAAAATTTTTTTATTTAATTTTAACCATTGAAGGTCAAATTGACCGACCCTAACTGGATTTTTCACAACTACCTCCACGTGCCTCCAAGCGTCTGTTTATGCTACATTATTCTAGAAAGTCTCAAGATTACTAATATGTAAGAATCATAACCCCATAGAGCCCCAGGCTACTTTTATAACCCATTGTGTTATGTCATGTTGGCTGTTTTAGACACGATTTTTGAATATCTACTGTAAAATATGTTGGGTCCTTTGAACCGGAGATAACCGTAGTTTTCATCCTATTGAACTAGTTTTTGGTGGAGAGTATAAAGGGACTCTGTCTTGACGTTCAGCCAAAATTTACCACCTCCCTTCCCTCTGGAGAGGTGCTATGGACGTTCTGACTTGAACAAGTTCTAGTAGGCGAATCAGGCGTGTCCTTGGTCGGAGCAACTCAATTTTTGGCAAACATCAACTTCATTTTATTAAGAATATTTCCCTAAATTATGCTGGTTCAACTAGCATTTCTTGCAGAGTTACAGTAAAAATGTAAATGTCAAAAAATGATAATATCCAATTTTATTTTTTGGTCTAGGGTATAATTTATCAAAATAAGTCAATTGTATTATATGTCATTGCAAAGGTAATTTTGAGTAGTTTCATGTGTCCTCGAACGATTTTTCTGTATCTTTTATAGTTTTTCAAATAATTAGGAAAAACTGAAAAATAATCCCCTCTCCCCCCTTAAAATCGAAATAACTTCAAAACGGCTGATCCTATCTGCGTGAAACCAATTCCATTCGATTTAGAATGACCAAGTAAATTAAGATTGACCTGTTTTTATAATTGTTTCCAAAATTCGGGTTTTTAGCCCCACTGCGGGCCATGAGTCGAATTTCCTCCATTTAGTCTCTCTCTCTCTCTCTCCATTCTGACACCCACTAACTATACCCCCACTTTAAGATCATGCGAAACTACTTTCAAAATAAGGTCTCTTTCTAAAATAGGCTTTGTTAGAAAATCCGCGCAGAACGTGATGTTCCAACCCAAAATAGTATAAAATGATAATGTAACATTGACCGCTTATATACCGGAGCAAAGATAAAAAGTTTTAGACAAATTTAAATTATTTTTGGACGGCATATACGGGGTGCACTAACTAATCGAAACTAAATTTAGTCCCGCTCGCAACAGATGGCGAGGTGCTTACCAATCCATAATGCCTAGCCAAGCGACTGTCTCTAAAATTTATCCAGGAAGAGCGAAGTCGTCCTGTTACTGGAATGATACCGTTTTCGATTTTCGTTTCGCTACAAAGTTTATATGAAATTCCTGGTTAGAAAAAACGCGAGATTAACAAATTCCAATCATAATATTGTCCAAATAATCGAAATGTCAGATAAACCATTTCTAAACATCCGCACATTCCACAACCAATTCGAATAAAAAGAAGAAGAAGAAAGTTAATACGCGAACTAGACTAGGACGGTATATTCACCCTATGGAAAAGGTACTATCTCCAAAAATGCTTTAAGATAGTTTAAATTAAGAGCCGGTATATAAGCGCTCAGTCGTGCTCTGTGGCCGTGATCGCTCGGTCGCCACTCTGTGATATAGAGACTCATAGAGAAACGAGTTTCCAAACTCGGCACGACTCGTCGCAAGTTTATTATTCAGAAGAAGATGATAAGAGATATTCTTATCATAGAATAATAAACTAATAATGCGACTAGGAAGTGGTACGGCTGACAACCGAATCACACTCCGAATTCAGTTGTCTTTGTAACGTTGACGATTACACACGGTAGTCGTCAGCGCACCATGCTCCACTAGGAGTTAGGGTAATAAAAGAAGATATAAGCGCTCATTATCGATTAACGGAGTATTTATAACGGGTAATAACCACACATGATCGCAAGACGACCCAATGAAACTCGTCGTCTCAATTTTAATGGGAGAAGATAAACTTTTCGTCCTATATGATTCTTCGGAATTCAAAATTTCAATTTCTAATTTATTCAAAATTAAGAAAAAAGTACAAATATTTAATTTTTAGAATATTTTTTTTAATTGTGCTGATTTCGCTTGCAATATTCTATTACTCAAACAAATTGTGCTATCAACCTTTACAGTATTGACCATCCGATGTGAAACACCCTGCATATAAACTATAAACATCATCAATTGTAACACACTGTGTTGTAAAGGGTGTTTTTTAAGCCCGATAGAAATTGAAATTATAAAAAATAACACAAAAAATTAAATTTTAAGCAATTTTTGTATTCGAAAGATTAATACATGGAATTAGCATTTGAAAATTATTTGGGGCATATGGCCACCACGGCTGTTCTTGACGAAGCGTATTCTGGACGTCCAATTTTGGGCCACTTTTTCGAGCACTGCCGTATGTTATGAATAAAACGAACAATGTCGACCTCCAAGGCGTCAATTATTGCTGGTTTATCAGCATAAACCACGTTGAAACCACATCTCGTCTGCGTCAATGTCATCTATATTTTAACGATCCCTATTGACCGTAACGCGAGCTTCGACCTCATTTTTGAAAAAATAAGGTCTGACGATGCCAGCAGCGTGTAAACGGCATCAAACCGTACGTTTCTCTGGGTGCAATGCAGTCTATAGTGTAAAGTCTCGAGTGGATTGGTCCCACTCCATATACGGCAATTTTGCTTATTAACAAACCCGTTAAGCCAAAAATGAGCCTCATCGCTGAACACAATTTGGCGATAAAACAACGGGTCAGTTTGCAACTGCTCTAGAGCCCAATCCGCGAAAGAACGACGCATATCGTGGTCTCGTGGCATTAATTCCTGGACCAGCTGGATCTTAAACTCAAAATTTTCCACGTAGTGGACGGGCGGAGCCCCAATCCCTGCAACCGACGACGAATCGATAAATTTTTATCTTCTTCCATACTTTCGTTTACAGCGACGATATTCTCTTCATTGCGCATTTCCTTCAACGTGTTGATGTTATTGCATTATAGAGAGTACGTGGTACGAATGGTACGGATGGCTTGCTCAGATGGACGATTATGTGTTTCAATTAATATTGATTTTTTTTGTCTTATTTTTTACAATTTCAAGTTATCGGGCTTAAAAAACACCTTTTACTTTATTCAAATTCATTCTGCACTCCATTGACTTATTTTGGCAGCAAGCATAGATCTTTAAAACCCTTTCTTGGAATCTCAAACAGTAGAACTGTTCCTTAACTTTTAGATCTACGCATCTGTGAAGCTAGATGTTTAGTTCGTCGTATCGCTCCTCTTGATTTTTTTAGCTAAGTCTTGTTTTACATATTCCACACAGAAATAAATAAAATAATAAGACCTGCAGCTGATGTTTTACCTGAGCTGCAGCTGATGTTCTACCAACATAATGAACATGAAATAGCTACGTAACGACATACATAGACCATCTACCGTTTTGCTGTACGCAGCCCAATGAATAAGAAAATCTGAAAAGGAAATGCAAATAACCGCAAAATACACTGGATATGCGACTTTTTTTTCGGGACCAAAATATTTTCTATGGTAACTTGATCGAAGCTACAAGATGACATTTCTCATTTGAATTTTATATGGAAAATTAATTGTAAACAAAATCATGCACATGCGCAGCTTAATGCTGTAAGTTCGTAGTAGGGGCGTCGGAAAAATGGGGGCAATAAATCCGAAATTTCAAAATTATTAGATGCTTAAAATTAATTAATCAGCAACGTTCCCGTTGCATAACTGTATACCAACAGCATCAAAATTTACACTATTGCGAAAAGCACATTTAAATGGGATTGCAAAGCGTTGCGTGGTCTAAATTCGTTTAAATACAAAATTTTAAATAGTGTGTATTCCAGTGCATTGCGTTTGAATACTCCAACCAATGAAAAAGCGAAAAGTATTAAACCATACCAGCCCCAAACACTAAATTTGCAACGCCTCTGCTAGCTATAAAAAAAATCAAATTGTCCCCTTTATTTTCAGATATTTCGTTTCCTTCTTTTTCTTTTTCATTGGCGCAGCCATTCCGGATCAATAATATTGCCAGATTTAGCGATAGACGCCACCAAAAAAAATTAGAGGAACACGAATGAAATGGAACCTAACTACTACAGTAATAGAGATACGTAATAACCGTCATAACTGTCTCCATGCAGCGGGTTGCAAATGAGACAATTTAGCAGCCAGAGCCGTATACCAAGTAATAGATCTCATTCACCTGGCATTCATGCCAATTGGGCTACAAAATTTTCCCGAAAACTTCAATGGTTTGAGACCAAAACAGGACCCAGGTGGGAAAGTTCGTTTAAAACGGAAGGAAAATTTTCTGCGTGATGGTATTTGTCGTTTGTTTAATTCAGTAGCGGGAAATATCAGCAGTTGGTTGAAGAATAGACTACAGAGTTTTTCGGAAGTACGCAATTTCTTCCGGTGCTCCTTTGGACTTTGGTAGATAGGCTATGGGTACACTGAAACCAGATCGTCTGCAGACCTATGCAAACTGATGCTTTTGCAATAATAACCAGCGGAACTTCTTCGAATCTATTAACGACTGGTATAACTGTTCGGTGGCTGATGCGGAACACTACTGGGTGGACCTTGACAGTTGACACATCCCTGCTCAGTACTCTGCAGAATTGGATCCACGCTCATAAGCTTTTGTCAAAAGTAATGGAAGGATTGCGCACGATTATTTCGGTGTCATCAATTGAAGTCAATCTACTTTCCGACACGATTTGAATCTCAAGGGTCATATTCTAAGGGGAATCGTAGAGTCCCCGACCCCTGTTCTGCCATCAACGTTTTAATTCACCATTGGATGCACTACTTAGATGACATTAAGTTATGACGATGACGATCTGATAAGTCTACTGCGGATCAGTAGTGACATTTGGATGGATTTTGTATTGGACAACTGTCGAATCCGCACCATCGGTGAAGGCGGCTTCACCTTAGATCCTTGTAAGTAGGCTATCTCGGAGGCAGACTTTTATATGTACCTAGGTATTCTGCAAGCTGCACACGCATTGTTGACCTGAAGGAATGACTACTGGTGAACGAACCTATCAGGAAGAAATATAATAAGTTCGATTAACGCCTATATCATATCTTCACTGACGTATTCATTCGGAATAGTGTCTTGGAATGCCATAGAACTGGATGCAATGCAAAGACGGGTTTATGAAACAATGGTCTCAATGACATCGTAGGCGGAGGGTTAATCAACTTTTCCACTCAACTTCATAAGCAGGTCAATTCAGTGCAGAGTATCTCTTTCAATACAGGAATCGGTTTATTGCGAGCTTAGGTGCAAATAAAGTCCTCTCAGAGCGCCCACCACCAATTTCGCCTGAGGAGATTAGGCTCCCGAGAGCCACCAGAGTAGCACTAGCTCAACTTCGGTCGGGCGTTAATTCGTACCTTTCTCGCATAAACCCAGATATCCAAAACATCTGTCCAAACTGCGATGGTACTCCTCATGGTGTGGGTTATTTGTTTCAATGTCCCGCTGCGCCCACTGATCTTACCCCTATATCGCTGTAGGAAAACCCTATCGCAGCGTCATGGACACAAACATTGACGAACCATAACTCGTACCCACATAGATGCACAGAGGCTTCACACCTTTCTCCACCGCTAAAAGAAGAAGAATACAGGAGGATCTATGATTGTCATTCAGTATGTCTGGATTATAAATTTGCAATCAACGGAGTGATGATGACCGAGATGCAAGAAACACTAAACCACACAATCTCTGGGACAGAAAGACATAATATGATAGGCAACGTAATCCACCAACGCATTTCGTACAAGCATGATACTCGGTGAGACCAAACCCGTATAAAACTGTGCTCACTCGCCTGACAATGTACGGGGATCGACAGGTTGTAGCTCGGGTCCTCTTAAAACAAACCCCATGTACTCTTAGTCGACAAAAAGGTCTCTGCGTGCATAAATCAATATTGCTATTCCCCATAATAATGTATCTACTTCTCTTGCACTTGGTGAAGAAATCGAAATTGGCATCTTGTCATTATATTGAATGAAATAATGACGGCAACTCTCTTGTAAAACACACGCAACTCTCAATACTAAGTTTTGTACTACATAATATCTATAATTAAATGTTAGTCAATATCTCCCATGTGTCTCCATGCCTGAGAAAAAAAAAACTAATAAGACTACTCTAAGAAAAATATCACCTGTTTAAAGTTCAACCATTGCAAATCAACCTGAGTTCGAAAAACATAATAACCAAATTGAACCCACGTTAAGGTTTGTATCTATACAGACATGATCCTTTAGGTCATATTCGGCACAGGGGAAGTAGCAATATTCAAAAAATATGTAAATATGGACTTGGATGCAAAACTACGATCGCTGAGCGATCATCACATGAGTCATCTCTAGGAACCCACCTAAGAAAAGTATGTACTGCTTTACGAATTTTTCGTAGGACGGTAGGGTAACCCTAAAAAAAAACTACTTAACAAATCATCAGTGAATACATACAGTGAATGGCTGCATTTTGGACGAGCTACTTCCGCGGCAATGACATTGTCACAACAACAAGAAAAAAAAAGAAAGGTTTTTAGGAGTGTTACGTACAAAATGTTAAATACGTACAATGCAAGAGAATAAATTTTGCAAAAATCAAAATCTAAAAATATTGTACCTAATTTATGAAAATTGTTATTAGGGAAATTATCTCATAAATGTATTAACAAAACTCTTCTTTTTTTCGTACAATTTTAGAGCATTGCTTTTCACGAAAATGGACGCCGTCACAAAGACAGTGTCGCTAAACGCATTTCCGAAATCAGTCGGAATAGCGCCAAAAGCGAAAAAGAAAAACAGAAAATGGACATGGAACTACGCAAAATGGAAGACGCAGCCATGCGATCGTATGCCAGAGATATGAGTTCTATGGCCGATTTGACGGCCCAAAGTATCACAGCCGTTATGGGGGGACGCATGGCCATGGGTGCTGCTAGTAGTAGTAGTAGTACCTCAAAGCGTATAGGACCACAAGTTGATCCACTCATGCCGCCCGAGGACTTCGACCCGGAACGCGAAGGCGACTCAAAAAGACCACAGCCATCGAAATCAACCCAACCAGCAGCTGAATCTTCCATGTGGGTCGAAGCAAAGAGTCCCGAAGGATATCCATACTATTGGAATGTCAAGACCAATGAGACACTCTGGGAGCCTCCAAAAGAGGGTTTTATGCCATTGGATGAATACAATCGTATCAACGAAATTGCTGTGGCCCAACAGCAATTGCATTTGCAAGAAGAATCTAAAAATTTTCGTGAAAATGCCGATGAAATTGTGGCCAAATATCGTCGTGAACAGTTGAAAAATTTGCGACGATCGGAACCTGATCAGAAGAAGAAAGCTGAAGAGGAGCGTACAACATTCAAAACGGAAGAAGATGCCGCAGCACCGGCTATTGGCGTTTGGCAAACGGTCGTTACGAAGTAAGTGTAGATTAAATCTCTATAGAAGACATAAAATCGATCGAATGTTTTCTTTCTATGTAATTCTTACAGGAAAGAAGAACCAGAACCAGTTGATTTGCAGTTACCACCACGTCCACAGAATTATTATTACGTACCCGCTGTGAGCAACCCGGAGCCAGAGCCACCCTCGAAAAGATTTAAGGAGAAAACTATTGAGCATTTGGATACAGATGTAGCTAGTTCGGTACCGGCAACATTCAAAAAACGAAAAATCGCAAAAGGAAATGCAAGACAAAGACTTGATGTTGATTAAACATCAACGGTTAGCAGTCAGTAGACAATTGAAAATATTCCTAAAAACATAATTTTTCTTAGTAATAATTTGTGTGGACGATTTTAATTCATTTTTTTAAATAAAAACAAGCTATGATTTTAAGAACAACATTACATTAACTGTTTCTCTTTAACTAAGCGTTCACAATGCCAGATTTTATGCTAAGCTGTAGATCAGTGAAAAAACAGGGAGCGCCTCTCTAGAGAAGCGTCACTATATTATGGAAGGGGCGCGGAAACAACTCTAATGCCGTTTATGAATTATGGTGTGCTTCAACATCATTATTCTGCCTTGGCGCCAGGATCAGCAGACCTCGCAAGTGTGGCACGAACTTAAAAGATTGGGAACCACTGCTGTTGATTAAGAAATGACGTGACGTAAACCGTAAAGAACGATGAAAGTCATTAGCTACACAGGGTGTCCGGAAACTGCCGCATAAACCCACCAGATTGCGAATTCTCATGTAATTTCCATCAAAAAAGTTGTACTATGTATGTTGGGGGTGTGTTGTGTACAACTTGTTTTGCTGAAAATTACATGAGGATACACAATCTGGTGCGTTTATGCGGCAGTTTCCGGACACACTGTATATACAGGGGGTCTCACGACTCATGGTACATACAATAACAATAAAGGATGATAGTACAGCTCATTTGGGTAGAGTTAATGTTCTACACTACCCCTCTCCTCTACCTTTAACCGTTATAAAATGTTAGCATTTTTTGTAAATAGTGTCAAAAAGCTCGACTTGCCGAGCAAAATCACTATTTGCCACACTCCCAAATATTTAATCCGAGTTTTGACTTCACTTTCTGAAACTGCACAAAATTCTACATAAAATAACTCTTTTCCCAATTAAATAATCTAAAATGCTTCCCAGATACTACCATTCAAATAAAACCAGTAGAGTTTTTCCTTCTACGAGATATTTTATTGCTTCTGAATACAATTGTTTCGGGAGTCACAAGCTCCCTTCCTCAGTTCATGACTTAGGCAACAACATGATATCAGCTGTGAGTGACAGTACCCAGCGAATTATTCGCGGCGCGCCGGTGTGCGCACCAAAAAATGTTCCGCGAATTTTCCGGTGCGGATTCGCGACGGAAAATTCGTGTGCGTTGGTCTGGGCATCACTTAATACAGAAGGTGACACACTATCAATCGAAACTTAATTCAAATGCAAATCACGTTTCTTAATCTGTCTAGGCTTTTGCGTAGATTCATTGATTATGAATATCATAACTCATTTTAATTGACTTGACTATTTATCAATATGTTGATACAGGAGACGAAACAAGAAACTTAGCTAATTGACTTTTATGCGTATCGAATGATGATTCGATGCAGTCAGGACAACGTCATTCTGAGATGTCGCAAGTTGTGCCAACAATTCGCGGTCGACATGTACGTGCGAAGGTGGAAAACGAACGATTGCGATTCCTACGACACAATCAAAAGAAGTTGCGTGCCGAATACATACACTTGCGAGATGCTATCGTGAGCGAAGCCAACGTGGCCGAAATTGATTGATAACTTATCATTCTACCATCATAGCACGTTGGCAGTCCACGTTATATGCTAGAATACGTACAGGATGATATGTCTTATATGCGCGAGTACGGATGTCCGTGCTTATCTATTACCTTCACATGTAACCCAAAGTGGCCAGAGATTACATCTTCGTTTTGCCAGGTCAAAATGTAACACATCGTCATGACATTACAGCACGTGTGTTTAAACAAAAATTGAAGTTTTTAATAGGCATATATAAAAATTAGAGATGTAAAGGATGTCCGCATCCGCATCCGCAATCGCGGATTATTCGCATAAAAATTAAACTCCGCATCCGCATTCTCATCCTCATCTTACCAATATTTACATCCGCATCCTCATCCGCAATCCTCATCCGCAATCCTCATTTTTGTATGCAGACAATTAGCGGATATTTGCCACTCACGTGCACGTTACATTGTAATGCTTGAAATACATATCGCGCAGAAGCAGCAGCATGGGCAGAATTTCATAGCTGACAAATATGCTGAATGCCGAGCTTTCTGCCCAGCATTTTTGCCAGCAATATAGAATAGAATGCATTGCGTTTGACATTTCGCGATGCTGCAGCTGCTGCGTAATATGTATTTCAAACATAACTATAAAGACATGCATTGAGTTGAGACAAATTGTATTCTGTATCGTATACACAACTGAACTTCAGTTTGTCGGTCAGCACAGCAGTTCGCAGTTTTATGACTAGTTTTTGAGTGGTTTTGTTTTGAATGAATTGGGCTGACGAGGGTGAAGCGCTATTTTTTTAAGGTGTAGCGAAGTAATGCAACTTTTTTATTTTTAACCACACTATAATAAGAGGAATTTAATTTTTTTCCATCTTCATGAAAAGTATGAAACCTAAATATTTTTTTTTAAATATTCGATCTTATCCTCATCCGCACCCTCATCCGCATCCTCAAAAATGTCTCCATGAATATCCGCATCCGCAACCGCATCCTCGGTCTTATACTATTTTGCATCCGCATCCGCATCCTCATCCGCTAAACAACATCCGTTACATCTCTAATAAAAATCTCTATGCCAGGATGTTAGTGGTCGAGCTCCTCCGAAACGGCTTTGACAGATTTGAATGAAAATGAAAATATAGTTCATAAAGTATATTTCATACCGTTGCGTGCCCTTCTCCTTTTTTGAAAATATAGAATTTAGTATCTTTCAAATAATTTAATCTGTTTTGTTAGGAAATTTGAATGCGACCGGAACTTTTTTTTACAAAATTCGAATTAGAACTTAAGTTTGTGACATTCTGTAGCCATTAAAATCCGAACAAGTCGAGCTTGCCAGGCAACGATACAAGTACCTAAAACTGCAACACAGCTTTTTAAATTAGAAACTATCCAATTTTATTATCGAGGATTCCTTTTGCCGTCTCAATTAAAATTCTATTCTCGTGTATAACAATTTTATTGTGCACAATATTTGCTTTTAAATCGTTTTCAACGAAGACAAGAAATCGACATTTATCAACAACGTAAAATCAACAATACATTCAATAAATGCATGCCACAGAGCGCTTAAAAAATATAAATCAATAAAAATATACATTAGTCAAAAAAACTACATAATCTAAAAACAAGAGCATAAATTAAAGCTCTTAGCATCTTTGGAAGACTTTAAATTCACTTTCAATACGATCGGCAATCATCTTGGCAATAGCCAACGAGCTTGTAGCACCCGGTGACGGTGCATTGCGACAATGAAGAACTTGTTTCGATAAGGCCCCAGTTCCTGCTCCGCGATCGAACACGAAATCATCAACCAAATCACCGTTTGTCGACAAAGCTTGTGCCCGTACACCAGCCGGACCGCGTTTCACATCAGCTGCCGTAATTTCAGGAATATATCGTTGCAAATCTTTCATTTGCATCGGAATAAAGGCCGACTTTGCTATCTCTTTCATGCCGAAGCCTAAATAGCGGCTGGCCATTCGCAAGAAACCGGGATAGCGAAGCGCGTCAAATAGATCGCCAAAGTTGATTTGGCCCCACCTGTAATTATATAATACATTGTTAACTGCTGATAGGATGATTTTTCATAGCACAACTTACGTATAGCCTTCTCTCTTCATGGCCAGCACAGCATTTGGTCCAAGCCAAACACTCCCATCCATGCGCGGTGTAAAATGTACTCCCAAAAATGGGAATCGTGGATCCGGTACTGGATAAATATTACCCTTGACCATATGGCATTTGTCCGGATTGAGGAGCAAATATTCGCCGCGGAAAGGTAAAATTCGCGGTTCACGTGGACATCCAGTCAACTCGGCCAATTGATCGGATTGCAATCCTCCGCAAGTGAGAACATGTCGTGCTTGCACCGATTTACCATCTGAGCTCGTTATTGTGACTGGATACTCGGCATCCGTTGGTGTCTCTGAAAATTTATTGACTTTGAATTTCAAATAGATATCTCCACCAGCATTCGTAAAATCTTTTGCGTATGCATTTGTAACAAGTTTGAAATCAACAATTCCGGTATGTGGTGACCATAAGGCTTTCACGCCGTGGCAATAGGGTTCGATTTCTTTGATTTTATTCCCATCAATAAGTTGAAGGTCAGGTACTTCGTTTTTGATGCCGCGTTCGTGAAGGTCCTGCAAGAGAAAAAAAAATAGTTTGAATAACTTTACTTGATTAGAAAGCACTCAATAAATCCATAACTCAGATTAATGATGTTCAATTGAGAAGTGGAAAACGACCGCTATCGGAATTGAAAACTGAATCAATGTAGAATAATGTAAAATGAATGCGACCAATATACAAAAGCTAGCTTGATGAATCGCAGCGGTTGGGATACTGTTGCAATTTCATTAGCAATTGGCAGAAGCAAAGGAAACCGAAGTGATTTCAGCGGTATGTGTCTTTTACAAATTGAGGGCGGTAAGGAATACGAGTGTGTCATTTGGATGTACAGCAGTGGCACAACGGGCCAAGCAATCAGACAGTATTATTTTCTTCTGGATTATTCTTCTGCAGAAGAATAACCCACTACGTGTGGAGAAGCCTAAATTGTTTTCGATGTTCACTTCGTTTCTCCACTTGAAGTATGCTAATGTTCAAATAATCACCTTCAATGGCAAATTTTAAAAAGTTCTGTTCGATTTTAACACTCTGCAAATTTTATAAGAGAGAGCCTTGTCAAGACAGTGGACTCTGGATGCGACATCTTGGATCAAGTTTCGAAGAAAACCAATAGGTACGAAGGCTCGGTTTGCACTACCACGCAAATGAGTGCCTGTTTCTCCAGCCAAATGATCCATGTGACCACTATTTTGCTTCAGAAGCGTATAACGAACAATGCTGAGTGGTGCAAAATCATTTGTTTACCGAAAGTTCTCAGATATTTGGCCAAATAGGCAAAAGAAGACGAGTCGGTCTTATTTATGAAAATTAGGCCTTCTAGACATCAGTTCAGACTAGCGCCTATTTCACCGGTCAAAACACTGAATTGATGAGTTTTTTTGTCGATTAGGTCTGAGTAAGAACCCCATGATTTCTTTTTATACTCATTCAAAATTGCGTAAATAACGTTTTTCTAGACCCAAAACATCCGGGGAGTAGTCAGGCTGATGTAGTGGTTAGTGGTTGCATGCTGAGCTAGCTTCTCACCAGCATGGCTTCAGGAAGATGCATAGCACCACAACAGCCCTGGATATGATCACCCATCACATCCAAAATGGCCTCAACCAGAAACATTCCTGTGACAGAACCGTGCTAGTGGCCCTTGACCTGTCGAAAGCCTTCGACACGGTCATTCACTCTGCGTTGTTGGCCGATCTCCTAAATATGCATATTTCTGCACAAGAGGTTAGGTGGATTGCCAATTATCTAACTGAGAGGCAATCCTTCACAAAGTTTCGGGGCAATTGTTCAAAGTATAGGAAAATTAAGCAGAGAGTTCCACAGGGTAGCGTACTCTCTCCTACATTGTTTAACATCTACCTGTCGAGCCTTCCAACACCACCGGAAGGAATCGAACTAATATCCTATGCAGACGATGGCACCGTACTCACCTCGGGGAATGATTTAAATGGCATGTGTGGTTGACTGAATGACTTTATTGAGAAACTGGTGAAGTTCTTCAATATCCGGAACCTAGTCATTTCGCCGTCTAAATGTACTGCAACTCTTCTCACCACCTCATCATCATCAATGTGGCACGATAGCCCGACGTCGAACCTTGGCCGCCTGTATCGTTGACCTCCAATTGTCGCGGTTACGTGACCTTGTCCTCCAGTTTCGGAAGCCCAGCAGCTGGTGGGCGTCTTCACCTACGGAGTTCTCCCAGCGAGCTCTCGGTCGTCCACGCAACCTCGTCGTCAATTCGTTGTGCGTTCATCACTTTCTTTGGCATGCGATTATCGTCCATCCGTTGTACATGCCCAGCCCATTGCAAACGTTGAAGCTTCACGATTTTCGATACTTCAAGCTCATCGTACAATTGGAATCATGGTTGTACCGGATACACCATTGATTTCGCTCGCGAACGGCCCCGAAAATTCGCCGAAGGACCTTTCGTTCGAATCGGTCTAGCAAAATTTCGGAGGCTTGGGTGAGGATCCATGTTTGGCAGCCATAACATAGCACGGGTCGGATGATCGTTTTGTACACGCGGAGCTTCGTGTTCCTGTGCGCAAGTTTCGAATTAATTATAGGGAGGACCGAGAAATATGTCTTATTGGCTAGTTGTATCCGTCGCTTAATTTCGTCGGTTTCGTTGGCGTCCTTTGATAAGTTACAACCCAGATAGTTGAAGTTGTCTACATACTCGATATTGTGATGTTTGCTTGCTTCTCACCACCTGGACGCAGGAATTTTCGGAGGTGCTTGGGATCCGCACTGGTAAGCATGCTGAAGACGTTGTTCCTACTGTTACCAACCCCAAGATCCTAGGTGTCTATCTAGATACCATGATGAAGTCGAAAGATCACGTCGAGGACGTAGTCGACAGAATGCACAGTAGAAACAACGTCCTAAAGGCACTAGCCGGGAGTTCCTGGGGCAAGGACAAAGAAACTATGTTGGTCACCTACAAAGCGATAGGTAGGGCAATCCCTATCTATGCAGCACACACAAACCATTTGCGACACAAACTGGAATAAGATCCAGACATGCCAGAACGCTCTACGTATCGCTACAGGTTGCCATCTCATGTCGTCCCAGGATCATCTTCATCAAGAAACCAGCATGTTATCAGTGCGTGATCACAATCACCTCTTCACTTTACAATATCTGGTCGGTTGCTATCGAGAAGATCACCCAAACCATCATCTCATGGACAATACTCCCCCTCCGCGACATGTCAGGAGTGGACTCAGAGATCTCGAGAGAGACGTCCAGAGATACAAACGGGTACCTCCCGATATATTCGATAACACAGCATACCATGCGGCCATCGCAGATATTCACACAACCGTTGTGAATCGGTCAATAGGGAGATTAGGTCCGAATAGAGTGCTCTCAGTGCCCCCACCACCCATATCGCCTGAGGAGACTAGGCTCCCGAGAGCCACAAGAGTGACACTAGCCCAGCTTAGGTCGGGTTTTTGTTCACGCCTCAATTCGTACCTATCACAAATAGACCCGGACATCCAGAGTGCGCCACACGATGTGGACCACCTGTTTCGATAACCACTAACCTCACTCCGAGGGTATTATGGGACAACCCTATTGCGGCTGCTACGTTCTTGTCGCTTGAGACAATAGGCGAGAACGACGACGAAACTTAGAGCACATCCACAGAAATGCACAGCGACTCACACCCTTCTGCCCCGCTACAATAACAACATGTAGTGGTTAGTGCACGCACCTTCCGTTCACAGGGTCATGGGTTCGAGACTCACCGTGAACGAATTCAGTTTATTGTGTTTTTCGAACTCACGACCCATGTGACGGACTATGATCTCACTTAGATGTTAAACGAGTACCCATTTATGGGTATAAATAACACTGCTGAGCGTGCTATTGATCTCAACAACTCAACAAAAAAGCAGTTAAGATCTTGGAAATGAATGTCACACATTCGAGAGCAATGTGAAATTTGTGCTTTGGGTGGCTATGGATGTTCAACATGTAAGGTGACCAGTAAGCAGTAACATATAAACGAAACTGCAAACATTTATTAATCAATATGGCAACCTTCGAATTCGTTGTTGGCCGGACGACGACTACCTGCTCCAAATTACATACTGGGCAAAATGGGTTCACGGGTTTTTCTGATTGGGCTGAAATTTTGGAGACGTTAAAGTGTAGAAAGAACATTGTCTGAATACATATTAAGATTCTCAGTTACAGTGCAGAGAAAAATCAGAGCACTTACTTTCTAAAAATGAAACCGAGAAAGGCGTTTTCACGTTTTTCAAACTCGCCTCATTGATCTATGCCAGTTCACCTCAATCTACCCCGCAAAAAATAGTTTAGTTTACCAGAGGTGTACACTAAGGCTTCATTACGCTCACAAGCTCGAAACAACAAAATGCATTGGGACGGGCGAGAGCCGTGTTTTGAGGGCTCGCGAGACGTGTTTTCACAATTCACACCTCGTGCACTACAAGCCGCCAATTCACGGCTCGAGGTGCAAATGCTTTCCAGCTCGCAAGCACGGGCCGTCACTTCTTCCCATATGAGCCAATGCATTTTGTTATCTCGACCTTGCGAGCCGTACGGCTCGTCGTTTGTACGAAACGAAGCCTAACAGTATGCTCTGCGTATCGAACTACCTCGCACGAGCCCGCTTGTCTGCTGAAATAAGGGCAACAGTTCAAGCCTGATGATGACGTCCCTAGCTTCAATAGACTTTTGAAAGATGTGAAGCAAGATTTTTTAGAATTGCCCAGATTTTAAGACGTAGTAAAATAGAAATTGATGCACCATGTACAAGCCTTTAGAATTTTATGAATTGATAAAACGAGTTATTATATCGTTTTAATTTTTTTCCCAATTTGAGGATGGAATTTTGGTCAAAAATTAGTCAAAGTTTTCCATCGAAGCAATTTCCTCCCTTAGCTTTTATTACCAAATGATTCATCCAATTGCAAAACTTAACGAAACTTTTGAAAAAAAAATGAAAATTGTTCTAAAGTAAAAATAAATTAATAAAAAAAATAAAAATAACAGGCGCGACAATCCAACATTGGACTAAGGCCGCAGGATGTGTTAGTGACATCCTATTTCCAAGATCTTATCTGCTTTTTGATGAGGTAATGAGATCAGCATCACGCTCAGCAGTGTTATTTATCCCCATAAATGGGTACTCGTTTAACATCTGAGTGAGATCATAGTCTGTCACAAGCTCGTGAGTTCGAAAAACACCATGGAACACGGTGAGATTCGAACTCATGAGCCTGTGCACCGAAGGTAAGCGCACTAACCGCTAGACCAGCCAGACTACAAATAAATTAATTAAGCAATTATCAACACGCAATCATTTTCATTCAAGCATACAGAAGAAATTTGGATGGCAACCTAGAAGCTCGTTGAGTAGATAATACTTTCTGCTAGTGTTAAGAGTATTCGCACCTAAAGCCTTAAAAAATATAAACAGTAGATAACGATTCAATTATCAAACACGCTGACAATTAACACGAGATACGAACACGTATAAATATATAGAAAAAAACCAAGAGTTCATTTGCCCTTTATCAAACATTCGCGCTTCGTGTGCATGAAGTTCTCCGCGGTATTGATCTTGAACATTACATTCCCAGAACATCAACTCCTCATTACAGTGACTGTACATTTATCTACTACATGTTGTGTGTAATCATTTAATTACCATCAATCTGTCGACTTCCACTTGATCCGTTGCCACGATGAGTTTTCCCACTTTCTTATATGGAATTTTCTTCTCGTCACAATACGCGTAGGTGAGACGAAGTCCCTCCACGCATAGTTTAGCCTTAAGCGATCCTGGCTTGTAGTAAATACCCGCATGAATGACACCGCTATTATGACCGCTCTGATGAAACGCCAATTTGTCTTCTTTCTCGAGAATGGCAATCTTCGTTTTCGGATGACGAAGAAGAATTTCACGAGCCGATGCAACTCCCACAATGCCACCACCCACAACAGCCAAGTCATACTGTCCCGAACTGAAAGGCAGGGAAATAAGCATTAATTGGATGTTTGTGAAACAAGTTCATTGCAAATTCTTACCTGGCGGATTTAGTAGAAATGCGCAAAAGATTGGAAGGTGTCAGGAGACGGGAGCAGGTCTTTGTGGTGATCATTTTGAATGAAACTCAAACACTACAACGGGATGGAAAACTTTTATTTACCGACTGGAGACCACCTCCAAATGACCTTTGTCTAAGCACCGAGAACGTCTACTTGAAGCAAGTACCGGCTGTGTCCATAGTACTAGGTACTAGCTGCCACTAGCGAAGAAAATAAATTTAACCAGATGATAGGCGGGCCGTTAAATGCCAAAATCATATGAAGAACGATTGAAGAGCCCTCTGGGGTTTCTATTAAAAATATAAATCTGTTTATTTCAAAGTGGAACGTTGGAAATTGGAACTCGAGCAGCTTTCAATTTTAAAGGTCTATTTAGACAAGTCGCCAAATGTCTTCGCGTCCGAAAACTGGCATCGAGTGCAGCCATTTGGCTGCTACTTAGCATCCACACTAGCAGCCAAATGGAGACAGAAAATGACATAACCAAAATGAAATTTTTGTGATTTTTTTAAATTTAATTATCAAAATCGGACTCTGCGCGTGTGAATTATTACACGGCCATTCAAGAATTATTCAATTTCACACAAAAGAACAAAAAAAAGTTGCAAAATGGTCACTTTGAATTTGACAAGCGGTTGTCAAACCGGTTGGTTGATTTGCCATTTTGAATATCAAAACTGGACGCACACCCAAATGGCGATCAGTTTGGATGGAATGACAACAGCCATTTGGGTGCACGTGACGCCATTTGGCGAGTAATCTAGATGGACCTTTAGTGATGAAATGAACCAAAAACTGAACCATGTCTGTACGCCACTGCCGCACCGGATCATATGTTTAGTGTCATTTAAACAAATGTGCAATTTTGCCTGCGGTCATACTGGGTCATACAAACAATACGATCCGCAAAAAATTATTAACAAATCTTCGCTGTAATGCCTTCGTTTTGTATCGTATCTGATTGTGAGCTGAAATACACGCACGACGATAATGTTTCGCATCACAAGTATTCCTTGGCTTGTTAAGTGTCCAAATTTACATCTAAAAACAGTGTCCTTTCAGGTTCCCGTACCATTCACCGGAAATCCTGGCCAAATGGATAAATTTCACAGATCGCGGTCCAGACTGGGAGCCGACGAAATGGAGTGCTATATGCAGTCGACATTTTCGACCAAGTGATTTTCGAAATGGAATTTCGAGGAAATATCTAAAGAAATCGGCAGTTCCATCGATTAAAGTCAAATCATACACAGGAAACTTTTTGGAAGAGCACGCATTCGACGTTATGAAGTTACAGGTACAGTTACAGTTACTTGATTATTAAATGTAAAGATTGGCTGATCAGTTCGGAAGAGGGTACACAATGTACTTTAAACATTAAAAAATCATAAGCGATAAAACGCATTACGTGACATAAAAAAGTTCTTAAGAATGTTTCGTTTATGTAGAGCCTTCTAAGACCAGAGGACGAGTGCGCCATAATTATTGTAGGAACACTTTTATGATATTAGATTAGATTTGTAAGGGGCTGGGACAATTAAATTGCCCTCCTGTCTCTACCGTGTCTTCACTGAGTGAAGAGCGCTACGAGTATCGACCTAGTGCAGTGCCCTGTGTAGTTGCATTTTATGTTATGTGTAGCAGTGCTTTGCTTTCGATATTTCATCCAGCAGTGGACTCAAAAGGCAAAGGGTTTTACTCCTCCGGGATAGACTCAGACTCCCTAAAAGTGATGCGAAATCACTAATGGCGCTCTCAAATCGTTTTCTTCCCCTCGCGGATGATACCCACGCCCACGATGACATCGATAAGATCAACGTCGAAAAAGTGCCCAAACAAGTAAAAATTTCACCGTTTGTAATCCCGCGTCTCGATCGAGATACAGTCGTTGCAATGCTCGATGGAAATCGAAAATCGAAATCCTATCAAATCCAGCATATCAGTATCGAGGAAAAAAAATTATATTAGAAAACATTTCGTCGTATGATTTACTTAAGCGTCATCTTATTGATAAGAAAGTGCACACATTCGCGCGTGCGGACCAAAAACCAGTAAAGTTTGTTCTTACCGGTTTACATGGCATGGAGTGTTATATCCTCAGCAAATGTCTTCGCGATGTGCACAATCTACCTTGCATTGACATCAAACAATTTTTCTTGCCCTCCGAGTCCCGTCGATACAATGAACAGTGTACGTATCTTATCCACTTTGCTCGCGGGGCAGTGAAGTTTTCCGACTTATTGAAAATAAAGGCAATTATGAATACTATAGTGCGTTGGAGCCATCAAAGAAGGAACCGTTCGGGAATTACGCAATGCCGCAACTGTCAGGCTTTAGGACATGGTACATCCCACTGCCATTTGCCCACCAAATGCCTCATATGTGGCGGTGACCATGACCAGTCTGTCTGCACTTCGAAAGATACTAAAAATATTAAGTGCATTAACTGCAATCAAAACCACATCGCAAGTGATCGGCATTGCCCCAAAAGAAATGAATACATTCAAATAAGGCACTTGGTTTCCAGACGTCGCAGGAACAGTGCAATCTACAAACACTCGCCGCCTGCCCCCGATTTCAACGAGTCCAACTTTCCACAACCAGCGTGTTCTCAAGCTCCCTCTAATAATAACACATGCTGGAACAGGATCACATAATCGACAACGACAACGTGGAAGTAATAAAAGCAGGTACCTATTGGACGCAGCGGAAAGTCTCTACATCATTAAGGAGAAAAAAGATAATTTACTCAATCACGACGAAGGCAATTGCGCATCAACTGTTTCATATATAGATGCAAAGACTCTGTCTGATGTCTAAAAGATAAATGAATTGTACCCCTTTAGCTATAAGTTGATACACTACTTGAATAAAGCTTTTATTATTATTAATATTATTAAATTGCCTAGGCAGTGGTCTATTGTGCCTAACCGACTTCTTTTGATAAATCGATTAAGCTGGCCCACACTCAAAGAAGCGATATCTTCCTCTATCTATCTTCCTTCTCTCACATTCACAAAGAATGTGCGAAGCCGTTGTGGACGGTCATTGCCACTTTCTGTCATTTCCTGCTCATGTAGTCCTTTTCAAAGCACTTTCTTGCGCTCTTCAATTGCGTGTACTTCTGTCGGTTGTATTCTCATTAGAATAAACAGACTAATACCACTAATCCCTGCGTCAGAATCTGTATCGGTCTTTGAGCTGTCCGTGTAAAATATAGAACTGGGTTGGAGTGCTCTGAACCTGTCAGTCCAATACTCCCTTGCCCAGATCACTGCGTCAAATTAGGTGTCAATACGTAAAATTTTAACGAGACCGAGGTTAATTTCGTGCGCGGCCGAAATTTGGATACCCTTCACTCTCCTCGGGCTAAACGTTTTTTCGGGCGTACCTATGACTTGTATTTAATCCTCTCCCCTCCATTATTTTCCTTCTGTTTTCACATAAGTTCGGTGGCGCCGATAAAACAATATTTGAGTGAAGAATAATTGGGCAAATAAAAAAAAATCTCTTAGAAAACTTTATTGGGGAAGTGGGGGACATGGTCCCATAGTACAATTCCATTTGTTTTTACATTTTTTGTTGTTTGGATAAAGACACATTAATAAAAGGTTTGGTGAAATTGGTGTAGCAAAACATGTTTCTCAGAAGAACCAAAATGGAGGAGGAGGGTTTGTGCCACATCCCCATGACCCCATGGCTCCTTCCATCCATTTTTACGTATGTTTTGTGGCATCAATAGAAACACATTTGTATGAGGTAAGGGTTATAACCAGGTGGTCTGATGACATACTAAGTAGGTTGCTGCTACTTATTCATCCTAGCCGTTCTGAGTTCAGTGGGCATGCCGCATTACACGCCTTAGTCTGATGACGGCTTATCTTGCCACTGCATCAATGTGTATGGTATATCTGGACCAGTTAGTATTTTGTGGAACTCTACGAGCAATTGTTGCAGAATCTGTAAAGATCAAGTTACTACACAGAGTTAAATCAAGTACTTCCTGCCTTACTCTGGTTTTATTTGTAGGATGTTGAGATCTAGAGATATTATTAGTTCTAAAAGGAACTCTATTTGCGTCTGTGCTGTCCCAAATACGTGATGGTCATTGGATTTCAACAGGTTTCTAAATGTTTCTGCAAAAAAAAATACCGATATCCTTAGGGGTATTTCTACCTGTTATTACTTTTACCATATTGTGATCACATCCGCGTATTCGCAAATGTAAACTATTACATACAGAAAGAGGGATTTAGTATTTAATCACTAAATTTTAAACGAAGTTTTGGTGTCTTGATTCAATTTAAGTTTAGTTTATCTGTATATAAGGATCTAAAAAGCTAAAATTGCTCTATTACATAGTTTGGAAAACTTTCCTCATTTACAACAATATGCGATACATAAGTCATTAATTGTGCGGACCACCAAATTGAAATTATTCGGAGAGTCTTTATGAATCTCCGCAGACTTACAATAAAAAATGCGTGAGAGTCTTTATGACTGAATTTAAATTTGGTGATCCGCACAATTAACGACTTTTAGCGAGTTACAGGTCCGCCTCTAGCATATGTGCAGATTGTGCTTTTGAACATGGTGCCAATTAAAAGGGGCTCTCAACTTATTATCAAATCAAAAATTTTAAAGTAAAATTGCCATAGTAGGGAGAAGTTTGTAGAGTTTGTCTTAGCTAATGGTGCTCCGAAACAAACCCTATTCTAAGCAGATGGGAAAAACTTCACGTGTGCGAAAATCTTCAAAGACAGATTGAGCGTTTGCGCCTCATTATAGTCAGACTGTCCGGGCGGTGATTATGGGTTTATGTCGCTTAACGGAATAGGTCTAATGTCTAATGTCTAACATTTTGGACCAGTTTTTGATAACCTCCTTCTACACTGCGCAGCAGATAAACTTCAATTAGCCGGTTATGTCCTCTCAATGTTAAAAGAATCAATGCAATTGCAACCAACTGAAGGAATTCGCGAAGAGCTGGCGAATTGAAATTTAATTGATGCGCAAAGTGGGTGGAAATTATCGAAATGGACTCCAAACAATTAGTGATGAAAATGGCATGAAATTTCTAAGAGCAGTGCTTTTTTAAACGCTTCTATGTGCGATTCCTTATCTCATTTCATATGAATTTCTTCATGGGTTCAATATTTATTGAGTATACGTGCGCTACTATGATACAACAAGCTAAACAACATTTTTAGACTTCATTTTCCAAAAATCAAATAAGGACACTTTGCCTAGCATCCGTTTACTTTACAAAGAATTAGGGATCATGCAACCAGATACAATTAGAATCCTTAATTCTGGTGAAAGGAAAAGGAATTAAATTTTCAATGGCAAAATTAGTGCATAATTCGTCAATAACTAATTTTAACTTGGCAATATTATCTATACTAGCAGATATTCGCTGACAAAAGAAGTTTATTCGCACGGCAAATATTTCGGTGGTTATGAAATAATTGGCACGGTATTTAACTATGGGGTAGGAACATGAAGCCGAAAAGCATTCATCGGAAATGGGGTCTCCATAAATGGTTTCAATCGTCGTTATATTTATATTTCGGTCAGTTCACGGCCAACATTCTGGAAGCGACTTCTATAAATCTTAACGAAAAGCATGATTTTTTAGATAGGAAGCTATTTAGTTTTTAGTCACTAAATGAATTTAACCAAATTTTTGGGGTCTCGATTTAGGATTTTTTTTTTAAATCCTTATTGACCGCAAAAATCGATTGTTGTGGTCAATAAGGACATGATTTTTTAATGAAATACGGTGCCAAGAGTTTGTTTTCTACCTGTACGTAATCCACAGATCACTGCGTATGTTCATCGGGATGATTTTACCGGCTTCTTGAATATTATTTTCGGCAAATTATCCGTATTTATTAGTAAAGCGAGAGAAATCGATTTTGTCTTTTAAGATGGTGATGGAGGCAAAGGCAGTCGGATTCAACAAAATCAAAGGTGGGCGGGCGACCGATGCCTGATGCTTTCAGGGAAACTTTTCTTCTTCCTTTCTATAAGAACAAGGGAGACTCACGCAAACTCAACAACTATAGGGCTATAAAGTTAACGAAGTGAGAAAGATTGTGCGGTTGAATGACAATCAATGCGGTTTGTTGAAGGTCGATCTACAGTCGATGTGATTCAGTGCATTCGTAATGCGATGCACGAAAAGACTTGCACTTTGTATTCATCGATTTGGAAAAGGTATTCGATTAAGTACCTGATCTGATATGGTTGGCCTTGAGAGCACTTAATTTCTCTGAGGCATACGTCAGGATGATACGAGACATGTATGATCAAGCCATCATTCGGCAGAATGCTCCAGGTACAGGTGCTGTTCGAGTTTCCCAGATATCCGCAGATATCCGGAATTCGGAGAAGGCATAAGCCCCCATAATCTCGTGATTCTTACGCTGCAATCAGAAAGCAACTGGGATGTAGTAAGCAGAATAATTTGTACGGTTCACATGAAGCTAGAAAGCGTGGAGCGTAGATGCAAGTCTGCGCTGATGGCAGATTAGCTAGAATTATGAAGCATTACCGAGAGGTATATATCCCATATCCCTGGGCTGCGCCAATACAAAAACAACAACAACTATGCGCAGTAAACGAAGAGGTAGTGTTTCTTTTCGGGGTGTATAGGTTAACAAATGGTGTGTGTATATCCTGTGTACAACTGGAAGCAACATTGCCTTGAACTCCGCACGGAAAGTACTGCTTCGAATTTAAACGTAGTTTCACAGTACGCGTAATAAAGCCGTAGGGATATCAAAGAAGGGTTGTCCCCAATAAAGACAGATATGCAACTACAACGTACACACAGAAAACTCAACTTCGAGGCAATGTCGTGCGCGGGAATGTATCTAGAACGTACACAAACCCGTGTCGGATTTAAGTAGTCTAAGAAAAATGGCATATTTGGTTGGCAAAAATCCTACATCGTAAATTTTTTTTTTGGATTGTGGTTTGGGGATTATGACATTAAAAGTCCCAACCGATTGGGGGTCCGCAACCTTAAACAAAGGGGGCATTTTTTCGATTTTTTTGCGATTATTTCAAAAACGGCAAGAGATACAGAAAAATAGTCTGAGGACGAAAAAAAAAACTACATAAAATTATCTTTGCAATAATATATAACACATTAGAGTTTAATTGAATATTTTGGCGTTAGACTAGAAAATAAATTAGAATATTTTCATAAATTTTAAAAGCTCTATAACTTTTGAAAGACTGCTAGTTCAACCGTACAATTTTGTATAAGTTCAATAATCATTTTAAGGTAAACGTTGAGTTGCTCCGGTCGAGGACCCCCATTATCCCCCCATCTGAATTTGTCGAAAAGGCATTTCCATAATTCCCCCAAAATTGGAGCAGAGTGCTAAATTTTGGTTTGTTGCAATTGGAGGTCAGATTCACAGTTTATAAAATGAGTAGTACGTAGAACAAACTCCTGATGGGTCACTTTGTACGGGAGGTACCCTTAGTTTTTATCCGAATGAGCTGATTTTTGTGGGTGGGGTGACTATGACCTCCAATTGCAACAAACCAAAATTTAGCACTCTGCTCCAATTTTGTGTTAATGAGTTATATATCATTGCAAAGATATTTTTATGTAGATTTTTTCGTCCTCAGACCATTTTGCTGTATCTCTTACCGTTTTTGAAATAATCGCGAAAACCGAAAAAAATGTTGCCCTTTCCCCCTTTTTTTAAGATTGCGGACCCCCAATCGGTTGGGAATTTTTATGCCATCATCTGGGGACCATCCCCAACCATAATCAAACAAAAATGCGATGTAGGATTTTTGCCGTTCGATGGCCATTTTTTGGCCCAATTTTCTTAGACTAAAGGACGTGTGCCTCCAATTGAAGACAGGTTTGTACGCAAAGAAACGCAAAAACGTGCTGGGTTGGAGGTAATGTTGCCTCCAGTTGAACACGGCAATGTATAATGTATCCCGACTCCTTGTTCAAGTAATATGCGGATTTGCGTTAAATGTAATTTTAAGTACAGGGTGGCACGGTGACGGGAACCTGACGAAACATCGTGAAAAATTTGAAATTCATGCCACACATTTTTTTTTGCAACTAAAAGGCTTATGACAATTGCGGAATTTAGATGACATCCTTTTAAGAAGTGTTATGCTAAGAAATGCTGTCCATTTTCATTACTAAACTTTTAGAGTCGTTTTTGGAAGTTGCCCTAAAATCTTTGCAGCAGATCCACTTCTATTTCCATTCGGTACCGGCGACGGTCATCCAAAAAGAATAGTAGCGCGATTAGAATTTCATTCCTTGGTTAAAAGCGTTTAAGCTTGGACCTGTGGACCATGGAACACCGTGTTTATGCATATGGTGCGTTAAAGCGGAATAACCTTAATTAAAGTGAAAGTTTCGCCGCCCCTTAAATGTTGATCGGAATACATCTGTTCCTTTGCATAAAATCAAATTACTCGTACATTGACTGAAGAAAACTTCCAACATAGTGGTTTCAACAAAATGAGATCACAGTACACACTGTGAATACCAGTTCTATGCAAATAGGTTCTCGACGGGGTCATATCAAGATTCTTCGACGTCCCTCGACTGAACCAGGTCTGACTTTATTTTCTTTGAGTTTCTGAAATTATGCATTCATAAAAATAAATCACGAATACGTGGAAACAACTGAACCCTCCCGCGAAGAGATCGGATCGAATTGAAGTTGATCTGCTGCGGAAAGTGAAAGAAAATTACCGAAAATGACTCTCAAAGTTTTGTGATGAAAATGGACAGCCTGTATTTTGAATGTGACTCAACACTAGTGTTTTTTTCAGGTAACATCGGGAGAATCAATCGAATCGAATTGTCGTTTATGTGGCATCAGCCCGAAGGTCGCCGAAACGTTTGCCAACAACCTCGAAATTGAAGGCATGTTACAAAAATGTTTTCCATCTTTGAATTTCCAACTAGATGATGATTTGCCAAAAAATATATGCTCCACATGCTTGGATCGCCTTAACGTTTTCTCTGACTTTGTCGACATCGTCCTTCGTACCCAAAAAGAACTGGAAGATAAATATCAGAGAACCCACCATAATACAACTACAACGCAAACCGCTAAAACTATCAAAATCAAACAGGAACCAGTGATCAAAGTGAAACAGGAAGTAAATGAAACAATTTTCAATACGGTTAGCAACATCGCAGGCAATGATCATTCACTGATTCCTCATCAACAAGAGGACAAGGAAAAAGAGCAAAAATCGAAAATTCCAAACAATCCGCCGGCAATCATTAACTCGGATGAGATTATCAATAACTGTGATATTATGGAAATTGTTACGCTTGATGATGGTTGCATTGACATTCCGGACGACGAAGCGGCCGAGGATGAACCGAGTCCTACGCCGCAATCGACTGACTCCATCGTTTGCTCAGATGACCATAATTATGCAAAAGCGCAAATTATTTCCAACCAACTGCTTAACGTACCTTATTACAAGCTGGAGACAATGGAAGAGCAGGATCTCGGTATGCCAAAGACATCTGTACCGAAAATTTATGTCATAGACGATAGTATTGTCAATTCCGTTCCGAGCATTGCGGCTTATCAATGTGATGCATGTGCCTTAGTCTTTCTGGACAAAACAACGTTAAGCGAACATAAGAGTCTCTATCATGCAACAGTTGTGAGAAAGTGCGTTCGATGTAATTTGCAATTTGATTCTTTGCTGAATTTTTTGAAGCATAAGAGCAAAGTCCATTTTAAGGATGCGTCGAAACGAGTTACTGCGAAAAACAATTTGACTTGTATCATGTGTGAGAAGGCGTTCAAGAGCAAGCTGGCTTTGAACAATCATCGAAAATATCTTTGTGAATATCAGAACAAACAGGAGTACGCATGCAAACACTGTGGAAAATTGTTTCAGCGACGAATTTTATTGCGACGCCACGAAAAGGAATGCAAGACAACCGTGGTCCAGACTGTGATTAACCATATTCAAGGTACTTTTTTGATTTATTTTTCACTTAAATTCCTAAGGTATTACGTTTCCTAAATGATATTTACCAATATTATATGGTGTTAACACCTCACCATCTAATTCTATTTTGTAAACTTAAACATTTGCGAATGAAAGTTTATTCACCTATAAAAATGTATATCGTTGATACTATGCACACCTTGAACATTGCCCCAATTTTAAACACTTCTTCTTTAGCCATTTCATAGACTGGAACCGCTCTTATCAGACGATGCTTTAATTGTATCTTAAAATGCAATTTTTATTTTTGAGGATTTAAAGCCGGAACCCCATATATCATTTAGAAAAACAGACTCAGTCTCATTCTTATCAGTTTTCGGCGGATTTTTCGAGCGCAGTTGTTTCTTTCTGAATACAGAATTCTATTTGTTTATGCATTAAACCATTCCAAAGAATACGAACATGTTTATATCTCATTATCAGTATATTTGAGCATTGTGTTAAGCGGTCAAAGCTTTGTAATGAATAATTTCAAACAATATTTTTCACGTCGAAAAAATAAATAGAACGTGAGAAAATAGAAAGAGAATACAGCTTATGAGTCAACTGATGGTTGGTCATACAAAGCGACACAATAGAGTGAGGGAATCAAAAGTGGCAATGAGTCAAGAAGTAGAAAATAATCCGGCTCTACTCTCTTACTTTTCGTCATCCGTAATCCTTGTAATATATTTCAGAACTTACCGTTAGTAAGGACACGAGCTTACGCAGACTAATTAACTCATTAAACGAAGTTATTTGATTTTGATTTTGGAAATTCTAAAGCTCCCTCAGCAACTCGCTTAAAACACAAATTCTAATCAGTTAAATTTTCTATTATCCGTTCAGATTGCCCACAACTTCCCAGCCCGCCAACGGTCACCACAAACATATGCACAACACCAACAACCACCATCCCCGCTACCATGCCCATCGAATCACGACCAAAGGTCACACCCAACGCAACGGGACGTTTCGATTGCCCCAGTTGTGATCGATCCTATACACGTCGTCATACTCTCCACAAACATGAGAGAACACATCGTCCTCAATCTTCTTGGAATCACAAATGTGGAGATTGTAATCAACTTTTCGATCACATCTATGATCTTCGACGTCATTTGAAAAGCAAATCTTGTCAGCAAAGCAATCAACCAATTAGCGTGAACCAGGATGATCGAAGAACGTCCTCCAATGCGCAACAACAACAGCCACCACAACCGCTCTTTTTTATATGCACAATTTGCGGGAAAAAGCTGAAATCATTGCAACGTCTGAGAATGCACAATATGCTACATTTGGGCAAAAGGCCATATGTATGTGAGTTATGCGGCAAGTCGTTTGTAAACGTGAATAATTTACATCAACACAGTGTCACTCATACGAATTTGAGACGTTACAAATGTGATTTGTGCGAGAAAGTTTTTAAGCGTCGCGGCGGGTTGAATCAACATAAACGGTCTTATCACTTTAAAATTAAGCCTCACGAATGTCCTACGTGTAAACATCGTTTTGCGCTTAAAAATGATATGTTAAAGTGTAAACATTCTATTTTAAGACAAATAGCAGAATAAATTAAGTAATTTTGTTATGTTAATATTTATTTTAATGACTTTATTATTTTAGATTATCTTATATACATTACTAGGTTGCCCTTTACACGAACAACACGTAACTCCTAATAATTTGTTGAAATTTAATAGTTATGAAAAGACCCCTTTGAAAATGGATATCGTCATTTTGATTGCAGAAACGGGAACCAATTTGACTACGAAAAAATATAGGAAAGGTCCCGTAATTAGGTATGACATCCCCATGGTCCAGCCTGAAGTATACACCTGATTGGATTACAGAATTAAATACAGAATCATCCTGTTGTTACCAACTCTAGCGTCGTAATTTTAGACTTTCAATGCTATGGCTCTGTCGTTGAAGAGCGACAACGGCATAACGAATAACTATTTTTGCCTTAATAAGTTCTTGGCTCAAAGGCAATGATGCGAGTGGTACAAGGTATATAATGATTTGGGGATTTATCGAAGCAGACCCTTTTCCTCCCCTTACAGTACTCAATGATTTCTAGAAGTCGACTGATAATTATTGACCTTCATCACTGAGTCCCGTGTGTTGTGTAGCATGTCATTGAAGTTAAGTTCACTCATGGCTTCCACATTTATTGTGGATTCGCCTCACACAATGTGTGCTGCCGTCTGAGCCACTTCCAGGCATATTCTGCATTCATCGTTCTCAGCGACCCAGTAATACCTCCATATCATGAGTTCGCGTGGTTCTCATTGTCCCACATATGCTTATACATGATGCATAGGATAGAGTAGGCCTAACCATAATTGAATAGATCCAGTGTGCCGCTGGCTTGTTCTGCTATCCATTCTCATATGGAGAACTTTTGTGTTTCCGATATTTTCCGCTATCTGTCCGCTGTATGGTGGACGGTAAGATAAGTGTCGCTAGTGTGGATAAGAAGAACAAGAAAATTCTTCTTGCGAGAGCTGATAGCGGAATGTTCCGACTAAAGTTAGTGTCATGTCCTTTGCTATATTTTCACAACTGCGGTTGTATGAGTAAATTTCGTTTTGAACCTTAGCATAGTCTGCCACTACTTCAGCTGATAAAGTATAAATTATTATAAATACATACTACAGAGGACCGTGGATCCCTTGCTATCAGAAGACTGCTTATCAAATCGCTTAGCGCGAGTAGCACACACTTTTAACCATAAGGAAACAAATCCTGAACGAAACTAGGGGGCTTCGCCCCCTGCTCGCTACGCTCGCCAACCCCCGGGGGCGAGGCTAATTTCGGGCGCGGCCGAAATTTGGATACCCTTCGCTCTCCTTGGGCTAAAAGTTTTTTTCGAGCGTACCTATGACTTGTATTTAAACCCCCTCCTCATTCTTTTTCTTCCGTCTAGACAAAAGTTTTGGGGTTGGTTGAAATAAGTGGGCAAATAAGAATATTTACTCAGAAAATTTTATTGGGGTTGCGGGAGCATGACCCCACAGTACGATTGCCTTCGTTTTGAACTTTTTTCTTGCTTTGGTAAAGACACATTCAAATTCAAATTCAAATTCAAATTTATTTTACTCCTTCCAATATGAGCTTTCGCTTGTGTAAAGGAAGGAGGACAGATAGTTTACAATAATTTTTACAATAATCGGAATTCTTTAAGCGTTAATTCAGTTTTGTAATTCAATGAATTTAATGTTTAATTAAGACATTTTAAATTTATTAAATGATGAGTGACTATTTCAAACAGAAAATCAAAATTTTGGAAAAATAAACCAATTTATACAACAAATAAAAACTATTTTTTGAATTTAAAATTTTTAGTGTTTGGATAATAAAGATGGTAGTATGTATTTAGAGATCTTGTTGTTTTCTTCTAAGATAGGATTTAAGGTTCTTTTTGAAATATCGATCACTATCAACCATGTTTTTTAGATACCTTGGTAGGCTGTTAAATAATTTCGGTCCAGTACATGTGTAATGTCTTTTTATCATTTCGGCATTTGCTCGGGGTACCATCATATCCGTTGTCCTGCATCTTGTCCGTACGTCACGGCTAAGTGGTCTAAGTAATTTATTTTTTGCCATATAACTCAATATTTTAAACGTGTATAAATCTTCTAGTTCACTCTTGCCTGTTAATATATAAATATGCCTAGATGGATATGTCCAATGTACACCAGCTATTATTTTCAGTACTCTTTTTTGTGTCGTTTTTATACATTTTAGATGTGTATCGAAAGTCTTTCCCCAAGCAAGAATACCATATGATAGTATGGAACTAAATAACGAATCGTAAACTCTTAGTAAATCCTCTATTTTAAGTACTTTTTTTAAGTTATAAAATAAGGGTATAAGTCCCTTTAATTTACCATTCAAATTGTTAATGTGGTGTTTCCACCTAAAATGATTGTCAATTGTTAGACCTAAATATTTTGTTGTTGCATTGTTTTCTAGTTTTATTTTCACTTCTGTTCCTTTTTTTCTTATATGTATATCAATTGTTTGGCCCTCTTGGGGAAGACCGATTTTGTTAGTTGCAAAAGGTACTACTTTAGTTTTATCTAGATTTAGTTTCAAAGAGTGGTTATTAGTCCATTTTATGATATCTTTCATTTTATTATTCGCTGTTTGGTAAATTTCATTCCAACTTGAACCTGCAAATAGTACGACTGTGTCGTCCGCGAAGCCTATGATCTTAGTTTTCGAGCTTGATAATTTAAATAATGACGTGACATATAATGTATATAATATTGGTGAGAGCACAGTCCCTTGAGGTAAGCCATATTCATTATTTAATATTATGTCACTCTTAATATTATTTATTTTTACAATTTGTTCCCTATTTGTCAAATAATTGATAATCAATTTTAATGGTTTATTTCTTATACCTATCTTACTTAAATAGCGTATTAGTGTTAGATGGTTAATGGTGTCGAAAGCCTTCGAAAAATCTAAAAATATACCTAAAACTTTATTTTTGTTCCTACAATTTTCAACAACGTAATTAGTGAGGCTAGCGAAAGCATCGTCTACACTTTTTCCCTTTCGAAAGCCATACTGCTCTTCAGGAAGAATGTTATTCTCTTCTATATATTTTGTTAATCGGGTTTTTAAACACCTCTCAAATATTTTGGCCATACTATTTGTTAGTGCTATTGGCCTGTAGTTATTCGTTGAAGAGTCGTCTCCTGATTTAAATATAGGTGTAATGATACTTCTTTTAAATTCTTTTGGAAATATTCCCTGATCAATACAAGCATTAAAAATATTTTTTAGTGGTTTTATTATATATTTTTTGATTAATTTCAATATTTCTATAGTAATTTCGTCGTCACCGGGGGCTGTATTTCCTTTGACAGTACTTATTATTTCATTGATTTCTATATCGGTTACCTTACAGAAATGCATTTCTGATTGAAAGTATTGCGTTTCTGGGGTGTCTTCAAGGTTGCTTATTTCTATATCTGTTGCGATAGTTTTGCCAATGTTAGCGAAGTAATGATTAAATTCATTTACTATTTTGTTTGGTTCATCATCGAATAGTATAATGTTGTTGTTTATTTTTAGCTTCTTGCAAGTTACTTTATTAACCCTTTTGTAGGATATTTCATTTATAATTCTCCAATACTTTTTCAGATCTGCTCCTGCGTTATTTATTTTATTACTGTAATATATTTCCTTAGCAACTTTAATTGTTTTTGATAATATGTTACGATATTTTTTATACGTATTTTTTAATGTACTATTGTGTGGTTGCTTTCGTAACTTTTGTCCTAGCTTGTCTCTCGTTTTTATAGATTTGACAATAGCTTGAGTAATCCATGGTTTTAAGATTGTTTTAGACGGTTTCCTTCGTATTGCGTAGGTTGCCGATTTGATTTTATCTAAAATGTCATTAGTGAATTTTTTTACAAACAACTGTATGTCATCGCATATGCTGTATTTTGAGTTCCATTCAGTGTCTTCTTGAAATAATTGTAGTAATTTGTCTTTGTCTAGTCTTGTTTTTAGTTTAGTATCTAATGTGTTGTGCTTATTTACTGTTTTCGATCCGTATTTGATGCTTACGATTTGTGCATAATGATCTGTGATATGCGTTTCTAATATAATAGTATTGGTATCAATATCTTCGCTATTTCTATGTTTTACAAATACATGGTCAATGCAAGATCCTCTGTTGTTGTGAACTCTAGTAGGACTATTTATTTCTTGTTTATATCCTTTTGTTAATAATGCTAATGCATAAAGATTCGTATTTGGGTTAATGTTATTTAAAAGGTCTATGTTTATATCTCCAATTAAAATGTCAATGTCTTTGTTGTCATTATGATTAAAATTACTTTCAATTTCTTCTATAAAATCTTTCACATCTTTATTTGGAGATCTATACATACCATGAATTCGAATTTCCTTCCCAGCTACTTTTGTGTCTACCTGCATTACATTTGCTTGTTTAATAGTATCCACTTGTTTTACTGTGTGGACAATGTTGTTCCTAACATATATGAATACTCCTTCACATTTATTTTGCCCTATGTTCTTAGTAAAATATAACTCATACGCATCTATTTCAAAGGCATTGGTAAATCTTTCTGGTGTTAGTGAGTAACTATTATGATGTGTCTCAGTTAGTATTATAATGTCTATTTTGATAGAATTTTTGTCAAAATCATTTACCAAAGATCTAAGTTCGTCTATGTGTTTCTTTATGCTACGTATGTTGAGGTGTAGTATTATTAGCTGTGAGTTTAATAGAAGATTTATACACTCTTTCGGGTCTTTAGCGTATCTATTATTTGTTTGTTGGTTAAGGTAATTTTGAAGAAAGTCCGTGTCAGTCATTTAAATGAGTATGTATGTATAGTATCAGCTAAATGCAACTAGGTTATTTAAAATTTATTTAAATCGTCTAGACTTTTAATTCTAAAAACTTTATCATTCTCACCTTTCTTTATTAGTATACTACCATCTTTAATCCACACGTATTGAATTTGTTTTTGTTTTGCAAGCTCCTTTACTTGTTTAAACAGTTGGGATGTTCTCTGAGTAAGATGTTCGTTTATGTAGACTTTTCCATTCCCCCATCCTTCGCAAATGACACTGGCTTTCAATCCTGGTCCATTATTTCGTTCTCTGACTTCTCGTTTATATGCTAGTAGAAAATTATTCCTCATTATCTCTCTAGTAAAGCTGATAACTATTTTCGGAGATTCGGCTGTGACATTTCCTACTCGATATGTGTTGTTGATGTCGATTTCATGAAGGTTGCATTTAATTGATCTTGAAACTTTTTCGACAATATCGTTCAGATTCTGATCATTTGAAGATTTTATCCCAGTGATTATTAAATTATTTCGCCGTAATTGACGTTGTAGATAGTCATTTTCATTATTAAGCGATGTTATGTGATTTTTTAGTGTTTTATTTTCCTCGTTGAGTTGCCTTAGTTCATTTGTTAATTTCTCTAATTGTATACGTTGTTCTTCAAATTTTTCTGACATAAACTGCACTGAAACGGTCAGTTCATTTATATTTAGTTCTTCCTTAATTTTTTTACTAATATCTTTGACGAGTTCGGCTTGGTTGAAAGTTCCAAGTGACTCATCCGTCACCTGCGCATTTTTTCGTTTGGAACTCATGGTGTTATAGTTGGTGTTTTATTATGTAGGTTATTGTATGTTTTGGCCACAATCGCGCGCTGTTTCCTCACTCGAGATTTTGGTGGTATAGTGTATGTAAGTGTAACTGTAACTCCCTTTTGTTATAATCACGGAGTCTGGTGGAAGAAATTCGATAAAACGAATTTACACACTAATTTTAATGTCTTGAGGAGGCACTTTAACTGCAAGGGTTCGGCACTATTAATTTGTTTCAATGAACACCGTAGATGTATATTTAGTATATTATTTCAGTCTGAATTTAATAAAATTTAGAGAGTCCAAATGAACTCCGTTTAGACGTTTGACAGTTCAACTATCACAATGATATTAATGACATTAATTCAAGGTTTGGTGAAATTGGTGCAAAAAATTGTTCTTAGAAGAACCAAAATGGGGGTTGGGTTTGTATGGCCACCCCATGACCCCATGGTCAGATTTGCTCAATTCTTAGATATGTTTTGTGTCATCAAGAGAAACACATTTGTGTGAAATTTGGTTGAAATTGGTGCACAAATGAAAAAGTTTTTCTTAGAAGAACCTAATTTGGGGGGTTAGGTCTGTATGGCAGCTCCATGACCCCATTATTCGATTCGATCCGTTCTTAGATATGTTTTGTGTCATAAAGAGATACACATTTGTGTGAAATTTGGTTGAAATTGGTGCACAAATAAAAAAGTTTTTGTTAGAAGAACCTAATTTGGGGGTTAGGTTTGTATGGCAGCCCCATGACCCCATTATCCGATTTGATCCATTCTTAGATATGTTTTGTGTCATCAAGAGAAACACATTTGTGTGAAATTTGGTTGAAATTAGTGCACAAATAAAAAAGTTTTTCTTAGAAAAACCTAATTTGGGGGGTTAGGTTTGTATGGCAGCCCCATGATCCAGTTTCGGTGATTCAAACATACAAACAGCCTGCAACAATAATAAGCACGTGCGCAAAATTTCAGCTCCGTAGCTTTTATAGTGGCCGAGAAAAACGCGCTGCAACAGACGGACAGACCGACAGACAGACGGACATCGTCCAATCGACTCATCTCGTGATGCTGATCATATATTGTCGGAGATGCTTCCTTCAATGCGTTACAAACTTCATGACAAAGTTAATATACCCTTTCACTCTATGAGCGAAGGGTATAACAAAATGGTTCAGTTCGGCGTGACTTAATCACCAAACTCTCGTACTGCACTGCTCTACTCTGAAAGTGAAGACGATACACCCCGGCAAGCAGGCAAGAATACCACTCCGATACCAGTCGATTACTGGAATTATATTTCTGAGAGGATCATCACAGCGAGATTCATATCAGAGTACGGCAAAGACATGGAAAAATTACCTCTTAAACGCCAGATCGAAGCGGTCAGCGACCACCATTTCGCTTGCGAAATTTGTATTTCGGGCGGGCAGGCGAAATTCAATAAATTTAATGTCATTTTCCATACTTTTTCATAGAAATCACTTATATTTACGAGTCAGTGCATCCTTGATTTAAGGAGAAACTCAAGGAGACCTTCAAATTTTCTATAGTCAACCTCACTTGAAGTCAAGGTAGTTACCCACCTTCCTTGAAATATAATATTTCAAGTAAATTAAACACTTAAGGTCTCCTTGAGTTTCGACTTCGACTTTCGATCAAGGATGCATTGACTACTGAATATAAATGATTTCTATGAAAAAGTATGGGAAATGACATAAATAAATCTTATTCAGTACCTATCGGTTGGTTAGTCTTATCGCATAGAGATGACACATACAATATTCAGAAAGCTTTTTTCATTATATTGAATTACATTTTTGTTTATTTCGCATAGTTCCGCCATATTCTGCTTGGTTACGCTAACTTCTTAGATTGAAAAAATCATTGCGCTGTTTCATACAACGGCGCAAATAAGCAAAAGATAACGTAACTATGCAAAATAAACAAAAATCAATTTAATATAATGGAGAAGCTTTCTGAAAATTGTGTGTGTCTTCTCTGTGCTATAAGACTAAGATAAGAGTTTTGAGAAATCAGGCCTTAGAGGTATAAGAAGAGTTGAATTTATTTATCAATAAACCGAGATACCAGCCAATTGGAGGTTTTAGGAATGACGAGGGCAGATTGAATTAAGAAATTTAGTTAGGAAACGATCATGTTGATTTGGTGATAGGATCTCTAGAGTGCCTAGTTCGGAACATTACGCTATCAACTCTCGCAAGAAGAATCTTCTTGTTCTTCTTATCGACAATAGCGATACTTATCTTACCGTCCGCCATATAGCGGACACATAGCGGAAAATATCGGAAACACAAAAGTTCTCCCTATGAGAACGGATGTATCGCTGGCCGTGGCATAGTTCTTAGCCTCGAAGAAGATTTTGGCCTGTTTGATTCTCGATTGATGTACCTGCAGGTCTTCACAAATTTTAGTGATCAGAATCGCAGTTAGATTCTCGATAGGATCTGAAATCTAAGGACGTGATTGGGGCTTACAAGTATGTCGTGTACCTACTATAATGAACCTGTTCCACGCCATCGATATTTCGGTTAGGGGTATTGCGAAGATTTCAGTACCTTTGTTGCCAAATTATGATAATGGCATTTCTTTATTGATGGTCTGAGTCGAACGAATATTTAGATACTGGTATGTAATGAAATGCCAACATTCATTAGCGGCCAATAGTTGTGAGGCTGATTAAAATTAAAACGTAATTTTCTTTTGAATACAATTGAATCAACATAATAACTGAGGTGGAAACCAATTAGGCAAAACCTACCCCATAGAAATCTCAAATTTTTACATTGAATATATAAGAACCGTTACGTTTCCGCGAAAAACGATTGAAGATTCGAAAGTTTCAGACTAATATTAATGAAATACCATCATCCTAATTTGATGCTGAAATCGTGCCCCTGCATTATAATCAGTTTATTAAATCGCAGACGTCAGCCGAAAAAAGCCAGAATTAGCGAAAGAAATTGTTTTCTCGGTAGCAATGAACGACTTCATACAAAAAAAAAATTCACGGTTCGGCTGGAGGAAACTAACACCGCCATAATCTCCCTTACTTGTAGCTATTCGTGCACTATCGGAAAGCCACATTTTCAGATGGCTGGCTTGGAATCCTTTGAAACCGCGAAAAAATAGCCGATGGAGGTTTTGCTCAATAAACTAAAAAGCTTCCGTGAAATATGAAGCTATTTGGCCTTTTCCACACTATAAGACAAAACCGTACGACAAACAACCGGGCGGCGACAAGCATTGTGCATTTCACATTATAAGAATGCGTACGTTCGACTGAATGACAATCGTACGTACCACCATCCATGTTGTTTATTGTTGTAAAGTTTGCTCGTACAGTTTTTTTTTCGTGTGTGTGGAAAAGGCCTTTGTGTATGAGTTTTCATTCAGAAACCACAGAACAATTATTCATACATATTCCACAATCTAATATATTCCTAAACTACTTCTTTTGACGTTCCTAATGCTGCTCGGGTTGTTAGAAGTTTCCTGTAAAATTTAAGAGTTTATATGGAATATTTACTAAGTAAAAAAAAAAACTCCGCAATAACGATCATACTTTATTTTATTTACACACTTGTCAATATCCATGCAATATGTACAATAAGCTTAGCATTACTATTTTCTGTTAACTACGAAAACACTTGTCAGTTCACTTTTCACATTATCGACTATAATTATATTTGAATTATGAATATATTGATAAAATTCAGTAATACCATAATATTTGAGTTTTTTTTTTTTGATTAATTGACTTCCATTAGATATATGTAGCTTAATTCCTAGATTTACATAACATAATACAACATCGCTTAAACAATAAAAATATGTCAAAACTTTTGAATTTATGCAGAAATAGACAGTTGAATGAGGCATTATATTATTTGATATTTATGTATTATTATTACCGGGAGCGTTTCTTTTAATTAGAATATAAAGTGAAAATAGTCTGAATGTAATTTCCATTTTAATAAAAACAACAATTTAATTAAAAATCAAATGCAATTAACTAACCATATTTGGAATCTTGAATATGGTGCATTCATACTTTAAAGACATTTTGTTAAAATCTTGATTTTGTAAAGTGGGTAAAGGCTATTTTATAAAATCAATGGCACACAAATCTAGACTATTTTAAAACTAATATCTTTGTTTTTGACAAAGTCGTTATCATTTGATTTGAAATAAGATATTCTTCAATTTTAAAAATTATTTACTTTAGTAATATAAAGAACGTTAAAATGAGTGCAGATTAAACATAAAACACTTAACATTAATCAATTATATGCAGATAAAAAAAAATCTGGAGAGTCCTTATCGTAATCTTAATACAATTAAAACTAATTTTGCTGAAATATTGCAGCACGTTGCTGAAACTGAGCTCGTCGCATAACTTTCTCCTCGTCGGCACGTCTGCGCTCTTCCTGTTCTAGTCGAATTTCGTCATGGAACTTATTCGAACGGAGTTGTTGTTCAATTTTGGCTTCGAAGAAATTCTTAGCTCCGCCGACTCCCACCTCTTCTACATTGATTTCCGTCAGACGAGCCAATTGACTTAAACCTGAATCAGAGTCCAATTCGCCAGCTTGTGCCTTACGATAGATCAACAAGAATTCTCGGAATGATATGCGACCATCATGATCTTCGTCAACTTCGGCAATCATAGCCTTTAGGCCCAAATGGGTTTGAGGTGCTCCCAATTTTTCCATCATTACCTTCAATTCCGTCAAATCGAGAAAGCCATCGTGACCGCTGTCATACCTAAAATGGAAGAAGAAAATATCATGATTAGTATTCTGCAGTTAAATTCTGTTCAGAGTATTTTCTTTTTGTACATTATACAATTTTAATTAGTGGGCGTTTATTGATGCCAAAGACAATTGTACGGAAACGACAATCCCAAAACGATGTCGTGTGACAATCGTTCCTGTGGGCGAATTTCGCGTTAAAATCTTTTGAGTAAGCGAATCTGCTAAGTAGAAAACAATACAAACATCTCTTGTCGACAGCATTTATCTCCTTTGTATCCGTTTCTTTGATCTTCCCACGAAACAGACAAAAGCGCCAATTAGTCTGCAATGGTTGATATTTTTCATTGTTTACACGAGACAGTTGGCGGTGATTCACCTTTATCATAATTTTCATATTTAAACATTCATAAGAGTTCGTTTCTCTCTTCGATAGCCAATTACGGCCATAGGTATTCAATTAATAGCCATCAGTACATGCGTTACTTTTATATGTCATCAAATAATGTGGATTTCTTGATATTAATTACATTACGACATCGCCTTTAGTGCGCTTGAAAACATTATATTCACTCAGTGTGTGACTTAATAAGAAAGTTGTCCCAGCACACTTCTCATTTTCCATTTAAAGGCATCAAATCGACATGAAATGCATTGTACTCGTCGTCGTGCATGGACGTAGTACGAGTAATATGTGCAAGTAATGTGATGCATTGAATGCATTAGTCGGCTGGCTTGAGCAATAGGAAGTTCACAACAGCGAATTGAATAAACTTAAGAGACAGAAAAACAATAGTACTATGTGGATAAGATGCCTCCAGAGTTAGCTACAGATAGCTTCGCAGACCAGTTATGATAAACGCTTCCGACATTGTTTGCAACCGACAGAGAAGTGGTTTGCCCGCTGTTGCATGTGCTGAATACAAATCGGCTGCATGCTGCCTCCACATTTGAGTTGAGACAACACTTTGGCGAACGTAACAAGAATTTGGGTTCAAGTTATCTATCATTTGTGTCATACCGAAATGTTTCAACAGATATGCGATATGCATGCATGTTGCATTGCTGATCGAGCGTTTTGTAACCGAAAATTTGTGCAATAGATAAATGGATTTTTCTGGTTTTGAATATTAAAACTCTTCTGGTTGATTTAAGGTTCAAATAAAAAAAAATCGTATGATAATGGCAATCACAAATATAGTTATAGAAAATAATGTATGTATAACTGATCAGTTACAAAAGGCATATAGGTTTCTCTGACAAGAAAACGACGGTATCTTTAAAATCCTGTAGTTTTTCACATAGTTTGATCTTAAGGGCGAGCCCAACTTCAGAGCAAGCAAGAAGTGTTATCCAGGCGGCCGTATGGCTATTATAATTTAGAGATTTTCTCCTGATACTTTTGGGTATCATAAATTTATATACAGTAAAAGCTCCCGTGGACGGACACTCACGGTTCCAGCATTTTCGTCCGGCCACGGGAGATGTCGGCTTGCGGGAGAGGGTTAAAAAATATTGCTTCTATGGGCCCATTAATTTATACACAATAATTCGAAAGGAACATTAAACCGATAAAAGTGTTGTTTTTATATGCATGTTCATTTTTGGTTTAACTGCCCAACGGTGAGATGTTCCTTCCAAAGTTGTGTCTTACCCACATTTGTGAGTGTCTTATCCAGAGTGACCACTTGACCCAGCATGGCATTGTTACTTAAAAGTTGTAAAACACTCGAGCGTTCGTAATTATTTCTTTCCACTAAATTAACTCTCAGAGCATCAAGTAAAGCTTCTTCAAATTTGCAATTTCACCTGAGAAGAAGAGAACCTCGACTAAGTAAGTCTACATCAGCGCGTGAACCACAGGAGGAGGATAACTCATACTAAAGGAAAATCACGAAAAGCTTCAGCAGGGAATGCAGTTTAGCCTAAACTTGTAATAAAATTTAATTTAGAGTAGAGCGTGAGTTGCACTCCTTGGTGCTTTAACCCTTTCAATATGACTCGCACAATAGGAATAGGCAAAACTACCCTCCCAGATGAACAGTTTCGGCATCGAAATTAACGTGAAATTTCTGATGAGCCTATACGATCAACAAGGAACCGACTGTAAAGGAATTAAATTATATGTGCGTAATCCCCAGACGGCGATATGTAAGTCCTTTATTAAGGAAAATTTTGTTTGCTAATTAGCTGTTTTATGATGAACAGATTATAACACACAAAACAATAAGTGATTCGCCGATTCCAAACGGCCCATTTGTATGTTCTTACACACAAAGATTTTTTTTTAGTAGACAGAACAGTTGAGACTTTGTCCGCAAATATGAAAGGAAATTCCGGTTAACCGAAAAGTTGAACAGCCGACCGGGTTAAAAAATGGAAGACAAAAAAGCCAAGTGGATTGGTCGTCCGTTATGGAAGAATGGGTTTTGGGTCCAACCCCTGTTTCTGTATCCCTATTTCAATACACAAATGCATGGTATCCGTGGAGCCAAAATTCTTCAAAAACAAAACCTAAATGCATATCTGCGATCGTATCCAGTTTTCATTAATTTCAGCAAGTCGACTAAAAAATAAATTTGTGTCTGCTTACGGGAGATGATTCTTGAGAAATGTAAGTAGGAATAGTGTCCGTGTCCGGGCAGTAGAGCGTCCGGCTAGTGGAATGGATTTTGTTCTAAAATATGAAGGAAAAAGTTGGGACTAAGGAAATTGTCCGGCTACGGGAGATGTCCGCCTGCGGGAGCTGTCAGCGAACGGAGCTTTCACTGTACATATTTATCATAAATATAGCATTAAATTTAGGAAATCGAATAAGTTCTTCCGAAGCAAGATATTCGGGAAGAGGAAATGCATTAATAGAATGATGATGTGATGCGATTGCACAAAAAAAACGTTTAGAACTTAGGGCATCTACGAAGGGAATTTTAACGGGGGAAAACCTCTCGGTCGATTGAGGCGCCGCACATAGGGCAGTAGTGGAAAAATTAAAAAAAAGTATACTATTCGAGAACTTTTCTGAATGATTTATAGCATAGTTAACCTTTTGAAGAATCTTTATGCAAACCGAGACCGAGGCTAATTTCGGGCGCGGCCGAAATTTGAATACCCGTCACATTTGAATGAAACTTAAGCTTTTTTTGTGTTAACAATTTCTACCGCAGACCTCTTACGTGTTCCGATTCCATCCGTTCCCAGATATGTTTTGAGGCTTTACTACGAACACACTTGGGTCAAATTTGGCTAAGATTGGTACATAAAGTAAAAAGTTTCTCTTAGATATAATTTAATTTTCAGGGGCAGCCCCATGACCCCATGGTCCGATTCCATTCGTTCCGACATATTTACAGCGTACACTAAAAAGAAACTTGTGTACAAAATTTCAGCCCGATAGCTTCCAAACTGAGGGACTAGTTTGCGTTGCAACAGACGGACAGACAGACCGACAGACGGACATCGCTCAATCGATTTATCTCGTGGAACATTACGCTATCAGCTCTCGTATGAAGAATTTTCTTGTTCTTGTTACCGACACTAGCGACACTTATCTTACCTTCCGCACATAGTGGGAAATATCGGAAACACAAAAGTTCCCCCTATGAGGACGGATAGCAGAACAAGCCAATCTAGTATGTATTGCCAAATTATTTTTCTGGCGAATTAATATCGGTCACTATTCCTTCCAGAAGTCCTTCCAGTGATGCCTTTAATCCAAATTCGATATGAAATTCGAGAAATGTTTTCTAGCGGGCGAATTCAATTCGTATCGCGGACGATAATTTTTTTTTGCTGGAATAACCCCATAGAACCCCACTATACTCGTACTGTTCGAACGACGACCCTTTTTTGGCGGCTAGCGATTTTGTTATCTCATGTTGGCTGTTTCAGACACGAGTTATGAATATTTCCTAAAATATGTACTGGAGATACTCTTAGTTTGCATCCTATGTTATCTGTTTTGACGTTCAGACAAAACTACTACTTAGTGAGGAGGTATGGATTTGTGACTTTGAAAAGTTTTAATACGCGAATCGGCCGTGCAAAAGTCAACTTCATATTATTAGGAATATTTACATAAAATATCTTGGCTCAACTTGCATTTATTTAGATTTTAAAGCGAAAAATGTAAATGTGGAAAATGACAGAACCCCATCTTAGTGAACGTGGGCAAATACATTATATACGAGTATCATTGCAAAGGTTTTTTGGAACTCGTGTAGCATTTTGTTATATCTTTCAACGTTTTAAAAATTAATTAACAAAAAAAAATGTAAAGTGACCCTTCTCTTCCCCCCTTAAATTCGATATAAGAAATCGGCTGATTCTACACTCAGAAAAATGGGTCCAGTAAAACGTTTTTGTCCCATTATTTTAATTGGACTAAGATTTCCCAGATTTCTTCACAAAAGTAAGAGATATTGAGATATTTTGTAAGAAATGAACGTAAATTTAATGGGATATCAGATGACATTTTAATCAGTCTCTACCATTAAATTAACATGATTTGAAATGATTAACTAATAATAGGATGGCCCCCATTAAAACAGCTACAGAACTAATAAAATTAACTATCACCCAGAAAAAAAGCATCCCGTAAAGTTAGCAATTTCTGTTAATAGCACGGCAAATTACTAGATTTCTTTCGAAAATTGACCGGGTTCATTGTTTTATACTATTTTCAGGACAAATTCATTCATCATTTCCTCAACACAAATTAACTATACATCAAATAAAATTAACGATTTCTCAAATGAAATTAACGTTTTAATAAATAAAATTTACGATTTTGCAAATGAAATTAACGCTTTAACAAGTCAAATTAATCATTCAGCAATTCACCTGTCATTGTCAAATCGTTACTTTGTCTTGTTAAAGCGTGAATTTAATTAAAGAGATATTTAGTTTGACTTGTTAAAGCGTGAATTTCATTTGTGAAATCGGTAATTTCATTTGATGTATATGTAGTTAATTTGTTTTGAGAAAATAGTGAATTTGTCTTGAAAATGGTATATATATGACGTCCTACTGTATAATGGGATAGACCTTTTAATTGCATTTCAAGCACATGGATGTAGTACATATTTTTCAGGATAATCAACATCATCCTCCAGCATCGTTCGGTTGCCTCTCTGTGAGTTGGTAAATTTTAAAGGGTAGGTATTAGCAACTCGGATTTTCAATACTCGGGCTGACCAAACATTGTGATTCTTAAAAAAATTCACAATGACGACGTAGTGTGGATAGAAATAATATGAAACTCTTACAAAAAAAGTAGTTCGATCAGATTACGAGTAAAAAGATTTTTTATCAATATTTTTTTTTCTATTGACCAAAAATAATGGAACAAAATGATTAGTTTAATGGGAATCAAAGGTTTGACAAAGGATCCATTATGGACGAGTAATAAGGAGCAAAGGCGTGTATTGATGAAATAGGCGAACATCGTCATTTGTCGAAAAAGTGATGCATGGCAAAGATATATAAAGCTGCGTGTGCATAAGTGATTGATGACTCATGTGTTTTATGTGAACTGGGTTGAGGTTAACTAAACTTCGAGTTTTGTTTTGGCGGACTTAAATTTCAACTACATGTTTGTTAAACGACTAACGATTACTAACATTATAGTCTTTTAACTCTCTTTAACCTATTTCTGTGTCCTAATTCTTATTCAGTGTGCGAAAAACCATGACAAAATTTGCATACTGCAGGCCCGTATAGTAAATTTGCATACATACAAACACTTGACGACATATTTTCGTTATATGTATGTTTGTATACTAGCTTTGTAAAACTCATCAATCAACGTAAAACAAACACGAAAACGATTTATGTAGATATGTATGTATATGTATTTATTACCACATGTAAGAGTACTGTAAACTATATATGTACATACTACTAGTCCCACCTGTATTGAACGTGGGCTACCGTTCAACGCGATTTACTTATAATCGCCAATGAAGTGATTGGATTGTTGTAGGTGTCAAGAATATTTGTATGTACCTATATGTACATATACACTAGCCGGCATATGTATTTTGACATCTGGTACTCTCGAGCCAAGATACTGATTTTCTTTAAGTAGAGCGAATAACGGTAAATTTCTTCTAAGGAAATCAAAGTACATATCAACAGCAATAAATATGCTCAATATTTTTCCTGTCCATTTTCGCACTCTCTTGCTATAAAGAAGAGAACAGATTGGTGCGAAATTTTGATGCGACATAAGTATTTTGACAATATTTAAATCTTTGATTGTACACCAATTTCTCTGGAAAAAAATGGATAAAACATAATTTTATTAATGATTTGTGTTTATATTTTGAATTCCAAGCAGAAAATGTGTCCAGTGGCTTGAAACATTGTAAAAAAATCAGAAATTCGAAGTTTGATTTAAGCCTCCGTAGAGGCAATCTTCAACCCTGGTTTAAAGGTTGGAGACGCTGCAATTGAATTTAATTGCATAAGGTAGACTGTTCATTATTAAACACCAGAATTGAAGAGAAAAGAAATAGAAAACTAGTCCATGCATCACAGAAATGGGACGTGTATATCGAATCATTACCGAAAAATTTTCCAAATATTTATGGAAAATGCCCTAATTGAACCAAAGGATATTATGAGTATGAAGAATGTGCCATCGGAGGCAGAGATAATAACGACCACCTTCGGTCTAGAACTAAAAAAGGCAAATTGCATGCATACGCAGATAAAGTGAAACCAAAGAAAGATTTAAGAACCATACCTAAAGCAAACCTCTGTTACTAAGGAAAAAGTTTAAGCTACTGCAACTTTCGGAAAAAAGCTTTTTCGGCTAATATTCGTTATTTTATTACATTTTTACAAAAAAAAATCAATATTTAAAGAAAATGCCCAGTTTATGTGGAAAAACTGATACGTGGTTATCAAAATTAATACCACAGTGGAGGCTCTCTCATGATGCAGGGATATTTTGCTTACAATGGCCTAGGCTGCTTAAGTTCAAATCACTGTTTCCATGGCCAAAGCTTCTTTTGGTCGTCATTGAATCGTCGGAAGTTTTTTTTTGCGGCACAATTTGGTTTAAATTTCACTTCTTTCTCAGAGTTCTTCATCGTGGCTCACTCATCACTCGGCGTTCACATTCGTTCTTTCAGAGAGCACCAAGATTTGTTTTCATTTTGTTTAAAAACATTTTTTTGTTTGGTAATAAACAGTTTACCGTATAAAATAAAATTCAATAGTAGCGTATTCAATGTCTAAACCAGGACTAAGGCTTGCATCAATCGATGCTCAAACCAATCTTCTAAATTCAGATTTTTTTTATGTTTCGAGCCACTGGTGATATTTTAATCATTGAAAATTAATATGGGGAACTCAAAAATTAATAAAAACTTGTTTTGTGCATCAGTTCTTGCGAAAAAATGGGTGCAATCAAAGAGTTAAGTGTTGTCAAAATACTTATGGCACACCAGAATTACGCCTCCATCTTTTCTCTTTTCTATAGGATGAGAGTCCGAAAGAGGACAGGAAAAATATTAAGCATATTTATTGCTGTCGACATGTGCTTTAATTTTGATAAAAGAGATTTACCGTTATTGGCTTTAGTTCAACAAAACCAGTGTCGGGGCTGGAGGATATGAGATGTCAAAATACATATGTCGACCAGTGTAGTTTGGTAATTCGAGATGACTAAAGCGATTTACTCAACGGAGGATTTTGTCTGATTGCCAATGTTGGTTATGTGGTTTTACAAAGCATTTATGACGAGGAAGGAAATTAGTTGTTTTTTTATAAGAAGTTTTTTTCCATTTGCTTTGCAATGACTCTTATTAACTTTAACGACATTATCTAATAAAAATGAATGCAAATTTGAAATATACTCGTACATCCTTGGAATAACACTCTCATCGTTGAATGCATTATGGGTTTTAGTGGTTCAAACAACACTCGATATAAAGGATTATTGGTCATTTTACGTATTCCTTGCAGAACATTAATATAGAATCAGAATACAACAAATTAAATGTTACTGAATTTTTAAGGTGCGTTTTTAGAGCAGCACAACTTCCATACAAATTCGGTCATGAAGTTCCATACGAGTTGTTTTATATAAAGCACAACTGTCAAATTTGTGTGGAATATGTCTTGTACTCGACCGTTAAAAAATTGTTTTTGACATTCATACTTTTGTAGTGAACGTATTCAAACGTTTTTTTTTTTTAAGTCTAACGTAATTAATTGAATTTGAAGAAAAATGCAACCATTTTCAACCTAGGTAATGTGCACTAATTCCAATAAAAAAAATGATTCATATAAAACTAAACTACTTAAATTCAGTATATTTGCTTTTTTCATTGATTTTGTGACTGTATTATTAATTATTAATTTTTCTTTCTATTTTATTTTGGATTTGTTGTTAAGAATTTTATAAACTTATATATCCTCCCTCCTACACACAAGCGATAAGCTCATATAGGGGGGAGTAAAATAAAATCATATTGCATTGAAAAAAAAATGAAAAAAAAAATAAATGTAGACAAGTCATTGAAAACAAATTTATAGACTTCTGTGACATACTGACTTATATTTTGAGAGCGATTATTCGATTAGTGGAAACATTAAACTTTCTTCTTCTTCCTTGCCTCGTTCTTTATATCGCTCTATGGCGTCGCGTCGCTCGACCTGCGGTGTAGGCACATCACCCGTTCTGGCGATAATGTCTCAGGCTATTTCTACATGCAGCTCTATCTTGGATCGTGTCATCACCGAGACCAATGCGTTGTTGTTGCTTTTTCATTTGACCCATCCAGGTGTACTTCGGTCTGCCTCCGGCCTTGGGTCCATCAGTGGGACTTCCATTGATATCGCCTTCTTTGCGGGTTCTCAGGCGGACGCCTTTGAACATGGCAATGCCAAACAATTTGTTGGTCTTCGAGCTTTTGCGATGTTTGATCTCATCATCGCATGTAGCTCCGTTGTATACCATCGAGCCAAGATACTTATTAAACAACACTTAAGCTGCTCTCCTTTGGCGTACATATCTGGTATCGGGTGCATCTCGCTCTGAGAACGGGTAGCATAAGAACTCAGTCTTTGTTATACTAACCCTCCATGTCCATGCTCCTCCAGAATTCAACAAAATTTGTAAGTGCAACTTGCAAGGCAACGATGTTTGGGCTACAGAGGATATATCATCGATAAAAAGAAGAGATATTTATAGGCCGTCGGAAATAAGTGTTAATAAGTAGCACATGATGATGTTGAAGAGCAACGAGCTCAATACACTGCCCTGGTGTACTCCGACATTCACCGAAAATTCTTCTGATTCATCGGCTGTGCATTTAACTTCAATCGTAGCTCCATCATACTGTCACGTATCATCCTGACGTATGCCTCAGGGACATTGAGTGCTCTCAAGGCCAACTATATCAGATCACGAGGAACTCTATCGAATGCCTTTTCCAAATCGATGAACACAAAGTGCAAGTCCTTTCGTTCTACTCTATATTTTTTCCATCGCAATACGAATGCACTGAATCACATCGACTGTAGATCGACCTTCGATCTAATTTTTGTTAGTACTGGCTTGAATGCTTCTGTAATTAAAGTAGATAAACCGTTTTTGCCCAATTCAATGCATCACAGTGCTCTTCTTCTTGAGTTTGTTTTTTATGATTACATTGAAGAAGAGACCGAAGTTATTCCTACTAGAAATTTTCAGAAAGCCCAATTTGAAAAACTAAATTCAACATTTTTTAATATGGATTGGGCTCCAGTTATATCGAATAGTAATCTTATTGAAAGTTACGCAATTTTTAAATCAATTTTATTGAAATCTATTCGCAAGTACGTTCCTTTAAAAAAGAACAAAATAAAAGCAAAAAATCCTTGGGCTACCAAAGAATTGTTTAAACTTAAGAGAGCAAAAAATAGGGCCCATAAATTATACAAGAAATCATCCTCTCTTGCCAATAAAGAAAATTTCTTTAGATTGAGAAGAGAGTATGAACTAATGAATAAAAATCTTTACAAACAGTATATTGCGAGAGCTGAAAATAATATAAAGAATGACAGTAAGACATTTTAGAATTTTATAAACAGCAAGCGTAAGAATACGGGGATCCCAAAAAATTTAGAATTCAATGGCAATTTTTACAAAGATGTTCAATCGGCTTGTGATGGATTTGCTAGATTTTTCAGTGCAAGTCACAAGTTTACGAAGTGCCAGATTCCGTTTCATCAGAAATGATTGCTAACATCAATGGAAGCCACAGTGCATTGGTCCCTCGGATAGCTCAGGAGGACCTTACGAGTGCTCTTGAGATTTCTGAGGATGACCTATTGAATGCTATGCGTGACCTTGATGTTAGTATTCAGGCCGGACCTGATGGCATTCCTAATATATAACATGGTGTTGACTACAGCCAAAAATGGATGTAATCCAACCAAGGACACACTTGCCCCGCTTATTTGAACTTTTAACGAGACGGAAGCTAATTTCGGTCGCTCCCGAAATTTGGATACCCTTCAGTCTTCTCGGGCTAAACGTTTTTTTCGGGCGTACCTATGACTTGTGTTTTGTTCCCCCCCCCCCCCCCGCCCCCGCCACAATTCTTTTCCTTCCGTTTTCATATAAGTTCCATGGCGTCTTTGTTTTTAAATTTTTTGTTTTGATAAAGACACAGTAATACAAGGTTTTGAGAAGTTCGTGTAGAGAAAAATATTTCTTAAAAGAACCAAAATTGGAGTAGGGTTGTACGGCAGCCCCATGACCCCATGCCTTCTTCCAACCATGTTTACGTTGGCATCAATTGAAACACATTTGTATGAGGTTTGGTTGAAATTCGTGGACAAATAAAAAAGTTTTTTTTTAGAAGAACTTAAATTGGGGGGCTAGGTTTGTATGGCAGCCCCATGACCCAGTGATCCAATTTCAGTGATTCAAACATACAAACAGCCTGCAAAAATAATAAGCACATGAGCCAAATTTCAGCTCCGTAGATTTTATAGCGGCCGAGAAAAACGCGTTGCAAAAGACGGACAGACAGACGGACATCGCCCAATCGACTCATCTCATCATGCTGATCATATCTGTATACTTTTTTTATGGTCGGAGATGCTTCCCTCAATGCGTTACAAACTTCATGACAAAGTTAATATACCCTTTCACTCTATGAGCTAAGGATATAAAAACGACATTTTCATAACTCATTTTATTCTAAACGAATCGTCAAATTAGCTGGATAAAAGTAGTTACATACTGAGTAGAAGTTATTTTGGGTCACTTTGTACGAGAGGTACAAGGTAATTTTTGGTGGAGTGTATCATGGGACTGCGTCATGACTCTCAACAAAATTTCAATCCCTCCCCACACCCCTACGAAAAGTTATGAAAATGTCATTTTTAAAAGTTCTAATAAGCGGGGCAAGTGCCTTGATCGGATTGTATCCAATTTTAATTGAAGTCAACTCCATATTGTCAGGAATTTATATATCTCCAAAATATCCTACCTCAACATAGATATTTTTCGGAATTATGGTAAAAAAACTGTAAAGGTCTAAACATGAAAATACCCTAATTTAATTTTAGCTTAAGGATGAAATCCACCAGTATATAAATTTACTGTATTATATATCATTGCAAATGTATTTTTATCTAGTTTAACTCGTCCTCGGAACATTTTGCTGTAACTTCCGCGATTTTCGAATTAATTAGCAAAACACCGAAAATTAACCCAATGTTTCCTTAAATTCCTTAAATCGAAAAGCAGACCCCCAGAGGCAGGGACTTTCGGATTATGGAAATATACACATACACTGCTCGTCATCAGATTAGCACACCCTTTCGCATGAATAGTTTCGGCTGATTTCCAACCAAACTAAAAGGGCTAAAATTTCAAAATTATAACTGTTAATAGTCTATTCAATTCTAAATTAATTAAAACAAAAAATATTGGGTTTCCATTTTTAAATATTGTTTTACAATTGTTTTTCGAAAAAGAACACACAAAATAGCCATTTAAAATTTGTCATCAGGATAACACATGCAATTTCTTTTTTGTCTATCTTCCACAATTAAAGACGTAGGACCCCTAATTTTTTGTGGTTATTTGAGTAAGATATTAACTTTAATATGAATAAGGGAAAATCATTATCTTCGGAAGAGGGATCAAAATTTAAGGCTTACAAGGAGTCAAGGTGGTCAAAAAGTGAAATTTCGAGAAAAAATTAATAAAAGTCGATAAGTTGAATCCGAATTCGTGTGTAATAAGTAGAGTTAAGATAAAAATAACAGAGGCGGTAAAAATTGAGTATTTGTCAATCCCTATGAGAGAGTAATTTTGAGAGAAGCATCCAGTCCTCATGAATCGGTCGCAAGGATTAGGGGTAAATTTTGACATTAAAGTGAGCCTATTGTTCAAATAGTGATACAAAAATGCTCCACATCTAAAGAAACTAAAACTAAAAGAAAATGCGCTTAAATTAAACTCGAGAGCACTTGACATGTAATAAAGAATGGCGCTATGTTGTCTTTTCGAATAAAAAGAAGTATCATCTCACAGTATCACTTGGCCCTTGAGACCATTACACAATCTGTCCGACAATGAATGCGATCCTAATGGTGTCCTTCCTAGCAAAGATCCTGGAAGTAGACATTATAACTGTGTTACTCTTCTAAAGTAAACTTCTTTTTATCCGAAAAGATAACATACCGCCATTCTTTGTTCCATGTCAAGTGTTCTCATGATTAATTTTAACGTATTTTCCTTCGGGGAAAGTTAAGTTTGATTTTATTCTTTAGTTTTAGTTTCTTGGAATGTGGAGTTTTATTATCATTGTTTGAACAAAAGATAGGCTCGCCTTAATGTCAGAATTTACCCTAATCCTTGCGACCGAGTCATGAGGGGTAGATGTTTCTCTCAAAATTACTCTCTCATAATGGGGGTCCTACGTGGAAGATAGACAAAAAAGAATTTGCATGTGCTATCCTGATGACAAATTTTAAATGGCTATTTTGTGTGTTCTTTTTCAAAAAACAATTATAAATCAATATTAAAAAATGTAAACACAATTCTTTTTGTGTTAATTAACTCAGAATTGAATAGACTATTAACAGCTATAATTTTGAAATTTTAGCTCTTTTAGTTTGGTTGGAAATCAGCCGAAACTATTCATGCGAAGGGGTGTGCTAATCTGATGACAAGCACTGTACATATACAAAAAATTATCCGGTTTGTATATTTTTTCCAATATAGTGCAAAAATTGGAACAATTCGCGTTTAGTATAAACACATGTACTAGTTGACAAGGATTCTAATTTTAAAAGTCAAAAGCCGATACTCGTATTTATTTGTGTCCCATGAAAGGTAGATAAAACGTTTTTTTTTTGCATGTTGGCTCTCAAATAAATTTATGGATGGCATTAGCAACTTACGAAAAATCCAGTTTTTAAACGGTCTCTGAACCTCAAACCTCTCTCAAACATGCTTGCTGTAGTTTTTTTTGATAATAAATCCAATCAATCGAACAAAATACAAAATAATTTGCGCTTGCAAATGGAATATAAATTGAACAACTTATTCAACAATTCGATTACTCGGTCTTAATGATAAATACAAAAGCAAATAAATTTTGACTAATACAATTCGGCGAATTATACTGTCAGTTCTCTGGAAAAGTAGAAATAATTCTGAAAAGTACACATTACGCAGACAACAAGGTGTTTCATAGTCACGCCGTCGGATGTTTCCATATCTTAATCCAAACCAAAATCTACGTATATTTGCGCTAAAGCATTCTGGGTCGCTCTATTTGTATAGTAGCAAGCAAACAACTCTAGCACCTGATAAAAACAATATCGCTAATAGTATTTACACAGATATGCTAATTGTACGTATGTATGTACACCACCGTCTTACACATAACTTAACGCAATAAATTAGCTATAAAATTTATTTAAGATTACATAAATGGTATGATCTTAACACTCTTAAAATTGATAAGATAAATCTAAACTATTAAATTCAATGTCGCGACTTGAAATTAATGTTTTCACTTGCATGAATAGTTTTATAATCTCTTACCAAAATACTTAATTAAAATTTAAATCGAATGCAATTTTGCTAAATGGCGTTTAGTTATGCATTTTTTAATCAAAAGTTATGCTTGTTGAAACTATATGTATATAATTTTAAAATATACATACATATGCATTTATATTTCGTCAAAGCAATATGGTTTTGAATTTGCTCAAAATAAATTAGCGTTACGTTTTACCTAATTGAGTGCGGCATTTGAATACTAAATAGAACCGGAAGGTGAAAGTTGTGATACCGAATCGCGTAATATACAAGAAGTGCTATTATCAAGACACGTTGATATATATAGCAGGAATTCATTAAAAAATTGAAATAAACTTATGCAAATCGGTTTATTTACAATATTTCGGTAACTTGAGGCAAATATAGTTTGCCTCTATAAATAAGGGATTCTTCGATACTATTAAGATAACAAGTCTAAAATTCATTTGAAAATTAATGCTATTGTTGTGGTGTAAGAATGTAAATCGGTTTTATAAGGTTTGACTAAGAAACTGTTATAAATATACGTAGAATTAACTGTTACATAGCCAGTGAAGCATATTATGGGATCTGGAACGAAATTCGCATTCGAATTTGTAAGAATCTCTTTAAATAGTGAAGCCTATAGAAAAATTTGTCAAGGAACCATACAAATTTACATTATTACTCTTAAAATCAACTCAGACAAATTTGGTGTGGTCATATTATATGTAACACAAAATATATTAGATTTTAATCCAAAATTTTTAACCGTGTATATGTTTTGTTTTTTTTTAGTTTTTGCTATGATTAAAAAGTACTTTTGATAATTAGGGTGTTGTCCTAAAACGTTCCTTGTAATTGTATTATACACTAGAGTTTTTAGTCAAGTCTACAGATTTTTTTTCAAACTCACGTTATAGATTAGAAAGAATGTACCAAATTGGTATCTGTTGCTAACTATGTAGATTTACTGGATCACTTTGTACTAATTAGTCCATAATTTGAATCCCAATGGAAGAATAGTGTAGGTATCATATGGAAGTGTGTGATCATCAGTCAAACCCTCTGTGCCGGAGATAGGTGGGATTATAGTCTCTGTCAGTACCATACTAAACTTCTTTCTCGGTGTAGGACTCGAATCAGCAACACAATGTGTTTCCGACAGCAAACGCACCAAAAGCTATCAACAGATTTCGCAGTACATATATAGTACAGACTTCTTCCTTGACAGAAATTAATAATCGTATATGATTCAACCAAACTTCAGCGCATACATACGTAAAGTCTTATATGACTATGCTGCTTAAAAATATTTATTTTCTATGAAACTTATCTTAAAACGTATGGTGCAACGGAACTGCTCTTATCACTTCTCAATTATAATACTTCCCTAAACATTAAACATATTTTTAAGTACACACAAAAAAGATGCATGGTGCTAAAGATATACATGATTTGTATGAACGATGTGAGGAAAATCACGCCGCCCGCAATGGGTATTTATTTTTATCCTAAACATTGTCACCAACTTACCGATAAGTGGTGTTGGTTATACATACAAAGCGTGGGTCTTCTTTGGCATGGTGCAAGTGTTTTACCCTTAGATTTTTTTGTTATGTATTAGTATGTATGTACATATTTTAATATGCACAGGCACACGTGCAGCAAATTATACTAACCCAAATATTACATTCATTAGAATCTTATCAACCAAGTCGCACTGACTTATTATGGAAATTGGTACAACAACACTAATGCTTGAACATTAACTGCCCATTATCATTGGCCTAGAAAGCGAAGAAATTGATTTTAGGAAAATTAAATTGTCGTTATTCGATTTTCTTTGAACAATGGATTTAAGATCTTTGTACATACTTCTTCCAGTGAGCGAAATACAAAGTGTGCCACTTAAATGTAAAGTACATACAATACAAATCATAATTTCTAAAATAATAAAGAAATTTATACATATTAAATACATTTTAATGCCACAAGTTGTCTTGTTCGAAAATCAATAGACTGTGGGTTTTATGAAAATAAAATAGAATAGACATAATGTACTTGGTAACATATTTAAACCCATGATATAATTATGTACCTACACGTGTAGCTCAATAAATTCAGTTTAGATCGAAAATAAGAATATGAAGTAGAAAGTATATTTATTTTTAATCATAGTCCTTAAGAGTGTGTGAGCAATTTCTATATTTAAACTTCTTAGCTGGAGATTATTGGGGATATTGACGTGTGATTTGGAAAATGTTTAAATTTAGACAAAATGTCTAGTCCACGCGTGAGGCCTGATTCCATGAAATACATATGTAGATAGATTTCGCATGGATACAATGTATAAATGTTGAAAATATGCATACATATGTATTTCAAATTGAGTGGAGTGATATGGGTATGAAAAAAGGGTATACAGTCGAGAACGGATAAGTGCAATCGTCTCCGGCAACAAGAAAAATTGCACTTATCCGTTTTCGGACAGATTCAGAAAAAAAAAACAAATTTTGAAAATTGAAGGATAACTGGGGGGTAACTGGTTGAACTTGGAAAGAAACACATTCTATGCAAATACAATTTTTTAATGGTAGAAATAATGCGAAACATTTAACTGCGTATCCAAAGGCAAGGATTGTTAAGATATACTATGTGATTGCATATCATACAGATCCACATGTAAGATTTTCCTATAATACAAGTGATGTTGCACCGAATCAGAAGTTATCGGGAATAATTTCTTCTAGAAAACATAGTAAGGCGCCGAGAAATTCACCCTTGCAGATTAAAACCTTTCGATAGAAATAAATCAGTAAGCCTTGAAATATATCTCCTAGAGTAATCAAATGTTGATCATGGCATTTTATTAATGTTAGCCTGAAACAATCGAATCTGCAATCCCTTTAAGCGAGATCATATCCAGATATCCAGTGTCAAATTTTGACTTTTCCATGAAGATGGTTCAGTAATTCGATTGGAAAATAAAGATATTTCATAGAAAGAGGGTATTAAGTTTTTAATCACTTAATTTTTTTGAGGAAAAGTTTTGGGGTCTTAGTTCACAGAAAATAGTCTTTTTTTCCTTATCCTTATAGACGGCAACTGTCAGCACTGAAATAAACGAAGTTCAAAAACAAACAATTTCGACTTATTTAAGTAAATGTTATTCATATACATTTTGGCTTCCAACTATGGTGAAGTATTATGCTGATGATGGTTTCACCATTGTTGGAAGCCGAATTGGAAAAAATACCGTACTCGTATTTATGTATATCGTACATAAATACTTTAAATATGTACTTTCCAACATACAGCCATTTTTTAAAGGGAACTATCAATCATATTAATTGGGAGTGTATGTAGTAAAACAAACCAGATTATTTTACTTAAAAAATACGTAAATTTGGTGATAGGATGTTCGGAGAGATACCTTAATTCAAAAACTGGGTTTTCGCACATATTGTGATTTTGATCAATATCTTTCTACTATAGTCTGTGATCCCGGAACAACAATTTTAAGCTAGTTTTATTGTTAATTAAATCATCTATGCAACGGTACCTAAATCAAGGTTATAGGTCCCGCAGGTAAATTGCAGTTACCGGTCAAATGTCAGAATTTGGTTTTCGATTTTCGTAAAACTACTTTTAAACGTTGCATTTTCTGCTGTCCTCCTTTTGAAATTACTACCGTATAATTTAATTTTCAAATAACGGAATTTTAAACGGAACGATATAACGGATCCATTTAAAAATCGCATACCCATTCGCGTAGCCAGAATTTAGTCCCAAGGGTTTCAACACCAAAATTTGACAATCGTTTTCATTGAAGACACGAAATTTTTAAGAGTTTAAACTTTTAGCTCCAAAAATATTGTTATTAGAGAGTTTTAGTATGTCGTTGAAAATATAACGATAGTTCGAATAGGCTTTGACATTTTCTATGAAAAATTCGCTTGCCTGTCGTATGCAAAACAGTATACCACAACTTTCATGTCCCAAGTAGGTATAGGTGTATTTCCGTGAATTTGACTGACTATAGACAGCTGGAATTGTGGGTTAACTCATTGCCGGACACAACGCCAAAATTTGACACGATTTTTTTTTTTTTTTTTTTTTTTATCCTCCTCTCCTCCTCTCATCTCCTTTCCACTTTAATACGGCGCACCTTCCTTAAAATAACATGGCAAATAAAAATTATATATATTCAATCTATGTGAGCTTTTGAGTGTTCTAGAGAAAAAAAGGTTTCAATTTTACCAGAAAAAAAACTCTATACGTTGTGATCTGCTGAGCTCATAAATTCGATTTGATTATTTTGGTGCTATTTATTCCATTATCGTCGTAATAAGGTCTTTCGTACCTCCCAGACAACTATAAGTTGGTATAAGGGTAGGTACTTTTTCTAGTTCAGTTTACTTTGTTCTGTGGTTGGTTCATATCTGCGACCGTATTTAAATTTTATATATTAAGTGTGTATTAAATATTTTTTTAGCTCTACATTGAACTTTTGTAGGCTATTTGCCTCTTTGATGACATCGGGCAAATTATTGTAGTAGAGTGTTGCGTTTATGATAGGATCGGTCTTCAATCGATTCGTTCGTGGTGTTGGTAGAACGAAGTTGTTTGCTGTTCGCACTGGATATCGATGTACGTCATTAATTTTTCTAAGAGTCGTGTTGGATTTCATTATGCCTTTATTAATTTTGAAGATGGTTTTTCCTTGTTCCATCATAATCATTTGATGTATCGTCATCATTTGTGCGTCCTTGAAGACAGTTTCGGTTGCTGTTGTTATTGGAAGTTGGTAGACAAATTTGAGTGCTTTAGACAAAATGCGGTTGATTCTCGTTATATTGCCTTTCGATGTTTGACTCCATATAAGTAAGCCATAATTAATTCGCGCTAAAATGAAGGAATTTATAAGCATTTTTTTAATTTTAATAGTTAGAAAATCAGATCTTTTTATTAGTCCAACAATGGGTGTAATTTTTTTAGATAATTGATTAATGTGTTGATTCCAAGATAATTTTTCATCGAATGTTAGTCCTAGGTAATTATATTCTTCCACTTGTTTAAGTTGTTCATTATTAATTACGAGATTTAATGTCACCGGGGTTTTATTTTTTTGTTTAAATATCATGTATTTAGTCTTTGAAGTGTTTAATATTAATTTGTTTTCGATTAGGTACTGTTGGTAAGTTAAAAGGTCTGTATTAATCGTATGTTGCAAATTAGATTCTGTGTCACTGGAGAAAAGTAATAGCGTATCATCTGCGAACATTACAGTTTTTGCTGATAAGCTACAGTCTTTCAAGCCATTTACATAAAGTAGAAAAAGTTTAGGGCCTAATATGGATCCTTGTGGTACGCCTACTTTTATTTCGGATGGTTTACTAATTATGTCTCCATTTTTTGTACTTATTTGACGACCATAGAGATAGTTTCTAATTATTCCACTAGCTTTACCTCTTATTCCGCAGTTATATAATTTATCGAGTAATTTTTCATGATCCATTGTGTCGAAAGCTTTTCTAAGGTCAACAAACACCGCTGCAACATAATTTCCGTTATCCATTTCCTTGTTGATATAGCTAGTTGCATCTATCAATGCACTTGTGGTACTACTTTGGCTTTGGAACCCGAATTGATTTTTATCAAGAATTTTATGTTTATTTATATATTCAGTAAGTCGCTTTTCAATAACTTTTTCAAAGATCTTAGATAGAGAATTAAGTAAAGCTATGGGCCTATAGTTACATACTTCATCGGGGTCGTTTCCCTTGTATAGCGGTGTGATGTGGGCCTTTTTTAGTGTGTCTGGTACCGTTCCAAGCATCAAGTGTTGATTAATAAGATGGGCTAATTTATCAGCTATACAATCGTTAATTAATTTCAAATCATCTACAGTAATACCATCTGGTCCTGGAGCTGTGTGTGCTTTGAGGTCATTGATTATTTTTCTAACTTCATTTCCATTGGTTGATTCGAACTGAGTTATTGAATTTGATATCGTTGGTTGCAAGTTTGTTGAAATTGGTGTTATTAAATTTTTTAATAGCTCACTCCCTATCGTTGCGAAGTATAAATTCATATGATCAGCAATTTGTTGTGGATCAGTATTAAGTCCGGATGTCGTATTGAGCTTAGCTATTGATGACGCTGTGGTGACATTGCGACTGTTTATAGCCTCATTGATAGACTTCCATAATTTGGCCGTATTGCCTTCCGCCTGCTGAATTTTGTCTGCAAAGTATTTTGCCTTGGCGTCTTTTGTAACTCTATTGCAATAGCTCTTCGATACTAAATAATTTCGCTCATTATTAATAGTTGGATCTTTTTTATATACTTTATACGCTTTTCTTTTGTTTTTCGAAGCATTAATTACTGCAAAATTTATCCAGGTATCTTGCCTAACTCGAATACGTTTTTCTGTGGTAGCTGCTGATTTGGCATTGCGAATAGCTGCTGTTAAGTCATCAAAGTTGGTTATGTTCTGTGTACTTAAATATTCCTTGATTAGGTTATTAAAAGTTTTTGAATTAGTTATTTTTATATTTATAGTTTTTGGTTTATCTTTCGCGGTAATACAATTTTTTAATGTTAGTTTTATTACTTTGTGGTCAAGGGCAGCCCATTCGCTGTATTTATAAGAAATCTTTCCTTGAAGTTTTACGCTATTTACAACTATATGGTCTAGAAGTGAAAGTCTTGTGTTGCATACTCGTGTTGGATCATTTTGGTTCAGTACTTTTGCGTTGTTAGTTTCTAATACTTCTTGATATATTGTTGGTATAGGGTCAGCTATCATTAAGTCTATATTGGTGTCGGAAATGGTTATGATGTTGTTGAATTTTTCGTAAATATAGTCGACGTGATCAATTAGTTCATAAGCTGGTTCTGATGGTGATCTATAAAACGTTCCAATCTTAAAACTTGTGTATGGTAGAAGTATTTCGATAACTATTGTGTTGAATCGGGGATCTTTTAGTAAAATTCGATGATTATGCTTTGATTTGATAAAAATTGCCGTTCCGCCTCCTCGTGATTGTTGCCTGCAATTAAATATACCAATGTATTCGTTTATATTAAAAAATCGAGTCTCTACATCAGTTAGCCATGTCTCGTTTAGTACTAAAATATCATAATCATTATGCTGCGTGACGTATGTTTGAATATCGTGAAGTTTATTACGTATACTTCTAACGTTTGCATATACTATTTTCAATTGATTATTTGTTGTACTATCCATCATTCAATATTGTAGTTTGTACTCCTTGTAGCTAGCTTAACTCTAAGTTGATATTCAGGACAGTTTGTTGAACTTGCTGCATGATTCACATCTACAGTTGAAACGCGTTTATCTAAACAGTTAATACATTTCTCGGTGTTTGAATGACAATCATTAGTTGGATGCTTCCCAGCGCATTTAGCACATACAGTTTCAGTACTGGTACATTTAGAAGTTTTATGCCCGAAATGTTGACATTTGTAGCACCTAGTCACATTGTGATCCTCTGAGACCCAATAGCTTCCGAAATCGATATTTACGTATCTGTCGACTAACCTTTGGTACATTGATCCGTTTGCTTCAATAAACAATATCCATTTTCCAGATCGCAGCTTCTTACTATAAACTACCTGTAATTTATCTTTTTCATTGACACTTGGGTTCAGGCATCGTATTTCTTCCATTAGTTCCTCTGTTGTGTACGTCCTTGCTAAACCTTTAATTAATAACCTCGGGGCTCTATCTTTTGTCATTTCAACATCGTAGTCTTTCCCCATTTTTTCTTTCAGATTTTGCATTAAAGTATTCGCGTTTTCATTATTGTTGGGTTTAAGAATGATTCCTCCGTTTTTAATTGGCCTTGCTACGTTGATAGGTATTTTTACATCTTTTTGTTTAATCTTAGTCTTTATTGCGTTTAAAGTGTCATCGGACTGCTGATTCTTCTTCGGTCGTATGATGACACCCTGACTACTCTCAGGCGGCTTCACTGAATATATATTTTTATTTTTAGCTATATCAGCATATGTCATATGAGCGATATGGGCTTTTTGCTGCACAATCTCATCCATTTTTTTGTTAATATTTTCTAATAAATTTTTGTTTGCTTCTATATTCGACAGTAGTAAGTCTTGTTTATCATTTTTTAAGATATTGGCACAGGGTTCGCAAAACCATTTAACCTTATCTCCTAGCTTTTGGATGCATTCGTATTCTTCCTGTGTAATTTTAACACAGCCGATGTGGAACCATTTTTCACATCGGCCCTCGCAGGCTAGCGCAGAATCTCTATTTCTTACTTCCTTTTTACAGGTTTGACACGGATATTTACTCATTTTTATAATTATTATTAATGAAGTTATTAAAATTTAATATTAATATTATTCAAAATAAATGTTCAATAAAAAATTACACGTGAAGATCAAAAAAACGAAATTACACGCGATTATCAAAAAAACGATTATATTTAATGTCAATCACAGTTTGAGAATCACCCGTTTGCTACTGTCATTCACTCTTATAGTTTTCGCATTCACTCTTCCATGCACACACACTCATACATAAACAACAAAGAAGATGATGTCTCTTTGTCTCGAACAATAAAATTTTCTTCAGAAAAACAACACTTATCTTTACGAGACTTTGGTCTTTCTCTCTCTTCGCTAGTTCGATGTTCCTTCTTGTCTCGCTCGGTGTACTTTAGCGCTGATTCTCTTTGAAAATTCACTTTGATTTTTTAAAAAAATTTCGGAGCACAGAATTGCACGGTCAGCTGAGTTGACAGTTTTTCCCGTTGTCAAATGCTCAAAATTGGACGTCTATAGACGTTCTGTCCGAGAAAGGGTTAATAATATTTTATTTGTCGGCTATGCCTACTTGGAACATGCAAAATTGTGGTATACTGTTTTGCGTACGACAAGCAACCGAGTCTTCCATAGAAAATGTCAAAGCCTATTCGAACTATGTATATATGTAGTTATATTGTAACCGATATGTTAAAACTCTCTAATGACTTGCTTTTCTTTTTTTTTGTCGCTAACGGTACTTGTGCTTGGCGCTGCTCTTCATGTCAACTGGACATAATTATACTTCTGTTTTGAAAGAAACCGATAAATATGCATTTTGTGAAGCGATAGTCAAGCGATAGGACAATAACAATGCAAATTGTTGGTCTATCAGTTTGAATTCAAAGAAAAAATTTAAGAAAATTGCCACTTGGTGATAATTAACGTGTAATTGCTACGTATAAACTAAGCTCAACTTTGGCGGTACGCAGCTACTCCAGGTCCATCATATTGTCACAATTAACGTTAGACGATACCAAAAAATTAAAACAGTACAGGATAAACCAGCTGTCCATTCAAATTTGCTAAATTTATTCGGGACAAGATTCATATGTATAAAGTTTGGTTATTCTGTCCTGTTCTGTTCTGGACCCCATAGGAAAGCAACTAATGTGAAGAGTTTGTACATTTCATGGCTGCCCGGAATAAAACAAAATAAACCTACTTCATGCTCTTCACGCCCTCATGCCGATCTATCCTATCTTTGGATACTTATCCTTTTGGGACCTTTCGCTAAACATTTGTCTAGTCTAGAAGATGACTTTTCGGTTCGCGGGACCATAGAGTCAGTTCATTTACCTTCCATTAAGGTTACTGTAGTATTTTTCCCAAATAATTTATATTTGAGCTAAAATACTTGTAAGAATATTTTTTTTAACTGGCATTTTTTTTATGATTAATGGTTTCCTTATCCATTTCCTTGACATAAGTCAAGTAAGTACTGTCAATAGAATGTGCAATGCATATGTTTCCAGACTACGGCAAATTCGGGGTTTCGAGACTTTGCACTAGCGGGTACGCCTCTATGTATAAATATCCGTAAAATACCTTTATTAATGTTGCAATAACCTGGTAGCGTACAGCAGAAACTTACCTAAAAAAGAAAAAAAGTCAATCAAAATTTATTCAATTAAGAAAGTTGTAAACAAAATTAAATACATTGTTAAATATCTAGTATTTTTCGCTATTTTTAAAGGTAGAACCACCGCCGCACAGTGCGTCGTTCCATAGGCAAAAATAAAAAAAATTACTATTTTTCCCCGGAATCAAAGTTAGCAAATATCAAAGAGAACATGTTGGAGTATCCGAATATGTAAGAAAAAATATTTTTTTTTTTCGTTTTTAGGGTTTTTTAGATTTTTCAAAAAAACCCTTATGAAATCGATTTTGTCCGTCCGTCTGTCCGTCTGTCCGTCTGTCCGTCCGTCTGTTCACTAAATAACTCGCGAACGGCTTAACCGATCGTCATGAAATTTGGTAGGAATGTGTGAAATGGTAACAGTCGTTGGCACGAAATACTTAAAAGTTGGTAGAACAAAAATTACAGGGTGTCCCGGACATTTGAAAATTTGTTCACTAAATAACTCGCGAGCGGCTTAACGGATCGTCATGAAATTTGGTAGGAATGTGTAGAATGGTAACAGTCTTTGGCACGAAATACTTAAAAGTTGGTAGAACAAAAATTACAGGGTGTTCCGGACATTTGAAAATTTGTTCTCTAAATAACTCGCGAACGGCTTAACGGATCGCCATGAAATTTGGTAGGAATGTGTAGAATGGTAACAGTCTTTGGCATGAAATACTTAAAAATTGGTAGGACCAAGATAACAGGGTGTCCCGGATATTTACAAATTTGTTCACTAACCGATCGTAATGAAATTTGGTTGGAATGTGTAGAATCGTAACAGTCTTTAGCACGAAATACTTAGACGTTGGTAGGACAGAGCAAAAAGGGTGTCCCGGAGATTTGAAAATTTGAGTTTTTTAGTTTTTATCAAATCAAAGAACTCGATGGGTACATTTCATATCAGTCGCTTTTTTCCAGTTTGGAGTAATAGTAACGGCGTTACAGCTAATAAATCCAGTTAATATGTGGAGCCATAATATATGGTAAATCTATTTTTGGATTGGGCTAATTAAAAAGTGTTACAGAATGAAAGGCGTTAGCCTTTCATTCTGGAACGCGTTTATTTAGACCAATCCAAAAATAGATTTACGAGAAGCATTTCATTAACATTGTGCATAATTCTTATTTATTACCTATAAAATATATGTGCGAAATGATTCACTATGTATGTATTCAAAATCTAAAAAACCCTCGTATTGCGGGCGCAGCCCTCTGTACGCCGGTATTTTTTTAGTAATTTTATGGACTAAAGTTGAAAAATATAAAAGATTCAAAAAATAGGTTGTACTTTAACTTAGGGATGAGCATCGAACATCGATGTTTCGAAAACATCGATGTTTTTGGCCCGATGGTCGATGGTTTTACCATCGATGGTTTTGCGTCGATGTTTTTCACCATCGATGGTTTGCGTTTCGATGGTCGATGGTTTTCACCATCGATGGTTTTCAACTATCGAAGTTTCTTTCCTCAACATATTTTTTCTTTTACTACTCAACTTTGTCTTGATAATTGAATGCGAATACCTTCAAACAGCCAAATCAGAAAAAAATGTAAATCCATCGTAACATACAACATGCAATCCATCTATAGTGAACATTGTACACACAAAAACGAGTGTCTTTCTTTATACGATCGGTAAGGCACAATTTACAAATGTGGTTTCGCCCTGAAATAGTTTCAACCTTTCTTCACTGTTTACGTTGAAATTTAAAGAGGTGCGGTAGGTGTGCTACAATTTCGTCGCGCATCTTTTCTTTTCATGCACCGACCACTGTCCACTCGTCAAGATAAATGTACGACGGACGGCCGAAGTACATCCGATTATCATTCTTTCTTCCTCAGTGTTCAGAGACTATGGAAAAAGTGGAACAGTGGGCCCACTGCAATTCCGTCGCGTACTTTTCCAAGTCGTAGTTTCACGGCCAGATTCCTGCCAGGTACCGCTAGTTGCTCTATGCCTGGGGTGTCAAGCTCAAAGCCTGGCCTGGGCGAAATATCAGTGTCCAGTAAAGCTTAGTAAGCTAAAAACAAAAATATCTGTACTTGGGCTGAAAAGGCCATATTTACAACATTTCACGTCCAGGTGATTTCCTCACCAAATATACGATTTCGGGGCTTTAGAATTTTGTCCCTCAAATAAATCTCAGCCCAAGATGTTCTTGTCCAATAACCTGAAGAATGCGAACGCGAATCACAGTGCAACGTGGCAGATAGCTAGCAAGTTCGGCTAATACTAAAAAATCTGGACCTAATTTCGGGACAAAACAATTTCACAAAAAGGCTTAATGTTTTCCTCCACAAAAAAGGATGCCTAAAGCAAATGTAACTAAAATAATCGTCGGCGATTTTTTTAAGCGTACGTAAGACAATGACTTCTTGACGAGTTTTAGTAAATTTTTGAAATGAGTTCAACAGCTCGAATTTGTGCTGCCACAAATTTTTTTTTAATTAAGTTCTTCGACCTGGCCGCGAGTTTGACATGTCTGCTCGTACTATGAAAAAAAAAAACGCAAGGAGAATACATAGTTACATTCTGGTGGGTGGGGAGGCAATGAATGAAAACCATAAACTAAACCATATGTATCTATTCAATCAGCTTAATTTTTGATAATAAAGTGATTATGTTTTTGAGTACTCAAAAAACCCAAAACATCGATGTTTTTGGTTCGATGTTTTCTTACCATCGATGGTTTCGTCTCGATGTTTTTTCGATGGTAACCATCGATGTTTTTCTGTCGATGCTCATCTCTACTTTAACTTCGAGTTCCGATCTTTTCGCAAGTTTTTGGCAACCATAATGATATTTTTTAGAATAAGTATGTTCCACTAAAACTCTTCAGATAATTTTTTTTTCTAAAAATCTTTTAATTGAATAAAAAATGTAAAAAAATCATTAAAATATGAAAAAAAAACTTTAAATTGAGATTGAAAAAAACCTCCCAAAACGTTTTGGGTGGTTGATATTTTCCGAAAGATACAAGTGTCTACTTTAATTTAAACTAGTATTGGTTTGCCTTTTTTTGCCTTTTTTTACGCAATTGGCATTTTTACTGAACTAGTTACTTGAAAAATGGCAACTGGACTATTTCTAAAATCACTAAAAGTGATAAGTTTACCATAATATTAAGCTTTTACACACTTTTGCGAAAGAGGAGATAATAAATTTCAAGCACGAACAAAAAAAATATTATAAATAATTTTAATTAATTAATTAAATCAAAAATTCAATTAATTCAAAAATAACTAAAAAATATAAATATAAATAGACAATTCATATGGTTTTCTATGGAATTTGATTTCTGAAGTCCAGTGTAAACCATATCATGTAAAAAATATTTATAATAATATAATAATAAATTGTTATTAATTGAAAAAATCGTTAAAAATCTATAAAATACGAACAAACTTTCAAAGTGAGATTTTAAAAATACGCATCGAACGATTTAGAGTAGCTACAATTATTTTTGCTTTTTTAATGTAATTTGTATTTTTATTCAGCCAAATTTATTAAAATTTTTCGATAATTTTAAGGGTACTAGCGAGTGGTCAAAGCATCAATAAAGAAAAATTTGGGACCTTCTAGGTCACACCAAAGGGTTATATGTATTTAGAATTATACCCGTGTTCAATAGTTTGCTCAAGGTTCTAGTGCACGGAGTTGAGGTAATTGATTCTTTCCATTTGCCAATTGGAAATTTATCTGAGGATGCCTAGGGGGCACTGCATAAGTAAGTTACAAGGAATCGATTGTCTCACACTTGTAAGTTTTCCAGAACCAGTTCCAATAAGGATTTAATGCGAATGCTCCTCTTAACCTCGGACCCTTTCCTAGCGTCCCTGCGGACTCCAAAAATTAAGAAACAACATCATATAGACGCAGAAGTCAATTCATTTATAAACCAATTAGATTATACTTCCCATTGCCAATTTTGATGTAAGTTTGCTGGATTTGGAAAGCAACGATAAGTCAGAATAAATTATAAGCATGTATTTTGTTAATATTATTGTTATTCTAAAAAAAAAAACGAAACAAAAATATTTTATCGAAACACGACCTCGGGGATGCGTATGCGTATCACTGAATTATTTAATTTTTTGAACCACTATATCTCCAAATCGCAAAACTCCGTTTCTTTGAAATTTATATATTTTAAATAGTGACAAAATATTAAGTTTAAATTTGGGTTCTTGAAAGATATTAGGCATTTTATAAAGCCCCCAAAAATGGGTAAAATTCATAGATTTCTCTCTAAATATCTCAGAGCTCAGTTGTTTCCGGATAATAATTTTTTTACCAACTAATGTTTATTCTTTACTTTAAATTTATAAATTTCTCTCTAAATATCTCAGAGCTCAGTTGTTTCCGGATAATAATTTTTTTACCAACTAATGTTTATTCTTTACTTTAAATAATAGCCAAGTTTCAAGAAAATTGGTTAACCGGTTACCAAGTTACGATTTTTTATATTATAGCCTATCTTTATACCATTTATCTTACTCACATTTTTATCAATATCTCGAAAATACATCATCTATTCATCTTGAATTTCATACAGAATTGAGAACCTAACTAGCTAAACACATCCACCAAATTTCATAAAAATCGGTAAACGCGTTCTTAAGATATTGATTTTTGACCACCCACTCCATACATTCGACGCACTGCGCCGTCTATATATTAAGGCCGCAATGTAGACTCGTAAACGTCAAATCCGCAGATTAAATTGCATTGCATTGTTGTTGCTTCTCATGACATTGTTGTTGTTTGCCCGTGTTCGACGAACAATTTAAGCAGGATCCATGCCGTCATCGTACAGCTGAGTTGCGGCCTTAATATATCTAGATGGCGTTGGTGGAACTCATAGTTGTCACACAATAATAATAAGTGTGTTATCCTTAGCTCTCAAACTATATTTTTCTCATCAACGATTAATTTCAGGAATTGAGTCAATATACTCATAGTAAAAAACCAATTAAATATCTCACAATCCATGCCTGCACCACTTGAGTGAAATTTCATTAATATTATGTACTAGTATCTCTAAATTTATTCATCACCACCACAATTGATCGATCAACCGATATAAATGGTTAAAGTCATCATGATTTATGAATAGCCAACGTCTGGCGCGTTTACAGAATGGAGTATTAGTATCATAGCTTCTATTTGTTAAGGAAAAATATGGGAAGTCGCTTTCATTTCCTATGCAGAATTTATCAATATAATTCGCCCACAAGGTCTGTCTATGGACAGACAAGACAATTCTTTAGCTTCTCCCGTCAATATTTTTCACATGCACTTGCCCTTCATTTTCACTTCTATTTTAATCGTTCTTCGCCTCTTGGAGTTATCACTGTGCATTGTGCTTGCCTATACCCTTGTATGCAAAGCCCTGTATTGTCAGCACTGTCTACCCTCCCATTTCTATCGTCTCGTTTCCCATATTGAGATTGAGGAAATGATAATGAACGTTATACATTTATAACGACACAGATATAAAGTTCCCAAGACGTTTGAATTGGAGAGAACTTCCTAATTAAAGTGGCTCTGTGCCTTCGTCCTCGGGTATATTTTCATTTTGCAGCCATCGAACTATACTAATTGAATTAAATGTCGGTTGCCTATAAGACGCCGAACCGACCGTATATCCTAAAGTTTATAAATGAGATGTAAATGTCTTCGGCATAATTATGATGATTAAAGATTGAAACAACTTTTGTTGTATCTGCGATTGTATTTACGAGTATGTTATATGTTATGTCACTATCATGATGATTAGTTAGAGACAATTGGTTTATGGTTGTCAATTTAGTGTCTACTGTCTATGATGTTTTCTACTAGATTTGGTGTTCTCCATCATGTCATGCTTGCTTATTGTTGACTCAATTGATTTTTAATGGTTGTTCGTTAAACGGATTTAAAAAACGTACAATATATGTACTATACTCCAATCAATAGAGACGAAATAATAGGGGTTAGCGTGCAAAAATTGGGGATGTCTCAAATTTGTGATATGTTATAAAGACAGGTGGCGTAAGTTAAAATCCAAGTTTGCGTCACTCCTCCCCCTCTTCCGTGGGCTCCCGCCGCTATCTTGAAAAAACGTTCTAAAATCGGCCCTTTCATCAGTTTTTGGCCTGTAACTTCTTTACAGTCCATTTGAGCATTTGAGCAAAATCTGCCGAGGACAAAATTGCCTACAAACTTAATCTAGCGCCAAAAAATGGAGAAAATATCAAAAATCATGCCAATTTCAAATTCACAAAAACGCATTGTATACCAATAACTCATAGCCTCCTCTGCATTATAGTATAGAGTTCTCCAAGTATGTTTTGAAATTTGTTGGTAATGATTTTTGGAATTTTTAGCATATTCTTTGCACTATAACTCTGCCAATTTAGATTGTAGAGTAAAATTTGCAAAATAAAATTTATAGGAAATTTTGTGCTCTACAAGATTGTCTCGGCATATTTCGTGCTCAAATGGACTGGGAAGGAGTTATAGTTATAGACCGCAAACTGATAAAATGCCCGATTTTAGATGGTTTTTTCAAGATAGCGGCGGGAGCACAGGGGGGAAAGTGACGCAAACTGGGATTTTAACTAACCCCACCTGTCGTTATAACATATCAAAAATAGATATCCCCAATTTTTGCAAGGTAAAATCTATCCGTTGATTGGAGTACTAGTCGAATGTGATGTAACACAGCAAATGACCGTTTATTGTGTGGTTGACTTCTTTGCATAGGAAAATGCGTTTTCACTACACTCGTATAGTAACAATTTTTCGATAATAATTTTTAAGAGAGCATATTATTTCGCGTCCAACGAGACATCTCTCTTCATTACCGTAACTCCTAGTGGAGCATGGTGCGTTGATGACTACCGTGTGTAGTCATCAACGTTACAAAGACAACTGAATTCGGAGTGTGATATGGTTGTCAGCCATACCACTTCCTAGTCGCATAGTTAGTTTATTATTCTAGGATAAGAATATTTCTTAACATATTCTTCTGAATAATAAACTTGCGACGAGTCGTGCCGAGTTTGGAAACTCGTTTCTCTATGAGTGTTTATTTCACAGAGTGGCGACCGAACGATCACGGCCACAGAGCACGACGAGACATTAACATTATAAATACCTTTGGAACAAGGTCAAAGTCACGGAAAACCCCAAAAATGTTCGCTGTTTTTCCGTTTTTTGTCCCCCAACTCTAAAACTGTTCATTTCTGCGAAAAACTCTCCATGAATATGTTAGAGAGCACATGATTGCGCGTCCAAACGGACATAAATATTATAAATCCGTTAAGCGGTACTACTATACAATTGATAATTTAAATTTGCCATTTTTAGCATATTTATCCATATTATGAAATAAAGAGAGCCGATCCGGAGTTTCCCACCAAAATTTCGTTGCGAAAAAGGGTAAAAATCGCAAAAAAAAACGCCAAAAAATGATTTATCGTTGTTGTACCGCGTTGGACCCGCAATTATGTTATCTCTAACATGTCCATGAACAGGTTTTCGTAGAAATGTACAGTTTCTGTTTTTTCTGGTTCATGGTTTTTTTTGCGGTTTTGGCCCTGTTCCGTAAGAAAAACTATTTTATTTGTGCACCAATTTCAACCAAATTTCACACAAATGTGTTTCTATTGATGACACAAATCATATGTAAGAATGGACCATGGGGCTGCCATACAACCCCCCCCCCCCCCCCCAAATTAGGTTCTTAAAGACACATTTGTTACACCAATTTCACAAAACCTTGAATTAATGTGTTTTTATCAAAGCAACAAAAAAGGTCAAAACAAATGGGCCATGCTCCCGTATCCACCAATAAAATTTTCTGAATAAATATTTTTATTTGCCCACTTACGTATTCCAACCAAACCCCACACAAATATTGTTTTGTCGACGCAACGGAGCTTTTGTGAAGACGGAAGGAAAAGAATGGGAGGGATTAAATACAAGTCGTAGGTACGCCCGAAAAAAACTTTTAGCCCAGGGAGAGCGAAGGGTATCCAAATTTCGGCCGCGTCCGAATTTGCTCGTATCTTCCGAGATACGCCCGTTCAAAACGAAATTTTAAAATCGGGTTTTCATAAATTTTTATCATTTGATTTTTTGATGAAAACCCAAATTTAAAATATCTTTAAAGATTGAACGGGTATATCTCGGAAGATACATGCAACTTCGTAACGGGCGAGGTGTTGTTTTATTGGAAATTTTATGTATTTTCAGAAAGTGAAGTCATATCTCGGATGAAATGTTTGGTGGTGTGGCAAATTTAGATTTATTTTAGTTCGGCAAGTCGGGCATTTTTACAAAAAACGCTATTACATTGTAACGGTTAAAAAATAGAGGGGTCCCATTGTACATAAATTTCCCCCAAATGAGCCACACTACCTACCATTAAAATATTCTCCACCACGAATGGGACACCCTGAATAACAATTAATAATAGTCTTCTAAATGTATGTTCAAAAGTTCGTACTAAAGTGTGTCTATTTCGTACTTAGTACATTTTGCGACTATTAGTCGTCTTCCATATATTTTAGAAAAACATAAATTTCCCCGCTTCGTCACCTTCTCTGCCTCTTGATGTGATGCTCAAATTAGAGTATCTTTTTAGTTCGTATATAGGGGAGGGTGTGCAACAATTTGGCATCGAAACTTTTCTCTTTTTTTTATGTTTGGGTTTCGCTCTTTTTCGGTTTAATTTCACTATACTAATATGTTTTTTTTTTATGAAAAGAAGAGCAAAGAGGGCTTTGGTACGAAAAAAAACAAGTTTTCAAAATAAATTGCAATGTGACAATTCGAAATTTAATGCTGATTTAAAAAAAACACAGCCAATGAGAGCCAGACTTTTCGGGAAGAGAAGAGAGAGAATTATGTCTAAAGCTTGGCTCACAACTTTGACTGATGCTATCTGGAAAGTTATTTATGGCTTCCGCAGAATAATATCTATAAGACAAGACCTCCGTGAGCTCGTCGATCCGTCGAGCATATCTTATTTATTCTCATATTTTCTTGAAGTGAATCCTCAATTTCATCTCGCATCATTAGAGACGGCAAGACGGCTATGATGGACGGCTAGTAACCATGTTTTTTTCGCAGTAAACATATTATCAATCTGAGCAGCTCATAATAAGGTCCCGCTGTAGAATATAGCTCAGCTACTATCCAGCTGACAATCCTTGGGAAACAGTGCAATGGACCGCCACTGATTAATACGAAAGACAAGTTGGTGGCTTAGGCAACACCCACCTAAGCTTAATTCCTTAGTATGCATACGGGAATTCAGATCAGACTCTAGTCTAGACTTATTATCTGTACCGTAACCCCTTGTGGGGCATGGTGCGTTTACTCAGCCGTTTATAGGCCATTTCGAGTCAACGTTACATTGCATTTTGCATATATAGTGCAATCATATTAGCATTTCAAATAGAAAAAAATATAGTAAGGTTAATTCTTGTGGTTTTTGAATCAGTGGGCTCCCAGGAATCTTAAACTCATTTTGCTTAAAAAAAATTTGATCGGAAAGGTCCCAAAAAGGACAAAAAAGGATACTCTTTAATCCTTGACCGGAGGTCCGCATGTGGGGTATCAAATCAAAGGGGACGTCAAGTACATTACATATCCGGTATTTGTTCCATGTTTCAAGGACCCTCAACGGAATAAATCGAGATTAAATGGAGAATTATTGTGTTTCCCGTGTATCTTTCCGAAGCCCTAATTACGAGAGTAATTCAAATTGTCACTACGTTTCTCACTTTTCCGAATCTATAATAGCTAAAGATTCTACCATTAAATTTGCTAAGAAAAAAAATGATCGGAAAGCTCTCAAAAAGGACACTAATTACAAACCTTGATCGAACGTGGGCATGCGGGGTGTCATATCAAAGAGGACGTCGAGTACATTCCATATCTGGCGTTTATTACTTGCTTCAAGGACCCTCACAGGAGAAAATTGGGATCCAATGGAAAATTTTCATGTTTCTCGTATATGTATCTTTCCAAAGCCGTAACTTTTCGTTTTAGCCGGAATTTTGACATTTAATGTCCTTGAAACAGGAAACAAACACCGGATATGCAATGCACTCGACGTCCTCTTTGACATGACACCCCGCATGCTCACTTTCAAACAATGTTTGTAATTAGTGTCCTTTAATGTCCTTTTCAGAGCTTTCCGATAATTTTTTTCTTAGCAAATTTAATGGTAGAATCTTAACCTATCATAGATTCGGAAAAGTGAGAAACGTAGTGACAACTTGGATTATTCTCGTAGTTATGGCTTTGGAAAGATACACGGAAAACACAATAATTTTCGAATTAATCTCGATTTATTCCGTTGAGGGTCCTTGAAACAGGAAACAAACACCGGATATGTAATGTACTCGACGTCCCCTTTGATTTGATACCCCACATGCTGACCTCCGGCCAAGGATTAAAGAGTATCTTTTTTTTGTCCTTTTTGGGACCTTTCCGATCAACATTTCTTTTAGCAAAATGAGTTTTAGATTCCTGGGAGCTCGCTGATTCAAAAACCACAAAAAATAGCCTTACTCTATTTTTTTCTATTTGGAGGCCTGAAATGGGATATTTTGACTGCACTAATAGTGGTGTGTATATAATGTTGCAAGAACTATTTATATATTTCCTGGACAACGCCGAGATTCGATCTCCGGATCTCTAGATTACTAGGATCGTAGAGTGCGACTCAACCAAGTGAGCTAGAGAGCGTGTCAGACTCGAGACTAACCTGGTCAAAATCCTCTGTCCCTATGTGGATTTTGTGGATTCAATTTTTCAATTAGGAAAGCGGAAATACGCTTTTCTAGATCCAAACGCGATTTCCGTTTTTTTTTAATGAAAACTGTTTAAATGTTAAATAACTGGATTTTGTGTGTCAAAACAGAGGTAGATAGATATACATAGATAGTTGGAGCAGGCATGATCGACATCCAAGCATTTTTGTAATGTTTCTACGTCCTGACCCACACATACGATTTGTTCAATATGTACATCTTGTTTTGTCATCTCGTAATCAATTGAGATCACCACAATACATTACATTATTACACCATAGCGTAGTATCAACTTATTCTCCTAACGTTAGTCGGTAGAAGAAACCAGTTTGAATACAGCCATCAATAAATAATATAAAAAATAATTTCGCTGAAGATCATTACAACACTCTTTATGCGACCTTAGATGGTATGGTGTCAACTTTATTATGTACCTATCTACTATGGTCAGTTTCCTAGCATTATTTTTTGCAATAGGAAATGCGATAATATCTTGGAAAAAAGTCAACTTTCCATTGATCATTGCTGTTTAATCAAAAGAAGAAGTTAAGTTTTATCTTTACGCGTCTTATTATACCTATACGTTTCTTATGAAAGCGTTAATCACCGGTGGCTAGTTATAAAGTAACATCCGATTGTCGCTATATAACGCCACGGGAACCAGGATGAATCACTGCTAAATCATCGATTCACTGGATATTAATATCGTAAGTTTATTTTATTTAATTTGTTAATATTGTTTACACTATGCCGACTTTCAGAATTAGTAAGCTGAAATTCTGGGCTTTTCTGAACAGATTTTCTCCAGATATTTCTGTTTGCTAACATATGAAAGAAACTCATCTAGAATGCGTTATTAAGAAAATGAAAACACCAAGACGAAAAATCAACACTGTTGTAAATCAGTTATAAATAGTCGCGGAATCAGTAGCGCGTCTTATGGGTTTGTTTTGAAAAATCGTAGATAAACACACATATGAATGAAGATTGTATTTGCATAAACATGCAAATTTATGGTGTTCCGACTAGTCAGCGATATTCACGAGAAAAGCCATCTTAGTCAGTTTATCGTTTCGTTGAGTGTGATAAACGCTAAAAGGCGAGAAAATCTGTAAACATAAATAAATGAAGATGACTACTATACACACACCCATATGGTGTATGGTGCTGAACGATGTAGCTTTTGATCAAATTGGTCGTATAGTATGCATATAATTGATAAGAGCTTCCCAACATGTGTAGATTGATAACAGACACGTCGACGGGTTAAGGTCACTCGGCAATGTATGTAGCCATTAATCATTGTTAACTGGCCATTCAATTGATTTACTCGTAAGACATAAATGAGGAAGGAGAGCAAGCAGCAGTCGATCGAAAATAATAAACTGATGGCAACTTTATGAGAAAAAAAAACTATGAAATCAGGAGAAAAGTGTTAAGTGGGGGCGTAGTAATTATACATTGATTAGGTGAGACAAAATGAATTTGAAGGGCATGGTGAAAGTAATTTGTTAACCTGAACTATATGGTTCAAAAAAATTACGGAAAAGAAAGAATTCGGAACATATTCTTAATCACCTTACGGTGATATGACGAGTTTGGCTCAACAAGCTAAAAGGAGGAGTACAAGTTCGATTACCCAAAGTAAGGGCAATATGTAGATACATATTAGTAAATATAGAAAACGAAGATAAACTTATCCGGGCACATGCCAATGAAACCGTCCATCTGCAAAACCTCTTCATGTCGTGAGTGCAGGTGGAAGAACCCTTTGACTTAACTCGTGATTATTCAGCTTCAATGCTCATTGTAAAACTTATACCCGCGGTTTTTTTACATTTTCTATTCTTCATTTTTTCTTTCCGCTATATCTATTGCACTTCTACGATACACACATGCACGTGCTTAGCTTATATGCCGCGCTTCGGGCATAAAAAGTATCGCATGTATGGAAAACATTGAACCGTGAAATGTTCTTGCCGTGTCGTATAGAGTTGTGTGGCTATCATTTAATACGAATGAGGTCGACCAGAAATATTAAATTAAATGCATTTCACACATTTGAATGCAACAAAATGGTATCAAATGTGACATTCTGTGGCCCTGTCAACAGAGACAAATTACCCCTTGAGACATCAAAGTGTAGCCTACAACATCAATTGCGAGAAGACAGTGTTACCATTGCTAGTGTATTTAGTATGGTGTATAGAAATGTTAACGGGTGAATAACGTTTTGCTATTATTCTTTCCACTGCGTGCATCTTGCAATGTTTATTGTGTATGAGTATGACGATGCCTACGTAAGGCTTTTATTTGCAAGGAGATGTTTCTCATTACATTGAAGCTCACTCAGATGTGAAGAGATGTTCAGCTTAAAAGCATCTTAAATTGTGTACTCTATGGGATGCTAGACTAGACAAACTAATTAAATGATAACGAAGAGGATTTCTGTTGAATAGAATAAGCCCAACGTTTATACATATACATAATATGTGCACAGCAGTTTGCTTTAGTTTAGTTCATTAAGTGTAATTTTAGGTATACTTTCTATGGGTTCTGGGTTTTATGCCTCAGCTTCCTTGGAAGCTTTTAATGATTTTTTTGGTCCCTACATAGGATAGATAGAACATTACTGAAACCAATATCAAGACTTAACACATTTCCTTAGAATAAAAAGAGAAACTATTGCCATATTTATCTCCTATGAGCAATATGGTTTCCTTGCTTAATAGTTCGCCATGCTGCTTTCTCTAGATCAGTGGTCCCCAACTCGCAAGTGACTGCGGACCACTTTGCTTGAACATGAGTCACTACGGACCACCATATTTTTTAATAAAGGGAATTTCGCGATTTTTTCACAAGGTTTTAGACTTTTATTGGTTTTGACACCTTCTGACAAAAATGGCTCGAAACATCGGAGAAAAACACCACATTCCTCCTCTGTAACCGCCTCGTATTGAAATAATTTGAAGCAGACTCTACATAGGCTTTGTCGAAACATACACAAAAAAGTTCGTCCGAACCACGCGCAACAGTTCAGTCGAACCACACTCAAGATATCAACGAACCGTCAGCGGGTTGAATTCACTGAACCACCCAAATGACGATAAAATTCAATTCCTCTGTTTTTCTTTTGTGTGGTACGGCGAACATTGCGCTAAGTTGGACCGGCTTTAGAAAAACTGAAAAACTGCAATGTAACATTTCTTCGAGTAACTAAGTACCGACTTTTGTCCATCTTTCATGAGCACTCTTATACCTTCGACAAAATGAATATGGGTGAAGAGTTTACCAGTAACTACCAAAATTAAAGTATAGGCACAGGCAGTAACATCGGCAGTTCTTTAGGTTCTTCAGAGCAGGACAGAGACACCTAACTTTAAGAGTTAAAGGCGTCTAACTTTGTCCGATAATAATTCATTGGATGCGGTTTTACCGGATTAAGGGGGATTGAAGTGGTTGATTACTCTAACATGGTTTGTCTTCAAATGATACTGTGGCAAAATTTGGACACTGTGCTGCCACTGTGACAATTAACTTAAGAAGTAAAAACAATTAGGTGCAGACAATATTGTCACATTATGCGAGGAAAAATTCACTGCTTCCCGAAAATCACCGGTACAATGTAGAGCGAGACCACCAAACTTTTTGCAACTTATCTTAAGGTCTGCACATCGCATTTTCAGATCAGCCACACACCTAGTAGCGAAAGTATTCAGTTCTTTATTTATACTATACAATTTTTCAAAGCTCATGCCTGTTATTTCAATTAATCACGATTAAAACTCCTTTTTCAGAAGTAGTCCCCATAGTACCTCGCGGACCACTTTCGGGTCTCTCACGGACCACCTTCGGTCCGCGGACCACCTGTTGGGAAACAGTACTCTAGAGTAATATTTTATCACAGTGAATAATTTAGTCATATTGACAAAATCAATTCTTCAATTCTTTTTTTTTACGAAATTTCTTCACACTGATGAATTGATAGTAACGCATTTTCTGTATCTTTTCGATTTTTTGAGTAATCTTTGCCTTGAAATTTTAATGGAAATCTGAATTCCAAAAAGAATTTTTTTAATACAATTTGTGAGAAAGAAAAAAAAAGAAAAATGTCGTGGCCGAGTCTCAATAAAGCGTCCGCCATGCAGTGTGTATTAAGATCAAGTACTGCAGGTCTTGAGAACATTGGAAATATATTTCCCTTCTGGCGCAGTGGCAATGTGAGAGGACCGAGTTCGAATCGTGCTTCTAACACAATGGTAATTAATATGGTTAATTTTATATGAAAAAGTGTTTAGTAAATATTGAGAGTCTTGAATAAATATAATAATAAATTAAATTAGTTTCAATACGAATAAGACAAGATGCAATGTTAATTTTTAATATTAAAAAAAAAAATATAAAATTTCTTCATAATGACAAATTATTCATCAATTTACAATAATTTCGTTATTATTCAATATGACTATGTGTTTCTTCAATCCAAATAACAGTTTCATTGACCGTATTTTGATCAAATTTTCTTCATATTAAATGTAAGTTCGTCGAATTTACGAATTTTTCGGTTCAATGATAGTGTGACATATTTTTAGTTTGTTCAAGTTAAATGAAAACAAAAAATTCGATTAACGTTTTCAACAGTATAGATATAGGTAGCCTATACATTTGCCATTTCAATTCAAACGTTAGCCGTAAAATCTTATTGAAACTCTCGTATAAAAACGGTTGTTTGTTTACAAAATTTTGCATACAAATACATGAAAATAAAATCCTATTATTAAAAAAAAATGTTTTGTAAAAATTAATCTTATAAATTATTGTTATTACATTATTTTAACCCATATATGCCCAAATTTTTTTTTTTCTCGAATATTTAAGTTTTTTTGGTATATATGTCAAGTCAACAATACTCCAAAGCATATTTTCGAAAAAGAATATTTTTTTGTAACTGTTGTTGTTGTAAATAAAAGCCGCCCCAAAAATGGGGCGTTGGGCGTGTTCGGCTCCAAATAGATTACATACAAATTTGCTTGAGCCATAAAGGGAAGACACAAGTAAATGTCCATTTTATACTCTTATTTGGTAAACATTTATTATTTTTAACTAAGATGCTTAGGTAAGCCATAGATGGGGTCGAATCAAGAGGCATTTTGGAGAGGTTTTATAGGAGCATGTACTTAGATACTACATTACATTATAGGTATATATTTTTGCCTCAATTGTTGTAATCACGGTGAAGTTAATTTTGTATCGTCTCAGCAAGTCAACTACCCTTATTGGGGTCAGGTGGCTCCCGTGGGTGCAATGGGTGGCTGCGATGGGCGAATGTCAAAGGACTTGAAGGAACATCCCTAATTCCAAGTTTCCAGCACACAGTAAAAGCGAAGAACGCACAACGAGTAGCACAACGAAACGTAGCCACCAGATTGCGTAGACGACCAAGAGCTCGCTGGATGTACTCCGTAGGTGAGGATGTCCACCAGCTCAAAATATAAGTGTTTATTTTGTATTTTTTTATAATTTCTTTATAATTATTCCGATAAAAATCGATTTTCTGTTAGATTTCAATAAAAAATTATAACAGCTATTAATTAATTCTTGCGTATAATAAATAACGGTAAACCGATTTACCATTATTATTTCCTTTAGAATGTTAATGTAGCCATAGACGCCCAACGCCCCATTTTTGGGGCATCAACAAAACCTATCCATATTTTCATCGGTTGGTAAAAGATTTCATGTTTATGGGTAAATTTCGTTTCTTACATCTCTTTCGACAATAAAATTACTAATATTAGATTAATTTTATAAAAATAAATTGAACAGTACGTACTCGATAATCCGGACTATTGAAAACCAGGGTCGATCCGAACTACAGAGGAATTCCGACTAGTGGAAGCCTTTAATTTGCTCTAAATTTCGAGGAAATGGTCGAATTTAATCAAATTGTTTGAAGAATCTGTTTTCTATTTTCGAAGAATTTCACTCTGTTATTCTAGATTTTGTTTTTCCAAGAACAAAGAAAACTATTGTTTTTATTTCGGACTGTTATTATGAGAAAAAAATCAGATTCGGATTAGAGAAGCTCTTGAAATTCGGACTACAGAGTGTACAATGTAATCTTTGAGGTGATCCGGATTACTGGAAATTCGAGGTTTCGAGGCTTCGGATTATCGAGTACGCACTGTATTTTGAATTGTTTTTGGATAGTTTGAATCTGTCGAAAACCCTCTACTTCAAACCGGAACTAGAACAAAGTTAGCCACGATACAGTTACCACGTTTTAGTTGCAGCTTTACCAACATCTTTTTAAATGATATAAGTAAAAACCCTTTCAAAAAGTGTTGCCAGTTTAATTTAAAAATTTAAATAGTGCACCGTTTTAAAAATGGGTCGTTGGGGATATATGGGTTAAAAATAAAAAAACTGAATCGCACACACAATAGTTTGTCAACTTTCACTGAATTTTGCAGCACACCCAGTTCCGATATCAATAATTCACTTTCAATAACCCGTTCCGTTATTGATAAGATACGTCTCCAATAGCTAATTTAAAATCTATCAAACGCGATTTTATTTGCCATGGTTCATTGTATCGATTTAATATTTTAATATAAAACAAAATAGTCGTATAATTAGTTAACCCGGGGCTAAATATACATTATATGCAGAAAATAAAATATTGTATCTATCTGTAGAGTGCATAATGCATAGTATTTGTATATATTACATACAAACATACATACTCGCAGCGCGGCGCGAAACGTCTATAGTCGTCGTAATCCATGAATCGTTGCAAATGCAAATTTTACTAACGTCATACATACATCATAGTCCCGTCGTCGTTCGGGTCTTACTAATGCTATTCACCGATTAAATAATTTAATGCCACACTAAGCGCATGGTGTGAAATGAATAGTCGGTAGACTTGACGGTTTTTTTGATAAAGATAATTCGATTAAAATATTAATCTGATTAAATTCAATACACGATATGTATGTGTAAGTATGCCTGTCTTGTGTATGTTTGTGCTTGTCCTATAACATAAACCTCATCCCGAAGAGTAAAAAGGTGTAATAAGTGCAGGTTTTATTTTTCACCGCACGAAAATAAATGATTTTCATTCAAACCACAAGAAACAGTGATGTGTCATCTACTAGACTTGCCTTAAGGAGTACCTAAGCCATGGGCCATAACTCCTTCCTTTGGAACCTTATACCTTAAGATGCGGCTCTACCTAGTCTACTTGTCGAGCACCACAGACCACCTCGAGACCAACACCATGATGGTTAGGTACACTATTCGCTAAAGATTTTTCAATAGCAGGTGTGATCATCCTTTGGCCCCTCTATCGGTTAGACCTAACGAATTCGGCTCGCCAGCCGCAGGATCGTTGTGTCGGTGACTACTAGTCTGCATAAAGCAGACTCGTAGCGCTACCGTTCACTTCAGGACGCTTACTCGGCAGCAATTTGACTCAGGTCGTGTGGTCGTCAATCCAAAAACTAGTAGACATTTTTCACCATTCTCCCTAACTAGCGCCTTCGTGACTCGGTTTATGCGAAGCCGCCAGCTCCGAGGCTCTACACCAGGGGTGTCAAACTCAAAACCTGGCGCGGGCCAAATAAGACTCTCCTCAGGTTTAGGTGGGCCGCAGGAGGAAAATTTCAAAATCGTAATCGTATTACGAAAGGTGATTACAGAATATTACTTTTAAAATATAGCAGAGAGTCTGCATCACTATAGCGGCTTCGGGATTAGAGAGAACTTCTTCCTTTCGAAAATGTCCTTCAAAAACATTAAAAAATTAAGACAAGCAGCGAAAAGTGAAAATATGATTGATCTTCAAGTAACCATAATAACATGATTTGCGCCAAATTTTGGACAGATGATAAAAAATCCCGGCGTACAGAGGGCTGCGCCCGCAATACGAGGGTTTTTTTTAGAATTTTGATGCATAGTGCATATTTTTTGTACATATATTTTATAAGCAATAGATAAGAATTGTGCACAGCATTAATGGAATGCTTCCTGTAAATCTATTTTTGGATTGGTCTAAAAAAACGCGTTCCACCTTTATTTAGACCAATCCAAAATGCGGGAAAACCACAAGAAACAGTTCGACACCCATTGAAGCCGAATACAGTTTTATGATGGTTTTGAAAACTTGAACGTGCAGGGTCCCACTCACGGACTATAGGGTGAGCCATATGAGACCTACCAATGCCAAACCCGAATTACTATTTATTATAATTTTATTTCTCTTTTTTCTTTTGCTGCTTTTAATTTAGTTCTTGGAAATTTATAATGAATACAGACAGTACACAAGAACGTGTTAAAAATATTGATTTTTTCTATTGTCGTAGTACCCCCAATTTTTTGCTGTTGTTTGAGCCTAATATAGGTTTAATATGGACAAGGAAAAATCATTATCTGCGGAAGAGGGATCAAAATTTAAGGCTTGCAAGGAGTCATGGCGATCAAAAAGTGAAATTTCGAGGAAAAATTAATAAAAGTCGATAAGTTTAATTCGAATCCGAATTTAAGCGCATTTTCCTTTAGTTTTAGTTGCTTTAAATATGGAGCATTTCTTATCACTGTTTGAACAAAGGATAGGCTCGCCTTAATGTCAAAATTTACCTAATCCTTGCGACCGAGTCATGAGGGCTCGATGCTTCTCTCTTAATTACTCTCTCATATGAATTAACAAGCACTAAATTTTTGTCGCGTCTATTTATTTTTACCTTAACGCTACTTATTACACACGAATTCGGATTCAACTTATCGACTTTTATCATTTTTTTTTTGTAATTTCACTTTTTGATTGCAAGTATTATACTAACATGTATTTATCATTGAAAGGAAATTTTATGTACATAGTTTCATTCGTTCTCAGACTATTTTTAGGGTAGAGGCAAGGAAGCAACTTGTTCCTACGATTGTAACGGCATATTCTCTGAAGTGGGGTGTTTTTTTCGCTTATATCTTTTCTGGATCGCAGATGCAAGAGAAAAGAATCCTTTCGAGAAAACGTCTGGTAAGATAGCCCTGTCAATTGAAAAACCCCAGAATCGCACAAAAACCCCAATTTTCAAATACATATTAATGAATGACTGCACTCAGCAAGCACATATTGGAATGAGCTACTGGAAAAGTGTTCTCTCCCCGCGTTCCACTCACCCGCTAATCGGTCCAGATGCGATGTAGCTAAAATTTCACCTACGGAGCCATAAATGGGCATGCTACATTTAGGTGTGTTGCTGCTGCTCGGACTGCTCGATCAAATGTCACGCACAGCTGCTCGAACATCAATAGGTACTGGAAATTGTTTATTCACCGTGCAGCAGAAAAAAATGTCATTTTTGAGCCAGGTTTTAGTGAACAGTATTATATTGTGCGATGAGAGTACGTATTTTGAAAGAAAAGTTGCAGTTTTAGGGTTTTTGAATTTTTGTTTACCGCAATGTTTGCGGATGTATCAGCTGATTGGAGAGAACTGACATTATTGTAGCAGGTCCATTCAGCGAACACAAACTTAGCAGTTTTCCAATTTCTTGTGGTGGGGATATGTATAGCACATCACAATATGTGCTCGCTGAATGCAGCCAATTAAAATGTTTTGATGTAAACGCATTTTTGAGTCACATTGAACACTAGAATTGGCACAAAGATGAAAAATCACAAGAAATGATTTAAAATTATTGTGAACTTGATTTTACTACGTCAGCTTTCGGCCCAATATATGGTCACAAATCTAATGGTTTTATTTTACACTCTGCCTGTATAATTTTGCATTTCTTGTTCTTTCGAGATGAGTCACTGACCGCACAAATTATTCCTCAATGCATGATCCATTCTCTATCTAATGCTGATGTATTCACGTCATTTTGTGACAATCTTTTTTATTAAAACTTGCCTGTGGTTTTATCGTACCGCTCACATCAGACAGAATGAACCCTGATGATGATGACGAATACAAAGGAAAGGCAAAACTGTACCGCCTGCATTAACACTCACTTGTTTGTACTGCGTCGCGAGTACATCAGCATGATCCCATGACATTCTGTTAATTTACTTTATAGAGCCTTTGCTTTGTGTGTAATATTATTTATAAAAGACATAACATATTTATTTATATTAAAACATCACACAAGTCATTCATCTGCATGAAAGATATGGTGCAATCGTTTTTAATGAAGGTCTTTCTTCCCATAAGACAATGACTGTATAGAGGAGCACGCAGCATGCTTATTATTACTGATAGTAGAGCACTGATTTTTCATGACTCTGACTCATATGGTTTTTATTATCCTCATAGACCGCAAAATGTACAGATGCTGAACACTATGCGTACGTACTACACAAACTTTGAGCTGAAGTCTAGAGAACATGATGCTTCGCCTGCCTTTCACTTTGTTCACATCACAATATTGCGTACTATGCATGCTATATGTACAGCGTTTTGTAGACCTTTGATGTAATAATAAACTTCTAAAATGTGCACACACTAAATGAATACGTAAACGAACATTAAAATCAGCAAGGGGTCTTTTGTCGGCCTAGTGACTGTTTGATGTTTTAGCTAGTCCAAAGGATACCGGAAAAAAGTCATTATAAGATTTTAATACATAAATGTACTTCTTAAATGTTATGGAGTAAATTTTACAGTATGTTTTCAAATTTGTTACATTTATATGTACATATATGTATGGTGATTACAAATGTCTAATAAAATCCACAAGAAGAAGACCAAGTTCACTTTATGTGTCAAGATTTTGAAAAGAAAGTCATCCATCAAATTGCCATACATTTATTCGTTCCGGAGAACAAGAAAACTAGTATAACTGTGTGCTTTAAGTTTAGGTGAGTAAGGTAACTTTCTCTGGCGCAAACACAGGACAGGACAACCTAAGTGTCCATAGAAATCTTGTTCCTTTATTCAGGAGGAAAAAAAATCCGCTGATGATGATTTATAAAGGATTTTAAATTTTCCCACGTCATTCCGATATGTTTGACCTAGACATACTACCACCATTTCTTTCATTAGATATTTTTCCGGAAGCATATGAACATAATTAAAAATTCGACGGCTTCCCACTAGCACAAAATAATTTTATTTTACATTTGACATGAGGACGTCCGCTGCATCCGGTATCTGTACAAAAAAAAACTGTAGAACTCGCGTCTAGAAAAAAATGACCCTAAAATCATTCTCTAATAATATCCACGAAATAGAAAAAAAAAACTTTGAACACATTTTTGAATCTAATGATATGCCATCAGGCTTTTGTCCTGATTTATGACATACATATACAATTATTATCCAGTACGATTTTCCCTGTATGTATAGAAATGTCATGAAAAGTGCTGGCTCATTCGTTTGCAACATCATCTTCCTTTGCAATCACGAAACGCGATTGCTGCAATGTAGATGCTGTTGTATTCTATTTACGAGAATATTGCATATACACGAGGAAAGTCTGGAAGTCTGCCACAGCAATATCACGTACAAGAATGAAAAACTAAGGAACAATCCAAGAAAAAAAAACTAAAAATACGAATATATAAGTTAAGTATGATTTCATGCTGAAGATGATGGTGCTGAGTTGATACGGCCTGGTATGACGTGATGCCCAGAGTTTAAAGAATGAAGAATTGTTATGCAATTGCCCTTAAAAAACAAAACGTTTTTTTTTCTCGTTTCACCTTGTTAAAAGGCGACACGACATCATTCAATAAGTATTGGATATAGGAAGAAAAGGATGGTGGCGGAAGAGCAGAAAAACAAAAAGAGCACCAGTGCTGAACATTGTTTTACAAGTTGTGTGATGAATGGGTTTTGTGTGTCGGCAGGCACACATGACAACGACAGGGAAAGGACATCTTGAGAAAATGTTGTCCTCGATTTTGAAGATAAATTAAAGGATATGGGGCTAATTTAGGAAGTGAAAGTTTCTTTCTACAAGGATCTTTATGGACGATACAAGAGACGGCAAATACCAACAGCTCTTTCAACAAAATAAATGAAATACGAAAATAGTCCCTAGCTAGGTTTCGATAATGGCTTCTGAAATTTTATGTAAAATACTGTTATATGACCGAAATCCCGGGTCGAAAAGTATAACATTGTAGCACCTTTGTACTATATGCTAAGACTATGTCTTCTTGGTGGCGTGGTCCGACATGCCTAGATAGCATTGAATAATTGTTTACACAAGTGGTTGATACTGTTTAAGTGCTTGGCCAGTACCAATGTGTTTTGCTTAGGTTCTAATAAAAATGCATTGGTACGTAATAATTTAATTGCCTGACGGATACGCAATATTTTAATGGTCTTATTGCGTATCGATATCGAGTCAGATTTAATGATGACTAAGTGAAGAGCCCTTTTGTAAACAATTGACCAAAATCAACTAGGCATGGGTGATTTAAAAAATCAAAAAAGCAGACTAGACTTGGTCGGACAACGGGCGCGTCACCAAGTTGACGCTCTTATAGCTTAGCATCAAAATTGATCCTAATAATTCAGGTGTGGGGTTTAATCCCAAATCCCGTGTGTTGTGTTAATCCATTTGCCCATGATAGAAAAATATATCGCGAAAGTTAGTTTGTGATTGTGATGTGCACCGATTGAAATTTGATGAATGGAGGATTGTGAAGTTGTGTGTTTCACGAAGGAAGTGGATTGAAGCGGATAGGAAAATGGCATTTCCATTTGGTACGACATGATCCAAAGGATGAGTGAGTGACCTACAGGAAAAAAAAGACGGCTGATCTTTTGTAAGTATGCACTCAACAAAATGCAAGTGGAGAAATGCATGGTGAGTAAAATGGCATACATTCTTTGTGGCTCGATCCGAATCCATAGGAAGAATGGAACAACTGTGAATTAAGGTATTGGGATGGTCCAGTAAATTGAGGATTCCTATATTTGCGGGTTTGTGATCCTGCAAATGTTGTCTGATGTCCCAGAATTTTAAAATGTTGTTTTGATGTGTGAATTCTAAAAGCTGCTGTTGATACGGTGGTGTCGCCAGAATGATTTTGAGTGTGAGGCCAGAAGGAAAATAAAATAACAACGAGGTGTCTCGCACTTGTGTATGCACTATTATTTTTGAGATTTAAAAATACATATATGTAAATGAGTGTTGGGAGTAAGCAGATGAGCAAAGTAGTGGTTCAATTACCTATTGGTTATTGTTGTTATTTGATTTTGAACGTTAAGGGTTCAGTCATACAGAAAAATCATGATAACGAGGATTACTATGATTAATTCGAAATTGAGGTGACACATATGTTTTCGTCGTTGAAGTTCTTCATTTACTTTTGGCGTTTGTGTAAGAGGTGAAAGTGCAATATTTTCAAGAAAATGTCGATAAATTTAAAAACACATTTGTCTTCAAGAATTTAAAAAGACAGGAGTGAAGGTTGATGACAAATTAAAATTTTCTGAAAACGTCGTCTTCTTTCATATCAGAGGGTGTCTCCGGACATTATTGAGTGAATGCTGTTTCAAATGCGTAATTTGGCAAATGTGCTAATGATGGTTATAATTTATGTAATGATGAAGCATTTTCGTCATTCGAGAATCGGTGTGTCAAGCCCATTATTTTTGCAGTTAGAGTAATGTGCTTGTTGGTCCACTCGGCGTATTTGTTTCTTAATTTTTTTAGCAGTGTCTGCGCGGTTTAGCGGTAATGATTTGATTCAGATGCTGCTGAAGTAGATTTTATTATGATTTTTGAACGGCTATTCATTGCAGGCCTGAAAATCGAGCAGCAAATTCATGCTGTATTTGTCGTAAATATTAGAGTAAAACCTTGCGCGATCTGATCGTGAAGTTTGACGACGGAGTTGATTTTGAAATATCGAAAAGGGTGTGGTTGAAAGTGTTACTGTATTTGTTGTTGATAGTGGTTCAAATCTATTTTTAAGCTTTACTTACAGAATTCTTAAAATTTGCCTGTTGAATATTTATGTTTTCAAAGATATTGCAGTGATAACAGATGAGATTTTTCAGTTGATTTGGTTGAAATCATTGATGTTGCATTTCATGTTTGCTGTATTAATTGTGATTATCGGCATAATTGTTGCTGCTGTAGTTGGCATGGTTTTTGTTGCTATTGTCGCAAATTTTGTTTTAAGGTTAAATATGTATGTATTTCCTGACAAGAAAATGTTGGTGCAAAAAAAAAAAAAAAACTTGTCAGTTTTGGTATTCAATGCTTGGTTGTTAAATCGCAGTTGCAGTTAACTGGTTGTTGTCGATCTGATCGGGAGACTTGGAATTCGCTGTAGCAACAGATTGCAGTGAATATTACTGAGAAGGAAAGTATGTATTCTGATGCTTATGGTCATGTTAAACATCGATCGACAAGTTCGGACAGTGCTGAAAAGGCTCATACTATATGTTGTGGATGCCTTAATATTTGTAGGAGTAGAGGACTCCATTATGGTTGTTAAAATGTTGAAACTGTTAAAAAAACCAAACAGAAGGAGAAGGTAGACTACTTTAAGTTGTCTACAGGTTGTGAAAGCGTTTTTGCTCTGCCGTTGTTTTGCGAGATCTAGGAGGATTTCTTGACGCAAAATGTCCGACTTTCTTATTTTCTATGCGCATTATGACATAGTTTATTTTCATGACACCAATTGAGTAATTTTTGAAGTAGTTCATTAACATAAACAAATTAAATCATTGATGTGAGAATGAATGGTACGTGTTGGTTGGTACCAAACCGTTTGATTCTTTTGAGTTCAAAATGCTGTGCAAGGTTTCCTCAGTATTATGATATGGCATGAAGATTGTTTATTCACGTTTCATAAATGAATTTCTTGTTGACTTCTTACAATAATAATGAATTGATGTGAATTCGATAGTATAAACTTCAATAAAGTGAAGTGCTGAAGTCGTAGTTATGCGATTGATAAAAATAATTATTGTTAAATATATCAATTTTGGTGAAAGAAGTTTTATGGTTGTTGGCTTAATATGACGTGAAGCATCTTTCGGATTACCAAGCTGAGTAATTGCGAAAAGGAAGAGTTGGATAGCTTCTTGGAAATAGAAAATCTTCTGATTCAAGATTTTTGGACTTAATACAAGTCGGAGATGATACACTTATTGTGTGCTTTAGAATTTCCATACATATAAAGGAAGGTATTGAACGTTGAAACCTGAGTATAGTGAATATTTACTCATGCAAAGTGGTATGGATAAACGTTAGTGTGCTGCAAGCATGTTCTTAAAAACACAGAATTGGAAAAGGCTTGATGTGGTGCTGAGGGCACATTTCTTTTCAAATTGGAGAAACATGCTGTATATCGCGGTGAAGAGAATGGTATAGTTTAAGCATAGGTTAAATAGGGGTAATGAATACCTGTTTGAATTAAAAAAAAAAATGTGCAATGGATGAGCAGAAATTTTGAAAAAAAGGGTTGATTATCAAGTTGACATTCACTAATTAAGAAGAGCTGTAATTAGCAGTTGAAGTCCGGGGGCAGGATTGGCTCGTAACTGGACGAGAGGAGCGGCAACTCGTGTTTGAAATGTAATAAGATGGTCCGGGAGCAGGATTGGCTCGTAACTGGACGAGGTGAGCGGCAGGCTCGTGATTGAAGTGTAATGTGATGATCCGGGAGCACGATTGGCTCGTAACTGGACGAGGTGAGCGGAAGGCTCGTGATTGGAATGTAATGCGGTGGTCCGGGAGCACGATTGGCTCGTAACTGGACGAGGTGAGCGGAAGGCTCATGATTGGAGTGTAAAGAGATAGTCCAGGAGCAGAAAAGGCTCGGAATTGGACGTGTCGGGCGCTATGCTCGAAAGTGTTGACTGGATGGTCCAGGAGCAGGTGAGGCTCGGAACTGGACGTGTTGAGCGCTATGCTCGAAAGTGTTGACTGGATGGTCCAGGAGCAGGTGAGGCTCGGAACTGGACGTGTTGAGCGCTATGCTCGAAAGTGTTGACTGAATGGTCCAGGAGCAGGTGTGGCTCGGAACTGGATGTGTCGGGCGTTATGCTCGTAATTGTTGGATTGTGGTCCAGGAGCAGGAGAGGCTCGGAACTGTACGTGTTGAGCGTTACGCTCGGAATGGATTGTGGTCCAGGAGTTGGCGAGACTCGGAGCTGGACGTGTTGAGCGTTATGCTCGGAATTGTTGCGTAGTGGTCCAGGAGTTGGCGAGACTCGGAACTGGACGTGTTGAGCGTTATGCTCGGAATTGTTGAATAGTGGTCCAGGAGTTGGCGAGACTCGGAACTGGACGTGTTGAGCGTTATGCTCGGAATTGTTGAATAGTGGTCCAGGAGTTGGCCGGACTCGGAGCTGGACGTGACGTGTTGAGCGTTAGGCTCGGAATCGTTGACTACTTAGTCCAGGAGCAGGTGTGGCTCGGAACTGGACATGTTGGATCCAGGAGCAGATGAGGCTCGGAACTGGATATTAGGCGAAACGCTCAGAATTTTTGACTAGTTGTGTCCAGGAGATGTTAGGTACGAGACTGAACGATTCGTTTCTCAGAAGGGAGTAGTTTGGATGAAGCGATGATTGCGCTGTGAATTGATGGTTGATGTTCAAGGGCAAATGTTGCACATAACTCGATAAGAAATGATGTGCTAGGAATTGTATGATTTGAATTGATTTCAGGCTGCTAACTGAATGAAGTTGATATACAGGAAGCAGATGAGTCTCGCTACTGTATATGGAATTCAGTGTTGTCTGTGTCATTCACTGAGGACAGTGAAATCGTAGGTTGGCCGAATGTTATATGACCGAAATCCCGGGTCGAAAAGTATAACATTGTAGCACCTTTGTACTATATGCTAAGACTATGTCTTCTTGGTGGCGTGGTCCGACATGCCTAGATAGCATTGAATAATTGTTTACACAAGTGGTTGATACTGTTTAAGTGCTTGGCCAGTACCAATGTGTTTTGCTTAGGTTCTAATAAAAATGCATTGGTACGTAATAATTTAATTGCCTGACGGATACGCAATATTTTAATGGTCTTATTGCGTATCGATATCGAGTCAGATTTAATGATGACTAAGTGAAGAGCCCTTTTGTAAACAATTGACCAAAATCAACTAGGCATGGGTGATTTAAAAAATCAAAAAAGCAGACTAGACTTGGTCGGACAACGGGCGCGTCACCAAGTTGACGCTCTTATAGCTTAGCATCAAAATTGATCCTAATAATACAAATATCTAATCACGATTTATGATTGCTGATTAATAAATAACAGGCGCGACAATCCAACATTAAATTAAGGCCGCAGGGTGTGTTGACATCCTATTTCCAAGATCGTACCTGCTTTTTGATGAGGTAATGAGATCAGCATCACGCTCAGCAGTGTTATTTATCCCCATAAATGGGTACTCGTTTAACATCTGAGTGAGATCATAGTCCGTCACAAGCTCGTGAGTTCGAAAAACACCATGGAACACGGTGAGATTCGAACTCATGACCCTGTGCACCGAAGGTGCGCGCACTAACCGCTAGACCAGCCAGACTACTGATTGATTGATTTATTATTGCTGATTGCTGATTATTTCAAGTATTTCTTGAACCAAACACTAGTTCGGAAAGGTACCACGTACATTATCTCAATCTTAACCCGCAAAAGGTCCGTCAAAACAAATTATGATTAATGAGATTAACATTAACAACTCTTTGACCCGACTTTGTGTACCGGCAAAATTTGCACTTAACTTGCGTATCGTTCTCGTTGTGATTATCGTCAGCATCACCACTCTGTGTCTGTACATAATCATTGTTTATATTCAAGTAGGAAGCTTGTTGTTATTTCAATCAAAGTTGAGTTGAGACATTACTCGTTTGATGTACACATGTTACGCGTATGGATGGTTGTTGTGTCACTTCATATCACACGTATCGCAAACATTCGTCACGGTATAATAATGGCAAAATATGACTGCGTAGGCAAATGATATTGTCATATGTATACTAATTGCATTTTTTCTCATAAATCTTAATTGAACTAATTCAATTTTTTCGAAATGTTATACGCTTTTTAATGCGAGACTACAGCCTATCATGTCATAAAACTGAAACAATTAGATATTTCGAAAGAAGTTCCTTATTAAGCGAATCATGCTAAAAAAACTTATGTGGTTCGGGTGTTTCATCGGTTCCGCTGGATCCGCCAATTCTACCTCGTACAATAAAAAAATACCACTACGCCCGCAATATGAGTTTTTTTTTAGAATTTTAAAGCGTACGTAATACTTGTTGCACATTATCCTTTTTGGGTAATAAATCAGAAATAATCTTGAATAATTATCTTCATTCTATAACGTTTTATTTAGACCAAACCAAAAATAGATTTACTATTTTTCCGGTTTGAATAAAGATACTCAACGGAAAATTTTTACACAATTTTTATTTATCATTTCTGCTCCTTAAAAAAACTTACATAATAAGGACATGGCTAAAGACACAAACACAGAATTTATTAGCTATTTATTTATTTATTACCGTTATACTGAATTAACGAAAAATGCCTAATATGAAATATCTTCAATGTGCGCTTTGATATGAGTACGCATACATGCCTTTCTAATGAATAATAAAAAAAGTCGCCTTTTGCACCCATTCAGGGACACCCTATTATCTTAGCCCTACACACTTCAAAAGTATTCTTGTGAAATATAATTACCAATCAATCCATGCATTTTCACCAAATTGGATATCGATCGGTTCAACCGATCATGAGAACAGGTGAATAGACGCTAGCTTGGCATTGTGAAACGCCTTTTCAAAATATAAGATTCCTTATATTTCCGGGTTGGACAAAGCTATTCGAATGCAAATTTGCATAATTCCGTTACCTTTACTCGAAACTGGACGGACAAAATCGATCATAAACAAAACATAAACATTGAACAAAAACTCTAAAACTCCCTAAAAAGCAAGTCAAAAATGGGCGTGTCGTTTTTCGGCTAAATTTAACAGGAAACTGGACTTTTTCTTCTTCTCAGTACCGTATAACCTCATGTGGGGCCATAACTCAGCCGTTTATAGGCAATTTCGAGTCATCGTTACATTGCATATCATTTCGGAGTGTATACATATAGGTATAATGTTGCAAGCACTATATATTTTCTATCCACACATGTACGGAAATTTTGGACCACGCCGAGATTCGATCTCCGGACCTCTAGATTACTAGCATCGTAGAGTGCGACTCAACTAAGTGAGCCACAGAGCGTGTCACTGAACTGTTTAGCCGGAAGAAATTACTAAATCCGGTGAGTCGGATTTTTTTACGGCAGTTTTTTTCTGGCTAAAACCATAATATTTATAAGTGTAAAATCCAATGCTTAAAAATATAGGTTGACCCTGGGTTGAACCGTTTAATTTATAATGAAATTTTGTTTCACTATCTAGGCTCCCTCCAGTGTAGCATGTAACTAAGTAGCATCAATATGAAGAATATGAAGGACAGTTACTTAAATTTTTGCGGAGTAAGTCTTGCGGTATTGGAGTTTTTCGTAGAAGCACTTCGTACTCCAAAACTTACCGATTTGCATTTTTAAATTGATTTTATTTTTTATAATGATGATAAAATTTAAACTATTGTATTGATGGAAGACACTGAATAAATTGAAAAATTGCATATTAAATCATTTCTATCGTGCAGTAGATTGTCCCAAATTGCAAATTGTTGTTGAGCTCGTAGCAATAAATTATCAAAATACGAAAATTTCAAACAATTCAGAATCAAGACTAAAACCGATGAAGTCAACACAAGCGCTTCATTTATTGTCCCTCTTCGAACAGCTAGATAAGCCTATACGTCCAGAATTTTTCATTTTGTCCTAGAAAGTTTGAAAATCCATCAGACAAATCGTAGGTCTCCTAAATTTGCCCCTAACAAATTTTTCGCGGAAGTGGATTTAAATGGTTCACAGAGCTGCAGGGTTTTACATAAACCCATGTCCATTGTCCAGCCATGTATCATTATACGGCCCTATAACATAACACAATTTTACTAAATTTATCAACGACTTACAGGGTTCATTAAAAAACTTGACGGGACCCTGGGTCAAGTTCCGCCACTGCTAAAAGATCAGGTCGTTATAAGAGTAGTTTTTTATTTTATTTCGCAATGACGTTATTCTATATGCTTTTAGCCGGTTTTTTGCCGTTTTTTCTGGCTGCAACTAATTCAGCCTGACTTTAAACCGTTTTAAAAACTAAATTTAGTCGGAAAAAATTAATATCCAGTTGGCAACACGGCCCGGCCAGGGAACCCTGCAGTTGGGTGTCTGAAAGAAGTGCATTCTCTGGACGAGGAATTATCAGGTTTCATGTCATGTCAAGGTCCAAACATTAAGTGGTGACACACTATAAATCGAAACGAGATTCACATTGCAATCAGGATTCGCCTCTCACACGTCTGCTAATACCTAATAATTATTCGAAAGGGACGAATATGTAGGTATGTTCATTCCCACAACAACAAAAAACCTTCACACTTCAATATTTATTTAATTTGAATTTGCTATTTTTAACATAGTTTCATATTATTAAAAAAAAATTTTGAACATTTGGTGGCGAAAGCTGCATTTTATGTTTTTATGTATTTTGAGGTGCTGAGCCCGAGTCCGGTTCTGGTTCCCACCAAAATTTCATTGGGGTCAAAATCGCAAAAAAAAATTACTATTAATTGTAACGATACCGCTTAACGCATTTTAAAGATGAATGTCGCAATCATGTTTTCTCTAACATGTTATGGAGAGGTTTTCGCAGAAATGTACAGTTTCGGAGTTATAAGCCAAAAACGGGAAAACTCCGATTTTTTTTTCGGCTTTTGCCCTGTTCTGCAAAGAAATTTTGGTGGAAAGCTCCGGACTAGAGCTCAGCATGCCAAAAAAAAAACATAGGAAACAAAAAAAAAACAACAACACTGTACAGGAATCTTTTTTTACGTTTTGTTGGCTATATACAAAAAGAAAACTGCACTGGAACTTCAGTGGATATCGTTTATAACGACGCATCGGCTATATAATGGCGGAAATTTCAGGTCTCGAAACCTACTAAGAGGCTCGTGTCGTGCAATTTTTGATGGACATAGCAACCATCGCTGTTACGACTGAACTTTTCCGGCCCGAAAAGCAAAATAATTTGATATAACGACGAACGCTCGTCACATGTATTTTGTGTATGTGAAAAAGCAATCAGTTACGGCATGCAAATATGAATTTTGAGTTGAAAATTAAATTCAGAATTCAGTGCGAAATTTCGCTCATATAAAAAAAAGTTCCAAAATTCTTCTTTTTGGAAGGCCGTAATGACACGACATCGCATCACAATCGCACTTAACCTAAAGGCGTTTAACGCCTGCCGTCCATTACCTGCTTCGAGCGGCGCGGCGCACCCGCGTTTAAAGCTTTTCCGAATTTTACCGAGAGTGCGTTCCAACCTCACAACTGGAATTTGCTTTACTTTGACTGCACGCACAACAGGAACAGCACATGCGCACAGCAAATTCGTGAGTCGAGAGTACATACGAACTTTCTTTACGAACTGCCTTCTAACAAAAACAAAACACAAGTCGTCATGCCAATAGTTTTTTCATGCTTCGCGCGACTCGTGCGATTGTTTCAATAAAGGTTTGTGTTCGTAGAGACGACTCATGGGATCATCGCTCAGCGATCGGAAGTTAAACCACCGGTTTTGAGCACTATATGGGTATATTTTCTATACAGACCTATTCCTTTAGTCCAGTACTTCCCAACCGGTGGGGCGCGCCCCCCTAGTGGGGCGTGACGGTTGGCAAAGGGGGGCGTGGGCTCAACTCGAGTGTCTATGTGATGGATTATATTACAACGGCCATGAGCTGGTGAAATGAACAAAATTTCTAAATCGCTGCAACTACAATATATTAGTGAGAAGCCTCTGTCCAATGTCTGTTTGATGATGATCGCTGAAATTGTTTTAGACATAGAGACCGAGGGAAAAACCAGAAGTGCATTTCCTGTTAAACTTGAATGAAATTGAAATATGCTTCATAAAATACATGTAGTCACTCAATGATTTCAATTTTGCTTGTTGACGCACCGCTGAGCCAAAAAATGGACATCGCCAGGGAAAATGAGTTTTTGGTCTAAAACCGCATCTTCAGGCATCATTTTCAGTGCGCAATAACCGTCTTATAATCATGATAATGCTGCCTCTATTCTTGACCCAATGTAATACGGATGTAGGGCCAAATCTAGCTCTCCGGCAATATCCAATTCAGCTGTGGCCGCTACGTTTTCTTCACTTCGTATTAGTAAAACTCAAACCGCTGCCATGGTGTGACGAATCGCCCGCTCACGGAAGTCTTGTTAATTGTGGAATCAATTCAATATTCAAATGAGCTAAATGGAAGCTTTGGAACTGCTCATAAATTTAAATTGCGAAAATAGGATCCAACCTGAACTGATTAGTCCAAAATTTCTATGAGATTTTTCCTATGATACAAATGTCTCTTATTATTTGTCAACGTGGCGAATTCTCAACAAAAGAAAAAGAATGAGCTAAAAATGCCTTCTTCCGTTTTTTAGCGAAATTTTCGTTGGGGGGGGGGGGGCGCCAGATTCTGGTAACCTTGCAAGGGGGCATATACTGAAAAAGGTTGGGAACCCCTGCTTTAGTCCATAGTCGATACTAGGAAAGTAGAACCATTCAAAAGATATTTAAATACGGCTCGAAATTGGATGCAAAATTACGATCGCTGAGCGATCATCACATGAATTGTCTCTACGAACACGTAACTTAAGTGTTGGATTTGACGCTTATTGCCGCACGAACTTCAGGCGTTGAGAGCTACTTTTCAAATCAGGTGTATTAAATACACCAGATTTGAAAAGTAGAATACAAATTTTGTATTTCATATCTAACAATGGAAATACATACATATGTAGATAATGAGAAATTAATAAATGCCGCTCATGGGCATTCCCCATTATGGGATATACGGGATAGCCGGTACCACCGCCGGGATATCCAATCAAAATTATGGGCTAGTATTTACCTTGATAATTTCCATTATATTGAATTGAATTTTTGTTAATTTTGCATAGTTATGTTATCTTTTGCTTATTTACGCTGTTGGATGAAAGTGCGCAACGATTTTTTCAATCTAAGATGATGGCGTAACCAAGCAATTAATGGCGTAACTATGTAAAATAAACAAAAATTCCATTCAATACAATGGAAAAGCTTTCTGAATATTGTGTGTCTTCTCTATGCGATAAGACTAACCAGCCGACAGGTACTAAATATAGACTATCAGAAACCCGGCCCTAATGTGTTACCACGCTTGGGTATCAAAAACGACTGAAAAACTTTTCCAGTGTCATGCTTGAAATAGATTACGCGCATCAGCAGCACAATCGGCAGAATATCAAAGCTGACAAATATGCTTAATGCCAAGTTTTCTGCTCAACATTTTTGTCAGCAATGTAAAATGCAATGGGCTTGACGTTTCGCGATGCCGATGCTGCTGCTGATGCGCGTAATCTATTTCGAGCAAAAGACATTTTGTTACCTTCAAATCGTGAAAACTGCCCACAAAATCGTTTAATATGTATAAATAATTTTCGCAATACAGCGATTATTATTATTAGTATTAGTATTACCCGAGCAACACTCCATTCTCCTTTGTAGATTACTAGCGACTAAATAACTCTTCCAGTGGAAAATGTGCTTACTTGTGAAAGCATTTTTCCGCAAAATTTGTGAAAGCTTTGCCGCTGGAGCGCCGCGCCGCTCAAGTTTACGCTTGCAGTAGACGAGAGCCCTAAAACATCGTAAGAAATCGAAGATTCATGTTTCGAAATTTTGTTTGCAATTAAACAATCAGCACAGTACCTATGGTAGAGGATTTGAGACAACTCCCCTGTGAAAAATTGCACGCCAAAAAATCGCGCCCGTCTTCAGCGCGAAACATCGTTTTCGGTGTCTGCCCTAAACTCTAAGTAGGGTTTAAGGTCCACATCAATTCGGTACCAACAAAAGTCCAAGATAGGGGAGCAGTTAGTATTCCACACTATTAGCGCCTCAAAATTAGATTTTCGCAAATTGCTTTGCGACAGGGACATATCGAGATACAAAATTCGACGATTCGGTTTTCCGATTTACCAACTCTGACTTTATTCTTTTAGGCCCTTGAAATCAAGCATTTATAAAAATTAACCACGAAAAGAATATAAGTTTATCTTATGACTCCATAAGTTGAATGATGAAAAAGTGCAAAATTCTTTGGCATGCTTTTTAAATGAAGAATCATCTGGTTCTCGCGTGCAACCCTGTAGAGACTACATACATCAAATACAGGTCCTGCTTAAGATTTTATTGACGAGAGAATCAAATCCTATTTGAGAATTTCTTTAAAAGATTAACGATGGGTCTAAGAAAAGTTCTTGCAATTGGGTTGGAAAAAAGACTACAAAACCACAATTTGCAAACTTCTCCATTGCCCTCTCATTGGTATATTTATAATGTTGTATTTTCTATTTCCGAAAAATAATTTTTAAACAACTCGATGCTAAAAAAGCAGAATACGAGTATAAGTAGTATTTTCATTTTCAAAGTTTGAAATTGCAATAAAGTATGTACATATTGGATTGCAGCCTTTCCTAATTTTAAATAAAAAAGCACGCTTTTCCATTTGTTCTTATTTTAAGAATAGACGTATGCCCTTGTCGGCAAACTTATACATTTAAAAAGTGGGCCACCGAAAGTTCGTGGTCAAAAACGCGTTTTGACTTTACATTGCTAAATGACCGCTTATTACTTATGACGACAGGACGCTATGAACAATATTATCGTACATAATGACGGTGGTCGTTACAAACGATATGAACGATATAACGACGTAAAATAGTCGGTTCCTTCGATATCGTTTCAAACGATATCTACTGTATTTGAAAAATGTTAAAAACTTAAAAAATGATAGCAACTACTAAAAGCCGCCAGAACATTTTATGCCTAAAAGAAAGTAAGAATTTCTCACAAAAATAAAGAAATTCAAGTTTGCTAACCAAAGTTATTGCTTGTTCGTGTCACTTATTTACATATTGCAAATATTTAACTCAATCAAGTGGTAACATATCTGCATATTTACATCTATACAACTTCGTCTATTGATTGTTCCAATTTTCGGATGAATTTGATTTGGAATACATTAGCATCTGTATTAACACGTGATTTTGAGGCATTGGATTTCTCAGGACGTTGACTTAAGCGCGAGTAATGTTTTCATTTGTTTTGCATTTTGTTATTCATGTTTACGCATTTTATACATATGGGTCATCATTATTTTGTATTATAAGAACTTTCTTCCTGGTAGGTCTTTTTTGAAACTATTTTTTCTTTTAAATTTCTGAAATTCATTAGAAAATTATATCGGTTTTGTAAATGAACAGGTCCGTAGATTGTACATATTAGTGAATTTGATTGATATATGTTGTCGCTACCGCTTCCATGTAATACGACTGACAGTGATACCTCTGATAACACAGGCTATACTAATTGTCAACTTTCCAGGACGGTGGACTAAAGCCAATAAAAATTTCACCAAAAATTGTTTAATTATAATACATATTCTTATGTCTGTATAATCGTGCTTTTTGAAAATAAATCAAAGTTGTATGATGAATCATGATCGACTATTTCTAAATCATCCAAAAGTTGTGTTGACGTGCTTGTAAAGTTAAAGGTGTCACTTGATCAACAGACACACAGTACATACATATCTTCAATTCAATTGTTGTTTACCTCATTGTTAACACTTGTCGACCAATTCGAAATTCTAGGTCAGAAAAAGTACATTTTTATGCTTCGGTTGATGATTCACATGAGCACTATGCCCATCTGACCCATCAATTTATTATTACTCATATAAAGTTATACTCATAACGTTATACCGGGCATTAGTGAATTCACTAGACGATGGTCTCGTCACCATATTTAATTAAACTACCATACAAAACAAGAAGTATTCGTTCTTTTCACTTGGGAAATTTAACCACAATTTTTTAGTACACCCGTAACAACATGCTCCAATATCTACTTTAATATCTATCGTTACAATATTTTCGTATTGTTGAGTCAACCTGGTAGCAATAAAACACCACGACCTACATTCATACATACATTTCACCGAAAGTCGGAAGTAACCCAAAAAGAACCCATAAGGGTTGGCATAGGTCAAAGTTCTTTTTCCTGCATATTCATAACATCCGCATGCAAGTTGAAATGGATGGTTCTGGTTAGAGAATTCGGTATATTGGTTTTATGTTGTCGAATGGGACGTTTATGTCATTACGGGACTCAAACCGACTCGAAACTCACCTGTCCTAGTTGAGGTTGAAGAATGACAGTAGTGGTTCGTCAGAGGAAGGAATTACGATACGAGTAACGTTCCGGTCGTGGTCAAGAAGCGAGAGTGGTATTATCGTTACTATGTAGTTACGTAACGTTCTTTTTTGTCTCTTGAAGTTTGAATAGACTGCATGGCGTGTAGCCGAGTACAATAATAAGTGCATAATTGTAACGATATTTTCAGTAGAGCACGACGAACAGTGGACACTGTAATTCATCATCGTTTGTTAAGAAATTAGTTGCAGTTTTTTTATGTGATGTACGAGTATTTTGAAATGACGATAATCAAACTTACATGTACATCATACTAATTATTTGGATTCAATTTTCTATATATGTTCAGTTAACCACTGCCACAATTTTCTTTTATATTTTTTTTTACTATGATTATAACTTATAGCGATCAAGCATAATGTTAGCCGGCTCGTTTCGCTAACTAGTCCGATTGCATACATAATACAAATTGTATGTGCATCTAATATTAGAAAGTTTAAGAATTTCTTCATCCGTAGATAATAAGTTCATTTCATGTATGGCTCGCAATTCTTTATTGTTTGCAATTAAAAACACTATTTTAAACGTTATACACGAAAATCTAAAACAAAATGCGTTATTTTTCTGATTTTTTTGTATTAAAATACATTGAGTGAACGGTATGACCAATGCGTTCTTGCTGCATTAATTACAAATCATGTAGAAATTTTATAATTTCAAATAGAATCTGAAAATTAGTTATGCAAATAAAGTTCTGATGAAGTCAGTTTCAGAGAGTGATGTATGTGCGGTTCGCGCATATTATTTCTTGCGTATTAGAGGGTGCTTTCCCTTTAAAATCAAATGCTATAAACTTTATCCATTAAATTCAAATCTGGGGTGACTCAGCGTCATAAGTTTGTGTTATGTACTCGTACCCGCAAGTGTCATGTCTGGTAGATGTATGTATGTACTTTATTTCTGGCGGAAGTGGTTTAATGTAGGGTTACTGATATTAAATGAATAACCCACACACTCTAAAATGTATATTTTTAATCTGCTTTGAATATTCGTTCATGTAGTATTTCTAAGAATGATTCATATTGGTTGCGCTTTTGAAAGGCACTTGTCCTGGTTACAATTCACTATAGTATAAGAGCTCTTACCAACTGTTTTACATTCGTTCTAAGGGGAAGCACGAATAAGAGGGAAAAAGGATTTGATCAGCTCCGTAACACTAAGTAGGAACGCATTCGAGAGTTTTATACAAGGCATGCGACAGGGATTATTTCAGCTGCCATTAATCAAAAGGGTTAAATTCTGGGACAAGTGGCGCAACCACGGGAGGGGCAAAGGAAGCTTAGGCTCCCTTCCATTTCAGAAACTGGGTAAGAACAAATAACAAATTTTTCATAATAATTCCTATACCAAAAATTTGTCAAAAAAAAATCTACCTGACTTGCAAAATTATTATACAAAATGTACTTTTACACAAAAATTTTGCTAATGTTAAGCAAGTCTCACATTTTCAAAATATTTGTAGGCCTGCTGCTTCCTTTACTTATAATTTTAATTGTAATTGACTGGCCTGCATTTCCTGAAAATCTTTTAAGCCAAATTATTGTACATACAAATATTTCATAGTAAAAAATAAATAAAATGGATACAAGCGTTGTATCGTTTGATATTGTAATATAACATAACGAGTCACTATCACAGCAAAAATCATGTTGATGCTAGATAGAGTCCTGTAAGTAACCATACTGTCTACTTCACGTTAGAGGATAAGGTTCCCTGCAGCCATTTTGTTCGAATCACGAAATCCATTCCTTTTGTCAAAACCCCGCAGCACCCTTTGCATAAGGTGGACGAGGTCGTAAAACGTTGTGAGATAACCCTACCCACTCACGGGTGAACAACAACAATCTTTTGGCAAATCCAGATGCATAACAGATCCACCGTGGTGTCGCTTTTTGTGTACCGGCAACATAGAATAAGATCAAAATGGCCAAACAAAATCTAAGCCGAAATTATAGTTACTAATCCGCCCTAACGGTATTATATGAAGCGACGATTACAGGATCGGTTCATGCGCATAATTAAGAGCGCCCTTCCTATCCTAAGCCGCACCCTTTTGTTTTAGCATTTACCGCGTCCTGAAAGTTCGTGAGAATCAGGAACATAACAAAGTGTAAACACTTCGTGGAGAAACACTACCGTTAATGTCATAAGTGGAAAATAGCAACATCACCCAATTTGCGACAGCAGGCTCAAGTGTCTGGTAATATGGATGACCTTAGCCCCCTTTAGGATATGATCCTAGCTGCGCTACTGTCTGGATTAACGAAACATTCGGATTAGCCCATCAGCATTATCTGAGGAAAACGAATTATGTATAATAAATATATTTAATAAATAAATAAGTGACGTTGAAAGTACGACGAATGTGATATGAAAAGTTTGATTTTGTTTACTTGTAATCGTCTTTTGTTTGCTCCAAAATATCTGGCTTTCCCGGGAGGTAGACAGGGGTCCAGAGGGTTCATGCTCTTCTAGAAATTAATTCAAAAAGAAAAACTCAAACTTAAAATAACTTCATGCCATGAAGTTTGCAACGCACAGAAGGAAGCACATCCGACTATGAAAAGTATCTAAAATACATACATATATTTATTTATCAGTGTGACGCGAGAAATCGATTGAGCGATGTCCGTCTGTCTGTCTGTCCGTCTGTTGCAATACAAACTAGTTCCTCAGTTTTGAAGCTATCGAGCTGAAATTTTGTACATAAGTATCTTTTTAGTGTCGGAACGAATGGAATCGGACCACGGCGTCACGGGGCTGTCATACAAACCAACCCATGAAAATTAGGTTGTTCTAAGAAAAACTTTTTCTTTATGATCCAATCTTAACCAAACTTCATTAAAACATATCTAGGAACGATGTCATAGAGCTGTCATACAACCCAACCCCCGGAAATGCAGTTCATGTAAGTAAAACAGTTTTTCTTTTAAACCAATTTCAGCCAAACTTCACCCAAGTGTGTTTCTAGTAAAGTCTCAAAACATATCCAGGAACGGATGGAATCGGAACACTACGTCATAGGGTTGTCATACAAACCAACGGTTGAAAATTAGGTTCTTCTAAGAAAAACTTTTTTCTTTTTAAACCAATCACCAATTCACCCCTGTGTTCTTAGTTAGGCCTCAAAACATATCCAGGAGGACGGCACGACCAGGAATGCACCGGCTAGTTGTTATTCAGCCGTAAATAAACCGACCAAAATCACTCGTTGCTATATGGATCACATTTTAATCGAATAGCTAGAACTTGCTTGGTGTCCTCGAATGCATATGACACAGCACTAGCGACGGCACCTGATGAGAGAGCCGTGTCATATACATTCGATCGAAACCGGTCGAATGTCATTTTTTGCACCCTTCGAGTCGATCTGCCTGATAATCATGAAATCGTTCAGGGAGCATCATTCTTAACAAAAAATGTTGTACTTATGTACCCGCACTAAATGGGAAAAGAGACGGCAGCGGGGGCTCCACGGCTGTTTCGTGTGATGCGGAGGCTGCGTCCCAACATGCATTTATATTACTAGAAAATGAGTTAGTGAGAAAGATTTTTATTTTTTCCAAGGGATCAATAGGGATAACGAAACAGAAAATGTGTGGTTGGATGATTAACTTCCTTAAATGTGATTTATAGTGTAAAGTAGGCTTAGGAGTGACTTGAATGTTACACCCAAAAGCTGTTGTAATAATGGTGATCCCTGCCCTTGTGAAGTGAAGCCAAAGGCTGCATTCAGCGCACAAAAAATGTCGCAGAAAAATTTGACTCCGATTAGATGCTTATTACATTATGGACGATTCAGCGGAGAAAGAAATCGGAGTGCGGGTAATTCTGGTAGCATTTGTAGCATGCTGCTAGCTGAATTTTGTGTGAAGACCGTGCCGGATTTCCCATATGGGCAACCTGGGCCCATATGGGAAAAGGAGAAGCGGCTAATTTTTTAAATTGTTCATTAGTTTCAAGTCCTGCGACAGATGCATTTCAAAATCACAAGCAGCAGCCGCTGCAGAAGACATAATTAGAAAGAAAATACTTATTTTTTTAATATACAGGGTGTCCCGTTCATGGTGGAGAATCTTTTAATGGTAGATAGTGTGGCTCATTTGGGGAAAATTAATGTTCTACGAGACACCTCTATTTTGAACCGTTACAATGTAAAAACACTTTTTGGAAATTGTGTCAAAATACCTGACTTGCCGAACTAAATCAAAATTTGCCAAACCACCAAACATGTCATCCGAGATATGACTTCACTTTCCGAAACTACATAAAATTTCCTATAAAACGACACCTCGTCCGTTACGAAGTTGCTCGTATCTTCCGAGATACACCAGTTCAAACTTTGAAGAAATTTTAAAATCGGTTTTTCATGCAAAATTCAAATGATAAAATCGTAACGGTACTTTGAACTGACAAATCTGCAAAGTTGAAAAAAGTTGCCTCATTATGTTAGCTCTCGAACGACATATAAAAATTAAGGGCTCACGATTTGAAAATTTGCGAATTTAACGTTTCAAAGGTAAAAAAATGTGGTTTTCGTGTAATGCAAATCATCTGATATGATGAAGAAAAATTTGTACATCATTTGTACATGATCAACACACTTCATTTTGTTGGGCGAAAAAACTTTACATTGAAAATGTTTCGGGCCAAAAATGTAACAGTTATTTTAACCGTAGATCTGATTTATATTAATTCTAAATAATAATTGCACTTATTCGCAAGTTCTTTCCCTCGTCAGTCAGTTTGTGAGCTATTATTACTACATAAATTAATTAGTGTTTGTACTAATATTTTACCAGGTAATATTATTTAAATTGTTATTAGTGTTATAATATTATAACTTCGAACTTTTAAAAGTATATGTTGTTCTCGAATAATAAATATGGGATATACTGATGATGAATACATCGATATGGTGTTCGGAACCCCAACGCAACTAAAACTTCTTGTTATCAACATGAAATTAGGGTGAATGTGTGGATATGTGTTCTCGGAGATCGCCTTTCCGAGCCCATAATTCTTCCTGAACGGCTCAATTCAGTGGCGTTCCATAGCGTGCTGGAAACTGAAGTCGGACCAAGTTTACTTGATGCTGTTCCAGTTGCGGAACGATCAGAAATTTGGTGGCAGATGGACGGATGTCCTGCCCATAATGGAAGAGTTGTCACAGAGTTTTTAAATGATAAATACCAGCAGAAATGGATTGGACGATATGGGCCTATTCCATGGCCTGCAAGAAGTCCTGATTTAACTCCTCTTGATTTTTATGTTTGGGGAAATTTGAAAAATCGGGTTTATAAGGAACCCATTACGTCGCGTGCAACGATTTGAGAAGAAATAGGGAAGAAGTTCTCCGCGCTGTCGCATCAGTTGCCAGAAGATGTTCACTTTGTATCCAATACGAAGGAGGACATTTCGAACAATATCTCTAATTTTCACTTCGAAATTATTTTAAAAATAAAATAGATTTCGGTTTCGCTTCTTTCTCCTATTTGGTAAGCATAAAACAAATATACATATGAATAAAATTCATTTGAAAATAGCCTAAACGTCTTTTATATGAAAACCACATTTTTTTACCTTTGAAACGTTAAATTCGCAAATTTTCAAATCGTGAGCCCTTAATTTTTATATGTCGTTCGAGAGCTAACATAATGAGGCAACTTTTTTCAACTTTGCAGATTTGTCAGTTCAAAGTACCGTTACGATTTTATCATTTGAATTTTGCATGAAAAACCGATTTTAAAATTTCTTCAAAGTTTGAACTGGTGTATCTCGGAAGATACGAGCAACTTCGTAACGGACGAGGTGTCGTTTTATAGGAAATTTTATGTTGTTTCGGAAAGTGAAGTCATATCTCGGATGACATGTTTGGTGGTTTGGCAAATTTTGGTTTAGTTCGGCAAGTCAGGTATTTTGACACAATTTACAAAAAGTGCTTTTACATTGTAACGGTTCAAAATAGAGGTGTCTCGTAGAACATTAATTTTCCCCAAATGAGCCACACTATCTACCATTAAAAGATTCTCCACCATGAACGGGACACCCTGTATTCTATTTAGTCGTATTAACCTCAATGCAGGGCACCCAATCCCAATCGCACCCTGACCTTAAATTCCAATCTTAACTCTGCCAGAAGTTGGGAGTCATCCTACTCAATTTGGATCAAAGGGTCACGGAACTGCCATACAAACCTACCCATCAAATTACAAAACCTTCACCAAACTTTATGGACCAATAATTATAAAAAAAACTCCTCCTATATGCATCCCTATCGAAGTTACAGAACACATGTAGGAGATTCGAAATCGGATCATGGAGCCATGGGCCATAGCAGCTCGACCCCCAAAAGGTCGCGCCCGAAGTTTTAAGTTATATTCTTCACTGGAAACAAACAAAAATCTCGAAATTGGGCAAAATGTCAATTGCACTAGCCAACGTAGACGGCAAAAATGCGACTAGCACTATATATTATTTGAAAGCCGCAGATGTGGTTAAAATACCCCCTTCAAAATCAACCGTAAGGTTTCCTAAAATTGGAGTTTCTGACGAAAAACAGAACTCTGTTTTTTTTTTTGTGTTACGGTGTTATTTTTTTTTTTGGTTTGTTATTACGCTAATACGAGGGTTACTACAAACGTTTCTAGAAAATAAATGAAAACGACTTTTTTTTCAAAAATCGTTTTATTGTTTTTAAAATATTCACCATATACAACACAAACGCTCAAACCAATTTTCGAAGCATTTTTTCACTCCAATGGAGACACCTCCAAAACATGGCTTCTGAGCAGTTGCTTCGGGCGAAGAAAACCTTTCACCACGTAATTTATATTTAATAAATGGGAACACAAAAATGACTTCGGGCAAGCAAACGGTCCTATATCACTCGGAATAGACCGTACTACGTTCCTCAGGTGGTACAATGGCCACATGACCCATTTGGCCGAGGAAACAGGACACCATTTGTCTCGCAGTGCTTCGTGCGCGAACAACTTTTATTGGATTGGGCTCCTTTTGGAACACCCACACGGTCGACTGCTGTTTAGTTTTCGGCTCATAGGCATAGATCCATGATTCGTCGCCGATGACGATTTTATTCAAGTCATTTCATGCACCGTTATGGTATTTTTTTTTCTGCACCAATCGACACGAGCCTTTTTTCAGCTATCGTCAAATTATGCGGCATCCATCGGGAACAAACGTTTTTTACGGACACTTCATGCAGTATCGAATGTATAGCCGGGAGAGAAATGCCCAAGGATGCCTCTATCTCACGGTATGTCACATGCCGGTCTTACGTAATGATTTCACGCACGGCATCCACATTTTCCGGCACAATGGCTGTTTTTGGACGACTTTCACAAAACTCGTCCTTGAGTGAATTATGCCCACTTTTGAACTCGTTAAACCAGATGTCGGACGAGATGGTGCTTCACCCCGAAAATGTAGCCGATCGAAACACTGTTATTGTGATAATCCAACTTTAAAATTGTAGAATATCTTTGCACGAAAATGTTCACGTGTTAATTCCATTTTTTGCTAAATTGACTTTTTTTTAACTAACGGTAACTTACACGGGTATAACTTGTCATCAAAGTGTTCTGAGCAGGCATGGTAAGAGGTTAAACTTTCTGGTGGAAATAACATATGTATTTGACGAAAACGTACTAGAACATAAATAACAGGCGCGACAATCCAGTATTGGACTAAGGCCGCAGGATGTGTTAGTGACATCCTATTTCCAAGATCTTATCTGCTTTTTTTGTTGAGGTAATGAGATCAGCATCACGCTCAGCAGTGTTATTTATCCCCATAAATGGGTACTCGTTTAACATCTGAGTGAGATCATAGTCCGTCACAAGCTCGTGAGTTCGAAAAACACCATGGAACACGGTGAGATTCGAACTCATGAGCCTGTGCACCGAAGGTGCGCGCACTAACCGCTAGACCAGCCAGACTATTAAGTACTAGAACATGCCTAATCTAAAAACTTTTGTAGTAGCCCACGTAATACATTTCATTTGTTCCGGTTATTTGTTCATGCATTCCAAAAAATCGTCTGTGAAATAGAAAAGCCATTTAAAAAACAATCCAAGGAACATTACGCTATCAGCTTCGCAAGAAGAATTTTCTTGTTCTTGTTATCGACACTAGCGACACTTATCTTACCGTCCGCCATATAGCGGACATATAGCGGAAAATATCGGAAACACAAAAGTTCCCCCTATGAGAGCGGATAGCAGAACATGCCATTTCAATGCTTTTTGAAGCAATTTCGGGACCGGACTCCTGACTACGTCCCTGGGAAGCAGCATATTTTCAGGCATATAAAATATGTATTATTTACTCGAAAAAATATGAATTTTTTTCCTATCACATACGCTGCTACCATGTTACTCTACTACTTCAGAGCGTAACCAGTGACGGAGGGCGGCAATTTGGTTGCTGCCCAGGGACGCTCTAGAGACTAAATCCGGCCCTGCACGAAGGGTAAATCTCAACTTTTAAAGACGAGGTCAAACTACAGTTTGAAGTGAGGGTTCGATTGGGCGCCCTGGATTGAGGCGAATATACCTGATTAGAATTAATTAAAAAGAGAAAATAATCATTTTTTCCTAATTATGTCTACTGATCGTTGAGTGAAAATGCATCTTTCATAGACTTTAAAACCCATGGAAAATTTAAAAAATGTGCCGCTCAGGTTACCCATATGGGAAATCAGGCCCTGTTCATAATGCCAGATCCTCAGACAAAATTTCTCTCTTTTTGCAATCTCTCCTTAGAGTCCAGAGAGATTATGTTAACAATTATATCAATTTTAAATACAAAAACGTATTATTTGATATATGCCGAAAATTTGAGACACGCTCTTGCAAATCGAAAAAACAAAGTTTCTGGCCAGAAGAGAACTTAACTATATACACTCATGGTCACTTGAATAGGGACATCCTTTTCGAAAGTTGTTTATCTCAAAATATCCTCTTCCTTGCAGCAAAGAGCATAACACGGTTAGGGCACCTCGCGTATACGCCCTTTAAAAAATCCTTTAAACACAACCAATTTACTTTTTCCACTATTTTTGAAATTTCACGTAAGCTGTGTTGTTCATTTCTCAAAACATCGATTTGAGCCAATTGCGCGGTATTTAATGCTTTTGCGCTACCCATGATTACCGAAACTTACAAAAATTAAAGTCAAAACACAATCTGAGCGGATTAACACAAAAACAATTAGGATGTGACGCACTAGCACTTTTGAAATCACGACCGAATCGCAACTGTCCCTATTCAAGTGACCCAATTTTGAACATAGAATTTATTAGTGCATCAGCATAATGTTAATGAAACATAACTGTTGTTATTAAATGTTTCATTTTTATTCTGGCAAGCTATTAGCAACATAATAGGCTTTGTAAACAAATACTGAGTTATGCTCTCTACTGCAAGGAAGAGGATATTTTGAGATAAACAACTCTCGACAAGGATGTCCCTATTCAAGTGACCGGGAGTGTACATAATTTCAATATTTGCTACTTAAGAATTGCGGAAGTCTACCAATTGACCTAAAAATCTTTCCAAATTAAATTCTTGCTGCGCCTGCAGCCAATTACTCTAAAGTCTAAACAAATATTAACGATTGAATTCGTTGCCAAAAAACTAAACTGACTATACTGCATTCCAACCACATGCACCAATTCGTACGTTGCCACCATGGGCTGCACAACAAACTGCATGGTGCAATCAGTTGGGATTTTTGCGCAGACACCAAACTTAACAACGTTTTAAATTCATATTACATCCAACCAGATACAAATCGTACATAGGACGATTGCTTGAGGATACGATATACGAATCCATTTCGTCTGCATTTGATGTATTGCCCGCGCTTGAGCTCCATCGTCGTCACCCACCACCGATCCTTACTAGTTCCTTTCCTACCAACTAAAGTCGCCACTATCGGTTGAATCGACAGTGGCGTTTGTTTTCTGCTGTGCGACAATACAGAGGACCAGTCTCGAGTCTCCAGAAAATTGCAAGAAACTGGTTTTCATGTAATTTACGAGATTCCGTGCGTCCGTATGAAGCTTCAAGGTTCAAGAAACACAAAACCCAAAGACGACGTCTTTCGAATGAAAGTGAATTTGTTTTTTTTCGGTTTCTTTTCCGTGGAGAGCACAAGACGAAAAAGTTGAGTCGCACCATCCACGACGTAGTCGGGTGTCTGGAGCATTTTTTTTTGCATCGGTCAGAGGTCACATGGAAAATTGCCATGATGTCCTTGGAAAGCTTGAGAAATGTTCTCCTCGACCTTGAATTGGGACGAGGCGCCAAACCAATAGTCTCAACAGCCACCACCCTCCGTGTCTGTATATGTATATATTTTCCGTTAACCACCCACCCATCCCATCTACACCCACCGTTCCACTAATGTAAATTCATTCCCTTAATATGAAATAATTGTGATTATGTACGTACCGGTTGAATGTGGCCTGGTAATCCTTAATTTGTTTGCGCGAGAACTCGTGGAACTCGGTGTAAACGTTAACCACTTTGAAATTTTGCTTCACCTCCTGCCCATTCTCCAGGGCATCGTTGATTTGTTGACGACGGTTGAGGATGTTGCTTAGTTCGGCATCAGCTGACATTTTGATGATAAGGATGGGATATGTACTTCACCGAGATCAAGGACAAACGCAATTCACACACTTAACAACGAGATATGACCGTTATCAACAGCGCAGTTTACAGTTAATCAATATAATCGTCTATACTTCACCAAATGACTCCAGATTTCGTTTCTTCACTTATGTATTTGTATAATTGATTGATAGAATCATTAAAATTTAACCAAATTGTTAAATTTACAGCACGACCATGAGACGAGACACGACAAAACAAAAATATCCGCACTAACCACACACGACGTCTTTTCACCAGCGCAACTTCTTTGCGATTGAATTGAATATTGAATGGTGCCCGGACAAAATTCATTCAACAGCAATATCTGACTGGAGAAATTAAAGCTCAATCAAAGTCAAAATTTAAAAAAATTACACGAGATGACGCTGTTGAACCACATTTTGAGCAGGACTGGAAATGGTTTGTGTTTAGCCAATACATAATCCAGGAAAAATAAGGACTGTGGTGCTCAAAGTGTAAAAGCCAAATGTTAAGGTGCATCTAAACTGGCTTCTAAATGGAGGCGCGTCCTAAAACACGCATCGCGGACCGCTGTTTGGCAGCTACTTAGCATCTACACTATAGTTACCAAATGGAGGCTGAAAATTAAAACCAAATTTTCATTTTGGAGATTTTTTAAATGTAATTATCAAAACCAGACTGCGCGTTCGTATTAATAATTATTACTCGGGCTTTCAAGAATTATTCAATTTCACACAAAAAAACGAACAAAAGTTGCGAAATTGCAGCAAAATTGTCATTTCGAATTCGACAAGCGGTTATCAAAGCGTCAGCTGGCTTATGATTGAGTTGCCTTAGGGGCAATTCAGACTATCGACAAGATTTACTAAATCCTAGATTTAGTTAACCGTTGTACCATATTGTACTGCAATTTGAATTATGCAATTACATTCTACGAAGCATTTTAGCATTTAATGACATACGATTTAATCGAGTAGGCGGGTTTCGACTAGATTAATTTAGAGGTTTTAGTAAATCCTGTCCACAGTGTGAATCATCCCCTCTTATTGAATATCAAAACTGGCCGGACAACCAAATGGCGGTTTGTTTGGATGCAATGACAACTGCCAGTTGGTTGCACGTGCTACCATTTGGCGGTCAGTCTGGATGGACCTTTAGTGTAAATTCTTTAGCAATCAATACCACTATCTGTATGCCGTTTATTTAAGGTCTAAAGGTTTGTGTTCGTAGAGACGACTCATGGGATCATCGCTCAGCGATTGAAGTTAAACCACCGGTTTTGAGCACTATATGGGTATATTTTCTATACAGACATGTTCCTTTAGGTCATTGTTTCCCAACAGGTGGTCCGCGGACTGGAGGTGGTCCGTGAAAGGCCTATAAGTGGTCCGTGGAGACATGTTCTATTTTCTTGTGATTAATTGAAATTACATCTGGAAAAGGAACCGTCAACAACATTTAACAAATCAACCAATGAATTCTATGTTACGAGAACTGCTGCGAAAGCAGAGTAACGCTGCTTTGGGTTCCTGGTTATTTCGATATATTATGTACCGACAAAACCTGGCGCATACAGTTGCAGCATCCAATTTTTCTGAGTGAAAACCTTAGGATAATAATAGGACTCAAACAAGGTTCAAGTTTTCAATTCTGACGATCTACCCACATCCTTTGGTACGGCTATGTTCTAGGGAAGCATCGCCGGATTCCTCTCGAGAATGTTCTATCCAAACAAGAACTGTTGGCATTGCTTCGGCTACGGTCACTTGTTAAGTACGATCTATCTGGATTGTCCTTCCTCTACGTTAAGGGCTATAGACCCACATGTCCATGGCATCGGTATTACGAACCTAAATATTGTGGTTCCTGTCCCTCAAAATTTAATCTAATCAAATCCTACCCTTATGAAGGTAAACCCCATATGTTGCTTATGGCTCAGTTTCGGCGAATGCTGCTTTTCTAGGTTCTTATTACTTCTTCGTGCACTGGCATAGTAAGCGAAGCATGAAGAAAAATCATTGGAAGACAAATCACAAAAATTAAGGAATGTTAGGAGCTCCCAGGGAAAAGCAGTCAATGATTCTTGAGAGGGTAATCTGAACTTAATTTTCAATCTCGCACTTAAATTTGACGCTATGATCGGCCTCGCAAACGTTGTAATTCTACTTCATTACTTCGATCACATCTCCAGTTTTTTATTATTATCACATAAGTATGACTTCCTCGCCGTACACAGTACGTACAGTATGCAACCTTTGGAGAGTGATTCAATTTTAGGATAAGTGGTCCGTGTTGTTGAAGGTCGATCTACAGTCGATGCGATTCAGTGCATTCGTATTGCGATGGAAAAGTATAGAGCAGCACGAAAGGACTTGCACTTTGTATTCATCGATTTGGAAAAGGCATTCGATAGAGTACCTCGTGGTCTGATATGGTTGGCCTTGAGAGCACTTAATGTCCCTGAGGCATACGTGAGGATGATACGAGACATGTATGATGGAGCTTCGACTAAGGTTAGATGCGCAGCCGGTGAATCAGAAGAATTTCCGGTGAATGTCGGAGTACACCAGGGCAGTGTATTGAGTCCGTTGCTCTTCAACATCATCATGTGCTTCTTATTAACACGTATCTCCGACGACCTAGAAATATCTCTTCTTTTTGCCGATGATATAGTCCTCAGTAGCCCAAACATCGTTGCCTTGCAAGCTGCACTTACAAAATGGTGTGACATTCTGGAGGAGCATGGACTGAGGGTAAGTATAACAAGGACTGAGTTCTTATGCTGCCCATTCTCAGACCCAGATGCACCGATACCAGATATGTACGTCAAAGGAGAGCAGCTTAAGTATTGTACCAAGTTCAAGTACCTTGGCTCGATGGTGAACAACGGAGCTACATGCGATGATGACATCAAACATCGCACAAGGGTTGCGTGGATGACGTGGCGAGTTTTCTGCGGTAAGAAAATGCCACTGAAGCTGAAGGGCAAGTTGTACAAAACGGTTGTACCCCCCGCACTCATGAATGGATCAGAAATGACAGCGACTGAAATTAAAATATTACGCATGTCAGTTGGTGTAACCAAAAGGGACCACATCAAGAGTAGCTACATCCGAGGCAGCTTGTCCATTGACCAACCAATCACTGTAAAGCTCGAAGACCGACAAATGGATTGGTATTGCCATGTTGAAAGACGTCCGCCTGAGAACCCCGCAAAGAAAGCGATATCAATGGAAGTTCCACTTGATGGACTCAAGGCCAGAGGCAGACCGAAGAACACTTGGATGTGTCCAATGAAAAAGCAACAACACCGCATTGGTCTCGGCGATGACACGATCCAAGATAGAGCTGCCTGTAGAAATATGCTGAGATATTACCGCCAAAACGGGCGATGTGCCTACACCGCAGGTCGAGCAACGCGAAACCATGCAGCGGTATAAAGAACGAGGCAAGGATGAAGAAAGTTATGTAGGTATGTAGACATTTGCCACATTCAAAAATATGTATGCAAATATGCGAGTGTAGCTCGAAATTGGATGCAAAATTACGATCGCTGAGCGATCATCACATGAGTCATCTCTTCGCACACATAGCTAAAGGAGTTTGACCCACTATGAAACCGCGTCGTTTCAACCTGATTAATTTACTTTGGGCGCATTTTTAACTATTCAGTACAGGGCAGGACAGAGGACAGCACAACTCCATACAAATTTGACAATTTTGAACAAATCCAAATTCAAGTTCGAATTTAAATGGAAGTTGTTCTGTTCTGTCCTGTACTGCATAATTAAAAACCCTCTTTTAGTTTTAATGAATAACAAAGGGATGCGCGTCGTCACAGACGAATTTGTGGACGTGAGGTATGTACAACCTTTCCAGTTTTCACATTTTTTTTAATTTAATATCTTCTTTCTGTTCTTGACCAGCACCCGCTCTTTAGGACAATTTTCGATCTAACAATTATTTTTGGGTTTAAAGAGTTCGGTTAGACAGGATGATTATACACACTGGTTGGGAAGGAATTTTAAGCAGAAGGATATGTACTTCGTTGGTACTATATGATACCAAAATAAAAAAAGATACACAAAGGCAGCCAGTTTTTTTTTTTGGCTGGCGCATTTTCAAAATTTTTGTGACCACTCCATAATACCCATCAAATTTGGCAACTCAACTAACCGCTTGTCAAATTCAAAGTGACAATTTCGCCACTTTTGTTCGTTCTTTTGTGTGAAATTGAATAATTATTGAATGACCGTGTATTAATTCAAAAGCGCAGAGTCCGATTTTGATAATTAAATTTTTAAAAATCACCAAAATAAAATTTTGGTTATGCCATTTTCTGTCTCCATTTGGTTGCAAGTGTAGATGCTAAGTAGCAACCAAATGGCTGTTCGTGATGCCAGTTTTTGGACGCGCAACCATTTGGCGATCAGTCTAGATGGACCTTTAAGCTTGTTGAAACAGAATGACAGCAGCAACAGCGACATCAACATCATTGCTTGAAACTGAGAAAGAAAGACTCGTGTACATGAGCGTACATGTAAAGATACATTCGCCCCTCTTCATTTACTCGTCTGAGACAACGCACAAATTTAGTTATTGACCTGTCAACTTGACAGCCAAATGACCCTAATTTTTCCCCTTTCTCAGTCATTCCATGAGCGTAGTATTTTTGTTCACACCGGAGGCAGACAAACTTTGATATCGATGATGAATTAAAATTATTATCTCTCAGCAATATTTTAATACATAAATTTGGTACGAAAATTCCATTCCCCCACGTATGAGAAAGTACCGACGCCTTTGGTGAGGTTGATTCAAAATTCACCCTTTATGGCCGTTCCTTTATTATGTTTATATTCCGAGGCCTGAAACAATACATTTTAAAGCCTAGTATACTGACCTCGAGAGTGAAATTTTCCGCCGCTGCGATTTTTTCAATGAAAATGTACTCTTACTGTCGTGGAATATGTGGGGAATTCCATAAGCTACAATCCGAAAACAGTTCTATAATTTTTCTCGGTCATTTGATGTATTTTTTTCCGATTCCCCGGTTATTTCATCGTGAAATGTCAAATAACCGGGGAATCGAAAAATAATACATAAAATGGCCGAGGAGAGTTATGGAACCGGTCTCGGATTGTAGCTTATGGATTTCCCCACCATTTGTGACATATTCCACGACAGTAAGCAACGCCGTCTAGATATTAAGGCCGCAATGTAGAATCTTAGACGTCAAAATCAGCTTATAGTTTTAGGTTATGTTCGCCAATGTTGCACTGTTTTGTTTTTGCTTTGTATTACGTCACTACTTGTTTTTGTTGTTTGTTCGTGTAAATTAAAAATTTAAGAGCTAAACTATGACGGCATTGTCCAGCTGAGTTGCGGCTATGATATATCTAGATGGCGTTGCAGTAAGTATCCATTTTTATTGATAAAATCCCTGGGCGAAAAATTTCACTCTCGATCTTAATTCAGCCCTTAACGCTGGAAACAACTTAGAATGAATGCTGCCGAAGAAAGAAACACAATGCATTTTAAATGGCTGATTTGTTTTTTTCTGTTTCTGCAGCAGCAGCACCCATTTAAAATGAATTGTGCTGCTTTCTCGGCAGCATTTAACGCGTCTAATCTGTTTCAAGCATAAATCATTTTAAAAGTCATTTTTTGACATTGCTGTTGCAAATGTGTGTGTTCTAAATTGAAATTTTGCTATTACTGTTGGCTGCTAGCATTGTGAATCGAATGCGATCCATCGTCAGAAAAATGATCAATTGTATGGAAAATTGTCGACGCATGGTAATGTAGAAATGTAACAAATCGTGCCGATCCATCGTAAGATATATCGCATAGTCATAGTGTATATGTGCTCTAATGATGCTCTTGCTATTGATATATTTTCACGATATGTGCACTGCAACTTTATTTGGATTTGTTTGTTCTTTGCTGCTCAGCACTATACGCACAAAATATATCCACAACTGCATAACGCCTGCCGTCCATTACCTGCTTCGAGCGGCGCGGCGCTCCCGCGTTTAAGGGCTCTCGTCCACTGCAAGCGTAAACTTGAGCGGCGCGGCGCTCCAGCGGCAAAGCTTTCACAAAATGTGCGGAAAAGCTTTTACAAGTAAGCACATCTTCCACTGGAAGAGCTATTTAGTCGCTTGTAATCTACAAAGGAGAGTGTAGTGTTGCTCGGATGTGCAGATTAGCGATTAGTATTGCGAAAATTATTTATATTATAATTATAGCACATTAGGGCCGGGTTTCTGATAGTCTATATTCAGTACATGTCGGCTGGTTAGTCTTATCGCATAAAGAAGACACACACTATATTCAGAAAGCTTTTCCATTGTATTGAATGGAATTTTTGTTTATTTTACATAGTTACGCCATATTTTGCTTGGTTACGCCATCATCTTAGATTGACAAAATCGTTGCGCATCACTTTCATCCAACAGCGTAAATAAGCAAAAGATAACATAACTATGAAAAATTAACAAAAATTCAATTCAATATAATGGAAATTATCAAGGTAAATACTAGCCCGGCGGTGGTACCGGCTATCCCGCATATCCCATAGTGGGGAATGTTTTTGTTAGAAGGCAGTTCGTATGTACTCTCGACTCACGAATTTGCTGTGCGCATGTGCTGCTTCTGTTGTGCGTATAGTCAAAGTAAAGCAAATTCCAGTTGTGAGAGTTGGAATGCACTCTCGGTAAAATTCGGAAAAGCTTTAAACGCGAGAGCGCCGCGCCGCTCGAAGCAGGTAATGGACGGCAGGCGTAAAGCTTTTCCGAATTTTAATGGCGTAACCAAGCAAAATATGGCGTAACTATGCAAAATAAACAAAAATTCCATTCAATACAATGGAAAAGCTTTCTGAATATTGTGTGTGCTTATACCTTTTACTAGTAAAAGATTTTTTTCGCACATTTTGTGAAAGCTTTGCCGCTGGAGCGCCGCGCCGCTCAAGTTTACGCTTGCAGTGGAAGAGAGCCCTAAATTGATAAAGCTTTTCTGAACTTTCGTGCCAATCAATAATTATCATCCAATTCAGTTCAAAGCAAAATAGTAATCTTCAATTAATCTTAATTTTATTCTCATTCGCTTAAAAAGATAAGATAAAAAGAAACATTATTAAAACTGTTTTATATTTATTTCATGCGCAGCCAACGAAGGCTTTGTTGGCACTCAAATCGATAAGATGTTGATAAAAGAAACGAATTAAATAGGCTTTCGGTTTTTAATCATTCTTTTTTATAAACTTAACTAAAAACGTGTTTTTCCTTAACTCTACAATGCAAGACATAAAATAAAATACATAATTCAGACTTTTTATCGCAGGTCCTTGATTATAGTTAAATAAAAAGTGCAAACTCCTCTTTTTAAACACATTCTCCCATTCGCAAAACTTCCAATTTAGCACCACGGGCACGAGCTTTGGTTTGTTCACACTCGAAAAGGCACTTATTTCCATAGGTGTACATATCGGTTCCGCAAAGTGGATCGTAATTCCTTGGACACGGGCAGAAGGCCTTATGCTCCTCACTGCTAGCACTGCTACTGAAGCACAAAACGGCGAAAAGGATCGCGAAAATAATGGCGAAAGCACGCATTTTTACACTTGTTTTCAATTTTATTCGTTGATATGAAATGATTCAGTGAATACTAAAGTCTTGTTGAGTGTCGATTTATTTTATAGATTTTTCATATCATTTTGATAGGAAGTTATCTTTGAATCGGGCTTTATGCGATAGGAAAGCAAAAAAGAGTAGATACCTATATATATCAATCGATTTGTAATCCCTTCACACAAATAGAGTCCAGACTAGATTTTCTTTTTGTGCGAAGTGTTTTTTTCTGTAGGTGTGCGGATTATTCTCAAAGCCAATGATATTGTTTGTTGCAAACAGATTTATGGACGATTGAAGAATTTTTTATCATTTAATTAGCCCGTAAGCTAAGAATGGAACGATAATGCCTGGCGACAACAGAAATTATGATTCATAAGGTTAAGGTTTTATGAAATGACCACTTCCTTATTATATTAACTGCATTCCAAGCATACCATCGCTGATTTGACCGTATAGTGGCTTTCTTTAGCAACACAGAACAAAAGAAAACGACATGCTCATAATCCTTAATCTAAGCACACCCTTCCCAAGCAACAATAATTCGTTTGCTTTAAAGAAGCACTTCACACTGTAGCAATCATATAGTACCACGAAATTCATTTATCGTGTGACATCGCATAAAGTAATATTTTGATCCCATAAAACTTCAGACCTGGTCGTTCAACGACCGATCAGCTTTACACAGTGAAGCTACTACTCCAAAAGTGCTGGGAATACAACATCGACGTATACGAAATCTTTGTCGACTTCAAGCAGGCATACGACAGTATCGACCGAAGTGTACTGTACAACATTATGCTGAATTTTGGTATACCGGCAAAGTTAGTGCGACTCACAAGGATGACGATGACTAATACCGTCTCGCAGGTCAAAGTGCAGAACCGACTCACTGACCTATTTGAAACTCGTACTGGACTCAAGCAGGGCGACGGGCTGGCGCCGACGCTCTTCAACCTGACTTTGGAGTATGTAATTCGAGCCATGAATATGGACAGCAGCGGAACGCTACTCATCAAGTCGACTCAATTAGTAGCGTACGCCGACGATATCAACATCATGTCTCGAAGGTTGGGTGATGCAGAAAGCCTCCTGCATAACCTCAATAACGCCGCAAAGGAAGTTGGACTACATATCAACGAAATCAAAACAAAGGCCATGATGCAATCGAAAACAAGGACGCCAGCAAATTCAAGCATCACAGTGGGGGACCTTAATATCGAGTATGTAGACAACTTCAACTATCTGGGTTGTAACTTATCAAAGGACGCCAACGAAACCGACGAAATTAAGCGACGGATACGACGGATAGCCAATAAGACATATTTCTCGGTCCTCCCTATAATTAATTCGAAACTTGCGCACAGGAACACGAAGCTCCGCGTGTACAAAACGATCATCCGACCCGTGCTATGTTATGGCTGCGAAACATGGACCCTTACCCAAGCCTCCGAAATTTTGCTAGACCGATTCGAACGAAAGGTCCTTCGGCGAATTTTCGGGGCCGTTCGCGAGCGAGACCAATGGCGTATCCGATACAACCATGAGTTGTATCAATTGTACGATGAGCTGGAAGTATCGAAAATCGTGAAGCTTCAACGTCTGCAATGGGCGGGGCATGTACAACGGATGGACGACAATCGCATGCCAAAGAAAGTTATGAACGCACAACGAATTGACGGAGCGAGGTTGCGTGGACGACCGAGAGCTCGCTGGGAGAACTCCGTAGGTGAAGACGCCCACCAGCTGCTGGGCTTCCGAAACTGGAGAACAAGGTCACGTAACCGCGACAATTGGAGGTCAACGATACAGGCGGCCAAGGCCCGACGTCGGGCTATCGTGCCACATTGATGATGATAACATCCTTAAAGTATTTTCCAGAAAGCTTCTATCATAATCATGGAATAAATTTAAAGATGGTGGTATTAAACTTCGATAAAACTGTCTCTAAACGTTAACCTAAAAAGATACTCCTTTAAATACTCCACTCTTGTGTTTATTCTATGATACAGCACACACCCCAAGTAACAATTTCATCCCTATAATATTTGATAGAATATTTTCTTCTAACGATAATAGGGGCACTTTACAGGGTATAAACTCTGAATAATAGTCCAATAATGGCGTTTGGCGCCGTTTTTTGATCCAATTGCACCTTATTGTAGCACTAAACTAAGCTTTGAAAAAGACATACATCATGTGTTATGTCATCATTTTCTGTCATTTTCTCGTACAAAAAAGAAAAAAAAAATAACTCCCCCAGCCAGCGTCGAACCAGCGACTGTCGTACGCCAGTCCGACGCCCTAACCACTCGGCCAACCTCACATATAGTTAACATTGCTCGTAAACACTACAAGTGCTCAACACTTCTTTATCGACTCTTCTCCATTGCACCTTCTTCTTTATATGTCAATCAGTTGAAGTTGATTAAATCCACACATTCATCAATAAAATGCAGACATTTTCTGCGCTGAGATTATCTCAATTGATTCATAAGTTAACAAGGAGTGAGGAAATGTTGGTTTCATGCAATATTTCAATGAATTCAATTCAAGAAACGTGGTATTCCAGAGCACTTCATAAGTGTCAATTCTTAAAAAAATCACAAAGTCCATCGTTCTATAAAACTACGCAGAACAATTTATTGGAAGACCATACGAATGTCACACTATAAAAATGACACTGACTGTGCTATAGAAGAATATATGCATGTGTGTGAGTTAACTATTGCATGTGTGTGCTGTATCATCCAATAAACACAAGAGTGGAGTATTTAAAGGAGCGTCTTTTTAGGTTAACGTTTAGAGACAGTTTTATCGAAGTTTTATACCCCTATCTTTAAATTTATTCCATAATGATGATAGAAGCTTTCCGGAAAATACTTTAAGGATGTTTTATCGGATCAAAATATTACTTTAAGCGATTTCACACTATAAATGAATTTCTTGGTACTAAATGATTGCTACAGTGTGAAGTGCTTCTTTAAAGCAAACGAATTGTTGCTTGGGACATGCAATAGTTTCTCTAAGTTAACTCACACACATGCATATATTCTTCCATAGCACGGTCGGTTTTATAGTGTGACATTCGTATGGTCATCCAATAAATTGTTCACCGTAGTTTTATATAAGGATGGACTTTGTGATTTTTGAATGAATTGATACTTATGAAGTGCTCTGAAATATAATTTCTTCAATAGAAATCCTTGAAATCTTGCATGAAACCCACACTTTCTCCCTGATTGTTATCTTCGGAACCAATTAGGGTGATCTCTACGCAGAAATTGACTTTATTTTATTGATAAATGTATAGCTTTAGGGTGCATTGCACAAGATTCGATAAAGAATTGTCAAGCATTTCTATAAAAGCAACTAACCATTTGTAGTGTTTACGAGCAATGCTGACTATATGTGAGGTTGGCTGAGTGATAGCGTGTAGGATGAGCAATCAACAGACACGGTTTCGAAGCTAGCTGCGGAAATATTGTTTTTCTTTTTTTTTTGCAAATTCTTTCAATGACAGAAAATGATGATATAAAGCAATTGACGTACGCCTTATTTGAAGCATAATTTAGTGCTACAATAATTTCAATTGATGATGAAATTGTTACTTGGGTTCGCTTACAGCTAATACAGTAACTCAATGCATGTAGACCTAATATATTAGGAAAATCAAAAGTAAGAAAATGTAATTTATATTTAAAGCGCGCCACAAACCTGACAATTTCTCGGCCGATCGATTGGGCAATCGATTGGCCACAATCGATCTGCCGCCCGTACAGCACACACATTAGGCAATTTATCGGGCAATTTGAAATTGACAGTCTCACGGTGTGTCTCACAAGACACAACACAAAATATCGAAAATTATACCATTTTTGGCGATGGAAGACATCCATAGCTACTTTTGATGGAGAATGACCGCCACAAACACAGCATGAAGACCACAGGTTTATGTAAAAAAATCAGCAACTGAGAACACACGATTTTCATGACAGCTTGTACGGAAAATTGCATTGGCAATACGTTCCACACGTCAAATCAAAAAATTTAATCCGATACACCTTCCGATTTATCTCGCAATCAAAAAATCTGACCGATCGACCGGAGAGTCTGTGGCGCTCACGGAGCGAAAACGGATATTTACGTGTCAGCTGTGTTCTGGCCCGCAAGTTGAATTGGATAACGCCAATTTTGGCAGTAGTATAGTGACTTTAGCTCTAGACCCAAACATTCAAAAAAAGAGCTGACTTTTGATGCCAAATTGTTCTATGGCCTGACCGCATTACGCAGTAAAAAGTTGGACTTTTTTGCGCGTCACATTTGGGGGGGAGGGGGTGGCAAAGGGGTGAAATTATGATTTTTCGCCAATATCTTGTAAACTGTAATATTTACAGCAAAATGTTCTGAGGACGATTTAAACTACACAAAATTTCCTTTCTAATGATATATTATATCATATACCTTCTCTTGGCAGATTATATACTAGACCTTAAAACATTTGGTGTAATTTAGATTTTTTGATAGTTACATTTGTCGCTCTAGCTCCTGAAGTAATTTAAGTGGAGCCATGGTAATTGGGATAACTATTCCTAACAATATATAGCTGTCCCACACGGAGACTCAGGCTGCCCTGACAAAGCATTCCCCTATACCCCCTATTAACATTTAAGAAAAAGACATGCCTGTAACTTTTCGCCGAATCACAGCAGGCGGGAAAACTTTTGGTAAACGTTAAGGCTAAGCCCCATTAGAGCCTCCACCAAATATTACTTCGATCGGATTAAAACAAAGGGTACCTCCCATACAAATTATTCAAATTCAATGCCACTAGTTTGTTAAGAAATAAGGGAACAAGTCAACCAAAATTAAAGTTTTGCTCGTAGGCAATTTTCCGTTCATTTTGTATGGAAGGTACCCTTTGTTTTAATCTGATCGAAGTAATATTCGGTGGAGGGTCTAATGGGACTTAGCCTTAACGTTTACCAAAATTTTTCCCGCCTGCTGTGATTCGGCGAAAAGTTACAGGCATGTCTTTTTCTTAAATGTTAATAGGGGGTATAGGGGAACTCTTTGTCGGGGCAGCCTGAGTCTCCGTGTGGGACAGCTATATATTGTTAGGAATAGTTATCCCAATTACCATGGCTCCACTTAAATTACTTCAGGAGCTAGAGCGCCAAATGTAACTATCAAAAAATCTAAATTACACCAAATGTTTTAAGGTCTAGTATATAATCTGCCAAGAGAAGGTATATGATATAATATATCATTAGAAAGGAAATTTTGTGTAGTTTAAATCGTCCTCAGAACATTTTGCTGTAAATATTACAGTTAACAAGATATTGGCGAAAAATCATAATTTCACCCCTTTGCCACCTCCTCCCCCCCAAATGTGACGCGCAAAAAAGTCCAACTTTTTACTGCGTAATGCGGTCAGGCCATAGAACAATTTGGCATCAAAAGTCAGCTCTTTTTTTGGATGTTTGGGTTTCATCATTTTTTCAGCTAAAATCACTATACTACAGGAAGCGAACTAATGGAATGTAAAATTCCCAAAATTCCTCGAGTCTGTCTGATTCCGACCGCCATAGGGGCAACCTTGAGCGCGTCTGCCTTTTACTTCATCACGTGCCTTCTCGCGAAATTGGTTTTGTAAAAAGTGATTTCATTAGAGAGTTTTAGCATATCGTTTGAAATAAAACGACATAATTTGACATTCCATATAAAAATTCGCTTGCTTACCGTATACGAAACAATAGGTGTGTTTTTTTGGTTATCCCGTGTAGGTTTGGGTACTGAAACTTCATATAAAAAAATGATAGGTGGATCAGCTGGCATTTTTTTTATATGGAGTTTCGTTATCCAAACCTACACGGGATAACCAAAAAAACACACCTAATATATCTTAATTTTGCATGTCCTAAAGGTATTTACTGAGTTCACCGAGCGAAAAACTTGCATATATGTCTCCCGTGAAAACGGTGCCGTGGAGACTTGCTTTTTATTCAGTCAATGTAAGATAAATGTTGACTCGCGTTCTGATTGATTGTCGATGACTTCTTTTCACAGTGAAATAAAGTGCAACTGCATTATTTTCGCTGGCGAAATGTCAAAAACCGGTGTGGAGACATTCATGTGAAGTGAGTACCACCAAGCGAATTCGATTTCACGATCATCAAACTTTTGACAGTATTTGCATGGATTTCACGTGAACTGACGATGTTAGTACCTACTTTAAGTAGGCATAGGTGTAAAATCACGACAAATTATTTCACCAAATTCGATTTGTGTCCAGAGCATCAAATATACCGAAATACACCCATGCCTACTTGGGACATGCAAAATTAAGATATAAAAGGTGTGTTTTTTGGTTATCCAGTGTAGGTTTGGGTGTCATTTTTTTTATACGAAGTTTTGTTACCCAAACCTACACGGGATAACAAAAAAACACACCTATTGTTTCGTATATGGTAAGCAATCGAATTTTTTAGATGGAATGTCAAATTATGTCGTTTTATTTCAAACGATATGCTAAAACTCTCTATTATCTGAAAATGCACGATATGGAGTGATTCGAGAGTTTTTTTTTTAACGTGAACGATATCACCGCCGTCTATATATTAAGGCCGCAATGTAGACTCGTAAACGTCAAATCCGCAGTTGAAATTGTCGTCATCATCTCAAGTAGTGACGTCATGGTGGCCATATGGCATTTAGCCAGTGGCTTGTTACTTTTTATTTATCTGTGCGGTTGTTCGATGGCAGCACCGCCGTCGAAACGTTTTACGTACTTACTCGTTTTTTTCCTACAATATCCGTACTATCTATTCGCGATCACAAATAAACTGATTGGTATCCCTAAATGGGGAAATCTTTCACTCTATGACACATTCTCCATGCACTACATTTTGAGTATAAAAACTTCTGCACACTGCCAATAACCCACATAACCACTATCTTTTTAATTAATTGTTTGCCGTTCAAAGAACACATTTTCTAAACGAAACTCGCGAAAAAAAAGTACACTCGCCCATCTGTGTGCCACTTTGTAATGTTTAGTCTCACTGCCTTGTTCTTGCTGTTGATGACGTGCTTATGTTTGTTTCTGTTTTTTTTTGCAGCCGTCAATAAATTGAATACGGATCCATGGCGTCATTATCCAGCTGAGTTGCGGCCTTGATGTATCTAGATGGCGTTGACGATATCCCCCGGTTTGATGGCTGGAAAAAAGGAGAATCCAGAACCAGCTAAGTTTTTTGTCGTCTTTGTGGTCTATTTATGGCGTGGTGTTAGTTTCGTTTTTGCAAAATGCCTTTCTTTTAGCAGGCGTCCGCCAATTAATTTGTACGAGTTTCTGGCGGTGAAACCCTAGTGCGTTAGCGGGATGAGGTGATTTACCTCACCCCCAATTTCGAAAGGGATCGGCCCGCGCGCCTCATGGATTTTGTAATATATTATTCAGTGGGTGAAGACGGCCGAGGCCTATCGCCATCTTGGCCAACTTTTTCTTCTTTCCGCGTGTGTGTGTTGTAATTCCGTAGGCACAAGAATCCCGTATTAATATGTAATGGACCAGGGACAATGAGGGGAAAATAAGACATATACATACATGTCAAAATGCACGCCCTTCTCCGAGTCTGAGCGTAGCAGCCAGCTTGTGCCGGCACCATCCTCATTGAAGGAGCCTTTTTCGTTTTTCGACCTTCACGGTCAGCTCCGTCCTTCCGTGGTCCATTGCAAATTTTCGAGGGATAAAAGATTATGAGCTAAATTGATCCATTTCTAAATTAGGTGTGTTTTTTTGGTTATCCCGTGTAGGTTTGGGTAACGAAACTCCATATAAAAAAAATGCCAGCTGATCCACCTGTCATTTTTTTTATATGAAGTTTCGTTACCCAAACCTACACGGGATAACCAAAAAACACACCTAATGTTAGGAATGGTTCAATTTAAATATCGTTCAGAACAGTACCAGTAAAAATTATGGCCAATTAGGACATGGTAAGGTATTATCTCGCGTCACATTATTTGCAAAGAGCTGCTAATTGGTAGCTCGCGATGCCAAATGGCAGCTGTCATCGAATCTACACGCCCTGCTGGCTGCCAACTTTTAGTATCCAATTTATTATTACAACGGTGTACAACTCAGTTGTCAATTGTACATCGCTGTAACCATTTATCGGACAGTGACGTTATTTTACGGCTGCATATGGCAACGCGTCTGAATGCAGGTTACGAATCTTTAACTGTTGAGCGGTAAGCTGTCAAATCCCTTTCGGAAACATGCAAACGAAGAGAACCGGAGACTATTTTCGTTCTGCAAATTGACGGTTAGACAATCGAAACGCCAAACAATTTTGCGAAACAGACAGAACTGTTGTGTCTTATAACCCCACCAAATGGCTTCAGTGGCAGTCAATAAATAATGAATTAATGAAATGACTCAACAATTGCGAATTTTTCATTCATGGAAATAAATGCTATACACAATCGTTAAACAGATGTAAATATAATAAAAATGACTCATACTTCATACATGAAAGGATTTAGCTGTTTGAATTATGTATTAGTATTGTTCAATGACCAGAAATTATGCCTAAAGAAAAGCATATTCTCATTCTCATTATTTGTTTCATTTTGATTGGTAAAAAAATAATCTAATCGGAATTATCGGAAATCGCGTTTCGTTTTGTTCTTATTCAATAATAAAAGGGTATCGATCGATTGGCAGTTAAAGTTACTGAAACAATTTCATCATAGATCCTTTTTGGCTCCTTAAGCCGCACACACACGGTCAATCCGAATTCACTTTTTTGGATTTTCGTTCTGTCCCCATCCTCCGGATATTATCATATTTGACGAGTCTCCATCCAGTACTGAAATGCGCCAATTTGGAGGGCTATGAAACGGGAGAATAGTTGTGAGTGTAATTTTAGGAATAAAAGGACTTCAGATCGATTGTATTTTCACTGATTTTTTGGTATGATGAAAATCAATTAACCAGCCCGCTTTTCGATGGTCAAACATGCTTAGGCATTTAGCTCAAACTATGTATGTATGACTAAACTCAGCTTTGAAAACTTTGGCAAACTGCTGGTATTTCAGTTCTTGAATGCGTCTCTTTTGGTGGTCCAGATCAGGGCAGAACTTTCCATACATGATGGTCTCGGATAAATTTATCCATGCCAACTCCGGTAAAATTTGCATTGAAAGTTAGGTCAGTCATTTGACTGGAACGGCAGCTATGTTTTTATAATACACAAATGGCAGCACTTTTTCCAAATGACATTTATGATGCTGCACAAATGCTATAACGGTTAATTTTCTGTACGTTTCTGCTATACCATTTATTGTACACTTCAAAATTCATTCCATTGTTTGACTTATCAGATTTTCGTGCAAATTGTTTTCAATTTATTTGAGTAAAATGGATTATCTGAAGAAAAAGCTTGGTTTGAACAACAATCAAGACTTGGTGAATGAATTTGAAATTTTGGAAAAAACTGGAAATAGTAATCTGTGTGACCCAGCCAAGTTCTTTTATTATGGGGTAAGTAAAACTCCGCATGTTTGTTATTATTATTAGTAATAATTACATTTAATTTTGGATAATGACACATACAAAAATAATCATAGGTAAATGTAAAGGTTATCAGAGTATTATAAATACCAATAAGTGGGCAATAAATTAATTAGTGTTGTTTGGCAATAATGATTTATTAGTGTTGTAAATTTTGTGGTGAAATTTATTAGCTTCTTGTCCAGCAAATGCAATTTCTCTATGCGATTAATTAAGCAGACTAATTGCTCTAGTTCTATGTAGGTGCGGTATTTGATCGTCCCGTGTAGTTTTGGGTAACGAAATTTCATATAAAAAACTAAAAACTCGCCCAGTTGTCATAGAATAGTATAACTCCTGTCAAATTTTAATGGAAGTTGCGCCACCCTCTTTTGTACTCGACTAATAAAATGGTCCTACTGTATACAGTAAAGTTCCATCCAGACTGATCGCCAAATGGCTGCGCGTCCAAAAACTGGCGTCACGAACAGCCATTTGGTTGCTACTTAGCATCTACACTAGCAACCAAATAGAGGCAGAAAATGACATAACCAAAATTTCATTCTGGTGTTTTTTTTATTTTATTATTTAAATCGGACTCTGCGCGGTTAAATTATTACACGGCCATTCAAGAATTATTCAATTTCACACAAAAGAACGAACAAAAGTTGCAAAACGGTCACTTTTAATTTGACAAGCGGTTGGTTGAGTTGCCATATTGAATACCAAAACTGGACGCACACCCAAATGGCGAGCAGTTTGGATGCAATGACAACTGCCAGTTGGTTGCACGTGCAACCATTTGGCGATCAGTCTGGATGGACCTTAATATTTCACCATTTAATAAGCCTAAGAACTACTTTTCAAAGCAACCAATTTGTTTTTTAGCCGGAACTCGTAATATTAGAGTTTGTGTTCGCTGATAAAAATTTAATTTGCAACCACAGAAAAGTCAATACAATTTTACTTTTGCACTGAACAAAAACACACTGATATGAAGTCCGGTTCCTCCCAAGTAACAATTCGTATGATTAAAAGAAGCACTTCACCCTGTAGCAATCATATAGACCGCTTATATACCGCAGTAAAGATAAAAAGTTTTAGACAAATTTAAATTATTTTTGGACGGCATATACGGGCTGCACTAACTAATCGAAACTAAATTTAGTCTCGCTCGCAACATATGGCGAGGTGCTTGCCCATCCATAATGCCTAGACAAGCGGCTGTCTCTGAAATTTATCCAGGAAGAGCGAAGTCGTCTTGTTACTGCAATGATATCGTGTTCGATTTCCGTTTTGCTACAAAGTTTATATGAAATTCCTGGTTAGAAAAAACGCGAGATTAGCAAATTCCAATCATAATATTGTCCAAATAATCGAAATGTCAGATAAACCATTTCTAAACATCTGCACTTCCCACAACCAATTCGAATAAAAAGAAGAAGAAGAAAGTTAAAACGCGAACTAGACTAGGACGGTATATTCACCCTATGGAAAAGGTACTATCTCCAAAAATGATTTAAGATAGTTTAAATTAAGAGACGGTATATAAGCGCTCATAGTATTACAAAATCAGTTTAACGTGTGACATCGCTTAGAGAAATATTTGGATCCGATCAATAAACCTTAATACATTTTCCGAAAAGCTTCTAACATCCTTATAGAAACAATTCACGATAATCATTGAAATTCAGCACTATAAAGACCTCAAATCAGTATGAATTCAAAGATGGTGCTTTAAGACTTCAATAACAGTTTCTCTAAACGTTAACCTAAAAAGATACTCCATTAAATACTTCTCAATAGTGTTTATTGTTATTAAATTTCTGAACCAATTAAGATGATATGATCTCTGCGCAGAAACTGGCTGCATTTTATTGATGAATGTGTGGATTTAAGCAACTTCAACTGATTGGTATAAAATAGAAGGTTTATTGCCTAAGATTCTATAAAGAATTGTTAAGCATTTTTATAGAAGCAACTAGTAACCATTTGTAGTGTTTACGAGCAATGCTGACTATATCTGAGGTTGGCCAAGTGGTTAGCGCGTAGGACGGGCAATACGATAGTCATGGGTTTGATGTTAGCTGCGGGATTTTTTTTTTTTTAATTTTCCCTTACGCGAGAAAATTATGTAACCATAATTTAGTAATTATTTTTATTAATTATTGTAGTATAAGGTTGGATTGAAAAACCGGCGTTAAATGCCATTATTGGACTATTATTCGGCGTTTATACCCTGTAAAGTGCCCCTATTACTGTTGGAAGAGAATATTCTATGAAGTATTATGGGGATAAAATTGTTAGTTGGGCTGGCCCAGTAATAAACAAAATGGACAACCATATAGTTTAGACCAACAATGATTTAAATCCTGCTTGAAATGAAATATATGCAGCAGCAGCGGACGGCAGTATTGTTGCTGCTTATATTTCCAGCATTATATCATAGCTGAAAAAGGCTGGACAACATCTCCCTGATTTATGCTGTAAACAGATTAGACGCGTTGAATGCTGCCGAAGCCGAAAGCAGCACAATGCATTTTAAATGGCAGACATGTTTTTATTACACACACACTTATTCCATTAATTTTGTTTGTAGCTTTTACACTATTTCGAAATACATATATAATTTTAGTTTTATGACCAAGTGCTCGATCTCTAACCAACTAACGACTGTTCACTTCATTTGTACATAATAGGTGTGTTTTTTTGGTTTTCCCGTGTAGGTTTGGGTAACGAAAATTCATATGAAAGAAAATGACAGGTGGATCAGCTGGCATTTTTTTATATGGAGTTTCGTGACCCAAACCTACACGGGATAACCAATAAAACACACCTAATATTACATAATAGGTGTGTTTTTTTTGTTATCCCGTGTAGGTTTGGGTAACGAAACTCCATATAAAAAAAATTCCAGCTGACCCACCTGTCATTTTTTTATATGAAGTTTCGTTACCCAAACCTGCACGGGATAACCAAAAAAACACCCCTAAAAATTGGTTGAATAAAGAATGATTTTTTATTGTGGTGCTTTTTTCCGCAGCATTCAACGCGTCTAATCTGTTTGAAGAATTAGGGATCAAAGTGTGGAGCTTTTATACATATAAATGACGCTGTAGCTTTAGCTATAAAAGGGCTAGAAAACAAAAAAAAACGTAAATGAGCCTGTCTCCAAAGGACAGGAACAAAAAAAAATTGATAATTAAACCTAGCACCTTGCTCTGTGGGGGGAAACAAATATCCGTGAACGATGGAATTTCAAAGAAGCTGCCACTTGCTAGACTTGCTAAATATACTGCTCAAAATAAAATAAGGGCCACTAATAATTTTCTGATTATTCTCTGTGGAAAAGGAAAATCATAGTTTTGTTGGTCTAAATTAATAAAACAATATGTTTTTCATTAAACATAATGAATTTTATTGAATTTTGACAAAAAGTTAAACTTTTTTTTAGCATTTTTTCGAAATGCTTACCTTTTGCGGTCATGTAATCGTAGCAATAACAATTAATTTGTATGTCTAATTTGTAAAAAAAAATTGATTCTTTGTTTTTTAGTATCGAGTATGGCCTCCACTTTTTAATATGCAGTCGCGAAGCCTGGACGGAACGCTTTCAATAAGCCGATCGACGCTTTCTTTTGATATCTCGTCCCAACACATTTTTAGCAATTGAATCAGCTGTTGCTGATTGTGTGTATCCTCTTCAGCTTTCTGCATCCGCCGTTTTAATTGATCCCAAAGGTCCGGACCGTTGCCAGGCCACACCATAACCATTATCCTGCATTAGGATAAAACCATCCAACGCCTGTTGTGAAAAAGGAATGATATGTGGCCTAACAATCCTTTCAATATAACTTTCGGACGTAATTGTCCGTTATTAAGGATAACAAGGTCAGTTTTGCCTTGCATTGCAAGCTAATTCTGGTCCAGACCATCACGCTTGGTACCGCCTTGCTTCTCAATTTGATTAACGCAAGGATCCAAAAATGCTTCTCAGGTTCTCCGGCAGACTCTTATGCGTCGGTGGTCACTAAAAAATGTTACTTTGCATTCATCCGAGCAGAGCACCTTGCGCCATTGTTGCATGTCCCATTGGATATGTTGACGAGCAAATCTTAAACGATTTTTAACGATGCGTCCTGGTCAGTTGTGTTCTGGTAACACGTCTCCTTGACCGTTGTTGGCCTTCGTGCAAACGATTTCTGATTGTTTGAAGGTAACAATGGTCCCAGTCGTCCTTAATAGCCTACTTTCTAGTCCACCAGCACTAATGGTACGATCCCGTCGCGCACAAAGTCTCACATATCGATCTTCTGGTTATTCGAATTCGGCCTGAACTATGACGACGGGAGACACTTCCTGTCTCCTGGTATCGGTTCCAAAGATTTTGAATGGCTCTTCCCGCACTGAGAAAATTGGGCCATCTAAAATTAAGAAACTCTTTTCTCATTTGCAAAATTCCCGAATTTAGACAAAATTTCTCAAAATGTGAAAATTTCTTCTTGAATCGATCCTATTTTCAAGACCTTCTTTTGAGAAATAGGAAGTAGATTCAAGCCTAAACCATTATTCTCAATTCAAGCAAACAAATGCTTGATAGTAGATTTGTTTTGACATTTTCCATGTAAAGCTCGTGGAAAAGCTTTATTTTAGCTTTAGCTTATATTGGACCGTTGTAGTAGATTAGTCACAAGTGTCTCTGGTTCAGTGGGTAGCGCGTTTGACTGGTAAGAATGGGGTTATGGGTTCGATGTTGGGTGGATGCAAGTTTTTTTTTATTTTTGTTCAGATTCTCTTGTCTTTTTCATAAGAAAAGTTTACTTGATTCAAGGTTACTTTTCCTTAAAGCGCTGCTATTGGCATTCCACTTGGATCAGTGTGACTAATTCTCAAATGAAGAGAAATATTTCTTGGCTGTTTTTTATTGTCTTTTTTTTCTTGATTTGAGCCGTATTTTCTTTACTTTAGCAGGCGATTTGGTTCAGTGCGAATACCCTAACTGCAGGGCCACAAAACGTTGCGAACGACCTTCCTCCAACATTTCTAAGGCTCTGGACGAAGCATTTAAATTTAAATGGCGCCGAATTGCTGGCATTTTGTATTTTACAGATTCTCCTTATCTTTAAAAGTGTAACAACTAATGTTGCAGTTAAAGAACTTGGCGAAAACGAATTCTTAATCAAAATGAGAAATAAACAAAACTACCAAATGTATGGGTGAATTCACATTGTAAGACGAAACCGGACGGGTAAACTTGCAAGACAAGAGAGCTTTTGTAGTGGCCAGCAGACAAGCATTGTCCATTTCACATTGTAAGAACGCGTCTTACGAAAGAAAAAAATCGTGACACGATTGTTTTTCTTTCGTAAGATCTTTCGTATGATCGATAAGACGATTGCACCTACCAATAGTTCAGGCGTTCTGCAAAGACAATTAGCGCGTGTTTTACTTGCATTTTAATCTTGTCGACTCGTCACTTCATTGTACACTAACTTTGGAGCGTGCATGGCAACATTTATACATACTTGCTGTGTGATTATTGTTCGCCGGTCCGTGTTTTGATCGGATAGTGTGAAATGATCATACGATGGTTCTTGTCGTCCAAGTTTACCCGTCCGGTCGTTTTCTTACAATTTGAATTCAGCCTATGACTTGTGACCCCAGAAAAACTGTTTAAACCAGTTCCGTTAAAGCATGTTAAAGGTAATGTTGACGAATCATACTGTGATAACTTACATCACATTCAGGTACAGAATGGCATTTTTGAAATTAATTATCACACTAAAAATTGGCAAAAAGACGTTTTTAAAGTCAACGAACATTAGTGGTTATTTTTTTTGTTTTGAGCAGTATATATGGGGCCTGTCTACACGACAACGACAAAAAAAAACCGTTTTTAAATGAAAAATTATTTTTTACTTATGGAAAAGCTTTCTGAAAATTGTGTGCGTCTTCTCTTTACGATAAGATTATCCATTTGATATGAATTATGAGAAAGCGGCCATGTGTGTGTCTTCTTCTCTTCTTTATGCGATAAGACTAACCAGCCGATAGGTACTGAATAAGAGTTATCAGAAACCGGGCCTTAATTTTGAACAAAAGCTGTAATTTTCCCTCATTCAAATGCACCGCGGGCAATACATTTTGTGTCTCGGCTATAATTTCCTCAATGAAATTCCTCAACAGCTGACAACTTGTCATTTTTGATGGCCATCTTGACTTTTCATACAAAAGCTCATAGTTTTGACACGCACGTCATTTATTCTATGAGCTGGACGTTTATCGCGTTTCTTCGAACACTCGCTCTAAATTAGCGAATGTTGACTAATTACCAGCTGAATTTCTAGCAAGGCCCCCCATTTCAACCGTTGTTAACAACACCGAGCCTTTCAAAATGATGGTAAGTACATTCCAACTTTCCCGACAACCGTCATGAGAGTGCACAAAATATCGGCCCCGACAAGCGGCGATGTTTGATCGCAAGCAACAGGGGCGTTAATTGCTTTGTTAGATAGCGCATAGCGGCCACCAGCAGAGCGGTGGTGTTGATTTATTCGGGCGTAATTTGATTCGTATTTTTCGTTGCAGGATGGAACAGATGAGAGCGGAAGTCCCCAGAAGGAGATATCACCGGCACCTACCGAAAATGCAGGAACGCCGACATCACAGCCAGCGGCAAGTACTCCTGTGCCTTTGGGCGATAACAGCCTTGTAGTGGATATTTCCGATGCTCTTAGTGAAAAGGATAAGGTGAAATTCACTGTACACACACGTACAACTATACCGGGATATGCGAAGCAGGATTTGTACGTCGTTCGACAACATGAGGAGTTTGTCTGGTTGCACGATCGTTTCGAAGAAAACGAGGAATATGCAGGTTACATTGTAAGTACTGTTCATTCATACCCTCTTCTGTATCTAGACAGATTAAGAAATTTATCTGCGATTTTTCAGATTCCACCGTGTCCGCCGCGGCCGGACTTCGATGCATCCCGGGAGAAGTTGCAACGTCTTGGCGAAGGCGAGGGCAACATGACAAAGGAGGAGTTCAAAAAGATGAAACTCGAACTGGAAGCGTAAGTCCATCAACAGCAAACTGACTTTTGCTTGAACTAATTTCCCCCTCTGCAGCGAATATTTAGCCACATTCAAAAAGACAGTTGCTATGCACGAAGTGTTCCTTTCACGACTTGCCGCTCATCCCGTCTTTCGAAGCGATCAACATTTAAAAGTGTTCCTCGAATACGATCAGGACTTGTGCGCTAAGCCGCGCAAGAAAATGGATATTTTCGGTGGACTGGTGCGCAGTATTGGCAAAACAACCGATGAACTCTACTTGGGTGCTACCGTGCGTGATGTGAATGACTTTTTCGAGAATGAATTGCAATTCCTTACCGAATATCACGCTCATTTAAAAGAGGCCGCCACACGAACAGAACGCATGACGAACAAACATAAGGAAGTGGCCGATTCTCATATCAAAATTTCAGCGAATCTTATGCAATTGTCGACGGCGGAAAAAGGAAGCATGGAGAAGTTTTTAGCGAAATCAGCGGAGGTTTTCGAAAAGATCAGAGTAAGGACTTTCAGGATCAGGACTCAGGTATCTAGAAACTATAATGTATTGCGCTTTCAGAATATGGAAGGGCGTGTGTCAAGCGATCAAGATTTGAAACTGGGCGATACACTGCGCTACTATCAACGTGACAGTCATGCAGCAAAAGCACTTTTAGTGCGACGTCTACGATGCTTGGCTGCATATGAAGCTGCAAACCGGAACTTGGAAAAGGCGCGCGCCAAGAATAAAGACGTACACGCTGTAAGTATAGTGGTCAGAAATTTTATCCGGCTGGAAATCTCTATTATGTGGTTGCTCGAGTCGACGAAGGTTAACGGTCTCGTATAAAATAAACAAGCTCAAAAGACAAAGTGCATGAATCATCATAATGCTGATAAGATGCAGGTTGCTGGTTTTTATGCCACCCATTTAGTGTATAATACTCCATAATACTTATTGACATATCAATATGAAAACAGAGTGGCAAATGAGCGGACGTATGCTATGAGAATGAGAGTATGTACAGTGTGTACATATAAAACGAGCGTCATTGGAAACTTGATTTGATTAATTTTTCAAAACAACTGCGGGTGGTTGTGTGTGAGTCCAAGCGATTTAAATTTATTTTGGGCATCCGGTATTTGCTTAAATTTATTATGATTGCGCGGTCAACCAAAAAGTTTGCTGTGATGTATTCGCCTTATCAGATATAGACAAACCAAAGATAAACAATCATAATTTATGTTTCCATGAAGAAAACATGATGTCAAGAGAATACTTCATTCATATGCGTTTTGTTATCTCTTATATAGGAAAGAATGTAGTGTAGCTGCTTTTGCGAACAATAATCCAAGGAAGTCGTTTTATTTTGCTTATTTTCCTGTGAAACTTAAAAATAAGCCGAGAATGGAAGCTTTTATAAAATGTCTACAGATATACTGAAAAGTAGTCAAAAATGAACGAGCTCAGTATCGTTTAAGCCAGGCATGTCAAACTCTCGGCCCGCGGGCCGCATGCGGCCCACCTCGTAGTTTCGTGCGGCCCGCGGCTAGGTCAAAGAAACTCAATCTGCATTAGCCCATTGGTTCAAGAAAATTACTAAAACTCATTAAGAAGTCGGAGGCTTTTGTCAGCTTGAATTATGTATTCCAAAAATCTCCCTCTATGTACTGCAAACAATTTGCTGGCGGTTATTTGAGTTACATTTGTGTATGGCGGCCCTTTTTGTGCAGGAAAATAGCACCTTCCTGCCATTGTTTTGTCCCGAAGTTCGATTCAGAAAAAAGATGTTGGCCTTGTCAAGCCTGGTAGTTATCTGCCACAGTTGTGTTTCAAATTAAGGGCCAATTAGATTTCAATATTAAGATTTATTAAAAAATATATCAACCTTTTAAAAGCTCCGGAATTCTGTATTCGGTGAGGAAATCACATGAATGGAGATTTCGCAAACATGACAAGCGCCCGATTTCTTACTTTTTAGCTTATTAGGCTTTTCTTATGTATACCTTTGTTTTAGACTACATCACAAACAAATTTTCGTCTATTTTTAGCCACGAAGTTATTTTATGCCAGTCTAAAAATGTTGGTTCCAAACGTTATTTTGGGCTACCTGGATGTTGTCAATGTGACCGGTGCTACAATGTTTTGATCAATTGTTCAAAATTTTGAGGAAGTTCATTCACATTCAACAGTGGTTACGCTTGAATAAGCCAAATGTTGGTGTTTTAATTTTTGTTGTCTTCTATGATGAAATTCCGAAAATAATTCTATAAATAAATAACAGGCGCGACAATCCAACATTGGACTAAGGCCGCAGGATGTGTTAGTGACATCCTATTTCCAAGATCTTATCTGCTTTTTGATGAGGTAATGAGATCAGCATCACGCTCAGCAGTGTTATTTATCCCCATAAATGGGTACTCGTTTAACATCTGAGTGAGATCATAGTCTGTCACAAGCTCGTGAGTTCGAAAAACACAATGGAACACGGTGAGATTCGAACTCATGAATAATTCTATAGGCCTTTTCGAAATCTATTTTGCGGCCCGCGCAAATCCTAAGACAGGGATATTTGGCCACAGCAAGGTTTTGAGTTTGACACCCCTGGTATAAGCGGTCCTTACGGTCGCTCAATTATAGTACCTCTTCGTTCGTATTGGAGGTATCCTTAGTTTTAGTCGGACTGAGCTGGTTATTGGGTTGTATAATAGCGATCAACCCGCTCTGTGGCTCACTTGGTTGAGTCGCACTCTACGATGCTCGTAATCTAGAGGTCCGGACATCGAATCTCGGCGCGGTCAAAAATTTCCGTACATGTGCGGATAGGAAATATATAGTGCTTGCAACATTATATACACTCCGAAATTATATGCAATGTAACGTTGACTCAAAATTTCCTATAAACGGCTGAGTTAACGCACCATGGTCCCACATGGGGCTACACGGTACTAAGAAGAAGAAGAATAGCGATCAACCAAAATTCAAACTTCTACTCCATCTTTGAAAAGAGTTATGGACATGTCGTTTTGACAAATTCAAAAGGGGGGTAATAGAGATCTGCACTCAGCAACTAAATTTTCGTCAAAACTATCTTCAACTTAATATGAATACACTCACAAAATATTATGGCTTAACCTGCATTCTTTCGAGAGTTATGGGGCATTATGTTTCCATTCGCCGTGATAAAACCTCTAATCGAAAAAAGCACGAAGAAACGACTTTAATGCACACGAAATTATGTACATTTATTGGAAAGAGATTTTTTTGTTCAATTGGTAATCACGGTTTTCGCCGAAAAGCTGTTATTTAGAAGCCAGAATTTCTAATATTTTTCTTACAAATTAATTAGGCTGTTTTTCACACGAAAACGAAAATTGTCCTTCAACAATGATTTGAGGATAATCTAAGATCAGCCGAGGACTTGAAAGATCAGCCGAGCACTTGAAAGATCATGATTCGATCTCACACTCACAAAGAATGTGCGAAGCGGTTTCGTTCCTCAGCCTCGCAAAAGCGACAGCTCGCGTCGATAACAATACGCATGTTCTTTAAATGGCCATTTAGACGGTAGTACCCCGTGAGGAGCCCGTAAGTTATCCTAACCCTGTTTCTGCTTAGGTTCATTAGACTAAGAGTATGTTTGGGTGAGTAGTAGGCAACGAAAACTTTTGCCTGCCGAAGCCGTGGAAGAGTCTCCCAGTGTAAGGTGGCTTTGGCTTTTCCCCCATTCACTTATTTAATTTCTGCATGTAAATGTATCCCACAGTAGGGTTCTGGGCTAAATGTACAGGTACCCAGAAAAGGGTAAGACTGTTAAGGGAGCCTACATGTTGAAGGATTTCCTGATAATCACACACGTGCTGCGACTTGACAGTACAACTCGCCAGCGCTTTCATTGCCGATAGGCTCTCAGCACTTCTTTGTGTGGCCATTTTCAAGGCATTTTCTCGCGCCCACTTGAATTGTGTGTATTTCTGCCTGAAACACGGTCGGTTGTATTCCCATTGGAATAAACAGACTAATCCCTGGACCACTAATTCCTGCGCCAGAAGTCGTCGAGTCCATGTCAAATATGATAGTACTGGTGTGGAACCTGTCAGTCCAATCCTCCCTTGGCCAGATCACTGCGTTAAATGAGGGGTCACCACACAACCGCCCCGTATTCCACAATAGGTCTAACGATTGGCTTATAGATTCGCAGAATTATGTAAGGCTTAATACCCCATGCTTTCCCCGCATAACTTTTGCAGATCCATAAGGCCTTAATTGCTTTCTCACTGAGGTGTTCTTTCCAGAGTAATTTCTTGTCAAGAGTGACCTCCAGATACTTGAAAGTTTCTGGTATGGTTAACTGTGAATTATACATTGCGGGGCTTTTCACTGCTCGAAGCGTCCCCGGCCTATTGAATGGCATGGCTTTTGTTGGATTAACACGTAGCCCATTATCTGTGCACCATTCCTAGACTATTTGAAAAGCATTTTGCAAAAACATCCGGTAAGACTAGGTCATCCGCATAACTCCGAGTGGAGAACCTGGCTGAGTTAAGTCTCCACATCAATCCATCAACTACCAAACACCACAGGAGGGGGATATTCCCCTCCTTGGGGGCAGCCTCGAATGGCTTGAGCAGAGAGAGTTATCTTGCCTATACTGGTGAAGATGATTCTAACTAGACGAAAGCATACGCTGCACCCAGATTATAGTAGTATTATGTTGTTGTTGTTGTAGCGGTGCAGAAGAGTGTGAGTGGCTGTGCATGTCTCTCGATATGCTCTAATTTTTGTCGTCGTTCTCGCCTATTGTCTCAAGCGACAAGAACGTAGCAGCTGTAATAGGGTTGTCCAATAATGCCCTCGGTGTGAGGTTAGGGGGTGCAGCGGGGTATGGAAACAGGTGATCCACATCGTGAGGTGCACCACCGCAGCTCGGACAAATGTTCAGGATGTCCGGGTCTATTCGAGATAGGTACGAATTGAGGCGTGAACAAAAACCCGACCTAAGCTGGGCTGGTGACACTAGTCACTCTTGTGGCTCTGGGGAGCCTAGTCTCCTCGGGCGATATGGGTGGTAGGTGCACTGAGAGGACTCTATTCGGACCTAATCTCCCTATCGACCGATTCACAACGGTTGTATGAATATCTGCGATGGCCGCGTGGTATGCTGTGTTATCGAATATATCGGGAGGTACCCGTTTGGGAACATTACGCTATCAGCTTCGCAAGAAGAATTTTCTTGTTCTTGTTATCGACACTAGCGACACTTATCTTACCGTCCGCCATATAGCGGAAAATATCGGAAACACAAAAGTTCCCCCTATTAAAGCGGATAGCAGAACATGCCGTAGGTGACCAACATAGTTTCTTTGTCTTTGCCCCAGGAACTCCTGGCTAGTGCCTTTAGGACGTTGTTTCTACTGTGCATTCTGTCCCATTCAAATATAATTTACACACATCTCTCTCTCTCTCTCTCTGTACCGTGTCCAGTCTCGGAGCTGGCGGCTTCGCATAACCCAAGCTACGAAGGGGCTAGTTAGGGAGAATAGCCTATGCGCCTATACCTAGCTGGTTTGTGGATTGATGACCACACGGCCTGAGTCAAATTGCTGCTTAGTAAACGGACGGGGGCCAGACCTATGTGAACGGTAGCGCTTCGAGTCTGCTTTAAGCCGACGAGTAGTAAACAGGCATAACGATCCTGCGGCTGGCAAGCCGAATTCGTTAGGTCTACCGAAAGGGGGCCAAAGGAGGATCACAGCTGCTATTGAGAAATCTTTAGCGAATAGTGTACCTCGGGGATGGGCGTGCCCAAGGGACCATGGTCCCTACCCATCTAGGCGTTGGACTCGAGGGGGTTTGTGGTGTTAGACAAGCCGAACAGCTAGAGTCGCATCCCAAGGTGGGGTTCCAAAGGGAGTCATCCCGGCGGAGAACACCCTTCCGGCTATCAGTCGGATAAATCTTGTCGTCCCGCAAGGGAGGGAGGTTATGGCCACATGGCTCAGTCACTCTCAATGACAAATGCGAGGTAGACGCAGGATGGATGTACCGTAACCCCCTGTGGGGCATGGTGCGTTTACTAATACGTTTATAGGTTACTTTGAGTTAACGTTACATTGCATATTTAGGAGTGTATATAATTTTCCAAGCACTATACAGGGTGTCCGGAAACTGCCGCATAAGCGCACCGGATTATGATTCCTCAGTTGATTTCCAGCAAAAAAGTTGTACGGAACATTCCCCCTCAGCTTAACCCTTTAGCTGCCACAGGCATATAAAGATTTTTGAAAAAATCATTTTCTTGCACTACTTAAAGCCTAATATCTCCAAAGCTAGACCAGCTAGAATAGTGAAGTAAAATGATTATTACAGCCAACAAATTTACCTGTAAAATAAAAGTAACCACACTAAAATCGGATAAGAGGTTTGGTTTTTACAGAGCTTCAAAGTCAAATTTGCGTGATTTGACCCAAAAACAATCTTATTTCATCTCAATTTTCTCCAACTTCTGCCAAGGTGAAGTGCTTGTACGATTCTTTTAAAAATTGGCGCATAGTCTTACGATCATATCTTTCTTACATCATTTCTAGATCTAGCTCTATTACTTCTAACAGTTTTTATACGTTAAGTGTAGAAAACTAGGGTTAATTTTAGCTCGAATTCAATACAATTCAATTCACACTGCTCCTAAAGATCTGCAATTGGTAAAATCTATTCAAAGTACATATGTCGAAATCGAGCCAAAATTAACCTTAGTTTTCTGCACTTAAGGTACTAAAACTGTTAGAAATAATGGAGCTAGAGTAAAATGATGTAAGAAAGATATGATCGTGAGACTATGCGCCAATTTTTAAAAGAATCGTACAAGCACCTCACCTTGGCAGAAGTTGGAGAAAATTGAGATGGAAAAAAAGATTGTTTCTGGGTCAAATCACGCAAATTTGACTTTGAAGCTCTGTAAAAACCAAATCTCTTATCGGATTTTAGTGTCGTTAGTTTTATTTTATAGGTAAATTTGTTGGCTGTAATAATCATTTTATTTCACTATTCTAGCTAGTCTAGCTTTGGAGATATTAGGCTTTAAGTCGCGCATGAAAATTATTTTTTCAAAAATCTTTAAATGCCTGTGGCAGCTAAAGGGTTAACCTGGGGGGTTTGTTCCGTACAACTTTTTTGCTGGAAATCAACTGAGGAATCATAGTTCGGTGCGTTTATGCGGCAGTTTCCGGACACCCTGTATATTTCCTCGACCACGCCGAGATTCGATCTCCGGACCTCTAGATTACTAGCATCGTAGAGTGCGATTCAACCAAGTGAGCCACAGAGCGTGAATTTACACCCATACTCAAAAGCAAATTTTGTCTAAATATTGTTGGGTGATCCATCAGGAGTTTTTTCTAACTTTTGGCAACATTTTTCATTTCAGTATACGTTACCATTATAGGGATCCCGTTTATCAAAAAAGTTTGACCAATTTCTTTTAAGCTCAATGGCCTCCAAATTTACCACAATCAACTTTTAGTGAACCGTCATGAAACCTTGTTGAAAACGCGTTTTGGCGTCCTGCCACCATTAAGAGTCTCACACCTACATATATTTTCAGTACATATTATTATTTTTGTGCTGATGTACTTAAGCGCCGCTAGTGGCACACATACAGATAAAAAGTTTTGGAGTCTTGTCTAGAACTTCAAAAAGAAGGCTCATGAAAAATTCAAAGGCACAAAAGTTATTTAAAATCTTACCGCTCACTGAATTTATTTAGCAAAAGGTAGTGATTTTTGGATTCTGGATTACATTAGTGATCAATAAAATTTTCAATTTATTTTTATTCCCTACCGATGTCAATGCCAATGCTTTTTCACTACCATCTGCTGTTGCCAGGATATTCATTGGCCTTTTTCTGTATTATATTAGAGGTATTTGGTCAGCGTAGTGGTCGTCAAACATATAATCCAAAAGAGCCCACAGAGAGTCAAAGAGTATAATCACACGATCGGGATGAACAGTTTCTTTCACCTTCACGTGAGATTACCACATTGAATTAGGTTCCTATCGCGGCCGGGTCTTCGCCCCGGAACCACCCATGCATTTTATGCATGGCCAAGAGCCGCACACCCCCCTCGACACATACAGGAAACAAAAGTTGCATCACATCATCAACATCTTTTTTACACTATCGGAGCAACCCATGCCGGCCCAGTTGCTCCAAATTCTACTTATACGCGCCGGCATCGAAATAAATCCTGGTCCATGGATGTGCTGCGTCTGTGGTAAGAGGATTTATTCCAACGTACAATCCTCAGTGCAGTGCTCATGCTGTATGGAATGGTGCCATTTCAAAAATTGTTCTGGGCTCAACAAGACGGACTTACGATCAACAACAACGATCAGCACCTTCATAGCACCAAATTGCAAAATCTGTGGCCAACAGTCTTCATCGACCTCACAACAACCCACTAATCAGGGCCAACAATCATCACCTGTCACCCCCACAGTCTCTGCACACCACACAGCACCACGACACACTCTTACACCAGCACCACCACTGCAAGTTGCAAACTACTCCACCACAAAGATAGTCCAACTAAATTGTAATGGTCTACAACATAAAATTGTTGAGATCACTGACTTTATGGACAGACATCACATACTGGTTGCTGCAATCCAGGAAACCAAACTAAATGCCGATTCATCGCTAAATTCTTACGGAGGCTTCAACATCATCCGACGCGATCGACCCACTGGCTCAGGAGGAGGTTTGGCTTTCCTGATACACAACTCGCTGCCATATTCATTAATCGACATCGCTGCCGCCGATACCACAACAGAATTACAAGCGATATCAATCAGGTCGGGAAATGTTGATATAGATATTCTCAATATCTATATACCACCAGCATCAAGTTGTCCCACTGGTTTCCAGGCCAACATTTCCCCCCTACTCACCGGGCGATATCGCCTATTACTGGGCGATTTCAATGCTCACCATGATTTATGGCACTCAAACCTCAACAACGACACCAGAGGCAACCACATTGCAAACCAACTAGATGATTCCGATTTCTGTCCATTGAATGACGACTCACCAACCCGCATTGCAGGATCATGCAGAAGCTCGCCTGACATATCCATCGCCAGCCCTGGGCTCATAAACAGCATTACTTGGGAACCGTTCATAACTTTCTCGTCAGACCATTTGCCTATCGTCCTCACGATTGATAAACCGTCTCAGTTTACGTACACTGAGAAGAAGACATACTCGAATTTCAGCAAAGCCGACTGGATTGGCTTCCAAACCTACACAAATGAAGCGTTTTCTGCCCTTCCAACCCCTACTGACGTACGTACTGCTGAAAAAAACCTGAGACGGATTATCCAGAATGCAGCCAAAAGATACATTCCAGCGGGCCGCATCCCAATCATGAGACCGCATTTCCCATCATCTGCTGCAGAATTGGCAAAAACGAGAGATGAACTCCGAACAGCAGACCCAAATGATCCTCGCATCGGCGATCTCAACAACATTATAACCCAGCAAGTCAACGACCACAGGAAACAGTTATGGAATTCGCATTTAAAAACATGCCACGTAAAATCCGGCGTAAGCAACCTTTGGAGAACGGTACGTGCACTATCAAACCCCACAAAACCCAAAGGTAAGGTAGCTATAAAATTCGGTGATAACACATACAACAACGACGACAAATGCGCTCACAAATTTAACCAACAATTCGTCGAACATCCCGAAAAAGATAAGCTCAAGCGCAAAATTACCAGAGCTATCCGAAACAGCACCACTGACCAACACCTCCAGGTTACCTCAAACGAAGTCAAGCTTGCAATCAAAAATGCGAAAAACTCCAAAGCGTACGGACTAGACGGCATTGCCATGACTATGCTCAAACACATCGACTCTCCGGCCATTGAGTATATCACTGCTACGATGAACCTGTCGCTGAAAACCTTCATCATACCCGAGCTATGGAAAAAAGGCCGTATCACCCCCATACCGAAGCCAGGCAAAGATCATACTCTAGCAGAATCATACCGTCCAATAACGCTACTGTCCCCCGTGGCCAAAATACTTGAGGCACTAGTGTTGCCTAAACTCCTGGAGCACGTCCAGCTTGCCAATCACCAACACGGTTTCCGGAAAATGCATAGCACTACAACCGCTATAGACAGGATCACCTCCAACATTTTCAATGGACTAAATCAGACGAAACCCTGCAAGCGCACTATCCTCGTAGCTCTCGATTTGTCAAAAGCATTTGACACTGTTAACCACACAGTACTTTTGACAGACCTACGCAACACTACTCCTCCGTATATTCACAAATGGATCGCGAATTATCTTGCCGGTCGTCAATCCTGCACCGAGTTTAGGAATGGGAAGTCCAAACTCAGGAAAATTAAACAAGGCGTTCCACAGGGCGGAGTCTTATCTCCCACCCTCTTCAACCTCTACATGTCAGGACTGCCCACACCACCCACGGGACTCGAAATCATCTCTTATGCTGACGACTGTACCATCATGGCGACTGGCAACGACATTCCCGAAATGTGCGACCACATCAATGAATACCTGCTGACACTCAACGACTTCTTTGTGAGTAAAGGCTTGAAGCTCTCAGCACCAAAGTCCTCCGCCACCTTATTCACCAGCTTCAACCAGGAGTACAATATGCAACTCCCGATATCTATCGACACAAACGTCATCCCTACTATTCGGACTCCCAAGATCCTAGGTGTCACGATAGACAACTCCGGCAAATTTAACACACACGCTGATAACATCTGCTCTAAACTCAGGAGCAGAAACAAAATTCTTAAAGCTCTTGCCGGTAGTACTTGGGGCACCGATAAAGAAACACTTCTGACTACCTATAAAGCCATCGGTCGCCCCCTAGTAAATTATGCAGCACCGACGTGGTCAAATGGTCTCTGCAACACAAATTGGGGCCACATACAAATCTGCCAGAACACGGCACTTCGCACCATCACCGGCTGTGTTAAGATGTCCTCAGTGGATCATCTGCACCAGGAGACTAAGATGATGACTTTGAGAAACCACAACGAACTTCTTACCAAACAGTATCTAGTCGGATGCTATCGTACAAATCACCCGAACAATGAACTCATGGACAAAACACCACCGCCACGACGAATAAGACGCTCTATCAGGGACAAAGAGCGCGAAGTCCAGCGATACAAAAAGGTTCCCTTCGATAACTCCGACTACAAGGCGGCGATTGCAGACATACACACACAAGACGTTCGTAATGCTACTCAAAGCCTCACAAATAATCGTGTACTTGGCACCAAACCTCCAGCCATATCTCCTGACGAAGAACAATTACCGAGAGCTACCCGTACCACCTTAGCTCAGCTCCGATCCGGTTGGTGCCCGCGACTAAATTCTTATTTATCGCGCATAAATAATGAAGTTGCAAACACCTGCCCAGCCTGCGGAACCAGTCCACACGATGTAGACCACATTTTCGATTGTCCAGCTGCTCCCACGCAACTTACACCACTTGCGTTATGGTTACAACCAATCGAAGCAGCTTTTTTTCTAAACCTCGACCTCGAGGATGGAATGCCCACCATCTTCGAATAAATATGATGCAACAAATTAACGTTTCCTGTCTGTGCCGCTAATACAACAACAACCACATTGAACCGTAGCGCTGTCCCATACTGTTGAATAACATATGGAGGAAACATATGGCTATTGTGGTGCCCATATCATCTATTTTAAGCTAAGGTTGCAATTATCCACCTCATTGTTGACGGTAATGACCTGGCCAAACGTCCATCTGAACAAAATTCGGACAAATGGAGATTTTCGGCCAGCCTAAAGTTTACCCAACGTCCTTATGCATTACCGCACCCATTCTAAAACTATGGTTAATTCAAACTAAAAATTAACCCTAGTTTTCTGCACTGACGACAATTAAGAGTACGACTCAACCGTTTGAGCCACAGAGCATGAACGTGGTCACACGTCTTGCTAAACGCTATATCCGTCCATTGTGATTTGGCAAAACAGACTGAAAAAATAACAGTCAATTCCACAGATAATTCAAAAATATGGCCGCTCTCAACTGTCTAAGTTCGGAAGTCCCTATTGGGAGACCCAATATTATAAACATGATTAGGGCTAGAATTTGTATTTTTTATATGTACATATACTAAAAACTCTTAATCGTTTATTCCACTTATTAGTTAAATTGCTATATTACCTATATATTTATTACGTTAATATTACTCTGTTATGATAATTTTTCAAGCCGCTGGAAGTACAAGAGGTGAAGTTTCTCAAGCAAAAATCGTTAACTAAATAAAAACATACGCATAACAATCTATTTCAAATTTACAGGCAGAAGCAGCTCAAACACAGGCTTGTGAAAAATTCGATTCAATGTCAGCATGTGGAAAGGAAGAATTGGTTGGATTCAGAGCACGTCGTGTGGCTGCCTTCAAAAAATCGTAAGTATGGTTAGAATTACCATCAAAATTTGAATAAATATAAAATTCCACTATGCTTGTTAATGTGGCTAGTTTGTGGTTAAATTGGCATTATTCATGTAGATGATATTGTTTTACTAAAGCAACTAAGTAATATTTATAAATTCTCTACTTTATTCCATTTCAGACTTATCGAACTAGCCGATCTTGAAATTAAACATGCAAAATCTCAATATGAATTTTTACGTCAATCGCTGCTATCACTTCAAGAGATAGCATGAGAACTGTTGCATTTCGCATTTTTGGTTTAATATTATCATCATCAACCATATAATGACATGACGTTCGATACAGGATGAGTGTGTGGTCGTCTCTATAAAGACTTACGTAAAATCGTAACATAAAACAATTTTATGGTACTTGTATAAGTGAGAACAAAAAAAGAAACCTTTAACAAATTCTATTATATATATATGAATATATACAAAAATAAAACATATTAAGTAAAAGAAAAACAATTATGGGTATATATATTTTCAATGTCGGTATTAAAGAGACAGTAAAAACATTTGTACCTTCGAATAGTGAAGAACAACAAAAGAAACTGAAAATACATTTATAAGCCAATCTAAGAAAGATGAATATATTTTTGATTGATTTAATGATTTTTTTTTAAATATCTAACTATTGAAAATAAATATTTTCCTTAAATATACTAGATATGATACAATCGCAATATTTTTAGGTATCCGCTTTTTTTGTTTGTTATTATTATTATTGAAATTATTACTTTATACATTATATATTTTATATTGAAAACTTTCAAATCGGTTATTCTTCATTGGACTCTTTTTTATTATGTTACATACATACATATTACTTATGATCTGTTTCATATTGTAGAATTGGCGATAAAGCAATAATTTGGCTACTCGTGTCATGTATGCATATGATTAATTTTTATATTTTTTTTTATTTGTATACCTACATATATTAAGAGACTATGATTTGAGAAATGAAATATTTTGGTTAATTTCTTTCCATAACGAACAAAATTGTTATTATGAAAATACTATGGTACTCATTTATCATTGGCAAACATTATAAAACGAAACGAAAAGAAAATGTATTTTATGGTAAAAATATATACACAAAATATCGTCAAAAAGTCTGGATATTAATTGGCGTGATTGATTTGATTGCCTAGAGAGCGATCAGAATGGATACAAGGACACATAGAATAAGAACATCGAAAATTCGCTTTAAAAATTTTGTTTGCAACAAAAATGAATTTGAGCAAAATCACTTTATGCCCGTTTTTATTACTAAACTTTTGCGGCTAGTTTCTTCGACTCTACGCAGCTCCCTCGTAAGTGGATTGCCTTAGTTGTTAAAAGTGTGTGTTTTATTTCCATAGATGCGTGGATTTCAAGAGCCTTCAGATAGTTACAATTGGTTAAGTCGGGAACCGACGCAGTGGCGTAGTTACCTTTTCGGAGAGGAAGGGGATCATTTTGCAAGATTACTTATACTTTTACGGTTATCAAATGCTGAGTTTCAGAATAAAAATTTCTGTATTTTATTTGGAGCAAATTTTGGTATAGCAATTTTGCCATACGATAAAAACAGAGTCCTGAAAATATTGCATCGATAATTTTGCCTTTTTTAGTGCACAAATTTTTGCTTTTTTCAAAACACACCTGTTAACTTTAGACATAATTAGGTTTTCTGTTCTTACACTTTTTCTTTCCTGATCCATAAAGCTTCTTATTACTTATTGGGCCGTTGTTTCAAAAATGTTCTTTTGTCAATGGCAATAAGCCTAGTTTCGTTGAGGAACTCCATGTAAAGTTCAACGATTGTGTAAAGGATTAGGCCTTTTATTTAAGAACGAATCTGGTGGCAAACAGTTTCTGCTAAATTACGAAAACAAAATGAAGCAAATTAAACATGGAAATGAGAAATGATTTTAAAAAAATAAATTTTAAGCATACATGTAAGATTGATACCGGAGATAGTAGATATGAGCAAAATTGTTTATTTGTACCGAGGAACGCGCACATAATAAGTGCGTTCTTAATTACTCACTGAATTTTAACTGAACGTTTGTTCTAAACATCAGGAAAAGAGTTCAGTCGTCAATTTGGAATCGACCTTTATTTTCCGCCATTCGGTGGAATTAACAAGGGAATGTATGCTTCCAAAAATTGTGTTCACCAGTTGGGCCTAATCTCTCAGCGTGGAGCGTGGATTTTTACCTTGAGTAGAGATTCGAACTGAATTGCTCAATTTTCTGTTCTTGTTCCGAACCACCGATGAGAATTTCTTTTTGAAATATAAAACGATGAGCTCAACAAATAATATGCAGTTAATTTTTATCACCAGTGCTATAAATAAAGTTTAAGATTAAAAATAAAAAAGGCCCGAGCTCTTACCCAGTTCAGAATAAGAAAGATTTGAAGAATATTCAGCAAATTAGTTGCTGTTGAGGTGAACATAATCTATACTTTAAATACCTCTTGTCCTTATAAAACTTTATCATTAACTGAAGTGACGAATTTGGAGTGTGACCATCTACGTGCGATATTGTTACAATTTTTTTTACTTAGGATGCATTTTCTTGGAACCAATTAGCGTCCTTAGTCGAGGTATGCCTGTTCTTCTTTTTCTATTTCAGATAGTGGATAGTTGTAAAAGAAAATCGGTCAAGTCTCTGTTGCTGGTCAAATACATATTTTACAGTTAAGTTGATTTCTGGTGCTGTGTAGCAGATTAATTTTGGGCATTTTAAAACTTACATTTTTTTCGTATGGATTGTTTGTTGTCCTAAGCTTTTTCTACATTTTTCCTATTTTTTGATATCTTCGCGAAACCCTTGAGAGATTTTCACGGAACGCTAAGGTACCGCGGAACGCCGTTTGTTTGTTTGTTTATTTGTTTTCGAATTACTGCATAAGACTATATATCTTTCAATTTTAGAAGTTTCTACAATTTTTTTATAGATTTTGTTAAAAAAATATTGCTGGTTATAGCTTTGAGAGTTCGTGTTAAATTCAATAAAATTGCGAATAACTAGAGAAAGTCAAGACTTGCTTTGCCCTGCTATATACGATAAAACCTATCGTCAAATTTTAACTTAACAAAAAGAAAAAAATAATGTTGATAAACTCAATCAATAAAGGCTGCTGAAAAATTGGAAGCAGTTTTGCAGCGCTTTCTCTTCATTTGCATTAGCTTTCCACTCTTTATAATCTTATGGATTGTATATTTCCCCATTGAAAAATTGCGCTCCAGTGGAAGAGCACTCCGTGTTCCACCGAACCGTTGAACCGAACATTAAGATTCTCCGGCAACAAATTTTCAATCAGTGCTTACATTTAATTTTTCTAGCAGCACTTCTAGATTACTTCAGTAGGGCTTGCCTGTGCGAAACTCCAGATCCAATGTTACTTTTGCTTTGTTTTACATATACCTAACGTAATAATAAAAAATGTGTAACCGAAGGGGGGATTGATCCCCTTGATCCCCCTTATCTACGCCACTGAACCGACGGGCCATAGTTGTTAAATGTCGTTATGAGCCTGCTCGGAAAGAACTTGCGGAGAAATGCTCTGCTCAATGGTCTTCTTTTGGCTTCAGACTCGACGCACTTCTATATGCATATATATGGATGGTTCTGGCATGGGAGGTGGAGTTCACAATTGAAACGTTCAAGTCGATAACCTCCTCACTGTAGTGTTCTTCAGTAGGAACTCGTTGCCATTTGGAGAAGTATTAATCTGGCTACAATAAACACCATAACAGCCAGAAATGTTTTTATTTTCACGGACAAGCAAGCAGCTATAAACTACAGGGTGGGCAAAAATATGTAATAACTTTTAAATAAAGTGATTAAAACCAAAAAAATAATCACAAAATTAGATTTAATTTATGTCTTTTATTTACATTAGACAAATGAGCTTGTTGCAACATAACTTTCCAAATCGTGTCATCTTGAAAAATGGTAACATAAAACAGTGGCCATTTTCGCTTGATCTGACGGCTCCAGACTTTTTTCTATTTCACACTTCTCGAGTTTCTATGGGACTACCTCAAGGAGAAGCTCTACGTCGACAAACCGCAGACTTTACCGGTGTTAAAAGAGGACATTCGATCGGAAATTGCGCCGGTAACACCGGTCACACTCCAAAACGTTATGCAAAATGTCGTGAAAAGAGCCCAAACTTCCACGAATTCTAATGGTGCACACTTATCGGATATAATTTTCCACACGTAATGTAAATAAAATACATAAATTAAATCTATTTTTGCGATTATTTTTTTTTGTTTCTAATCACTTTATTTAAAAGTTATTACATACGTATATAAATAGAAAAAGGGACTTTTTGCCCACCCTGTACATTGAGTCCGTACTCTCAAGTTTGACATTACTGGATTGTCGTGCCGCACTTCTGGAAATGGGAAATTACTTTTACATTTGCCCTTTTGGATTCCAGGGCACAGTGGACATCCAGGAAATCGTAAAGCGGATGAACTAGCGCGTCGGAGCGTAGCGAGAATGTTGCCAAACCAACGTTATATTGGTATGGCCATGAATTCATGCAACCAAACATCAAGCAGGCCGCAATAAGCCAAGAGCTTCCAAGACAAGGCTGATGTGGCCTGGATCTGGATCCTTGTCGTTCATCTTAATTGTTTATCCTGAAAAGGCAAATTGTTGGAGCTGTCGTGGGCGTTTTCACGGGGAGCTCATCAGGTGACTTAGCCTTTCGTATAACGACCTCTGCAGAATATACGGAAGTAAGGAGGAGGAAAGTGTCTTCTAAAGAAAAAATAACCTTCCTGTTTCGGACCTTCAATGCTCTTGCCAGGGAGGCAGCCATTAGCTTCAATTCGGTCGGGATTTTGTTCGCGCCTAAACCCCTTCGCAGACAGTCCCATTAGAAACAAGGATTTGGTGAAGCTGTGACCGATACTTGCTTTAGTATCGAAATATAAAGTAGTGGATTCAAACGTTAAGTAATAGCGCTTTGAGATAAACAGGTGAGTAAGTAGGCAACGGAACGGAAGCAGGGCCGTCGTGAGGAGTGCCGAATCGGACGGACGCGCCTGTAGGGATACTAAAACCGCGCAGCTTGAAAAAATACGAGCGCCATGAGATCTTTTTTGAAACATAGACAAAGACATGTATTTTAATTTGGTGCAACTCCTCGCGCGAAATGCTTTCAACATGGGATTGCGCCAACATATGAGTGCATGCAGCATTGAAAACTTACTCATGATGCTCCTGGCGACAACTTCACTAATAGCAATGTGTAAATTAGTCAAGCAGAATTTGCTTAAAGGCACAACAATATCAGGCGGATGAAGTCGAATAGGAAACTATTTCTCTATTAAGGGCTGAATTAAGATCGAGAGTGGAATTTTTCGCCCAGTCATTTTATCAATAAAAATGGATACTTACTGTCGTGGAATATGTCACAAACGGTGGGGAATTCCATAAGCTACAATCTGAGACCGGTTCCATAATTCTCCTCGGCCATTTTATGTACTATTTTCCGATTCCCCGGTCATTTGACATTTCACGATGAAATAACCGGAGAATCAGAAAAAATCATAAAATAGACGAGAAACATTATGGAACTGTTTTCGGATTGTAGCTTATGGAATTCCCCAGCATTCCCCACATATTCCACGACAGTAAGAATACATTTTCTTTGAAAAAATCGCAGCGGCGAAAAATTTCACTCTCGAGGTCAGTACTAGGCTTAAAATGTAAATGATTGGCAGCATTATCACCAATCCTCATGACTTTACCTTTGCTCTATTCAAATTTACAGTGCGCAACGTAAATATCAAAAAATGTAAATTCCACATAATACTTTTGGGTGTATGGTATAGTTTTCCAAGAAAAGGTCTATCATTGGCAAGCAATGGTTATGTTATGTGCAGTGTTGCCAACTGAAAATTTAGAAAACGGCTAAATTTAGCCGGAAAACCGGCTATATGTTTTTCAAAAACGGCTAAAAATCCGGCTAAATCAATTTCAGTCAGAAAAACGGCCAAAAAACCGGCTAAATAATACAAAACAATCACATTGCGAAAAAATATAGTGAAAAACTGATTTTAATAAATTTATTTCTTTTCTGGAGTACTACCCGTAAACTATGCTTTAGGCTGATTTTTTAGTTTTATTACATATATGCTCCAATCTTTGCCATTACAGTCAAAATTTACTTAGCTCGGAGTTAGATAGCTAAACTAGTCAAAATTGTTGTATACAGGTACAATTTCTCTGTCAAGTTCATAACCACATTAGGTTCGAAATTGTGGAACATAAAATTCTGAAAAGGAACGTCCAATGCGTAACTATGGGCAAGGGCATTGTTGATGATCCGCAATTACAAATTTAATGCTCCAAAGGCACGAAATTGAAGTTCCAAAATTATGAGCTTGGGCGGGAAATGGTATAGATTTTAAGGGCGGAATTCATAGTCGTCACTTAAGGAATAAGGGTTCACTTAAGGAATAAGTATAAGCGAATGCTTATTCGGGCAAAACGTCACTTATAAAAGCATTGTCACATTCAATAAAATAATTTAATTCAGTATCTGAATTATAGTAACTGACAAATTAATTATAAAAATTATCTAATAGTATGTAGTAGCAAAATTCAAATTTATTTTTTAAGTCCGAGCGATTATGAATCGCAAAATTAATAAGGATTCCCTTAAGCGTTCCCTTAAGTATAAGTGAGGACTATGAATTCCGCCCTAAATGCGTAGGTTCTATGAGTCATGTGACGTTGTGCAAGTTTAGTCTTGACTCGATAATCCGGATCAATTATTGCAATGGGTAATCCGGACTATCGGAACATCCAGGTTAGCGCAATCACTTTTTTCTGAGGAAAAACAGTCCAAATAAATAAAAAAGAGGAGCAAAAGGCGATAAATGTAAGTATTATTTCTTTGAAATTAGTCAACATTGTGTCATTTGCCAAACCGTCCCGTAATAAAGTACGAGACAAAATCCACCATTTCACCCTGAAAATCTCAAATATCCGGATTACAGAGTCAGAATTGCTGCCGAAATCCGGACTATAGAATACATAGTGGAAACATTTAGTGGTCCAGATTAGCGTGAGTCAAGCCTAGTTTGCCCAGTAAACTGCAAGTGTGTTTATATATTTCAGGGGTAACTTACCCCCTTCTTCAGCACTTAGCTTTTGTGCACGCTCCAAGACTTGCTCAGCAACGAATTTTATTTAAGAAAGTGTCTTCAATTTTGCAAATTATTCAGCATATTGGTGGTTAGTAAATGACATGCTTAGACTAGGTACTAATCGTCAGTTTCCGTGAAACCCATTATCCTAAGTTTGTTGAAAAAAGGCAAGTCTCCACGGCACGTTTTTCCCAGGAGACATAAATGCAAGTTTGGTGGACATAGTAGGTACTTACCCTAATACACGACAATAAGTGTATGTAGAAATCATTTCACGGCGATTAATTATTTTGGTTGTGAATGTCGAAAAATGTATTCTAGTTTCAAAAAAAAAAAAAAACGAGACCGATGCTAAATTCTCTTAGACAACTTTATTGGGGGCAGCGGGGGACATGGCCCCTTACTAAAATTGCACTTGTTTTTAAATTTTTTCTTGTTTCGATACCGACACATTAATAAAAGGTTTGGTGAAATTAGTGTGGCAAAAAATGTTCCTTAGAAGAACCAACATGCGGGGGAGTGTTTCTACGGCAGCCCCTTGATCCCATGGAACCTTTCCATTAATATTTACGTTTGTGTTTTCCCATCAATAGAAATAAATTTGTATGAATTTTGGTTGAAATTGGTGAATAAATAAAAAAGTTTTTCTTTGAAGAACTTAATTTGGGGGGAGGGGTGTTGTATGGCAGCCCCATGACCCCATGGTTCGATGTCATTCATTTTTGCATTTGTTTTGTGACATCAATAGAAATACATTTTCATGAGGTTTGGTGTAAATTGGTGTCCAAATAAAAAAGTTTTTCTTAGAAAACCCAAACTGAAGGGTTTGAGTTTGTATGGCAGCCCCATTACCCCATTATTGGATTCCACTTATTTTTACGTATGTTTTAGGGGATCATTAGAAATATGTTTTCATGAAGTTTGGTTCACATCGGTGCCCAAAAAAAAGTTTTTCTTAGAAGAACCTAATTTGGGGGGTTCGGTTTGTATGGCAGCCCCATAACCCCATCGTTTGTTTCCATCCATTTTCACATATTTTTTGTGACATTCATAGGGATCCTTTTATGCGAAGTTTCGTTAAGATTGGTTCATAAATAAAAAAGTTTTTATATAAAAATCATAAAATAATTTTAGCCGAAAAAACGGCCGAAGAAAATCAATTCCGGCTAAAAATCCGGCCGGCCGGAATTAGAAATTTCTTCCGGCTAAACAGCACGATTTCCGGCTAAATTTGGTCGGAAAACGGCTAAATTGGCAACACTGGTTATGTGATTCCCAATTAATGCGATACTTTTTCTTAGCATAAATCCGTCGGAATATTTGCTTATAGACCAAGCAATGAAAGCCTAAAAAGGGGGTGTAGAGAACATCGAAGGGGGTGACGATTTTTTTCTTCGGTATTTTATCAGGAGTAGTTAGGAGGTAAAGGTACTAATTTTACTCGGTGCTGAGGGGTGCGCTAACGCGGGGAGAGGGGGTTAAAGGTGCAATTTTGTGCAATTTTTGGGGTTTTGGGCTATATCTCGAAAACGGTGAGTCGCACAGAAAAAAGTTGTGAGTAAGCATTAAAGCTTTCTAAATATCCTATTTATTTGCCCATACTTCCATATGCAAAACTCCTAACGGTTCTTCCGATATTGTTCAATAAAAGTAAAAAAAAAAAATTGTTTGCATTCTATTGACTCTGGTGTCTATCCGATTTGTTTTCAAAAAACTTTTGTAGGGTAAAGTTAGTAAGTGGTAAATTTTCCTTAATTTGATATACTTCTTCTTGGCTTGTCTCTTATCATTCGAGAGTTAAGAGAGTCTCAACGAAGTAATATTCTATACTCATCAGAATGCAGACAACCATTGTGAAAAAACGGCAGTGGGGGGACGGTTTTTTATTTCATGGATCCATAATGGGCGGTTCGGAGTAAGACATACTACAAGCTCGCGGTCATGAGGTGTGCGCTAACGTGGGGAGGGGGGGCTAAAGGATTCATTTTTGCAGGTTGTCGACTTAATCTTGGAAATATCTCGGAAGCGGTGAGTCGTCCTCAGAGTATTTGTATGGCAGTACTAAAGCCCATTAAATTTCCAAAAACTTACTTGAACACTCAAATGCCGAATTCCTAACGGTTCTCCCGATACAGGTGATTGAAACCCGAAAATTGTTAAAAAATCGTTATTTTGTTTATTTTTTTGGCTCTGGTGTCTCTCGCGATTGTTTTACGGAAAACTGTTTCACGACCGATTTGTACGATGTTTAATTGGCTTTCATTTGATATGCTCCCCGTTGTCCTGTCTTCAATCAGTCAAAAGCTTAGGAGTTAAAACCGAACTTCCGAATTCAATTTTCTCTATTTTCAAGGATAAAGACAAACATTGTGAAAAAACGGCAAGGGGGGGACGGTTTTTTATTTCATGGATCCCTAATGGGCGGTTCGGAGGAAAACATACTAAAAACACGCGGTCATGGGGAGTGCGCTAACGTTGGGAGAGCGGGTTCAAATATCTCATTCTTGTGATTATTAGCTCTATTCCCGCTATATCTCCGAAACCGCGAACTCTACGAAAAAAATGTCTGAACAAGAATGAAAGCTTACACAATTTCCTATAAAGTTCATCTTACATGCATAGGTCGAATTCCTAACATTTATCCGGATATAGCTAATTTAAAAATCAGAAATTTCACATAGAAAACATCCACACAACATAATTGGTATACATGTATCTATAGATTGGCTATATGCATGTAGGCTGTGTTGATGTTTTCTATGTGAAATTTCTGATTTTTAAATTAGCTATATCTGGATAAATGTTAGGAATTCGACCTATGCATGTAAGATGAACTTTATAGGAAATTGTGTAAGCTTTCATTCTTGTTCAGACATTTTTTTCGTAGAGTTCGCGGTTTCGGAGATATAGCGGGAATAGAGCTAATAAGCACAAGAATGAGATATTTGAACCCGCTCTCCCAACGTTAGCGCACTCCCCATGACCGCGTGTTTTTAGTATGTTTTCCTCCGAATCGCCCATTAGGGATCCATTAAATAAAAAACCGTCCCCCCCTTGCCGTTTTTTCACAATGTTTGTCTTTATCCTTGAAAATAGAGAAAATTGAATTCGGAAGTTCGGTTTTAACTCCTAAGCTTTTGACTGATTGAAGACAGGACAACGGGGAGCATATCAAATGAAAGCCAATTAAAAATCGTACAAATCGGACGTGAAACAGTTTTCCGAAAAACAATCGCGAGAGACACCAGAGCCAAAAAAAATAAACAAAATAACGATTTTTTAACAATTTTCGGATTTCAATAACCTATATCGGGGGAACCGTTAGGAATTCGGCATTTGTGTGTTCAAATAAGTTTTTGGAAATTTAATGGGCTTTAGTACTGCCATACAAATACACTCAGGACGACTCACCGCTTCCGAGATATTTCCAAGATTAAGTCGACAACCTGCAAAAATGAATCCTTTAGCCCCCCCTCCCCACGTTAGCGCACACCTCATGACCGCGAGCTTGTAGTATGTCTTACTCCGAACCGCCCATTATGGATCCATGAAATAAAAAACCGTCCCCCTATTGCCGGTTTTTCACAATGTTTGTCTTTATCCTGGAAAATAGAGAAAATTGAATTCGGAAGCTCGGTTTTAACTCCTAAGCTTTTGACTGATTGAAGACAGGACAACGGGGAGCACATAAAATGAAAGCCAATTAAACATCGTACAAATCGGTCGTGAAACAGTTTTCCGAAAAACAATCGCGAGAGACACCAGAGCCAAAAAAATAAACAAAATAACGATTTTTTAACAATTTTCGGGTTTCAATCACCTGTATCGGGGGAACCGTTAGGAATTCGTCATTCGAGTGTTCAAATAAGTTTTTGGAAATTTAATGGGCTTTAGTACTGCCATACAAATACTCTCAGGACGACTCACCGCTTCCGAGATATTTCCAAGATTAAGTCGACAACCTGCAAAAATGAATCCTTTAGCCCCCCCCCTCCCCACGTTAGCGCACACCTCATGACCGCGAGCTTGTAGTATGTCTTACTCCGAACCGCCCATTATGGATCCATGAAATAAAAAACCGTCCCCCCACTGCCGTTTTTTCACAATGGTTGTCTTCATTCTGATGAGTATAGAATATTACTTCGTTGAGACTCTCTTAACTCTCGAATGATAGGGGACAAGCCAAGAAGAAGTATATCAAATTAAGGAAAATTTACCACTTACTAACTTTACCCTACAAAAGTTTTTTGAAAAACAAATCGGATAGACACCAGAGTCAATAGAATGCAAAAAAAAATTTTTTTTTACTTTTATTGAACAATATCGGAAGAACCGTTAGGAGTTTTGCATATGGAAGTATGGGCAAATAAATAGGATATTTAGAAAGCTTTAATGCTTACTCACAACTTTTTTCTGTGCGACTCACCGTTTTCGAGATATAGCCCACAACACCAAAAATTGCACAAAATTGCACCTTTAACCCCCTCTCCCCGCGTTAGCGCACCTCTCAGCTCCGAGTAAAATTAGTACCTTTACCTCCCAACTACTCCTGACAAAATACCGAAGAAAAAAATCGTCACCCCCTTCGATGTTCTCTATAATGTCTTGTTTGATTGGCCTATTATTTATTCGATCAGGATGATAATTTAGCCCCTACAGAACAAGGCTGTCATATAGGGGATACTGAAGTTTCGACTACCGAAATACCAAACCACCTATTTTTTCAAATTAATTCATCTGGTCCGTGAGTCTCCGAGAATTAAGTATTCCCATGCGAGGAGACCCATTATTTTAGCGGTAAATATGGTGGCGTTTTTTAATATCCTGTCATAGAATATGACGCGAATTTTGAAAGAATACTTACCTTCTATGACGGCATATTAAAAAGCGGGATTTCAATTAACGCGTGTTATTGAAATGACGGGATTTTGATTAGATGGGATTTCAACTAAGCGGGATTTTAAACTGGCGGGATAGTGAAATGGCGGGATAATGAATGGCGGGATAATGAATGTCGGGATTTTGAAAAACAGGAATATGATGGGCGAGATATCGTATCCAAACCGCAAATATCAAGCTATCCTCAACTCTTATTCGTCAGTTGGTGCTTCAATTTTTAGTATTGAGCGTTTAGGGCAAAAAGCGCAGTTTTCTTGATATGCTTGCTTGAGTTTAATGGTATTAGGTACACCCACTGCTCTGTGGCCGTGATTGTTCGGTCGACACTCGGTGATATAGAGACTCATAGAGAAATGAGTTTCCAAACTCAGCATGGCCCGTCGCAAGTTTATTATTCAGAAGATGATAAGAAATATTCTTATCGTAGAATAATAAAATGTAAATGGTATGGCTGACAACCGTATCACACTCCGAATTCAGTTGTCGTTGAAACGTTGACGACTAGACATGATAGTTGTCAACGCACCATGCTCCACTAGGAGTTGGGCCAAATCAAGAAGAAGAACTCGACCACTGAAACAGGCGCAAAATATTGTGTATCTGATTCTGGTACCACGTTCTTCTGTTGCCATATAGCTCTGTAGCGAGAGCCCATTTCTTTTTCACCTCATAATCGTTTTTAAGGATTTTTTCTTCTTCTTCTTCTCACTACCGTATAGCCCCATGTGGGGCCATGGTGCGTTAACTCAGCCGTTTATAGGCAATTTCGAGTTACATTGCATATCATTTCGGAGTGTATATAATGTTGCACATGTACGAAAATGTTGGACCACGCCGAGATTTGATCTCCGGACCTCTAGATTACTAGCTTCGTAGAGTGCGACTCAACCAAGTGAGCCACAGAGCGTGAAGGATTCTAGGTATCTACGTCCACGCCACTGACCCAAAAAAGAGTTGGAGCCAACGTTTGATTTTGGGCAAACACCAAACACTTCATATGCCACTTCAAAGCTGATCTGAAATCACAAATGATGCCGGTATGTGGAACATGGACATATCAGCCGCTGAAAAGGCATACATTTCTTTTTAATGGAAAAGTTCCGCATCGGTCATCGCAAAAATAGGCATTTGGATGAAGCAGGGGATTCCACTTTAAATGCTAAGAAACGTTTTTTTCTTGCGTATCGCCTTGTAACGGCTGGAATAGTCATACTCGAATATTCTCGAAGGTCAAATGTCTGATTTTAGCATATGATTTTCAATGCTTCGTTTAATCTGGAGGTTCCACCCTCCTTGGAATCTTTACAGATTTCAAAGCTGCATTTAACAATTTTATGTATAAGCTCTAAACAATGGATGTCTAAAAACTTATATTCAACTTCATATCGCGCACATTGTCGACAGAAAAAAAAGCAGGCATTTTCGCAAAACTCTGAGGCCCAACACCAGATTGCATTGTACTGGTAGAAGTCTCACCTTGTACAAAAGGGTGACCGGATGCACGTGCATGCATGCAAGTATGAAAGCACCTGAAAATATGGGAGACATCGCGCAATAAATCGAAACTCTCCAGTAGAGAGTATTGTAGAGAGTCCCGTTATCACAATTCGCTTCGAAAATCACAAATTTTCAGGAAATTATCGTAAAAAAAACATAGAAAAATAAACATTTAGCTTTTATTAAAAATCTGTTCATAATCTTCATAATCTTTACTACAATCGGCTTAAATCGTACTATATACATGCAATAGATTCCTCAAAAAGTTGCGGTAATCTATTGAGTTCACCATTTGAAGAGCTTTCGCCAAATTCACTCTCGACAACCTTAAAGTTCACATCCACCTTGGAAAACCCATTTCCGTTATCGTCCAAATTCAAATTATGGTGGTGATGATGATGACTGCCAGACATTGATGTTGAATCCTCGTGTAACGAAATTTGCGATTTTTCATTAAGAAAATCGAAAAATTTCCTATCCTCCAGCGATGATAGTTCCAGTGCCGCTGACGAGAGCTTCAAAAGTTTATTTTCAGGAGAACAAGGTCGATAAACATCCATTGGTGGTACAAGTGGTGGCGGTGGCGATGTTGATTGAGCCGATGAAAAAGTCGTTGGAGGCACTTCAACATATCCCCGATCACCGTGAAGTATGTATGCATCATTGGATGGAATAAACTCTAGATTCGGATGGGCTTTTCGATGATGGGCAACTAAACGATTTCGTGCGGCATACTGTTTGTAGCACCAGTGACAACGATGAGGTTCGGTTGGAAGATTTCCAACGGTACGGGCATTGATTTGCGACGGTTCTTTTACTTTACGCGCTGATGGTGGCAATTCTTCGCCAGGATGATTTTTTAGAATGTGCTGTTTACGCTTGGCATTGCTCTTGTAAACTTTTGAGCAGAATTGACAATAGAACAGTGATTGTGGTTTAAGAATTGGCAAATTCAGTTCTGGTATTGATTCGATCGGTACGTTTGGATGCCGTTTTACCATATGATTCACAAGCATTCCACGACGCTTAAAGCCTAACATACAATCATCGCATTTATACATAAAATTGCGATAGTCTTCAGTCGGTTTGGGTAGGCGACTCGTCGTGGTCTCTTCTTCCACCGGCGAGTTATGAGGTTCCGAGTGCCAATATGGCGAGTCGGTCTCAAATGAATTTGGGGTTTGTTGTGGATAGGAGTTAGTTGATCGTTCTGTTGATATTTTCTTGGGCGATCGCTGTTTTCGTTTCTCAGTGTGAACACGTTGAATATGCTCGCGTAACTTGTCCTTTCGCTTGAATTGCTTACCACACTGCGAGCAAAGATATTCACACTTTTCTGAATGACATAGCTTGTGTCGTTTTAAAAATGTCACATTCGGAAATTTTCGACCACATTCGTTGCACGAATATTTTAAGGATTGATGGAAAATGCGGACGTGTTTGCGTACCAAGTAGTATTCGGAATATTTCTGAAATATTAAGAAAATATTTAGGATATTGAATGGATGTATCCGTAGACTGAAATTCAATCACAAGAAATCAAAAGCGTCTTGCTTACCTTTTTACACCATCGACAGGAATAGAATCCATTAATACAATGTATTACGGTGTGCTCCCTAAACTGGGTGACATTCGTGAATTTTTTATCACAGAAAACACAGCTGAAATACCGAAGACTGTGGCTAGCCAGGTGAGCGGCTAACGCGGCCGGAGTAGCACAACTTCGATTACAGTGACTGCATTTGTGCGGCTTCGTTTCGTCCTTAATATGCACCAATTGATGTGCCTGTTAAATGGACGATTATTCAAATTTCGTTCTTTTAAAAAATTGGTTTTCAAAGAAGTGTACCTTAAATTTTTCATCTGTTAAGAATTTTTTATAACAAACTCCACACCGAAGTACTTTACTTGAATGATCAACATTTCTGCTGTTTAAGGCGCGTCTTTCCGCCAAATGACTACTCATGTGTTTCTTCAAACTTGAATGAGTCATAAAAACTTTATTGCAATACAAACATCGTATGGAGTCTTTACGAATATCCACAAAATGTTTTGTGCGAACTTTCTTCTTACGGCGAGTCGTTTTCGGTTTATCACATTCTTCTTCAATATCGTGAACACTCAGATGCAATTGCAATTCCTTTGATGACGCAAATCGATCGTCACATTCAAAACAGGGCCACGGATGATCACGATTATAGATCTCACGTAGCTCACCTTCTGTCGGACTAAGTGTTTTCAAATCATAACGTTTTGCGTAGACGTCGCTATAGCCAACTTTCAGTTCCTGTTTGGCACGAATTGCTTGGCAGCATTTGAAATAGAGCTTGCCCGATTCTTCGAAAAGGAGAAGATTTTGTTCGGTGAAGCTCTTAGCCAATCGTACGAACCGCATCCAGTTGCAATGATCTATTTCGGGAAGATACATTATTATGAACATGGGATCGAATGCAATGGGTGAGAACATTTCTTACTTTCGCTGGACACATCTATGATATTTGAATAGTTGGTCAAGAGGAGCGGGTAAGTGTTGGAGGCTTGGATTAGCAACACATCGGAGATAACATCGCTCGCCAGTCGAACTTCGCCTTCAAATGGTCCGAATTTTGTTCGAAGCGGTATTTCTCGTTTGGCAAAGACAGACAAGTCTGGAAATAGAAAAGTTTAAGTATTTACTAAAAAACTATTTACACTTGGTGATTAAAACTTAATGGACTAATAAAGTCCTATTTGCCCTCTTGCACATGCACAGTATATACAGTGTTCCTATAAATGTATTATACAGGGTGTCCGGAAACTGCCGCATAAACGCACCGGATTATGATTCCTCAGTTGATTTCCAGCAAAAAAGTTGTACGGAACATACCCCCTCAGCTTAACCCTTTAGCTGCCACAGGCATTTAAAGATTTTTAAAAAAATCATTTTCTTGCACGACTTAAAGCCTAATATCTCCAAAGCTAGACCAGCTAAAATAGTGAAATAAAATGATTATTACAGCCGACAAATTTACCTGTAAAATAAAACTAACCACGCTAAAATCGGATAAGAGGTTTGGTTTTTACAGAGCTTCAAAGTCAAATTTGCGTGATTTGACCCAAAAACAATCTTTTTTTCCATCTCAACTTTCTCCAACTTCTGCCAAGGTGAGGTGCTTGTACGATTCTTTTAAAAATTGGCGCATAGTCTAACGATCATTTCTTTCTTACATCATTTTATTCTAGCTTCGTTATTTCTAACAGTTTTAATGTCTTAAGTGCAAAAAACTAGGGTTAATTTTGGCTCGATTTCCACATACATTGAATAGATTTTACCATTTGCAGATCTTTAGGAGCACTGTGAATTGAATTGTATTGAATTCGAGCTAAAATTAACCCTAGTTTTCTACACTTAACAAAAAGATTAGGGACGCTAAAAGACGAAGTTGGGCTAACTTCTGCGATAGCGTCAACAACACCACCAAAGCAGCTAGACAGCACAAAATTTTGGCAAAAAATGGTTGCAGCTCTATCAACACTCTGAAGGGTGAAAATGGGGACATAACGAGGGATGCCGAAAGCACAGGCATGCTGCTTTTAGCAACCCACTTCCCCAGCTGCAGACTAGACTATAACGTGAATGATGGCCACAGTTGCATGAATCCGCCCAACAGAGCAAGCAGATATGCCTGGGCAGCAGCAAAAGATATCTTCACGTATGGCAGGATTAGGTGGGCAATTGGGACGTTCGATGCCTTCAAGTCGCCCAGCATGGATGGAATCTTTCCGGCGCTCCTTCAAAGAGGCCAAAGCGAACTGATACCATTCATGGTTAGCATCTATAGAAGTAGCTATGCTTTGGGATATATTCCGACAGCCTGGAGATCAGTTAGGGTAGTCTTCATCCCCAAAGTGGGTAAAAGACCGGCGGACGACCCTAAGTCGTACCGCCCTATCAGCCTTACATCTTTTCTGATGAAAGCTATGGAAAAGATACTGGACGCTCACATCAGAGGCACTATTCTTAAGACACGGCCGCTGCACCCAAAACAATATGCCTACCAACCGGGTAAATCCACGGAATCAGCACTACAGAGCTTGGTAGAAGAGATCGAGGTGACCATGTCCAATAAGGAAACAGCACTATGTGCATTCCTCGACATAGAAGGCGCCTTCGATAACACCTCCTTCAAATCAATAGAAACGGCACTACGAGCCAAAGGAGCCGATAAAACGATAATTACCTGTGTGCAGCGTATGCTCTCGTCAAGAATAATCTTTACCAGTATAGGCATACCCTTTCTGCTTTAGCCACTCGTGGCTGCCCTCAAGGAGGGGTACTATCCCCCCTCCTATGGTGTCTGGTAGTTGATGGATTGTTGTGGAGACTTAGCTCAGCTAGGTTCTCTACACAGGGGTATGCGGATGACCTGGTAATCACGGTTAAAGGCAAATTCGAGGAGGTCCTACCGGATGTCCTGCACAGTGCTCTGCACATAGTCCAGGATTGGTGTACAGCAAACGGGCTGCGCGTCAATCCAACAAAGGCCGCCGTGTTACCATTCAGTAATAAAGGGACTCTCCAAGCGCTAGAGTGTCCCTCCATGTATAATGCAAGGCTAACAATGCCAGAAGCTGTCAAGTATTTGGGGGTCACACTTGACAAGAAACTGCTATGGCAAAAGCATCTCAGTTTGGTAACAGAGAAAGCAGTTAAGGCCTTGTGGATCAGCAGAAGCTATGCGGGGAAGGCATGGGGGATCAAGCCGCACATAGTTCTGTGGATCTACAAGACAATTGTTAGACCTATTGTGGAATACGGGGCGGTCGTGTGGTGGAGAAGAGCAACCACCATTGACGGGAGACGGTGTCTCGATAAAATTCAGAGGCTGGCCTGTCTGACTGTTCTTGGAGCCTTCTTTTCTAGCCCCACTGCCGCCCTGGAAGTTCTGCTAAACTTGCCACCTCTCCACTTACACATAGAGGCAGTGGCAAAGCTAGCCGTCATTAGGCTTAAAGCCTGTGATGCGGCGTCCCCACTGAACTCAGTTCAACAGGGATGGTTAAATAGCAGTAGGTTACTGGATATGCCATCAGACCATCTGGTCAAAACTCTCCGTTTTGATCCATCTTATAGTGCAGCTATATGGGAAAGGGCGGACTGGACCGACAGATTCAGATCACTACACCCTAGTACCATAAAATTCTACACGGACGGCTCAAAGACCGATACAGGATCTGGCGCTGGAATTACTGGCCCAAATACCAATATCTTTATTCCCATGGGAATACATCCGACCGTGTTTCAGGCGGAGGTGCACGCAATTGAGGTGTGTGCTAGACTATGCCTTGACAAAGGCTACACCAACAAGAAAATAGCAATCTTCACTGACAGCCAAGCAGCAATTAAAGCGCTGACGAGCTTCACTGTCACATCTAAGCTCGTATGGGTTTGTCAGGAAATTCTCCAACAGGTGGGAAATCTCAACCGTCTCACCCTCTTTTGGGTACCTGGGCACTCGGGGTTTTACGGCAACGAGCAGGCCGACGAGCTCGCAAGAAGAGCATCCACTACTCCCTTCTATGGTCCAGAACCTTATTGTGGACTACCACTCTGTATATGCAGAAACGTAATTAGTGAGTGGGAAAAAGCCAAGGCCACCTCACACTGGGAATCTCTTCCAGGGCTTAGGCAGTCAAAACTTTTTGTTGCTTACTACTCACCCAATCGTACCCTTGGTTTGATGAAACTGAGTAGAAACAGGGTTAGGATTATTTGCGGGCTCCTTACGGGGCACTGCCGTTTAAACGGACATTAAAAGCGCTTGCGCATTGTTACCGACGCCAGTTGTCGCTTCTGTGAAGCTGATGACGAAACTGCCTCTCACATCCTATGTGAGTGTGAAAGGCTAGCAAGGCGCCGTTTGGAATGCTTCGGTATTGCTTTTCCCTTGGAGGAGGATATCGCCACTATAAATATGGCCCAGCTGAATCGATTTATCGAAGTCAGTCGGTTGGATGAGTTCATCTAACTCATAGTAGGGGCAATGGCACAATAGACCACCGGTCGCAGTGCCTCGGGCAACCCTGTTGCCTGTGCCCTCCCTAAATCTAATCTAATCTACACTTAACGTATGAAAACTGTTAGAAGTAATGGAGCTAGATCAAAATGATGTAAGAAAGATATGATTGTAAGACTATGCGCCAATTTTTAAGAGAATCGTACAAGCACCTCACCTTGGCAGAAGTTGGAGAAAATTTAGATGGAAAAAAAGATTGTTTTTGGGTCAAATCACGCAAATTTGACTTTGAAGCTCTGTAAAAACCAAACCTCTTATCCGATTTTAGTGTGGTTAGTTTTATTTTATAAGTAAATTTGTTGGCTGTAATAATCATTTTATTTCACTATTTTAGCTGGTCTAGCTTTGGAGAGATTAGGCTTTAAGTCGTGCAAGAAAATGATTTTTTCAAAAATCTTTGAATGCCTGTGGCAGCTAAAGGGTTAAGCTGAGGGGGTATGGTCGGTAGAACTTTTTTGCTGGAAATCACATGAGGAATCACAATCCGGTGCGTTTATGCGGCAGTTTCGGACACCCTGTATATATTTTTAACAAGGGCATAAGTGAAACGGTGGCTAACATAACACTATTCCAGCAGTTCACCCTATATTGAATTAAATTGTATTATCAAATTTTCAAGGTTTTCCTCATCTCCCCTAACTCTCCAAGTATGTAGTAAGATTCTGATATCAGAGTACACTCACTTAAAAAACACAATATCTGTCACAGATATAATCAAAGAATAAGTAAATATAAAAGGAACAAGTCATAGACCAAGAAAAGGTAACCATTTTCTATCTCATTCATACTTTTACCGCTTTTACCCTACCCCTGAGATGACAGCGAGACTAGAATACTTATGTTAAGGATAGAACGAGAAAGGAGAACCAGAAAGTGCACGGTAGTATTGCCACATGCTCCTTCCTTTACTATTTACTTATTCTTTGTATATAATAGACGGAGATATAGTATTTATCCACAGCAGATATATTAGATCATTTGGCGCCAACACAGATATAGTATAGCTAAGGCAATACAATAATTGTTAGTATAGATATGATTTAGGTTGGCCACCAACAATTTATGTTTGCGAAGGATAATTTTTAACTGTATGAAAACATTTCTAGCTCCGACAACAATAACTTTATTGTGTGAGCTACTGTTAATTTTATATAGCCGTATGTGATATATTTTGACTGCCTTAGAAAATATATTTCTATAACAGAAATATTTGGCTCAACTAGCATTATATTAACCATAATAGGTAGAAATGTATCTATTGCAGCTATTTTCGACCTATGTTCTTTTTTGGGTGTGGGCACAGGCATAACAATTCTGTTTCTAATCTTCCTTAATATCTTCACCATGCAAACCCGTCATTGGATAGAAAGTTGTTCGAGGAACGATTTATAGCATATTGTGGCGCATATTTTGCTGAAAATTTCAGAGTCCTAGCTTTCTGCGTTCAAAAGTTACGACCCAAGGACAAACAAACTGCAAGAGCAGAGGTCAATTTTCTAAAAATATACGACACATGGGATGTTTTGCGAGGCAATTTCCGAATTCAATGCGAAACAGAGTAGTAAAACGCAGTACGGTTGGTCGCCTTATACGAGACATCCTCTCAGTCACAGTGCGCTAATCCGCGCTTGAAGTTTCGTGCCAAGGTGTCTTGGTCCGCTGTTGTAAATTTTCCTTAGCATTAAGGAACCTCTCATGTCTAAAGTGGCGAAAAAATGTTCCGAGGAACTTCGTACCGAGTGAAAGAATGCAAACAAAACCGAGGCTCATTTCGGAGACGGTTAAAATTTTGATAACCTTCACTTTTTTTCGGACTAATCATTTTTCGGAATAACTTATTCCGTGTGTTCCAGCTTGTAGTTTCTATGGCAGTCTCAAACGATTTTTTTAATAAAGTCTTGATTGAGATGCTGTCTTGTATTTTCGATAGAAACACATCTGTGTGTGGTTTATTGAAAATTAAACTGCCGTACAGCACCACGAAGCGTACAGCAAAATGTACAGCGATCTCGTTTCCACACAATAAAAACATCGGTACCTATAACGGTTTAGACAAACGGAGGTGAAAACGAAAGCTTAACTTTAAACATAATAACTGAACTGAATTAATCTGGATTATTAAAACACAATGAATCCTGTTGATTTACCCATATTTACCCGCCAAAGAAAAACGAAAAAAAAAATGAACAAAAAAAAATACCGGCGTACAAAGGGCTGCGCCCGCAATACGAGGGTTTTTTAGAATTTTGATGCATAGTGAATATTTTTTGTACATATATTTTATAAGCAATAGATAAAAATTGTGCACAGCATTAATGAAATCATCAATGTGGCACGATAGCCCGACGTCGGGCCTTGGTCGCCTGAATCGTTGACCTCCAATTGTCGCGGTTACGTGACCTTGTCCTCCAGTTTCGGAAGCCCAGCAGCTGGTGGGCGTTTTCACCTACGGAGTTCTTCCAGCGAGCTCTCGGTCGTCCACGCAACCTCGCTCCGTCAATTTGTTGTGCGTTCATAACTTTCTTTGGCATGCGATTATCGTCCATCCGTTGTACATGCCCCGCCCATTGCAGACGTTGAAGCTTCACGATCTTCGATACTTCCAGCTCATCGTACAATTGATACAACTCATGGTTGTACCGGATACGCCATTGGTCTCGCTCGTGAACGGCCCCGAAAATTCGCCGAAGGACCTTTCGTTCGAATCGGTCTAGCAAAATTTCGGAGGCTTGGGTAAGGGTCCATGTTTCGCAGCCATAACATAGCACGGGTCGGATGATCGTTTTGTACACGCTTAGCTTCGTGTTCCTGTGCGCAAGTTTCGAATTAATTATAGGGAGGACCGAGAAATATGTCTTATTGGCTAGTTGTATCCGTCGCTTAATTTCGTCGTAATTAATGAAATGCTTCCTGTAAATCTATTTTTGGATTGATCTAAATAAACGCCTTTCATTCTGTTCCACCTTTAATTAGACCAATCCAAAAATAGATTTACTATTTACCCAGTTTGTATAAAAGTACTCCAAGGCAAAGCTACACCCATTTTTGGTTTTAAGATTTCTGATGGCCTTTGAGCAAAAAGAAACTCAGGCAAACGTAAGGATGGCTTGGCTTTATATATGAACTGAATTATTAGCTGTAAGTCTACTGTTACTGTTTTTTGAATCAAGGAAAAGCAACTTATATGAAATGATTCCATTGGGTCCCCTGACATCAGAGCCTACGCAAGCTTTCCTATGAGTATTGAACAAGTATACTTTTGCAGCTATTCAGGGGCACCCTGTTAACATGGTCCTACAAACTTCAAAATTTGTGGCAAGCACTATTACCATTCTATGTATTTCCACCAAATTCCATGTTCATTGTTTCATCAAGTTAAAAGATACGTATTGAAGAAATGCTTAAGAGGCTTCCCTTGCATTATGAAAGGCCCTTACTAAATACTTACATGGCTATATTTCCGGTTTGGATAGCACTTAATGTCCCCGAGGCATACGTCAGGATGATACGAGACATGTATGGTGGAGCTACGACTAAGGTTATATGCACAGCCGGTGAATCAGAAGAATTTCCGGTGAATGTCGGAGTACACCAGGGCAGTGTATTGAGTCCGTTGCTCTTCAACATCATCATATGCTACTTATTAACACGTGTCTCCGACGGCCTAGAAATATCTCTTCTTTTTGCTGATGATATAGTCCTCAGTAGCCCAAACATCGTTGCCTTGCAAGCTGCGCTTACAAAATGGTGTGACATTCTGGAGGAGCATGGACTGAGGGTAAGTATAACAAAGACTGAGTTCTTATGCTGCCAATTCTCAGACCCAAATGCACCGATACCAGAAATGTACGTCAAAGGAGAGCAGCTTAAGTCTTGTACCAAGTTCAAGTACCTTGGCTCGATGGTGAACAGCGGAGCTACATGCGATGATGATATCAAACATCGCACAAAGGTTGGGTGGATGAGGTGGCGAGAAAACTCTGGAGTTTTCTGCGATAAGAAAATGCCACTGAAGCTAAAGGGCAAGTTGTACAAAACGGTTGTACGTCCCGCACTCATGTATGGATCAGAATGCTGGACCATGTATGAAGGTTACGCGAAAGAAATGACAGCGACTGAAATGAAAATGTTACGCATGTCAGTTGGTGTAACCAAAAGGGACCACATCAAGAGTAGCTACAGCCGAGGCAGCTTGTCCATAGACCAACCAATCACCGAAAAGCTCGAAGACCGACGAATGGATTGGTATTGCCAAGTTCAAAGGCGTCCGCCTGAGAACTCCGCAAAGAGAGCGATATCAATGGAAGTTCCACTTGATGGACCCAAGGCCAGAGGCAGACCGAAGAACACCTGGATGTGTCAAATGAAAAAGCAACAACAACGCATTGGTCTCGGCGATGACACGATCCAAGATAGAGCTGCCTGTAGAAATATGCTGAGAAATTATCGCCAAAACGGGCGATGTGCCTACACCGCAGGTCGAGCAACGCGGAACCATGGAGCGGTATAAAGAACGAGGCAAGGAAGAAGAAGAATTCCGGTTTGGATAGAGTTATTCGAATGAAAATCCGTCGACATATTCCCTATGTAATTTTCTAAAAACCCTTAGCAGAATTTTCATATTTGGAAACCTAATAGGGGCTACACACGAACAAATTGAAATTTAACAAATTTACTGTTATTCACTTTTCCTTAGCAAAAGTCAACAGTCTTAATATTTAACGTATATAAGGCCATACTGACCAATCTTTGTGCAAAGTTTCATATCGATCCCTATAACGGTTTAGAAAAGATATACATTTTGTATACAAGTGATTTGAAGAAAAAACAGCTTTCGTACAAGTCCGCAACTCAGTGGGACATTTTCATGTTTTCAACAAATGCTAATGTACAGTACTGATGCAACCTCGAAATGATTTATACATTATTTCGTGACGGTTTGCTTTTCGAATTTGACTCTTTTTGGGTCGTTCAACAAAAGTTCAACGAAAGTTGAACGTGAGTTGAACCTATGTTGAAAGTTACACTTTTTGGGACGTTCAACAAAAGTTGAACGAAAGTTGAACGTGAATTGAACTTAAGTTCGTTCATCAAAAGTTGAACGTAAGTTGAACCTAAGTTGAAAGTTACACTTTTTGGGTCGTTCATCAAAAGTTGAACGAAAGTTGAACCTAAGTTGAAAGTTACACTTTTTGGGTTGAAAGTTGAACGTGAGTTGAACCTAAGTTGAAAGTAACACTTTTTGGGTCGTTCAACAAAAGTTGAACATGAGTTGAACCTAAATTAAAAGTTACACTTTTTGGGTCGTTCAACAAAAGTTGAACGAAAGTTGAACGTGGGTTGAACCTAAGTTGAAAGTTGAATTCAAGTTGAATTCGAGTTGAATTCAAGTTGAACCCAAGTTGAACCCAAGTTGAACCCAAGTTGAACTCAAGTTGAACGTAAATTGAACCCAAGCCCAACCTCTGTTGAACCTTGAATGGCACCCAACACTCACAGGGTACCACCTAGCCCAACTTCCGTTGAACCTTGAATGGCACCCAAAACTGTAATGCCAAAAACGTAACGCTTTATCGTTATGATTTTCGTGACGCTTTTCGAATTTATGTGCTATTGTCAAGACATAAAAATGTCAAAACAGAGGTCGAAAAGGAAGTTTAACTTTAAACGCCAATAACTTTTTTAACGTTACTCGAAACTGGAAACTGATAACTGATATGAGATGTACTCGTTTAGATCTTTGATTTAAATACCCATACGTCAATCTCCGATAAAAACTAAAAAAGTCGACTTTTTTCAAACGTTCGGGACACCCTGTTATCTTCTTCCTACCAACTTCTAAGGTATTTGTGCCAAAGACTGTCCATTCTACACATTCCTACCAAATTTCATGACGGACGGACAAAATCGATTTCATAAGGGTTTTTTGAAAAAAAAAATCTAAAAAAACCTTAAAAAACAAAAAAACAAAATTAACAAAGCGACCAAGACTATGTTTACATGACGGAACAAGTATACGGGTTTTCGGACCTCTGTAATTCGGACCCTGTTTGGCCCTGAGTGTTCAAATTTGATACGCATTGTCACTCGCGACGTCTGACAAAGTGTAGAAAATTTCAAAAAGATACGATAAAAAACACTGGAGTTATAAGAGTTTGAAAATCGCATTTTTTGAAAATCTTGTTCTCGTTGTTCATTGACAGGGCTACAGCCTTGTAGGGAGCAACTCGGGATTCGCTCTCTTTTCCCAAAAATAGAGTATGTCCCGAGGGTGTGCATAGGCTATCATTCGCTTCTATCCGTGCAGTAGAAAAAAAAAATACAACGAAAAATGTGAAACTACATACAGTTTCGGTAGAGTTTCTGGCTTAAGTCTTTTTTATATGTTTCTAAGAAACTAATTTGCAAAAGTTGGAAATAGACCCGAAATGCTTAGGAAAGATTCGTATAGTTTTGTGATTTGGTAGAATTAAGAACAATCCCTTGGATATGTGCTCCAAAGTTTTCAGTTGTAGAGAATCTGGCAGAGCAGGGGCAAGGGGTCAAAGTTCCTGTTTCGGGTCCTCTCATATACACGAGTAAGTACACATTAATACAATATTGGATGAACATATAGTGCGATGCATTCAGTGCGTTCTCCCTTGTAAGTAATCCTGCTGTGGTAGTGGGTTGAGGCATTAGATCACTGTTAGTTATAATAGTGACTCAATCAGAGGCTGCTGCTGATGACTATGACTATTTCTGATTGCGGATCATGATACCACTTTATCATTGCAAAAGTAATTGCTTGGTAAAGTCGATTGGTCGGGAAAATGGACCGATTTTCGGGACCTTTGATAGAGGATAAATTTTTTTTTTACATATAAAAGTCTTTTATTTAATGGTCTGGTATACATTTTTGAAACGTAACTAACGAGCGTAACGGTGAAACTCAAGAAGCCAAAGGTAGTAGATATGGGTATTTTAAAAGGTAGAACGATGGACCTTGGATGTTGTTGTTTTAGTAGCGGCACAAATGGGGAAACATTCAATCTAAGTTGCACATTGTCATTCGAAGATGGTGGGCATTCTAATCCTCGAGGTCTAGATTTAAGAAAAAAGCTGCTTCGATGGGTTGTGTCCATAACGCAAGTGGTGTGAGATGCGTAGGAGCAGCTGAACAATCGAAAATATGGTCCACGTCATGTGGACTGGTTCCGCAGGCTGGGCAGGTGTTGGCGACTTCATTATTTATTCGTGACAAGTAGGAGTTTAGTCGCGGGCACCAGCCGGATCGAAGTTGAGCTAGGGTGGTACGAGTTGCTCTTGGTATTGATTCTTCATCTGGAGATATGGCAGGAAGTTTAATGCCAAGTACACGGTTGTTCGCGAGACTTTGAGTAGCTTTATGAACTTCGGATGTGTGTAAATCTGCAATGGCCGCCTTGTAGTCGGAGCCATCGAAAGGAACTTTTTTCTAATGCTGGACTTCACGCTCTTTGTTCCTGATCGAACGTCTGATTCGACGTGGCGGTGGTGTTTTGTCCATGAGTAGGTTGTTCGGGTGGTTTGTTCGATAACCTCCGACTAAATATTGCTTAGTGAGAAGTTCATTATGGCTCCTCAAAGTCATTTTTTTTTGTTTCCTGGTGTAGATGATCTTGTGAAGACATCTTAACACAGCCGGTGATGGTGCGTAGTGCTGTGTTTTGGCAGGTTTGAATGTGGCTCCAGTTGGTGACCTTGGATGTTGGGACAGTCTTGGGTCTGCTGTAGCGGGATTCGTGTCTTAGCCGTTTGGTAGGCCCAATTTGGATCTTAGGAAATATGGATAGAATTTAGATCACATTACGGCATCGGATAGGGTTAAAGATATTGTTAGGTCGCAGTTAATGTTATTATTATGGATAAACTTAAGGATAAGGTTTGCGTTGAAGTTAAGTTTAATGTTTAGGCCAAGGTTAAGTTTAATGTGATATATAAAGATATCAATGCTACTAATGGCTTTCAAGGTAACCAAAGTTATCAAGTGTACAACTATGGTTACTAAGATTACCAAGGCGACTAAAGTTACTGAGGGTACAGAGGTTACCAAGGGGGTCATTATTATTCTCAAATAAATTCGTGTTAATAGAGCAGTGAATATCGTCTTAACTTCAAGAAAATTAACGCAATATCATTTAGTGAGATGTTAAGTCGATTTTGTAAATTAAAAACTGCAAAAAACCATGATATCTCACAAAAACAACTTTGTTGTAAAAGGTTTCCGTCAAAGAAAAAGATGTCAGCCACAAAAAGGATTGATATAAATACAATCCCGCCAAAATACTTGCATCTTGAGTCAAAGATATGCATTTTCGAAAGTGGTTGAATTAGTTAACAGCTTCCATCAATTCAACGCGGTGCGGACCGAGTCAGAATGTACAAAATAATTTACGCCGTGGTGAACTACGCGGAATTTGGCAATGCGTTTGGTGTGTGTGTGTGTTGTATGTGCCGCGTACCGGTCCCGCGCTGTTTTGGTGGAAACTAATATCTTGCAACGCTTATTGGCGGGGAGCTTGAAGAGGGTACTATTTACTGCTATGTTCTTTTCTTAATCAGATTTCTTTTCGAATCTTTCAGCTTTCAACAAAATGTTTGTTAATTTTTTTTTACTTTTCTTCGTATATGCGGCTTTTTTCTTTTATTATACAATGAAGGTCAGTAATTTACACAAGATTCGTTTTATCCTGCTTTACGCCTATTAAAGCTCCCCGCCAAATAGCATTGCAAGAAATTAGTTTCCACCAAAACAGCGGGGGGCGGTACGCGGCCCATACAACACACACACACACACCAAACGCATTGGCAAATGCAGCGTAGTTTACCACGGCGAAAATTATTTTATACATTCTGACTCGTACCGGACCGCGTTGGATTGATGGATTGACTAATTCAACAACTTTCGAATATGCATATCTTTGACTCAAGATGCAAGTATTTTGGCGAGATTGTATTTATATCAATCCTTTTTGTGGCTGACAACTTTTTCTTTGGCGGACACCTTTTACAACAAAGTTGTTTTTGTGAGATATTTACTTAAATTTCAGGGTTAATTCCAATCTCCCTGAATCTGAAAAAGACTCTATAAGATGTTTCGATATGAAGTGCCTGAATAGCAACAAGCATGGTCTCCTTAATTTCTATTTTACCCGTAGAATAATAAATTTATTTTTACAGTGGTGAAGAACTGGCTGCGCTGTGTATACATTAGGAGGCCATAGTAACCGATATGCCTTGGATAATAATAAACAAACAGTTGTCATTTGGAAACGGAAACAAATTACACTACAAATATTTTCGGTTCATTTTTTAAAAAAACATCAGCCACTTACAGCTTAAGAAATGGTTGAAACGCCGTATCCATTTACTGGACTAACCAATGTTGATTACAAACAGCCCTTTGGATATCAAAATGACTTCCGAACATCATACGACTACGGACATCGATTAATTTATGGAAACGATATTAGTGCAGCTCCATGTAGCAAAAATGGTACAAGAACACTTCATGAAGGGAATCCGGACAGACTGAAAACTACTTCCGAGACAAAGGATGCTTTTGCATGCAAGGTAGGAGGCAAATGCACATATTATGAATTAATTAATTACAAATGTACTTCTTTTCAGTTTGCAATTCCAAATAAAAAATACACATCGCCGAAAATTGACTTTTTAAAAAGTTATGACGAAACCAGCTTGAAATTCGTCACTAAGCCTGCAAATGAACACTTGACAACCTACAGGAAGAGTTTTGCGCAGGAAAAGCCTCATCCGTCCTTCGTTGCTCCCGCATATAAAGACCTATGCATGGAGCATCCCATAAAGAAGGCCACTTATACCATTAACCCAAACACACGTAACTATACAAAATATCTAGATATGATTGCTTCGTCGTATAATCTCGACTATGTTATGTATTCTGAAGACCAAATTGCACCAATGGCATCGCAAAACACAATAACGCTGTGGAATTGGAATGAATATATTAAATCCGATATTACGAAGAAAGTTTATCCGGCTTTTATAGCAACGTTTCCGGAAACCAAACCAATTGTTCCGAGCAGAACTGTTCTTAAAACGCATGAGATTCCATCATTAGTTAAATATGTTCCTAATAAGGGTTTATTGGCGGAATCACGAGAGAAATATTGCCAGCCAAACGAAACAATCAAAGTAGATCCGAATCTACGAAGATTGGAAAATGTTGTTCAACAAACACGATTGACGGAGCCGACAACTGAATCTGGGATGATCGGATCGGGAAAGAGATCACAACGTTATATTTAGTACAAAAACAATACAAAACGCAGCGCAGAGACTATTTTTTTAGATGTATGTTAATGTTAAAGAACGCTTTGGAAAAAAATTAAATTGTATTCAACTTACATACACTGCGCGACAAATGCTTAGGTTCACACATATTTCCTTCCAGGAAACGGTAAAAAAAAAGTTTAGCGATTCAAGAAATGTTATTTTCGAAACTATTAAATATCACAAATAAAATGGATGGACTGAGGCCCTACAGGACATTCTCCTTAAATTACAGTAATTGATTTCATTCAAAGAGTCTTTTTCCACTGCGACAATTGCTTAGGTTCAGGGACGATTTTACCGTTATACTTAATGTTTTCGCTGAAAAATATTTCAGAAAAGTGTCAAGCAGGAGAAATACAAAAAAAAACAAGAGAATTTTTTGTTATTTAATAGTGTGTATTTCCGCCATTTTTATTTATAATTTTATAAAGCCTTCAAGGTAGGGAATTGTGTAAAGAATGCAGCACGGATAGCGGTATTTTAGACCGAGCTGTCTTAATTCCATGAATTAACTCTTCTTTAGGGTTTTACTGTTTACCACTACTGTAAACCTCCCGAACAAGCCACCCCCAAATGTTTTCTAATGTGTTAATGTCAGGGGAGTTGGGCACCCGGTCTAACAAAGTCACATTTTCCTACAAAATAAACGATTTAACTACCCTCGCTGTATGAATTGGGGCAAGATCATGTTGCAATATCCAAGAGTCGCCTTCGTCCATGACATTTATCTTAGGGATATCCTCTTCTAAGAGCGGTTTATAAGATGAACTCGTTTACCGACCTCGTAGGATGACCAAGACGATAGTTCCATGATATGATATGGCTCCCCATACCATAACGGAACCTATTCGGGAGTAATGGCGTGACAGGTACATAGGTTCCTTCCTAATATCATGATAATAGTAAGAGAACCCATCTGGACCGTCCACAGAAAACCGTTTTTCATCCGTAAATATTACCTCTCCATTGCGATGTCCAGTTCATGAATCTTGAGGCGAATTCCAGGCGCTGTAGGCGATGCTGCGGGGTTAAGGCTGGTTTTTTCTTTAACCATAAACGTTTCAAACAAGAAGAAGATCTAACAACTCGTTAGATGGTCCTCACAATTGTTGATAACCCCAAATTCTCCCCATGCTTACGCTCAGTAAGGGACGAATTCGAGGCTTATCTTCAGAAACGTCGCCGTAATGCACCGGAAATCGCTTTTTTTCTGCCTCCTGCGTATCGTCGGCCATCATTTTCACTATCTCGTATAAAATTACTTGCAACGTTCGAGCTCCGCTGAATCCGTATTGCCATTTGTCCGTTTGAATATCCTTCTTGCTTTAGTATGGAAATTGTCGCCTTTTCCTCGGCAGAAAGTTGCTTTCCTTTTGACATTATCCACTATACGACTCACAGAGTATAACGCGAAAAAAATGTTTACAGAAACACTTCTCACCAGGACGAGATAACGCTTTAAAGTAAGTGAACCTATACAATTATCGCAGTGGAAATTGCGATTTTCATTTTTTTAAATTCCGTTAGCTATGCGAGGTGCTTGACAGAGTTGCAATATTTATTAAAATAACCGTTAATTGAGAGAGCATTATTTAAAAATTATTTCTGATCAGAGTACATAGAAATTATATAATTTTAAAGGAAAATATCCATGAACCTAAGCATTTGTCGCGCAGTGTATATCAGAAGTTATTCATTGATTTAATTTTTTTAATCGATAAATTCCTAAGAGACAACGCGTAAAATTATGGTTTTTGCAAGAAATTCCGCCCAATTAGACCAAAAAAAGTTAGTTTTTGTGCATAACGTGCATGGTTCCAGGCAAGAAAATAATAACAATTTACTGTCTAAAATATTTCGCACAAATTCAATCGATTCATCGCTAGCTTGTAACACTCGTATTAGCTATTTGTAATAGTCGCCATTCACCTTCCGATCGATTGTACATACAAAAATGTGCTTGTCTTACGTAAACGAAACAATATTTCACAATTTTACATGTCCCAAGTAGGCATGGGTGTATAATCCCGACAAATAATTTTGCGAATTTTGACTGTTTATTGAACGTCGAATATACGGAAATACACCCATGCTTCCTAACGACATGCAAAATTCTGATAATATTGTTTCGTTTACGTAAAACAAGAGAATTTTCAAATTTTTCTATAGAAATTTCAAACTAAACTCGGCGTCAATGAAACCGGGCCACACGGTAAGCGCGAACAATCATCATCATCATCATCAAACAGGCATTGTGTTTGTTGCGTGAGTTAACGGTACCTCAGATAAAAATTATAGTCATTTGAATTGCCATTAAATGCACTTTCTGTAGATATAACTTTCATAGTTGTAAGTTTCATACTTTTAAAGAAAATTGAATTTGAGTTCGAAAGTGGCGAGTGGCCCGATTTTTGTGAAGCCGAGTGTATGTCGGTATATTTTCAAGGACATGCTAAAACTTTCTAATATATTTTGCGGCTATGATTGATTGTACGAAAATTGCATAGAAATATCTTCCAGGCATTCAATGAAAAAATTGGATTGGATCGTTACATACACCATACAATCCATCTGACGATCAGAAATATTGTACAACCTATTGGACAGTGTAGACTTCAGAATGTCTGAGAGTGGTATTTCAATACAATACAATTGGATTTGGATTCTATTGGCCGTGTGTGTGCGGCCTTATGTTTGCCAAGGAAATATATAAATGGCATAGATCATATTTACTCCATGCTTGCAGTTGGGATACCTATACATAATAATCAAGAAAAGCAAAATCCCGCCGGTTCATAGTCCCGTTTTTTTTTAATTCCAGCTCTTCATTATCCCAATATGTACATATTATTATCACGACATTACAAAAATCCACCACCTCAAAATTCGTGGAGCTCTTGGCAAGCATTTTGTTTCATTCGATTTTAATTCCTATGGAAATGAACAAAACAACAACTGTTTTGTGTTATACGGCCGTCAAAAGGAGATTCTAGCCATATGTATAATTAATCTTTGGAACATTTTGCTAAAGCCGAAGAGTATCATCGCTCTTGCGTATTTAAGGACTGCTTTAAATCTGGGTCCCCAGTTTAAAAAAAAGTTATCGTGCAGGGGCCCCATAGCACGAAAAATTGAGATGTTTTAATACTACTGCTGCTAGCGCCGAACGATCTTTTGTTTTCATAGCTTAGTCTAATGTTAGTGAATTTGCTGTTTAGGCAAGGGAAATTAATGTTTCTGTTTGACACTTTGTTTGAATATTTTAACAAAAATGGAATTCCAGATACAATACGAAGTTGCCAAACAACTTGAAATTATTATAAGCGGAGACAAGTTTGAAAATGCTTCTACGTATTGTAGGTAGCCCCAACGAAATTCCTGTCCCGGGCCCAGAACCTCTCTCGGCGGGCCTGGTTGTAGGTAGCGGTAGATGAGTGAAAGACGTAACATTTGTGGAAAAATGTAGTTCAGTACAACCTGTTTGTGCCATACCCGAAAAGAGATATTGATGTGGCCCACATTTTGAAATTTTTTAATTTAAAGTTAATTGTTATCGGTGTCGGTAGATGGGAGAAACAGATTAAATTTGTGAAGCATCCATGGAACACGTAGTGAGGTACCATTATGGGGCGGACATCCAGACAAAATTTACATTCGGGCAAAATTACCCCCTCAACGTTTTTTATTTTTGTATCCACACGAAAATTTACTACAAACTCACCTGTAGACCTATCTGAACTTTTTCCAAAGTACAAATAATTGGACGGAAGGCTTGCTCTTGCCCTACTCTCCACCGGTTTATCCGACACCAACACTGTATTATAAGAAACAAATTAAAATTGTTCGTCATTGTGCGTCTAAAACCTTACAGAAATCGCCTTCATCGTCACCATCGTCTACAGAAACTTCGTTTCGTAATAGTTGGGAGTCATTTTCCGCGGGTTTTGTGGGAAACTCTTGGTCGCAATCTTCAACATCTCCGTTAAAAATAGCAATTGCCGTTCCCCTACTCAAACTTTGGTTCAAATACGATTGCAATTCGGCATCCCGTTGAGTGATGTCATTAACAGCGGCCACTAGAAATGACAAGCATTTGAATGAATTCGTATAGAGGGTAATTTTCACATATTAGTCATCAGTGTATACAAAGTGCCGGTCGACTGTGAATGTTATGTGAGAATTGACCTTAACACCCGAAAAAAAAAACTCACATAAAGGCGACATTGTGCTCTCCAGCAACAATCTTTGCGGATCCTTTTCATGTAGATTGCCCGATACAGTTTCCGGAGGTACCGCTGTGTACGTGGTTGCAAGGAATTCTTCTTGATTCTGCTCGGGTATTAGTGTATGATCTAGTGGCACAAAATTGCTATCAGCCAAACCGCTTATTAGTTCAGTAGTATGTGATATTTTCGGATTGAAAACATATTCAGCCGAATGAGACACCTCTTCGCGGACATTTTTTGATGGCGCCTCATGCACTGGATATGTCTCCGCATTCGATGACGTGTGCACCAAATCGACTTTATTTTCTACATAGTAACTTTGATAAAGTGTCCCACCTGGTGACTGTCTCAAAATTATTTGAGTTATTTCACGATCCATTTGATCGTCCGGGGAGTGCTGTTGTTCCAGCGCGTAATTCTGGTGACACGTGTCATACTCATTTGGATAGTGACGACTCGTCACCGGAACAGTATAAGTCGAACAGATTTCACTGGTGCTTATCGAAGGACGATTGCTTATGTGTCTTTCAGTCTCAGATGTGGTGCACGGTATCAAGACAACATTTTCATATACTCCAGCTTGCTCCGCTTCAGGGTCTCGTTCATTATTATACGGCGGACTAAAGCGAGCTGCAGAGCACATATTTGGATCATATGCACTAATCCTGTTGTAGGCGTAATATTTTTTATCATGTTTAACATCTGAAAGAGTTTGTTATGTTATGATGAAATAAAAATAGAGGTCAAGAGCAAGAATCATTTATATTTACCCTGACAAACTTTATTCATAGTATTCAGTTCCATTGCGACATTACCAAGACACTCTTTTTAAGGCAATGCAATTGTAAGGTCATGGAAATACAGAAAAGATTGATAAACAAAGTGGACTTTTCCTAAAACAGCTGGAATGAAAAAAGAATGCATTTTCTAAAGATGTCAAACTTTCAAGTCAGCTGTTATTTGAATTGTCAAAACAATGGCTCATAAGGCGCCCATACACATATTTGAATCCGTACAAAATTCGACCAGTTTTTAGTAAACATATGTATTGGATGAAGACTGGGATTAGGTAGACTATGGATACGCCCTTAAGGAAAAATTTTGTCTAGGTTTTTATAACACAATCACAAAAAACACACATACTATCAACTACACCATAGGCGCCGTAAGTTTTTCATACGATGGGGGCATACATTTGGCGCAAAAATTTGAATTCCCAAATAGATTTTTATGAACTGCATGCAAACAATTTCGGTACTCAGGGCTCTAGTACACAATCATATTTGGTAATATTTATATTATAATGTGCTTAAGCCTACTTGATTTCGCTTATTGCACGTCTAAAAATTTATACTGAATGAATCGAGTAGGCTTAGGCATATGACATACATATTATAATATAAATATGACTGTGTAATGGAGCCCTAAGCAAAAAAGATAAAGACTAAATACATAAATCGAAATTCTTGTTTTCCGCAAATTACGTTTAAGTTTTCTTATGATTTTCATATCGGTGTAATGGTAATGAGTAACGAATCAATGATGGTTGAATTAGATATCCCGCGTCAGCATCAGCATTCTGCTGATGCCGATGCCTCTGCCGATGCTGATGCTGACGCAGCCAATCTATTTCAACTATAATGCTTGAAATAGAATAGCCGCGTCAGCAGAGGCATCGGCAGAGGCATCGGCATCAGCAGAAAAATTTCAATTTAGAACACACGCATTTGCCTTTGATGACCCACAATGACAGCAGCGGCAGAAGCAGAATTCTGCTTCTGCCGATGCCTCTGCCGCTGCTGTCATTGTGGGTCATCAAAGGCAAATGCGTGTGTTCTAAATTGAAATTTTTCTGCTGATGCCGATGCCTCTGCTGACGCGGCTATTCTATTTCAAGCATGAGGCTTCAGGTGTGTTTTATTGGGTCGAGTACAACTTTTCTCAAATTTGTATGGAAGTTTTCCACCATTATACTAATTTCCTCCAGGGGAATAATACTTACGAATGTCACATTTTGATTGGGTAGAAAAAAAGTTATATTTCGTTACTCGCCTCCCTCTTCCTTTTATAACCGGGCTTGGGACCGGCTTTGGCGGAATTAAGGCGATTAAGGTTGCATTCATTCCACGCCCACTCCATGCTTCGGCGTTTATGCAGCGGAATCAACTTGTCCCTCATATGGTTCACAACATCCAGCGGCTCGTCTGGACTATTAGCTGCCTTTCGCATTAAATGATTGATGATCTCGTCGTTCAAATAGGCCACAGCATCGCGTTTAGATTGCTTGTACCGAACAATCAGTTTGTATGCAAAAGTAACTCCTGCGGCGACTATAACCGGTAGCCCGATGAGTCCAACATAAAAGAAGAACTTCTGTAGCTTATTGTACACGGAACACGTGAACGGAAGGCGGGGATTCAAAATTGTAGGCTTAAGCATCGCGCAACGCCAATACTTGATCAAAAGACAATGCAATGCCGTCTGCATCGACTGCACTTATTTTCCACTGCGGATTTTGGTGAATCAAATATTCGACATTGTGCAGATCGCGAACCATTCGACGAACGTTCAGATGCAGATGAGTGGCCTGAACCAATCGAACAATTTCCTTGGCACCCAAACTAAACTGTGCTGTAATATCTTCACATTTGTGGTCCTCAATAACTCCAGAGCTCCTTTCAAACCCTCCTCATCGATGCACGTCATCTGTGTGAATCGTCGCATATCTGATAGAAAGTATTTCGATCGTTGATGGTGTTGGCCAAATCGAGACTGATCGTTACATACATGAAGGTCGCCACGCCGAGGAAAATGATCAATGCACTAAGCAGCACGCAAGGAATCAACGTTTGCTTCACACCATACTGTTCGTCCAGTCGATTGATGAGATTTGAATGGGGCTCGGGTGCTTGACAGACAATATCAGAAGCCTCTCTAGGTGGCGGAGCATAACTGCCTCCCTAGTAGACACTGTCCCGCAGATTCACGGCTCGCGTCCTGCATGTGACGATCCTGCTTGAACTGCATTTGGCTCGCCGATAGACTCATTAGACATCTGAAAACAATCGATAAATCATTATGCATACCAATTTATATTTTAACAATTCAACTACTGTCGGTTAAATTTATTTGTTTACTTACCGTAATACCAGACGGATTCAGTTCCGGAAATACATTTTCTTTCAGCATCAATTAGAAATCTGCAAGAAACGGTTTACATTATGAAAGAATTAACATATTATTTTATCAAAACAGTTTAAGTATCAAATTGACTCGAAACTTTGCACGAAAATTGCAAAAAAAATTTGCAAAACTCTAACAATGTGATGAGCCCCCGAAACAGATAGAAATTGATACGTTCATGAACACATCGACGAGACGAAATTCCGTCGTAACCTTTCGTGTCTGCTTCGTACAAAACATGCACGAACAAGGTACGAACCTGGGACGAACTCAAACGAACGGAAACTCGTCTATTGTATTGGCTGTCAACCACACAATCGCGCACTTGTTTTCAACAAAATATGTATGAAAAATGCGATAAACTATAATTTTGACACAAAAATTCACATATCACTACTAAAATGTAGGCTCACACGCGATTACCTGTGAAAAGATACACTCATAGTGTTTCTCTGTTGGTCGCTGGAACACTCGACAACAATGCACTTCATGTTCTGAAATAAACTTTTTTAGCTTATTTTTTAAATTAAAACGAATTCGTACGACCTACACTGTTTAAGTCAATTTCTTACAATTCACTTAGAAAAACTCGATTTTGTCCACTCACATTCACTGCGTTCACTTGGCGCGAATTGAATGACAACCACACTGTTGACAGTCTATTCATCGACCGACCATCTTGTGGGTTGCCCGACGGGTGTACGAGAGGTGGCGCTGAGGAAGAGGAGAAAAAATTTCTAGACACACACGTACGCTCATCTACATGATGATTTCCAATCCAGTTAAATATCATAGGATGAAGATATTTGAGCATTTCGAAGCACAATTTTTTGATGTAGCGTATTATTTTCCAAAATTCAGCATAGCGTGTTATATATCATTGTAAAGTCGTGATTACTCGAATTAATGCTGGATTGGATTTTTTGCTCCTTTCGTAAATTAGGGATAATACTTAATTTATCAAAGCTGTTTTAGGAGGTTTTCACACTTACGCCAGATTACGTAATCTGCGGAACCTAATCAGGCAAATCAAGCTGTGGTGAATTTAGTGTTCATACTATCTTTTTCTTAATCTAGTAATTTTGACGTTCAAAAATATTAAATTAGTGATTTGTCAAACGTTATATGCAGTTTTAACGGCGAACAATTTATTACATTTAAGTTTTCTAATTCACTTTCAGTAATAAAAATTAAAAATTAAAAATTAGAGGTGGTGTTTTACAAACAGATTTTAGGCCCACAGCGCAACATACACACTTGACTAGATAATGGAGTGCACACAGCAATTAAATGCTAACAAAAGTAAAAACTGAAAACGTATGTATCGACCAGTCGTGTGCGGTGAGATACAGCCTACAGCAGCGCGGCGACCGGCTCACCACATTTGTGTATCCTAGATTGTCCGCTTTTCACCAGTCGTTCTCATCTAAGCTTTTTGTTAAATGGCCGCTCAAAGAAATTCGTGAAATCTGAAAAAGCTAAAAGCCAAACAAAACTGGATAGATTTAACTTGCTGTTAACTCGTTAAAGGTACTTCTCATCACAGAAATGAGTTTTCAAAGGATCGAATCCCTTTCCCACCAAAAAGCGAGTCACAAGTAAATGTGAACATCTGAGGCTCTGCATTATATCCGTTTGTAAATTTCGGAATCACAATAAAAATCAAAAGTTTATATCAAAAATTATCGTATTATATTTAAAAACAACATTCTTTTGGATTGAGCTTGAAATAGAGGAACAAGATAATTGCATTCCGTATAGATGCAATTATGTAATGTGGCGCTTAATTGTGGACCGATTGCCAAGTTCGGTGAATCTGGAGTATAATAAAAGAAAATTAAAACAATGTGTATTTATTCCATCGTAAAAATTCATATTTACGAACCATTAATTGCTCTCCTCCTCAATTTTGAACTGTACGTTTCTTCCAAGAGTTGACGCGGTTTATTTTTTTGCCAATCGTTGACTTCAAAAATTTCATTTGATTTTCACGTTTGGCATTAAAAGTGTCATTTGTGACATAAAAAATGAATTAAATTTCACCTTAGTAGTATGGTGAATAAAATAAAGTCGTTCTGTGTACTTGATTTGCAGTAGTCAGATTACGTAATCTGTAGCTTGATCAGGCCCCAGATTACGTAATTTGTCGCAGATCACGTAATCAGACGTAAGTGTGAAAACCTCCTTTACAGTCTAAGAGTAGGTACTAACATCGTCATTTCACGTGAACTGCATGCAAATACTGTCAAAATTTTGATGGTCGTGAAATCGAATTCCCATGCACACCGGGTTTTGACATTTCGCCAGTGAAAATGGTTCAGTTGCACTTTATATCACAGGGAAATTGTGTCATTCAAAATCAGTCAGAGCGCGAGTGCACAGTTATAATAAATTGAGTGAATAAAAGGCAAAGTCTCCACCGCACATTTTGCACGGGAGACATAAATGCAAGTTCTTCGCTCGGTGAACATAGTACTTACCTTTAAGGTATGTACTGAGTTCACCGAGCGAAAAACTTGCATACATGTCTCCCGTGAAAACGATGCCGTGGAGACTTGGTTTTTATTCACTCAATTTAAGATAAATGTTCACTCGCGTTCTGCTTGATTGTCGATGACATCTTTTCACTGTGAAATAAAGTGCAACTGCATTATTTTCGCTGGCGAAATGTCAAAAACCGGTGTGGAGACTTTCATGTGAAGTGAGTACCACCAAGCGAATTCGATTTCACGATCATCAAAATTTTGATAGTATTTGCATGGATTTCACGTGAAACGATGTTAGTACCTACTTTTACACTGAAAAGAATGTAAATTTCCGAAAAAGACGAATTTCTTCATAAAAGTCCATCCAGAATAATCGCCAAATGGTTGCACGTGCAACCTACTGGCAGAGTTGTCATTGCATGCAAACTGATCGCCATTTGTGTGTGCTCCCAGTTTTGATATTCAATATGGCAACTCTCAACCAAACGCTTTGCAAATTCAATGTGACAATTTAGCAGCTTTTGTTCGTTTTTTTTTGTGTGAAATTGAATAATTAGGTACGTTTTATTGTGTTTATCCCGTGCAGGTTTGGGTAGAACTTCATATAAAAAAAATGACACTTACCCTGGTAGAGTTCACGCGTGCAACTACAGTACACGGGATAGAGCTCAAATGTAGATGGCGGACGCATAGGGGAAGTTTGAGTGAATTTGTTTTTTCTAACCAAATGTGAGAGTTTTTCTCATCACGAGAAAAGATTTTGCAAAGAAATAATCATCTTTTGTGATAAAATCCACCCCATCTAAAAAATAAGCCGACAAAGGTGAGTCAAAGATGCGCAAAAACTGTCAAGTGTCAGCTGTTTGGTCTTAACCGGGATGTTACCCGCGATCGTTTTTTTCGAGTCAGACTTACACGCGATACGAAAAAAACGTCGCTATTCTTGAATGGCCGTGTAATAACTCAAACGCGTAGAATCCGATTTTGATAATTAAATTTAAAAAAAACACCTATATGAAATTTTGGTTGTGTCATTTTCTGTCTCCATTTGCTAGCTAGTGTAGATGCTAAGTAGCAACCAAATGGCGGTTCGAGATGCCAGTTTTTGGACGCTCGTCCATTTAGAAGCCAATTTAGATGCAACTATATAATTTGCTGTAGTCTGGCTGGTCTAGCGGTTAGTATGCGCACTTTCGGTGCACAGGGTCATGAGTTCAAATCTCACCGTGAACAATGGTGTTTTTCGAACTCACGAGCTTGTGACGGACTATGATCTTAACGGGTTCCCATTTATAGGGATAAATAACTCTGCTGAGCGTGATGCTGATCTCATTACCTCAACAAAAAGCAGATAAGATCTTGGAAATAGGATGTCACTAACACCCTGCGGCCTTCCTTAGTCCAATGTTGGATTGACGCGCCTGTTATTTATTTATACAATTTGCTAGAATTTAAATTTTAGAACAAAACAAATGTCGAATTAGTCCAATTACAGCGGTTCACCATATGATTTCGTCTATGACTATGAACTGACATATCTTCACTTCAATTCATGTGGCAGTACTGGCGAGGTGCCAGGAAAGAGGAAAGTTTTAAGTTGAGTGAGTTGCAATTTTGTTGTCTTACCGAAATTAATTGAAACTTTTAATACGTAGCCTAAATACGAGCGGAATAAATTTGAGCGAATTTACCCCAAAAACTAAGTGCTCCGCCGCAGTCACTATAACGGTAATGAAAAAACATCAGTACAACGAAGGAACCGTGTTGTTTCGAGTGCATCCAAAATCCAAGTTGTTCCAAATATTTTCCTTTGAATCTTCTCAAGGGCCAATGAGCCCTTCTATCGAAATCTGCATTTCGGGGCTGTGCGTTGTCTAGTGCATCTTGTTTGCTTGAAATCCGGTTTTTGTTTATCGTCCGGAAACATTGACTCGTGTCGGAGTTGAAGGTGATTGGATTTATTATTTGTTCTGCGAGTTTATTGTTCCCGTTGTCTTGTTCGCTCGGGACGTGTGTACAACGAACGACGCAACTGTGAGTGAACAAAGAAGCGCGTCTGTTGCCAAAAAATTGGAAACGCAGTCGACGCAGTAGAAGTGATCATCGGGCAGTAGCTGAAAATAAATCTTGAAAGCGTGTGGGGGATTGTTTTGATTGACCGATAAAGAACAGCGATACATTTCATCAAGGATGAGCGAATTAAGCGCAGAAGAAGTACGTATTGTCTTTTAAAGAATTAAATAAATGTTGCAGTTGATATGGGAAGTGGGACGAGCATTAATGGTGACGTTCTCTTGTTTTTGTAGATTCGTGCAAGGCGATTACGTCGTCTTGGGATGCTTGATAAGAGCAACCAAGGTGAATCAAGTGATGTTGCATCGGCAAGTGCAAAATCAGGCGAGGGGAGCTCAACTGCAAATGACGCCGGAACATCTTCGGAGGGTGCAGAATCTGGCCTAATAAATAAAGAAGAATCTGAAGGTAAGTTAATTTTATTTTTGGCTAGGGAGTAACATCGCACAAGGATACCCAAGTCTCCATGTTCAAATAATAGGCTACTTTTCTATCGGATCGCTCACCCTTTTAGCGTGAAGACTCTGTCAAGACGGTGGATTTCCAAAGATGCCTATGGGAAACAGCCACGAGCGGGCAGCACATGTAGTTTAGAGTAATGGATGGTGTTTTTGCCACTAGTTGCACCTATTCTTTTACTCCCTTATTTTTTGTAGGGACATTGCTGGCTCTGAAGGGAATGTCTCAGCCTATTTTTTCAGGCAGCTCTGTTCTGAATCTTGGCATCGTCGAGACCATTGCGTTGTTGCTTTTTCATTTTGTCTCTGGCCTTGGGTCTATCAAGTGGAACTTCCATTGATACTTCCATCTTTTAGCGGTGCAGAAACAGCTGTGAATCTATGTGGATTTGATTGATGTTTCGTCATCGTTCCCGTCGCCGTCTGTGGTGGTGGGCGCGACTGGGCATAACATATATTACTTATGTCATCGTCAAAATTTGGCGCCATAGATACTGAAATCTCCCCCGAATCTGCAACTCTTTTCGCGAAATCGTAACGGTTCTCCAGATATTCAATGTCAAAGTTTGACATTTATATGGGGTAGTTCTGTTTTTAACGGAAAATTGGGGGTATTTTTCCTACATATTGATGTGACTCAATAGCATTGCACCAAAAGTAACTTTTTAAATTTCATTTGCCTCCCTGTCTAGCAAACTTTACAATTCTTGCTCGCAAATATATCTCGACTTTTCATATTATTAACATCTTTGCCAAATTGGTAAAACTTACTATTCTAATGGGACTTCATAAAAAGTCAAACTTTTACATTGAATATCTGTAGAACCGTTACGATTTCGCAAAAAATTATTGCAGATTCAGTCGTTTCAAGCCAATATTAATGAAATGGCATCATCAAAATTTGGCGCCGCAGATACTGAAATCGTGTCAAAATGTTGATAGAAAAGGTCCCGAAAAGGACGAAAAAGTATACTCTTTAATCCTTGGCCGGAGGTCGGCATGCTGGGTATCATATCAAAGGGGACGTCGAGTACATTACATACCCGGTGTTTGTTTCCTGTTTCAAGGACCCTTAACGGAATAATTCGGGCTTAAATGGAAAATTACGGTTTTAGAAAGATACAGATACGGGAAACACGAAAATTTGTCATTTAAGCCCAATTTTCTCCTTTGAGAGTCCTTGGAGCAAGTAACAAACGCCGAATATGCAATGTACTTGACATCCTCTTTGATATGACACCCCGCATGCCCACGTTCGATTCAGAGCTTTCAGAGATCAACTTTTTTCTTAACAAATTTAATGGTAGAATCGTCAGCTATTATAGAGTATGAAAAGTAATAAAAGTACATAGTGACAACTTGAATTATTCTCGTAGTTATGGCTTTGGCTTTCCCGTGTATCTGGAAACACGCAAATTTTCCATTTAAGCTCGATTTATTCCGTTGAGGGTTCTTGAAACAGGAAACAAACAGCGGAGATGTAATGTACCCCGCATGCTGACCTCCGGTCAAGGATTAAAGAGTATCCTTTTTTGTCCTTTTTCGGACCTTTCCGATCAAAACTTTTTTTAGCAAAATCTGTTTTAGATTCCTGGAAGCCTACTGATTCAAAAACAACAAAATTTAGTCTTACTCAATTTTTTTCTATTTGAAATGCTAATATGACTGGACTATGAGTGTTAATAGTTTGCTTAGCGCATTCAGGCGTCATTGAACAAGTCTTGAAAAATCTTGTACATACTTAGTGAGTGCTTAGCGCATTCAGGCGTCATTGAACAAGTCTTGAAAAATCTTGTACATACTTAGTGAGTGACTTAATAGCCGATTGGCTCTGTGCGAACGTTGCTATTAGTTTATTTACATAGTTAGCACGTAAACAGAGCTCAGGTTGCTATTGCGTCCTTTTCTGCCTGAAATACAGTGGTGTGATGCCCCATGGGTATAGATATCCTGTGTGCTGGGCTAATCACACCTGCTCCTGGGCCTTTGGATGTGTTAGAACCGTCAGTAAAGCATTTTACGGTCTGTGTGTTTCCGCAAAAAATGGCGTCTGTATGAGATCCCATTTGGAAGGTGGTCGGAGAGCATGTTCGTGATCTTGTTGGGGCGTATTAGCTGCCCCTTAGTAATCTCCACATTGGCATCACTCGCGATGAGTTGTGCCAGTGCTAGTTTTGCCTCTGTTTCGAAGTGTATGTCAACTGGGTGTAGGTGAAGTAACATCTCTAGAGCGCTGCTAGGAGAGGATCGGAGTGCATCAGTGGTAATAAGACATGCTAGTCTCTGTACCTCGCCTAACACGGACTTACCCTCCGTAGTCAGGACTCTCTTCCACCAGACCACAGCACCGTAGTCTAGAGTAGGTCTAACTATTGCTTTGTAAATCCAGAGAATAGTGGATGGTTTCATACAGGTTTTCCCTACGAATTTTTTGCATATCCAAAGGGACCTAGTGGCTTTTTCAGCCGCTGCTTCGACATGCTTTTAGCAGTAAAGTTTAATGTTGAGGATTAGCACGAAGTATTTGATTTATTCCCAATTGGTAGATGGGTGTTGTACATTATCAGACGTCTGAGTTCAGGCCGATATCTATTCCTGAAAAAGGGTATGATGATCGCTTTGGATGGGTTTCCATTACACCATTCTTGAACTATTTTTAGTGCTCAGTTCGAGTAGATCAGGTAGTGTTTCCTCAAACGGACCCTTTACCACTAAAACCACATTGTCGGCATATCCCTGTAAGAGACCGAAAATACCTTAATTGTTTTTTTTTTTTTGTTACCCAAGTTTAAAATCGCATGAGCTACACAACATTATTGGATAAGTGCGATACTCACCTAGTCCTTCTCGTCCCTACCATCTGTAAAGAAAATACAAAAAAAAAGAGTTTCCCATTACATGCATCAAGAACATAAACACATCCAAAACATGAAAACAAGCAAAATGACAATGTTGGCCCGGCCAGCACACAGAATAAAGAAGACAGCGGAGGAGAACCACTTTCATCCACGAGTCATCTTGGCACATCTTCTCTCATCGGTCATCGGTGTTTCGCTGAATAGGCTGTGGCTGATTCGGTAATGTAATGTCGGTATTCATTTTTCTTTTCATTTGCAAGGCCTATTACTATAATATCCCAGATAGCACAATACTGATGTTTTGTTGATTCTGTACTGAACCTTATATTCAATGTAATGATCCTCTCAGTATACCACTATTGATTCTTTTATATGGACGATGTCCGCAATTAAAGCATTTTGATTGGTCGTTGTTTTCGAAAAGGGAAAATTTTACTGATGATCGCCATCAATATTGTATCAAAATAATATCGAACCAACAGAATAAAAAGAAACGAATTGGCATCGATATATCATTGATATAATATTTAATATTTGGGCATTGTTACAATATTGATGGCGGCTATGAACAGGATTTTTTTTTTATTGAAACAACATTTTTTATTACACCCACTTTCTTCACTTTATTATTTAAGAAATAAATAAAGTTAACAAATAAATTACATTTTAATTTACTAAAATACTTTGAAGCTTGCATAACGAAGGGTATAGGTGCGATGTAAATATAAATCTAGCATCCCTCCTGATTTTCGTCTAATTCTGAAAATAATAGTAAAGTATCACAATAAATAAACTTAAGAGTATGTTACTATAGAAAAACGTTCACTTACCGAAATAGCAAAAAGTGGCTGCAACAATAAACTTATTTATAATAGTAAACTTAAAAGTTTCACGAACAAACTGCTGACGATCCGAACAATTTCACAATTATAATTGACAGGATTTGTTATTTGTCGAGAATTGTTGAACGTATCGTTCCTGGATTGATTCTGTATTGAATCTTTTCTTCATAGTCGTTTCTCATGGGAAACTTGATTAAAATTTAATTCGAAATTTTTCGAACAAAGGGGTAAGACAGATTAATGATTACGCGGATCGCTTTTATACTAATTATACATTGATATTTTTCATAATAATGACTATTGATAGCAGACATCAATAAATTTTCATTGCAGAATCAATTGCATAGAGGGGTAATTATTGAAGACGGTATATTACGCTTTTAGGTCCCCAAGGGAAATTTTTCTTGTTCTTCTTATCGACACTAGCGACACCGTCTGCCATAAAGCTATGTGTCCGCTTTATGGCGGAAAATATCGGAAACATGAAAAATTTCCCTTGGGGACCTAAAAGCGTAATGTACCTTAATTTTCACAGCCTACTATGAAAATATTACCATAAGAAAAATACTAAGTATCTTTCATCCCTGTACGGAGAAGCCGTTAGATGTGAGCTTCCAAACAAGTTCGTCAGCAACCAGGCACCACACGAGGGGCGACAGTACACCCCCTTGTGGGCAGCCTCTCTCTCTAGTTCCTGTCAACCCCTTGTGGGGCATAGGGCATTAACTACGCCTACTCTCCACCTCGTTCTGTTTTGCGCCAACGGCGCTAGCTGTGACCATGTAAGATTTAGCGTTTTCGACTCGCTTGTCACCGATCTTCTCCATGTGTTCCTTGGCCGTCCAACACGGCGTCTTGCTCCGGAATCCTGTGGATTCCAGTTCAGGGCCTTTTTTGCGATGTTATTGGGCCCTCTTCGGAAGATGTGACCTATCCATTGCCACTTAAGTCTTTTGATCGAAGTGCCTATCCTTTCTTGGCCAGTTATAGTGAGGAGATCCTCGTTCGAAATGATCTCCGGCCAACGAATATGTAGGATGCGCCGTAGACACTGATTTACAAAAGTTTGCAACTTATCAGTAATCTCTTTAGTCACCTTCCAGGTTGAACAGCCATATAGCAGCACGGATTTCACATTGGAATTGAAGACTCAAAGTTTGGTGCGTCTGGAAATATTGTTGTTTAGCCAGAAAGGAGTCAAATTGAAGAAAGCCGCCCTAGCCTTGTTTATCCGTGATTTTACATCAGCATCCGCTCCACCATCTGCTGTAACTACGCTCCCGAGATAGCAAAATTCATCAACTTTTTCGACTGCCTGTCCCGAAATACAAATTCCGCTTTGCCCCCCTGGATATGTGCTCAAGAACTTAGTCTTGGCAGCATTGATTTTCAGCCCCGCATTACGACTTGCGCAATTTAGAGCTTCTGTCATTTGAGCGACATCATCCGTATTAGTTGATAGAAGACAAATGTCGTCAGCGTAGTCAAGATGTTGAAGGTGATCAAACAATTTCCATCTGATACCTTTGTTACGATGTAATTGAAGTGCGGAGCCGAGTACATCACTAATGACAATAAGGAAGAGAATAGGTGACAAAATGCAGCCTTGTCTCACTCCACTGTGCACCTCAAAAGGATCTGAAAGCTTGCCCTTATGCAAGACGTGACATTGGGCTGCATTGTAGGACTCCTTAATGATGGAGATTATCTTATCTGGAATATTTCGTCTTCGTAAGGCATCCCAGATGTACTGACGATCAACACTATCGAAGGCTTTTTCAAAGTCGATGAACATGAGATGTAATGGGGATCTCCACTCCGCGGATTGCTCGATGATAATACGGAGGGTGTTAATGTGGTCGCTACAGGAGAACCCTTCGCGAAAGCCAGCCTGTTCATCGTTCAATGTGCTATCGACTTTTTCCTTGATTCGTCCTAAAACAATCTTAGCCATCATCTTGGAAATTGCAGGAAGTAGGCAGATCCCACGCCAATTATTACAATTCTTCAGGTCACCTTTCTTCGGAATTTTAATAATTAGGCCCTTTTTCCACTCACTGGGAAGAGTTTCAGTTTCCCAACACTCTCGGATTAAGGGAAGAAGAATATTCGCTGTAGCGTTAATATCCGCTTTTAAAAATTCTGTCGGAATTCCATCAATCCCCGGGGCTTTACCGGCGTCCATTGATTTGATAGCGTCTGTTAGTTCCTTTTTGGATGGTGGACCGGAACTAATGCCGTCTATTTGAGGGACGTCTTCTGCTGGCAACGAAGATACACTTGCAGGCCCGAAAGTGTTATTCAGGACTTCTAAAAAGTGTTCTCTCCATCTTTCTAGCTGTTGTTCTTCGGTAACGAGCAGAACACCTTCCTTATCTTTCACAGGATGTTCCGTTAATAAAGATCTTCCAGTTAATGGCTTAATAAGTTTGAAGAGTGTTCCACTGTCACCGCGGAGAGCCGCATCCTCTGCCTCCTTCGCAAGTGCGTTGATATTGTTACGCTTATCACGTCTTACACTCATCTGAACGCCTTTTTGGAGCGAACGGTATTCAGCTCTGTATCGTTCTTTAGCTGAGTCGTCAGCAGCTGAGTTAATCTGCTCTTTAACTCTCTTGCGTGCTGAGATAAGAGACCAAGTAGAGTCGCTAATAAATGGTCTCCTACCGCGATCCAATCGTCCTAAAATTTCTTCGCCACATGCAATAAATGAATCCTTAGCGACTTTCCATATATCTTCAATTGTCGGATTCTCATTTGGTGGTGGTGCATTAGCTTTTTTGTGCAAAGCGGTGGAGAACGCACGCTTGGTTGATGGAATTTTGAGCTTCTGCACATTATACCTAGGGCAAATATTTGCACGGTTAGGACGCTGGATTGCTGCCGTTCGTAAGCGCATTTTTGCGATGACAAGATGGTGGTCACTGCCAATATCAGCACCACGTTTCGCCCTAACGTCCAGGACACAGTTTCTCCACGTTTTGGAAACAGCAATATGGTCTATCTGGTTCTCAGTTCTGCCATTTGGAGAAGTCCAGGTTGATAAGTGGCAATCTTTGTGTTTAAACAGAGTCCCACCAATGACGAGCTGACGAGAGTTACAAAACTCTATAAACATCTCGCCATTCTGGTTTCTGTCGCCTAACCCATGATTTCCCATAAGATGTTCCAATCCTTGGTTATCTGACCCGACTTTAGCGTTGAGATCCCCCATTATGATTTTAATGTCACCTCTGGGAGCCCTATCAAAGGTGTCGCCAAGTCGTTGGTAGAAGACGTCTTTATCAGCTTGATCAGCTGGTTCGGTTGGTGCGTAACACTGAATTATCGTGATATTTCGTACTCTGGATTTGAATCGGGCGGTGATAATACGGTCGGAAACTGGTTTCCAATCGATAAGGGATCGACGTGCATCCCTTGTCAAGAGGATTCCGACGCCTGCCTGCCGAGGAGCATTTTGGTCATCATTTCCAGAGTACAATAAAACAGTATGAGAGCTTGGTGATAAAGTCGCTCCTGATCCGAGCCATCTTGTTTCGCTCAGTCCTAATATAGCGATGTTATACGCGGTCATTTCCCGTTCGACTTCAGTGAGTCTCATGTTGTTGCACTCGCCCCACATCGTTCGAACGTTCCAAAACCCAATCGTGGTCCGTTGTTTATAGCCAAAAGTCGTTGCCGATGAATCAGTCCGAGGTATCCGAGGCTCGTTAAATGTTTCGAGTGTAAAGAAAATTTCAAGTACGCGGGTTACAAGCCTACGTACCCTATATTCCTCAAGTCGCCTTTTACGACAAGCCGGGAACGCTGTGGCATAATTCTAACCCCAAAAACCACAGGGGTCAATTTTTTGTTAAGTTTCGTACATATCTGAACCGTTGAGCACACAAAGCAGAGTCGCTGCGCGCACAATTGTAGAGATATGTTCGAAACTCAGGAGAGTTTTATTCTCTCCTGTCCCTTTAGTCGCCTCTTACGACACGTCGGGAAAGACGGAGGCACTATTCTTGACCCGCGCCACAGGGCAGCCTCTAGTAACCTCAAAAATACTCGTAAAATACTCTCTTCTAACAATAATAGGGGCACTTTACAGGGTATAACCACTCAATAACAGTCCAATAATGGCATTTGGCGCCGTTTTTTAATCCAATTGAACCTTATTCTAGCACTAAATTATGCTTCAAAAAAGACCTACGTCATTTGCTTTATATCATCATTTTCTGTCATTGAACGAATTTGCAAAAAATAAAAATAGAAAAAATTTCCGCAGCATCGAACTCGTGTGTGTTGATTGCCCGTCCTACACGCTACCACTCAGCTAACCTCACATATGGTCGGCATTGCTCGGAAACACTACAAATGGTTGTTGCTACTATAGAAATGCTTGTCAATACTTTATCGACTCTTCTGAAATGCACCCTATCATACATTTATCAATAAAATAGAGTGAATTTCTGCGCAGAGATCACCTTAATTGGTTTCGAAAATGACAATGAGTGCATACATGTGGATTTCTAATGCAGAAATTGTGTATTTAGGAAAACTTCATAAGTGTCAATTCAATAAAAAATCACAAAGTCCATCCTTCTATACAACTACGGTGAACAATTTATTGGATGACCGTACGAATGTCACACTATAAAAATGACACCGACTGTGCTATAGAAGAATATAATGCATGTGTGTGAGTTAACTTAGAGAGACTATTGCATGTGTGTGCTGTATCATCCAATAAACACAAGAGTGGAGTATTTAAAGAAGTATCTTTTTAGGTTAACGTTTAGAGACAGTTTTATCAAAGGCTTATACCACCATCTTCAAATTTATTCCATAATGATGATAGAAGCTTTCCGGAAAATACTTTAAGGATGTTTTATCGGATCGAAATATTACTTTAAGCGATGTCACACGATAACTGAATTTCGTGGTACTATATGATTGCTACAGTGTGAAGTGCTTCTTTAAAGCAAACGAATTGTTGCTTGGGCACGGAGAGTTAGCACGTTGATTTGGCAGACGACTTTTCTGGAGGAAAGCATGGTGCTAATCCATCCTATAGTCGTATTTCCTACCATCTTATTTCGCAGCGCTCTTTCAATTTCATCGACGGCAGTATTGTCGAATGCCCATATCCAAGAAAGCAGCAAGCGCGGTATTATTGGCCTCAAATGTCCTTTCGACCTCTCCTGTAAGGGTGTGGAGCGCGGATTCTGTAGATTTACCTGGTTGAGAAGCAAACTGCCTTTTGTGCAGCGGGTTACTAATCAGCGTGGTTTCTGATGTGCTCATCAATGATTTTTTTCCATAGATTTGAGCATGAATGAACTAAGACTGATTGCTTTGTAAGATTTGGGATCCTGATTGGGCCGGTTTCCCGTTTTAGGAATGAAGACTACTCTCGCAAGTCTCCATGTAGCCCAGCGCAAAGCTGCTTCTGAAGATACTCATGCTCATGAGGTATGGAGTCAGAAGCTCATACCCTTTTGAAGGAGAGCTGGAAAAATCTCGTCGGTGCTGGCGGATTTAAAAGGTTCAAATGAGCTGTTTAGCCTTGCTGTTCTCCAGTTTCAAGAATTAGCTCTGTGCAGACTGTCTTGCTTTGAAGGTCCCTCATTCCTCAGTATGTGGCAACCCGGAAAGTGGGTGTTAAGGAGTAGCTCGCATGTCGTCAAGGCGTCAGTCGTGTGGCGCCCATCAGGGTGCTCAGTGTCCGTTTTAGCCATAACTCGATGGAGTCTAGCCGCTGTATTTGTGCATTCAACACCTTCACAGAATTTTCCCACGAGTTCAATTTGGCAGACCTGATTTTCTTGTTGTATTCATTAAGTTGGGAGCGATACGTGTCCCGCTCCCCTGTCCATCTACCTCATATGGAGTTGGGCAGAACGCAGAATCCATGGATTCTCAATCCGAATAAATTTTTTGGATTTTCGTTTTGTCAAAATCGTAGAAAATGTATGAATTTGACAAAACGAAGAACCCAAAAAATTTATGACTCGATTTTGCAAAAAAAAAAAACAAAAGGAATTGCAGATCCTTTCGTGTTACATGATACCAAATTGCTATCGAATACGAATGTCCCGGAATGGGATCACATGATAAGGAACCTTATCTGATTGGTCACGAATGTGTGAAAAGTGCCTGAATATTAATGGAGTTACTATAGTTGTTCTTAGGACCGCGACAGACGTAGTCATTAATGTGCTTAAATTTTCGGGACCTGATGGGGTGATCTGTCCAGAAAGAGGTTGATTCGTATCTTTTCCAGTGGTAAATAATAAGGAACCTCGGCGATGAAGTTCCAATTGCCAACTGAGTCCTTTTTTTATTTGTACCAAGAGACCTAGCTGTGTACTGAATGAAGCCCAAGTTTACTATAGTGTATGCTACTCAAAATTGATTTATTTTACTGAACTAAGTATGTATGTTAATTTATTTGTATTTTTACCAATAATTTAGTAACTATGCCAAATTCATCTCTTTTCATTTTTATTAATGCAGGTCGCCCTACTACCAATGTGGCAAAAATATCTCGTCTCGTTACATCGCCTCCTCCGAAGCCACTCGCTAAACCTGCCGAACCCGAATCTCTCCTCCAAAAATCGCCCAGTCAAACGTCCGTAACAAAAATGGAAATCGAAGACCCCCTAACCACAACACACGAAAGTCCGGAAAAGGGCGGTGACGGTGACTCCGGCATAGAGAATATGGAAACCGATGAACCATTTGTTGACAAACCTTCCATTCGACGTCAATTGGAAACAATCATCTCGAAAATACTGGATGCCAGTTGGTCACTGTATGGCAAAGGTCAAATTTTATGCCCGCAAACGGCTGAATATTATGAAACTCTCGGCGATGCGGAGGAAATCGATTATGCAGATCTCGTGTCAAATTTGCTTATTGAAATTATGTTTAAATACGCCGAGGGAGAGTGTACGGAGAAGTTTGAAAACGACGATTCAAGTCAATCGTTTTCATTGCCTAAGAAAAGCAAAAGCGATGATACGATTATGGACACGGCCGGCTCATCGTCAAACGTTGACATTGCCTATCCATCCTCCACTGCAGCTTGCTCGAAGCCGAATCTAAAACCGTTCTGTTCTACGAAACAGTCGGCGCTTTTGTATCTGATTCGAAGCTATCGAACTGCACAAAGCGAACTGAGTATTGTCAATAATGAATTGCAGACGGATACGTCGCAGATCAAGCGAACCGAAATTGAAATGACACGAGATCAAATCGTTGCATATGCTATCTCTATTCTGACACAGACTTTCCATGAGACTGTCAATGTAAAACTGCAAGAATCACCACTTCTCGACTTGCTCTATCGGAACAGTGTGCCCGATGATTTTTTGCACGATTTGGTGGCCGAAACGTCCAAGAAGAAAGCTGCTTTTGATACAATTTTCGGGACACTATTGCGTGAGCTATTTTTCGGCATGCAACGTTCATGTGCCCAGGCCGCTATTCAATTGAATCAAATCGAAATTCTAGCCAATTTAGTGACAATTCGTGTGAACAATGTTCGACCCATTTGCAATCTTATATCGAAGCAGTATAATTTCTATCCTAAATTGTGCACAAGTGCAACAGAGGGCCGGGAAATTGTCAAGTGTAGCTATCTGGGACCTTTCTTGTCCGTTTCGATTTTTGCTGAGGAGAATATTAAGTTTGCCGATGAGAATGGTCGCTCGACTATTTTGTCGCCACAAGCCGGAACATTTCGATTGGTGAGTGTTAAATGGACGAAGGAGTGACGAGATTTGATTAACATCTGAAATTCCTTTCTTTCAGCAATTGCACACAATGAGAACGTTGTTGCACACGATTTTTCATTCATTTTTGGTTAATCTCGAAAGCCGTAATAGCATGCTCATGTACATATCAAAAATCCTCAAGTCGAACGAACGTCGCGTTCAATTTGCTGCCGATGAGAAATCTCTGGCTCGTGATGGGTTCATGCTAAACTTGATGGTCGTTCTACAACAATTGTCGGTTAAAATAAAACTGAATCGTGTTGATCCCATGTATCTGTTTCATTGGGACTCGATGGTGTGCATTGCAAAAGAAACTAAGTTGAGATTTACCGAGGACGAGTATAAGAAGTGGCATAGCAGTCGAAGTAAGTTTTAAAGCCTTTTTTTAATGAGTAGGATTGACTCACATTTTGTCTATATATTTTTAGAAGGTGACGATTTGGGAGTGCCAAATTTCCAGACACACTGTTGGTTCCTTACTATGCATTGCCATCACTTGGCCATCATGCCGGCAATTCAACGTTACAGCAAGAAATTGCGAGCAATCAAAGAACTGCAACGAATGATCGATGAGTTGGATAGGACCAAATCACAATGGGAAAATATGTCGTTTGCCAGCCGAAATATTCAATTCCGCGACCGATGGATGAAACAACTCAAAAAGCTCAACAGGTTAAATAACCCTCCACAAGTCAGCTAGGTTCTCTTTCTAATGGTTTTCTTTTTACGAAACAGGTCTAAGATTTGCAGCGAAGTATGCCTGCTAGACTCGAGGTTAATTCAATTGTGCATGTTCTTCTACTCCACTGTATGCGAATTCCTGTTGTATCAAATGGAGGGACGTCCTATTGACGGACCTTTTATAACAACAATCTCACCACCACTCTTGAAGCCAACCGATGCGTTTTCAGCACTGCCCGAATGGTATGTGGACGATATCGCCGAGTTCATACTCTTCGCCATGCAGCATAGTCCAGAATCGGTTCGAACGTCAATAGACCATTCAATCATCACGTGGCTGCTTACATGCGTCTGTGCTCCGCAATGTATAAAAAATCCATACGTCACTGCCAAACTAGTTGAAGTCCTGTTTGTATTCTCGCCAAGTATTCAACCGGCCAATACACTTCATGCATCTGTGAGTTGCACATTTTTACCGTTTTGAGAGCATTTAGCGACAATTTTTCATTGCAGATATTAAATCACGATTTAGCTCAAACCGTACTTGTTAGCTCTCTTATGAAATTTTATACTGACATCGAAACGACTGGTCAAAGCACTGAATTTTATGATAAGTTTACTATAAGGTGAGATTGTCTGGAAATGACATTGAATTTGGAATGGTCGTGTTCATGGCGTTTTGTTTTGCAGATATCATATAAGTCATTTATTCAAGGGTATGTGGGAGAGTCCCGTTCATCGCCAAGCTATGATTACAGAGTCAAAGACAGGAAAACAATTTGTCAAGTTCATTAATATGCTTATGAATGACACGACATTCTTACTGGACGAGTGTCTCGAATATTTGAAACGAATTCACCAGACACAAGTAAGTTTCCTGTGACCTCTAAAGTTTTGGTACTGTAAATTATACTATTGCCAGATTTAACATTTAATTTAACTTACGTCAGGTAATGATGCTTAACGGAGAAGCCTGGGAGGAAATCGGCACCGAACAACAACAGAGCCGGCTGCGCCAACTGTCTCAAGACGAACGCCAGTGTAGATCCTATTTAACATTAGCCCGTGAAACCGTAGACATGTTCCATTATTTGACGGTAAACTGCACCCCCTAAACTGTGTTAGCAAAATGAAATTTTAAAACTTTGTTTTTTTTTTTTTTTATTTCACCATACAGATTGACATTCGGGAACCATTCTTACGTCCGGAATTGGTCGACCGTCTCAGTTCCATGTTGAATTTCAATTTGCAACAATTGTGCGGCCCGAAGTGCAATGATCTGAAAGTTCGTAATCCGACAAAATATGGCTGGGATCCCAGACGACTGCTAGGACAAATTTTTGATATATATTTACATCTTGACTGTGATAGATTTGCCACAGCACTGGCTGCTGATGAGCGTTCTTTCGGAAAACATCTGTTTGACGATGCTGCCGCACGTATTGAACGTCTTTGTATAAGATCAACGGGAGAGGTGGAGAAGTTTCGCTCGTTGTTGAATCGTGCTCATGATATTTATGGTATGTAAAACACACACTCCTATTTCTTGCCAGTTGAAACTAACTTGATCGTTTCCGTTCCCGCAGTGGCGAATCAACAAAATGAAGACGAATACGCCGAAGCTCCAGACGAATTCAAGGATCCGCTTATGGACACGCTCATGTCCGATCCAGTTCGACTTCCATCTGGTACTATTATGGATCGTGCAATTATTACCCGACATCTATTGAACAGCAGTACGGATCCATTCAATCGACAAACTTTAACCGAAGACATGTTGGAGCCCGTGCAAGAATTGAAAGAGCGTATTGCCATGTGGAAGAAGGAGAAACAGAGCAAACGTGATTGCCAACCACAACAGCAGCTAAATCTCAACGACAAGAGCTAATAACCTTTCTCTTCTATTGGATATTCTCGTACATATTTATATATACTTTCGAATGTATACATCATCACTCTGCATAGCATGGAAGTTGCATTTGTTTTCATGTCAGCGCGAAGGGTTAGGAAGAAACTCTTTCATGACCCGTTAAAAAATCGCATTTTCAACAACATGAAAGCTTTTATATAATAAGGGAATTGCAGATAATCTGCAGAGGATCTAAATAAAACAATAAAATTTGCTAGTAATTTCTGGTGCGAAACAAAGCTTAGAGGAGACACAGCTCAATGATGTTGTGTTTGCACGGTGCACGTACAAGAGTTGAACGAATTTGAACTTGTCGGAATGTGTTATAGTTTTGCCAAGAATTTAAGTATATGTTAAATATTTTCAACAATAATTACAAATAAATTTGAAATGAATTTTTGCGAAGAAAAATATAAAAACTAATTTAGAATAATTTAATACTTGTGATTTTTTTCAATACATGAGATGAATACTATATAAGAACGAAAGTAGGTGTTTTTATTTGCAAATAAATTATCCAATCAATGACGGGGCTTTAGCTGCTGTATATGTATGTTGATGTCGACGTTCGTGCCAGCAAAATGAACGTAACAGCTACAATAGAGTTGTCTTATAACGTGTCGTCGAAGTGAGGTGAGTGGGATGCGTCTGAATCTCTAGCGACCTTGTAGCGGTGTGAATGCCAAGCCACCAAGCAAAATCGTGTAGCTCCCAGGGAAGGGTAGAACAATATGAATCAAACTTGTAACCAGATCTGCAACTGTATCAATGGTACTTCGTGTTAATTGATGATTGCCGCTGAACGTTGTACTAATGAAATGGGGGATTCCTACAGCTGCTATTTCAGTAAAAGTGCAGAAGAGGCGAAAAACTGCTGCAAGGGTACAGTTGTTGAACTGAAGCGAGTATGGCTGGTAGTATTGTTAGAAGGTGCATGGATGCGGGTGGCGGTGCTGTGAGCTAAGAGCAGAGACGGCCTGATGGTGCCGTTGGCTTTCCAACAAATGAACGAAAAATTATTAAACACGTCTCGATACGTATTCGGGCAAATAGAACCTTCCTTGCATCGGACCTTTGTGGCTTTTACGATTGACCAAATTGACAGCTCTTCGTGGATTTTGGCTGAGAAGCAAGTGTGTTTCGCCGCAGAAGGACCACCTTCCTTGCATCGGACCGGTAATTTGTTGTATGCATTTTTCCATAGCTAAAGCTAGCGAAATGGAATTGAAACAGCTGTCTAAGTAAGTACATACATGGGTACTTTACTTTTATTAAAAAAAAATTCTTTATGGACTAATCTCAACCAAACCCCACATAGCAAATTCACAAGCATATGCCGGAATATCCGAAGTGAGAGCACGATACTTTCTGACAATGCCATCGAATCTGAACAGGTTTTCGGGATAATCTTTATAACGACCGCTTTTATGAGTAAAGAGTAACCAGTGACTAGTTTGTTGCTATTCTGCCCCCAAAAATAAGGTGCCAAAAGTCTCCAACAATACATGCGATCCTAAAGGTACCACCAGGATTCAAATACTGACACTGTACCTGCAATCATTGCATTTTCATATAAATTTTCATAATCTTCATATCGCTGATGTTTAAAGGTTATCTGTGTTGTGATGGACTTGCTGATGCAGTAGCCATAAATAAAATGCCAACTTTATATGGATAACATCTGTCACAAAACTTTTAACGTTTTCCCATTAATACGAACGCACTTGAGAAGGAGATGTGATGTGGTCAAACGGCAAAATGGAGATATTTTCATTTACCATATCTCGATTTTCTCCTCTAAGAGTGTGCCCAAGATCCATCGATCTTTTGATATTGTATATTGTCACAGAAGTGAAACTTTCAGTAGGCGTTACCGTTATGGACATACAGTAGAGCCCCGATATTCCGGATTGATTGGGACCATCCGGATTATCGAATTGGACTGTGTTTAAACTAAAATCAATTAAAAATCACCCATTTTAACGTTAAATAATAATTTTGTATACGAAATTTGCGCTCCCTTAACTCTATAGAACAATATGTTAAACCAAACCCTGGAAAATTTTCGAAGAAAATGAAACCTAAATTTGTCATAAATCCGAATGCGGATTTTCGAGGTCTGGGCTATCGGCGTCTTACTGTATTCAGAAAAATCTCCTTATATACCTTAATTGTGCGATGTCAATCCTCGTAGTGCCCTTATGAATACTCGCATCGATGGGACTTGCACGATTTCGCTAGAACCTACAAATTCGTCACAGACGACTAATGCTTGAAATAGATTATGCGCATCAGCAGCAGCATTTATTATTTCTAAAGGCGGCTCTATCTTGGATCGTGTCATCGCCGAGACAAATGCGTTGTTGTTGCTTTTTCACTTGACACATCCATGTGTTGTTCGGTCTTCCTCTGGCATTGGGTCCATTAAGCGGAACTTCCATTGGTATCGCCTTCTTTGCGGGGTTCTCAGGCGGACGCCCTAGAACATGGCAATGCAAATTCATGTATTCGGTCTTCCAGCTTGTTAGAGACTACTTTACGGTAAAAGGTATAGAGACACTCCCGAAAACTGTTTAAACGCCCGTAGCTCATCATTTTGAGTGGCACCCATTTCAACGAAAACTTTTTGGCATTTCGTTTAATACCCTGGATTCCAACAGATTACTTTTTAATCAAAGGAATAGTTATAGACATTTTCCAAATTAATAAGTAATTAACTCGCTCGACGGTGGCTAATTGAACTTAGGCCGCAAATGTATTTATTAATGGCATCCAATTTCCAAGATGAAAACTGCTTCATAATGCAGGGACGCAGCCAAACACCAGACAATGACAGACAAACTTTGAAGTTAGAAAACATTAGATACATAGACTTTTGAATAATCCTACGTTAACTATGAGAATAAAAAAGCTTTTTGGTGGTTATAATGCAGGTTTAAGATCGAAAGCTCCAGTGAATTGCGGCTTACAACGTGGTTATGAGAGCCTTCATAAACTCCAAACGGCATGTAAACTCGTTATAATCCGCATATAAACTCGTTCCCAGCTCATAAACTGCATTCGTTCGTAAACTCGTTTAGGTGTGTCAGGACTATAAAGCGCTTTTTGTAAATAATACCCCATTTCAACCCCATTTTGAACCGATAATTTAATTGTGCAATCTTTCCTTGCTGGGGAGAAATCGGTCATAAACGATCGTGTAAAGCCTCGGAGCCGGCGGCTTCGCATAATCTGAGCCTCGAAGGAGCTAGTTAGGGATAATGGCCTCGGCAAAATGCGTTTATACCCAACTAGTTTGTGGATTGATGACCACACGGCCCGAGTCAAATTGCCAACTAGTATGCTGAATGACTCCTATCCGGATGTGAAAAGCAGCGGTACTTATCGCTTTAAGCTGATGGGTAGTCACAGGTCAAACGAACCTGGGATATGCACGTCTGAATTCAGCGTGAGGCATAACCTTTAAGGGGACCGGAGGAGGATCATACCTGCTATTGCGAAGTCTGCATAGTGTATCTCAGGATGGCTTTGTCTAGGGGACCATGGTCCCTTCCCATCGTGGTGTTGGGCTCGAGGTGGCTAGGCCGCGAGTTGGGTTTCTGAAGGTGAGTGCATGCACCGAACGAGGAAATCCCCTTTCGACAATCAATAAAGTAATTGGTCACTCACCTGACGGTATAGTCCCGTAAATGACACTCTATGTACCACTATGCCTATGCCTATAGTTTATTTTCTCACACACTCAATTCACGATTTCAAGAGATCCCTGGAGAAATAAATGAAGACATCATTGGGACTCCATGTTGATCAAACCATTTTGCAAACCAGGGTGTTCGAAGGTCGGCCTCCCCTTATATCTAAGCACTACTACATTACTCTCTTATATTTACTGCACTTTATTCTATATAATTTTCGTGGTCGAATTAAATAATTGTATTGCCTGGCTAGAATGCAGGGCACTTTCAGCAAACGACTTAAAGTGCATTGACAAAAATGATGATAATGTCCCGGATGTAATTTTCCATTTTCTATGATTTTTTAAAAACGTTCCTCTTTTCACCCTGTTTCAGAGTTCCCATACGTGGCTCCAAATTGTTGTAACTTTCGAAACTATCGTATTGCCATTCTAAAGTCAGTAAATTGAATGGTGACTGTTTACACAAATTTACAGATAAAATTATTATTTTTTGAGTGTGGAACAGGATGTTCCCATTAGGGGCTGGACAGATAATAAAATCATTATTACGAAAATGACTCATGATGGTTTTCGTCATTCACTTTTAACGTAAATGGTGAAAATGTCTCAGAAAGCGATATTTTAATGACAAATAATAAAACATGCCAATAATAATTTGAGGACACAATTTTCTTCAAGAATCTGAATAAATATTTATTGTAAAGAAATCGATAAGTTGAATATTTTTGTAAAAATTCTTCTTAAATTTTACAATAGGCGTCTCCTGTCGAGCAAATGATGGTCTAAATACGCAATTTAGCAAATATGCTAATGATGGTCAATATGCTTAATAATGACACATTTTCGTTATTCGAAATTTGGTGTGTCAAGCCAATCATCCCAGGTAAAATTTCATAGCACATCGATGTGACGGAATACAAAAACAAAAAATCAATCCATTTGTGCATATATGTATATATAATGTACTTCCATGCATTTTTTTCCTGTCACATTGCTCATTAGTGGTGAAGTAGAAACTTTCCAAGGACAATGTATTGTGAAAATTACAAAACTAGTCTCCACCAGCAATATATTAAACAAATAATAAAATACGGATTTCCCATAAAGGCTTTACCAACATTTCTAAAATATCGAGCGTTGAACCCCTCCCGAAACCAAATCCTGGTTACGTCCCTGTTCATATGGGTCGTGAGTTCGAAAGATATCATAAACTATCCGCTCACGGTGGGACTCGAATTCACGACCCTGTGCTTTGAAGGTAAGGGGATACTAATCACTACACTCTACACCCACCAGGTTCAGGTTATTCTATTATTTCCAAAAATCATTTCCAAAATCTCATCAATTAAAAGTTTTTCCCAACGTAGATATGTTTTTTGGCGCACGCATCGATGTGGACTTGTGGTATTGATTTTATTTAATTTAATTTTAATAATGGTCGTAGCAGTCTTGTTTTTGACAAGACAGTCCTGCATTCTGCAACTGCCATCCTTTTAAGACGTTGAATGTCCTGTTTTTGTTCTGATAGATCTTTTTTTATATACAGGGTGTCCGGAAACTACCGCATAAACGCACCGGAAAATGATTCCTTATGTAATTTCCAGCAAAAATACCCCAGGCTACAGGCTGAAGATTAAAAAATCATTTTCTTACATGACTTAAGCCTCAATATCTCCTAAACCAAACCAGCTAGAATAGCGAAATAAAATTACTATGATAGCTAAAAACTTTTCCTACAAATTTAATTTAACTGCACTTAAATAGGGTAAGTGGTTGGGGATTTACAGAGATTTATTTCTAACAGTTTTAATGCCAAAAAAGTAGGGGTAGTTTTTGCTCGATTTTGGCATATTTTGTGAAAATCTTACCAAATTGCAGAGTATTAGGTGCAATTTAAATGAATTTGAGCTAAAATTAACCATATTTTTTTTAATAGAGTGCACTTTTTAAAAATCTCCAAATGCTTGTGGCAATCTAATGCTTAAGAATTCGGAGTATGTTATTTTCTAATGAAAATCACATGAACAATTATTTTCTGGCGCATTTATGCGGAAGTTTCCGGACACCATGTGATTAACGGTTATTTTGATATATACATAATATGTTTCAAATCTATCAAGCAATCCATATATGTTTTGTTAAAGGTTATATAAATTTTTTATCTGAGGGTCCAGATTGTCAAGACAAAAACGACTATCCAGCGATGGGTATTCGAATCATCAAATCGTATAACGCGTACCGCCTAGTTTGAACATTGCTAATAAGTTAATAGAGGAGGTTGAGAAAGATCTACATCCTCCTTTCAATCGTAAGTGCTATTAATAAAACCGTCAATTTGCGGCATTTTGCGTCTTCTGGCGCCCTTACATTGAAATAAGCTCGGAGACAGATTAGCATCACTGTTGAAAAACGGTTTCCGTTGGATACTTCGAAGGGTTTCTCCACTACTACCATGACCTTAGGAAGGAACTTGTGTACCCCTTATAGCATCATTCCCGGATAAATCCCGTTATGTAATGGGAAACCATTATTATGTCATGGAACCATTGAACTTTGTGTCTTTCGTGGTGAAAAAAAGGAAAAATTACAAAATACAGTTAGCGCAAGATATTCCTTAATAAATTGGTATGTTTCAAAAAGAACCATGGACTTTATAGAACACGACATTGCAGCATTTTATGCCACAGAGAATGTAAGGATATTTTGTTTAAGGAATTTTTTTTACTGTGTTCGGCTTTGGTCTCAATTCTCCCAGTGTTAACCAAACAAAACATGTTTGGGAGGGACTCATTGCAAAAGTTTAAGGCACTGGTGAGCAATAGAACTGTGCAGAGCAGAAGTATTAATTCATGGAATTGAGGCTGCTTTGTGAAAATTGTTATACGACTCTCTGCCTAGGTTTTTCGTGCCTTATAGATTAGATTACATGCTCAATAATTTTTAAAATTATAAATTTTTTCACCGAATGGTGGTATTCAGCTCGAGATTAATTTGTAATTAACATTTTTTACTTTAGGGTTTATTTTCGCTGATAATATTAGGGAATGCCATTTTTTCATATTTATTTATTGATACATAATATATTTTTATTCTTTTGGAAAGATTTACATTTTTCTGTTTGTTTCTGATAATACTCGTATTTACTTATTATTAAAGTCTTCGGAAGTTATGTGCCTTCTCTAACAAAAATATTTCCACAATCTGAACGTGGCCTGTCTCACTCCCCCAAATCGTCAGGTGTGTCGTCATTCGTATCGTAAGAGAAATTTTCACGGCGCTTGTGCAGCATTGAAATGACATTTTATGTGAATGGGGGTGGAGAGCTCCCTCTCTACGTTGAGAAGTTAAGGCCCATTGTTCACTATTATAGAGTATGAACAATGAAATGAATATGTAGTAAATATAATAGTACGTTCATCGCACAATCTTACTATACAAAAAATGCATCAATCAACAAACTTTCAGGTAGATTTTCAATTCTATCCCTTAACTTCCGAAGGTAGAATTTTAGAAGGATTAGTCCAAACAGTGAAAGTTGATTGAAAATTGTCTTTTGAAATAGTGAGCACATACCTTAAGAGTTGCTATTGCATGTGAAAAGATACATGTATAGCTTGAGACATTGAATATTTAGTATGCTACATTCAGCCGGTTGGACTAGATTTTAGCATTAGTGAAAGAGAAAATTGGACATCGGTAATTGCATAAATATTAATGCAATTGTTTGGTTTCAAAGTGTATTTTGTAAAACTCTACCAATTTCTGAGTGACTTCCACAATATAATTTCTCCTATTTCCAAAATGCGTGCATAGAATGAGTTTAACGTCCCCTAACGTAATTACCAGCTTTGTAAAACTATAATAATCGCTCTACTCATTAACTCGCTTATCACAATCTTAATTGGCTTTTAAGTATCGACTATAGTTAGAATCGCTTGGAATAAATAGTTGTTCCCTCATTTCTATGCTCAATGTAGTACGACAGTACGCGACATCTCTTCATTCCAATAAATTATAATTATCAACCAAACAGAATATACATATTTCGGTAGTCGGTACGGCACGCGATCGAGTTCGGAGCCAACTTTTAAATGTGAAGCGTGAAAAAATACGCGTCACATATTCGGTGCAATAAATAAAAATACAATACTCTCGTAGAAAGATATTTGCGCGAAACATAAGATAAGTTTCAAGGTAGTGAGAGAGATTTTTTTTGTGCGTTCTGTGTGTTTGTTAGAAACAATTTTAAACTAAGATCACTCGATCATTTGGACGACAGCCTTCAATCGAATCGGAGCGCGCAGAATAGCTCGCGAAAACAAGAACCACACTTTTTTTTTAACGCCACCGCATCTACGAGTATAGTTATCATTAGAAATATTTATTAAGTTGGAATCAAATCGAAATGGCACAATCTAGTGAAATGAATGGTACTGGATCAGCCGTAAAGGATTTCGATAGTTTAGGTAAATATCAATGATTCAATTTACTTAATATTAAAAAGAACAATTATTATATTTATTACAAATTAAACTGAAATTAATCGTTCATTTTACCTTTAAATAATAATTTGCGACGACATAATGTCTAAGCTCTTGGCAATATAAAGCTCAAATTAATCTTTATTCTTCCAAATTGCAATATCAAATTAATTTTCGAAAAATTATTTTTAATCTCGTTGGATGGAAAAAAAGCAATACTGTGATTATGTATAACGTATTTCGTAGTTTTGATAATAAGTTCTCACGTGTGACCACAAACAAATCATAATAAAACGATGGTATTCGAATACAATACGTGACTTGATTGTTACCGTGTTATCTATCATGATAGGTGATAATGATAAGTGTTGACCAATGTGTGATTGTTAGGGCGTAATTCATAGTCCCCACATAAGAAAAAGGGATTCCCCTAAGAAGTAAGGGTTGAAATAAATAAATAAGGGAGCTCTTAAGGTCGCTTCGTATTCATAGACACCACTTATTAAATAGCACGTTGCCTCGTTTAATAAAGCGATTTACTTGGGCATACCTATTGAAAGTGACAAAAATACAGGGTGTCCGGAAACTGCCGCATAAACGCACCGGATTGTGATTCTTCATGTAATTTCAAGAAAATGTTGTACGTAACATACCCCCAATTCTTAACCCTTTAGCTGTCATATGCATTTGAAAATTTTTGAAAAAAAAATCATTTTCTTGCACGACTTAAAGCTCAATATCTCCAAAACTAGACCAATAATTACAGCCAACAAATAATACCTTAAGTGCAGAAAGCTAGGGTTAATTTTGGCTCGATTTTCACATAATTTGAATAGATTTTACCAAATTGCAGATCTTTAAAGGCACTCTGAATTGAATTGTATTATATTCGAGCTAAAATTAACCCTAGTTTTCTACACTTAACATATAAAAACTGTTAGAAATAATGGAGCTAGAATAAAATGACGTAGGAAAGATATGATCGCAAGACTATGCGCCAATTTTTGAAAGAATCGTACAAGCCTCTCTTTGGTTGTAGTTGGAGAAAATTGAGATGAAAAAATATATTGTTTTTGGATCAAATCACACAAATTTGACTTTGAAGCTCTATGAAAACCTACCTCTTATCCGATTTTAGTGTGGTTAGTTGTATTTTTTAGGTAAATTTGTTGTCTGTAGTAATCATCTTCATCATCTATCTCGAAAATGAAGAAAATGATTTTTTTCAAAAATTGTTAAATGCCTGTGGCAGCTAAAGGATTAAGATTTGGGGGTATGTTCCGTACAACTTTTTTGCTGGATATCACATGAAGAATCACAATCCGGTGCGTTTATGCGGCAGTTTTTGGACACCCTGTATATAAAAAAAAGAAATACCTATACATAGTTAAAAATTCAAATTAAAAAAAAAATACCCTTAGCGAATAGGGGAACCCTTGAGGAAACCTATAAGCGGTTTCTTGTTGAGTGACTCTAAATGGCGTCAACCCCCATAACCCTTAAGTTATGACGTTATGAGTGATGACTATGAATTCTGACCTGAATTTCCAATCTGCTAAAAACATGTGAAATGGTTTTATCCTTAATATACTGCTGCAGCATGCAGTGTTCGTTTTGAATAACATTGAAGGATAGTGAATTAACAGGATAACATAAAGTTGTCCTAAAATCACAAGCGAATAGATTTGTTTATTTAATAAAATAATAAACTGGTGCGGGAGTTCACAAATGTTTTCCAATTTCCAACATTTTAAAGGCTTTTTTTCGTATTTTTGCAATTGACAACACAAGTTCTGTATAGCTTTTTAGCCCCTTAAGCATCAGAGTAAGATCATAGTCCGTCACGGGTCGTTAGTTCGAAAACCATTATAAACTGAATCGGGTAACAGTGGGGTTTGAATCCTCGACTCTGTGGCTCGAAAGCAAGCGTATCTCGTTAATACTATTTAACCTTTTTGAATTTTTCTTTACTTAGTGGGACGATGCATAGTCGGTCAAACATAGAGTGATTTGAGTTGGAAGTAGTGATGTGTAGCACATGAATGAGTCGTTCATTTTGAACGACTCAGCAAACTGAGCAAATGAGTCGGCTCAGCAGCGTTGCTACTGATTCGTTCAGTTAAAAAATATATAAAATACTTAAAATCTATAATTTACCGATTTGTAGAATAGCAACCGCCAACACTAACATTTATCCAGTCAAATTCAACGATTTTCATTGAACAATGCTCAATGTGACGGTGTGGCACTCTACGGAGCACTGAGCTGATTTTTACTCTGACACACTGAACTGATGTGCTCACTGCTCAGTGTGCATCATCGAGTACCGACCGACCGATCACTGAGTTGTTTGTTACTCTTACTCAGATACATTCTGTTGTGCTGAGTGAGTGCTCACTGCTCTGCTCAGTGTGCATCATCGAGTTTTCCAACTATCAGATACATTCTGTTGTGCTGAGTGAGAATGATGTGATCGATTCGTATGAACCGTAATGTCCATCTAGCACTATGAACGAAATGAGTCATTGAACGAGTTTTAATGAACGACTCAGTGAAAAGAGTCAGAGGTGATGTGTCGGCTCAGTGAAATGAGTCGAAATTCACATCACTAGTTGGAAGGGATAGTACGTTGTGTGTCGCTTTGCTGGAGAGTAATGCCTTGGCATTGAAGGATATCAGGCTCGTCTACCAAATTTAAAAGTGCTCTATTCAACTGGTTGATGAGATCGTCCCTTTGGAGAACTTCCACCTTCGATGTTTTGCGTAAAAGAGTTGGTTGCTACCATGCTTTCCTTTACCGTTGACATGACATGAAAACACCTATTCTATGAAATCTGAATTTAGTTCTTCAAAAACATTCCTACAAAAAATCTAAAATAAGATTTAAAAAAAAAAATCGCTCAGACTGACTAAATTTCGATATCTCCAAATCTTCACCAGCTAGTGTACTGAAAAAAGCTTATTGTACCATTTTTTCTAAGACATAAAACTAAACGCGTGTTAAAATCGGTAAACCAATTTGAAAAAAAAAAATTAACTCCATGCTACAATATGGAAGAATAAGCTTTTAATCAATAATAAGAATAAGCTTTTAGATCAAGCTGGTGGAGTTTTTTTCCAATAATGAGATTGTGATGTAATATGATGCCTACATCTCAGGCCGAACAACGCGACGCCATGTCATGGAGCAAGGTAGAAATAGGTAATAGGGTCACTACCTCGACCATGACTCTCGCCCGACACCTTCATGAAGGAAATAGGGGAGGTTTTGTTAAAAGAAGTCGTCGCAAGTAAATATTATCAAGTGTTTCGATTTTCATTTTTTCACATTGAATCGATTAAACAATCAGCTCGCCAACTCATTAGGTAGATACCGTACACGGTGGGTATCTTATGCCGTGGTTATAATAAATAAATATGTCCAACATTGTACTAAGATTGCAGATGTGTTAGTGGCATCCAATTTCCAAGATCTTAACTGCCTATTTGTTGAGGTGTTGAGATCAACAGCACGCCCAGCATCGTTATTTATCCTTATCCCCATAAATGAGTACTCATTTAACATCTGACTGAGATTATAGTCCGTCACATGGGTAGTGAGTTGGAAAAACAGCATAAACTGAATCCGTTCACGGTGAGTCTAGAGCCCATGGCCCTGTGCACCGAAGGTGCGCGCACTAACCACTACATCAGCCAGACTACAGTTATAATAATTGATCAGATGAAATTTTACACTTTTCGTATGAAAACGAATGAATCCTTCAATAAATGATAGAGGAAAGTCTGTGCATCCATTTCGTCAGACAGACGCAAAGGAGTCTCAGCCGAAGACGCAACCTCATGGCGGATCTACTCACAAGTAATAACATTGTGTATCAACAGCACCTTCGAATATGGGAGAGTTTGGTGATTACCATTGTGGCATATCCACTATTCCACGTTATTTAAGAATAATCCGTAAGAAGAGACCCAGATCATGGCACGACCAAATAGAAATCATTGAGGAGTCCTGCCTGTCCATTCCATTCGTCGCGCCATACCACTCTCCCCATTCCTTTGTATCCCGGCCGTCAACAATTTGCTCCGTGATTTCGGTTTAAATGAAAAGATCTCCTGGTAATGGTTTTAAACCTATTCGTATACCAAATTATTTATTCTTTGGCTGGCAATTTTTATTTCTGAGCGATTTGGTATTGTCTGTAATTTATTGCCAATAGGCGTGTTTTTTTGTACTCCGGTGTACAAAATGATGGTTTCTAGAGCAGGCGTTGGACAAGTTTGTGAGGCCACATTCTAAGGCAAACAAGCTTAAATTTCAAAATAAAATAATTTTTGGCTTAAACCCCAATCACAATTACGTCCAATTAAACTTCTGTGGCCTTTAAAAAATTAAGTTTGCAGCGATTCAGAGTGGCCCCAAGACTTTTAGCTTTCATGGAATATGATAAGACCGACATACAGCCATATATTGCCGTCGAAGTAATGTTTTTTTTTTGTGTTAAAGGTTTGTGTTCGTAGAGACGAACCATGCGATGATCGTTCAGCGATCGTTTTTCAGAAACCAATTCTGAGCCATATTTGCATATTTTTTAATAGGGCAATATTTCTGTATATAAAATATACGCATATAGTGTTCAGAACAGGTTGTTTAACTACGATCGTTGAGCGATCATCACATCAGTCGTCTCTAAAGGTACGTGTTCGTAGAGACGACTCACGTGAGCCGCCGCATTGAAGCCGCCGGCTACGCTCAATGGAATATAAGATCTCTTGAGCAATAGAGAACATTGAGTGGATAACCAAAAAAACATATACTCTCGGACTTGTATGTCATAAGGATAAACATTTTGGCTAAATATCGAAACTCTTCTCCAGAATAATCTAAGCGTACGGCGCGACCTTGTAAGAAACAGTTTCAGCTACGTCCTCGATCAAAAGAAATGTGGAAAAACTGAGCTATCAATTAAATTTAAAAGGACCTATAGAACTGATTTTTAAGGGGGACCGCTTTTTTTTACACCATAATAACGCAGTCCGGCCTAGTTATTGTGAACCCGGCAGACCCGTCTCTGCCAAGCGAGTCCCGAGCAGGTGGTAATTCTAGGTAGAATAAGAAGGTGTAATATACGTACAGTCGGACCCCGATAACTCGAATCTCAAGGGAGCGACAAATTCCTTCGAGTTATGTATACTTCGAGTTATCAAAATTCGAGATATCGAAGTTTGTAAAAAGTCAACTTCGACTTATCGCGTTTATCCCTGAACTATCAATAAATGCTTAAATAAAAAGTCAAAACGAGGTGATATCAAAGCCAAAACGTTTGAACGTTTGTTCGAGCTTACTTAAGGATTGTGTTCGTATAGAGACGACTCATGAGATCATCGCTCAGCGGTCGAAGTTAAGCCACTAGTTTTGAGCACTATAAGGGGAATATTTTCTATACAGACATGTTGCTTTAGTCCAAAGTCGATACTAGGGAAGTAGAACCATTCAAAAAATATTTAAATACGGCTCGAAATGGGATGCAAAACTACGATCCCCGAGCGATCATTACATGAATTGTCTTTACGAACACGTACCTTTAGAGGTCGATACTTAAACTACTTCCGGTAATTCCTCGTCTTCTTCTTTAACATTATCCTCCGATCTTGCCATGGCTGCTGTTACATCTCCAATTATCTCTTCCCCGGTTTGAAAATCGTCTGTGGCTAAGCATTCGTCTACTTCAAGGAATTCTTCGAAAGAAGTCGTTCCAATATCTATGGCTCGAGATAGCCCGACGTCGGGCTTTGGTCACCTGAATCATTGACTTCCAATTGTCGCGGTTACGTGACTTTGTCCTCCAGTTTCGGAAGCCCAGCAGCTAGTGGGGGTCTTCATCTACAGAGTTCTCCCATCGAGCTCTCGGTCGTTCACGCTCTTCATTGCTAGAGAAAAATCCACAAGCCCTGAAGCAATTCTTTGATGTAGCTTCTGTTACGCTCTCCCATGCTATATCGATTAAACGTATTGCTTGCAACATTGATTGGTTTCAATTTTATATTTCCGTCTAATTCTCTCATCATTTTCTTTATGAGTTCCTGCCTGTAAAATACCTTACAATTTTTGATGACTGCCTGGTCTAGGGGTTGTAATATTGATGAACAGAACTTGAATCTTCAAATGTTCCAATACGAATGCTCGCGGGGCAGTTGTCAATAAACAATAATGCTCGCTAATTTTTGTTTTGTAGCTCCTTATCCCAGTTTTTCGGCGATTTGGAATTTGAAATTGAAGACGACATCGAAGCCTTCTGATTAGCTTCATAGAGGACTGGTAGGGACTTAACGTATTTCATGCATTGCGGGTTCTTATATTCCACCAAAAAAAGGTTCGTTTTGAATAGTCAGGGTTTTGTTTGGTGTACAACGAAAAACAGTCCTATTTCATCGGTATTATAAATTTCCTCTGGTAAATAATATTGGATTAAACGAACCAATTGTTGCTTCCAGTCGTTGCATACAGTCATATCAACTGTTGTACTTTCGCCAGAAACCGTCATGAACTATCGAATTCCACTTTTTGAAGTTGTTCAACCATAGCCATTACTGAATTCTGGATGCTTTAATTTCTGGGCAAAATGAAGAGCTTTTTCTTTCATAAGTGGCCACTTAGGCTAACGTTCTTTCTTCTACATTGTTGAAACGACTGGACTAAACATTTATTAATGTCCGGGAATTCTTCTTTTTTAAACCGTTCGATTGGCCTGGGCTTTTAACGAATTTTGTCCTTGTTTTTTAAAATCATTGATAATGTATTCGCTGGAATTTTTAACTCGGCGGCGATTTTAGCTTTCGAACCAGGGATTTGGAGCGGAGCGAACTAAAATTTCGGAGCGGAGCGTGGAGCGGTTTTTCGCAAGCTTGGGTGGAGCGATTTTTGCTTTAAAAGTCGCTCTGCTCCGAAGTAAAAAATCCAAGAAAAAAATGATTTTTTTCGACGAAATTTTTAATTTTTGATGATTTTGGACGATTTAAAGTCGAAGAATTCGTTCAGAGACTTGCGAAATTTTGGATTATTGTGAAATTCATTGTGGTAAAAGAGGTTTTGCGTTTAGTCTTAATCATCACTCTTCATTATTAAGAAATTCAAGATCATCCATGACAGAAAAGTCCTGTCCTGTACTGTAGGTACTGATGAATGAAACGCCCTTTTTAATTTTAATTAGCTATTAGGTGTGTCTTATTGATTTGAGTACAGGACAGCACAGCTTCCATAACAATTTTAACATATCTCGTTCTGTACGGGATGTCCGGAAAATATCACATAAAGGCACCCGAATATGATTCCTCGTGATATTTTCAGCAAAAAGGAGTATAAAAAAGCCCGAATTATTAACTCTTCAGCTACCACAGACATTTAAAGACTTTTCAAAAATTTAATACTCATAATACCTACATATTTTCTTTCGGTCATGGCCAACAGTTTTTCCTAAGAATAAACCCAATAAAAATTTGGATAATCATAAACTGCTGTGTAAAAAAGCTTCAAAGACAAAATTTGGTGATATTACTTCGTATAAATTTTTTTTCCACGCAGGTCTTAGTGATAATATTTATGTAAAATCTTTAAATGCTTTTGGTAGCTAAGGAGTTAAGAATTCGGGACATTCCCAGTACACCTATTTTACTGCAAATGACATTAATAAATCATTTGCGATAGTTTAGTTTCCGGACACCGTGCCTGGAACAACTGAATTGTATGTTGAAATTTGTACGAAATTGGTGCTATCCTGTTTTGTACTTGATCGAATAAAACGCACCCATGAAGTTATATTCTATAAAACGTGAGCAGATATAAGTTGAATTGATGAATTCGCGAAAAATAATAAATATTTACTAAGAATAATGAAATTTTGTTGTAGTTTTGTAATGGAGCGGAGCGAACAAATTTTAGTCGGAGCGAAGCGGTTTCAAATTGGTCGGAGCGGGAGCGGAGCGGAGCGAAAAAAAGTGGCGCTCCAAATCCCTGTTTCGAAAGCGATCTTAGTTCTTTTACAGCTTCAATTAAGCGAACTTTTTCGAACGAGAAAGGACAATTTTTAAACAACAAGAAAAATCCTTTAGTTGAGACACAAGCAATGGACGCCAAACACAAAATTAAAGATGACAATTTCCTTCCGGAAACCGCTTGCATTTTGCACGGAATTTCTAACAAAGAATTTCCTCGAGTAGCGGAGACTCTAAAAACATTAAAATTCGAGTTGTAAAGGTTTCCTTTATTGTGTTGTTTGAACGTTTGTAAATTGGCTTTCTCTTTCGTGTTCTTAAATGCATTGACGGTTAATCTGTAAAATTCTTCGAGTAGTAAGAGCTCTAAAACAATTAAAATTCGAGTTGTGGAGTTTTTCTGTGTTTTCTTGTTTTTATGTTGAAATGGCTCTGTACTTCGAGTTATAGAGGCTTCCAAACCATTTTCTTCGAGTAACAGAGGTTTATGTATATTGCTTTGCCCGAATTTGTATTCGAGTTATCTATACATTCAATCGAATTATCGAGTTTCGAGTGCCAAGATTTACATAGAAGATTCGTGGGACCGGAAGAATTCTTCGAGATATTGAGGTATTCGAGTTGTTGAGGTTCGAGTTATCGAGTCTCGACTGTATACCGTTTTAGATCACAGTGTCCGCCTATGGCCAAATCCGCTACCATTTATTATTATTACTAGTACCCCAGGAAATTTGGTATTTCAGTTCGAGGTTCTAAACAAGAACTCAAAAAACACATGTCTGTACGGGTGCTTTTAGCGACGCTACAGACCAAAGTTAAATTAAAACACTTGCTAAAGCGGGTTTTTGTGAATATGTATCTCGAACTTGAACTGAAAAGTGAAAAATATCCATCGATTTAACGGTAAAGTTGACTAAAAAGTTTATTTATGGTAAATTTGTAGCCCGTATAATTCTGATAAAATTTCTCATGGAGGTAAAAATTCGCATTTAGATATGTGTAGTCAAACGGTTATATGTACAGTTTTTTTTTAATATCTGTATATCTACAACAGTAACGCTAATTAAAGACGTTTGTATCCCCAAAAGGACATACGATTGATGAAACGTGTAAACGAACAGGTTTTCTGGAATAGACAAATTTGAAGTTGCTCTCGCTCCAAAAATATAGGATAAATGTTTGAGATCTTAAGAGAACTCAAACACTACAGTGAATACATTTTCAAAAATGTTCGTAAATATCTTTATATAAGTAAAGGACTGAATTAGGATCGAGAGTGAAATTCTTCCAGCTGCGATTTTATCAATAAAAATGCATACTTACTGTCGTGGAATATGTCACAAACTATGGGGAATTCCATAAGCTACAATCCGAGACCGGTTCCATAATTCTTCTCGGCCATTTTATGTATTATTTTTCGATTCCCCGGATAGTTTGACATTTCACGATGAAATAATCGGGGAATCGTAAAAAATACATAAAATGGCCGAGAAAAATTATGGAACTGTTTTCGGATTGTAGCTTATGGAATTCCCCAGCATTCCCCACATATTCCACGACAGCAAGAATACATTTTTATTGAAAAGATCGCAGCGGATGAAAATTTCACTCTCGATGTCAGTACTAGGCTTAACGTTTCTGAAAGGCAATCATGATAAAATTCTATCTTCAGTCGCTCCAAATAGAATGGCAAAGGTCGCTAACGATATGGGGTCCTCTAAGGGGCCTATGCGTTGTCAAACATTGTAAAAATATTGTTTCGGAAAAGACTTTTATTTTTTTTAACGGCAACTTCTACTAACAAAATTATAAAAATCACAAGTCCCCGACGACTCACTCAAAAATATTGCCGTATTTAAAATAAATAACAGGCGCGACAATCCAACATTGGACTAAGGCCGCAGGATGTGTTAGTGACATCCTATTTCCAAGATCTTATCTGCTTTTTTGTTGAGGTAATGAGATCAGCATCACGCTCAGCAGTGTTATTTATCCCCACAAATGGGTACTCGTTTAACATCTGAGTGAGATCATAGTCCGTCACAAGCTCGTGAGTTCGAAAAACACCATGGAACACGGTGAGATTCGAACTCATGACCCTGTGCACTGAAGGTGCGCGCACTAACCGCTAGACCAGCCAGACTACATTGCCGTATTTAGCAAATATAAAAAAGATTTTTTCCGAAAATCTGTACATTTGAAAGTTTGACCCTTATAGAGATATTCACGATTTCTTCTTCTGAAAATATCTTTATTGTACAGAAAATGACATGATTTCTTATGGTGGAACTGAGCGATAATTCGAAAAGAAACTAGTAAAATTTCTTTGGTCAAAAACAATATTATTTTCTCATATCAGCTTATCAAAGACCTTATCAAATACGTATTTAGTGTAATCGAATAATTTTGAGGAAAACATGTACTGACCTAAAGGTCGTAGCTTCGCAACTTAAAATCGATGTAATGTCGTGTTTTGTTGTAAGAAATGATTGACATTCTTTGATAATCTTTTTCCGTAAGCAAGTATCTAATTCTTAGGGCCTTATATGATAACCGCTTGCACCAACTAATGTGTAGTAAGAAGATAATGTATTCAAGATTTAGATAAATGAGTTTAATTTCTACGTATTTAAGAATTAAAGTACATAACAAATAAGTTTAAATAATGATTTGGATCTAGGAAAATTCTAAATTCTTTCAACGCCCGTATTCTTACTTCTAGCACCCGGTATACAGGAGTTGATACAAGCTGCCATAAACGCCCGAAAAAATGCCTATTGTCCCTATAGCAATTTCCAAGTGGGTGCAGCTATTCGTACGACCGATGGCCGAATATATGCAGGATGCAATGTTGAAAATGGTGCACATGGACCCACAGTTTGTGCTGAACGGACAGCAATTGCAAAAGCCGTGAGTGAAGGATTCCAAAGATTTAGTGAACTTGCCGTAGTAGCACATCAGGAAGAAGATTTCACATCACCGTGTGGAATGTGTCGACAATTTTTGTCTGAATTCGTGCCAGACGATATTCCTATTTATTTGGCCAAACCAGAGGCCATACAAGTTTTGACGTCAACAATTTGTACTTTGTTGCCCAATCGATATATTCCATCACATGCTTAGTAATTAGAGCGCCATACTATCCATGTTGAATTTGCTTAATTATAGTAATGTGTCTTACTTAAATTCTAATGTTTTGAATGAGTAATTGTGTTTGAATAAAATATTTTTCACGAAACTCTACGTCTTCTTCTTCATTTTTCTTGATTCTGAACGATGTTTTCCGATTTGATAATAGATAGAAGTCTACCACAGGCTTCACATTAAAAATGATCCTAGGAACTACGAACAAATATCATATGAATGCAGGAAGAGTACACATATAGTATGTATTTCGATATGCCATTGCATTGGGAATAAGGTTATCATTTTTTTGTATGTTGCGTAAGGTACTTTTTCTATGAGCTTAGAGAAACGGAACCGAAACCAGCTTACGAAACAAAATTGAAGCAAAGAACCTTTATGGTTGATTCACACATTGCAGTCATATTCCATACAAATTAAAAGATCGTAAGTTATACAGGGTGTCCCATTCATGGTGGAGGATATTTTAATGGTAAGTAGTGTGGCTCATTTGGGGAAAATTAATGTACAACGGGACCCCTCTATTTTTAACCGTTACAACACCCGTTCAAACTTTAAAGAAATTTTCAAATCATTTTCAAATTTCATCAAAAACTATCATTTGAATTTTTGATGAAAAACCGACTAAACCACACTTTCTACCATTCAAATATCCTTCACCATGAATGAGAAACCCCGTATAACTGAAAAAAAAAAACAAAAAAACAAAAAAAAACGAATATGAAAAATCTCGGTGATTGTGTCGGTAATGTGTGAACCCATCTTAGCGCTTTAAAATACAAGTAGGTAGGCTGGGGATAGGAATTATTAGCAAACTTCTTCAGTATATTCCTCAACTAACAAACACCTATCAATTACACTTTCAGGCAAACCCGTTCAAGAACTAATTGAAGCAGCAGTTCAAGCGCGCAAACGTGCCTACTGTCCCTACAGCAATTTTGCCGTGGGTGCTGCAATTCGATCAACGACCGGAGAAATTTTCACAGGTTGCAATATTGAAAATGGATCAATTGGATTATCGTTATGTGCCGAACGAACGGCTATAGCCAAAGCAGTTAGCGAAGGACATCGAACATTTACCGAAATAGCTGTAGTGGCATATCAGGAAAAAAATTTCACATCGCCGTGCGGAGTGTGTCGTCAAGTCCTTTCGGAATTTACACCTGTTGATATGCACGTTTATCTGGCTAAGCCCGTGCCAGCACGAGTACTGTGTACGTCAGTATGTGAATTACTGCCCCATCGATTCATTCCTGATTTTCATTTACCTAATAATTTGAATATGAAGGATGTGTGAATACTACGACGACTGATTTTTGTATGTTTTTCAAAAGTACGTAAAATAATAATGTTTCGTCTTCAATAACGCACAATTTATGGTAATGGATGTTTTGTGTTCTATTGAAATAAATATCGTATATGTACATCATAATTTTTTTGTGATTTTTGTTTTATATGATCCTCCGTCCAGGCGGACAACACCCGACGCAACGACGCGTCGCGACGGACTATCGTGCCACATTGATGATTCAATCGCTTCATGGCGTCGCGTCGTTCGGCCTGCGGTGTGGACACATCACACGTTCTGGCGGTAATGTAATGTAATGTAGTCTATTTCTCCAGGCAGCTCTATCTTGGATCGTGTCATCGTTGAGACCAATGCGTTGTTGTTGCTTTTTCATTTGACACATCCATGTATTTATTCTTCGGTCTGCCTCTGGTCTTGGGTCCATCAAGTGGAACTTCCATTGATAACGGGCAACAAAGAACTCAGTCTTTGTTTTTTGTTATAGGTTATACTAACCCTTAGTCCATGCTCGTCCAAAATGTCACATCATTTTTTAAGTGCAGCTTGCAAAACAACAATGTTTATGCGCTTCATAGACATTAAGTGCTCTCAAGGCTAACCATATCAGATCACGAGGTACTCTATCGGATGCATTTTAAATCGATGAATACAAAGTGCAAGTCCTTTCGTGTTGCTCTATATTTTTCCATTGCAATACGAATGCACTGAATCGCATCGACTGTAGATCGAGCCTCGACAAAGCCACAGGTAATGGAAAAAAAAGGAACGAGGAAATAGTACGAGGATCGTTTAAAGTCTCCATCCGGACCATGATATGCGCAAACATAGCAAAATGGTTTTGATGATTGGAAATACCAAAACGTTTCCAGTAGTATTATAGGAATTATAGGATTTCGGAAACACGGCAAAACAAAAGCGGTTGACCTTAATATGAACCGCTTTTCCCGATCCAAGACTTCATATTTGGGAGCCATATCCATATCACGCAGGACCAGTTCATTAAAATACGAGTGTGCTCAATTACATCAATCAGACCGAGGTGTTGATGAGATCACCTCCTCCAAATCATGGAAAATTCATCAAAGGACTTAGGACAGGAAGTACAACCTGTAAGGGAATCACACCGCATCCACATTTTTATGCCTCGTTTCGTTGGTTTTAGCGGCATATATTGTTTGAGAGAAGAACTTGGTCATGGATCAATACTCTGAAAATGTGTTTTTATAGGACGATATCGTCGACGTAGTAAGTTTTTCTAGCTCCAGTAGGTTTTTCGGGAGACGCAAAATAAAGGGTGTTTTTTTTTAAGAATGATAGAGCTTAAAATTGAAAAAAACAAAACGAGACCGAGTTCTAATCGTGCGAATAGCACGATCAGTGTATACCCTATACCCATGTACAGACCTAGAAGGCACGCAAAACCCAAAATATTCAATTTCATATTTTTTGTAGGGGAGGGAGGGGTAGATGGGTCGGACGAACGGCTACCATTTGATACTAATTTGAAGTTTTTCGCGACATTCTATCAAAAGATATGGCTAAATATAACTTTGTAGGGGAGGTAGGGGTAGCCGAACCTACTCCACTTTCTATCAACTCAGAGTATATGTCAGAATGAGACATTGATCAAAATTTCAAGTCGATAGCGATATTCTACCGAAAGTTATGGCCGAATTAAAATATCAAGGAGGGGTAGTTTGTATGGGAGGTAGGGGAACCCGTGGTCCGATTTGGCCCATTTTCAATACTGTCCAAGATTTTAGCAAAACAAACATTTGACCAAAATTTTAGACAGCTAGCTTTAATATTTCGGGAGTTATCGTGCTAACAGACAGACACGGACAGACATAGCTTATTCGATTCAGGGACCGACCCTGATCATTTTTATATAAATACTTTATGCCTCCGGAGGCTCCTTTGAGGTGTTACATAATATTGCCGCAACAAAAACAATATACCCTATACCATCTTTTCGGTATAGGGTATAAACACACACAAAATATTAAATTTGAGTCAAATTTTTTTTTATTTATTTCAGTATACTCTGACAAATCATAATATTTAGATTCACGCTTCCACATTATCAAAATTTACTACGAAAATCAGTCGTCAATTCGCGCTACTTATATACGACTTTTTATGGTATACATAATCGTCCATATGAGCAAGCCATCCGTCGAATTGTGAATAGATTTCGTATCATGTACTCTCTAAATGATGCAATAACACCAACACGTCGAAGAAACCATAAAAAAAATCAACCATCATTAAAATCAAAATTTGGTGATAAGTTTATTTCAAGAAATGGACCTGTCAATTGGCCTTCAAGGTCGTGCGATTAAACACCTCCAGATTATTTCCTGTGGGGTTACCTTAAATCACAGGTTTATTCTGATAAACCAGCAACAATTGACGCCTTGTAGGCCAACATTGTTCGCGTTATTGGTGACATATGGCCAGAAATACTCGAAAAAGTGGTCCACAATTGGACGTCAAGAACAGCAGTGGTGGCCATATGCCTGAAATCGTTTTCAAATATTAAATGTATGACATTTATCATTCCAATAAAGAAAAAAATTGATTAAAAGTTAATATTTTGTGTTTTTTTTTCAATTTGAAGTTCTATCATTCTTTAAAAAAAACACCTTCCACATTTTCGAAGAGTCAGAACATGATCGCGAGATATGGCCGATTTTATAGCTTCCTTTTCCATGCCCTTGTGCTTTGACCAATAGTGTCTTTTGGCAGGTAGTCGCATATAGGACATGCAGCCGATAACAATTTGCATTTTACCAACATCGTTGAGCTTACAAATTTTCAAATTTCACCGATTATTACGTAACAGTTGCATTTGTTCGTTTGTAACATTGTGTTATCTAAATAATTAAACTTTGTGGGAAAACTTTCTTGAAAAGTTCAATTATAGAATCGTTGCGACCAATAGGCGTTCCAATGGTAGATCGTCGGTAAGTACTAATGTTTTTACGGTGCTCAAAATTGGTGTCAGTTGGTGACAAAATAGTAACGTTTTCAAATTTTCACATATTACCGGCATCGCTTTCCGTAGATTCTAACTTTTCATTCGCCATTGGTTCCAGTTCATTACATTCAGACTCGTCGTCGGTTTCGTCGCTCATAATCATAATCTGTTGGCTCGTAATTGTTATCACTACCACCCGAAAAACCGCCGTCAAAAAGATCATCAAACCCATCGGTCTCCATCAACTGCTACAAAATTTCGTCGTCTTTTAGTTGCGACATAGAAGACAAACAAAACAAACAAAACAAAGAAGCCGGACGGGACACATAGGTCCCATTTACTAAAATACACACAAAACACAAATAACCGACATAATAATAAACTCACATAATTAGAACAACTCAATGTACACTTTTCTATCGGGAAATTCTTATTGGCATTGATTTCTTGCCAAAAACAACGATTTATTTCCAAAATATGCTCGAATATTCACTTTAGATGCCGATACTTGTACTTTTAGAAGAGATTTGTGCTAATACTGCACCCCACTGCCAGACATAAATATTTTTTTACAGTTATATAAAAATACTTAAAATACTAGACGGGATGCATTTAAAACTAAATTATGCATAATTTGTCTTTTAGATGCCATCAAACTTCCACTGGGACGTATGTGTCCCAATAGGTTCGAAAGGGTTAACTCCATACTATGCCGAGGAACTTAGGTCGTCAGCAAAGTTTCTTTGGCGAAGGTATTTGAGGTGTGATGCATTTGTCAGCCACACCGTTTCCTAGGCGAATTTTTTTGTGGATAATAAACGCGACGTTTTACAGTGCTCAGTTTCAAATAGTCGCTTCTTTACAAATCTCTAGAATTTTATAGTCACAGCACCGAACGATTTCAGCAATTCCGTTCCTCACTTCGACTGGCGAAATCTGATTGAAAGCCACGAAGAGAGAGAGAAAGATAGGGCATTCGGTGGTAGAGATGACACTCTGAGTTCCCGAAGCGGGGTTTCGAATCCCACTATGATCCTGGTTCATGTTGTCTCTAAAATGCTCATATAATAGCCACTTCTACCACAAAAGTCGTCCCGGACCTGTTGGTGAAGGGCCAAGAACTGCCAAGCCCCCTTGATTCAAAAAAAAAATAAAACTCTTAAATCGCTACAACAACAACAAGAGAGAGAGAATTACGCAATATGACAACTATCTACCTCTATTCCACGATACAATAAGTGCGGCTTTGAGGTCCAGAACAGGAGACCTAATTTTTCCATACAAATGACAGCAGATAAACAGAACAGCCTTTGAAAGAAAATTGAATTATGTATTTTGTTCATATTTCTCGGTCCTCCCTATAATTAATTCGAAACTTGCGCACAGGAACACGAAGCTCCGCGTGTACAAAACGATCATCCGACCCGTGCTATGTTATGGCTGCGAAACATGGACCCTCACCCAAGTCTCCGAAATTTTGCTAGACCGATTCGAACGAAAGGTCGTTCGGCGAATTTTCGGGGCCGTTCGCGAGCGAGACCAATGGCGTATCCGGTACAACCATGAGTTGTATCAATTGTACGATGAGCTGGAAGTATCGAAGTATCGTGAAGCTTCAACGTTTGCAATGGGCGCCGCATGTACAACGGATGGACGATAATAATCGCTTGCTAAAGAAAGTGATGAACGCACAACGAATTGACGGAGCGAGGTTGCGTCGACGACCGAGAGCTCGCTGGGAGAACTCCGTAGGTGAGACAAAATTGATGCCAATACGTGATCACAATCTCCTACTCTCAAAACAGTATCTTGTTGGTTGCTACCGTGAGGATCATCCCAATAATCATCTCATGGACCGAATTCCTCCACCACGACATGTCAGGCGTGGTTTACGAGACCTTGAGAGAGAGGTTCAGGGATACAAACGGGACCCTTACGATGAAGTTACATACCGAGCCGCCATTGCAGCGATCCACACTGAAGAAGTGAATCGGTCTATCGCGAGTTTAGGTGCGAATAGAGTCCTCTCAGAGCGCCCACCACCAATTTCGCCTGAGGAGATTAGGCTCCCGAGAGCCACCAGAGTAACACTAGCTCAACTTCGGTCGGGCTTTTGTTCACGCCTTAATTCGTACCTTTCTCGCATAAACCCGGACATCCAAAACATCTGTCCAAACTGCAATGGTACTCCTCATGATGTGGGCCACTTGTTTCAATGCCCCGCTGCGCCCACTGATCTTACCCCTATATCACTGTGGGAAAACCCTATCGCAGCAGCTATGTTTTTGTCCTTAGACCTCACGGACACAAACATTGACGAACCATAAATCGTACCCACATAGATGCACAGAGATTACACACCTTTCTGCACCGCTACAAGAAGAAGAACTCCGTAGGTGAAGACGGTGAAGGTGAAGCTGCTGGGCTTGCGTAACTGGAGGACAAGGCCGCGACAATTGGAGGTTTTCAGGATTCAGGCGGCCAAGGCCCAACGTCGGGCTATCGTGCCACATTGATGATGATTTTGTTCTGACTTAAAACATGCGCTTGTTGATAATATTCAATTGTACCGTCGTTCTATACAGCCTGCCAGTTCCATCCGGACAACTGAACGGTCTGATAATTTCGCATAAAAAACTCGTTAAAAAGTATTTCCATTATAAATATTATTTATTTATTCGTTATATATATATTTTCATCGAACTATAAGAAAATTTACTGCACTACACAAGCATATTTGTGAATTATTATTTTTTTACGACATACCTTACAGATCCAACTAATTTATTATTATTTTTATCTTTTTTTTCTTTCCGATCATAATTATAGAAATATTATATGCATATATAAACTGTATAACAATTCGCCTTAACACTTATTTATGAAAGAAAAAATAATAATTAAATAACACCATAATAATGTGAATAATACAGTCAAGATGCCATTTAAAATAGAAAAAACAATACCTTAAGGGCATATTTTTGTTGTTTAGAATCTGTAGAGTCCCGGAAGCCTAAAGCTAATTTCGCCGGGACCCTTTCGATAAAAAACTTTCCTAGCAAAGCACAGTTCCAGATTCCTGTGCAATTGCATATCCTAAAACAGCAATAATTAGCATTAGGATGATTTTTTTTCTATTTCAAGGATTATCTTGAATGCACTAGAAACATAATATATAACATATTATATGATTTAAAAAATACAAAAGAAACTTGAGACGTGTTTTAGTTTCAATCTATCGACAGACAACACGGTCCGATATGGACAATTGAGTAGAAGAAATTTCGAAAGTATTACGTATGACTATTGCCGACTGATTTATGTGACTATGTACAAAATGTTTTGCTTGATTGTATCTAAACTCGACTTGGGATTACTTCCAGTCCAGTATAATTACAACATAAGGAAACGAAGCTTTACAAATCATTTTTTAAACATTTTTTCATTTGAAATTAAATAAATAGAAGGCAACCAGTTCCTTTCTACCAGAACGGACACCAGCCAATGTAACATTGACACAGGTTTTCGTTATTAGTTGCCTGTAAAATAAGCAGCTCTACTTGCTCTTGCACAGTCACTGCATTCTGAGTGTTGAAATCGTTGCCCGTCAACTTTTGTTTGACCCTATCCACAATTTGTCGTGCTTTCTTGTTCGTAACTTCCGCCTGGGGTCCTTGCGTCGCATCAAATTGCTTTAATTTTGCATTTTGATTGCTTAAAAGTAAATTAAATGCATCGTCAACGGATCCATTCAGACTGCCAATTGTGCCGTCAGTGTTTGTTTTGGATCGTCGATTTTTATCGGTGTCCAAAAGACGCCAATTGAGCAGTGGATCATAGACAAACGCCTCGAGGACGGCCATCAAACTGTCTTTGTTCCGTCGCAAAACGTTCATCACACTCTCGCATGTTCGTCGATATGTACCTTCAATACCGGTCACTTCCATGGCATTTATCAGCATTCGCGTCAAACGGAATGGAATCTTTTCGGGGAATTTCTCGCGTGTCATTGCCACTTCAAAACAATCGCCGAAATCAATATGCAAGATTTTCCCACTCAATCGATCCAGCATGAGATTGGAGGGATGTCGATCACCCAATCCCAAAATATAGCCCACCATAGACATGACGGCTAACGATCGAGTGTAGTTCGTGCGACGATCGAACCACACTTCAGATGAAGGACTCTTCAGCCAGAGCAATTTGGCCAAGTCGTCACCTTTAGTATGATCAAGCGCGTATTCGAAAATCTCGACTTTTTGCATCAAGGTCAAATGATCGTAGTCGGGCGCCATGCGTTGCATTATCCTATGCTCCAGATTGAGCATAGTTTTCAATTTATCGCGATAGTCGCGAATAAGTGTGTGAAGCGTATCACAGTGCGGTACCCAACCGATTAGACCGGAATTAGTGCTCAACGGAATGACGGCATACCGTTGAATTGTCAAGTTTCGTCTAAACGTATCCGGATCGTTGAGAAGTAATGTATTCACTAGGCTAAACAATTGCATGACACGTTCGTCTTGTCGCAAATCTTCGTGACCTTTCAATAGGAACATGTAATCCTTGCCATTCGAGCCTCGTATGCACAGCTTACGTGGCCGCTGCTTCGATGTGATAACCTGCAAATTGGTTTTTATGTGTGAAATCTTGATCAACTCCTGGCCAGGATTGTAGCTTCCCGGCACGGCCAGCTCGAGATCGGCACATGACAATAATTTCGGACTTACATACTGCAACTCGAGGGATGTTAGTTGCGGCAATTGTCGCGATATTCTTCGGAATACGTGATAGTACATATCCCAGGCACGATCTAGATCGCTTATATTGCCCGTATGCTTGTATTGCTGACAGTATTCCAGAGCGGCCGTCAAATCATGACCGTACGCCTGATTGAAAGATGTTTCTTTCAGCGTTTGCGGACCCCGCTCCAGCATAGCGTGAAGCGGCTCCAGCGTATCAAACATTCCCTTGATATTCCTTTCGCCGAAGTAGAGTCTGGACGCTTCTTCCAAGCCCTCGTGCCATTGTTCGTGCCACAAGATGGCAACGCGGATCAACTCTTCACTGCACATCATTGCTTGTTCAACAAGCACTGGCGAGTGTTTTCGCATCGAATCTAGAATTTTGTGTGCGGCATTTTTCCGCAAAATGGAAGCCGACTTGGAGGCCACTGTCAGTGGATAAACAAGTGCCTGCGGGTGAGATTTGCCAATATCAATAAGCAGTTGATGAATGAGTTGGCCGACCAAATTACGATGCGTGTCTATGCGAGCAATAAGTTGTGGAATAACCTGCAACCACGTGTTTATTTCGATCATTTTCATGCCACCCAACAGAGCATCGTAAACTTCGGGATAGTGACCGTAATCAAACCACAACGTCAAAAGACGAAGTGTGTCTTGCAACGAGTTGCCCTTCAACAAATTTATCGAGCGGAAAAAGCCGTCAACGGCCGGGACTGCATATTGCGAAATAATCGTTTTCTCCTTCTGCGCTCGTACCTGTTCGGTTATTGCACTTTGTTGATCTTGTAACTGTTGTTTTTGCGTTTGAACAACTTTGAAATTCATGTAGGCGTACGAGTGCCATGCCTTGTACCAATTCTGATCGTAGTTGGTCGCCTTCTCGTACGATCCCAATATGCTCTTTATCGAGCTTTCGGTGATGCCTTGCAATTTATTTTGCCATAAACCCAGTCTCATGTAGCATCGCGCCAACAGTCGTCGCTCCTCTTTCTTCATTTCGTCGACGGTGCAGTTTCTAGACACCAAAAATGTGTCAACGAAACGCGTCAACTTCTCGTAAGCACCTTGCACATTGTCACACATTGCCATGTGTTTGGTGTACGCGAAACTCACTTGAGGCTTATCCGTGGGTAAGTCTTCCATTTGGTTCTCATCCGGATCGGCTTCCAGCAGCATAACTAAAGTCTTATGCGACAATTTTAACGATCCATTCTTACGACACAGCGAAGCGTATTTGAGCCAAGTGTGCACATCTTCCTGCGGAGTGAGTACCAACGAATGTACTTGAATAATTCTCTGCCAATCTTCGACTAGACGTTGCCCGCCCTGCAAACGTTTCCACCACATATCTTTGATGATTTCTCGGCGATCTTTAATGAGCTTGTATTGGATCACCTCCTCCAGCTCGGCTAGCATTTGCACACAAACCATAGCTCCATAGGCCCGTTCATACGATTCGCCCGCCATCGCCGTCAGCTCGGTGTCGAGCAGATCGCGAGTTTCATCAATCAGCCGTTGAGCACTTTCGAAATCGCCGTAGTGAACGGCGAGGACAGATCGGTAGAAACTGCCGTCTTGTGTCTCCTCGGGAATGCATTTCACATATTCTTGCATACTTTCCCAGTCTTGAAGTCCCCAGGCGGCCACGGCCGCCAGCCGACCGGCTCGTGCTTTGCCGTCATTACTCAAACTATCCCACTCTTCGCGAGTGACTTTTCCCAGCTCCGACCACTCTCCTAGCGCTTCGAGACATCGCATATGACCCAATCGCGATTCTAAATCATTCGAATCAACTTTCAACTTATCCGTGTAATGCTTGAGAGCTTGGTCCCAATTGTGAAGTTTCTCATACCAACGACCCTGCACTTTGAGTTCATCGGCCGCATTGCGGAAAGTAGTCAAGAGACCTTCGGCAGCCTCCTTTTGCTGCAATTTATTATTAATCAGAATAAGCATCTCAAAAATGTGAGGTTTCTTCTCAATGTGGAACAATACCTCGGTGTAGTGTAGCGCCTTGGCATAGGCTCGACACTCCATGGCGCGTGTGCCCAGCAGTGACGGTTCTATGGGTAAAACTTGTTTATCACAGTGTTCCATAAACTCGGCCAAATTCAGAATAGTCTGCGTGATTTCTGGCATATCTCTCACTTCAAGCGCTTGCTGCAAGCTTTGACCTAGCTCGGATTTCAGCTGATCCGATAGCTCGGTCCAACACGAAATAAATGCTGCGTTGAACAAATCACGCAAAAGTTTCGGATAATTTTGCGCCAACGGACGACATGATCGCAGTGCTGGGGAGGGCGATTCTTTGAGTAGACCAATTGACAGTCGTTTCAGCCACTCAAGCCAATCGTCCTTGGAAACACGGCGTGCGGCCAGCCACGCCATTTGCAAGTCACTTGACGATACATTCAACTTTTTGATCGTATTGTTGTCCGCGCAACTCAACGACACATCGTTGTTCTTGTATTTCGATTGTCGAATTCGAAACTCGTCGTCCAAGCACACGGTTGTATTGCTCTGAATTTTTGGTATCAATTTTTCATAATCTAGACAAGATATTTTATGTTTTAGCATTACTTTATGTACTAACGGAACGAAAACTAAATATTTTTTGCCCAACTGAATGACTAAAGATTTCAAGCACGACATGGCCGGATCACGTAAATCACTGTTGTTGTCCAAAACCCGAACCAACGGATGAATGATACGCGACGAGAAATCGGTGAAATTCAAAATGCGGGCTAAATAATCAATTGTTTCCAGCGCAGTGACAGAAACTTGATGTGGAATATCGGGAGCGTCGAAAAGTCGCACAATTGGCGGCAAAATTAAATGCAAATAATTATCCAAATTGTTGCCAAACTTTTGCAAGGCCTGGAGTAGCTTAATCGTAACAATTCTATCTTTGGATACGTCGTGTTGAAGAACACGCAATATTTGCGGCATCAGTTGAGGCAAATAGTTCTTAAACTCGCATCCCAATGCCACGGCAATGTTCTCTATAAGATTGATCAGTGTCGGTTGTAGGGGCGTATTAATTGTCCAGAATTCTTTGACAAGTTTAAATATTTCAGTCATATAGCAAATTATATGTTGCTTCACGATCTCAATAAGAGTCGAAAGCTGCTGGAAGAGAAACTCTCTCAGATTCATATCGGCTGTTCGGATATTATCCAGTAGATTAGGCAATACCTGAGATAAATAAGGAACACACTTTATACCGAGACTTTGGAAGATAAACGTAACTGCATGCACGACCATTGTATGATGTTGTGCCAGTGTCTGATCGCGGAGAATTCTCATCAGAGTAGAAATGGCCACGGCCGGATAGTACTCATCCAACAGTGTACCCATGTTAACCAACATCTCAGCAGTAGACAAATCTTGCGTCTCATTATTCTTAAAATCGGACAACGATATTAAAATCGAATCTTTCTGACTGTCAATCAGACCCTTGTTCATTTTATGCTTATAAGGATCCATTGCACCCAAAAGTCCTAGCACTCGAATCGTCTCGCGTCGTATTGCACGTCTCTGTTCCGTTTTGAGGAAATTTATCAGAATATCAATTAGTATAGGATAGCGATGATATGGTGTCACAACTCGGCCGGTTGCACTGACTAGTTGGCCCAATGTCCACAGGGCAACACCACGTTTCTCCGGATTACCTGAATCGCTCAACATTTCCAGGAGGATGGCCAATAATTCGTCGGCCCATTTTTCTAATTCTGTACAGCCACCATTGACTTCGGCAAGATCGCCGACGGCACGCAGAACGTTTAAAATAACGCCTGGGTTCGATTCGGATTCCTTGAGTTTTGGAACGAGTATCATCAGAATTGGACGCATGTATGATGAAATTAGCCTGAAAAAAATAGGAGAAATAATGATAACATTATTTTTATTCAATACAACATGTTGTTAGTGAAAAACGAGCTTCAATTTCAATTAATACAGTTTTCCATGATCTTGAGGGTTTTTTGTTGATGCGTTGCGAGCATTATCAGCAACATGCAGAGTTATTTACACACATAAATGAGTACTCAGTTTGAATCTCTTTGAAACTTCGAAAAAAAAACTAAACATTGTTCCACTAATGACCCTAATCTCTTGAGGGACATGGTGCGATGTTAACCGTGAGTACCTGAAATCGGAGTCAGATACAGTTATACGCATAACCATGTGAAAAAAGAAAAAACGTAACGCTCATGCGTGTCGAGTTTTAAAGACTTGCTTCTCTTGTAATCCCCATCAGAAGTTCAAGTTCCTTAGACACCAATATCTCATCCCCTAAATTTTTGGGATTTTGATCACCCATACCTCCCTCTAAATCCAGTCTTTTTTTCAGTAGCATCTATGCAAGATTTACCATCGAATCTTGCATAGAAACAGCGTTCCGTGTAGACCGCCAGTTTGCAGTAATGTCGGATTCTTTCCAATTAAACCTAACACCTCTTTCGTCACCGCCTTGACCTTGCGGGACCACCTTTCAGTATTACTTCACAGGGCCACTTTCAGCTAATCAGCCATCACCACGGGTAGCAGACTTGCGTCTAGGCTCCTCCTTCTGTAGCTCCACGTGAACGGCACAAATTGTTCTGCTTACTGAATCCCAGTTATTGCCGATAGCAGCATCAGACCGACTAGGTTGTCAGGGCTTATGATTTATTCCAATTCCGCTCCTAGTTGACTGGGGTATCTCCGAATATGGGACAGTAAAAAAAGATGTGTTTCGCATCCTCCGCAACTCCCTTGCATCTTGGGCATTCTGGCAAGCCGTCCATCTTATACCGATGCAAATATTGACGGTACCCTCCGTGGCCCGGTAAGAACTGGGTTATATGAAAATTCAAATCCCCGTGTTTTCGGTCGAACCACATGGCTATGTCTGGGATAAGAATGTGTGTCCATCGACCAGTAGAGGCCTCATCCCATCGGACCTGCCACCTTTCAATGTTTCTTCACCGCAGGTGCATTCCCGGTGTTACACCTTGGTGACCTGGCCCAAACTGGCGTCGCGTATATACCACCCTCGACAATAGCAGCCTCCTACTTGTTCTCCAAATCCAGTCTAGAAGTCACAAAGACGTTGTCTACTCCGTGTTTTCAGGGACTTCTACTTTTCACGGTTCATGCGCTGAACGAACAACATGAATTCGGACTTGGAGCATGCGTGGCAAGAGTTTAACTGTAATAGCAGCAGACCACATTTTTCTATAGCTAAAAATGAGCTTCGGCAAACCGTATCCAGATGGGAAGAGACACCTGATAGTGGATCTAGAAAAGCGCTAAAAATTGCAATTCGAATGATGATCGAGGAATATCCTTCGATTGATTTATGAGTGAACCGAGATACATTTTAGAGCAGCGCATGGCATTTAATTACAAGATTTAAGTGATCGCTTTATACGGCACAAAATGTCTTCTTATTATAGCGGAAAGAGGTGAACTATGCATGCATCTATATGGATTTGAATTATGTGTATGTCGTCATCGTCCTCGGTCTCCAAGGACAGGGACGAGAGGGTTTCCCGCAGTGGACGCAGCTGTGCATTGAAGCAAATTACCCACATCATGAGGCGCGCCAGCGCAATTTCGGCAGATGTTTTGCATGCTCGGGTCTATACGGAGTAGATAGGTGGTGGAAGCGCTGAAAAGACTCCAATTTGTGTCACACAAACTATGCGACCAAACCAGAGCAGCAAAATCAGCCGCTGCTCGGCCAACCACTATATAAGTGGTTAGATTTTTCTTTATCTTTGCTCTAGGTGCTTCCAGGCAGGGCTTTAAGGATTATGTTTCTACTGCACATCTTTTTGGCATGATGTCATCATATTCTCTGTATTGTGTATGTATTGGCGACCCGACAGCTGAGATGGTGAGGTTTGTGCAAAAAAGCTTGTAGTATTACTAAGTCACTAAATAATAAGGCGGAGCATATCATCTTTATCGAACCCCGTAGCCAGTACGGTGCATAGGAAATCACTCAATGCCTTTCGGTGGTCTTCCCATACCACCGAAACCGGCCGTGCAGATGTTGATTAGAGTGCGGAGAATACCCCTGCGAAACTCCTCATATGATTTTCTTAAGCTTAGAATGTCTGTGTCTCAGTGAAGGATTGCGTACCGCCTAGATAGTAGGGAATCCAATGAATCTCTGTGCAGGAATATGCATATTCAACAGGATTGCAAGAAGCATTGAGTGATTGACCTTATTGAACGCATTTGCTATATCGACTGCGACCAAGACGGTTTTATGACACCGACGTTGATTTAGCCCATCTCTCATGCGTGTAGTGATTATGCACTCTGCAGGTTGGTTAGCCCGAGCGACGAAGGGATTAGTTAGGGAGAATGAACAATGCACCTATACCAACTTATTTAGTGGATTAAGTCAATACGGCCCGAGTCAAATTGCTGACTAGAATGCAAAATGAGCCCTACTGATGTGAAAAGCAGCGCAAGCCATCCACTAGTTAGCCGGCGGGTAGTAACAGGTAAAAAAACTCTGTGACTTGTCGGAATTACGCGTGAGGCATGCCTGATATTGAGAAATCAATAGCGAGTAGTAAACCTCGGAAATGGTCGTTTCCAGGGGACCATGGTCTCTGACATCAAGGCGTTGGACTCGAGGCAGTTGTAAGTTGTTAGACAAGCCAACCAGTTGCAATCCCGGGTTGGATTTCAAAAGAAGAGTGCATTCTCTAGACGAAGAAATACCCAATCGACATAGCATCAGCCGTGGCGATAAAATCACCGGAGGTCCGAAGGGCCGTAAGATTAAAGCGACCATGGAAATTACTACCCCGCTCATTCTAAAAGACAGGTCACTAGTCCTGTCAAAGGTCATATAAATGTAGCACAGTTTTCATGGGTGTCATGGCACTGTATTAACCTCCTCCTACCAGTAACCCCATTCTGCTGATAAGGTTATCCTTATGCGGTAGAATCGTGCGGGTCGTGATTTAACAACGATAAATCAGTAGCGTATCCATCGAGTGCAGGAGTCCATGGAAGGCAGAGATAGAAGAAAGGCCAGCAGGGTCAAACGCCAATATACTGGCAGTCGGATGGAATGACTTAATTGGTCGTTAGGCACTTACTCTTATACCAAGCATAATGGTGTGGATTAACCGCACAAGAGCAGCAGCTCATCGCATATGCATAGCAACTCGTACATACAACCTTCTGTTGCTTTACACTTTAACGAGTCAGTACACCACGGCATGACTGACACCGCAAAAAACATAGGTGAGCGTAAGAGGACGTAATGTGCTCTTTACGTTCAAGGGGACCTGCGAGATGTAATAAGCCTACACAATCTAGTAGCTTTGTGATCACTGTACAACCAGAAAAAAGTCACGAATAATTGAATGCAGTACTTCCCCCTCCACTGGATGTCGTATCTTTAGAATATAATATATAAAATAAAGTTTTCGGACTGTTTTTTTTTTCATGTAAAAAGCGGTAACATTTAGTAACAGTTCCCATAAGTGTGTTTGTAGGGTCAATGTTTAGTTTTCCAAACACGAACTATATTACAATAAAAAACAATACACTTACCTCGGTGTGCTAACAATCAAATGATCCAACATTCTAGCGCTCTGCTCCTTATTACGACTCATGCCCGAATGTTCCAATTCCGTTAATAGCTGGACCAACGTTTTCCTCAAGCTCGGCATAACATAGGCCGGATTCATCGCTGACAGTCGACCAATCGTCACAATTGCCAATTCACGTATTTCAAAAACCTCATCGTTCAGCGTAACCATAAGAGCACTTAGTGACTCGGGCTGTGCCAGTTGCGAATCGAATGTCTCGTCCAGAGATCGAAGCACTCGTAATCTAACATTACAATCGACATCCGTTATTCCAACAACCAGCAATCGATCGAGCACATGCGCTACCACCTCTTTCAGTGTATCCGACTGACCATTACTTTGATCGCAATTTTGAATGGTTTGTTTTAACAGTCGGGTACACGTATGTACGGCTTCCAGTCGAATTTCTTGTTGATCGTGTGTCACGAAATGGTCAGCACACCTATAATAATAATTGTAAACTTTAACGTGTCTTCTTTCTTACGGAGAAAATTAAAACATACTTTTGTACAAAATCAAGCAACGGTTGATCTTCAAAATTAAATGTCCCGAGCGTTTTTAAAGCCAGCACTATTGTCGGTACATCATCATTTAACGTTGTAAACGACAAGGGTATGCTATGTTTCGGTGTTCCATACGACGGATTTGACTTGTTCATTAGAACTTGCGAAAGCATTCGCAAAAGACCTTCAGAAATATCACGTTTCACGTGAGGAACATTTTCGGCCAGCTCGCGAAAAGACATTGTCAAGGCGGGCGACAGCCCCGTAAGGAACATTGAACCCAGTATTTCTCGTATATCCTTCGTGATTCCAGACTTCAAAGCATGTCCCAGGAGTGTTATGCATGTGAATACAGCTGGATCTAGTGTAGGCTTGCGCTTACTGGAAATGTCGCGAGGTGGCAATGCCATTTTTATTAAATCCATAATACTCTTGACATGCTTCTCAATATCTCTCTCCACCGCCAATGCAATAAAACCCAACGTGACATATGCTGAATTTCGATCTTTCTCTTTACCTTTCAAAATATTCAGCAAATAGTATACTGTTCCATTCAAATGTCTCTTAACAAAGACATCTCGATTGAAGGCAGCGACTCGCGGAAGAATATTCATCAGAGCTTGTTGCACATAAATCGATCGACAGCCACGTTGTTCCATGACTTTTTCGCAAATATCATTATAATGATCAATCAAAATCTGTCGACTGTTTGCCGACTCCTCGATTTGCATATTGGAAAACTTCATATGGGAGTGCTCCGAATCTAAATGCGATTGTGATGAGCCAATCTTTTCGATAAGACTCTGTTTCATGCGCGGAAACATTGACGTCGGAAAATCCCCGTGTCGTTTATGCTCGGGCTGTATCCCTTTCAATGTGGAATATTTTCGTTCCCAAACAGCATTAGAATTTCGGAACAACTCGTTGAGAACAATCAGACCGCCATGAATGCGATCCTCACGAGTCACACCCTTTTCTTTGGGCGGTATTTCCGATTGAAAGCATTTCATAGATTCCTCGTAACACAACATATACCATTCCGGCTTGCTGGATTGTTTTGTATTTTCACGCTGCGAAGTGACAACAAGCGCAGCGCGTAGAGCCTCTCCGGCCGCTTCACGAATTGCCGGTTTGGGATCGTGAATGGCATTGAAGAATTTCTCGAAAAATGTTGACATCGATTGGTAGAAATAGGTTGGCATGGCCAGTGCCAATTCGCGTAGTATTAAAACTGATGCATGTCGACGATACTGAAAAAAAAAAGAATAATTGGAGAAATCAACAAATGGCACAGATTTAAACTTACTTCATGACGTTCTTCTGAAAGCCATTCGAAAGCTCGTTTGATGTCGAACTCGAATGATTCTGCTCCCTTTGATCCAGGCAGCAAAGCCAATTTCACCAGAGTTTTTGCAGCCATTTCCATGACTGACACATCGTTGGATGGCAAAAGATTTCGCAAGTTGTGTGAATATCGAGAAATACGTGTTGTTGTGTTCACTACGTCTCCGCTGATTAGACATTCTGTATGGAAGAAAAAGAAACGCCAGGTTGTGAAATTTAATGGAATAGTTGTTTATGATTTATTTATTTGATTTCACATATTATTAAATGGTTTGCAGTATACCTGAGCTAAAGGTAGATAAACTGCTTTAAAGATGCACTTTAAAAGTGATCGCCTGGCCTAAGCCACAGTTGTCCCCTTAATAAACTTATTTGCGGTTTTGCAAAGAACTCCACGTCCGGGAGTATATGCATAAAATCTTTTCGGTCAGATTTTTCAAACTAAGCAAAAACAGCGGCCTTCTGATGGGATGTGGGATTTGTCAATCGAGGTGGATGGAGGAAGTCATAAGGATGGATGTCGTAATCCATTGTATGACGTCCTGATCGATGCGCCCTACTGAGGCGAACAGTAGTGCGTATAAGTGAATTGTGCAAATTTGGTCTGCTGAAGAGGCCGCACTATTCAGTTCAATTTCAATTCTCTCATTTGGTGATTTTGAGAAGTAGCTCGGCTGCCAGCTGAGTTTTTGTCCGGCAGAACAAATTGGAATCGTTAAAAATTTGTGCGAATTTACCAAATCTGAGCGTCTATGATCATTTTATTCGAAGTCCCTCTCGAGTCGGATAATTTTGGATTGTGAGCCGTATTTTGGACAATCATACGCGAGAAAGTGGTGTTTGTCTCTCGCATTCGATTTTCGACAAGAATGAAATGAAATATATCGTCAATCAAGCTCGTCCAAGGTACGGCCCGCGGACCACAATTCAGCCAGCGAAGGTAATTGACACGACCCGCGAATGAAAAATTAGTCATAAGCGTATATTGAATACATGTAAATCAAATTTTAGTTTGCTGTCAAATAAGACAGCCAGGTCCATAAAGCGGTCGACCTCACTTAAGAAAGTTGCTCTGATGTGATAGTCAAAGGAGGCAAATAAAAATTTTAATCAGAAAATGGTATTGGGGGATGCGGGAGCATGACCCCACATCACAATTTGTTTTGGCCTTTTGCTGCTTTAATAAAGACTCATTAATTCAAGGTTTTTGTGAAATGGGTGTACAAAATGTTTCTTAGAAGAACCAAAATGGGGGGTTGGGTTTGTATGGCAGCCCCATGACCACATGGGCCGATTTGATCCATTCTTACATGTTTTGAGTCATGAAGAATAACACATTTATGTGAAATTTGGTTGAAATTGGTGCACAAAAAAAAAGTTTTTCTTAGAAGAACCTAATTTGGGGGGATGGGTTTGTATGCAGCCCCATGACTCCATTGTCCGATTTTACCGATTCAAACATACAAACTGCATGCAGCAAAAAGAAACATTTGGCAAATTTTCAGCTTCATAGCTTTTAAATTGGCCGAGTAAAACGCTTCGCAACAGACGGACAGACAGACAGACGAAAATTTTAGGGAAGCAGGATAAAAGAGATATTGGACGGTAGTAGAGAACGTCATTGAAATTTTAGGAATTGACAGGATATTGCTGCTTTCCAGGATTTAGGGAAAACGGCGCAGTTTATGCTTATATTAAACAGTATGGACAGGGGAACACTTATAGAGGAAGAAAAGACCTAACAAACATATTAGGTAACTCGTCGGGACCGGAGCCACCATCTGCCCTTATGTTTCAATAATAGTAGCCACTTCAACGGGACTTGTTGTTAATGCGGAAATGTGAAGTAGTGACGAAGGAGTAGTGAGCAAGTTAAAGGGAGAACTAGCTGAAGAAAAAGTGGATGCAAAAAAATTTGGCAAACAACTCACAGGCTTCTATTGGAGTGTTAGCTGTAGAGACATCAAGTTGTAAGTATGCAAGAGACCATGTTCTCAGGGACATACAAAACAACCAGAATATCGCTATCTGCTCAGATAGTCAGGCGGCTATCATGGCTTTACAATCGGTGAAGACGACCTCCAGGGTTGTTGAAGTATGTGAGGAAGCATTAACCAGCCTTGGCACGCGACAAAGAATCACCCTACTCTGGGTACCCGGACACAGGAACATAGAGGGTAACGAGATGGCTGACGAACTAGCCAAATTGGGTGCCACTCTTGATAGCTCTCATGCGGAGCGTGTTTGCGTCCCTATGGCGGCTGTTAAGAGTAAGATATCAACCCACTATATTAGGGCTGCTGAGTCCAACTGGCGAAATCTGAGGACTTGCGTTATATCAAGGAAGATGTGGCCCTCCTACGACTGGAAAAGAACGTCTGAGATTCTGACTAAACCACGTAGAGATATTGCCAAGCTTACTGCCGTTATCACGGGGCACTGGCCAATAGGGCTACATGCTGCCAGGCTGGGCATCCGCTACAACGCGCATTGCCGCAGCTGCGGTAATGTAAATGAGAGGGAAACCCTGATTCACTTTCTGTGTGAATGCCCGGGACTTGCTAGAACCCGGTATAGGACGCTCGGTATGGCTTTTCTGGGAGGCTTGGAGGATGCAGCTAATGTGAAATTAGGGGAGCTGCTGTACTTCCTAAACAACACTGGCTGGTTCAAGACACCTCCCCACTCATAAATTCATTACCTACCTACCTAACCTTCATCATATACACTAGTTAAACTTCATGGAGTTGTGGTTTCAAAACGGCGTTTTAAGCGCTAATTGGGCTTTGGCTAGCCTCTGTCTAGGCCGCCACTTTTACCAACCAACCAACCATGCAAGAGACCTGGAAGAAGACTTTAGTGATCGTACGTAACACCAGAAAGGCTTCACTTGATTAGCCGCAAGAGACACTTCAATATTATGATAATATTTTTCCATTGCGATTTTTAATAATTCATTTAGCCTCTGCTCGACAATGTCTAAAATTTAAGAGAGTGAAGGGAGAAGGAGAGCGCTTCCGCTTGCTACGGGCTCTATATTTCTTGCGTAATGTGTTAGCAACCGCCTGCATTATCACAACTGAGATTATCAAAAAAGAAGATCAGTCAAATTAACAGAGTTAGAGAAATAATTAGATTAACGGAAGTTAAATCTCCCAGCATTTAAGACATGTTTAGGTGTAGACATTGAAAGCTGGATACAAAGGGGAGGGCCCTGATCCTCATCATCCTCTCCTTTGTATCCAGCTTTCAATGTCTACACCTAAACATGTCTCAAATGCTAAGAGTTTTGACAAGAGAAGAAAGTCGACAATGACAGTTTCATAAAAACTGAGGGAAGATCTACAGGGAACATATAAGCACGCAACTAAAAATGTTGCTGATGGAGAGGGTTTAATTGCTCAAAGTACGCATTCTACAGGATAAGACAGCATGAAGTTTGCACAGAGCGATCTGGAGAAGAAACTTTTAAGGGCAACAAGGACACCACCGACGTCTTTTTTGTTTAGACTGAGGTTGCGATCATTGCGGAAGACATTACAGTTCGGAAGTTTCGCCACTGAGAATACTTTCATTCAACCACGTTTCAGTAAGACAGATAATGTCATCATTGTGTAAAATAGAAGAAAGTTTAAGTTCATCTAACTTGGTCTTTAGCCCACGCACGTTTTGATAATAAACAGGAATCTTGTTATTGTTGGTTACTGCGCGGGCGTCGGGAACTATTCTGAAAGGGCTTCCGTTGCACAGGTTCAAACGTTTTAATTAGTGCTTTAAGCAAATTATCATAAACAGGAGAAACATAAATTTTAAATGGGACAACGACGCTGCCCTTAATGTTGCTCGGCGTGAGTTTAGCGCAGTTTAACCAGTCCGGTCTGTGATCTAACTAAGCACAGATGTATTTATCCACCCCATCCGCAGAGGTATTGTAGGCCACACGAGATAGAAAAATTTAGTGTGGTGGTGTCACAATGGTTAATAACGGACAATAGTCCCTCCTTGGTGAGCTGGCTAATAGAAGCAGTCGATTGTGTGAACTGGCGATCATGCGATGGAGGAGGATGTAAAGAGATTTGCTGAGGTGCAACTGTTTTGTTCATAAGCAATTAATTCGGATTTAGTGTGTCCGGCCAAAGACACATAAAATCAGACGAATGCGGTGAAAACAATCAATTAGGCAACAAATTCGGCGATAATAGATATTGCTGAGGCATATTCGGTGTAATAAAACGCGGTGCTTGATGAATAATCGTCTTGGTGCTTCGCCCGTTGGCGGGTAGAATCTTAAGTTGCATCCTAGGTAGGACCATTCGGTGATTCAGAATGGACGGCGAAAGACCTTAGATCGTCCGATACCGATGAAAACTTCGTATGGAACTCATTAGGTTCCCAAGAAAGACTCGCAACATTTTCGTGGCTGATATCAGTTTAGTTACTTACATAGGCAGTCATAAAGGTTGATCTGTAATTGGAACAGAACCAATACATCGGCCGCGCAAACTCTGGTCTGCAGTTTTGGCAAAAATACCCACGCATTTGTTGTGTAACGATTTTTCCCAGAACCCGGCCCAGACGATATAAGGCAGTACTTCCCAACCGGTGAGGCGCGCCCCCCTAGTGGGGCGTGACGGTTGGCAAAGGGGGGCGTGGGCTCAACTCGAGTGTTTATGTGATGGACTATATTACAACGGCCATGTGCTGGTAAAATTCTTCAAATCATGAACAAAATTTCTAAATCGCTACAACCACAATATATTAGCGAGGAACCTCTGTCGAAAGTCTGTTTGATAATGATGGATGTAGTCACTCAATGCTTTCAATTTTGCTTGTTGACGAACCGCTGCGCCAAAAAATGGACCTCTCCAGGGAAAATGAGTTTTAATCTAAAACCGGATATCCAGGCAATATTTTCAATAACCGTCTTATGATCATGACAATGCTGCCTCAATTCTTGGCCCAATGTAGTAGGGATGTAGGGCCAAATCTAGCTCTCCAGAAATATTCAATTCAGCTGTGGCCGCTACGGCTGCTACGTTTCCTTCACTTCGTATCAGTCAAACTCTAACGTTGCCATGGTGTGACGAATCGCCCGCTCGCCCCTTGTTTTATAGTTTAAGTGTGGAATCAATTCAATATTCAAATGAGCTAAATGTACGCTTTAGAACTGCTCATAAATTTAAATTGCGAATCCAAGCTGATTTGATTAGTCCAAAATCTCTGTGAGATTTTTCCAATGATACAAATGTTCTGTTATTATTTGTCAACGAAGCGAATTCTTAACAAAAGAAAAAGAATGAGCTGAAAAATGCCTTCTTCTGTTTTTGAGCGAAATTTTCGTTGGGGGCGCCAGATTCTGCTAACCTTGTAAGGGGGCATGTACTGAAAAAGGTTGGGAACCCCTGATATAAGGGGATAGCTAGTTCTTCGTGGTTTAGGTGTAGTTAGGTATATTCGAAACAAAATTCTTTATCTTTTGGGTATCCTTTAAGGCTGCTATCAATAGTTGGTAGTATGTAGCCTCATAATTGACTCAAACATCCCTGATCGTGCCTTCCGTAACAGTGCAAGGTGAAACATCATTTAGAAAGCAGTTGATCCCACAGAGGATTCTCAAAATCAAGATCCAATTTTATAAAACTAGTCAAGAAAATCTTCTTCTTCTTTGCCTCATTATACATGGCGTCGCGTCGCTCGGGCTGCGGTGTAGGCAGTAAGGCAGTAATGTCTCAGCCTGTTTCTACAGGCAGCTCTTTCGTGGATCATCGCCGAGACCAATGCGTTGTTAATGCATTTTTTATTTGACACTTCCAAGTATTCTTCGGTCTCCCTCTGGCCTTGGGTTTATCAAGTGAAGGCGGATGCAATTTGACGGTCTTAGAGCGTTTGATCAATGAGCTAGCTGCCTGGTCAAAAAGATCATACTAGTTTTTGAATACGAGTGCTCCTCCAACTTAGGGTTCTCGTATTCAAATTAATTTGGGAGAGATTGGTAGAGAGCTAGAGTATTAGATTCAAAAATCATATGCACTTGTTCGTGTTTACAATACGTTGACAAAATATCGTCGTGCTCTGTGGCCGTGGGTCACCACTATAGAGAAACGAGTTTTCAATATTCGGCATGGTTCGCACCATGCTCCACTAGGTCATTAGAGAAGAATACAAATACAGTAAAACCTCCACAAGTTGACCACCCAAGGGCGGACAATTTTTGGTCAAGATAGAAAGAGTGGTCAACTTAGAAACTCGTTTAGCGTAATGTTGAATGTAAAAGGGCGGAAAAAAGATGGTCAATTTAAAGAGGTGGCCATGTTACAGAATTGTCACCTTAGGGAGGTTTCACTGTATGTATAGGAAATAAAGTAAGAGTCCTGCGACTTGATGGCCTTGTCCCCAATTTAAGTCAATTCACCGAAGCTGGGGTGCGTATTAATTTTCTGTGATTGCTTTGACATTCTTGTAGAACGCCTATCGACAGCAAAATGAATCGAGACGACAATTAACCTCTGAATTGTCGGTAGCGTGGGTTCGAATCACAGTGTGACCATGGATGCTCCTACGGCAGATGGTTCAACGAAGTAAATCGCCCTGGAGGTACCCGTTGTTACAAGGGCCAAATCCCCTCAATTCAAGAGAAAACAAATATCTTGACCCGCTACTACAATAACCTTGTTCTAAATCCTTTGATATATGTATCCATCTATCGGGTATGTATTCAACTTGCTATGATTAGTGAGTTCCGCCTGATGGATTTTCTTGTTTTTGCCTGGCGGGGGATAAACTTCAAATTAAAGGACTTTTGTGCGCTCTTTTAAAACGCAGTGCCTAACTTTGGGAGGCAAACTCCTTCTTCCGTGGTCCTCCCTGTGGGCGCCCCCTGGAAACGATTGTATGTAACACAGCTAACGTCCCAGGCTATTAAACGTAATAAGGTGACAAGATTCGAATAGTTAATCACCGAAACAGACCTTTGATTACGAATACCACCATGGTTTAGTGATGGTTCGACACCAGATGCTGGCCTTCAGGAACTGGAGGACCGCGACAATTGGAGGTCAACCATACAGGCGACCAAGGACCGACGTCGGAGTATCGTGCCATAAAGAGGAAGAACTTTGGAGAGAGTGCACCTAGTATAAATGAGGCGCATTTTATTGGTCCAGTGCATAGCTATATATAATTTTTTATGACTAAACCCTGAGCATTTGTATTGAACTTTATCTTATCCTCTACTACCACTAAAATGCAATACAGTGCATAAATCAATTAATCAAAAATCATTGAAAAATTAAATTTTCTGGGTTAATCGACAATCTCGCAAATAACACAAAACCATACAAACGCCAAATTTCACTTACTTATAGCCAATACGCCTCCCTTCTTCTCGTGAACATCCGAACTCTTGACCATATCAAAAATATGATGATTGAAATCGTCAAAGAACTGCACCAACTCCTCCTGCGACATATCCCTCAACTCCGTCTTGACATACAAAAACAAATCCTGGGCCGCCTTGTTTTGCGTCTCTCGATGCCGGGACTTAAGCCCAGCAACGAATTGCTGTACTACCGATGACGACATCGTGCGGAACACTCGACTTTCACAATTGCACCAATCAAAACAATTAAATGCACACACTTATTGGTTCATTTCCAAAATAATAAGAAAAGGATTTACGCAGTTCCAGGCATTTTGCAGCACAGGCTTGTTTTGAGGTTACGTATTGACAAATCGATTATCCCGTCGGCATTTCTGCGTTTCGGCCGGGAATTTTATGCGAAAAAGACGGTCCGTTGCACTCGCAGCACCCACAAACAATTAGCGTTCGTTTTTTCGTTCGAATTTTATGTAAAACTTTATTCGAAAATAAATGCGATGCTCGACACACTAACGCGGAGTTGAAAAACCCAAATATTCCACTCTTGACGGAATGATATGCAAGTGGTATAAAAATATTTTGATGCTTCAGCGGCCTCTGAAGGTAAAGTTTGGGACAAGTGAAACAGCTGATTGGTGGAAAATGGAACAGAACTGGAATTTGAATTTTATCCGGAATTTCACACCAGTAACGGCAATGGTTGAAATACATTTCCCGCGTCAGCATCAGCATCAGCATCGGCAGAGGCATCGGCATCAGCAGAAAAATTTCAATTTAGAACACACGCATAATGCCTTTGATGCTTCTGCCGCTGCTGCTGCTGTCAATGTGAGTCATCAAAGGCAAATGCGTGTGTTCTAAATTGAAATTTTTCTGCTGATGCCGATGCTGATGCTGACGCGGGAAATGTATTTTAACCATAAGTCTTGCCATACAGTCGCTTCAAAATAATAGGTGTGTTTTTTTGGTTATCCCGTGCAGGTTTGGGTAACGAAACTCCATATAAAAAAAATGACAGCTGACGCACCTGTCATTTTTTTTATAAGAAGTTTCGTTACCCAAACCTGCACGGGATAACCAAAAAAACACACCTAATAGCGACGTTTTTTTCGTATCGCGTGTAAATCTGACTCGAAAAAAACGATCGCGGGTAACATCCCGGTTAAGACCAAACAGCTGACATTTGACAGTTTATGAACATGTTTGACTCACCTTTGTCGGCTTATTTTTTAGATGTGGTGGATTTTATCACAAAAGATGATTATTTCTTTGCAAAATCTTTTCTCGTTATGAGAAAAACTCTCACATTTGGTTTGAAAAAAAAAACAAATTCCCTCATATTTCCCCTATGCGTCCGCCATCTACATTTGAGCTCTATCCCGTGTAGGGTAGTTGCACGTGTGAACTCTACCTGGGTAAGTGTCATTTTTTTGTATGAAGTTCTATACCCAAACCTGCACGGGATAAACACAATAAAGCGTACCTAATAGGTGTGTTTTTTTGGTTATCCCATGAAGGTTTGGGTAACGAAACTTCATATAAAAAAAATGACAGGTGGATCAGCTGGCATTCTTTTTATATGGAGTTTCGTTACCCAAACACACGGGATAACCAAAAAAACACATCTAATACAAACGCGCAGAGTCCGATTTTGAGAATTGGATTTAAAAAAATCACACCAAAATGAAATTTTGGTTATAATAGGTGTGTTTTTTTGGTTATCCCGTGCAGGTTTGGGTAACGAAACTCCATATAAAAAAAATGACAGCTGATGCACCTGTCTTTTTTTTATATGAAGTTTCGTTACCCAAACCTGCACGGGATAACCAAAAAAACACACCTAATGTATCATTTTCTGTCTTCAGTTGGCTGCTAGTGTGGATGCTATAGCAGCCAAATGGCTGCACGCGATGCCAGTTTTTGGACGCACAAGGCCGCAACTCAACTCAGACGATGACGTCATGGATCCTGCTTAAATTGTTCGTCGGACACGGGCAAACAACAACAATGTCATGAGAAGCAAGAACAATGCAATTTAATCTGCGGATGTGACGTTTACGAGTCTACATTGCGGCCTTAATATATAGACGGCGTTGTTATTTGTGACTATTGGAGTTTTGGAACAACGGAAAGTGAATGTTACAGGCCAAATCACTGCCATCTAGATAGACAGGCCGAACTGCAGAAATTTGTTCGTCTACAAGTGGACAAAGTGCGTTCGTGACTTGATGTGCAAGTGGTAAAATAGTATACATCAACATCGTACTTACCATATTTATCTCAAAAATCAACGCACTGGCATGTGTATATCATAGCAAGTCACACGAAATGACAGGCTGACAGCCACTGATATTTGGAATGTGGACAATTTGTGGATTGTACTGAGCGGTACTTTGGCAGTACTAAGCGCGGACCATGACCAACCATGGCACTACTAGTGTTGCATGACCACTGACAGATCAGCTGATAATCCGGCCTGTCTATCTAGATGGCAGTGGCCAAATCAAAGCCACCTTCACTAGAAGCCGGGAAGCAGCAATACATGCACACAAAACGAGCCTATGAACATGTCGTATATACGTTGCACGATGCACTAACACAAGCACAGCGCATGTAAAAAAACCGTGTCTGCTCTGATAAAAATCGCGAAAACATGTGGAAAATTCACTTTTTGTCGGGATTTTGTTCTTTCACTGCATTCTAGACACTTTAATTCACGACACATTCCACTTTTCGCGACGAAAATCGATCGGGAACCAATACTTTTCGTGTAAAGTTTGTCGCGACCCAACCCGATTTGCCTTTACCGCAATGTAAATTTTCAATCTGAACAGGCCTATGATTTGGCGCTTAAGCAACGCCATCTAGATACATCAAGGCCGCAACTCAGCTGTATAATGACGCCATGGATCCGTATTCAATTTATTGACGGCTGCAAAAAAAACAGAAACAAACATAAGCACGTCATCAACAGCAAGAACAAGGCAGTGAGACTAAACATTGCAAAATGGCACACATTTGACAGATCATGGTAAGCAGACGGGCGAGTGTACTTTTTTCGCGAGTTTCGTTTAGAAAATGTGTTGTTTGAACGGCAAACAATTAATTAAAAAGATAGTTGCAGGTTATGTGGGTTATTGACAGTGTGCAGAAGTTTTTATACTCAAAATGTAGTGCATGTGTCATAGAGTGAAAGATTTCCCAATTTAGGGATACCAATAAGTTTATTTGTGATCGCGAATAGATAGTACGGATATTGTAGGAAAAAAAAACGAGTAAGTACGTAAAACGTTTCGACGGCGCGGTGCTGCCATCGTACAACCGCACAGATAAAAAAAAGTAACAAGCCACTGGCTAAATGCCATATGGCCACCATGACGTCACTACTTGGGATGATGACGACAATGTTAACTGCTAACTTGACGTCTAAAATTCTACATTGCGGCCTTAATATCTAGACGGCGGTGGCTTAAGTATATGAACGTGTTCTGCTTCCGGGCTTTGTATAAAAATGGCTTTGGGCCAAATACATCTGCAACATGGTTGCCAACCTAGGTTGCAGGTACCTACACTTGCAACATTCCGGCAACCACGCCATTCACGTTCTTGCAACCTGGTACTGCAACCTGCAACATGCCTACAAATCACTTAATTTTCGTTTTTTTTGCGTGTTGCCAACTTAGGTTGGCAACCAAGTTGCCAACTTAGGTTGGCAACCAAGTTGCAGGTGTATAAGGGCTTTTTCCAGCTTTTTCACTCAAATCGTATAAATGGAAATGGAACGTGCTCCCGATTTCGTTTTCATGCATTTCAGCAGGCATCTGTCAAAGCTTTGTTTACATTTGCGAACAGTTGCAAAAGTCCAAAATTGTCCAGGTTCAGAAATTACGTGTGTGTCCTAGCGGGTTGTTAATAAAATAACCGATTTGTTGAAAGAGGAACTTTTCTTTATTGAGGACTGATACGAAGTAATTCGAATACAAATGAGGACTGCCTTAAACTAAAACATGTTCGTCTTCTTATACTAAATTAATGTTGATCCTGCATCTGCAATGATGATGCACATGTGCTTATACGTTCGACTTCGATGTGATGTTTATGTTGTGATGCGAATCAGATGTGTTTATGTTACGATGAGGTTGATGCATCCTGATTGTGTTGAGCGAATGTGTTTATGTGAGGATGGGTTTGATGCATCCTGTTTATGTTGAGCGAATGTGTTTATGTGAAGATGGGTTTGACGCAACCATACTTATGCAGCTGGTGAGTCAAGTTGGGATGGCTGATGGGGTTGTCGTAGCGGTGACGTAACTCGCCCCTCCTTAGGTTTCGACTCCTGGCGAAACTCTGCTAATGGTAGGTTTATGGGTAACACGTCCTCTTGAGGTGGTATAATTTCAGGTGATTCAATTGCATATAATTCGGCTTCTCGTTTCGTTATGTTAATGTTAATCTTATTATTTCTTATTCTATAATACATATGCTTGAAAATTAAAATTATTACAATTAGTATTACAATGGTGAGAAATGAGTAATTTATCCATGATTGTTTTTCATATTTATCTTCAAATGTTTCTAAATCCTGAAGTGTTGTAAAATTTTGTTGTTTCCATTCTATATCTTCCAAAGTTAACTTTTTTATTACGGTATAGTTTTTTATTTTATTAATATTTAGTAATACTATATGGGCAAAATATGGAATTTTCAAATTTCTGTATGTTTTTTCTTGGATAGTTATTTGACAATTATCAAATTTAATAAGTACATTATGACTTACAATATTTGTTACATTATTTTTTTCTTCATTACAATTATGTTGAATTCTAGTATTTTTAGCGTTTTTTATTACAATTATGGCTTCAGTTATTTTTTTAACAGTAAAATTTGAGTTCATTTCATATTTACAATTTTGTATTTCTGTTTGAAGTAAATTTTTTATACATTCTTCTTTTATTTCAATTAAATCATTTAAAGTATCTGATGGATAATACAATGTTTTATTATATTCTAATATTTCATTTACATTTGTTACAATTTGTAAATTTTTGTCTTTATTTGGAATTGGTTCCATAGTATATTTTTGGTATTTATTTTTAACATATTGAGGTATTCCAATTACAATTAGTATATAGTTTTCTTTAAATGCAACTGCGGTTGTTATTTTTGGGTACTTATCTATAGTTATTTTAAATATATCGCTTTCTTCATCTTCGATTAAATAACGATTTAATGTTCCAATTTTTGAATTTAATATTATTTCTTTGATTTTTTCAATTTGCTCGTTAAAGTGATTTATATCTGAAAGAATTTTTACTTTTTGTTCAAATGCAGAATAATTACGTTTAATTTCATTGTTGTCTTTACGTATTTCATTTACTTTTATTTTCAATTCATTTTGGTTTTTATTAAATTTTTGTGTTAAAATTTTCATTTGATTGTCAAAATTAGTGTTGAATTTCAAAAGTTTATCCTGGTTTTCTCTCAAAACTTTCTGATTTTTATCAAGGTTAGCAAAATGTGCTTCAATACGTGAGGCATCCTGATCGTCCATAACTCCACCTATCCAACTCAACAATCGTCCATAACCATTAATTAAACCACGTTTTTGTCTAATGTTTTTCGTTTTCTTACAGTCAGTCTTTAGTCCTAGTGTTTCACATAGTTCTGGAGAGTTTACAGGTGTATATGGGTTATTTTGGGTTCTGCTCAGTTTTGCTAATTTGCCATACAAGTTTGGTTTAGTTTTGCTTATTCCAGGTAACCATAATGAATGAATTTCATGTTCTAAATGAGTTAGTTCATGGGCAATATCAGTTAAGTCATAATTAAGAGAATGCAGAATTTCAACGTTTCCTTCTATCTTTTTGAAACTTTCTTCGTAAAGCGTCAAGTTTATTGTGTGAATTATGTGGGTGTAGTGATCTATTAATTGTACCTTTTCTTTTTGTACCAATATGTAACCGTTTCCGTCCGCAATGTTGGTCATCTCTATTACCTGAGTTGACGAGACTGGTATCAGTATCAGTAGAAGAATTATGATTGCTGGAACGAAAGGGAGTTATTAACTCTGAATTTTGAAATTTTCTTTTGGCTAAATGTTGATTTTTGTGAAATTTTCTTGTATCATTACTTCTAATGAATTTATTCCTTGGATCTAATTTGGTTTTAGGGTTAGCATTAACGAAATTTTTATTTATATCTCTTTCTAGTCTATTTTTATTTAAATTTTTAATACTGTTTTCCTTGTTTTTAATAAGTGTTTCATATATTTTTGGATTGTTACCTAAACCATGATGTACGTCAATTGGTCTTTCATTCGTGCTTGAATGGATAGTTCTATTGTATAAATGTAAAATTTCTGTCAAAGGGTTTTCATGAAATAAGGTTTCTTTCTGCTTTTGTCTTGCGTTAAATATTCTAAGATTTTCGGCTAAAGTATTATGAAAACGTTCCACATCTGCGTTTCCAGTGTGGTAGTTAGCAGTAGTAAAGTGTATTTGGATTTCTTCTTGTAGAAAATAGTTTTTAATTATTTCTGTTTTAAATGCTGTTTCGTTATCGAGTATTATTTTCTTTGGTTTTCCCATTATGTTCAATATGTTTTTGATTCCATTTAGTATATCTACCCAATTTCTCGATTTAATTTTATCTAATGCTGCATATTTGGAGAATTTATCGATACAAGTTAAATAAAGATCAGTTTTTGTTTTATACCAAACATCCATATGATATATTTCCTGTTGTTTTCGAGGTGTTTCAGTAAGTTTGAATGGTTCTTTTATAGGTTTCCTATCGTATTTGGAGCATAGACATAAATGACAATTATTAATAAGTTTAGCTATTTCGTCTTTGATATGAGGATAGAAGTATTTTGTTTTTATTTCAGAGTATATTTTATTAATTCCTGCATGATTCATTTTAACATGTACTTTCAAAATTATTTCTTTTATTTCTTCATCTGAAGCATTCATAAGCCTGTAGTTTGTTTTTATATAAATTATATTTTTGTTATCTCTTTTCCATTTAATGTATTCCTGTTGGAAATTTCTGAAAATTGTATCATCTGTAAACATTATTCCTACTTTACCAAATTTAGGTGAATGTTTCATAAGTATTTTCCTGTATTCTTCTTCACAAGGGTTCTTTAATTGACAGATAATTGTTTTAGCTTTTTTATATGTTTCTGTTGTGACTTTATCAATTTTACCTTTTTTAACTATAATTTGGTGTCTGAACAAATTGAGTGGTCCTTCGGAAATTTGCATGTAATGAGTATCATCTTCTTGTGCACTATGAATTGTAGCTAAATTGGATTGATTAACTGAGTTGTTTACGTATATTTCAACACGTGATAATGCATCTGCGACTACGTTTTCTTTACCTTTAATGTACTGTACATCGAAATTGAATTCTTCAAGTTTAACTTTCCATCTTTGAAGCTTAGAATTGGGTTCTTTGACTGAACTTAACCATTGTAATGGTCTGTGGTCTGTTTTAATCGTAAAACGTCTACCGTAAAGGTATGGTCTAAAATATTTAGTTGACCAAACGATTGCAAGAAGTTCTTTCTCGATCGTTGAATATTGGATTTCATGTTCGTTGAGAGTTCTGGATGCGAAACTAATTGGGTGTCCTTCTTGTGAAAGGACGGCTCCAATAGCGAAATTGGATGCATCGGTTGTCAACGTAAAATGTTTATTATAATCGGGATATTTTAATACTGGTTCAGTTGAAATAAGTAATTTTAATTTTTCAAAAGATTCTACAAAGTCTGCATCATTTGGGTTTATTTTTGAGCCCTTTTTGAGTCTTAATGTAAGTGGTTTTGCGATTGCAGCGAAATCCTTAATGAATTTCCTATAATATCCGGCAAGGCCTAAAAATGATTTTATTTCTTTACTTGTTCGGGGTAATGGAAATTTAGTTATTGCTGAAATTTTCTCTGGGTTTGGTTTAATACCTTTTGTTGTCACAATATGACCTAAAAATTCAGTTTCTTTACGCAAAAATTCACATTTATCTTGTTGTATTTTCAAATTTGCTTTTCTGAGACATTCGAAAATAGTTTTAATTGATTTTATGTGTTCAACTAGGGATGTAGAAAAAATTACTATGTCATCTAAATACACGAGACAAATTTTACCAATGTGATCCTTCAATACTCCATTAATCATTCTCTGGAATGTGGAAGGTGCATTTTTAAGGCCAAATGGCATTCGAAGAAATTCGTAATGTCCATTGTTTGTTGAGAATGCTGTTTTTTCAATATCAGCAGGGTCCATTTCAATTTGATGGAAACCTCTAGCAAGATCAATAGTTGTGAAATATTGACTCTGACCCAGTTTCCCTAAAATATCATCAATACATGGAATTGGGTATTTGTCGTCAATTGTATTTTCATTGACTTTCCTATAATCAATAACAATGCGCCATTTTTTATTACCAGAAGCATCTGCTTTCTTTGGTACTATCCAAATGGGACTTGAGTATGGTGAACTTGAATTTCGTATTATACCCTGTAATAGTAATTCTTTAATTTGTTTTTCAACTTCTTTTTCATGACATTGAGGATAACGGTATGTGCGAGTATAAATAGGTTTATCAGTTGTCATTTTAATTTTATGTTTCACTTCACTTGTAAAACTTAAATTGGAATCAGGTTGATAAAAGACATCATTATGTTCCTTAATGAGTTTATCTAGCATCTCCTTTTCTTCCATATTTAAATGATTATCTCTTCTAGTAATCATTTTTCCCTGAGATTTTTCCATTTCTAGTTTTTCTAGAGATTGTTCCATTACTGTATTATAGTTTTCTGATTCTTCGTCAGTTTTATTTTTATATAGTTTATTCACTTTTTTATTAAGTGTAATAGTAGATTTATTATAATTTATGATGGCTTCGTTAGGGATCAAATTGTCATTCCCGATAAGTCCATCAAAATTATCATGAAACTTTGTAACTAGAAACTTCATTTTATTTGGTGAATTAAATTCACTTAGAGGGGGAATAATTGCTTGTTGAGCAATAGGGACTATGCCACTAATTGATTTTAATAAAATTGGTTGATTTAAGTCAAAAATTTTGTCAGGACTACAAATTCCAGGATTTAATATAGAATGAGTGGCTCCAGTATCCACGAGTAAGCGGATGAAACCAAGTCTTGTACGAATTTTTACATATGGCAATTGTAATGAGTTTCCGAGGCTTCTAGCTGAAAATTTTCGGCTAAGTCCTCTTGTAAGTTATTATTCCGATACTGATCAGAATTATCGACCTCCATAGGTTCCTGATTTGTGTGGGAATAATGGGGCATTTGGAAGGTTCTTCTAGTTTGTTGTGAAGTTCCAAAATTGTTGTATTGATTAAACCTGTTGTCTTGGTTAAAACGTTGTTGAGTACTTTTAACATGGTTATGCATGGATTCGGGTTTTCGGTAATAATTATTTCTGGGTACGAAGTTATGCTGAACTGGACGAGGGGGTTGAACGTTATAATATTGTTTTTGATGTTCATGTCCGTCATGTCTGTCTTGTCTGAAATTGTTATTTTTTCCTAAATAGTTTCTCTTATGAGGATTACTGGTATAATTTGTATAATTGCCTTCCTGAACCAATCTGAAAGCTTCTTCAAGAGAACCAGGATTTCGAGAGTATAACATAGATCTGACCGGTTCGGGGGTTTTGCCCTTAAAAATTTCCAACGCGGCACTCAAATTATGTTCGATATGATCGGTAAACGGTAAATTTCTAGTTTCTAATTCAACTTTGGTTTTTGTATTTAATGTTTTTAAATTGTATTGTATTTTTTCATAAAATTCCGCAATTGTGCCTGTACATTTAAGTGCTCTTAAATCATCATATAATTTCATACTATTTTTATGTGAACAAAAATTATTCATTAATAGGAGTTTAGTCTGGGACCAATTAGTTACATTATTGTGAATTTCTATTAGTTGTCTTGCTTTACCTTTTAGCCTTGAATAAATGGCCTCCATGATTATTAGTTGGCTATCGTTATTGTACCTCCTTACATGTGGTATAATGCGATCCACTTTGGTTATGAAACTGTTGATGTCTTCTCTTCCATCAAATTCGGGGATGCTTGCGACATATTTCAGGGGATCCACGTTTAATGCGAGATTTTCGTCCTCTCTTGGTAGTTCTGGTAAGTCTCCTTCCAACATTTTGGCTTTTTATTTGTTTAAATCACAATCACTTAATTTATGATGTTATGATTTTATTAACTCTTTTAGGATTACCGCTGGTGGGGTCCTTTGGAGTTTGTATTATTACTCTCTTATTGGATTACCACTGGTGGGGTCCAACAGAGTTGATTTGTATTAATGTATCTAAAAGGATTACCACTGGTGGGGTCCTTGAAAGATTTTATTTTTTTTAATGTTTTTTTAATTTTACTAGCACAAATTTTCCACTAGTTACACTAATCGAAACTCTATTTCCACTTTCTGGAACATAGATTTTGTTCGAAGAACCGACTGCGCCAATTACGTGTGTGTCCTAGCGGGTTGTTAATAAAATAACCGATTTGTTGAAAGAGGAACTTTTCTTTATTGAGGACTGATACGAAGTAATTCGAATACAAATGAGGACTGCCTTAAACTAAAACATGTTCGTCTTCTTATACTAAATTAATGTTGATCCTGCATCTGCAATGATGATGCACATGTGCTTATACGTTCGACTTCGATGTGATGTTTATGTTGTGATGCGAATCAGATGTGTTTATGTTACGATGAGGTTGATGCATCCTGATTGTGTTGAGCGAATGTGTTTATGTGAGGATGGGTTTGATGCATCCTGTTTATGTTGAGCGAATGTGTTTATGTGAAGATGGGTTTGACGCAACCATACTTATGCAGCTGGTGAGTCAAGTTGGGATGGCTGATGGGGTTGTCGTAGCGGTGACGTAACTCAGACTCTAGGACAAAACAAAAAAATTATTCATATCATTTTAACCGCTTATATTTTCGCAATAATTAGAAAAATGATTTAAACCATACAATCCGAACAAATCTATCTTGGTTTAGTCTCGATCAGCTGTGAGAAGGTGCACCGTATTTGTCCAACTCTTAGCACTTGTCCACTCGTAAGTGCTTCACAAATTTCTGCTTTTTCTACCGGTAAAAAGAAATATCTTATCAAAATTAACTTAATAACAAAATGGTAATGTAAACGCTAGATAACATCGTCATAAAATTCAAACTACTTTGTCAGGTGATTAAGTGCAATTTATTGCTTTATTGGTATGAGACTGATTACCAACCAACGCGCCCAGCAAAATTTAATCTTTGTGGATTGAAAATGATAACCAAAGGCATCCAACAACCACACAACTCGATGAATTTCACATAATTCACGTCGCGTTCTTGCTGTGCGTTGTATCATTTCAGCATAGCGTCCATTCGAACCATATTCAATTCATCAAGAGCCATTTGGAATATGTTTTAATTAATAAATTGACTTCAATTTCATCGAACATTCATCACTTCATCATCAGTACAGAGGTCGAGCAGAGACCACAGTAGTGTTTGCACAGTTTTTGTTTGAATCGTAGAAATAATGGGTTTTGTTCAGAAGTGGATAGTTTTTTGCCTCGTACTAGGTGAGCACCATAATGACGTACTTACATAGTTATACAATTTTACGTGATTCTCACACAATCGACTCCCTCTCTGGGAATAATTCAAGTGCACATTCATTCAGTTGTCACAACATAGAAGAAAGACAAAAGCCATACGAGTTCAGTTGTATCGGGTAAAGTGCAAGTTTCGAGGTTTCTCCTTTCATATTAATTTCTAGAAATAACAAAAATTTATCGCGAAATAGCTAAATTGGAGTATATAGCTCGTTGCCACCACAACCTGTAAAGATTAGCCATTGATTCAAGCTAGGAGCCCCACCTGTGAACTGCTTTTACGGTGACACTAGGAACCATAAAGCATAAGCCCATTTGGATCGCGAGAGAAAGAAGAAGACGAAGAGTATACAGGTAATTTAGGGAGGAGCGGTAAACTCTACACTCAGTCCGCCAAACAATTCTGTTTTCCTTAGCGGTCATTGTCGAGCTACGGTCCACCATCCCCAAAATCATTCGATTAGTCAATTTGCAACAAGAGATCTGCAGAACAAAGGTTAAAACAATTGACAATTATTGTGGCACACAGTGAGTATTTCGAGCCAGTTTGGGCTTATGCGGCACGTCATGCACTATTGAGAGAGGGAGACTAGCAAGTCCCAGCCCACTTAAAAATGATTCGATGATAAGGTGCATTTCGAGTCCTATATAAGAGGATCGAGCACACTGCCTAGGTGTTTCTACTTACGTGGCAAGAGTCTAAGGAAAAGCCTTGAAATGTTCGACCAGACCAAATTCTTCAACTAGGGTCGCTAGGCTAGCAGATGAACGGGACAATATAAGAAGCATCAATCCAGGTGATATAAGAACACCGGAGCTTAACAACCAGGTACTGTAGTAAATTTCAGCGACTGAAATGAAAATGTTACGCATGTCAGTTGGTGTAACCAAAAGGGACCACATCAAGAGTAGCTACATCCGAGGCAGTTTGTCCATAGACCAACCAATCACCGAAAAGCTCGAAGACCGACATGTTCAAAGGCGTCCGCCTGAGAACCCCGCAAAGAAAGCGATATCAATTGAAGTTCCACTTGATGGACCCAAGGCCAAGGCTGATCTCCAGGGACCCTGCTAGACTAGGACTCTGCCATAGTAATATAGGGGTAAGATCAGTGAGCGCAGTTGGGCATTGAAACAAGTTACCCACACCATGAGGCGCACCAGCGCACGGTCACTAACGGATCAACTAAATCACTTCATGTACATAGTACAATCCAAAATTGTTGAGAAAAACACACTTCCAGTTATCCGATTGAATTCATTTAAGTTTTGTTTTTCAATGTAACTCCCCTTTACTTCAATAAAACGATGAGATCGTTTGATAAGATCCTGCATCCCTTTCAAAAAGTAGTCCGCGGGTTTGTCTTCAAAATGGTCCAAAACAGCATCTTTCAGTTTCTTCTCAGTCTCAAATTTTCGTCCTCGGAGGTCCTTTTTTAATTTTGGGAACAGAAAGTAGTCACTTGGGGCCAGGTCTGGGATGTACGGGGGGTGTTCAATTTCTTCAAAGCAGCATTTGACCACAGCTGCCTTGGCCACTGCGGCGGTGTGAACTGGTGCATTGTCATGAAGAAGCAGCACCCCTTTCGCCAGTTTTCCATACCGTTTCTCCACGATGTTGGCCCTCAATTGGGTCAAAAGATCTGCATAATATTTCCCTGATGTTACTGATGTGCCCTCTTCCTTGAAGTCAATCACTATAATTCCCTTGGAGTCCCAGAAGATGGTGGCCATAATCTTTTTCCGGCTCTGCTGCACCTTCGCCTTCTTGGGGCGCTCCTCATAAGGCCTCCTCCATTCCATGGACTCTCTTTTGGTCATGGGATCATAGTAAAGGACAATGGTTTCGTCTCCTGTCACAATTCTGTTGATAATTGCATCCGGGTCGGCGCGACACAGCTCCAAAAAGTCTTTCGAACATTTCATCCGCTGCTTCATTTGATCTGCTGAGAGGAGTTTCGGGATCCATCTTGCCGAGATCTTCCTCATCCCCAAATGGTCGGTAATAATTCTTTCGACGGTGGTTTTTGATAGACTTGTCCTTTCTGCAATCTCTGATAACTTTAGTCGCCGATCACTCAATACAACTTCCTCGACTAATTGGACGTTTTCTTCGGTGGTCTCAGTTATTGGGCGTCCGGTGCGGGGTTCATCAAAAACATTCGTCCTTCCTCGCTTGAATTCCAAAATTCACCGGTAAATAGTCGCCTGGGATGGTGAAGAGTTGCCGTACACGGATATGAGTTCATCTCGAATCTGGGACGCCGTGTATCCTTTCAAAAAAAGGAATTCAATGACCGCGCGGTACTTGATCTGCTCCATTTCAAATACGAAATCAGAATGCGACACAAATAATTACCTAGCCGGGCCCTTGATTGCACAATTGAACTCATGTTTAGTCCTGTTATGACCGAAGAGTTGTTCTATCGAATAGCGGTAAAATGAATTCAATCGGATAACTGTAAGTGTATTTTTCTCAACAATTTCGGATTCTACTACGTAGCTCCGTTGCTTATGGTCGCTCTATCGCAGTAGCAGGCAACCATACATACAAAGCCTGAGGTATAATTTGACATCAACAAGACTTTGCATAGGTCAGTGTGTGTGGCTTGATTCCCATGTGGAGACTGCCGCCGGAGGTAAAAGGGATGGACTACAATGCCTTTAGGAAATTCACGCAGCGATAAGCACTACCTCGCTGAGCACTACTTCTGATATGCAGCTCAGTGAACTCGGGGCGAAATGCCCTTGCGAATGAATTGAACTATGATTACGTGGTAAGCGGGTAGCTCGCCTACGGCCAGAAATGACGAGGGTACCGCTATTCTGACCATGTGCAGATCGCACGGTTCAGTCAGTTAGGTAGCAAGCACCGATTAGTGTAGTCATTACGTAATTTCAGTTTGCAAAATGTGGTGGAGAATTTTTTTTGTATCTTATGTTTTTTGGGGCTGAGCTCAAATCCGGAGCTTCCCACCAAAATTTCGTTGCGGAACAGGGCCAAAACTGCAAAAAAAACAAAATTTGCTCGCAGAATGAGACGTGTGTGAGTTGCCAAACGGTTTTTGTATGGATGTGTGACAAGGCGGCTCATTGAATGTAACCATTTAGCGCGATAACGTGAACAAACCATTGAACCAATACAGGTTTAAATAAAATAGCGATAGACGATCCTTATTTACGATTGTGGATCATGCGCGTGATGCGACGCAGTGTGTTTACAGCTGCGCATAAATAGAATTTCTATGACTACCATAGGAATATATGGGCATTTCTTCTCCATACCTATACTCAAAGGTTCAAACTGAGAGAGTGTATTCGATTCTTATCTGACTGCGAATGCTATGATTTAGTGCCTGTAGTCAGCAACAGTTTGCCAATTAACATAATAGACAAAGGTTGGTAATAGTGATGAACAGACAAATTTGTCTTTTAAATAACCACTATAAGCATCGAGCATACATGCCGTATATAGTGGATCTATAGATTAGGTTAGGCGCACGTAGACCAAAGATTGGTCCATTGTGATACCACCGAAATTCCTACGTTCCGTTTAAAGCCAGCCAGTGCTAACAATGTATGTTGCGTATATATTTCCTATCTGACGACAGTAATATGGCGGAACGGGATATGTCTAGTATAGACCAGATCATCCTCGTCGTTTCCAAATTTAAGAGCAATTGATTAATCGCTACGTTCCAAAGTAAAGGAAGCAGAATACCTCCCTGTGGAGTGTCCCTGCAAACATATCTATACTAGCAGAAGACGAACCCAACTTACTACGAATGCGCCTAGAAGTGAGTAGCTTATTAACAAGGGTACAAAGTGAACCTTCGACCTGCAGGCTCATAAAAGAATCTGCTCTGGGTTTAATATTGTTAAAGGCTCCCTCAATGTCAAGGATCGCCACCATAGTATATATTTTTTATTATGAAGAGATGTTTCAATATAATTGACCAGCGAATGTAGAGCTGTATCAACCGATCTTCCTTTCCAATATGCATGTTGTGACATGGATAGTAGATTAGCAGGGACGACCGTTCGTATGTGAACATCAATCATCAGTCGTTCTAATAATTTTAGCATAGTCGATGAAAGGCTAATGGGTCGGAGGTCCTTTGGACTCGCATGCGAACTTCCACCCGTTTTACGAATACAAGTAACTCTCACCTCTCTCCAGCTGTGTGGAATGTGTACCAAATTTAGGCACGCTGTAAGTATGCGCTTTATCCACGGATAACTGATGTCTGCGCATTGTTGCAGGAATAATGCCATCAGGCCCAGGCGATTTAAAGGAAATGAGTGTCAAACAGACATTCGATGGTTTCAATGATCGACGACGTCCAAGAGCCGTCTTCTTTTTGAAGAAAGCTTGGAATAGATTGGTTAAACACCAAAAATTTCCTGAATCTAGATGTATCGGAATCGGAAGACCCTTCAATGTTTTCGCAAAAACTTCTCCAGGCACTGCGCTTAGCTCCTCTTAACTCTTTTTTGAAAGAGCTGAGATGCCTTTAGAGTTCCAATCCGATTCAAACCTTTAGGCCGTAGCTCTATTGAAACTTCTTCTACACGTAGCTCTTAGCTCGGAGATCTTAGGGCTCCACCAAGCAGGTTTTTGCTTGCCCGAATGTGAAACAGCTGGTCACGAAGCAGTGGTCGCAGTTTTTATAACATCAGTGAAGAGGTTTACCATATTATCCAGATCTTGTCCATTCTGTGGAATATTTGGAAGGGAAGGTAATCCTGCGAGCAGAGAGTCTCGAAATCTCTGTCAGTTAGTCCTCCTCCGGTTTTGGATGACTGGAGACGCCTCAGGGCGCGCAGCAGGACTGAACTGTAGATACCGGTGATAGGATGTGGGACTATATTTACAGAACCTAAAGTACAACTGAATGAATTGTGATAGCCCGAAAAAAAAACTCTCGAACCATAATGTAATACAACGCAGAATCAATGATAGGGCCTATACAAATTTTAATCACATACTTTTCAATCTAACATGTTTATTCAATTGGAAATACCTATGTAAAACAGTATTTAATTATTTTCGTTGGATTCTCAACAGGCAATTTAAATATAATAACAATGGTCGCTAGCAGCGTTTTGAAGTCGGAAACCAATCTAACATCCATTCTATGGGCACATGCTGTTAATAGCCAACAATTATTGGAGAAAGCTTTAGCCGGTAATTGAAACGTTCAAAAATTAAAATCGAATTGCTTATTTATTTTTAAGGCACTAAATTAATATAATAATCGCTTACTAACTAATAATGTAAAAATCTAGACAAAATTGATATGATCGAGGCGGACATTGTGCTGGGCACAATTATAAACGACACCTCGGGCGAAAAACTTCCGGTTATGGGACACCCACCTGCAACTGAATCAGATATTACTTTAGAAACGTTTTTAATGAAAATTTTGGAACATAATACAAATAATCCTAAAAACCAGAAAGGTGTTAAATTAGATTTTAAATCGACTGAAGTTTATCAAGGTTCCTTAAATATTTTGAATTCTTTATGGACTCGGGTGGGTAAATTGGGAGAATAAAAAATAGATTTTTCTATAAGTACATTAATTTTCGTTTAGATGAATTATCCCGTCTGGTTGAATGCCGATATTATAAAAGGACCTGTAAATCCAACCAGTATTCCAGTAGATCCAAACGCCTTCCTGAGCGCTAGTAAAAATTTTTCCAATGCCGTTCTCTCGATCGGTTGGACAACACAATGGGGTGCTAATTTTACAGAAGGATCGTATACCAAACCACAAGTGGATGCTATGATTGATACGATTCAGGTAATAAAAAGTATTCTTTCAAATATGGTAAATATATCTTCTTTCTAATTCAGTTGAACAACATAACCGGATCAAAGCATGAAATAACATTTCCTGTGCGGGCTGGTATTGCTGCTCTTAGTTCATCAGAGCTGGAGCGTCTCTACACATCTCTCAACGGTACAAATACCATTACATTAACAATATGGTCGTCCGAGAATGATAACGTAGATGTAGAGAAATTACGCAAGTTGATTTTTAAATTTGGTGTCGATAAAGTTTATTTAGACGTACCCGAACATTTATCCAGCAAGCTGGATCTAGGACGGAATTCGGCCTCATCTATGTGGTCGTCTCTAATGAAATTTAGTTTTATGAATATATCATTGTATGTGATTTCCCAGATATTGTCGAACAGAAATTAATTCTTCTGTGTTCATTCCGTTTAAACTAAAATCCAATATGGTGTAGAATAAGATTTTATTAATTAATACTTATGTTTATTAGACCATCAAATTAGTGTTGTGTATGTAACATTGTAATACAATAAAACCCATCTCTGATTACACTTTTTAAATTTGAAAGAAATGTAAATCAAATTTCATCCTTTCCTTTTTAAATATTGCGACAAGTGCCGAACTGATAAGGATACATACTCGCACACCATGGGCGCATGCACGTGTTTGTGTATAACATCGACTGGATCGTTTAGGATCAAAATTTGTTTTGTTTATTTTGTTTTGTTAAATAACTTGACACACGGTAATAAATTTTACATTTTTATTACCGCGTACGAAGAAATGGGTCAAAGGATGGAAATGACAAATACATAGATACATTTCCATATTTAGTTATAGTATAGGTTACATAGATTTAGTATAAAAGACCATGTCGAAATAATAAAGATCCAGATTCAAAACAAACATCGTATTGGTTTCTCTCCGCCATTGGCAACGGGCCTTGTCTTTTGTAGTGCCACGGTATACGGGCATTGATAAAGGTAATAAGGGCTAGGATTAAGAGCCTATACAAAGGGCTTTAATCCAAGGACACAAGGCATCCAAGAGTCGTTCATTTACTTTGTCTTTCTTTTCTACTTCTCTTTTTCTATCTTCTGCAATGGCAGATGTCAGTTACTATACTCACTAAGCACCACATTAGCAACTAGTATAAATAAGGAAATATAAGGAGTTATGCAAACTATACACAAATAATAAAGCAATTATATTTTATTATATTCAATGCAGCAATAATGCTTGTTGCAGATCCAAAACAGCTTCTTCTTCCTTGCCTCGTTCTTTATACCGCTCCATGGTTTCGCGTTGCTCGACCTGCAGTGTAGGCACATCGCCCGTTTTGGCGATAATATCTCAGCATATTTCTACAGGCAGCTCTATCTTGGATCGTGTCATCGCCGAGACCAATGCGTTGTTGTATAAATAGATAAATAAATGAGCGCAGATCCAAAACAGCAAAGCAGGGTTAATTTTTCGAAAAATTTTCATTATTGGACGATCACGGGGCTGATGTAGAGCATGTTGCGGCGCACATTTTGCTGAAAATTTCAGAGGCCTAGCTATCTCCGTTAAAAAATCAACATTTTGAAATAAATTTCAATGTGATGGATTTGGATAACCGAAAGTTCGTACATACATTTTCAAATGTTCTCTTCAGGCCCTTGATTTTTCTTCTTTTAATGGAGCAGAAAGGTGTGACACCGCTGTGCGTCTTCTATGTGGATTCGAGTTATGTTTCGTCATTGTTTTCGTCCGAGATGTCAAGGGGCAAAAACATAGCTGCTGCGATAGGGTTTTTCCACAGTGAAATAGGGGTAAGATCAGTGGGCGCAGCTGGGCATTGAAACAAAAAACCCACATCATGAGGCGTGCCAGCGCAGTTAGGACAGATGTTTTGGATGTCTGGGTCTATGCGAGAAAGGTAGGAATTAAGGCGCGAACAGAAGCCCGACGGAATTGGGCTAATGTCACCACTCTGGTGGCTCTCGGGAGCGTAATATCCTCAGGCGAAATAGGTGGTGGGAGCGCTGAGAGGAGTGTGAAGCGCTACAAATCGTTATCCCGCTTGTATCCCTGGACCTCTCTTTCTAGGTCCATAAGATTGTGGTTGGGATGATCCACAACCAACAAGATACTACATATTTTGAGAGTAGGCAATTATGGTTACGTATTGGCATTGTCTCCTGATGTAATTGATCCTGATCCAAACAACCTGGCAACCTGTGACTGTGCATAGAGCAATATTTTGGCAGAACTGAATTTTGGGCCAATTTGTGTCACACAAACTATGTGATCAAACTGGAGCATCAAAATCAGCCGCTGCTCGACCCACCGTTTCATAAGTGGCCAGTATGATTTCTTCATCTTTGCCCCAGATGCGTAGATAATTTTGTTCCTACTGCGTATCTTTTCACATACTGCTGCAGCGTGATGAGCTGACGTCATCATATTATCAATGTGAAGCCCGAGAATCTTAGGGTTAGCTACAGTAGGAACAGAATTATTGCCAATACTTACATGAACCGCCCAACGACAATCCCCCGACAGGTGGGAAGAAATCTCGCAGAAGATTTGGACGCTGAGATAGTGAGGTTTCGGTTTTCAAAAAAAAAAAAGCCTGTAATCGCGCTAAATAGCGATTAATTAGGTGGCGCATATCGTCTTTATCCTCCCCTCTGGCGAGGACGGTGCTATCGTCTGCGCAGGAAATCACTTCGATTCCTTCCGGTGGTGTAGGAAGGTCGGATATGCACTCCGGGGAGAGTATTCCACCCTGTGGAACTCCACGAAGCTCAGTAAAGGATTGTCGGCCTTATCTATCTTATCAAACACATTTAATAGGTCAATCGCCACTAGAATAGTAGTGATCGCGTCGCAAACACACATTCGTACATGTTCAAAAGTTGTTGTTGTTGTTGTTGTATTAGCGGCACAGACAGGAAACGTTTAATTTGTTGCATCATATTTATTCGAAGATGGTGGGCATTCCATCCTCGAGGTCGAGGTTTAGAAAAAAAGCTGCTTCGATTGGTTGTAATCATAACGCAAGTGGTGTAAGTTGCGTGGGAGCAGCTGGACAATCGAAAATGTGGTCTACATCGTGTGGACTGGTTCCGCAGGCTGGGCAGGTGTTTGCAACTTCATTATTTATACGCGATAAATAAGAATTTAGTCGCGGGCACCAACCGGATCGGAGCTGAGCTAAGGTGGTACGGGTAGCTCTCGGTAATTGTTCTTCGTCAGGAGATATGGCTGGAGGTTTGGTGCCAAGTACACGATTATTTGTGAGGCTTTGAGTAGCTTTACGAACGTCTTGTGTGTGTATGTCTGCAATCGCCGCCTTGTAGTCGGAGTTATCGAAGGGAACCTTTTTGTATCGCTGGACTTCGCGCTCTTTGTCCCTGATAGAGCGTCTTATTCGTCGTGGCGGTGGTGTTTTGTCCATGAGTTCATTGTTCGGGTGATTTGTACGATAGCATCCGACTAGATACTGTTTGGTAAGAAGTTCGTTGTGGTTTCTCAAAGTCATCATCTTAGTCTCCTGGTGCAGATGATCCACTGAGGACATCTTAACACAGCCGGTGATGGTGCGAAGTGCCGTGTTCTGGCAGATTTGTATGTGGCCCCAATTTGTGTTGCAGAGACCATTTGACCACGTCGGTGCTGCATAATTGACAAGGGGGCGACCGATGGCTTTATAGGTAGTCAGAAGTGTTTCTTTATCGGTGCCCCAAGTACTACCGGCAAGAGCTTTAAGAATTTTGTTTCTGCTCCTGAGTTTAGAGCAGATGTTATCAGCGTGTGTGTTAAATTTGCCGGAGTTGTCTATCGTGACACCTAGGATCTTGGGAGTCCGAATAGTAGGGATGACGTTTGTGTCGATAGATATCGGGAGTTGCATATTGTACTCCTGGTTGAAGCTGGTGAATAAGGTGGCGGAGGACTTTAGTGCTGAGAGCTTCAAGCCTTTACTCACAAAGAAGTCGTTGAGTGTCAGCAGGTATTCATTGATGTGGTCGCACATTTCGGGAATGTCGTTGCCAGTCGCCATGATGGTACAGTCGTCAGCATAAGAGATGATTTCGAGTCCCGTGGGTGATGTGGGCAGTCCTGACATGTAAAGGTTGAAGAGGGTGGGAGATAAGACTCCGCCCTGTGGAACGCCTTGTTTAATTTTCCTGAGTTTGGACTTCCCATTCCTAAACTCGGTGCAGGATTGACGACCGGCAAGATAATTCGCGATCCATTTGTGGATATACGGAGGAGTAGTGTTGCGTAGGTCTGTCAAAAGTACTGTGTGGTTAACAGTGTCAAATGCTTTTGACAAATCGAGAGCTACGAGGATAGTGCGCTTGCAGGGTTTCGGCTGATTGAGTCCATTGAAAATGTTGGAGGTGATCCTGTCTATAGCGGTTGTAGTGCTATGCATTTTCCGGAAACCGTGTTGATGATTGGCAAGCTGGACGTGCTCCAGGAGTTTAGGCAACACTAGTGCCTCAAGGATTTTGGCCACGGGGGACAGTAGCGTTATTGGACGGTATGACCGAATTTTATAGCTACCTTACCTTTGGGTTTTGTGGGGTTTGATAGTGCACGTACCGTTCTCCAAAGGTTGCTTACGCCGGATTTTACGTGGCATGTTTTTAAATGCGAATTCCATAACTGTTTCCTGTGGTCGTTGACTTGCTGGGTTATAATGTTGTTGAGATCGCCGATGCGAGGATCATTTGGGTCTGCTGTTCGGAGTTCATCTCTCGTTTTTGCCAATTCTGCAGCAGATGATGGGAAATGCGGTCTCATGATTGGGATGCGGCCCGCTGGAATGTATCTTTTGGCTGCATTCTGGATAATCCGTCTCAGGTTTTTTTCAGCAGTACGTACGTCAGTAGGGGTTGGAAGGGCAGAAAACGCTTCATTTGTGTAGGTTTGGAAGCCAATCCAGTCGGCTTTGCTGAAATTCGAGTATGTCTTCTTCTCAGTGTACGTAAACTGAGACGGTTTATCAATCGTGAGGACGATAGGCAAATGGTCTGACGAGAAAGTTATGAACGGTTCCCAAGTAATGCTGTTTAAGAGCCCAGGGCTGGCGATGGATATGTCAGGCGAGCTTCTGCATGATCCTGCAATGCGGGTTGGTGAGTCGTCATTCAATGGACAGAAATCGGAATCATCTAGTTGGTTTGCGATGTGGTTGCCTCTGGTGTCGTTGTTGAGGTTTGAGTGCCATAAATCATGGTGAGCATTGAAATCGCCCAGTAATAGGCGATATCGCCCGGTGAGTAGGGGGGAAATGTTGGCCTGGAAACCAGTGGGACAACTTGATGCTGGTGGTATATAGATGTTGAGAATATCTATATCAACATTTCCCGACCTGATTGATATCGCTTGTAATTCTGTTGTGGTATCGGCGGCAGCGATATCGATTAATGAATATGGCAGCGAGTTATGTATCAGGAAAGCCAAACCTCCTCCTGAGCCAGTGGGTCGATCGCGTCGGATGATGTGGAAGCCTCCGTAAGAATTTAGCGATGAATCGGCATTTAGTTTGGTTTCCTGGATTGCAGCAACTAGTATGTGATGTCTGTCCATAAAGTCAGTGATCTCAACAATTTTATGTTTTAGACCATTACAATTTAGTTGAACTATCTTTGTGGTAGAGTAGTTTGCAACTTGCAGTGGTGGTGCTGGTGTAAGAGTGTGTCGTGGTGCTGTGTGGTGTGCAGAGACTGTGGGGGTGACAGGTGATGATTGTTGGCCCTGATTAGTGGGTTGTTGTGAGGTCGATGAAGACTGTTGGCCACAGATTTTGCAATTTGGTGCTATGAAGGTGCTGATCGTTGTTGTTGATCGTAAATCCGTCTTGTTGAGCCCTGAACAATTTTTGAAATGGCACCATTCCATACAGCACGAGCACTGCACTGAGGATTGTACGTTAGAATAAATCCTCTTACCACAGACGCAGCACATCCATGGACCAGGATTTATTTCGATGCCGGCGCGTATAAGTAGAATTTGGAGCAACTGGGCCGGCATGGGTTGCTCCGATAGTGTAAAAAAGATGTTGATGATGTGATGCAACTTTTGTTTCCTGTATGTGTCGAGGGGGGTGTGCGGCTCTTGGCCATGCATAAAATGCATGGGTGGTTCCGGGGCGAAGACCCGGCCGCGATAGGAACCTATGTTCAAAAGTAGTAGTCTTTAACGGATGTATAATGTTCATATGTATAATTCAGGTGTACTTCTTCAGAAGTTAACGACCGTTAGTCTCGAAGAAATTTTAAGCGCAATCCAGATTAAAAACTAACTAACAGGAACTTTGCACTATCGGCCCGCGTTTTCGACGCCTCCTGAGAGACGGCGCCCAGGGCGAGTGCCCATTTCGGCCCCCGTTCGCACGGCTCTGGGAGACAAGATGCCAAAAATGTATATGAATGAAGCTATTGTATTTCTTTTTCAACCGCTTGCGCCGCTACAGTTTGAGCGTGTGTAAAGCCCCACTTTCGATAAGCCAGTGAAACACAACTTTTGCCGGATGTCTTCAGCTGTTACTGGTAAAAGTAATAAAACAACATAATTTATATAACAAATACATATATTAAAGGTTTTCTCTTCTAGAATATGCTTCAATCCAATCAATATGTGTATATTATCAAAAAGCAATGCTTCTGTATAAAAATATTCATTAGAAGATCTTGATCGATAAACATCTTTTTCTACTTAACAAAACTGTTAAAAAACGTTTTACTTTTGTCTTTTTTAACCTATGTCTATTCGAAAACTACATTACCTTATTTTGTATATACATAATTCTGAAAGGCTTAACAATGGCAAACATTATGGTCCCTGTTTTCATACTCGTATATACATATAAATCTTATAGAAAACTCTTCATCTTCTTCTTAAATATAAATGTGAAAAAAATCTTTGGAATGATTTATTGTAAAATGTCTTCTGTGTCTTTCTTTTACGATCTTATTGTTATTCCCTGTACATGTGTGCCACTAAGGATAATGGACAGTTAAAACTGGTGTCGTTTAACTTTTTTATAATTGTTTTTTATACTTATACTTATGTTACTTTAGGCCAAATTTTTGATTTTTCTTATATTTTCGAAGACAATATTTGCGGTGGAACATTTAAACGTCATTGGAGCTTTGGTTTGAAAAATAGTTTCTGCATTAATATTAATATAGGAAACTATAAGATTTTCTTAATTTATATATTCAATTCAGTCCCTTTTCCCGTTTAGAGAATAATTTTCCCAAATATTTAATATATCAATTTCTTACATTCAAACTTAATACACTTTATAGGAAAATTTCTTTTGATATGAAAAACGCACACACAAAATCTGAAATAGTAAATCAGGAATTTATTGCTTCTCTTCTCATTATGCTCAACATATTTGACGACTATTTTGAAAAATCGGAGCATATGATATGTAACTCATGTATACAGTAAGGACTTTCGCAGAGCAATTAAAAAAATTGTTTAAGGGAATTACAACTTTAAACAAACGGAATAAAGGATTTTGGATAAAATTTGAATTTGAATTAATAAAAAGAAAGACATTGAGCGCTTATATACCGGCTCTTAATTTAAACTATCTTAAAACATTTTTGGAGATAGTACCTTTTCCATAGGGTGAATATACCGTCCTAGTTTAGCGTATTAACTTCTTCTTTTTATTCGAATTGGTTGTGGAATGTGCAGATGTTTACAAATGGTTTATCTGACATTTTGATTATTTGGACAATATTATAATTGAAATTTATTACTCTCGCGTTTTTACTAGCCAGGAATTTCAATAAACTTTGTAGCGAAACGAAAATCGAAAACGATATCACCCTAATAACAAGACGACTTCGCTCTTCCTGGATAAATTTCAGAGACAGTCGCTTGTCTCTAGGCATAATGGATTGGCAAGCACCTCGCCATCTGTTGCGAGTGGGACTAAATTTAGTTTCGATTAGTTAGTGCAGTCCGTATATGCCGTCCAAAAATAATTAAATTTTGCCTAAAACTTGTTATCTTTGCTCCGGTATATACACGGTCATTGTATGTAGCTTTCCATAGCACCAACTACATTATATACATTTGTTGGCTGACATGATATCATAGTGTAGTGAAATAGTTTTGTGTTTTGTTTCAAATCAACATTATAATAAAACGTAATACTATAGATAAGACGTATTACGCACTTACTAAATCACATGTTTGCTTTGACAAATATAGTGTGATAGTAAATAGATAAAAGTCTCTTGCTTCGTTCTTTTTTTTTAACAATAACTAATCAATATTAATAACATAATTACTAAAGAAAATCTAACCATTTTTTTTTAAACATAGTATAAAACTAAAATAATCGAAATGGCTGGTAATGAGTATTCACCTAAAGTAGTAGTCAACTTTGAACCACAATCAATTTTTCTTCTCACTCGCGTCGCCTATATTTCCGTTTGCGCTAAATGCCACTGTACCGAGAAAGCCGTTCTTCTTCTCGATGAGCGGACTGATTTCGGGTCCCTTCTCAACACCAGTCAGATCCGCTTTAGGTTTTTTCTTCTCGCACGAATCCTTCTTTTGCTTATTTCGCCACATTCGTCTTATCGGTAGAATTACTAACATAACGAGACCTATTAAAAATATCACACTGGCACATATTTGGCCGGTCGTTGGGATTGTAATGGCCATCCGCAGTTCGGCGGCTATTGATTCAGGAATTGTGACTTTTTGTTCGAACCACAATAGCGGCATGAATATGTACGGGACATTTTCGTACATTCTGTAAAGAAAAATTTCACATTGAGTTAAATACAGCACGACTGGTTCATGTAAATGCAAGTGTCATAAGTCATAGGTTATTCTCACGCGCGGATGCTTAAAAGTAAGCGACACAAAGGCCAGGTGACTCCATTGGTTAAAATAGTCGCTCTGCTTTTGGGTCGTCGAGACTTTTGTGAGTTGTCCCTTACCTTATATTTCTAACAGGCTGTACAAGCATATTAATTTGGAAGCGACCAGAAGCCTCTAGCACCACACCAGTCAGTGGTTCAAGCACCATATAAAATTCATGTTTCTCCTTGGACGGATTTATACCTTCTACTTGATTAGCATAGTATGGATCGGCATTGTAAAAATGTGGGAACGACATGTAAACTGGTGTTCCGAAACGACATGCTGAAACATCAATCATGCCCGATGGTACACACTTCTTGCCACAGAAGCATTTATTTTCAGGATATTGTGTGCCTGTACAAGTAAAATTCAATTAAAAAAGATAAAATTGTAAGAAGAAATTGAATTACCATTATCGACAGTTCTTTTAGTTCCACTATATTTGTAACCGTCAATACCGTGTATCGTAACGGTTTCTGTATAGTCTAATCTTATATAACGGCACAATTCGGCGGAAAATAGATAGATGGAAGTGTTTTGTTGAGGACGTGGCGGATAGAATTCGCCACCGGAGCCTTGTACATTACCGCATTCACCATCGAAAAAACCTGTCGTTGTATTAAAGTTCCACGCATGCATTTGACCGACCTTATTGATATCATCGACTCCCGTGTAAATATTATAATATCCGGTAAGATCTGCACTGTTGTTGCGCTGTAAAAACAAAAAAATTTTGGATATCATTAGCAACATTTTTTACTAGAACCTTTGCTTTTTGCAAACACACCCTCGACTATTTTGCAGCTTAACTGCATCTCTCTCTAGAGTCAGATGCACGAGATAATATTAGACTCACCAGTACCAGATAAAAGATTCAGCGAAACGCAACTAGCCCCTCATTGGCAAAAGCCTTAATTAGGGTATCAGCAAATTATGCTGTCTAGTCCACGCCCTTAGAGAAAACATAGCAACTCATGCCATGCGTTAGTCCAGAGTGGCTATGTGATCACACAACCCATATGTGTTTGACTCCAAATTTATTACACTACACTCCACGAAATAATGCAAATGTCAAAATATTGTCGATGCAATTATTAACCCTTCTGACGCCGTCTACGAGCTATTATGCCTAAGGTGTAGCTGAATCTTCTGTGAAATCAATCTTATTTTTTAAAGAGGTCTAATTTTGGTTCTAGAAACAGTTTATATACTGTGCCTTACGATGATGCGCCGTTTTTTCGATTCTTTAGACATAGTTTACATTTCGCCGAACGTTTGATCGCATTTTTGGCCGTCGGTTCCTTTGAAATTTATATGGAAAGGGGTGGAAAATATTATTGAACGATATTTTTCATCAAGATATAATACCAATGGTATGTCTGGATATATACGCCAACAGAAGGGTTAAATATCACGTCGGCATTTTAAGAGAGTAATGAATATTACGCGGATTTTATATTCTCAATTGTAAACAAAAAATTGACGTTTGAATAATATTTTCACGCATACTATGAACTGCAATAGTGTGAGAACGGTGCCATTTTTATTTTCTGATGCCCACTCTGGACTAACGCATGCTTTCTCTAAGTCCACGCCTTAGCCATACCTAGCTGGTTGCCAAAGTTCCAAGCTCCAGGAGAAAAAAAAAACATCCTACTTAACCGTTATCTTCGTTGTCTTAAAACTTTTTTCTAGAGTGGAAACCTTCTCTGGTTCTTGTTAACCCCTTGTAGGGCATAGGGCATTAAATATGCCTACTTTCCACCTCGTTCTATTCTGTGCTATCGTCTGACCACCTATTGTTTAATGAAGCAGTCTTGCTATCAACCGATCTTCTGCATGTGTTTCTTGGTCGTCCAACACGGCGGCGCGGCGCCGGCCGTCTTGCATTGACTCCTTGTGGGTTCCAATCTACGGACTGTTTAGCAAATATTTTTTTTTGTATATGACCTATCCTACCGCCGTTTATATATTAAGGCCGCAATGTAGACTCGTAAACGTCAAATCAGCCGAAAAAATTGCATTGTTGTTGCTTCTCATAACGTTGTTGTTGTTTGCCCTTGTCCGACGAACAATTTATGCAAGATCCATGCCGTCATCGTACACCTGAGTTGCGGCCGTGATATATTAAGATGGCGTTGCCTATCCATTGCCACTTTCGCAGTTTGACAAAGGAGCCGATCCAATTGAGGGGTGTGAAATTAAGAAGATTATCGTTGGATATAATCTCCGGGCCAGCGAATTTGTAGAATACGCCGTAGACACTGGTTTACGAAAGTTTGGAGCTTAGTTGTTATCTCCTTGGTCACCTTCTTAGTCGAACAGCCATATACAGATTTCACAATTGCATCGAAGATTCGGATTTTGGTGTGCCTGGAAATGTTATTTTTCCAGAAAGGAGTCAAAATGAAGAAGGCTGCCCTAGCCTTACTCATACGAGATTGCACATCAGTGTTCGCGCCGCCGCGCCATCTGCTGTGGCGCATAGTCACGAGGTAGCAGAATTCATCAAGTTTATCGACTGCCAGGCCTGAAAACCCGAAACACAAATTCCGGTTTGCCCTCTGGATCAGAGCTCAAGTACTTGGTCATTGCAGCGTTTATCTTGAGCCCAGCATTACGATCCGTATTGAATTGTTCGTCGAACACGGGCAAACAACAACAATGTCATAAGAGGCAACAACAATGCAATGCAATTTCAACTGCGGATTTGACGTTTACGAGTCTACATTGCGGCCTTAATATATAGACGGCGGTGGTGTGTTCTATATTGAAATGTTGATGCTGACGCGTCTAATCTGTTTCAAGCTTTAGAGTTGATTTGTTCCTTAACTCTCTTGCATGCTGTGATAAGAGACCAAGTGGCGTCACCTTGATCCGAACGTCCTACGATTGCTTCGCCACACGAAATGAAAGAATCCTTTGTAGCATTCCATCTCTCTTCAATTGTGGAATTATCAAAACTAGAATTGCAATAGCTTTTTCGTGCAAGGCAGTAGAGTATGCAAGTCTAATGAAACAGATTAGACGCATTGAATGCTGCCAAAGAAAGCAGCATGATGCATTTTGTTTCCTGCTGCCGTTCAACAGCAACAGCAAAAAACATATCAGCCATTTAAAATGCATTGTTTTTTTCGGCAGCATTCAACGCGTCCAATCTATTTGAAGCATAATAGATTTTATTTTAGAGCTTTCCCACAATTAATCGTGGCAAGATTCGCGTGTTATGCTTGTAAAATAGCAACAGCGAAAAACATGTCAGCCATTTAAAATACATTGTGCTGCTCACTTCGGCAGCATTCAATGCGTCTAATTTGTTTTCAGCATTATGCTTGACATAGATTAGATGCAGCAACCGCAGCAGCGTCCCAATGCAATTTATATGGGTTACAACAAAAGCTATTTAGAGCTTTTAGTAATGTATTTTGTCACAAACAACATCATGATTTTCTTAGAAGTTGAAATTGTCGGTCACGAAAATATTGTTAGTAGTATAGTGATTTTAGCTGAAAAAATGATGAAACCCAAACATCCAAAAAAAGAGCTGACTTTTGATGCCAAATTGTTCTATGGCCTGACCGCATTACGCAGTAAAAAGTTAGACCTTTTTTTGCGCGTCACATTTGGGGGGGAGGGGGTGGCAAAGGGGTGAAATTATGATTTTTCGCCAATATCTTGTTAATTGTAATATTTACGGCAAAATGTTCTGAGGACGATTTAAACTACACAAAATTTCCTTTCTAATGATATATTATATCATATACCTTCTCTTGGCAGATTATATACTAGACCTTAAAACATTTGGTGTATTTTAGATTTTTTGATAGTTACATTTGGCGCTCTAGCTCCTGAAGTAATTTAATTGGAGCCAAGGTAATTGGGATAACTATTCCTAACAATATATAGCTGTTCCACACGGAGACTCAGGCTGCCCCGACAAAGCATTCCCCTGTACTCCCTATTAACATTTAAAAAAAAGACATGCCTGTAACTTTTCGCCGAATCACAGCAGGCGGAAAAATTTTTGGTAAACGTTAAGGCTAAGTCCCATTAGACCCTCCACCAAATATTACTTCGATCGGATTAAAACAAAGGGTACCTCCCATACAAAATGACCGGAAAATTGCCTACGAGCAAAACTTTAATTTTGGTTGACTTGTTCCCTTATTTCTTAATAAACTAGTGGCATTGAATTTGAATAATTTGTATGGGAGGTACCCTTTGTTTTAATCCGATCGAAGTAATATTTGGTGGAGGGTCTAATGGGACTCAGCCTCAACGTTTACCAAAATTTTTCCCGCCTGCTGTGATTCGGCGAAAAGTTACAGGCATGTATTTTTTTTAAATGTTAATAGGGAGTATAGGGGAATGCTTTGTCGGGGCAGCCTGAGTCTCCGTGTGGGACAGCTATATGTTGTTAGGAATAGTTATCCCAATTACCATGGCTCTAATTTAATTACTTCAGGAGCTAGAGCGCCAAATGTTACTATCAAAAAATCTAAATTACACGAAATGTTTTAAGGTCTAGTATATAATCTGCCAAGAGAAGGTATATGATATGATATATCATTAGAAAGGAAATTTTGTGTAGTTTAAATCGTCCTCAGAACATTTTGCTGTAAATATTACAGTTAAGAAAATATAGGCGAAAAATCATAATTTCACCCCTTTGCCACCCCCTCCCCCCCAAATGTGACGCGCAAAAAAGTCTTACTTTTTACTGCGTAATGCGGTCAGGCCATAGAACAATTTGGCATCAAAAGTCAGCTCTTTTTTTGGATGTTTGGGTCTAGAGCTAAAGTCACTATACTATAGGCAAATTTTAAAATAGTCTGGCTAGTGTAGTGGTTACTACGCGCACCTTCGGTGCACAGAGTCATGGTTTCGAGACACACAGTGAACGAATTTAGTTTATGGTGTTTTTCGAACTCACGACCCATGTGACGGAATTGATTGATGATAGGGATAAATACGTGCTGTTGATCTCAACACCTCAAAAAAAAGCAGCTAACATCATGGAAATTGAACATACACATCTGTTACCTTGGTCCAAAGATGAACTGTCAGGCCTGTTATTTTTTTTTTAATTGTAGAGCCAAATGTTAACAAAGGACAGTGGTCATTGGGTGATTTCCGATTGCAAAGTGTGGTGCAGACAATTTTTTTTTTGTTTCTTATGTTTTTTTTGGGATGCTGAGCTCGAGTCCCGGGCTTCCCACCAAAATTTCGTTGCAAAACAGGGTCAAAACCGCGAAAAAAACCCAAAATTTTCGGATTCTTTTCCATTTTTTTTACTTATAACTGCGAAAGTGTAAAATTTTTCCAAAAACCTGCCCCTGTTAGAGAAAACATAATTGCGGATCCAACGCGCCATTAATCTTTAAAATGCTTTAAGCGGTATAGCTACAATTGATAGTAATTTTTTTCGCGTTTTTTTTTTGCAATTTTGGATTTGTTTTGCAATAATGTAATGTACAAGAAAAATGCAACTTTTGCGGCCAAAAAACCGTTCAATCCGAAAATTTTATTTATAATATGGAACTATGTTAAAAATGACACATTCAATTTATCAATTGTTGGGAAGCTCCCAATTCGTGCTCAGCACCCCAAGAACATAAAAAGCAAACGAAAAATTTTCTCCACCAGATTTCGCAATCTGATGTACTAGTTTATCACGTACTAACTGCACTAAGTCGAGATTAACGAAAAATTACCCTACAAGTGTTTGGACATTCACTAGTCATTCGGATTACATTCAACTAGCCTCCAATTTCTGCGTTTTAGACGGTAATTCGTATATATTCGGTGCTATTTTTGTCTCTCGGACTGCATATTCCTCTGGTGAGATCTAAATTTCATTGCTGGTATGATTTAGCTACAAAGTGAATCTTGATTAAATAACTGAAAGACATGGAAATGTGGAATTCGTTCTTTACAAGGTCCCTAACTTGGCAAAGCTGTATACCGTTTCTTACTAAAATCCCTTTCAGATGGAATGTTGATAAATTCCACTACCTTCTCGGAGCGACTTCATGTGACATATCACGCTAAATATAGTTAAAAATCGCCAAAAACTATAACAAATATTTTAGTTTTCCACGAGTAAAACGTATGTATTGGGACGCAGCCTCCGCATCCCCATCAGTTACGAGTGGCCACTTGCTGTTGTCTTTTGTCCGTGCTGGAAACTATCACGGTCATGCATTCCGCGGCAGTATATGGAGCGGCAAAGAAGGCATCTGGTTAGTTTTCCAGACTACAGTCTCAGCAGCAGAAAATTTTACGTAGTGCTTGGAATCAAACTCGCATTTTTACGCCTTCGAGCATTGTATAGTGCAGTGATTTTTTTACTACATTGGCAAGGATTTTTTTTTAACCATAATCATCGCCCCCCCCCTGGCTACGCCCATGCAGTCCTGGTTTTAAGTTTCACACTCCCGCTCTAGACGCCTCTACCAAAGAGCTAAGCTAAGAGCTAGGGAGACGTTCAAATCATCAGAGAAATGACTAAACAATTTTAAAAACGCTTTGCTAAGACTTGGCAGTGCCTGCGAATACTTCCAACGAGACAATCTTAAGAAATATTTGTATGCATTTCATCACGCTTTGAATCAGTCATGAGGTACGAGCTGCTATAATTTAAGCGAACAGGAACCGACAGAATTTATGCAAATTATATCAGAAATACATCGCTTCAAATTGATTGAGGTGATTTGGGAGCCCCTTTCTGAACTGAAATAGTGCGATTATTCTGATTTTCATCCAAGAATAGTCATTCCAGTCATCTACTTGGACTTGATCGCCTTCGATCCTCATATTTTTACAATTATAAAATTCTTATAATGTTATTCATTAGATCGGGCGTAGCAAAAAAGTCAATTATGTATTTGCGCATTGGCTTTTGCCAAAATAATTAAACAACAGCAAAAAGGGAAGAACCGACTACCTTCCTTAAAAAATGTATGTACAGCATTGATCACTCAAGGATCTGATCACCTTCATCTAAAGTCGTCTCAGAGACCATCATTGGTCCAGGCATATGAACCGTTGGCTTAAACCGACTTCGAACTACCGTTACAACACCGACCGACTTCAAAAAAATTTACTATAGAAAATTTAATGTGGTCTTTGATAGAGATACCTTATTTTCTTGCGAAACCCTAGGCGATAAGGGAAAGGTATCGGCATTGAAAACTCCTAACAGCTTTAAAGGTTTATCTATAAAAAATAAGGAAATTGGAGGTTATGTTGTAATAAGCAATAACATGTTGGCTACCGAGGAGGAAAACTCTTTTTTTTTAAATTTGATTAATTTCAAGCCAATGCAAAGCATCAGCTGACGGAGATGGCTGGGACATTTAGCTCTAGGAATTGAAATGCCTTTCAAGAGGTAAAGAGAACTAGACATTTATAGCTTGCATGCTGGAGGCATGGCATTACAAAAAAAGGTTGAAGTAACCCTTATTTTGAATGCATCAGTGCTTTTTTGACCTAATATCTGTATCTCGGATATACTTATATCTCCAAGTTACATATTTTAGATTGTCGATATGCTTCTTCATATCGTCGTATATCATTATCTATAAAATATGAAATGCATATCTTCAATTTGTGGGTGATTAACCTACAATAACAATACGAGTATAATCTTTCACACTTAACAATCGTGACTTCAACGAATCAAGCAAATGATATTCAACAATTAGTGCGACCAGTTCAAAAGTCATTATTTTAACAGAATAATTGTTGATAATTTATTTCGTACATATTCAGTCTACTCGCAATATCTTGGCAGACTGATTCAATTTACAGATTCGCATTGCTTCCGTGTGCTAAAAACAAAACAGTCTAGTGCACTGAATTGTTAGAATTTATAAACTTTTTTTTTTGTATTTCTGGCGAGAATTTAAATTCGGATTACGTCATTCTTTATTGTTTGTTGTTTACAGTATTTGACCAGCAGTTATTAAACCAATATAGAACCGAAAACATTAAAATTAAAATTGAATGTTCTGTGGATAATTTTTTACTTTTGTAAAAAAGTTAATGCTATGTTAATGAAACGCTCTGTGGCTCACTTGGTTGAGTCGCACTCTACGCTAGTAATCTAGAGGTCAGGAGTTCAAATCTCGGCGTGGCCCAAAATTTCCGTACATGTGCGGATAGAAAATATACCCAACAACAATTTCATCCCTATAATACTTCGTAAAAGATTCTCTTCTAACAATAAAAGAGGCACTTTACAGGGTATAACCACTGAATAATATTGCAATAATGGCATTTGGCGCCGTTTTTTAATCCAATATAACCTTATTGTAGCACTAAATTATGCTTCAAAAAAGGCGTACGTAATTTGATTGATTGATTGCTTTATATCTTTATTGAACAAATTTGCAAAAAAAAAATATAAGAACAAAATTTCCGCAGCTAGCATCGAACCCGTGTCTGTTGATTGCCCATCCGACCCGCTACCACTCAGCCATCCTCACATATAGCATTGCTCGTAAACACTACAAATGGTTAGTTGCTTCTTTAGAAAAGCTTGACAATTCTTTATCGAATCTTCTGCAATGCACCCTTAATCTAAACATTTATCAATAAAATAGAGTCAATTTCTACGCAGAGATCACCTTAACTGGTCCCGAAGATAACAATGAGTGAGTAAGTGTGATTCATGTAAGATTTCAAGGATTTCTAGTGAAGAAATTATGTATTTTAGAGCACTTCATAAGTGTCAATTCATTAAAAAATCACAAAGTCCATCCTTCTATAAAACTACGATGAACAATTTATCGGATGACCATACGAATGTCACACTATAAAAACGAAACCGACTGTGCTATTTACACTGGTCGGCATATGTAATTTGACATCTCCAGCCCCGACACTGATTTTGTTTAACTAAAGCCAATAACGGTAAATTTCTTTTATCAATATTAAAGCACATATCGACAGCAATAAATATGCCTAATATTTTTCCTGTCCTCTTTCGGACTCTTATCCTATAGAAAAGAGAAACGATGGAGGCCTAATTCTGGTGTGCCATAAGTATTTTGACAACATTTAACTCTTTGATTGCACCCATTTTTTCGCAAGAACTGATGCATAAAACATGTTTTTATTAATTTTTGAGTTCCCCATATTAACTTTCAATGATAAAAAATATCACCAGTGACTCGAAACATAAACAAAAATCAGAATTTAGAAGATTGGTTTGAGCATCGATTGATGCAAGCCTTAGTCCTAGTTTACACATTGAATACGCTACTATTGAATTTTATTTTATACGGTAAACTGTTTATTACCAAACAAAAAAATGTTTTAAAACAAAATAAAAACAAATCTTGGCGCTCTCTGAGAGAAAACGAATGTAAACCCCGAGTGATGAGTGAGCCACGATGAAAAACTCTGAGAAAGAAGTGAAATTTAAACCAAATTGTGCAGCAAAAAAAACGAATATAACTTCCGACGACTCAATGACGACCAAAAGAAGCTTTGGCCATGGAAACAGTGATTTGAACTTAAGCAGCCTAGGTCATTGTAAGCAAAATATCCCTGCATCATGAGAGAGCCTCCACTGTGGTATTAATTTTGATAACCACGTATCCGTTTTTCCACATAAACTGGGCATTTTCTTTAAATATTTATTCTTTTTTTTGTAAAAATGTAATAAAATAACGAATATTAGCTGAAAAAGCTTTTTCCGAAAGTTGCAGTAGCTTGCACTTTTGCCTTAGTAACAGAGGTTGTGGATGTGGTATGGTTTTTAAATCTTTCTTTGGTTTCAGTTTATCTGCGTATGCATGCAATTTGCCTTTTTTAGTTCTAGACCGAAGGTGGTCGTTATTAGAGAGTTTTAGCAAGTCGTGTTGAATAAAACGACATAATTTGACATTCCATATAAAAATTCGCTTGCTTACCGTATACGAAACAAAATATTTTAATTTTGCATGTCCTAAGTAGGCATAGGTGTAAAAAACGACAAATTATTTCGCCAATTTCGACTGTTTCCAGAGCATCAAATATACGGAAATACACCCATGCCTACTTGGGACATGCAAAATTAAGATATTTTGTTTCGTATACGGTAAGCAAGTGAATTTTTATATGGAATGTCAAATTATGTCGTTTTATTTGAGACGATAAGCTAAAACTCTCTATTATCTCTGCCTCTGATGGCACATTCTTCATATTCATAATATCCTTTGATTCAATTAGGACATTTTCCCTAAATATTTGGAAGATTTTTCGGTAATGATTTGATATTTTTGTGATGCATGGAATAGTTTTCTATTTCTTTTCTCTTATTCAATTCTGGTGTTTAATAATGAACAGTCTACCTTATGAAATTAAATTCAATTGCAGCGTCTCCAACCTTTAAACCAGGGTTGAAATTTGCCTCTACGGAGGCTTAAACCAAACTTCGAATTTCTGATTTTTTTCCAATGTTTCAAGCCACTGGACACATTTTCTGCCTGGAATTCAAAATATAAACACAAATCATTAATAAAATTATGTTTTATCCATTTTTTCCAGAGAAATTAGTGTGCAATTAAAGATTTAAATATTGTCAAAATACTTATGTCACATCAAAATTTCGCACCAATCTGTTCTCTTCTTTATAGCAAGAGAGTGCGAAAATGGACAGGAAAAATATTGAGCATATTTATTGCTGTTGATACGTACTTTGATTTCCTTATAAGAAATTTACCGTTATTCACTTTAGTTAAACAAAATCAGTATCTTGGCTCGAGAGCACCAGATGTCAAAATACATATGCCGGCTAGTGTATATGAAGAATATTATGCATGTGTGTGAGTTAACTTAGAGAGACTATTGCATGTGTGTGCTGTATCATCCAATATATCTTTTTAGGTTAACGTTTAGAGACAGTTTTATCGAAGACTTATACCACCATCTTTAAATTTATTCCATAATGATGATGGAAGCTTTCCGGAAAATGCTTTAAGGATGTTTTATCGGATCAAAATATTTCTTTAAGCGATGTCACACGATAAATTGATTTCGTGGTACTATATGATTGCTACAGCATGAAGTCCTTCTCTAAAGCAAACGAATTGTTACTTGGGTATAGTGCTTGCAACATTATATACACTCCGAAATGATATGCAATGTAACAGTGGCGCAACCACGGGAGGGGCTGAGGGGGCTAAAGCCCCTCCCAGGCCCGGAAATGAGGAAAGGACAAATTGAAAAATGAAATATGAAGCAATCATTTCGTTGCATATTTTATAAAAATATGAATTGTCTTCTTGGGGCGAGTAGCTAGCCAGTTTCGTTGATCTGTTCATATTTTGATCATCCTTACCAAAATTTAAAAAAAAATATCTTTGTAAAAACAAAAACAGAAGACAAACGCTTATGTTTTAGGTGATTTTAGCAAAAAAAAAGTTTTGGACTTCTTAGATTGTGTCACAGAAGTCTTAAAGGCAAAATTACTGTTCAAATCTTTTCTAAAAAAGTTTAACTGAACAAAAGAATGGTATTGATCGGTCTTCTATCGTAATGTAACGAGCACCATCGCAGCAACTCAAATCCGAAAAACCAATCCGCTCTTTGCGAGATGCAGTCTTGTTCTTGATCTCACTGTATATTTCATGTGAGAAAAACCTTATCTTCCCTGGAACTATTAGAACGATATTAGCCCAATTTCTGTCCGATTTTTGTTTGTGCCTAAATTCTTGTTGTGCCGGACATTTACAAAATTCTGTTCTAATTGAGGTAGGTCATAATTCAATACCCCGCTCCACTTGTTGACCTTACTCGAGAGGTTGTGTTACTCTTTCTGCATCGACAAAATAGAAGAAGATCAGAACGGCAAACCGAAACTATAGAAACTGATCCAGCCTAAAGGTTATTTAAAGAGCGACGATTACAGAATTGCTTGTGACGCATTTCTCTCCGTTCCCTGCAATTATAGAGTTTAGAATTTCTAGTAAGTACTCCCGATACACACGCTTTCGCTTTGGAATGAATGAGGTCCGCCAAGTCCGTGAGAATCAGGAAATACATAGTATCGTTAAAAGCTAAAATAACCATCGACACTGGCCTATCGGGGAGCACGCCAGGATGCTCAAAACTCCCCATAACGACTTCTGTCGCAGTTGCGATGACGAAGAAGAGGAAGAAAGTGTACATCATTTTCTCTGTCATTGGCCGGTCCTGGCCGAGAAACGTAGACGTTTTCTTGGCTCAATGTATTTTTATGATACAGATGATCTTCGTGATGGGAGCCCACTATTGCTCAACAAATATATGGCCAGCACGGGCTGGTTCTCGGCTTAGGCGTCAACTGTACGGACGTTTTAATCGGTGGTATCACAATGGACCTATTTTTGGTCTAAGTGTGCTAAGTGTTTGATTACTTAGCGACCCCTTTACCTAACCTAACCATCGCCGAAATTACTGCAGCAGCCTGAAGTAATCTGTAATATTGGTGGTCTTAGCCCCCTCCAGGACACGATCCTGGTTGCGCTACTGCAATGTAACATTGACTCGAAATTGCCTATAAACGGCTGAGTTTACGCACCATGGCCCCACATGGGGCTATACGGTACTGGGAAGAAGAAGAAGAAAAAAGTTAATAATATAGCTTAGTTTAGGCCCGTGTTTGCAAAAGAATTAAAAAAGAAATAGGCCAACCCTTAAGGTCGTGCATGTGACTAATCTTGTCGAATTTTAGTAGAGGCGCTGTACTCAACAACAGATCCATAGGTGGGATCAAGATTTTAACATGATTTTGATGCTACTCACCGTATAGAACCAACCAAATCGATCAAATAGAACTGGAACATCATTCCCGAAAATTGGAAACTCTCTGGCAACGTCAATCATATCATCACTGTATCCTTCAAAAAGCAATTCACTGACTGTTCTCGTTACAGCCATCGGTTGCTCGTACATTTGCAAACCTATCGAAACACTTTTCTGCCTTACATAGTCCCACGATATTGCACGTCCAGCGGCTGACTTGAAATTAAAATGAAACCTTTTTTAAAAATTCTGAAATCAAGTAAAGTAGAAATACTTACTAGGGCTATTATATTCAATTCGGTAATATTGTCATCAAGATAGCCTCGACTGCCATCTTGATCGAAAAAGAACATGCTCTTTTTCCGAAATGAGATTGATGCATTTTCCGGATGCCATGTAATATCGACTTTCTCCGGCTTTTCGGTAAATCGATACGGGCCGAGCTCTTGAAGTACGGGCTTCACCGATTTATTCAGGAAATGTTCGGAATTTGTCCAATTAAAAAAGTAAATATCGAGGCTCATAGGAACCGGTGGAACACGCCATGCCTCGTAACTTTTGGATCCCGGCGTGACTGCTAATTGCTGAAAGAAGTGAAGAAAAAGGGAGAATATTGATAATGAATGAACATGAACAATGAAATACAAAAAAAAAATGTTGATCGGTAGTTTATTAAAATAAATTAACGGCTTCGAATAAAATAAACATTCTCCCTACAAACAGATCCCCTAAGCGCTTAGGGGATCTGTTTGTAGGGAGAAGTTTCTGATCCTTAACGGCCGGTTGATTTGAAATTAAAGGTAATGTTGCGCGAACGTTGTGTTTTATAACCTCACCCATTAAGAAAGCTACCCAGCTGCTCATTTGGCAACAAAAAGCGTTTGCAACCAATATCATGGTACCCGAAGCTAAGAGAATGAACTGAAACACTACTTAAATTAAACGTTAGGTACACTCCCAGTCACTTGAATAGGGACAGCCTTTTCGAGAATTGTTTATCTCAAAATATCCTCTTCCTTACAGCAGAGAGCATAATTCAGTATGTATTTGTTTAGAAAGGCTATTATGTTGCCCATATAGTTTGCGAGAAAAAACTGAAACATTCGATAACAACAGTTATGTTTCATCAACATTATGTTGATGCTCTAATAAATTCTATGTTCAAAATTGGATCATTTGAATAGGGACAGTTGCGATTCGCTCGTTATTTCGAAAGTGCTAGCGTCACTTCATAACTGTTTTTGTTTTAATCCTCTCAAATTGTGTTTTGACTGTAATTTTTGTAAGTTTCGGTAATCATGGGTAGAGGAAAAAGCATTAAATACCGCGCAAATGGCTCAAATCGATGTTTTGAGAAATGAACAATACAGCTTACGCGAAATTTCGAAATTAGTAAAAAACAGTAAATCGGTTGTGTCTAACTATTTAAAAAATAAAAGTGGATATGGACGAAACATGAAAGGGCGTACGCGAGGTGCCCTAACCGCCAAAGAGAAAAGGGCGATTCTGCGAGCCGCCTCTAATTTTGCACTATCAGCGGCTAGAATTGTAGCTAAATCGACGTTACAGTTAGTTGATTAATAGTGCAACGTGTAATAAGGAATTCCTCACACCTAAAACGAAAGAAAATTCAGAAAAAAATCAGAGACAGCTCCCCAAACCATGACGCTACCTTCTCTGCTATGATGCCTTGACAGAAACCGTTTGTTTTAAGCAGATCGTGGAAATAGAAATGGTACCCATCTGGGCCATCCAGGTTGAATCTCTTCATACGAAAAAACTACCCTGTTCCACTCCTGTCGCCATGACATATTTTGGCGAGCAAAATCCAGGCTTTTCCTCTTTGCGTCTAACGGTGTTTTTTTCTGAATTTCCTTTCGTTTTAAGTGTGAGGAATTCCTTATTACACGCTGCGCTATTGATCAACTAGCTGTAACGCCGATTTAGCTACAATTCTAGCCGCTGATAGTGCAAAATTAGAGGCGGCTCGCAGAATGGCCCTTTTCTCTTTGGCGGTTAGGGCACCTCGCGTACGCCCTTTCATGTTTCGTCCATAAATAGTTAGACACAACCGATTTACTTTCTTTTACTAATTTCGAAATTTCGCGTAAACTGTATTGTTCATTTCTCAAAACATCCATTTGAGCCATTTGCGCAGTATTTAATGCTTTTTCCTATACCCATGATTACCGAAACTTACAAAAATTACAATCAAAACACAATTTGAGAGGATTAAAACAAAAACAGTTAGGATGTGACGCTAGCACTTTCGAAATAACGACCGAATCGCAACTGTCCCTATTCAAGTGACCCAATTTTGAACATAGAATTTATTAGTGCATCAGCATAATGTTGATAAAACATAACTGTTGTTATTAAATGTTTCATTATTTTTCTCGCAAACTATGAGCAACATAATAGCCTTTGTAAACAAATACTGAGTTATGCTCTCTGCTGTAAGGAAGAGGATATTTCGAGATAAACAGTTCTCGAAAAGGCTGTCCCTATTCAAGTGACTGGGAGTGAATGTGTTATCGCTTATTGAAAGCCTGTGACAGGTGAACCAGATTCTAAGGACTTCCAAGTAATGATTGATGTTTCACATAAAATCAAGCATAGAAGTATTGCTGAATGCGCAAGCCACATCGTCAGCAAACGCATTAAGCTTGCAATTGAAATTTTGTATAAATACTGATTTCATAAATATGAGAAAAGATGCGGTCCTAAGACGGAACCCTGTGGAACACCCAAATTAACACTTTCCCGGACACAACGTCTATAGACGTCCAATTTTGAGCATTTGACCATACAAATCGTGTCAAATTTTGGCGTTGTGTCCGGCAATGAGTTAATCATTCGAAATTTGCTGAAATTGCCGCCAATTTTCACTCTTTGTTTTCTATCCGACAGGAAAGAGGAAAATCAGTCCAACATAAACCCTCTATAGCCCGCTTTAGCATCAACGGATGGTCGACCGAATCAAATCCTTTTTTAATATCGACGAACAGAGCTCCAGAATAATTACCTGTATTGATGTCATCAAAAATATAGCTACAAAAAGATAACAATGCATCCTCAGTTGATTTACCTTTTCGGAAACAAAACTGACATGCACTCAAGAAATTAGTTTTATTTAAAAATGATAACGTGCGATCCTTTTTAGCTGCTCTCTCGACAATTTTGGTGAGAGTGGATAAGATCGTAATGGGAAGATAATTATTGGGGTCCAACGCGTCACGTTTTTTTTTAAAAGGCAAAAATTCCGCTATTTTTGATTTGGAAGAAAAACCCCTGAAAAAAATACTTTTATTGAAAAAATCTGACATCGACAATATTTAGAGCTATGTATACCTTTCGGCACTTTGTTGGAAAGACAATTTTCAACGTAAGTACATATCAGTATTTTTCAGCGCCATAATTAAGCGATATAATTCCAAGGACATAATACGATTAAAGACGAAACTTTCTGTATGAAAAGGATCGTTTATTAAGTGTTTAGAACGGAAGTTATTGTTAAAATTGCACGAAACACAGAGATATTTGAGAAAAATTCTACAAAAACATTCGCCAGTGGCGCTGGCTCGGAAACAATTGAATTATTTATTTTAAGATATTTTACACTACATTTACTAGTTTTCCTATTTAGTATTTTGTTAATATGTAGTATGAAATCATGAAATTCCCAAAAAATTAAATTAGAACTAAACGCTCCTTTGATTATATGAAATGTTGCAATATTGCTAAGTTGAGGCGAGAATTAAACAAAATATTATGTCAGATATCAGAGTTCCTTAGTTTAAGATTCTAAATTTAAGTGTTATTATGGATGAAAATATCTACCAATGTTTTGCGGGAATCGCTGCATTTTTTCGAAAAAAGCTTTCGAGGCGAAACAAGATCCACATCGAATTTAAATTTAATTTTTGCCCTGCAATAAATATGATATAAGAATATACCTAAAGAAGCAGCTTTTTTGCAAGCACAACACGGTGTGTGTTTTATATTCCCGGGTGTTTGATACTCAAGAGCTTGTCTTCCAGTGCGCAACGCCCCGGAATATAAAACGCGTCCTCATGAGATGCGAAAACTTGAAAACGAAAATGTGTGTAGAGAAAAGGTACTGCATCTAAGTAACCCACATGCAGTTTTGTCCAAAATTTTTCTCGGCCATTTTATGTATTATTTTTCGATTCCCCCGTCATTAGATATTTTCCACGGTGAAATGACCGGGGAATCGAAAAATAATACATAAAATGGCCGAGAAAAATTTTGGAACCATATTCGGATTGTAGCTTATGGAATTCCCCATCATTTCCGACATGTTCCACGACAGTAAGCATGCATTTTTATTGAAAAAATCGCAGCGGACAAAAATTTCATTTTCATTCCGCCCGAGGTCTATACTGCGCTTAAAACCAAACTACTTGAGCTCCTTCCCCTGCGGAAAAATCTCTTGGTATTACTTCGCAGCAACGACTTCGGCTATTTATTGTTTAGCAAACCCATCGCTGATTGCTTCTGCCTTGCTTCTGCTATTCTTAGATCTTTGAGGATGCAGCAGTTAAACCCACTTAAATTTTGAGAGGTTTATGTATTTCCCAAACTTGTGTTTAACTGATTTCGCCACACTGTAATCAAGCAATCTGAGGCATTAAAAAAATAGTGTCTAGCATGTTCTTCAATTCCCTTTGCAATTCGTAAACTCTGAAGAGTCATAGCTTGAATAAGGAGTTGGGTTAAATAGTGGCCGACCTTGCAATGTTTCCGGATGATTTAGCTACTCGTATATCAGGGGTGTGTTGATGATTCTCTTCCAGAATTTGGTTTTTATGATACGATTAACGATGGGTTTCTGGATGCTTATGTCGATGTTTGTTAACTTTTGGAAGTAGATATCATCAATACGAATAAGCTCAGGTGCTCTAGTGCTAATTGCATTTCCCGCGCAAAACATTTTCAAGGCTCCCAGTAAAACAATTTCCAAGCATAATGAAGACGATAATCGCGATCAAAATATCAAGGGCTTACAACTATCCCCATACACAACCAAGGGGCGCAATATACAAGCTTCGCCAAGAGCGTAGCAGAGGCTCGCGCAGGCGCCGGCCCTGCCGGCAAATCAAGGGTGCATTCCGCTGCACCCCCCACTTACGCAAATTACTAAAACAATCATTACACCGTTACGTGCTCATTATGTGCTAATTATGTACCACATTTAAATATTTTGTGCTAGTCAATTTTTAAAAATATAAAATAATTAAAAACTACAATTCAAATAGGGGGTAGCGTAACGTTCTTCTACACCCCCCAAATAGAAAAAATCTACTTACGGGTTTCGGACTTATATCAATGTAACGGTCTTGTTATGTGTTAATTATGTACCGAATTTATTTGTTTATTACTGGACAGTGGAACAAAATATTAGCAGTTGAAAGTGGGGTGTGGAGAAGAACGTTCTTTTACACCTAGTCCAGTCAAAATATCCTAAAAAGGTCTCCAAATAGAAAAAAATAGAGTAAGGCTGAATTTTGTTGTTTTGAAATCAGTTGGTTCCCAGGAATCGAAAACTCATTTTATTCAAAAAAAAAAAAAATTAACGGAAAGGTCACAAAAAGGACAAAAAAGGATACGGCGCAAGGGTTATGTGATATGGTAATAATACAAGTAAATAATCGACAGATACTCGTAATAATCACATTTATATTTAATTATTTCGTTTTACATAACTTCCGCCATAGATCTTCTTTATAAATTGCTACATCATGCTACGTACTTGGCATTGGCATCTTCAATTGAAGTTGAAAAAAAAACTTTTTCTATCCATTACATACTATACTATAGCAAATATCCATAATTTAAGAACGTAACGTAGTTTTTATATTTCGTAACAATTTTGAAAGCCGGCAATAATATGTACATTAATTAAGTGATGCATTCTTAGAATTTACGAGATGCAGTTTTGAAAAAATAAAATCTAATCGAATCACGATAAAAAAAAATTAAAATCGTGAAAGTTTGAACAATTTATTATAACATGTCTCAAGGTAAGTCGTAAGCGTAAGGTAAGTACATTAACGTCACCAAAACCAACAATTATTTATTTTGTACTTCTCATCGTACCTAACAGACTCAATTAATTTATTGTATAGTTGGACTAATGCAAATGATAAGTGCGGCAAAAAGAATTGTAATATAATTAAGTTGGATATCAAAATTGGCTGTTTCCTGATAATGGATTGCCTTTATAGTTTAATAGTCTATACAATGTTTTACAACATTACGAAAACATACATAACGACGTTCTTGTTATGGCGAGACTATTAATCCCTTTAGACATTTAACACATTCCTTTTGAATTGAGATATCATAACTTTTGTATAATAGAAACAATGGCCACTTCACAATAATTAACAGTGGTTTTCGTTCTAGACGCAATATTATAAGAAGCTTTCAATTAAACGTAGTTTATGAGACTAATTGAAGAGATATTGAATCTCCTTCTTGGATCCTTAAGACAAGTCTTTCAGATCTTGATGAAGGCAAACAATGACAATGAAGCACAAACATTTTAATCGAAAATGTTTTAGCAGTAACCGACATAAAAGGCCTTACAAACTATGTATTCGGAACTAGGTTTAGGCTCCTCACAAACTTCTTGAATTAGGGATCTCCAGGAATCTATAATATTTGATCTGATCTTGTAAATATGAAACCTCCGCTGCTGACAGCTAGGGAATATCCCCTCGGATATTGGATGATATATTTGAATTCGAAACACGTTCTTAAATTATTACAAACGATTTTTTCGCCGCTTTAAGGTTCAACGCACGCACGCGATGCGGATTGCGTGCCGTTTTTTTCGAAGCAAACCGCTGCTTGAATATGTACCCAAGCCTTTAAAAAGGTTTTTGGAAAACATGAGGGATACAGTGTTCATATCACAGTGCTAACAAATGCTTGTTGAATAGTTCAAATCTGTAATTATACCCTTCGCTCGTAGATTCAACGAAGGGTATATTAACTTTGTCATGAAGTTTGTAACGCATTGAAGGAAGCATCTCGGACCATATAATAAGTATACATACACATATGGCCAAAAAAATAAGTACACCCATACGAATTTTTCTTATCACCCTGTAGCCAGGTAGTTATTTGAGTAAATAAAATCATATGGAAAGATTTAAATACTTAATTGGCGAGGAATCAAATAATATGTAAATTAGCATATTATAATAAATAACAGCTTTCATTTACCTTGGAAAAGTACGAACTGACTAAAATAGGCTGGACAAAATAATAAGTACATGTCAGTTAATTTGATTAAAACTGATTTGAATTAAAATACTATGTTCTGATTCGACAAGAATTTAATTTATTGTACTATTTAAATCTAAATGGTCCATTATTTTGAAAAAAGAAGGTTTTTGTTGGCCCTCTGGAGATAATTCTTACGGCATGTTCCCATACATCCATATATCCAGTTATTTCGAGGAGATTGGACCGTTTTGTGAAAACCTTGTTTCTAGTTCATTGATTCAACTCTCCACAAACACTCCGGATTAAATTTGACTCCCCAAGTAACAATTCGTATGCTTTAAAGAAGCACTTCATCCTGTAACATTCATATAGTAACACAAAATCAGTTTATCGTGTGACATCGTTTATATAAGTATTTTGATCCGGTAAAAACTCCTTAAAACCCTTTTCGGAAAGCATGAAAAGTTCTTATATAATCAATTCACGACTACATCCAATAAGACTTCGATAACACTTCTCTAAACGTTAACCTAAAAAGATGCTCCATTAAATACTTCTTTGTAGTCTTTATTGAATGACATAAACACACATGACTGAAAGCAACACACACACATGCATATAATCTTCTATAGCACTCTCGATTTCATTTTTATAGTGTGACATTCGTGTGATCATTCAATAAGTGGCTCAGCGTAGTTTTATAGAAGGATGAACTTTGTGATTTTTTAAAGAATTGACACTTATGAAGTGCTCTGGAACACCACGTTTCTTGAATTGAATTCATTGACATATTGCATGAAACCATCATTTCCTCACCCATTCTTATTTTATGAATCAATTAAGATAATCTCAGCCTAGAAACTGGCTGCATTTTATTGATGAACGTGTGAATTTAATTAGCTTCAACTGATTGACATATAAAGAAGAAGGTGCATTGAGGAGAAGTGTTGAGCATTTCGATAGAAGCAACGAACCACTTGTAGTGTTTACGAGCAATGCTGACTATATGTGAGGTTGGCCGAGTGGTTAAGGCGTCGGACTTGCGTACGAAAGTCGCTGGTTCGACGCTGGCTGCGGGAATTTTTCTTTTTTTTTTTGAAAACGCGAGAAAATGATGACATAACACATATGATGTATGTCTTTTTCAAAGTGTAATTGAGTGCTACAACAAGGTTCAATTGGATCAAAAAACGGCGCCAAATGCCATTATTGGACTGTTATTCAGCGGTTATACCCTGTAAAGTGCTCCTATTATTGTTAAAAGAGAGTATTTTACGAAGTATTATAGGGCTGAAATTGTTACTTGGGTCTAATAACAACGTGAAAAGCCACTCGATTTGGTTGAAGCGGATCCTTGACCAGTTTGTGAGGTATGGTTAGGATTAATATCCTGCTGAAATCCTGATTTAAAGTGTATGGGTTCATCAGTAAAATATTCTAGGACTCTCAACTAACATTTCTTATATGAAAATTGCCTCATAGTAACGGTTATTAGGTATATTTGAAGGAAACCAAACTATGAAAATTAAACCACAGACCATGTTTTTTTCGCCTCTATGGGAAATAGCCAGTTGATGTATCGTACATCATAATATTTTTTTCCTGAATGAAGAATATTACGATAAGAGTAGTTTCTAATCAAATTTATTACGATCTCATTAATAAAACAGAATATTCTGCGAGTTTTCATTGTTCGGTCTGGAACAAGAAGAACTATCCCTCCAAAATTTTCTTGTACCGTCAACACTTTTTGAAATCGCCATGGAAAATTCTAAACTTTTTTCCAAAACTGCTTTACTTCTTGTATTCTCCGATTAACTTTTCACAGGGATTCTCTATTTTCAATATTTGCCGCGAAAATCATCAGTCCTGCCAAGGGAACTTTTCCCGCCATAGTGATAATGAGATCGACAGTTATCCTTAAGGCCCTTACATGGACTTAACCGCATATGAGCCTGCTTTTATTTAGTTTTTAATGAATTACACAGTAAATACAATGTTAAGCTGGTTTATTGTAATTGTATTGTAATAATATTTATTGACAAAATAATTTCTACGCTATTCCAAAGTTCCGAACTTAAACGTCTTTTTTCGTACCTACCATGCGGTTTTCGCCCCCTTAAGTTTTTTAGTTTTTTTTTTTCAATTTAACGCTTGTTGCATACACCAATGTATAAAAAAAAACAAATCCTTACGGAAAATAGCAAAATGTGGGTCAAAAAATTAAAAAAACCGATGGTGTACTTATTATTTTGACCAAGCTGAAAACCCACTTCAAAGCTAATATCGGAAGGGACTAAGATAATAGGGGGATGTGATTTAGTTTTTCGGTTTCGTTGGCATTGTTGTATCCTAATTGTTGTAATGGCTATCTATTTGGAGTAATTCAATTTTAAAAAGGGTATGAAAATTTGGCATAAAAAAGTACATGAGGGGTGTACTTATTTTTTGGCCATATGTGTATATGATCAGCATAACATGGGGAGTCGATTGGGCGATGTACGTCTGTCTATCTGTCCCAATGAAGAAGAAAAAGAAGGAAACGAAATATCTGAAAATAAAGGGGACAATTTGATTTTTTTTATAGCTAGCAGTGGCGTAGGAAATTTAGTGTTTGGGGCTGGTATGGTTTAATACTTTTTGGCTTTTTCATTGGTTGGAGTATTCAACCGCAATGCACTGGAATACACAGTATTTAAAATTTTGTATTTAAACGAATTTATACCACGCAACGCTTTGCAATCCCATTTAAGTGTACTTTCTGCAATAGTGTATATTGTGATGCTGTTGGTATAAAGTTATGCAACAGGAACGTTGTTGATTAATTAATTTCAAGCATCTATTAATTTTGAAATTTCGTACTCATTTCCAACGCCCCTACTACGAAGTTACAGCACTAACCTGCGCATGTGCATGATTTTGTTTATTTATTTGTTTATTTTCCATATAAAATTCGTATGAGAAATGTCATCTTGTAGCTTCGATCAAGTTACCATAGAAAATATTTTGGTCCCGAAAAAAAGTCGCATATCCAGTGTATTTTGCGTTTATTTGCATTTCCTTTTTAGATTTTCTTATTCATTGATCTGTCCGTCTGTCCGTCTGTTGCTACGCATTTTACTCGGCCAATTAAAAAGCTATGAAGCTGAAATTTTGCACAAATGCTTCTTTTTGCTGCAGGCAGTTTATATGTTTGAATCGGTAAAATCGGACCATGGGGTCATGGGGCTGCCATACAAACTTAACCCCCAAATTAGGTTCTTCTAAGAAAAACTTTTTTATTTGTGCATCGTTTTCAACCAAATTCCACACAAATGTATTTCTATTGATGACACACAACATATGTGAAAATCGATCAAATCGGACCATGGGGCTGCCATACAAACCCAACCCCCCAAATTAGGTTCTTCTCAGAAAAACTTTTTTATTTGTGCATCGATTTCAACCAAATTTCACACAAACGTTTTTCTCCTGATGACACAAAACATATCTAAGAATTGATCAAATTGGATAATGGGGTCATGGGGCTGCCATACAAACCTAACTACCCAAATTAGGTTCTTCTAAGAAAAACTTTTTCATTTGATAATGTGTCTTTACCAAAGCAACATAAAAGTTAAAAACGAATGGAATCGTACTGTGGAGTCATGCTCCCGCAACCCCAATAAAATTTTCCGAGTAAATATTTTTATTTGTCCACTTATTTCAACCAAGCCCAAAACTTTTGTCAAGACGGAAGAAAAAGAATGAGGGGGATTAAATACAAGTCATAGGTACACCCGAAAAAACTTTTAGCCCAAGGAGAGCGAAGGGTATCCAAATTTCGGCCGCGCCCGAAATTAGCCTCGGCCCCCGGAGGTTGGCGAGCGTAGCGAGCAGGGGGCGAAGCCCCCTAGTTTTTTATATCATATTTGCAGTGGATCAGACTGTTGGCCGTTACTCTATGGAATTGGCTTCGATATAAAGCTACAAAAACCGGAAAACAAAATTGTACTATTGAACGCCATTGTTTTAAAGATTTTAGGAACGTTATAAAAAACCTCCCATCACTGCGTCCCCAAATATTTTAAAAATTATGTCCAGTGTTATGCACAGGTGTAGAAAATCGACCCCATTTGCGCTTGGTCCCTCATGGCGATTTGTTGCCTTTGGGTAGCATGTTCAAATGGTAAGTTTTGAACGGAGATAGCTAGGACTCCGAAATATTCAGATAAATAAATAAATAGATATTCTCTACATCGACCTCCCTATTCATTTTTATACCCTATACCTAGTGGCGTGCACAGCCATTTTGTGAAGGGTATGCAAAATTAAAACCGAAGAAAAGATGATAAATACGAGTATAAACGCTTTTTGATATGTCGAAATAAAAAGGAAGGTTAGTGTTTCCTAAGTAATTAAGTAATCTCAGGTAAGCTAAAAATGAGGAAAAACCGCCTAATTTATTTTAGAAAGCACTAAAATAAGTATAATCAAAAAAACTTTGTAACGTTAACAAAACAGTGCTTGAAAATTATTTAAATCAATCAAACAAATACAAACATTCGCATTGTAAGATTTATTGATTTTCTCAAATGTGTAAACTGTAGGCATACAAACCTTCTTTTGTAATATGTACATAACACAGTGTGACTAACAAAATGCATACATAGCTATGCAACCAACCCCGTACAAAAATGTGCATTATACATAATTTGTTTCTGATTAGTAAAACACATTCTCTTTCAAAAAATAATAAATTCCTGTTTCAACATTGTTTAAATATTAAAAAACAATCAAAGGAAACATTTTGTCAAAACTGAACGACACATTTTGGGACCTACTGTTTATTTCCGCTTTGGTTCCCTTTGCTCAAATCTTATCACGACATTTTTCGCCGCTTGTGCTATAGTCATCGTTCGTCCGTCAACTTTGTTCGCCAACGCCAAGGCAGGCGTGCTTCTCTTCACCATATAAACCTGCAACATTGTTGCACCAGTTGAAAAAACAACCATTTAACACAACTCTTTTAAATAAATTCAAAGCCTACAGAAATACCCTGAACTTGATTATTAAAAAAGCGAAGTCTAGGTATTACACGAGGGAAATTTCTAAACATAAAGCAGACCCCAAAAAAATATGGAAAATAGTTAGGGAAATAACTTCTCAATGCAGGAATCCAAATACGGAGATAGCTGAAATTAAGTTACCCAATAATGAAACGCTGAGAGACAAACAAGATATTGCAAACGAGTTCAACAATTTTTATTTGAATATTGGAGAGCAAATCTCAAATTCCATTCCTCATACAAGCCCTATGCAAAACTCGTATGAATATGTATCTTTTTCTCTAAAATTTCAACCAATTAATATAGCCGAAGTACAATTGCACATAAATAGTCTCTGTAACAACAAAGCACCTGGTGAAGACTTAATTTCGCCTAATCTATTGAAAATCATGGTACCTCATATCACCGTCCCCCTAGTTAATATCTTTAACAATTGCCTGAAAACCGGAACTTTCCCAGATAAGTTTAAAACAGCGCTAATAATTCCAGTATATAAGAATCACGACAAGAGAAATGTTAGCAATTATAGACCAATTTCACTGATCTCCAATATAGCTAAAGTCTTTGAGAAGTGCATTAAGTCTAGATTGACCAAGTTTCTTAATGCAAACCATTTGTTAGCACAGAATCAATATGGCTTCCGTGAGGGAAAAAGCACTAGCGATGCAATATACGAGGTCACCAGTGTCATTAATAGTGCGATCGATAAAAATGAAAATGTCATAGCTGTTTTCCTAGACCTGAAAAAAGCTTTTGATACGGTAAACCATGACATACTGTTAAGCAAACTAAGACAACTAGGGATTAGTGGGAACGAATATGAACTTTTACAATCATACATCAAAGGTAGATTTCAAAAAGTCAAAATTGGTGAAGCTTTCAGCAGTGACGTGAAAGTTACTTGCGGAGTTCCTCAGGGCACCGTTTTAGGTCCGGTCTTGTTCAACATATATGTGAACGATCTGTGCAAAATTCATCCAATAATTTGAACTTTGAAGGATTCATCACCGCGTATGCTGACGATACCGCACTAATCTTCAAAGACAAAAGCTGGAACAATTTAATGCAAAAAGTAACGATTGGTTGTAATGAAGTGTATGCATGGTTAAATGCTAATAAACTTGCCCTTAACCTAGAAAAAACCCACTTCCTTAAATTTAAAAATACAATTATACCAGATGATTTGACCGTTTCAATATCGATAAATAATAGAACTCTCAAAGAGCTAAATGAAATAAAATACCTCGGTGTCATTATAGATAATAGCCTTAATTGGAAAAAGCATATTGATATGGTTCTTGAAAAGCTTAGAAGAACAATGTATGTGTTTGTCCTGCTAAGATATAATGTTGACGTACATACAATAAGAATGGTCTACTTCTCAATGGCACAGACGACACTGCAATACGGGATTGAAATTTGGGGAGCAGCGCTCACAACTTATATTGGACCTCTGCAAAATCTACAGAATGGTATAATTAAAATATGCTTAAAAAAATCTAAATTTGCTTCCACGACGGAAGCTTATCGCATTTTTAATGTTATGAACATACGCCAATTATTTTTATTCTCCGCAATGAAATTTATGTACATAAAAAGAGGACAGTTTAATTTGCATGTAACCGGCTACCAGACAAGACGACAACTAGCAAGGCCTATCGTTACTGTACGCTGCAAGAAAACTTTAACCATGAGACATCTAAATATATTGGGCCCAAGAATTTATAATAACTTGCCAATTGAATTAAAGCAAAGCTTGAACCAGGCTACTTATAAGCTAAAACTAAAAGAATTTACATTTAATAATCCACATTTTCTTCAGAACTTTTTAACAAACTGAATTCCCCACAATCATATCTATTATTTTTAATTTTTTTTTTTCTTCATTACTCAACAATTACTAATTTAATTTTTTTTAACTATTTAATTTTTTATTTTCATTGTTTTCATACTTTTTAACCAAAAGATTAAATATTGATGAAACTGTATTAATTTCGTGAATTACATATTATAAATGCCTACTGAACTAAGGCTGTCACCGCATTCGCGCTCAAGGTAAAACTTATGCGAATGCGAGCTAATATATTAAGAAAAATGTTTGAATTATTATAACACATATGAATTAGCTGCAATAAAGAAATAATAATAATAATAATAATAATAATAATAATAATAATAATAATTTGAAATTTTTCAATTCGTATGGAGATTACAAGCACGGCGAAATGGTGCTTATCGAGCATACTCTAGTGTCGGCGAAAAAACGAGGTCAGTGGAACCTACACTATTTATATAAAGATGGCGCTGGTACATTTATTGAGGAAAGAATTAACAGTGAAATCAGTAATTATTTTCATGAACTTGTATGAAGCAAATGTTTTTAAATGAAAGGGTATGCACTGCTTATTTGCATATATGGAGTGCACGCCACTGCCTATACCCATAAGATGGTATAGGGTATATTGCTTTTGTTACGCCGATATTATGAACACCGATAAGGGGCCACCGAAAGTATGGGGAAGTATATACATATAAATGATCAGGGTCGGCCTGATTCAAATAATCCATATCTGTCTGTCTGTTCGCACGATAACTCCCAAAATAATGAATCTAGCGATACGCACTAAAAAGTTACACTAATTTGAGCTTCACGTTAAAGACTTAAAAGTACATATTATATATGTGGAAATTACATTTTTTGGTATTTTTATTTTGCTCTGTAACTTTGAATAGAGTAAAGGTAGAAAATGATGAAAATTGGTGCAAGTGCTGCCAATTTAATGTATTTAATTTATAGAAAAAATAATCTTAATCCGGCCAAAGAACACCTCTCACGCTCCTTTTAACATTTCTCAAGAAGACATGTCTGTAAAGGCGGTATTACACAATCAAATCAAGTTCGACCAATGACGCAAAAAGTTTGTCCCACTAGTGTAATAGCAAAATAAATGCCAAAAAATGTCTTTGACCAAAAATAAATGACTATCGTGGTCATTCATTTCTGGTCAAACATATGACCTTAGTGTAATAACAAAACGAATCTGTGGTCAAATTTATTTTGCAGTTTTTGGTCCTACGGTCATTCAAAAATTACCAATTTTCTGTGTGTCCTATGGTGGTTAAACGAAATGATTCGATTGGGTGCATTTAATGTACAATATAGAAAATAATATGGATGAGAAATCACGTTACGCACCGCAACTTCAATAGCACAATGTCCAAGATTTATTATAGGGTCTCTTAGGCTAGCACAACTGAAACTACCCCCGGTGTTTCTCAAGTTTTCCACTAGCTTGTGACTTAGATTTGCAGTTAATTTTGAATTTTGTCTTTCGGTAATTTTAGATGGGAGGAGAGAAAGAAATTGGCTGAATTCAAATTGTAAGAAAACGACCGGACGGGTAAACTTGGACGACAAGAACCATCGTATCATCATTTCACACTATCCGATCAAAACACGGACCGGCGAACAATAATCACACACCAAGTATGTATAAATGTTGCCATGCACGCTCCAAAGTTAGTGTACAATGAAGTGACGAGTCGACAAGATTAAAATGCAAGTAAAACACGCGCTAATTGTCTTTGCAGAACGCCTGAACTATTGGTAGGTGCAATCGTCTTATCGATCATACGAAAGATCTTACGAAAGAAAAACAATCGTGTCACGATTTTTTTCTTTCGTAAGACGCGTTCTTACAATGTGAAATGGACAATGCTTGTCTGCTGGCCACTACAAAAGCTCTCTTGTCTTGCAAGTTTACCCGTCCGGTTTCGTCTTACAATCTGAAATCAGCCATTGACTAGTGACTAGAAGCTCCAAGGGTCATTCAACTACTTTAAAACTTTGCAGCGCTCTCAACGCTTTCTTTACTATACCGTATTTAGCGGTGAAGCTGCTTAGTAATCGAACATTACATCTCCAATAAAAATTAAACGAAAAGAAATCGAATACTTATTCTAATTTCGAGAATCTCGGTATACGAAACACTTGATTTTGGTATTTACCTGTATTAGTTGCTATTATGTAAGTTTAGAAAAAATGTTCGCTTTATCGATAAAAAAATTAGAAATAGATCTGATGGTCCCTAAACTCTCAAAATAATTTCCCAGTGCTCTTTAGTATGAACTTAGTGATTTGGATGCACTGAGCAGTTACAAAATATGAGCACCGTCATCCTTATTCCACAAACCCCTTTCCAAATATTTTCTTGCGTACGCCCCTGCATGAAACACATAGAAAATTTATGAAAAGAGGTGGCAGCTTCTCTAATTTTTCATAAGTTCCCCGTACACCCCTTTTCTGTTTCTACCACTCACGAACCCAAACTTTTCTTTTCATTCTCCCGGCGGCCACTTTTCGTCTTCTTAAATAATACAAATCCTTTTAAATACCAAGAGCCAAGATTACGACTTCAAGCAAAATTAAACTGATTTTTTATACAACAAAAATTTATTCAAACAATACCAAATAACCACTAAATGCATATTGAATCTAAGCAAGATTTTGTATTTTTTTCTGAAACGGTCATATTAGTGTGATAGGCAAATTTACCTGTGTCTAACAAATAACCCAAAACCTGACTGACTACATCATTGGCCAAACCAGTTGGTCATTTGTTTGTCCCATAATAGGTCTCGAAAAACACTTTTGGTCATTGCAAAACTTGGACAAATTTTGTGTGACCCACTGGGCAATCTTTATTTGATAGTGTAATATTTACAACCTGTAGTGAATTTTCGAAAACGTGGGGTGTACATATTGACAATTGTGGCACTTTTGGAGACAATTTTTGTAGTTTTTAAATTTTCTCATATAACACACATAACACGGTACTTTTCAATTAAAACTTGGTAAAAGTAAAACATTGAGATATTATTTACGAAACTGGTAGGGGATAAACCCTAACTTTGGTTAATCTGAACACTTTTCACAACGTTTGAATATGTTCAAATTTTCAAAATTTGTATGGGCAACCGACTACCACCGTACCATTTTTGGACATATTTACTGTGTTACTCCTAGTGATTTTCACTTTATGATACACAGAGGGACCCCTTAGAAAAAAGTGTTTCGTATCGCCAATATAGAAAATTTAAAAAAATGCCATCATATCTGCCTTGTTCTTAAGAAAAAAAATGCACTGCTAATCGATGTCGATGTCTTTTGACAGCAAATTTGACTTTAGCTTGAGTACCCACACTCCCATCTCCGACAAAAAATTAAAAGTCAACTGTTTCATCTCTTCGGGGACACCTTGTTATACCCTATACCCATAAGATGGAATAGGGTATATTGTTTGTAACACCTCAAAGGAGCCTCCGGAGGTATGGCAAAGTGTGTATAAAATGATTTGGGTCGGTCCCTGATTCGAATAAACCTTGTCTGTCTGTCCGTGTGTCAGTCTGTTCGCACGATAACTCCGGACATAATGAAGCTAGTGGTTTGAAATTGTGGTCAGATGTTTGTTTTGATAAAATCTTGGACGATATTGAAAATGGGCCAAATCGGACCAAGGGTTCCCCTACCTCCCATACAAATTACCCCTCCTTGATATTTTAATTCGGCTATAACTTTCGATACAAAATCGTTATCGACTTGAAATTTTGATCAATGCCTAATTCGGACATATACTTTAAGTTGATGGAAAGTTGAGAAGGTCCGGCTACCCCTACCCCTACCACCCCTACAAAGTTATATTTAGCCATATCTTTTGATAGAATGTCGCGAAGAACTTCAAATTAGTATCAAATGGTAGCTGTTTAATGCCTTGAAAAGGTGTTAAAGATGTGCCAGGCTTTATAAAAAAAATCTAAAAAACCTTAACCGAAATAGCAAGCATATAGAAGTATAACTATGTATCTTAATTATGCGGTTTACCACGGTCTGCATTTCTTGTATAAAACGGGATTACGAGTATTTTGTAGGGATAAATTAAAAAATTTATTTATAGCAACACTACATGAAATTGAGAGCTTATATTTTCCGCTTTCAAACGATATATAGTTTTGAAAAATCTAACCGACACTGCTAGACTGTGGTGGCAAACTGTTGGTCAATCTAACCCTGAGGCCAGGTGCATCAGCCGATTTAATCAGATTCTAATGAATCAACTATACAATGTTTTAAAAAGATTTTCAGTTGATGGTGGTTGATGAAGAATAAAGAGAGAGCATATTACAAATGTTTCCTCCACGGACTCATTACACACTCGTACAATTCTTTGACAAAAATTAATGGCTGCATTAAGGGAACGAAAAATACAGCAGAAAAGTTTTACTCCAATAGGATTCTCATTGCATATCTCATTGCCTTTTATATTTCGGGATTAGAGAACAAAAATAAATATTAATCATCGAAAATCGCTTTATTGTTTTTCAAAAGATTCCCCATGAAGATCTATACACTTTTGCATGCATTTCAACCAATTGTCGAAGCACTTTTGCCACTCTGATTGAGGTATCTCCAAAACATGCATTCTGAACGCAGCAACCGCTTCTTTAGGTGTTGAAAAACGTTGACCCGTTTGTCAGTTTGTTTTTCACGTACGGGAATAAAAAGAAGTCATTCGGTGCCAAGTCAGGACTATACGGCGGATGACCCATCAAATCGATTTTTTGAGTGCTCAAAAATGCAGTTGTTTGAGCTGATGTGTGAGAGCTCGCATTGTCGTGATGAAGAGTGATCCGTCTTCGGCGGTTGGTTTTCCTGATTTCTTGGAAGACAACTGGCAAACAAATGGTTGTGTACCACTGAATTGACTGTTCTGCGTTGTTCTAGTGGTACGGTTGCGACATGTCCAGTTTTTCCGAAAAAACAGGCGACCATTTGCTTGGAAGTGCTTCGTGCGCGAACAACTTTTGTTGGATTTGGCTCATCTTCAAACACCCATACAGTCGACTGCTGCTTACTTTCGGGCTCATACGCGTAAATCCACGATTCATCACCTGTCACGATATCATAGACGTGTTTCGAAGCACCGCGATTGTATTTTTTGAGCATTTCTTTTGACCAATCGACACGAGCCTTTTTTGAGCGGTTGACAAATTGTGTGGGATCCAACGCGAGCAAATTTTGTTTGACAGCCAAATGTTCATGCAATATTGAATGTATGCTGGTCCCACTAATGCCTAAGGTTGTCTCAATCTCACGATGGGTCACATGACGATCTTGCAATATCAGTTTGCGCACAACATCAATGGTTTCCGCAACAACAACTGATTTTGGACGACCTTCACGAAATTCGTCTTGGAGTGAACTACGACCTCGATTGAATTCACCATACCATCGATAAACACTGGTCCTTGATGAAGCTTCATCGCCAAAAATTGAATTCAGTTCATCCATGCACTGTTGCTTAGTTAATCCACGTGGAAAGTTGTAAAAAATAATCGCACGAAAATGTTCACGATTTAATTCCATTATTTGGCCCAGATGAATCTTTTAAGTAACTGTAAAAAACACAAATAGCGCTCGTATGTCAAAACGTTCTGAGTACGTATAACCTCAAAAATATCAAACTTTACGATAGAGCTGTCAGTTGCCAGATTGCAGCACTAGGGTTGTCCAATCCCCAAAAAGTGTTCGGTGGCAAGTAGATTCTTGTAGCGTTTCCAGTATTTTTCCAGTGGATTTCGTTCGCTGAATGCCGCCAATAAGAAATACTCTTAAGATACGTTTTGATTGGAAGCGAAGGATACTTACTCGACTCAGAAATTTTAATAAAGGCTACCAAATCAATTTGTATGTTATTTTGTGCTGGTGTATATCTGTTTTGTTGTACTAGTAAAATATTCGGAATGATTCCAGCTTATATGTTTATTGTTTACAATCTCTTAACAACGACGTTTCGCCCCTTACGGGCATCATCAGGTTTCTTTGTTAGCTTGTGGTTTTAATGGCGGGGAATAGAGATTGTAAACAATAAACATATAAGCTGGAATCATTCCGAATATTTTACTAGCTACCAAATCAAGCCTTAAAGACTTACAATTAATGAGCTACAATGCAACGGTTGGTAAAATTGACTTTTCAAGCTCAACCGTTTAAATGGTACGGCAATAACAATTTCCAGCATTGAAGTTTAAAGCTCGTGAATATCTCGCATTTCCAAAAGGAATATTTAACCTTGGACAAAATAAAAGATAGAAAATTAATTACCTTTGCTAGCATTGAATCAAATATATCTGTCCAAAATATCACGCATATTAGTCCTGATATTGAAAGAAATATTCCAATTGTGGCCAGTGCACATTGCCTGCTACATATGTCTCGAAAATGCATTTTTCCTTTTTATAATCCAGTTGTAACCTTTCTCGAGTAGAATATTATGTCTGAAAAAAAAAGAAATTAAATTGGATATAGATATTTAAAATTTTGAAATTGAGCATGTATCGTATTCAAGGACACAATTTCCTAAATAAAGCTCTTTAAGAATGGTAAGCTCAAAATTTACCCACTTTAAATTAAAATTTTTCGCTGTATTTGTTATGTATGTTATTATACGAGAAAGACACGTACAAATGAACAACATTTTTGTATTCAAATTAAGTTTAAATTTTAAAATACGACAAATATTCAATTTTTCATTCATATTTGACGTTCAATTATTTATTATTAGATTAAATTTATATAAAAAAAATTCAGCCAAATGCAACATTGTATTAATCAAAGAATAAATAGACAAAAAAATGTACAGTAGATTTTTAGACATCAAATCAAGTATGTATGTATATTTGGTATTTGCTATGTTCTGTACTCTCTCCATTATCAACTTGTTAGACGCCTTTTTCAGTCCGTCCACTATAAATGTCAATAATAAAAATTCTTCCTCTTGTGCTCTATGAATTTATTTGTCCAGTCAGTAAGTAAACAAATTCATGATGTAATTATGTATTATGATAAGTACATACTAGGAAAAAATTTATACTTGAAACACTATCTGGATTGTGTTATCTATTAAATACTATTAGTCAAATAATATACGTGAGAAGAGTGCTTTTCTCGAACACATGCAGAGTAAATATACTAAGTCTTGAAAAATAGTGGAAATACTCATAATAAGTACACTGAATGAAAATAATATGTATTTGAATCAAGATTATTGGGTGTAGTAAAGTACACTGCAAGTCATTATGTCGTAACAGATAAATGAGTGAATATGCAGAGCCCAACTGCATTAATTGGCAGGTCGAAAATCGAAATAATTCTACAATTTTGGATGGTGATTATGTAAGACCATTCTGGTTACTAAAAATTATATATGTTTGATAACGAGAAATGAAGCAAATTCCCTTTTATCTTATCAAAATTGTTAAAAAAAAATGCCACGCTCCTTTGTTGCATTCAGATAGACAGATCGATAAATATTAAATTAAAGGCCATATAATTGTAAAATTATCCATATCAGTTGTTGAGTTCACTAGCATTGGGTTTGTCGTCAGTATCGATCATTTAATTAAATTATAACATATAATCGCGTGCATTGGCGTCGTTGATAATCTTTTGCTAATTATTCCATATCTTTACTCGAAAATAATAAACGCGCTGCTTAGTACTGTACTGTATTGTCGGAAAATCTAAATTTTACATTGGTCTTGTGACCTGAAATCATTCAATCAATTGACCCCTGATTTGCAATTGGCTAGTCAAATCAAAATGACTATACAAGCACGCAAGCTACAGTTTGGCGAACTAAGGGTTGATTAACTGCGAAATATGATCATCACTCAAGGATACGTGCATTCAAATTCAATTATCACTCATTAAGGAATATAATATGATGCAGACATACGCGAGAAATGCGCTCTAAATGCAGCACACAATAAGAATAGCTATACACGAGAAGAGTTCTATGATGAATGAATAAGAGCAATTTCCCATTTGATGAAGCCGAAGCATTTTATTCGTACCCACAGTTATTGTTGCAATAAAGATTTTTGTATGTTCAAAGTTTAAATACAATAGCGAATGACATTAATAATATGTATAAGCAGTTTTCAAGCATAGTGCAGTCATATTAGCATTTCAAATAGAAAAAAATAAAGTAAGGCTAATTATTGTGGTTTTTGAATCAGTGGGCTCCTAGGAATCTAAAACTCATTTTGCTAAAAAAAAATTTGATCGGAAAGGTCCCAAAAAGGACAAAAAAGGATACTCTTTAATCCTTGACCGGAGGTAGGCATATGGGGTATCCAATCAAAGGGGACGTCAAGTACATAACATATCCGGTGTTTGTTCCATGTTTCAAGGACCCTCAACGGAATAAATCGAGATTAAATAGAGAATTATTGTGTTTCCCGTGTATTTTTCCAAAGCCATAATTACGAGAGTAATTCAAATTGTCACTACGTTTCTCACTTTTCCAAATCTATAATAGCTAAAGATTCTATACAATTAAATTTGCTAAGAAAAAAAAATGATCGGAAAGCTCTCAAAAAGGACATAATAGACACTAATTCGTGGGCATGCGGGGTGTCATATCAAAGAGGACGTCGAGTACATTCCATATCCGGCGTTTATTACTTGTTTCAAGGACCATCACAGGAGCAAATTGGGATCCAATGGAAAATTTTCGTGTTTCTCGTATATGTATCTTTCCAAAGCCGTAATTTTTCGTTTAAGCCCGAATTATTCCATTTAGTGTCCTTCAAACAGGAAACCAACATGCAATGCACTCGACGTCCTCTTTGATATGACATCCCGCATGCTCACGTTCGATCAAGGTTTGTAATAAGTGTCTTTAATGTCCTTTTCCAGAGCTTTCCGATAATTTTTTTTCTTAGCAAATTTAATGGTAGAATCTTAACATATTATAGATTCGGAAAAGTGAGAAACGTAGTGACAACTTGAATTATTCTCGTAGTTATCGCTTTGGAAAGATACACGGAAAACACAATAATTTTACATTTAATCTCGATTTATTCCGTTGAGAGTCCTTGAAACTGGAAACAAACACCGGATATGTAATGAACTCGACGTCCCCTTTGATTTGATACCCCACATGCTGACCTCCGGTCAAGGATTAAAGAGTATCCTTTTATGTCGTTTTTGGGACCTTTCCGATCAAAATTTTTTGTAGCAAAATGAGTTTTAGATTCCTGGGAGCCTGCTGATTCAAAAACCACAAAAAATGGCCTTACTCTTTTTTTTTCTATTTGGAGGCCTGAAATGGGATATTTTGACTGCACTAAGCACTAGTTTTCCTGAGTTAAATCAAAACTAGAATGTAACTACAGAGCCAAATATTCTTTCCAGACTATCGTGAATTTTGTATAAACAATATTCACTATTAGGCCAGTCAATTACCGATTTTAGGTCGCAAAAAATTGCTCGGCTCTGGTTTTTTGGGATATTGTTAGGATAGATACCAGAAGTGTACCACTAAGTTTACAACTTCGAAAAACCTGTGCTAACCCCGTGACCCTCAAAAAACCTCAAAATTTTCGGACTTTTTTCATATTTTTGTTTGTAATTTCTAAAAGGTGCTTCCTACAAGTAAATCGTCCACTGCACTTTTAAAGCTAAGAAAATCTTCTTTAATTTGAGTGTAACCCCAGCTTTGTAAATGCAAAGGATCCCAAGATACAGCTCTTTAAAAAATGTGCTTTTTTTGTAAAAAAGTCAGAAATTGTATTTTAGGAGGTTTGTATGACAGCCCTATGACGTAATGTTCCGATTCCATTTATTGTTTTGAGGCTTTACTAGGAACACATTTGGGTGAGGTTTGGTTAAGATTGGTTCATAAAGAAAAAAGTTTTTCTTAGAAGAACCTGATTATCAGGGGTTGGTTTGTATGACAGCCCTATGACCTAGTGTTTCGATTTCATCCGTTTCTAGATATGTTTTGAAGCTTTACTAAAAAACACATTTGGGGGAAGGGTGGTTAAGATTGGTCCATAAAGAAAAAAGTTTTTCTTAGAAGAACCTAATTTCCAGAGGTTGGTTTGTATGACAGCCCTATAACGTAGTGTTCTGATTTCATCCGTTCCTATATATTTTTTTAGGCTTAACCAGCAACATACTTGGGTGAAGTTTGGTTAATATTGGTACATAAAGAAAAAAGTTTTTCTTAGAAGAACCTAATTTTCAGGGGCAGCTCTATGACCCCATGGTCTGATTCCATTCGTTTCGACATATATACAGCTAAGGAACTGGTTTATAACTTCATGTCACATGACTTTCTCTGTAAAATGCGCATTTAAGCCGATATTCAGCTCGGAACATGACTGAAATTACAATTTGGAACTTTTTTTCAAAAAACAATGTTTAAAGTGCTGTATCTTGGGATCCTTTGTGCCTACAAAGCTGGGGTTGCACTCAAATTAAAGAAGATTTTCTTAGCTTTAACAGTGCAGTGGACAACTTCCTTGTAGGAAGCACCTTTTAGAAATTACAAACAAAAATATGAAAAAAGTCCGAAAATTTTGAGGTTTTTTGAGGGTCATGGGGTTAGCACAGGTTTTTCGAAGTTGCAAACTTTGTGCTACACTTCTGGTATCTATTCTAACAATATCCCAAAAAAACAGAGCCGAGCAATTTTTTGCGACCTAACGCCTTATTTTTCGGTTTATTGACTGGCCTATAGTATGACGACCAATTTAGCCGTTTATTATTTATTATTTAGACGGTTTAGCCGGAATAAATTACTAAATCCGGTCGGTAGGATAAAATAGGATTTACCTTGCAAATAAAATAAAATTCCAGCTCCAGTTTTCAATATTTACAAACAATAAAAATCATCATCAAAAGTGTTTTTTTTACCTCATCGCGGTTAGCTCTGACTAAAAAAAACGATCGCGGGTAACTTTCCGGTTAAGAACAACTGTTTGCTCAACCAGCCGACACTTAACAGTTGTTTTGCATCTTTGTCTCACTCTCGTCTTCTTATTTGTTATATTTGGTGGATTTTTTCACAAAAGACGATTATTTATTTGCAGAATCTATGACCACAATAAGAAACATTTTGGTCATTTTTTGAATTATTATTTTTCACATGTAAGTCAACATAATAAAAAACAACATTTCCGTACTTTTTTCATATACATTCTTCTTCTCAGTACCGTATAGCCCCCATGTTGGGCCATGGCCATGGTGCGTCAACTCAGACGTTTAAAGGCAATTTCGAGTCAACGTTACATTGTATATCATTTCGGAGTGTATATAACAAGCTTGACACACTTAACTTCGAATGACGCAAATACGTCATTATGACGAAAATTTACCATCATTATCACGAATTCCAAATTACACATTTGGACCATCATTTGCTCAATAATGACAGATTATAATTGCACTCTTGGAAATTTATAATGAGCTCATACAATACACAACAACGAGTTAAAATTACCGATTTTTTCTATTCTTGTCAAAGATCTATTGTTATGACACAGCGATAATATCGCCAATATTTTAATTCAAGATCACCTCCCACAGCGTTCATGATTAGAAGTTTGGTCGACCGTTTTGAGGAACGGGGCTCAGTGGCCGACCGTCCCGGAAGAGGTCCTAGTCTAAATATTCGCACTGAGGACATGGTGGAAGCTGTGCGGCAGAGTGTTGCAAATTATCAATTTGTCTCAACTCGTCGTCGTTCGACCCAATTGGGCATGTCAAGAACAACATTGCGGAGAATTTTAAAGTTGGATATTAAGATGCACCCATACAAAATTCATATTGTGCAAACTCTGCTACCCCAGGACCCCCAACAACGCGAAATTTTTGACGAACGTTTGATTTAAAAAAAATCAGATTTCCCTTGGCCACCTCGTTCACCAGATTTAACTGCGCCCGACTTTTTTTATGGGGATATTTAAAAGACAAAGTGTATTAATTATGATGTGTATATATGATGTGTGTATTAATAAACCAGAGACTATTAGACAACTAAAGCAGAATATTCGAGACGAAATACGGAGCCTGCAACCAGGAACATTACGTGGTGTAATGGAAAATGCGCTAAAAAAGCCCATGTCTGTATCGAGCGAAATGGTGCGCATTTGTCAGATGTCATCTTTCATACTTAATTTCCATAAAATGTATTTCATATATAAAAAAAAATTAAATAAAACAAGTGGTAATTACAAGCGTAGAATGCAACTCAACCCAGTGAGCCACAGAGCGTTCCATATTACGGGTGGTCCAACTAGAATGCAGGATGTTAATTTGAGCAATTGAGCAGCGCGTTAAGATCGTTGAAGCCTTTTACGAAAATGGACGTTCAAATCAAAATGCTTTTCTTTTTGTAAAAAAAAATTTGCAGATATGAACTGAATTCGAATTTTATCGATTTTGGAAATAAATTTTACAGATTTTTAATGAATTTTTACCTGTGACAATAGTATTTGCTGACAAAATTTGCTGGTAACAAGATTTTGGCTTGACGAGATTTAGGGGCCCAGTGGAAACAAGAAACATTTCTCCAACCATACAACCATAAAAAAGTCACAATTTTCCAGAATAGATATTTTTTGTAGACAAGGAGAAAATTTCCGAAGTCAACACAAATGCTTAAATAATTGTTCCTATTTGAACTAGCTAGATAAAAAAAATACATATGTCGTCCTAAAACTTTTTAAAGTCCATCATACGGATCGCCGGGCGCCCAATTTCTCCCCTAAAAAATCTTGCCTGTACGTATTTCAGAAAGCTGTAGGATTTTGTACAAACCCTTGTTTCCAAATTTTGGAATAGTGGACCAGGCAATTTCACCATAAATCTATGGTTAGTCAAGCGTTATGGCATATGGCCCTTGTGCACTTGCGTTGATAGCGATAAGCGATAGCGATACTACTGTTGCGCACACGAGAAATATTGTTCATCGATGCGCTCATATGAAGACTTCAGAATTTAAACCGCTTAAGGTAGGTTGTCCTCGACGCGGCCGCACGACAGCGACAGCGAATCGCTCATTCCATATAAAAACTCGTTTTTCTCTCATTTTAAAAACGAGTTTTTATATGGAATGAGCGAGTCGCTGTCGTGCGGCCGCGTCGAGGACAACGTACCTTTAACGACAAATTTGCTTTTACAGTAGAGCGTCGATTATCCGAACGCCGATTATCTGCACACTCGATTAACCGAACCGGCCTTCAGCTTCTTTTTTTGTGAAACAGATGGAATAAAATGAAAAATCAAGGGTCTGACAGTCTGCATGGTTCGGATAAACGAAAGTTCGGTTAATCGAGCTTTCATAGAAAATTTAGTAAAGAGCCCAAATGTGATATATGCGGCAAACTGAAAACGTATAAAACGACTAGAACGACTCGCGACTCGGTCATTCCATAAAAAAACTCGTTTTTAAAATGAGAGTGAAACGAGTTTTTATATGGAATGAGCGAGTCGCTGTCGTGCGGCCGCGTCGGGGACAACGTACCTTTAACGACAAATTTGCTTTTACAGTAGAGCGTCGATTATCTGAACACTCGATTATCTGAACACTCGATTAACCGAACCGGCCTACAGCTTCTTTTTTTGTGAAACAGATGGAATAAAATGAAAAATCAAGAGTCTGACAGAAGCAACCTCTCATCTGCATTGCTCAATTATCACGATTTTTTTATTTTTGGTTAGTTCTAGTCGTTTTATACGTTTTCAGTTTGTCGCATATAATGTATCACATTTGGGCTCTTTACTAAATTTTCTATGATAGCTCGATTAACCGAACTTTCGTTTATCCGAACCATCCTTGACAACATTAGTTCGGATAATCGACGCTCTACTAATCGACGCTCTACTGTATTTTAAACGATCGTGGGGTAGTCGATATCCTGTGCCTGTTGCGTTGTCCATCATTATGCCCTATAACATAACCTAGGTAATTTATGCTACCTAACGCCAATCTCAGAAAAACTACAATTTACAGGACCCACTCATTGGCGGGAGGGCCCCGAGTCAATCTGTTCCGCCAATGCTATGAGATCAGGTCTGCATAATGCGTAGCTTACTGGTAGTAGTCCAAAGAACAAACAAATCTGTAGCTATGTATATGCTTTTTTATTTTATTTCGTAATACATTTTTTTTTGTATATGTTTTCAAGTTGGTTTTTAGCCGTTTTTCTGGCTGCAACTCAATATTTTATAATTTTATTGAGTATGTATGTATTTTTATTTTTATTATTGTTGTATCTGTATGCATAACTATAGTTCCTAGATGTTTTACCAAGAGTTCCAAGTATTATTTGAATAAATTCAACGTAGGAAGTCTATAATTTTCGGGTATTTTACCCAATGAATAGCCGATAAATACCCAATTCGTATCAGTTTATTTAGTCATTGTATAAACTTATAATTACGGGCTATTTACCATCAGTTTGACATGCATAATACGAGGGAAATTTAGTAGGGGAAGTCACATGTATGGATGCGGTGTGAAGTAAATAGGTGAGTTTTTTCCCGATGGCCTTTGCACGCTAACTAGTGGTTTACCTTAAAGTCTGACTGGGTAACAAGTAGTGATTTAACCAGTACGTTTCTTGCAGGGATACTTTCAGTTTCCCCAAGGAGGGAAATTGGTGTTTCAGACCGGCAATTTTCTGGATATACATAGTTAATTTCGATGTATCGATACCGGCAAAATACCATATTTTTTACCCAGACAAGGTAAAGTATTGTGAAATGCAATATGCGACATTCTCGCAAGCAGTCTGGCGGAGTATGCGAAGTATTTTACATTTTCGTAAATTTATTTCAAAATTAGATTATGTATAGTTAATGATCTTCTTGAAACAGCAATGACGATTTACTTATAAAATGCACTGCAAATATTTGCATAATTGACATGTTTGAAGTGCTTTTTATAAGTAAAATCTACAAAAAAAAATTAAGCGTTTGGACAGAACGCGGTATTTTAACCACAAACTAAAGGTGAAATTACTAGTATTAGACCTCGATTATACTGAGTATAGTTCCTAGATGTTTTACCAGGAGTTCCAAGTATTATTTGAATAAATTCAACGTAGGAAGTCCATAATTTTCGGGTATTTTACCCAATGAATAGCCGATAAATATCCGATTCGTATCAGTTTATTTAATCATTGTATAAACTTATAAATACGGGCTATTTACCATCAGTTTTACATACATAATACGAGGGAAATTTAGTAGCGGAAGTCTCATGTATGGATGCGGTGTGAAGTAAATAGGTGAGTTTTTTCCCGATGGCCTTTGCACGCTCACTAGTGGCTTACCTTAAAGTCTGACTAGGTAACAAGTAGTAATTTAACCAGTACGTTTCTTGCAGGGATCAGAACTGAACAGTCATGTGACATGAAAAATATAGTTGCTGATATTTTATGCAAGTTGTTTGCAATAATATTGTACGAGCTTGGACTGGTTCTATGCAACAATAATAATAATTTATTAGATACATTTTACCAAAATGATTGGACATAATGTGGTGTTGATTCCGCTATAAAAACAAACGTACAAACGTTATTGCGAGTTAACATTTAGGTTTCGTCGAAATTATTCTAATCATCTCTATGATAAATTGTATTATAGCTACGTATCAATTTATCATAGAGATGATTAGAATAATTTCGACGAAACCTAAATGTTAACTTCCAATACACTTGCAAAATTATGCACTAGGAAAAACGCAAAATTGCTTCATTTTGTTTTGCATCATATTTGGATGTTGTTTCGTTTAAGAATAACATATTCAAATTTCTGCAATAATTGAAAATTAGAGTTCGAATATTCAAAATCGAAGACGCTTTTCTTCATCATCAATGTGGCACGATAGCCCGACGTCGGGCCTTGGCCGCCTGAATCGTTGACCTCCAATTGTCGCGGTTATGTGACCTTGTCATCCAGTTTCGGAAGCCCAGCAGCTGGTGGGCGTCTACACCTACGGAGTTCCCCCATCGAGCTCTCGGTCGTCCACGCAACCTCGCTCCGTCAATTCGTTGTGCGTTCATTACTTTCTTTGGCATGCGATTATCGTCCATCCGTTGTACATGCCCCGCCCATTGCAAACGTTGAAGATTCACGATTTTCGTTACTTCCAGCTCATCGTACAATTGATACAACTCATGTTTGTATCGGATACGCCATTGATTTCGCTCGCGAACGGCCCCGAAAATTCACCGAAGGACCTTTCGTTCGAATCGGTCTAGCAAAATTTCGGAGGCGTGGGTGAGGATCCATGTTTCGCAGCCATAACATAGCACGGGTCGGATGATCGTTTTGTACACGCGGAGCTTCGTGTACCTGTGCGCAAGTTTCGAATTAATTATAGGAAGGACCGAGAAATATGTCTTATTGGCTAGTTGTAAACGTCGCTTAATTTCGTCGGTTTCGTTGGCGTCCCTTGATAAGTTACAACCCAGATAGTTGAAGTTGTCTATACATACTCGATAGTAAGGTCCCCCACTGTGATGCTTGAATTTGCTGGCGTCCTTGTTTTCGATTGCATCATGGCCTTTGTTTTGCTTTCGTTTATATGTAGTCCAACTTCCTTTGCGGCGTTGTTGAGGTTATGCAGAAGGCTTTCTGCATCACCCAATCTTCGAGACATGATGTTGATATCGTCGGCGTACGCTACTAATTGAGTCGACTTGATGAGTAGCGTTCCGCTGCTGTCCATATTCATATGGCTCGAATTACATACTCCAAAGCAAGGTTGAAGAGCGTCGGCGCCAGCCCGTCGCCCTGCTTGAGTCCAGTACGAGTTTCAAATAGGTCAGTGAGTCGGTTCTGCACTCTGACCTGCGAGTGTGTGAGAGTGTGAGTCGCACTAACTTCGCCGGTATACCAAAATTCAGCATAATGTTGTACAGTACACTTCGGTCGATACTGTCGTATGCCTGTTTGAAGTCGACAAAGATTTGGTACCTATACATCGATGTTGTATTCCCAGCACTTTTGGAGTAGTAGCTTCACTGTGAAAAGCTGATCGGTCGTTGAACGGCCAGGTCTGAAGCCGCCTTGATACTCGCCAATGATTCGTTCTGCGTACGGATTGATTCTCTTTTCAAGAATTTTTTATAAAATCTTATAGGCCGTACAAACTAATGATATGCCTCTGTAATTCTCACACTTCAGCTTGTAACCCTTTTTGTGGATTGGGCAGATTATGCTTTTGCGCCAATCTTCGGGGATTACCTCGTCGTTCCATATTTTCAGCAGTAGCACATGTACAGCATTGGTCAGGCACGTTCCCCCATGCTTCAGCAGTTCTGCTGGGATCTCGTAAGCGCCGGGCGCTTTATTATTTTGAAGCGACTGTATGGCAAGACTCATCTCCTCTACTTTTGGGGGTAGAACGGGAGGGCCATGTTCGGCTAACTGCTCAAAAGTTGGCTCCGCGGGGGATGTTGATGGTGCGTTGAGGAGCTCTTCAAAATGCGAGGCCCATCGTTTGTTGACGCTTCCGATGTCGCTGATGATGTTACCATCCTTGTCCTTACATAGGCTTGTCCTGGGTTGATATCCGTTCTTGATATTATTTATAAGTAGAGCCCGGATTTTCGTGCAGTAAAAAATTGAAAAACGTGCAGTAAAAATCCCCAATGCAATATAAATATCCAAATCGGCATTTGTGCGTGTAATGTCAAAAAAATATGTTTTATAGGCTTTGAGAAGCTCAGACTTTGGAGCAGTCGACGAAGGAAAAGTATACTTTGAGAGGATTAGAGTTTGTTTTTTAAAAAACGAGAAAAATTATTAAACCGCAAAGTCCACTACGTATTATAAAGTTATATTAAAAAAACACCTTTATGACTTTGCCTTTCAAAATTGTTTTATTTAAATAAATAATTTATAAAAATAAAACAAAGTTTTTAAATCGGATGCATTTCGACATTAGTGTCATCCTCAGCAAAGTCATAAAGGTGTTTTTTTAATATAACTTTATAATACTTTGAGAGGACTAGATCTAAAAAAAATAAATAATTAATTAAATTAAAATACGGGACACCGTCAATATTTTAACCATGAGTAAGCTTTTCCCCATAAAATGCTCTCTAGATTGGCTCATTTCAAAAAGGTTTATTAGTTTAGGACCCACCGCACAGCCTTTGACTTTATCTAAAAGTTGTATGAAAATCAACGGGCGTTTGACGAAATTTCTATATGACCATCGATTTGGTTTAGTTTTATTGTTGTTTCTTTCTCATTACTTATATCCTCTTCTCTGTCTATCGAAATATTCTGCACGTTTCCATATTTCTGAAAAAAAAGGCTCAAAAAATGGAAATGTGCGTTTTCATTCAAAAACCATAAAACGTGAATTTCGTGCAATATACCCTGAAAAATGCAATTTTGTGCATTAACGTGCAATTAATTGCACGAGAGTCCGGCCTCTATTTATAAGTTTGTACGTCTGTCTAATGTTCTTACTGGCTAATCTTTGGTTTATTTGCTGCAACTGCTCGTCAAATGTTTGCGTTTCTTACGTCTAATTAACCTATTAGATACTCGCCGAAGTTCGTTGTATCTTTCTTTCTTGGCTCGGGATTCGCGTTGTGTGTATTGGCGATAGGTTTCATTTTTCGCCTCAATCGAGGCCCTGCATTCGTCGTCGAACCAGTCTGCTCGTCTGCGCCGGCCTTTATAGCCCACGACCTCTTCTGCGACTCCTTTGATGCTGTCTTTGAGCTCCTCCCAGAACTCATGGATGCCTAAATTATTGATGTTATCAAGCATGGGCGACATTTTTTCCTGAAGTGCTGTAGTATACGCAGCCGCCGTGGCATCATCAATTAAATTGTCAACCTCGAAGATCTTGGCAGGGTTGATTCTCCTTAGGTGCACCGAAGAGATTCTGCACCTGTAGGTCGTCTTCACCAAATAGTGATGCTTATGGATTCGTCGATGAGGGAAGCATGTAGAGCTTATGATCAGGTTTCTGCCGCTCGCGAAGTCGATAAGTCGCTGTTGTTATTTTCGTCGTGGAGGCTATGACCTCCAGTAGTTCGTTCCCCTATGCCAGCTTTCGTTTCCGACTTTGGCGTTAGAGTCTCCTAGCAGCAGCTTGACGTCGTTTGATGGAAGTGAGTCGAAGAGTGTTTCTAGGTCGTTGTAGAACTCGTCCTTAATCGCGTCTTCTTTTACTTCTGTAAGGGCATGCGCATTAATAAGCCAGAGATTAGTGAAACGGGTCTTGATGCGGATCGCACATAGCCGCTCGTTGATGGGTTTGAAGCCGATAACGTGGTCCTTGAGCTGCTCACTCACGATGAAAGCTACTCCAAACTCCTTGTTGCCCTCCTCTTTACCACTCGTGAAAATAGTGTACGAATTGAGGTCGTTAATCTTGCTTTTGAGCCATTTAGTTTCCTGGATTGCAACTATGCTCAGCTTGTATTGTTCTACCTGATCCAGGAGGTCCCTTAAGGCCCCCGGTCTATTCAGGGAGCATACATTTCAGGATCCGAAATAGTAATCAGTTGTTCGTTTGCGGGGTCGTCGTTGTTTTGTATCCGTCCAATCCGAGGCTTTTGTTTCAGGTTTCTTGACTTGAAGTTTTTCTTAGGATGAGTTGTCGCACATCGCTAAACCATGATAGGGTTTAATCGTTGAGTAAAGGCCATCATGGGCATGCCTCGAAGATGCTGCTTTAGTGGTTGAATTAAATGTTTTCTGTCACCTATCACGTTAAGTAACCTGAGACGCTGCAGATGTTAATACAGCACTCAGGCGCAGCGGTTACTCGGATAATGCGGGAAAGTAACGCCCCGTAGAGAGACATAGGAATTGGCCGAAGCCGATCACCTTATGAAACTCCTCCTGCATAGCTAAGGGTCCGCAGTTATGCCACAACTGAAGAAAATATAGGAATTAGCCGGAGCCTTTCAACCTTTATCTTCCCCCTTACGACGTTTCTCTTAATAAAACTTTTTTTTTATGAAATCTGGTAACCTGATTTACTTTGAAAATAGCACAAACTTATTTTCAATATTTACAGCCAAAATAATTAAATTTCTAATCGAAATCGAAAGCAGAACTCGGTGTGAAAATTTGAATTAAAAAAGTTTAGAGTAAAATTTGAAGCCGTGGATTAAGCATAGGAATGATTTCATTCGTTTTAAATGAATTTTTTTCAATTCAATTTCAATTTACTTTTGGTGTTATTTTATGTTTTACAAATGAAGGGTCAAGCCTTCATTCTAAGTAGAAGCGTAATTAGGAGGATCCAATATACAAAATATTAATTAACAAAGTAAGTAGATTACTTGTAAGGAAAAGTAATGAAAACCTTACCATAAGAGAAAAAAAGTATGAATAAAAATCGTAGGTACGACCGAAAAAACCTTTAGCCCGGGGGGAGTGAAGGTTATGCAAATTTCGGTTGCGCCCGAAATCAGCATCGGTCTCGTTTAGTATTATTAATAATTGAGCGTCTTGCCAGACATTTTGAAGTGATGTTAGATGCTCTTTTATTTAAGAGCGTAATTTTTGTTTCGTTGTGCAACTTCTCCGTTGAGTAAAAAAATGTTTGATTTAGAAAAGCGGCTCCATAGAGGGGCTCCATAAGTATCTACATGCTGAATAACAATCTTATAAATTAATAATTTATTTTCGTCAATGGTCTTGCCTTAAAGCTACTTGTCCCTCGGAAGCATCAGTATATCTATCCAGACTAATCCATTTAATTCTAGCGAGCGACATCTTACTGATTAAGCGGTTTGGTGCAATAGGGATCAGACTTGAGCCCCTTGATGAGGTGTGGTATCCATGACTAACAGAGTAGTGGTTGCCATTAAATTTATGTAAGTGAACTTCCTAAATGCAAATAACGATTAAAAATCGATTGCAGTTTCGTTTACAGGGGGAATTTACCCAGTAATGGACGTTTCACAGATTCGCATTTATCTTTATACCCTATACCCATAAGATGGTATAGATAGGGTATATTGTTTTTGTTACGCCGATATTATGTAACACCTCAAAGGAGCCACCAGAGGTATGGCAAAGTATATATATAAATGATCAGGGTCGTTCCCTGAATCTAATAAGCCATGTCTGTCTGTCTGTCCGTGTGTCTGTCTGTTCGCACGATAACTCCCGAAATAATGAAGCTAGCGGTTTGAAATTTTGGTCGAATGTTTGTTTTGCTAAAATCTTGGACGGTATTGAAAATGGGCCAAATCGGACCACGGGTTCCCCTACCTCCCATACAAACTACCCCTCCTTGATATTTTAATTCGGCCATAACTTTCGCTAGAATATCGCTATCGACTTGAAATATTGATCAATATATGATTCTGACATATACTGTGAGTTGATGGAAAGTGGAGTAGGTCCGACTACCCCTACTTCCCCTACAAAGTTATATTCAGCCATATCTTTTGATAGAATGTCACGAAGAACTTCAAATTAGTATCAAATGGTAGCCGTTGGATGCCTTGACAAGGTAATAAAGATGTGTCAGGTGCGACCCATCTACCCCTCCCTCCCCCACAAAAAATATGAAATTGAATATTTTGGGTTTTGCGTGCCTTCTAGGTATGTACGTGGAAATAGGGTATACACTCATCGTGCTATTCGCACGATTAGAACTCGGTCTCGTTTTTTTTGTCTCTGGCCCCATTCTCTTCACAAGTACTTAGTAAATATTGGTAAAATGGGTACCAAAATACATCTGAGACATCAAGCTTTAACATGGCATACAATATTAAAGTACACATACCATACTTTTCAAAATATTCGTATAAATATACGCCACATCATTTTGATTCAGTATTTTTGCTCGCGAGTGTAGATATACTGGCCAAACTGAAGAAAACTAGGTTCTACCCGAGTCCCGAAATTATGATTAAGTACCCAAAGCGCGAGTTACATGTGTCGAGTAAATGGAAGAGTAGAGCACTTTTCGCTCTACCGCCTACTCCACTTTAGAATTAAATTAAACTTTTCTGAACTGCAACCATTTAGACGAGGATGAAGAAATTCTTCTTTTGACACCGGAAAAATTTCACTCGACTCATGTAAACCGTGCATAATCAATAACAGTTGTCATGCCGTTTGTTCAAAACGCCAGTGATAGCAAACCTAAAAATCAATTGCCTCGCGCGACCTTCTCGAAAGGTTTATTGAGAATATTACTAACAAATGCTCAAAGAGATATAATCCAGTAAAGTACATCATGATTGAACCCCCATGTTGATCAGAGTTCGCCGAACCGCGCTATGCGAAAGTTCAAAGTTTTGGAGACCACACGCCTGTCGCGGACAGAGGCGATGAGGGAATTCATTACGGCTTCAACAGTGCGGTGCGGGCATCCAAAGTACCAATCCTTGACGAATCGTATGCGCTGAGTTTGGCAAACTCCGAGCAGTGGGGTGACCATCATAGTTTTTCAAATATATTTTAACTTAAAACTTCGCTCGCCAACCCCCGGGGCCGAGGCTAATTTCGGGCGCGGCTGAAATTTGGATACCCTTCGCTTGGGCTAAAAGTTTTTTCGGGCGTACCTATGACTTGTATTTAATCCCCCTTCTCATTCTTTTTCTTCCGTCTTGGCAAAAGTTTTGGGCTTGGTTGAAATAAGTGGGCAAATAAAAATATTTACTCGGAAAATTTTATTGGGGTTGCCGGAGCATGACCCGTACACATGACAGTACGATTCCATTCGTTTTGAAGTTTTTAGTTGCTTTGATAAAGACACATTAATTCAAGGTTTTGTGAAATTGGCGTAAAAAAATGTTTCTTAGAAGAACCTAATTTGGGGGGTTAAGTTTGTATGGCAGCCCCATGACCCCATGGTTGGATTTAATCCATTCTTGCATATATTTTGTGTTATCTATAGAAACACATTTGTGTGAAATTTGGTTGAAATTGGTACACAAATAAGAAAGTTTTTCTTAGAAGAACTCAAATTGGGGAGCTAGGTTTGTATGGCAGCCCCATGACCCAGTGATCCAATTTGGGTGAATCAAACATACAAACAGCCTGCAACAATAAGAAGCACGTGTGCAAAATTTCAGCTTGCTAGCTTCAATACCCGCCGAGTAAAACGCGTCGCAACAGACAGACAGACAGACGGACATGCTCCAATCGACTCCCCAAGTCATGCTGATCATTAAGGCCCGGATTTATATGCAAATGCATATTTTTGCATATTTGTGCATATTTGATGGGTTATTGCATATTTTTGCATATTTTGCTCTTTCCTAAAATTTTTGCAATAATACCTAATTTGCTCTAAAAAAAATTATAAAAAAATGTTTCACGAAGAAAAAACAAACATGAGAATCAAAAAGAAACTGCAAATTAAGCCGTTTTGCATCAATATTACATGAAATACAATGTTTCTAAAGCTTGTCATACACTGTCCAGTCGATTGAACAATCGATTGCACACAATCGATCTGACGCCCGTATATCACATACATTATACAATTTATCGTACAATCTAAAATGATCGTCTCACCATCCACACAACACCACAGCGACAACATGGAAAGTGACCGGTGGTCAACACTATGTGAAAAAATCAACTAGTTGCTGATTTTTTTTACATAAACCGGTGGTCATTCTTTATATTGTGGTTGTGGCAGTCATTCTCCATCGAAAGTAGCAATGGATGTCCATCGCCACAAAATATATAATTTTCGCTTGCTGTGTTGTGTCGAGTGGATCTAAGACTGTCATTTTAGATTGTACGATAAATTGTATTGTAAATGTGCTGTACGGGCGTTAGATGGATTATGTGCAATCGATTGCTCAATCGATTGTTCAATCAATTTTACTGTACATGGCGAGCTAAAGTGACAGTTGTCAATTAATTAACAAGTTTGAAGAATTACATATAAATTGTATTCCGGGAAGCTCGGGCGAAATGCACAAATTAAAATTTAGTGCAATTACTGACAAAAGCACAGGGTTAACCACACTAAGGAATATTAACAAAATCATTAACGATGACAACGCGGAGCATTCGGAAATAACCGACCTATCAAAATTTAAATTTGCTCCAATTACATCAGTAAATGTAGAAAGATCATTTTCGGTATATAATATAATATAACGGCAGAAAACACAGTTTCACTGAGGAAAATTTTGAAAAGTACTTCATTGCAATTCAAAAATGGAATAATAATGAAATCGTTTAAAATATATTTAGGTATGTACCGAAAACTATCTGAATTTTTGAAAAAAGATTTTGGTTGGGTTTATCATATTGCTAAAGTTTATGTATTCGTTATTGTTCTGAAATGTGTTTTATTTTGAATCAGAATTGAACTGAATTTAGTATTAAAACATATCATCGAAAGCACTTCTGTTTTATTTTAGACACTTTACTTAAAAAAATTATCTCTGTTTGAATCGAATTGCCATAAAAATTTGTCTAGTCCACTGATGGTAATAGGTTTAATTACGTATTTCAATATTTTCGGCTACATATATACGATATTTTTCGTTTTATCACTGCATATTTCATTGCATATTTTGTGATTTTATATTGCATATTATATGGCATATTTCGACCTTTTTTACTGCATAGAAATCCGGGCCTTACTGATCATATATGTATACTTTTTATATGGTCGGAGATGCTTCCTTTAATGCGTTACAAACTTCATGACAAAGTTAATATACCCTTTCACTCTATGAGCGAAGGGTATAAAAAAAAACAATAACATAGATTAATAAATTAAAACTGAAGTGGATTGAACTTTGAGCTGCCACACGACTGCAATTTAGCTTAAAATGGGACTGGTAAGATTTATTTGGATTTATTGGTCAATCTTACTCCCTATAAGTCGATGAGTTTCGGTGATGCTGCGTTAGAAATTTTTAACAATCCTGCAAAAATTTTGCATGCAACTACTTAAAAGATTTATTTTTATCTGCATAACTAGAAAAGAACATTTTGTTGCTTTTGCTTCATGTATTTACTTGGAGTATTCACTCAATTAGATGCGCTAATCATCTTAACAAGAGGTCAATTGAAAATTTGTGAATCAGATAGAACACATGTATGCTCAGATCTTTATCAATTCTACACGGAGCAACCTTTTAATAGTTCGCCTTTTGCCCTCGTCAGAGTTGCCAGATTGGGCTCCTTCTCGCCAATTGGGCTATCTTTTTTCTCAATTGGCGACAAAAATTCTCAAAAGTCGCCGCGCGATTTTTTGGGCTACATAAAATACGCGATAGTTTTAAATATTATTTTCCAAAACAAAGTAGATTTTTTGAAGGGTACTGAATTAGAAAATCTAGGGACGCGGCAGCGTCCCACCCGCCAAAGAAAAGCGAAGAAATTTTAATAAATCAAAAGTGAGAAGCGACTAAGACTATGTTTACACGACGGAACAAGTAAGGGTTTTCCAACTTCTGGAGCTCGGACCCTGGTTGACCCTGAGTGTTCAAATTTGATAGAGGTTATCACTCGCGCCGTCTTACGAAGTGTAGCAAATTTCAAGGAGAAACGATGAAAAGCACCGGAGATATAAGAGTTTGAAAATCGCATTTTTTCATAAATCTTGTTCTCGTTGTTCTTGTTGTTTCTTGTTGTTTCTCTTTTTCCATTGATAGAGTTTGTCCTGAAGGTGTCCATAGGCTATTATTTGCTCCGACCCGTGCAATAACAAAAAAGATACAGCGAAAAATGTGAAAAAAATGCATAGAGTCTCTCGCTTAAGTCTTTTTATATGTTTTAAAAATCGATTTTTCAAGGAATTCTGATGAGTTAATTTTAGCAAAATTTGGCATGTAGATTTATTCTTGTAATTCCACTCGGTTTGATCCTGTTGTGAAAGCCAAAAAGGGCACTCTTAGTTATAAGTGACTGATACAGAGACTGGTCCTGATACCTATAGCTATCTCTGATTCCTGGTCACTTTATCATTGTAAAAGCAATGCTTGGTAAAGGCGTTTAGTTTATTATTAACACTAAATGGGTCAGACACAATTGAAGGAACAATTCCAAATGACACCGGCCCATTTTGGCTGAAAGTTTTTTAAATGAAAACAGCCGATGTTAAAAAAATTTCACATTTAAGTAAATTATCTTTTATTGTTTTATTTCTGCCACATTCCGAAACGTGATCGTGAAAAGGGCATTTCCAATTACTTTTTCCTATTCGAAAGAGACTTCATTTATTCACTTGGGAGCAAAAAATCGACCCACCCCAAATGCTTCCGTTCTAAACACGTTTACTCAAAAAATAATAAACAGTCTGTTTTTATTTTCAACTCTGTAAAATCAATAAAAAAAACATTATTTATTATTAAACTGTGTTAAAACTTACATTTTGTTTATACTTACAACTTGAATTTTTAAACTTTGTATGGGGACTTTGGGGTAGTTTTGGAGGGTAAGAGGGGCGCGGAAAATTTTGTAAGAGTGCAGATAAGTTAGGTAACATCTGTAGCATTCAAATGCATACAATCTGTTTCATTGCGATGCCTAAAACTTGGATTTTAAGGCTTCATACGCTCTTTGGGGCTTGAAAAACACTTAGGCTCGTATTTATGAACATTCCTTAACTCAAGGAGACCTTGAGTCAAAGATGCCGAAATTCAATAAATTAAATGTCATTTTCCATACTTTTTCATAGAAATCACTTATATTCACGAGTCAGTGCATACTTCATTTAAGGAGAAACTCAAAGAGACCTTGAAATTTTCTATAGTCAACCTCACTTGAAATCAAGGTAGCTACCCACCTTCCTTGAAATATGATATTTCAAGTCTATTGAAAACTTAAGGTCTTCTTGAGTTTCGCCTTAAATCAAGGATGCATTGACTCCTGAATATAAATTATTTCTATGAAAAAGTATGGGAAATGATATTTAATTTATTGAATTTCGGCATCCTTGACTGAAGGTCTCCTTGAGTTAAGGAATGTTCATAAATACGGGCCTTAGGGGTTGTTTTTAAGGGAAGGAGGTGCTCGCCATATTTTTTGCTTTTGCCATTAAATCACGACGAATTTACGACATTTAATGCACTGTAGCGATCATCGAAATTTAAAAGTGGTAGTGCTAACTTGACAGACATAAATCATGTTTTAAAGCGTTTAGGGTGGATCTATTTCTTTGCTCCCAAGTATATTTTTGCATTTAATGAAATTATTTATGTACAAAGATTAGCTCTTCCGTTTTATTTTGGCAATACAATTTTTTGGGCTACTTTGGGCTATAAAAAAACTGAAATTTGGCGATTTCTTCTGAAAATATCTGGCAACCCTGGCCCCTCGTTCAAGTCAAGATTATACACTTTTTAAGCATACATATGTACATTGCGAGCGCTATCTCAATTATTTCATTAGTCGTGAATGGAGGTGACACACGAGCGTATGGCGTATGAAATGAGTTTGAGTATGTGAAATGCGATATTTTGCGCGACACAAAGAACGTCGGCTTCTCGATCTGGTTAAAGAACATATAAGACCATGCATTCCATCAGCGATCATGAAAGGCGTCGACAAATTTTGTCTGATCTGGTTGTATGGAAATCTTTGTAAAGATGTCATACTTAATGGAGCCGGTGGGTATTTGAATTTGTACATAGCACGTGAAAGAGTCGTGTTATTAACGTACTTTTTTGTCCAAGAAACAAAGTCCTGAGTAGAATTACAACCTAGCCTGGATTGTATTTGTATGTTCTGTGATGTTCAGTATCCCAGTCTATCAGTATGCAGTTCCTTGTCTGCCTTAGGAATTGGGTTTTTTGTGGAACTAACATATTGCAGCCTTTTGATCTTAAGCTCCGATTTCATCTATTCTGATACATACATACATATTATTTTTGTGAATTCAATACATATTTTCATTTATGATAGGATTAGATTAGATGGCCCAATTACAGTAGTCGCGTTAATTTCAACCTGCGATAAGTTCAACCTTTGATAATTTCAACTAAATAAATTTTACATTATACACTCTGTAATTTCAATTCACTGTTGAATAGACTCTTCGATAGTTTCAACTTTGCCCGAAATGATAATTTTATACCTATACCGTTATTAAATTTGGCTTGTACAGGTTTTCAGTCTGGCTTTAAGTGTGCTTCGTTCGTGTCCTTGTCAGTAGTTCATAAGTTTTTATCAATAAAGGATAAAATTGCCATACTTAATCAACTTGGAAACTGCGTGAGTGGGAAAACGCTAGCGTTTCAGTACGGAGTCGACAAATCCACTACCAGTCAAATAAAAAGAAATGAACGAACAAATCGCCGACTCGCAGCTAGATCTGAAAGTGGTCCCGGTAAGAGAAAAACTCTAAAAACAACAGAATTACCAAAAATGGAGAGAGCATTATACCGTTGGTTTCTAAAGCAAAGAAAACGGCTGCTCCAATATCCGCTGCCATTTCAGCAGAAAAGGCCAGGCAAAAGTCGCCTTGAGTAAAGGCTTCCTTAAGTTACGTTCAATATCAAGGATACACACATCAATTTCAGCCAAATCGAACACACACCACACAGAATTTTACATATAAAGATGTCGTCGAATGCATAATCCAATTAATAAAATATCTACCTCCTTATCAATGTCTCTTATCAGTTGAATTGATAATACCATTCGTATTCATACTCTCCCAAAACCCCTTTTTTAGTTTAATATTTATCAATACTATATGTACATATTCCGAAAGGGAGAGGTCAAAGCTCAAAAAATACATACTGATACGAGCTCGCAATTACTGTAATTGAAACGAGATATAGACTGACTGAGAAACACCATTATTGGATTTCGTGTGAAATCTGTTAAGTTAATCTTCAGTACACCCCTACAAAAATATTCACTCATGTAGAACGAAATATAGTTATAATAATCAGCACGCGCAAAATAAAATTAAATTTTGCGAGCAAAATTATTGTATAATCAGCAGTTGTATTGTACGTACATACATTATAGAGGTTCTTAGCGAGTTTATGCGCTAAAACGTTTGATCCCATACCGTCACAGATATGGAAAATCTACTAATCTAAATCTAAAGTCAGTTGGTTATTGACCGATCAGATAGTGATCTTGATTTGTTATTTATCTCTGTGCATTAAATTTTGTATTTCCTATTAAAATATCAAAGTTAGTCAAAACATAAACAACATTAGAGAATTATTTACGAATATTTTTCGTATAGATGCGATGCCGGGATAAACTTGCAAACTTAAGAAGACCGTCGACAATTCTATAGCAACTAAAATTTAATGAGTATTACTCCTTTTTCATAAAGCTTATGACTTTATGAGTAATAGCAACTTCATTGGCTTGATGAGGAGATCCTATGCATATGCATTACCGCGCGGTTCGGCGAATAACTTCTTTCCGCGGTAATGGGAATGGAAAATGGTGTAGATATAAAGGTAGGTAAAATCGAAACCGAGTTCTAATCGTGCGAATAGCAAGCTATGGCCGATAATTATCAAGGAGGGGTAATTTGTTTGCGAGGTAGAGAAGCCCCCTTAGTCCGATTTGGCCCATTCCAATACGGTCCAATTATTTTTTCAAACGGAACATCTAACTAAAATTTCAAACCGTTAGCTTCATTATTTCGAGAGTTGTGCGAACAGATAGACACATGGACAGACAGACAGGGCTTATTCGAGTCAGGGACCGATCCTGATCATTTATATACTTTTTACCAAACCCCTCCTTTGAGGTGTTACGTAATATCGGCGTTATAAAGCAATATATCCTACCCTACACCATCTTATGGGTATAGAGTAAAATAAGGCCTTCTTTTCTTCCTCTCTCTCTCAGGTTCGTTTTAACACTAGTGGGGCATTGACTATGCGTCTTTTGCACCTCTTCCTATTAGCAGCCATCGCATTCAACTGGACCCACGATTTGCGTCTTGATTTTCGCTCTTTCTTAACAGACCTCCTCCATTTCTGGGTCGTCCCACACGACGGCTTGCATCGGTTCCCTGCGGATTGCCATCTAGAGCCTGGTTTACAATGTTTTTTTGGGCTCTTTTCGAAGTGTGTGATCTATCAACTGCCACTTCCGCCTTTTGATGTCGACGCCTATGTGGTCGTTAAATATTACTTCAGGCCAGCGAATTTGTCTTAGGCACTGATTTACGAAAGTTGGTAGTTTGGTTGTAAAGTTACTGCCTTACTGGTCACCTTAATTTAACATTGCTTTCGAAGATCCGGAGTTTGGTATTTCTAGAGATATTGTATTTTTTCCAGAGAGGAGTCAAACTGAAAAATACTGTTCGGGCTTTATTTATGCGCGACTCTACATCGACATCAGCCCCACCATTCGCTGTCTCTACGCTTCCAAGGTAAGTGAAACTCTCAACTTTTTCGATCGGTTGTCAAGAGATAGAAATTGTGCTTTGCCCTCCTGGTGTTAAGCCCAGGAATTTAGTCTTAGCAGCATTAATTTTTAAAGCGGAGCTTCGAATTTCACGATGCAAAACATCCGTCATTTTAGCCAGATGATTTGACTTGTTTGAGAGAAGGCAAATGTTGTCGACGTAGTCCAGGTGTTGAATGTAATCAAATAATTTCATTCTGATACCCTTTCATTCATGGTCGCCTAGAGCGTCGTTGATGGTAATAAGAAGGAACATAATTGATGATAAAATACAGCCTTCTAATCTAACTTCATTATTTACCTCCGGAAGACTAGATAATTCCCCTTGTGCAAGACATGCCATGGGGCTCCGTTACAGGACTGCTTTATGAGGGAAATGTATATTGACAAATTCATTCAACACACGTAGTGATAATCACAAACAAAACCATGATGCACAAGTTGTTCCGTAAATTCACATCAAGTCAAATTTCCTGGAAAAGGGAAAGACATAACAACAATTTAAAATACAATTGAAGATCCCGTAATTGCATCAGCATCCGTCGACACCGAAGAGAACAAGAAAGAGGCGTCAATCACGCCAAAAACATTTGCAGTTTTAGTTGCAATTTTTGCCTGTAGAATGGACATAGAGGAAGGATCCTTTATTAAATTGAAAACCTCAGTATTACTGAAGTCTGTTGCCAGTCTAAAACAAAAACAAATATCTGTTTTTTAAAAACCAGTAATCAATTGATTGCCATTTTCTTACTACATATTTCATTTCATCAATCGAATAATAAATTTTGTCACCTAAAATGGGTATGCGTCTATGAAGTATATTTCTTGCACTTCCCGGCTATAGCGTTTTCCCTGTTATAGTGCTTTTTTGGGCTAGACCCCAGAAGAGCGTTATAACGAAGTTTTACTGTATAGGATAGCCCTGCTTCTACTGACATCGTCTTTTCGCCGACACAAGCGAATGCCCGATAAGCACAATTTCGCCGTGTTTCCAATCTCCATACGAATTGAAAAATTTCAAATGCAACAATGTTGCAGGTTTGCCTTGGCGTTGGCGAACCAAGTTTTTACAACAATGACTACAGCCAACGCCATCTAGATATACAAGCCGGATTATCAGCTGATTAAATTGAATCAAGTTCCAATTGTCAGGTGGCAATGGACTCAAGTAACACGTATTACAACATTAGCAATAGCAACAACAACAGGTGCCCATGGATGAAATTGTGGACTCGAGTGGAACTTACGTTTCTGCAGTTCGGCCTGTCTATCTAGATGGCAGTGCTACAGCACGATCGGCAAATAATGGGCCGTTTGAGATTGTAAGAAAACGACCGTACGGGTAAACTTGTACGACAAGAACCTAAAGTACGATAATTTCACACTATCCGCTCAAAACACGGACGGGCGAAATGAGCTTTCTCTGTCTCTTTTGTTTGTTTTTAAATATTTAGTATATTTTTTTAAACGATGTTAAAAAAGGGGATTTATTAGTTTTAAAAGACACTGTATTACACTAATCAGAAACAAATTATAGTACACATTTTGAAACGGGGTTGGTTGCAAAACTATATGCATTTTATAAGTCACACTGTAATAGGTACATATTAAAAAAAAGTTGTGTATATATGCCTACAGTACAGACATTGGCGAAAATCAATAAATCTCAAAATGCGAATGTTCTGATTTGATTCATTGATTTTAATTGTTCTCAAGCGCCCTATTGTGAAAATTCGTAAAACACGTTGCAAAATATAACCGCTTTTCCCCAGTTTTTAAACGTTTTGTTAGCGTTACGAAGTTCTTTTTATTATAATCTCTTTTTTAGTGTTTTCTAAAAAGATTAGTTGGTTTTTGCTGATTTTTAGTTGTCCTGGGATTTCAATTACTTGGGAAACATTACCTTTCCTTTTTATTTCGACATACAAATCTTGATATTTAAAAATCAATCATATTTATCTTTTCTGTGGTTTAATTTACATACCCTCATACACAAAAGGGCTGTGCACGCCACTGCTGCCTGCTCATCGAAAATTTCGGTGGGCCCTAGAGAGTTTAGACCAGTTTATATGCCTATTTTAATGGAAAGGAAACCTTGAATGCGCTACAAACTTCATGGCAACGTCAATATACCTTTTCACTCATAGAGTGGTCAAGGGTATAAAAATGTAACGTACATAATACATTATAACATAATGTAATATGTACATTGAACTTGCATGCGCATACAAACTTCCATTTGACATTGTAATTACGATCGTTTCTCTTCAATAGAATCGGCATGCATATTGCTGAACTTCATAACTTTGCATACATCTGCTATAACACCTTTTGTTTACTTTCAGTGCACATTTAAATTTTAAGTAAACTTTTGAGGAAACAACATGAGTCACCGAGCACGCTTTTCTCAACTACATATTTCATCAGTATTAAATATGCTAATGCGTTTGAATGTAAACAGATTTTCTTTACTTGAATATGAGTTACGAAAATTGCATGCATAAGGATATGCAATTGATTCGATTGTGTCTAAAAATATTTCTAAAAAACTCTTAAACAAAACATTTAACTTTAGTATCTAGTTGACATGCGAGAGTAAGATTCACATCTTCATCCTGAGCATGGGCGTAGCCAGAGGGGGGCTGGGAGGGGTGGTCGCCCCCCCCCCTGGCCGATGAATATGGAAAAAAAATCATTATCAATGTAGTAAAAAAATCACTGCACTTTACAATGCTTGAAGGCGAAAATTCGAGTTTGAATCCCGGCACCTCGTAAAATTTTCTGCTGCTAAAACTGTAGTCTGGAAAACTAACCAGATGCCTTCTTCGCCGCTGCATATATTGCCGCGGAATGCATGCCCGTGATAGTTTCCAGCCAGGTGGCACGGACAAATGGACGGCAGCAAGTGGCCACGCGTAACTGACGGAGGTGCAGAGGCTGCGTCCCAATACATACGTTTCACTCGTGGAAAACTAAAATATTTGTAGTTTTGAGGCCCTTGATATCCATCCAAACGTATGAATATCATGAACCGATAACTTAAGTAGATCAGAAATGTTTCCCTTTAGGGAGATTCTTGCGAGGATCCCATATTTTCATACGTTTCGTTGCATGGCTTCTGAGCTGCAGAATACAATTTTAACTATCACATGAAGTCCTTCCGGGAAGGTAGTACAATTTATCAATCATTTATCAACATTCCATCTGAAAGGGATTTTAGTGAGAAATTGTATACAGCTTTGCCTAGTTAGGGACCTTGTAAAGAACGAATCTCACATTTCCTTGGCTTTCAAGTTATTTAATCAAGATTAATTTTGTAGGTAAATCATACCAGCAATGAAATTTAGATCTCGCAAATTGAATATGCAGTCCGAGAGACAAAAATAGCACGGAATATAGACGAACTATTGTCTAAAACGCAGAAATTGGTAGCTATTTGAATATAATCAGAATCACCAGTGAATGTCTAAACACTTGCCGGGTCATTTTTCGTTAAATGGTGTAGAAAGCAGGGATTTCGAGCGACACTTTTTTTTCGCTCCGCTCCCGCTCCGACCAATTTGAAACCGCTCCGCTCCAGCGCTCCGACTACAAATTTTTCGTTCCGCTCCGCTCCATTACAAAAAATACAACAAAACTTCATTGTTCTGAGTAAATATTTATTATTTGCCGCGAATTTATCAATTCAACTTATATCTACTCACGTATTATAGAATGTGACTGAAGTGCGATTTATTCAATTAAGTACAGAACATGATAGCACCAATTTCGTACAAATTTGAACATAAAATTGAGTTGTTCGAGATAGGGTGTTCGGAAACTAAACTATCGCATAAGCGCACCGAAATATGACTATTAATGTAATTTCCAGCAAAATAGGTGTACCGGGAATATCCCGAATTCTTGACTCCTTACCTACCAAAAGCATTTAAAGATTTTACAAAAATGCTACCACTAAAACCTTCGTCGGAAAAAAAATGTATATGAAGTGAGACAGTGGCGCAACCAGGATCTTATCCTGGAGGTGGCTAAAGCCATCCATATTATCGAACATTGAGCTGCTTTCGCAAATTGGGTGATTAATTGTGTATGAATTTTTGTGCAAAAGGACATTTTGAATAAAAATTTGCGAGTCTGGTGGATTTTTGTTAAAAAATTCACACAAATTTTACTTTTTTTTACACAATTTTGCTAATTTGAGGCTTACACATGAGCAAATACATATTTGTAGAAATTTTTCCGATAAAGAAGACTTTATGAAAAATTGCTGATGTTAGGTTTGCTTTAAACACACCATTTTCACTGCCATTTGCCATTTTTTTCTTTCCGAATTTATGGGTCTGGGAGGGGCGTTAGCCCCCTTAGCCCCTCTCGTGCTCGCGGCACTGAAGTAAGATGACAAAATGTTTTCTTTGAAGCTTTTTTACACAGCTTAAATTGCTTATCCGGTTTTTTGCTGGAAATATCATCAGGAATCATATTTGGGTGTCCTTATCCAATAGTTTCCGGACATTCCGTATAGAAAGAGATCTGTAAAATTGTTATGAAAGCTTCGCTGTCCTGTACTCCATTCAATAAAACGCACCTAATCACTAATTTAAATTAAAAAGGGTGTTTTATTTATCGAGTACAGGACTTTTCTGTCATGGATGATCTTGAATTTCTTAATAATGAAGAGTGAAAACCTCGTTTATCACAATGAATTTTGCAAGTCTCTCAACGAATTCTTCGCTTTTAAATCGTCCAAAATCATCCCCTGGAAGAAAGTCAATCTCGACTGTCCTTTCTTAAAATTTGGCTTCCAAATAAAAAAAATAACAGGCATGACCAACGTCACAGATGTGTAAGCGACATCCAATTTCCAAGATCTTAACTGCTTTTTTGTTGATGGGTTGAGATCAACAGCACGCTCAGCAATGTTATTTATCCCTATCATAGTCCGTCACATGGGTCGTGACCCTGTGCACCCACTACTCTAAAATTTGCGTAACAATAATTTCGTGACCGTGTTGAAAAAATTTCGGGCATGCCCCCCCCCCCTGACTGAAATCCTGGCTACGCCCATGATCCTGAGGATGGAATCTTTCCTGAGAATGTCCAAATAGGAGATGGAGATAGGAGAAAAAGTTTCAATTACATTATTTATGGAATAATTCATCTTATATGAATAGGGTGATAATTTAGAGATGATAAGTTACACCCACAATATGGAGTGTGGCAAATTAAATCCGCAGCTGATGCAACTACATTATGTTTGTATGTACATGGTACAGAATAAGAAATACGAGTAAGTATGTACATATACATAGTGGATTCAGGTTCAGTTCAGCATAAAGCCATACCATTCATTAGTTGTTCAATTTTGCCATTAATATAAAAACCAGTTGAAAAGTGCCACCCGGAATCAACACTTTAAGTCCTTCCAATGGGAACAATATTTATGCACGAATAAATGCAAGCTGTTAAGCAAACCCTTTCATTCGAATTCGACATCAATGACAAGGATTTCTTTCGGCTTCTCCCTTGATGTTGATGTTTACATTTTAACAAATGAGGTAGACATTGTGGTCAGCCACATTACAGAAGCCGAAAATTATCCGGATTAGTCAGCATTTTCTAGCAACCGATATCGGTGAACAATATAATGATGACACTATCGGTGCATAACAATGAGGTATGTATGTATGCCAGTAAGTTCCCATTTAATTTTGCCATTACAAAACGCTGAAAAGGCGCTCCAATACTTTTTTTCCACACGATACTATAGTATGCGCAGGGGATTCCCCGGTTTCTTTTTTCAATAGGATTGTGTGCAGAGTGTATTATTGGAATAATCCGAGAATAGTTCATGCACGCAATAGATACACATTTCAACAGCAAACAACTCGAAGCGATTGAGAGCGCTCAGTGGCGTGCGGAGACATGAAATATGAGTACATACTTATTGTTCTCAATTCAATTAATATTGTTGTATTGGTTGAATGATAGCGTTCAATGTTGGACAACACATAAACCGTATTTTCAGAAATATGTTCATTTATTAATTAAGTTGCCTTTTAATATAATTCTAAAAATACACTGCATAATATCTATCGAATTCACGTACACGCCACGCCACTGGTATGAAGATATGATCCGGCTTACTAAAAATTCAGGGAGTTGTTCTTATATTAACCCTAGTTTACCGCAACAATTTTCTTACTAGTTTCATGTTATGGGGTGCAAATGCACCCCACAGTATGTATGCCCATATTTCTGCATTAACTGACTTCCAATCTTTTTTAATTTGATTCATTCTGATCGTCTGTTATGTTAATTAAATAGGGAAAACAAAAGTGAGATAGTGAGTGCGAATTCAGAAATGCGGGAGGCATACATGTTCAGTTTGGTTAGACGGCAGGCACTGATATTCATACTATAAATGACATGATAAACTCAAATAAGAGTGATGTTCATGAAATTTCCGTATGGTAAGCATTCGATTCACTGATTTTGCGAGTGTTATGCATCTCTTCGGGTTCCTCATCATTTGACGGTTTCCGCAGAACTTATTACTTCAGTTACAAAAGTGAAATCGCTTCGCATAGATAAGAATAGCAGGCCGAGACTAGTGGGCTCGAAGTGGAGTTTTGTTCACAAATTCCGAAATGCAGCTCTTTTTCGAAATCTTAGTTAGCAAACTCTTCTCCAATTAGTATCTCTGATCACTGACTAAGTTTCTGTTGTTTATTTATGAAATTTAGAGAAATATGGAACAGTTTCAAAATGAAATCGTGTCTGAAACACAGCCACATTTGGTGTCCCAAAGGTCATTCCCAAGAAACTATATTTAGTACTATTATTAACATTTTTCAAGTTTATTTTTCATCCCAGATGAAAGTTTAAATATTATTATCTTTATTTTAAAATAAATATTAGTTTAACATCAAAATAAATAGTTCTAAACTCAAATAAATTATTTGGGGTGCAACTGCACCCCACGACAGAACCAATGCCTTATTTCCACAAAAAATTCGTAAAAAATAAATTTATGTAGCTAAAATTGTACAAACATTAAAAACTAAAACAAAACTAAATTTTGTTAAGCTATTGAACAATTTATAATGAAAACTTGAAAAATCTCGAAGTTATATTAAGTGAAACATGCGATGGGGTGCATTGCACCCCAAACAGTAAACTAGGGTTAAAAAAAAAATATTCTAGAAAAATGTACCGAACAGATCACAAATGCAAACGCCAATGGCTGAATCACTGTTCGCCAATAAAAGCAGGAAATTTTGAACCTACTGCAAGCTTGCAAATGTGGTGTTGTGTGGACTTGCATTTTAATACTAACAGAGATTATATCATTTAGCCGCCCGCATGATATAAACATGCTGATGTAGGTAGTTTTAGGTAACACACAACAGCGGGAGAATCAAGCCGATGAATTGATTTTTAATTGATTCTAAGTCAATATAAGGAAATAATTTGGTTAATAAATATTTACTTAAAAAATATTTGAAATTAAATCACACAAAGTTTACAGATAAAGATTTCGAAACTCGGCATGACCCGTGCAACGTTTATTATTCAAAAGAAGATCAAATATTTTCCTATCGCGCAATAATTAGTCCAGTACAATTGGTTCAAAATAGCCCCAAACTTAAACATCCAAAAAGAAAAGAAATTTTTGATGCCAAATTGTTGAATACACTGCCTAATATACGCAGTAAAAAGTTACACTAAATTGCGGCATGGATTAAGGGGGGAGGGGGTGGCAAAGGGGTGAAAATTCAGTTTCTTGCAAATATCTGGAAAACTATGAGTCTGACCTTAAAATGTCCTGAGGACGAAACAAACTACATAAAATTACCTTTGCAATGATATATAACAGTCTAGAGATTTTCTCAGAAAATTATACTCTAGACCCAAAAGTATTTTAGTGAATTTACATTTTTTTAGTTTTACATTTTGCATTGTAACTCTTGATAAAATAGATTTAGGATCATAGGATCTTGTCCATATATTGTTAACAAAACTTTTTTGATTTGTACCAAAAATTGAAGTGATCCGCCCATTGACGCCCCCCTCACTCCTCCTAGCATTTTTCAAAAAGGCATGCCTGTAGCTCCATTTCAAATTAAGCTAGGCAGATCAAATTTGGTGGGGTACCTAGTCTAAGCCCCATTATCATCATCAATGTGGCACGATAGCCCGACGTCGGGCCTTGACCGCCTGAATCGTTGACCTCCAATTGTCGCGGTTACGTGACCTCGTCCTCCAGTTTCGGAAGCCCAGCAGCTGGTGGGCGTCTTCACCTACGGAGTTCTCCCAGCGAGCTCTCGGTCGTCCACGCAACCTCGCTCCGTCAATTCGTTGTGCGTTCATCACTTTCTTTGGCATGCGATTATCGTCCATCCGTTGTACATGCCCCGCCCATTGCAAGCGTTGAAGCTTCACGATTTCCGATACTTCCAGCTCATCGTACAATTGATACAACTCATGGTTGTACCGGATGCCCCATTGGTCTCGCTCGCGAACGGCCCCGAAAATTCGCCGAAGGACCTTTCGTTCGAATCGGTCTAGCAAAATTTCGGAGGCTTGGGTGAGGGTCCATGTTTCGCAGCCATAACATAGCACGGGTCGGATGATCGTTTTGTACACGCGGAGCTTCGTGTTCCTGTGCGCAAGTTTCGAATTAATTATAGGGAGGACCGAGAAATATGTCTTATTGGCTAGTTGTATCCGTCGCTTAATTTCGTCGGTTTCGTTGGCGTCCTTTGATAAGTTACAACCCAGATAGTTGAAGTTGTCTACATACTCGATATTAAGGTCCCCCACTGTGATGCTTGAATTTGCTGGCGTCCTTGTTTTCGATTGCATCATGGCCTTTGTTTTGCTTTCGTTGATATGTAGTCCAACTTCCCTTGCGGCGTTATTGAGGTTATGCAGAAGGCTTTCTGCATCACCCAACCTTCGAGACATGATGTTGATATCGTCGGCGTACGCTACTAATTGAGTCGACTTGATGAGTAGCGTTCCGCTGCTGTCCATATTCATGGCTCGAATTACATACTCCAAAGCAAGGTTGAAGAGCGTCGGCGCCAGCCCGTCGACCTGCTTGAGTCCAGTACGAGTTTCAAATAGGTCAGTGAGTCGATTCTGCACTCTGACCTGCGAGACGGTATTAGTCATCGTCATCCTTGTGAGTCGCACTAACTTTGCCGGTATACCAAAATTCAGCATAATGTTGTACAGTACACTTCGATCGATACTGTCGTATGCCTGCTTGAAGTCGACAAAGATTTGGTATACGTCGATGTTATATTCCCAGCACTTTTGGAGTAGTAGCTTCACTGTGAAAAGCTGATCGGTCGTTGATCGACCAGGTCTGAAGCCGCCTTGATACTCGCCAATGATTCGATCTGCGTACGGATTAATTCTCTTTTCAAGAATTTTAGATAATATCTTATAGGCTGTACAAACTAATGATATGCCCCTGTAATTCTCACACTTCAGCTTGTCACCCTTTTTGTGGATTGGGCAGATTATGCTTTTGCGCCAATCTTCGGGGATTTCCTCGTCGTTCCATATTTTCAGCAGTAGCACATGTATTGCGTTGGTCAGGCACGTTCCACCATGCTTCAGCAGTTCTGCTGGGATCTCGTCAGCGCCGGGCGCTTTATTATTTTGAAGCGACTGTATGGCAAGACTCACCTCCTCTACTGTTGGGGGTAGAACGGGAGGGCCTGGTTCGGCTAACTGCTCAAGAGCTGGCTCCGCGGGGGATGTTGATGGTGCATTGAGGAGCTCTTCAAAATGCGAGGCCCATCGTTTGTTGACGCTTTCGATGTCGCTGATGATGTTACCATCCTTGTCCTTACATAGGCTTGTCCTGGGTTGATATCCGTTCTTAACATTATTTATAAGTTTGTACGCCTGTCTAATGTTCTTACTGGCTAATCTTTGGTTTATTTGCTGTAACTGCTCGTCAAAATGTTTGCGTTTCTTACGTCTAATTAACTTATTAGATACTCGCCGAAGCTCGTTATATCTTTCTTTCTTGGCTCGGGATGCGCGTTGTGTGTATTGGCGATAGGCTTCATTTTTCGCCTCAATCGAGGCCCTGCATTCGTCGTCGAACCAGTCTGCTCGTCTGCGCCGGCCTTTATAGCCCACGACCTCTTCTGCGACCCCCTTGATGCTGTCTTTGAGCTCCTCCCAGAACTCATGGATGCCTAAATTGTTGATGTCTTCAAGCATGGGCGACAGTTTTTCCTCTAGTGCTGTTGTATACGCAGCCGCCGTGGCATCATCAATCAAATTGTCAACCTCGAAGATCTTGGCAGGGTTGATTCTCGTTAGGTGCACCGAAGAGATTCTGCACCTGTAGGTTGTCTTCACCAAATAGTGATCGCTGTCGCAGTTGGCTCCTCGATAGGATCGAACATCTAGGACATTAGAAGCCCATCTCTTGCTGATCAGTACGTGGTCGATCTGGTTCACGGTGTATTCATCTGGAGACTTCCAGGTCTGCTTGTGGATTCGTCGATGAGGGAAGCATGTAGAGCTTATTACCAGGTTTCTGCCGCTCGCGAAGTCGATAAGTCGCTGACCGTTGTTGTTGTTTTCGTCGTGGAGGCTATGACCTCCAGTAGTTCCCCTATGCCAGCTTTCATTTCCGACTTTGGCGTTAAAGTCTCCTAGCAGCAGCTTGACGTCGTTTGATGGAAGTGAGTCGAAGAGTGTTTCTAGGTCGTTGTAGAACTCGTCCTTAATCGCGTCTTCTTTTACTTCTGTAGGGGCATGCGCATTAATGAGCCAGAGATTAGCGAAACGGGTCTTAATGCGGATCGCACATAGCCGCTCGTTGATGGGTTTGAAGCCGATAACGTGGTCCTTGAGCTGCTTATTCACAATGAAAGCTACTCCAAACTCCTTGTTGCCCTCCTCTTTACCACTCGTAAAAATAGTGTGCGAATTGAGGTCGTTAATCTCGCTTTTGAGCCATTTAGTTTCCTGGATTGCAACTATGCTCAGCTTGTATTGTTCTACCTGATCCAGGAGGGCCCTTAAGGCCCCCGGTCTATTCAGGGAGCGTACATTCCAGGATCCGAAAGAGTAATCAGTTGTTCGTTTGCGGGGTCGTCGTTGTTTTGTATCCGTCCAATCCGAGGCTTTTGTTTCAGGTTTCTTGACTTGAAGTTTTTCTTAGGATGAGTTGTCGGCACATCGCTAAACCATGATAGGGTTTAATCGTTGAGTAAAGGCCATCATGGGCATGCCTCGAAGATGCTGCTTTAGTGGTTGACTTAAATGTTTTCTGTCACCTATCACGTTAAGTAACCTGAGACGCTGCAGATGTTAATGCAGCACTCAGGCGCAGCGGTTACTCGGATAATGCGGGAAAGTAACGCCCCGTAGAGAGACATAGGAATTGGCCGAAGTCCTTTTCCTATGAAACTCCTCCTGCATAGCTAAGGGTCCGCAGTTATGCCACAACTGAAGAAGATATAGGAATTAGCCGAAGCCTTTCAACCTTTATCTTCCCCCTTACGGGGGGATTTTTATGCTCCTTACTAAAAATTATTAGCATCCGATCAAAACTAAGGGTACCCCCCATACAAAGTGACCCAAATTTCTAACAAATTTTACATTTTTTCACTTCTAAATTCTACCTAAAATAGAAAAAAAAATTTATCTCTTAGAACGTCCTTATAACAGTTAATTGTAGTCTTCTGAATGTATATCCGAAAGTTTGTAAAAGAGCGTGCCTTAGAAGTACGAAAAATCGAGTTTGAAGGTTGCTAGTACACGTTACTCGAAATATTCGCAAATAGTCTTAGAACTGGTATCACTGACCTTCAAACCCAATTTTTTGATACTTGTAGCGTGCGCCTTGGTACAACCTTTTGAATATACATTCACAAGACTACAATTAACTGTTATAATGACGTTCTAAGAGATAAATTTTTTTCTTGTATTTTACATAGAATTTAGAAGTGAAAAAACGTGAAATTTCTTAGAATTTTCGTTTACTTTGTATGGGGGGTACCCTTAGTTTTGATCCGATGGTATTAATTTTTGGTGGGGAGGATAATGGAGCTTAGAATAGGCATCCCGCCAAATTTGATCAGCCTGGCTCAATTTACAAAGAAGCTACAGGCATGCCTTTTTGAAAAATGTTATGACGAGTGAGGGGGGCGTTAATGATCGGAGCACTCCAATTTTTGGTACAAATCAAATACATTTTGTTATCAATATATGGACAAGATCTTATGACGGTAGGTATATTCTATCAAGAGTTACAGTGCGAAATGTAAAACTAAAAAAATGTAAATTCACTATAATACTTTTGGGTCTAAGGTATAATTTTCTGAGAAAATCTCTAGACTGTTATATATCATTACAAAGGTAATTTTATGTAGTTTGTTTCGTCCTTAGGACATTTTAAGGTCGGACTCATAGTTTTCCAGATATTTTCAAGAAACTGAATTTTCACCCCTTTTGCTACCCCCTCCCCCCTTAACCCACGTCGCAAATTATTGTAACTTTTTACTGCGTATATTAGACAGTGTATTCAACAATTTGGCATCAAAAATTCCTTTTTCTTTTGGATGTTTGGGTTTTGAGCTATCTGTACTAGACTAAATAAGCCTAAACCGCATCACACTCCGAATTCAATTGTCGTTGAAAGGTTGACGACTACAGTGTGTAGTAGTCAACGATCCATGCTCCTCGAGGAGTTAGGGCAAAACAAAAAGAGACATATTGAACTGCAATTCGAATAATCCAAGCACATTATACAATGCATTTTGAATTTAGTGACATACGATTGGATCTAGGTATAGTGACTTTAGCTCTAGACCCAAACATCCAAAAAAAGAGCTGACTTTTGATGCCAAATTGATCTGTGGCCTCACCGCATTACGCAGTAAAAAGTTAGACTTTTTTGCGCGTCACATTTGGGAGAGAGGGGGTGGCAAAGAGTGAAATTATGATTTTTCGTCAATATCTTGTTAACTGTAATATTTACAGCAAAATGTTCTAAGGACGATTTAAACTACACATAATTTCCTTTCTAATGATATATTATATCATATACCTTCTCTTGGCAGAGTATATACTAGATCTAAAAACATTCGGTGTAATTTCCATTTTTTGATAGTTACATTTGGCGCTCTAGCTCCTGAAGTAATTTAATTGGAACCATGGTAATTGCGATAACTATTCCCAGCAATATATAGCTGTCCCACACGGAGACTCAGGCTGCCCCGTCAAAGCATTCCCCTATATCCCCTATTAACATTTAAAAAAAAAGGCATGCCTGTTACTTATCGCCGAATCACAGCAGGCGGGAAAAATTTTGGTAAACGTTAAGACTAAGTCCCATTAGACCAAAACCACCTTCACTAGAAGCCGGGAAGCAGCAATACATGCACACAAAACGAGCCTATGAACATGTCGTATATACGTTGCACGATGCACTAACACAAGCACAGCGCATGTAAAAAAACCGTGTCTGCTCTGATAAAAATCGCGAAAACATGTGGAAAATTCACTTTTTGTCGGGATTTTGTTCTTTCACTGCATTCTAGACACTTTAATTCACGACACATTCCACTTTTCGCGACGAAAATCGACCGGGAACCAATACTTTTCGTGTAAAGTTTGTCGCGACCCAACCCGATTTGCCTTTACCGCAATGTAAATTTTCGATCTGAACAGGCCTATGATTTGGCGCTTAAGTATATGAACGTGTTCTGCTTCCGGGCTTTGTATAAAGATGGTTTTGCATTAGACCCTCCACCAAATATTACTTCGATCGGATTAAAACAAAGGGTACCTCCCATACAAATTATTAAAATTCAATGCCACTAGTTTATTAAGAAATAAGGGAAAAAGTCAACCAAAATTAAAGTTTTGCTCGTAGGCAATTTTCGGGTCATTTTGTATTGCGTACAGCAATCGCAATACTCCGTGCCTTTATACTTTTACGTACGTTCGGGATTCATCGTAGCCAATCAGAACATTTTCCGAAGTTAGCATTTTTATATATGTATAGAAGGATATTATCCTGTTGATCTCAAAAGCCAAAACACATATCTCGCCAACACACCCTAATTTGGTACTTTGGTAGTCGAAATCCTTTCGCAAATATGTAAAATAATTGGTCTCATTTATAGCACAGCAAGATTCATTTACTCCTAATTTTGGAAGTCCTGACTTTATCGACTCTCTGAAGCTGAAGGGAAGCTATGAATAACATAAAGCATACATATAAGAACACATAAGCAAATCATCTTTTCTTTTGTTATACATATTGTGAATTCTCAATGTAATATATACCTATATAATTGCTTTCTTGGTATAATAAGAATAGCTATAGTTGCAGCAAAATTTACATATTATATTATGAATTTACCATATGAATGGCTATCATTCGTAGCACTTTATTCATATGGATTGTCCCAGTGGAGCTCTAAATCAACGTGCACGAAAAACCCCAGACAATTACATAATCGTTCATTCAATCTAGAGATCTAGAGCAAATAGAAATAGTGCAATGTAGATGGAGTCTTGCGAATAGCATGTAAGTCGCAAAAAATAAATTAGGCTTTTAGAAGTCAATACAATTTTTTTTAATGTATGTATAATATAATACCTGTTACCTCAATGGTCCTATTTCAATAGCACGAAAGCGAAAACGGCTCTCGAGACGTGTTTTCACATCTCGTGCCCCACGAGCCGCAAATTCACGGCTCGAGAACCGTGTTTTCACAGCGTCACGGCTTTTGCTCGTCGTGTGGTTAAAAATTTATGCTAGACGGTACATACAAGGAGCATATATGTATGTTCCCAAAAATGAATCCTGGTGGCCAATTCCTTTAAAGCAACGTAACATACCACGTAACATACCATAATGTCGTAATGCGTAATTTTCCTGGAAGTTCCTAGTCATATGGGCGTAGTTTGAAAAAAGGGAAATTATTGAAGGAATTTAAATCTTAGTAAAAGGATAACACACACGTTTTAACTATTTGCTGGCCCCTAAATAAAAAAAAAACGATTGGGATTAGCACTTTAAGTTTATTAAATCTATTGCGACTATTGTGCGAAATGTGCATCTATTCATGGGAAAGTTTTACAGAAGTTAACGGGCTAACCTAGTTAGAAGTCTGTAGGAAAAAATATGTAAGTATCTCGCGATCCTTGAAAATAAGTGTTCGTCTGCATGGAAATTTGAGTAAGGATTCGCATGCCGATGATGAGAAAGCCTTCAAATGTCCAATAAGAAATAAGTTCAAGCTTTTTTTTTTGAGTGAAACATTGAGTCGCACAGATCGAGGACTCCATTATGCCCCCATTTGAATTTAGCAAAAAGGCATGTCCAGAACCCCCCATTTGGAGCAGTGAGCTAAATTTTGGTTTGTTGCCATTGAAGGGCAAAAATCAGCTCAATCGGATCAAAAGGGACTTTGTTCTTCAGTACTCGTCGATTTAAAAAATAAGTAGTGCGTAGTACAAACTCCTGGATGGGCTGTTTATGAAAAAATGTTTCCGGCTTTCCAGCTAGAGGGGTTTTTAAAAATGTTCAATTGACAACTGTTTTAATTTGCATGCAGTAAAAAATGTAATAAAGAGTATTCCCCGTTAAAAAAAAAACATCTATTTAAAGGACACATCGAACAAAATAAAAATTAAAAAATGCCTTAACTTATACACATTTTTTTACGTAATAAGCGCATTTTTGAAGGAAATATAAGGTTAAAATTTAAATAAGTTGAAGTGGACGATTGGCAGAGAGAAAAACAGTTTGAGTTTAGCACGCAAAATAATACAAATAAAGAGGCCGGAAAGCCGAAAAAATTTCAAAACGTCTAGACTAGACCTGTGTTTTTAAGCTGTGGGTAGATTATGGGTAATGTACTACTCACAGCAAAATAAGTACCACATAACTTATTATGGGTTAAGACCATTCTGTTTGGTCACTAGCAAGGATGCCAGTTATGAGACGTGATAGATTTCATGAGGCCTAAGTCCAATCACGATACATCCAAAATTACACGTAACGGTCTTCATGGAGGTTGATATTAGGAACCAGTGGCGAAGCGTGACGGAAGCCTCAAGGAAAGCCGGTATTTTTTATTAGGGCTATTTTTGAACATAATGAATATGTTATAAAATTTTATCGTGTTTTGAATAGTGAACCCTGAAAGTGCTACCTAAAGGTGTTGCAATTCAGTTAGGAGAATTCACTATTCGAATATGAAGTGTTTATTATGTACTAATGTCGGGTTGACGTTGAACGCGTTCCAATTTATTAATGATTACCTTTGCTCCTACCAAATTTATGTCTAATTTTAATTATTTTTTTAAATAAAGTAAATTTCAACACTTATTCGGCTTTGCGTTCTACTAAATTATTATCACTTTAATATACGCTAGTAGACTACATAAAATACCAAACATAAAAAATACTCATTAAAAAACCACAATAAAAATCCACAATGAACAGCACGGAGGTTGCTGGTAGGAACTCCTCTTAAGTTATGATTCCAGGATGAACTCCTGGTCACCTGGTTACACATCCAAAAGAATTTTATAACCCTACCCGAATCAAATAACTGTAAATTCAGGAAGCGTTGCCTTTACCACCTCCTTTAGGGTCCTGAAAGTACTACTATTCAAATTCTGTTGGATCTTTACCATATCACCATACCATACCATGTGAGCTAACATCCTCGAAAATCATTACCCAAAAAAACTTCTCAGAAGCTCTATATAATTTTAAAAAAGCAAATTATGAACAAATTGTTTTTGAATTTAATAACACCAATTGGGATCAATTTTTTCTTAATTTAGATATTAATCAGGCAATAGATAAATTTTATAACTTCTTGTATTATGTCTGCGATAATTACGTTTGTAAATCCGTGCCTAAGATTAGTTCATACCCGCAATGGTTTGATGCTGAATTGAAGAGTTTAATATATAAAAAGAAATTAGCTCATCGTGAATTTAAGAATAGTCGAAATTCTCAAAGTTATAAGAAATTTTCTGACCTACGAACTAAATGCAAAAATTATTCTAAAATTCGTTATAAAGAATTTCATGATAACATTGAAAAATCTTTAAAGTACAATGCAAAAAATTTTTGGAATTATGTTAACAAATTACGAAATAACAGTTCTTTACCAGAACATATTTTTAGTGATGAAAAAGCCGCGTATACTGCCGATGAAATGTCTGAATTATTTGCGGGAAAATTCAAGTCCATATATTCAAATAGAATCGCAAATTCGAGTTTTCCGCTTTCGAGTTCATTAAATGAAACTGTTGATATGGCGTCTCTTAGGTTAACGGTCTATGAAGTCTTTGTTGAGCTGGAAAGCTTAAATGTAAACAAAGGTCCAGGACCCGACAAAGTTTCCAATCTATTTCTTCATAATTGTCGATATGCTTTGGCTATTCCTTTGACAATGTTATTTAATTTATCCTTAACAACAGGTTGTATTCCTTCTGTTTGGAAGGTAAGTAAAATTGTTCCTATTCTTAAAAGTGGTGATAAATCAAATGTCAACAACTATAGGCCTATTTCAATTTTAAACGCAATGCCGAAAATGTTTGAGAAACTAGTAAACAAATATATGTCGGAAGCTTTCCAAAATGTAATCGTGGAGCAACAGCATGGGTTTCTTTCAGGTAAATCGGTTGTAACGAATTTGTCAATTTTTCAAAGTTACCTCTCTTCATCGATAGACAAGAATTTGCAAGTTGATGCTGTCTACACAGATTTTAGCAAAGCTTTCGATAGAGTAGATCAAAATCTGTTATTAGAAAAACTCAAAAGTTACGGTATTTCAGGTACGTTCCTTGATTGGATCGAAAGCTATTTGAAGGGGCGTTCACAACTGGTTTATGTGAATGGTGCCTATTCGAAGCCATTTTGTGTTGAATCTGGTGTGCCACAGGGATCTCACCTTGGTCCTTTATTGTTTAACATTTTTATAAATGATCTTTGTCTTCTAGTAAAAAACTCAAACGTGTTACTTTTTGCTGACGATGCTAAGTTTTTTTGCCAAATAACCGACATTAATGACGCGATAAATTTTCAACATGATTTGGATAGAATCTGTTATTGGTCTCAATTGAACAATCTTCCGTTGAATGTTGATAAATGTAAAACTATAACATTTACACGGAAGATCTTTCCATTTAACTACCAATACTCCTTGCTAGGAAAGAACTTGGCAAAAGTCGATGAAGTTCTCGACTTAGGAGTAACATTTTCATCTACACTAAACTTTTCAGCGCATTTAAAAAACTGTACTACAAAGGCCTTTCAAACACTAGGATTTATCAATCGAAATTCTGTTAATTTCAAAGATCCGTCTACGTACAGACACCTGTACATGTCATTAGTAAGACCGACTCTTGAATACGCATCAGTTGTCTGGGTTCCTTCTTCAGATAATCAGTCATATGAGCTGGAAAAAGTTCAACACCGTTTCTTGCGACACTGGGCTTTTAAGACCGGATCTCCAATGGATCCATTCTGCCATGAATATAACTCAGTTGAGATCGAAGCGAATATACCACCCCTGTATAAAAGAAGAAATTATATGGATTTATGTTTTCTCTACAGAATAATAAATGGCCAAATTAAAAGTTCACAATTGAGAGAGCAATTCTGTCTTTACGTTCCGGCTAGACCTTTAAGAGATCGTCCAAATCACACGTTTTATACAAGCATTTCGCGAACTAATATTGGTACTGAAAATATTGTAAATAGAGTTTCAAATTTAGCAAATTTGCATGCAAGTAGGCTTGAATTTTTCGGCTCGCCTCCTAGCAGTTTTCACTTATCTTTAGCACGAGTAATTTACAACGAATGAAGTTTTTAATTGGTTGAATTTTTTAATTTTTAAATTTTTAAATATACTGAATTATTTGTTACATATGTATTATATTGAAATATTTGTAGTTAAACTGAGTTAACTTTTAGGTGTTAGTTTATATTTATACATATTAATGTTTTTGTTAAATAAAGGGTTGAAATACCCGTTGATTCTAATAAAATAAAATAATAAAATAAAATAAAAAATATCACAATGATGGAATTGTATGTTTAAGCTTCAAAGACAACTACCAGAGTTTAGGGAATTGTGTTAAAACTAAATTAAAGTCATGAAGCAAAAATTACCCAATTACACAAAGAACCTTCTCAAGACAAAATCCGCATTATTTTTCACCGTTATCATTCTCTGATTAATATAATGATACCCAAAAATAAGCCTGTCAGCTAACGGAAAGAAAGTGGTTTTGAACCATAAGAGATTAGGTGAGCTGTATATTTCTGCTTGATCTCATTGAAACGGCGCGCGCACAGTGGGGCGATTAGAACAAAAATTCGGACATAAGCAAATAAACTAAATTCAAATATTGCAGATTTGACTACTATGGCTTTACACTTTAAAGTATAAGCTATCGAAAACCAATATTAAACTTTTTCTAATTGTAACGGTATTGATTGTATTCACGTTAGGCCTTTGGATAGGAAGGCCTTGTTATGGTATTTGCGTATCTAACAATGAAAATAACGGCAAATTTTAAAGATACTAGCTAAAAACCCTGATGTTTTTGTTATTTCATCAAAAACAAAAAATGGCCGTAGTTGGCCGGGAAATGAATTCAACCATATTATTTTGCAATTAATGGAGTCAATACAAACACAGAGTTTGGCTGCGACCCCGGCTGCAGTAGCTAATTTTATCGACTAACCTGTTTTACATGTTTTAACTTTCACTCTAATGTAGATTTTGACTTTAAATCGTGTTTACATGTTAGGAATGTTATAAATAAGCTTGTCTTGATTCCGAAAATGTGATAAATCAGAGCAACAGGAACCGCACCTCTTCCTCCAAATTGTATGTAGAAAACATATTAAATTAGTATAAACTATTGGCTAAATTAAGCTGATTCTCTCAAGTTATTCTAATAAGTTGTTAATCGAATACCCTTCGACAGGACTAAATACAGGTTCGATTAAATAAAAGGTTCCACCACTTCCCTTATAAAAGATCTTACTTTACCAGTAAAAAGGGTCTTAGCTGCTCGTAATTCGTGAAGGGAAAATTCATTTATTTCGATATTTGCATATTTTTGATAATTTGTTATAAACTCCTGAAAATCTTACATAAAAGTGTAGCTTTTGTGAGTTATTCAGATTTATCCGTTCAAAGAACCGTTATAATATTAGCGTGCGCATTTCCTATGTCGCATAAATTTTGTAATTTTTCGAAGTTTTCATTACTGTATATCTTCGAAATAACAGTGATATTACAACAAATGTATGATATATTTGTAGGAACCTAACCCAAATAATAAATTGCACAAAGCAAGACGGAATAACTTTGGGTTTTGTTTGGTAACTCTAGCTTTCATAAAGATTTAATAAATAATGGTGTAGTTTTGTAACGGTAAATGGCCATATGATATTTTACTCTATATAAGCCGTACTATCTAAAATATTAGCATCATTTGTAACATCAGAAAGGAGAAACGGTGCATTATCTATACTATGGGGTTGGTAAAAGTATCCTTAAAACCGCTATATGTTCTTCGGACACGACATATTTGAAAATAGAGTCCGCCATTCGATTCAGCACAATTCCATTTCTATTCCCACGGTTTCTGTCAAGGCATCATAGAGGTAGTGTCATGGTTTGTGGAGCTGTCTCTGATTTTTTTCTGAGTTTTCTTTCGTTTTAGGTGTGAGAAATTCCTTATTACACGTTGTACTGTTGATAAACTAGCCGTAACGCCGACTTTAGCTCTAATTTTAGCCGCTGATAGTGCAAAATTAGAGGCGGTTCGCAGAATGGCCCTTTCCTCTTTGGCGGTTTGGGTACCTCGCGTACGCCCTTTTATGTTTCGTCCATATCCACTTTTATTTTTTAAATAGTTAAACACAACCGATTTACTTTTTTTCACTATTTTCGAAATTTTGCGTAATCTGTGTTGTTCATTTCTCAAATGCTTTTTCCTCTACCCATGATTACCGAAACTTACAAAAATTAAAGTCAAAACACAATCTGAGTGGATTAAAACAAAAACAGTTATGATACGATACTAGCACTTTCGAAATAACGACCGAATCGCAACTGTCCCTATTCAAGTGACCCAATTTTGAACATAGAATTTATTAGTGCATCAGCATAATGTTGATGAAACATAACTGTTGTTATTAAATGTTTCATTTTTTTTTCTCGCAAACAATGAGCAACATAATAGCATTTGTAAACAAATACTGAGTTATCCTCTCCGCTGCAAGGAAAAGGATATTTTGAGATAAACAACTCTCAAAAAGTTTGTCCCTATTCAAGTGACTGGGAGTGTATTATGTACTTATGTATTCTGGAAAAAAGGGGCCCCGCATCGTGATTTCGCCAAGGGCCCGCTAATCCTCGGGACGGCCCTGCTAGCATCGTAGAGTGCAACTCAACCAAGTGAGCCACAGAGCGTGACATATAGTCCTTTACATGGTGCATTTTGCAACAGGACATCTTCCCAAATATGGTGATGTCCTAAAAATCATCGGTTTCGCCTCACTGTGCGGCGGTACCAAAAATTAAGACCAGAAGTTAGATATAACCTAATAAGAATTCTTTAATCTTTCTACACTCTCTATCTCTGTATCTGTAGTTAATTCAAAGTCGAATCTCATGAGTTCAACAATAAAAAATAAATTAAATTTAACGAAAAATCAATGTGAATGTGAAGTAAAGCAAACTCGCAAATAGAGTGCTATATCACATAGCGTTTCCGAAATTGTAACCAAGCCAGAGAGCTAGCTCTACAGCTCCCCTTTGGCTAATGTACTTTTGTGCGGACATTCCTCTATAAACACAAATCGGCTGTAGGTTCGATGAAAAACAAAACAAGCAACACGCAGATTCAGCTGATTATCATATAAACTTGGGACCTTGTTATTCGATTAATTTATTCTTGCTATGATAATTTAGATGTGTTACTCATTTATGTACATTTGTAACTGCGTATCCGTATGAAAACAGTATGCTCAGCATATTACAACAACTAAAATAATGAGGTTGTGCTTGCTTACCAAATAATTTTATTCATTCACAAAAAACTGCAATAACTGCAGCCTATATAACCGTATTCAGCCCTTCGAACAAAGGCCTCCGTAGAACTCCTGTTTTGTAACCGTTCAACGTTCACTCACATACACCACGCGGTTCTTCCCGATTCACACAAAGGATACAAGTTCTCCTTTTATCCTTGTTTTGAAACGCAATTTCCGACGTAGCAAAACACTTGTAGATACGTACTTATTGAAACGAAACGTGTACTCAAACAGTATAAGCCAAAAGGGAGAGGACAATCCGGAAATTTCAGTAAATGTATCTGCAAAACGAGAACACTAATTGAACTTTTTTATTTATTTATTTTATTTTCGGCAAAAATAAATCACACTTCGGAAAATATTAGAAAACCGCGAGAGTGAAACAAATTAAGACACTACACCGTAAACGGATAGAGGAGGAATGTTTTTAATCTATCGCCTCGGGACTACATTTAGATAAGATGATTTTGAAAACGTATGCATGCGCACAGTGTATTTTGAAAATGTGATTTGTCGCGAACAAAAGATAGGAGCACACACCTCACACAGCACAAGACGAGAAGCCAACAACGGTAACGAAACGACCAACCAACAACGACGACGTACTATCAACAACTGATACGATAGCTTCACTTCCCTATATACCAACCTTTGCTGTTCACTTGAAATGTTGGTTGGTAAATGGCTTTACAACACTCTACGCGGCACTCATTCGCTCGTCTCGTACACACATCGCTTATGCAGTCCCCATTCATAGACGTATCTACAATCGGAAATACACGCCTGTCTTGTCTTCTGGGTCTGGTATAGTTACACATGTGGACACGAGATTTTTAAAAATATTTATGGAAATATGTATGGGTACACTGTAGTAATTTATTAAGATACAATGAAGAATCTTTTGATAGATAGAGAACAAAAAAATAGTTTACATGCCTATGTTATGCCCGCCCATAGATACCCATGCTAGCTGTAAGGTAAAACAACTACAAAAGTAAATTTAAGTTTTACTAGAGTACACTCTGGCGAATATGATTGCTATCAAACGAAACAAATGGCGGTGCAGAAAAAGCAAAAACATTTGCTAAATTACAGACTTACGAGTATGTACTTATTTCTCAAATTTTAAAATTAAGCCAAATTTTAAAAGCAAAGAGTGTTTTTTTTTAATAATAATTTAACTTTAAATTGAAAGAAAAAACACAAAATATGTATTACATTTGAATCATTTTTTTTATTTATTTCAGTATAATCTGACAAATTATAATGTTTAGACTCACGCCTGAGGAACGCTTCCAAATTATCAAAATTTACTTTGAAAATCAGTCGTCGATTCGTGCAACTTATAGACGACTTTTTATGGTATGCATAATCGCCCAATTCCGTACCACGTACACTCTAAATGATGCAATAACGCCAACACGTCGAAGAAACCATAAAAAAAATCAACCATCTTAAAATCAAAATTTGGTGTTAAGTTGATTTCAAGAAATGGGCCTGTCAATGACACACGGCCAGAACTACTCGAAAAAGTAGTCCAGAATTGGACGTCAAGAACAGCCGCGGTGGCCATATGCCTGAAATCGTTTTCAAATTTTAAATGTATGACATTTATCATTCCAATAAAAGAAAAAAAATTATTAAAAGTTAATATTTTGTGTCTTTTTTTTCAATTTGAAGTTCTATCATTAATAAAAAAACACCCTCACCCCTCTACATATAGTCATATCATACTCACTTTAACCAATTTATTCCTTATTGCTGAAATCACGATCAGCCAGTTGTTTGCAGTATTGACGTATTTAGCAGAAGGTTCTCACAGACCTGTAGTAGACTATGTACTTGGGAAGTTATTAGTCTCTTGATTACCGTAACTCCTAGTGGAGCATGGTGCGTTGACGACTACCGTGTGTAGTCATCAACGTTACAAAGACAAATGAATTCGGAGTGTGATATGGTTGTCAGCCATACCACTTCACTTCCATACTAGTCGCATTGTAAGTTTATTATTCTACGATAAGAATATTTCTTATCATCTTCTTCTGAATAATAAACTTGCGACGAGTCGTGCCGAGTTTGGAAACTCGTGTCTATTTCACAGAGTGGCGACCGAACGATCACGGCCACAGAGCACGAAGTTATTAGTTGTTATTATTAATTTATCTCTTATTACAGCTCTTAATAAAACCCATAATATTTTCTTTTTTCCCGACCCACTCATTTTCAAAATAACGAAACTATGAATATTCGCAGAAAAAAGCAACAAATACGTCTTATTGCAAATCGCTTTAATTTAATTGTTGAAATAAGTTGGTAAAAGTATGTGACGAAAATTCCTTTTTACAGACATTCAGGCATCTTGAAGATAAGTTTATCAAGAACCTCGCGTTTTCGGTCCTGCGTGTGGGTACTCAAATCAAAGAACACGGCGAATATATCTAATATAAGTTACTATTTTAGTAACGGTAAACGAGTTATATTATTTTTGCTAAGAAAAAGTACATACATTTTAGTAAATTTGTAAAATTTTAGTTTGTGCGTGTGTAGCCTCCTAAAGTTTGCAAATTTAAAAATGTTGACGAGGATTCTTTGGAAATGATATAGGAAACACATATATCTACAAATTTGCATTCGAATAGCTGTCTCCAAACAGGAAATATAAAGCCGCCCACACGAAGAAGCGTCCGATTCCATTTTTTTAATTGTTCGTTCTGACAAATTCATATATGTATGTACATATATAATTTGAATTCATAAAATGGATTTTCGTTCTGTCAAATGAGTCCATACACGGGCGGATTTGGATTGCAATCCAATTGAATACATGTATTTACCGTGTGTGTGCGGCCTAAGAAATCTCAAACTTGATAAGGACGTTTCACAGCTGCTGCTGTGCAGCAACAGCAACGATAATGATGCATTTTAAATGAATGACATCATGTTGGAGTAAAAGCCATATTTTTTTATTTCACTCTTTTGTTGTTTTTTATTCAGTAGTTGTTTTTTGGTTATGATTTTCCTTTTTCCTTTTTTTTTACACAAACTAGCTATTTTTTAATGTTAAACTTTACAATATAACAAAAAAAGTTATGGAGAAGAGAAATGTAATTTTACATAAATACGTGAAATTAATATATTTTTTTCGATAGTAACAAATCATGTATAAGGGCGTTATTACATAGTCATATATTGGTAATATATATTATAATAGATATTATCATATCCTTAAGCCTACTCGCTTTCTTTTCGTGCACGTGTAAAAAATTAACCGAATGAATCGAGTAGGCTTATTTATATGACTAGAAATATGACTATAAATATGACTGTGTCATGGAGCCCTAAGAGGAAACAGATTTAGGCGTGTTCAACTCGAAAACTTCAGGGTTCGGAAAAAAAGACATAAGACATCCACGGCATACTACAATCAATATAACTAAAATAGTATAATCTAGTAGTAGTCTGGTTGGTGCGCACGCCTTCCGTGCACAGGGTCATGGGTTCGATCCAATTTAGTTTATGGTGTTTTCCGAACTCACGACCCATGTGACGGGCTATGATCCCACTCAGATGTTAAACGAGTACCCATTTATGAGGATAAATAACACTGCTGAGCGTGCTGTTGATCCCAACACCTCAACAAAAAAAAACAGTTAAGATCTTGGAAAAAATATAAAATAAAATAAATAAAATACTCCAACTTTTGCCAAGATGAGGTGCTTGTACGAATCTTTTAAAAGTTGTAAAAATTACACATAGGAGAACTAAAATATATGTTAGAATATGACCTCTTAAATGTACATACATATTACTCTTTAGTATTTATTAGTTCTTTAAAGTTCCTCAAGACGGGCTTGACTGAAAAGCTCCATTTTCAAAATCGTTATGAAGTGTGTACAATCAACACTCCCGCATTGTAAAAGTACATATGTATACGACTATATTTGAACATAATGTATGTTTGTATAAATTCAAGTTTATAATAGACAAATCTGAGATACTAAGTTCCTCTTGACATCAGAACACCGACTCACATAAAAGGCTGTTTCTTTGTCGCGCGATAGTCATACTATGTATTTTATATTCTGAAAATAGTGGATCGGATATAATGTACTAAGCAAATACAGAATCCTACGACACAATAAGAGTCCAGAAACTTCAAACATATTCGATCAAAAAGATACATATAAAATAACAGGCGCGACAATCCAACATTGGACTAAGGCCGCAGGATGTGTTAGTGACATCCCATTTCCAAGATCTTATCTGCTTTTTGTTGAGGTAATGAGATCAGCATCACGCTCAGCAGTGTTATTTATTCCCATAAATGGGTACTCGTTTAACATCTGAGTGAGATCATAGTCCGTCACAAGCTCGTGAGTTCGAAAAACACCATGATCCACGGTGAGATTTGAACTCATGACCCTGTGCACCGAAGGTGTGCGCACTAACCGCTAGACCAGCCAGACTACAAAGAGATAGATATAGTGCAGTACAATTGGTTAAAAATAGCCCCAAACCTAAACATAAAAAAAAAGAAATTTTTGATGCCAAATTGTTGAATACACTGCCTAATATACGCAGTAGAAAGTTACACTAATTTGCGCCATGGGTTAAGGGGGGAGGGGGTGGCAAAGGAGTGAAAATTCAGTTTCTTGCAAATATCTGGAAAACTATGAGTCTGACCTTAAAATGTGCTGAGGACAAAACAAACTACATAAAATTACCCGAGACCCAAAAGTATTATAGTGAATTTACATTTTTTGAGTTTTACTTTTCGCACTGTAACTCTTGATAGAATAGATCTTCGGTCATAAGGTCTTGTCCATATATTGCTAACAAAATTTATTTAATTTCTACCAAAAATTGGAATGCTCCCACCATTGACGCCCCCCTCACTCCTCCTCACATTTTTCAAAAATGCATGCCTGCAGCTTGTTTTTAAATTGAGCCAGGCAGATGAAATTTGATGAGCTGCCTAGTCTAAGCTCCATTATCCTCCCCACCAAAAATTATTACCATCCGATCAAAACTAAGGGTACCCCCCATACAAAGTGAACCAAAATTCTAACAAATTTCACATTTTTTCACTTCTAAATTCTATCTAAAATGGAAAAATAAAATGTATCTCTTAGAAAGTCATTATAACAGTTATTTGTAATCTTCTGAATGTGTATTCAATAGTTTGTACCAGAGCGTCCCTTACAAGTACGAAAAATCGGGTTTGAAGGTTGCTAGTACACGTTACTCGATATATTCGGAAATAGCCTTGGAACTGGTACTAATGACCTTCAAACCCAATTTGTTGATACTTGTAGCATACGCTTTGTTTCGAACTTTTGCACATACATTCAGAAGACTACAATTAACAGTTATAATGACGTTCTAAGAAATAAATTTTATTTTTCCATTTTAAGGTCTGGATAGACATCGGGCGGAATGAAAATGCAATTTTTGTCCGCTGCGATTTTCTCAATGAAAATGCATGCTTACTGTCGTGGAACATGTCGGAAATGATGGGGAATTCCATAAGCTATAATCCGAATATAGTTCCAACATTTTTCTCGGCCATTTGATGTATTATTTTTCGATTCCCCGGTCATTTCACCGTGGAAAATATCTAATGACCGGGGAATCGAAAAATAATACATAAAATGGCCGAGAAAAATGTTGGAACCATATTCCGATTGTAGCTTATGGAATTCCCCATCATTTCCGACATGTTCCACGACAGTAAGCATGCATTTTCATTGAAAAAATCGCAGCGGACAAAAATTTCATTTTCATTCCGCCCGAGGTCTATTCAGGCCTTTATAGATGGAATTTAGAAGTGAAAAAATTTGAAATTTCTTAGAATTTTGGTTCACTTTGTATGGGGGGTACCCTTAGTTTTGATCGGAGGGTTATAATTTTTGGTAAGGAGCATAATGGGACTTAGACTAGGCACCCTACCAAACTTGATATGCCTGGCTCAATTTGAAAAGAAGCTACAGGCATGCCTTTTTGAAAAATGTTAGGAGGAGGGGGTCGTCAATGGAGGGATCACTTCAATTTTTGGTAAAAATCAAATAAATTTTGTTGGTAATATAATGGAAAAGATCCTATGACCCCAGGTCTATTCTATCAAAAGTTACAATGCAAAATGTAAAACTAAAAAAATGCTAATTCACTATAATACTTTTAGGTCTAGGGTATAATTTTCCGAGAAAATGTCTAGAGTGTTATATATCATTACAAAGGTAATTTTGTGTAGGTTTTTTCGTCCTCAGAACATTTTACGGTAGCAATGAATGAATGAATGAATTTTCACCCCTTTGCCACCCCTTCCCCCCTTAACCCATGGCGCAAATTAGTGTAACTTTTTTCTGCGTGTATTGGGCACTGTATTCAACAATTTGGCATCAAAAATTTCTTTTTTTTTTATGTTTGGGTTTTGAGCTATCTGTACTAGACTAATACAAACAACTATCAAGTCTAGTGGCTAATGGCGATAGAATAAATCTAATGCGACAAATGATCATCATGCGTGGCTATAAATAGCGCTATCACCCTCCACTTTGTCTGAATCGCACGTTTTTACTACACCCTATGCAATTGCAATACATAATAATATTTTATGCATTAATGTGCATCACACATATCTTACATTCGGTAAAAAGCACTAAATTTGTTTTATAGAAAAAAGGAGCGTTTCTTGCAAACATGAAAAAAGTTTGTATGCATTCATTCTTTCACAAAAGATATAAAATTAGCAAACATTTGGAATAAATATACACTGCTCGTCATCAGATTAGCACACCCTTTCGCTTGAATAGTTTCGGCTGATTTCCAACCAAATTAAAAAAACTAAAATTTCAAAATTATAACTGTTAATAGTCTATTCAATTCTATATTAATTAAAACAAAATGTATTGGGTTTTCATTTTTTAGTATTGTTTTATAATTGTTTTTCGAAAAAGAACACACAAAATAGCCTTTTAAAATTTGTCATCAGGATAGCACATGCAATTTCTTTTTTGTCTATCTTCCACAATTAAAGACGTAGGACCCCTAATTTTTTGCGGTTGTTTGAGTAAGATATTGGGCCATTTTTTCGTACATCTTATAGGCTGGTTAGTCTTATTGCCTAGAGAAGACACACACAATATTTAGAAAGCTTTTCCATTTTATTGAATGAAATTTTTGTTTATTTTGCATAGTTCTGCCATATTTTGATGGTTACACCATCATCTTAGATTAAAAAAATCATTGCACGGTTTCATGCAACAGCGTAAATAAGCAAAAGATAACATAACTATGCAAAATAAACAAAAATGTCATTCAGTACAATGGAAAAGCTTTCTAAATATTGTTTGTGTCTTCTCTAGGCAATAAGACTAACCAGCCTATAAAATGTACGAAAAAATGGCCCATAAACTTTAATATGAATAAGGGAAAATCATTATCTGCGGAAGAGGGATCAAAATTTAAGGCTTACAAGGAGTCAAGGTGGTCAAAAAGTGAAATTTCGAGAAAAAATTAATAAAAGTCGATAAGTTGTATCCGAATTCGTGTGTAATAAGTAGCGTTAAGATAAAAATAACAGAGGCGATAAAAGTTGAGTATTTGTCGATCCCTATGAGAGAGTAATTTTGAGAGAAGCATCCAGTCCGCATGACTCGATCGCAAGGATTAGGGTAAATTTTGACATTAAGGCGAGCCTATCTTTTGTTCAAACAGTGATAATAAAACTCCACATTTCAAGAAACTAAAACTAAAGAATAAACTCCAACTTAACTTTCCCCGAAGGAAAATACGTTAAAATTAATCATGAGAACACTTGACATGTAACAAAGATCGTACGGTGATGATCTCTAAAGGGCGCCACAAACCTGACGATTTCTCGGGCGATCGATTTAGCAATCGATTGCCCACAATCGATTTGCCGCCCGTACAGCACATACATTAGGCAATTTATCGGGCAATCTGAAATAAACTGTCATTTTTGGCGATGAACGATGGACTTTAATGGAGAATGGCCGCCACAACCACAGCATGAAGAACGACCACAGGTTTATGTCAAAAATTCAGCAACTGAGATCACATGATTGTCATGACAGCTTGTACGGAAAATTGCATTGGCAATACGTTCCACATGTCAAATCAAAAAATTGAATCCGATGGTTCCATACACCTTCCGATTTATCTCGCAATCAAAAAATCTGTCCGATCGATCGGAGGGTTTGTGGCGCCTCTAAGAAATTAATTTGATGTTATTGTTTTTCCCCCTTTTCCAATATTAAGTAAAAATTAAGTCTTGATTGCTGCGATAATTCGCTTTATTCATAATACATCTTCAATCAGGATATTTTAATTATTTTGACTATTTAAATATACTCTTACTTTTACTTCAATAAATATCTTAGGTGCGTATTTAACAATCCAGTACAGGGCAGAACAGCACAACTTCTATACAAATTAGACATTAGCGACGTTTTTTCGCATCGCGGGTAAGTCTGACTCGAAAAAAACGATCGCGGGTAACATCGCGGGTAAGACCAAACAGCTGACATTTGACAGTTTTTGCGCATCTTTGACTCATCTTCGTCGGCTTATTTTTTAGATGTGGTGGATTTTATCACAAAAGATGATTATTTCTCTGCAAAATCTTTTCTCGTGATGAGGAAAACTCTCACATTTGGTTTGAAAAAACAAATTCCCTCAAATTTCCCCTATGCGTTCGCCATCTACATTTGAGCTCTATCCCGTGTAGAGTAGTTGCACGGGTGAACTTTACCTGGGTAAGTGTCATTTTTTTTATATGAAGTTCTACCCAAACCTGCACGGGATAAACGCAATAAAACGTCCCTATTATCTGTAAAGAACACATTACAGAACAACTCGCACCCAACTTCATGTTCGAATTTGTATGAAAGTTGCGCGTTCTGCGATGTACAGGATAGTTAAAAACGCGCCTAATATATTAGCGACGTTTTTTTCGCATCGAGGGTAAATCTGACTCGAAAAAAACGATCGCGGGTAACATCCCGGTTAAGACCAAACAGCTGACATTTGACAGTTTTTGTGCATCTTTTACTCGCTTTCGTCGGCTTATTTTCTAGATGTGGATTTTGTCACAAAAGGTGATTATTTCTTTGCAAAATCTTTTCTCGTGATTAGAAAAACTCTCACATTTGGTTTGAAAAAACAAATTCCCTCATATTTCCCCTATGCGTCCGCCATCTACATTTGAGCTCTATCCCGTGTAGGGTAGTTGCACGGGTTAACTTTACCTGGGTAAGTGTCATTTTTTTATATGAAGTTCTACCCATTGGATTGCCTCAATTGTTGGCGAAAGGTAACTTCGTTTTGTTGGGATTACATTCTTAAAATATCCTGGCGGAGTTATGGTAAAAACTGTAAATATAAATGGCAATAAACCTGATTTTATTTTGGGCTTGGAGTGAAATCTACTAATTTGCTTGTTGTTTGGCACGGCCTTCTATAGAGTTGGCCATTTTAAAAATTTACTGTTCAAAGTGAGCAATTTTTAAATGTCCTGCCAAACATGAAGGCCAGCTCCATTAAGTGAAAATAAATGTTTAATTCTTGATCGTGTCGTACTTTGCCAAATCCATGCATTCGGAGAGATTCATTTGGCTTAATGCTCTAGATCCAGGGCCGGCTCTACTACTCTACTGTGCACTTGAACAGGGCGCTAACTGAAAGGGTCGCCAAATTCACAAATTCATTATGCCTTTAAGATCAAGACTTCCTTTAATGGCAACTGCATGATGATCACATCAATTCTCTTCTCTGTTGTATCGCGATTCAAGAAATTACATATAAGCTCCACTAACAACCAAACTCAATTCGCATGCTAATCGTATTCCATTCCATTTGACCGACCCATTGACGCAGTCGCGACTCGGGAAACCTTGAAAGACGCATTTTCAAACTTGTGGCAAATGCAATGGGATTCCTTACGCTACAATTCGAAAATGGTTTCATAATTTATCTCGGCCATTTTATGTATTTTTTTCCATTTCCCGGTCATTCCATCGTGAAAAATATCTAATGACCGGGGAATCGAAGAATACTTCAAATAGCCGAGAAAAATTATGTGACCATTTTCGGTTGTAGCTTATGGAATTCCCCAGCATTTCCCACATATTCCAGTAAGTGGGATTACATTTTCATTGAGAAAATCGCAGCGAACAAAAATTTTACTCTCGGGTCCTATTCTGCGCTTTAGTTTTGAATTACATTTCCCCTGCGTTGCGGACTACGGTCAGATTCATTTTCGCTGCCAATGGTTTTTATCGTATTCTGCGTGCGTTTTAAAGTGAACCTTGATAGGTAGGAAGTTAAAAAGAAAGTTGTCCGGAGTGGATAATATGAACAACTATTTGGCAAAACATATTTACATATGCCTCGTATATTTTCTCAAAAATGACTTTCCTATCGAAATATGACATCATACACCGTTCAATTCATCTGCCCGCCATAGTATCGTTACATAATTTGACGATCGATTGAATACCGGCTCTAAGAATTAGGTTCTATTTTATCACAAAATCTAGTGATCGGTCGCAGCGACAGTTATCTTCCATACAAATTCAAAGTGTCAGTCATACAGCCACAAAAGTTCTATGGAAATTGACTATGGCAGATTACTACATTCCATTCCTGATTAATATACATGTAGAAGGGCGACATTTTAGTATATGAACAGGGCGCCATGCCATAGTACCTAGGACCGGCGCTGCCTAGATCAGACATGTCAAACTCACGGCCCTCCTCCCAGTTCTGTGCGGCCCGCGGCTATGTCGAAACAGCACAATGTGTATCAACACAAAAATTGTGAAATTGGTAAGGCGAACAAATTTAGCCGTTGAACTCAAGTCTACTTCTACAAAAATTACTAAAACTCTTCAGTGGCTTATGCAAGATTATTTTAGAATTGCTCTCAAATACAAACAATTTGCATCCTTTCCTTATTAATTTAATAAAAATCAAAAAGTAGGAATATATATATAGGTAACTTGTATATAGTACATCATATACATACTTGGCGTAATATTCAGAACAACAAAATCATAAAAATACTCGAGCAGTTACATGATGATTGTTCGATTAATCAGTAAATACCTGGCAGGTGTTTTCTTCCACCTTGTGTTGCTTTTATTAAGTTAGATACCCTAAATCTAGTCTGAGATAAGATAAGATTAGTTTTTGATAAAATGCTATGAAGTAATGATATACATACAAGAAATGGACGAAATTGACGGCATACACCACGAACAATGATCCCGTGCCGCTAACTATTCAAGAGTATGATTTTCACGATTTCACGGTCAGCGGCTTTCGCATGCGAATACATTTCTTTAAACGGCCGGCGCAACATATTATGACCGGCATTAAAAAAAAAACATTCAAGGCATTTTCATACATATCGTCTTGATTTAAAAATAAAATTATTCATACTATTAAAACGCGGGAGGAAGGTAAAATGATACACCTTAATCCGTGAGGGTGTAATCTCTGGGTCGAGTCAGTCTACCGACATTCGACAGTACATGCACGTCCTAAGACCGCGTGGGGCTTCTTCTTTTAGCCGCGGTACTGCACACGCTATTATTATCAACTAATGAAATAAATTCGCGGTTTTTTCTTCATGTGGTATGTATGGATGGACAACATAAACCTGAGCAACCTCCCCCGACTATGAGGAAATGTAACAGTTTATTTCATGTCTATAGTTACATTTATTTTTGAATGCAAGTTTCATTCACTATTACATCAGTTTTAACAGGATGAGAAAGAGAATACAGGGAGACTAACTTGACTTATCCAATGCGCGGTGAGATAGTTGAACTTACTACCATGTATGGTATGGGGATTTTCAACAATGCCAGTGAATTAAGAAAACTCAATTTACATATGAATGAGGGAATCTAGAGTTCAAGTTCATTTTTGATACTCAAAGAAATGACATAGTTAGGACGCGAGGGAAAAACTTTTTATTTGTTAGTGACGCTAGGTACTACCTGAAATAATTAGGCGTTGACGTAGCTACAAGTATTTGATAACGTCATATTTACGCAGAGGCGGCGCCCGCGTGGCAAGAAAGGGGGAGTTAGGTACGAGATTTAGGGGCCCAAGAGTCACATGAAAGATTTCTCGAACTATAAAAATATTACGACTGGGAAAAGCAATATTCCGACATAGATATTTTTTGGTGACAGGAAGACAAGTGCTGTAACTGTAGCCGTGGTTTGTAATCTGACCCACCATTTTCCTTGCGAGTACCATATGTTCAAAACGATCCTTTAGGTCTCTCTGCAAATAAACTAAATGTCTTAAAAACAATTTATGGAGATAGTACCGTTTCAATAGGGTGTTTATACCGGACTAAATGCTAGTCCACTCAACTCCAGTCCACTGTCAAACACGAACAAAATAGTTCGTGAGTGCTAGTACTAAACTTAGTTCAAACTATTTCGTACGGCCTGTGCACTAGGGATGTTGCGAATACATATTCGTATCCGCATCCGCAATTGCGGAACTTTCGCATTAATTTTGACATCCGAATTCACATCCGTATCCGCAATTATCAATGCGGAGTTTCATGCGGATGCTGCACAAGTTGCTACAAGAAAGAAATTATGTCCGGCCGGCTATTGGTGTGTTCCGTCTACACTACACCTACACCACACGTGCAAAGATTTCGTTGGGTGAAAACAACGCCATCTAGATATATCATAGCCGCAACTCAGCTGTACAATGACGTCATGGATCCGTATTGAATTGTTCGTCGAACACGGGCAAACAACAACAATGTCATAAGAGGCAACAACAATGCAATGCAATTTCAACTGCGGATTTGACGTTTACGAGTCTACATTGCGGCCTTAATATATAGACGGTGGTGGTGAAAAGTTCCGACCTGTTTCTTATCTCTCGTTTCTATCATTTGTTTACCGTTTACCCGGCTTTACCCGACGTGTTTAGTTAGAACCAGGGCCGTCCAGTGTAGTATCCAGGTGATAAAGCTAGTACATCAGATTGCAAAATGTGTTGGAGAATTTTTTTTTGTTTCTTAAGTTTTTCGGGGTGCTGATTACGAATCCGGAGCTTCCCACTAAAATTTCGTTGCGGAACAGGGTCAAAATCGCGAAAAAAAACCCTTAAATTTTCGCTGTTTTTCCGTTTTTTTTGTCCCCTAACTCTGAAACTATTCATTTCTGCGAAAAACTATCCATGCAAGCCGGGCGGTCGCCCGGGGCGCCAAATTTTAGGGGCGGCTTTTTGGCCAAAACACGAATAAAAAAAATAAAAAAATAAAAAGTAAGAACTCAATATCAACTTGGATTTAGTGTAAAGGAAGCAATGACAACTACGGATGAAGTAAACAGGAGTGAAACAAAATAAGAAATAAGGCTTTGTTTAAGTAAAGAAGCACGACAATTGCTTCTTTAGGAAACGCGTTACTTTTTAAATTTATCAACTGTATCATTAGTTCTCTTTTGAAAGTTGTGTTTTAAATATGCAAAGTTCTTGCTAGGCTTTGAAGAGCCCATACATTTAGAATCTTAAAATGTTGAGTTAGATTTGCCTAAATTTTACGTCTGTGATGCTTGCAAAGTTATGTGCTAATTAAGTTCTTCTTTAAAAAGAAACTTATTGGAGAATGGTGTGCTGATTTCGTCCTCCAATTGAAAATGAGTTCCTCTCCTTTTCATCAGAATTAAGGATTTGCTTGCATTATCCCTAATTCTTGTCAAAGGGAGCTTCCTGATTTTGAAATGGCTTGGACTGCTATCCATTCTCATAAGGATAACTTTTGTATTTCTGATATTTTTCGCTACATGTTCGTTAAATGGTGCAGAAAGTCTAGTGGCGATGAAAAGAAAGAAAAATTCAGCTTTCGAGAGCTGATAGCATAAATATTCCCTATCAGTTGACCGAACCGAACAAATGACAAAATTAATCTCCCCAACGTCTCTAACCCTTCCGGCATGTGTTGTCCACAACTTTGATGTTTTGTTCGCGGTTTTGCAAACCCCGATCAGTGTGGTTCCGTCCTAATATTTTTATTCAGTCTGTTGCGTCAAAGGAGATCTCGTCCACTAAGTGAATATTGAACCTCCGGAGAAACCATAAGAAATTATAAATAAGTAGTGCATATACGCTCAGCACATAAAAGCGTTCAAAAAAAATCTTCTATGAGAAATTTCTTGTCCAAATGCACCGTTTTTAACACAATTTCTTTTCAGATTTGGCAGCAATTCAACTTTAATTGATGATTCATCAAGAATTTTGTGGTCAAAATTAGGACAAGGTAGTTTGGATTCCAGCAAAATGAGGGATGTACACATTGCCAGAGCCGCAATAGCAGTCCTCCCTAATATGTTTCCGGACATGTTAATATCAGGATTTGGCTAGGTTGCGCCGATTTAGCTCTAACCTTATTCTCTATAACAACTTGCGAAATGATGCCATTATGAAAATAAGCCACCCATGTTTAAACCACTGAAGAAACTCGTCCACGAAGAGACCCGGCTAATTTATGTTTATCCGCTCCACCATTTTTTGGCATACCATTTTCGAGAGCGGAGTTTTCTAAAATGTGTTGTCGTGTTGAGTGTTTTGAGGAAAAAAAAAGGTTCCCATTAATTTTCAATCTCTTACATCATTCTAAATTCCGCAAGGTTTGACATCTCTATATTTTTTGCCAGTGGTGAGCTTTTATTTTGGAATTTCAAACAAACCCTCTAGAAGGCCTTGCTGAACTGAGCTGAATTGCGCTTAAGAGTATGAATGATGGCGAAACAGGTTTCTACTACATACTATCTGGGCTTTCTCAGTGGGTAGACATTCTATTCTCTGGATTACTAAAGCGTTGGTTCGAATCCCACTGTGACTATGAATTTTTGTGTTGTGATACTACGGCAGCCATTGTGGATTTGATGTGTTACAACGACCAAGAGCTGCCAAAATCACTCGATTCAAGAATAAAAATTCTCTTAAATCGCTTCTACAACAACAACGACATAACATCTGTCTGGTACTTCACCTAAGGGGCGGCAATTGGTCCTCTTGCCCGGGGCGGCGTAAGTGCTAGAGCGGGCGCTGGAGAAACTTTTGCATATGTGTGTTATGTCATCCATATGTTTAGTGTTTAACTATAGAAAAGTAATTAATGCATCTGATTTGAGCTCTTTATAAGGATGTTAGTAGCTTTTCGGAAAATGTTTTGAGGATTATTTATCGTATCAAAATACTTCTCTAAGTGATGTCACACGTTCCACTAATTTTGTGTTGCAATATGATTGCTGCGCTCTGTGGCTCACACGATGCTAGTAATCTAGAGGTCCGGAGATCGAATCTCGGCGTGGTCCAGGAAATATATAGTGCTTGCAACACTATATACACTCCTCTATATGCAATGTAACGTTGACTCGAAGTAGCCTATAAACGGCTGTGTGAACGCACCATGCCCCACAAGGGGTTATGGGTTACGGTGCAAAAAGAGAGAGAGAGAGATATATGATTGCTACAGGGTGAAATGCTTCTTTGAAGCATACGAATTGTTACTTGGGTTCTATTCAGTTCCAACTAAAGAAATATTTATAATTACTATTTATCAATACAAATTTTATTTATAACGAGGCCGAAGCTAATTTCGGGCGCGGCTGAAATTTGGATACCCTCCACTCCCCTCGGGCTTAAAGTTTTTTAATCCTCCCCCTCAATTCTTTTCCTTCCGTTTTCACATAAGTTCCGTGGCGACGATAAAACAATATTTGAGTGAGCCTTGCTTGGAATAATTGGGAAAATAAAAAAAAATATTTAAGAAAACTTTATTGGGGGAAGCGGGGGACATGGTCCCATGGTACAATTCCATTTGTTTTTACATTTTTTGTTGTTTAGATGAAGACACATTAATAAAAGGTATGGTGAAATTGGTGAAGCAAAAACATTTTCTCAGAAGAACCAAAATGGGGGGAGGAGAATTTGTACGATAGCCCCATTACCCCATGGCACCTTCCCATCCATTTTTACGTATGCGTTTTGGAATCAATAATAACACTTTTGTATGAGGTATGCTTGAAATTGGTGTACAAATAAAAAAGTTTTTCATTGAAAAATAAGTTTGTGGAATTGGTTTTGTATAAGAGCTCCATGATCCCATGGTCCGATTTCTATCATTTTTTGTACATGTTTTGTGACATCAATAGAAATACATTTTCATGAGGTTTGATGTAAATTTATGCCCGAATAAGAAAGTTTTTCTTAGAAGAACCTAAGTTAGGGGGTCTGGTTTGTATGGCAGCCCCATGACCCCATGATCGAATTGCAATCATTTTTACATAAGTTTTGTGACATCAATAGAAATACATTTTCATGGGGTGTAGTTAAAATTGGTGCCCAAATAAAAAAGTTTTTCTTAGATTAACCTAATTTGGGGGGTTGGGTTTGTATGGCACCCCCATGACCCCATCACTCGATTCCATTTATTTTTAGATGTTTTATGTGACATCAATAGGGATCCATTTATATGGTTATTTGGTTAAGATTGGTTCATAAACAAAAAAGTTTTTCTTAGAAGAACTTAAATTGGGGCGCAAAGTTTGCATGGCAGCCCCATGAGTGATCCAATTTGGGCGATTCAAACATAAAAACCTACAACATAAATAAGCATATGTGCAAAATTTCAGCTCTGTAGCTTTTATAGCGGTCGATAAAATCGCGCTGCAACTGACGGACAGACTGATATCGCAAAATCGACTCCCCAAGTCATGCTGATCATATATGTATCCTTTTTATGTGGTGGGAGATGCTTCCTTCAATGCGTTACAAACTTCATGATAAAGTTAATGTACCCTTTCACTCTATGAGCGAAAGGTAAAAACAAAAAACGATTTATGAAATAATTCATGCAATAAAGGTTACAACTAGAGCGCCATTCTCAATATAAGAATGCAAAGAGTAAAAAAAACTCTTAACAAAGTTATTTTAAGTACGACGTTCTGAATTTTATTAGAAACACTGTCACGTCCAAATAATGTTTAAAAAGAGTTGATTTAAGCGTATTTTCGACTGATTGCACTCTGCTTTTCTCTCAGTGAGGGGGCCCCGCTCAAGAAGTAGCCGGAAGGGCTCCGAGTGAATTTGTTCCGCCTCTGTATTTAGGGACACAGCTAATCGGGATGACAATATCAAAGCCTTATGAAACAAATTAGTTTTAAGGATTCACATCAATGTCCTCAATTGGACATTAATTTTACACCCCTTGGTCCTTGGCAGCAATAAAATATTTAAGCAAGTGTAACGTTTCTTTTATTTTTTTTTAATTTAATACTTCACATTAAATCCATTTTTTTTATTATAAACAATTCAATTTACCATTATGAACAATTGAAATTAAACCACAAACCTACGTCTACATACACTAAAAATGCCCGCGATATTACGCACATATTTAAATGAATAATAGTTACATACGTGAAAAATATTTAAATGAAATACGCAATTTAGAACAAAACATCAAATACATCTTTAGTTTAATTAGGCTGTGTTAGCAAGCCACAGGTTCAATCATTTCATAATACCTTAGAAAAAGCATAGTAACCCATGCCATGCGTTAGTCCAGAATGGCTATGCAGGGCCGGATTTCCCATATGGGCAACCTGGGCAGCTGCCCGAGGCGGCAGATTTTTAGGGGCGGCAATTTTTGAAAATAACCCTTGGTTTTAAATTCTGTGAAAAAGCATTTTGGAAACTCGAAAAGAAGTTGACATAATTAGACACACATTTTAATTCCATCCTTCTAATTTATTCATGTTAGGTATATTCCAGGGCGCCCAATAGTAAACTCAACTGAAACTCAACTGGTCGCGCGTAGTTCAGTGAAGATAGAAGTAGAAAGTATCTTCGTAACGTATTGAATTTGTCGTGCTCTGTGGCCGTGATCGTTCGGTCGCCACTCTGTGAAATAAACACTCATAGAGAAACGAGTTTCCAAACTCGGCACGACTCGTCGCAAGTTTATTATTCAGAAGAAGATGATAAGAAATATTCTTATCGTCGAATAATAAACTAACAATGCGACTAGGAAGTGGTATGGCTGACAACCTTATCACACTCCGAATTCAATTGTCTTTGTAACGTTGATGACTACACACGGTGGTCATCAACGCACCATGCTCCACTAGGAGTTACGGTAATCGAGAGAGAACGTATTGAATTTAACTTAAACAAGGGAAGGGATCGAGCATATACTTCAGTGTCTACTTTAATAGGAAGCCTTGAGTAGCTTTTGTGTGCAAGACATTATCTGACAGTATCGAAGACATTATCTGACAGTATCCTTTGTACGATATAAATGATTGAAATTTAGCGCAAATTATGTTTAAATTGTACAAATCTTCCATGTAATTAAAAATGGAATAAATCAGGCTAAAATGTCAATTCAATACTTTTAATTTGAAAAACCTAGAAGACGACCAATTGTTACAAAAAAATGGCTCCACTTTCTCATGCAAAAACTGTTCTTCATTTCGCTCATTTTCTCCGGGAGTTTGATTCGCGTCGACCCTCTCCGCTCCGGATCTGTGTAACAGCCAAAGAATTCCTGAACCTACATCTTGGACATGTATCAATACATGATTTCCCCACTATACGACTCGTCAAATGCCGTCATCGTCTTGACCATTGCTCGTAAACTTGTATAAAAAATTTAATTTTTTGGAATAGTACATTGTCAAAACTCGCTTTCGTACTAAACGAGTCTCTAGGACAGATTGATCTAAGAATTAGTAACCCTAGGCGGGCCATACATGGAGAATCCATGGATTCTGTGTGGGTAGCCCCAGTGTTCCTATAGTTAGTAAAAGCTAGCACATTTTTTCGATTTTTCTATCTTTACTCTATTTTCTTTCTATTTAAAATTAGCCGCGATTCATTTGGAATGTAGTTATAAATTGGTTTCAGGGGGTGTCCAAGTCGGGATATTTGAAATGATGCATTAGCTATAAAATGTTCAGTAACATATTTCTGTCGTGTGTATAGGTTTAAAAAAAAATCACAAGTTGTACGTTTAAATTTTCGAATTTTAGAAAAGAAACAGAAAACTCCCCTGCCAAAAAATCATACTACATACATGACATGACGCTAATAAACAATTTTAGTTTTTGAGGTTAGGTTTTTCGTTAATGACTTCTAAAACGTTAAAAAATGAACAAAACTCTCCAAAAGTGGAAAGGTATTTAGAAAATCTTCTAAACACATTCTGAAGAAAGTCGATGTAATGGATCTGCATCATTTCAGTTTTAATGTTGTCGTCATTGGAATTTCAATGCTTTTTTAAACAAAGTCGTGAGGGGTCCAAACTCCATGAACCTTCCCATGGACCTTCACCTTGCCCCATCACTCGGTAGCACCATATTGTCAAGCAAACAAAATTACATCTGTCACTCGCGCAAAAATATTAAACGTTCTTCTCACAAACCACACCACAGCGAACGTTTTGCCTAGCATGTGTATGCGACTACTACTACTTTCAAATTTAACCAGGGGCGGAGGGCGGCTATTTAGCTACTGCCCAGGGGCGCCATAGACTCTAAATCCGGCCCTGTGGCTATGTAATCACACAACCCATATGTTTTTGACTCCAAATTTATTACACTACACTCCACGAAATAATTCAAACGTCAAAATATTGTCGATGCAATTTAACCCTTCTGTCGTCGCCTACGAGCTCTTATGCCTAAGGTGTAGCTCAATTTTCTGTGAAATCAATCTTAATTTTTGAAGAGGTTTAATTTTAGATCTTGAAACAATTTACATACTATGTCTTACGGTGATGCGCCGTTTTTTCGTTTCTATAGACATAGTTTACATTTCGCCGAACGTTTGATCCCATTTGGGGCCGTTGGTTCCTTTGATGGAAAGGGGTTGAAAATATTGTTGAACGATATTTTTCATCAAGATATAGTACCAATGGTCTGTCTGGATCTATACGCCAACAGAAGGGTTAAATATCACGTTGGCATTTTAAGAGAGTAATAAATATAACGCGGATTTTATATTCTCAATTGTAAACAAAAAATTGACGTTCGAATAAAATTTTCACGCATACTATGAACTACAATAGTGTGAAAACGGTGCCATTTTTATTTTCTCTGGACTAACGCATGGCATGGGTTACTATGCTTTTTCTTAGCATAATACAAAGTAGGTACTTTGTATGCACGAAATTAAAGGGTCAATACACGCGCATGCCAATAAGATTTAATTTAATATACTCGTAATTTCCATATGTACATTAGTGCAATTTGCATGAATTTTGCTTTGGTACATTACTCGGCACAGCAGTTTGAATTACGTTGTACAAATGACTGATGGGGATGCAACTATTTATTATTAATAAATTACATGCACGTGGTATAATTGCATTAGCTTAGCATATTTCGGAAATTGGTTATCTAAAATTATTGCGGACAGTTTGTGAATGAAGATATCCATGTACATGAATTATAAACACATATAATTCTCACAAGTCCGGTTGCATGATTTTTTTTGGATGTGTTTAGCTAGTTAGGTTCTCAATTCTGTATAAAATTCGAGATGAATAAATGATGGATTTTCGAGTTATTGATAAAAATGTGAGGAGTATAAAGATAGGCTATAATATAAAAAATTGTAACTTGGTAACCGGATAACCAATTTTCTTGAATCTTGTCTATTATCTATAGCAAAGAATAAATATTAGTCGGCGAAAAAATTATTATCCGGGAACAATTCAGTTCTGAGATATTTAAGAGAGAAATCTATGAATTTTACCCATTTTGGGGGCTTTATCAAATGCTTAATATCTTCCAAGAACCCAGATTTAAACTTAATATTTTTTCACTTTAACATTGCTCAAGTGTCACCAATCAAGAATCTCCAATCCCCAAGATCCCCCAACCATACATTTGCGCTAAACTCATGCTGGTAGCGAGATGTCCGTATAGCATGGGGGTTGTCAGAACCAGAACTCCAAACGTGACTATTTCGGCTGTTGAAAATACCACTTCGAGTAAAAGTGGCCTCGTCCGTCCAAAGAATTTTATTCGGGAAATGGCGGTCGGCGGTCGGTAAAAACCACCTAGAAAAGTTAATTCTTCTCTGAATCTGCAGGAAGTAAATCTTGCACGTCCATTACATGATATGGGTACAGTTTAACAAATTTGTTTATACTTACCGTTATAATTAGTAAAGTAGCATCTACAACAGTAGCGAAAAGTATTTTTCCATAATGCATAACAACAAAGTCTATGCTTAATGTAAAAATTTTACTTCCTTTTCAAGATTGAAGTCGGTTTGGTACATTTGCAGACTATGGTTTTTTTCATTTATACGTATTATAGCTATGACACATATCCAAATCATTATGACGATAATCCGTCATGATGATGAAAGTTCGAAATTGAGGTGACACATATGTTTTCGTCATTAGAATTCGTCATTTACTTTTGACGTTTGGGTAAATGATGAAAATGTCCTTAACAACAGCGATATTTTGATGAATATTCTGTTCAATAATTTAAAGACACACTTTTCTTAAAGAATTCGAATAAAAATGTGTAAAGATGAATAGCAAATTTAATATTTTTGCAAAAAGTCTTGTTCATCAATTTTGCAAAAGATGGGGTCCCCTGTCATTATTGAGCAAATGATGGCCCAAATGTGTAATTTGTAATTCGTGCTAATGATGGTAAATTTTCGTCCTAATGACGTATTTGCGTCATTCGAAAATAAGTGTGTCAAGCTATTGAACAGAATATCCATCAAAATATCGCTGTTGTTAGGGGCATTTTCATCATTTACACAAACGTCAAAAGTAAATGACGAATTCTAATGACGAAAACATATGTGTCACCTCAATTTCGAACTTTCATCATTATGATGGCTGAAATACATTTCCCGCGTCAGCAGCGGCAGAAGCATTTTTTCTGCTTCTGCTGTCAATGTGGGTCATCAAAGGCAAATGCGTGTGTTCTAAATTGAAATTTTTCTGCTGATGCCGATGCCTCTGCCGATGCCTCTGCCGATGCTGATGCTGACGCGGGAGATGTATTTCAACCATGACGGATTATCGTCATAATAATTTGGATATGTGTCAAGCTTGTTATTCTTATATGCCGTTCGAAAGCTAAGATACTACGCCAACTTTCGTCATCTTTGCAGATTTGCCACTACAATGTACCATTACGAAATTCGGGTTTAATTTTGACATTAAAAGTTGAAATTGACATTTCTGCCGAAACCGTTCAAAACGTTCGATATGTCCTTTTATTGGAAATTTTGTGTATTTTCAGAAGAATATGAAAAGCATTGATTTGACTAAAGTGGAAGCTAGAATATAGGAGTTTTTCGAAAAAAGTCGTATTTTTTACAATAATCACAAAAAAGGCAATTACTCATTGACGGTAAAACCTAGAGAAATAATTTTGGCAAAATTTTTCCTAAAACATCCTGTAGAGTCTACCATTATTCTATGGCTAACCAGTTGCGGGACACCCTGTTATACAACCCTGTATTCAACAAGACTAAGACTGTCAAATTTGCATGGAAGTTGTTCTGCTCTCTCCTGTAATGGATAGTAAAAAACGCACCGAATTGTTTAAGATGTACTATAATACCAACAGTCCGTCCATGCATTAGTTATTCATCCTTTTTTTCAGAGAACATACATACAGGGTTATTGGTTAAGTCGACCTATTCCCTGCAACACGTTATAATAGGGTCAAAACAAAATGCAACAAAATGAGGCCATAAATGTTACGCCGATTTTCAATTGTCACTGAGATATTTGAATTTTTAGGTTTTTTTGAAATAACCTTGAATTTTACCATTTAAAGTAAGATTTAAAAAAAAACCTACTAACCCATCACAATTCAAAATTTTTAATTTAAAAAAAAAAAAATTCATAAATTTTTTTAAAGTTGATTTTTAATGTAGTCTTACTAAAAAAATATATGACATGGCGTCTGCAATTTCGAATTGTGATGGGTTTTTGAAATTTTAAATGATTCAGAAATGTCTGCTATAGTGTTGACTAAAATCCAAAAATAAGTTTTAACCCATTACCTTAGTAGGTTTTTTTTTAAATCTTACTTTAAATGGTAAAATTTAAGGTTATTTAAAAAAAAAATCTAAAAATTCAAATATCTCAGTGACCATTGAAAATCGGCCTAACATTTATTTTGTTGCAATAGGGTCAAATATTATAACGTGTTGCTGGGAATAGGTCGACTTAACCAATAACCCTGTGTATGATCAAAGACACGTGAGTTCCCACATATGATCAACATCGATTTTTTCACTTTTTGGAAGGGTTGTGTATTTATTAACTTATCGACAGTTTAATTGATATGAATTATGCAATTTAAATAATTTATTCACACATGTTTCTACCTATGGTTTGTTCTAATGTCAAAGAAAAGATAAAATATATTTTCTTTTCTTTATTGTCAGGAGATAATCAATTAGTTGCTCAAGTATTGTATTGTGTGCTAATGACTTATTGTAGTGACTAATGCAATGTCAGGCGATAAGACGGCCCGTGTATAGTAGATAATAATATTTTTATAGATACATCGATCGATCGATATACATATTTATGTATCCTGAAATACGTATTTTTGCAAATTTATCATGTTACGATTGAGATAACAACTATAAAAAGTTTTACTTTCTAGAATAGCGACGTTTTTTTCGTATCGCGTGTAAGTCTGACTCGAAAAAAACGATCGCGGGTAACATCCCGGTTAAGACCAAACAGCTGACATTTGACAGTTTTTGTGCATCTTTGACTCGCTTTCGTCGGCTTATTTTTTTAGATGTGGTGGATTTTATTACAAAAGATGATTATTTCTTTGCAAAATCTTTTCTCGTGATGAGAAAAACTCTCACATTTGGTTTGAAAAAACAAATTCCCTCAAATTTCCCCTATGCGTCCGCCATCTACATTTGAGCTCTATCCCGTGTAGGGTAGTTACACGCGTAAGCTCTACCTGGGTAAGTGTCATTTTTTTTATATGAAGTTCTACCCAAACCTGCACGGGATAAACACAATAAAACGTACCTATTGACGAACAAATATTAATCATATACATTACATACTGCACAAACCTGTATCGACTGACATTGGTATTAATGCACCACGATACGATGTTTGAGAGCATATAAATGCTAGTTTTGTAACCTATGGTATTCCAGGAAATATCCGCACTACATACATATAAAAAACAGAATGTTGGAGGTGATTATTTACCACGTGGTCTCCATCCGCAGCTTTAGAAAGATTTCAGTAACGGTATCTCGGATATTCCTAGAAAAGGAAACAAGCTGCATCTCAACTGGCATCTAAATGGAGGCGCGTCCAAAAACTGGCATCACGGACCGTCATTTGGCAGTTACTTAGCATCTACACTAGCTATCAAATGGAGGCTGAAAATGACATAACCAAACTTTAATTTTGGATTTTTTTTAAATGTAATTATCAAAACCGGACTCTGCGCGTTTGAATTATTACTCGGCCATTCAAGAATTATTCAATTTCAAAGCGTCAGCTGGCATATGATTGAGCTGCCAGATTGAATATCAAAACTGGCGACGGACAACCAAATGGCGGTGAGTTTGGATGCAATGATAACTGTCTGGATGGACCTTTAAACTGACGGAAAATCTTAATTGTTGTTGTCATAGATTACAATTACATACCTGGCTACGATTATGATGTTGAAAAATGTTGTCGTCAATGTCACAATTGCAACCTGACATAGGCACAGTACGAAGTCTTTCGAGACTGACGCCCGAGGCAGTTAACATTTCAGGAGCACGTTCCATTTATACGATCTGAGTAATAGTCTAAGAAAAATGGCATATTTGGTCGGCAAAAATCCTACAACGGAAATTTTTTTGGATTATGGTTGGGAATGGTCCCCAGATTATGACATTAAAAGTCCCAACCGATCGGGGGTCCGCAACCTTAAGAAAAGGGGGGAAAGGGGGCATTTTTTCGGTATTTGCAAATATTTCAAAAACAGTACGAGATACAGAAAAATGGTCTGAGGACGAAAAAAACTACATAAAATTATCTTTGCAATGATATATAACACATTAGAGTTTAATTGAATATTTCGGCGTTAGAATAGAACATAAATTAGAATATTTTCATTTTAGACCTTTTTTAAAAGCTCCATAACTTTTGAAAGAACGCTAGTTCAGCCGTAAAATTTTGTATAAGTATTCACAACAAGTTTAATATAATTTTAACGCAAACATTGAGTCGCTCTGGTCAAGGACCTCCTTTATCCCCCCATTTAAATTTTTCAAAACGGCATATCCATAACTCCCCCCGAAATTGGAGTCGAATGCTAAATTTTGGTTTGTTACGATTGGAGGTCATAGTGACCCCACCCACCAAAAATCAGCTCATTCGGATAAAAACTAAGGGTATCTCCCATACAAAGTGACCCATCAGGAGTTTGTTCTACGTACTGCTCTTTTTATAAACTGTAGAACAAAGTTGTCATGGGTCACTTTGTATGGGAGCTACCCTTAGTTTTTATCCGAATGAGCTGATTTTTGGTGGGTGGGGTCACTATGACCTCCAATCGTAACAAACCCAAAATCTAGCACTCTGCTCCAATTTTGGGGGGAGTTATGGATATGCCGTTTTGAAAAATTTAAATGGGGGGATAAAGGAGGTCCTTGACCGGAGCGACTCAGCGTTTACGTTAAAATTATCTTAAACTTGTTGTTGATACTTGTACAAAATTTTACGGCTGAACTAACATTCTTTCAAAAGTTATGGAGCTTTTAAAAAAGGTCTAAAATGAAAATATTCTAATTTATGTTCTATTCTAACGCCGAAATATTCAATTGAACTCTAATGTGTTATATTATCATTACAAAGACAATTTTATGTAGTTTTTTTCGTCCTCAGACCATTTTTCTGTATCTCTGACCGTTTTTGAAATAATCGCACAAAACCGAAAAAAGTCCCCCCTTTCCCCCTTTTTTTAAGGTTGCGAACCCCCGATCGGTTGGGACTTTCTATGCCATCATCTTGGGACCATCCCCAACCATAATCAAAAAAAATTTCCGATGTTGGATTTTTGCCGTTCGATGGCCATATTTTGGTCCAATTTTCTTAGACTATAAAATAGATACTCACATTTACTTTCCGTCGTTCTAAAACTCCATAATAGTCAAAATCTTAAAGCAGGTCAAAGAGATAGATATGGAGCGCTTATATACCGGCTCTTAATTTAAACTATCTTAAAGAATTTTTGGTGATAGTACCTTTTCCATAGGGTGAATATACCGTCCTAGTCTAGTTCGCGTATTAACATTCTTCTTCTTCTTTTTATTCGAATTGGTTGTGGAATGTGCAGATGTTTAGAAATGGTATATCTGACATTTCGATTATTTGGACAATATTATGATTGGAATTTGTTAATCTCGCGTTTTTTCTAACCAGGAATTTCATATAAACTTTGTAGCGAAACGAAAATCGAAAACGATATCATTCCAGTATCAAGACGACTTCGCTCTTCCTGGATAAATTTCAGAGACAGTCGCTTGTCTAGGCATTATGGATTGTTAAGCACCTCGCCATCTGTTGCGAGCGGGACTAAATTTAGTTTCGATTAGTTAGTGCAGCCCGTATATGCCGTCCAAAAATAATTTAAATTTGTCTAAAACTTTTTATCTTTGCTCCGGTATATAAGCGGTCATGGAGTAGCCTTAATGATGAAACTGCATGTAAAAACAACAACACTACATGGGACGAAACGTCTTGTCCATGGGCTCTCTCGTTCAGCGATTCACGGTTCCTTCACGTCAAATGCGACTAGTTTTGCCGCACACAGCGACAAAATCGACTAGTTCATCCACTCACATGAATACACACAACGACAAAGTCATCCGGTTCTGCTGGTTCTGTAGCACGTGCGAATTCTATATTAGGTGTGTTTTTTGGTTATCCCGTGTAGGTTTGGGTAACGAAACTTCATATAAAAAAAATGACAGGTGCGTCAGCTGTCATTTTTTTTATATGGAGTTTCGTTACCCAAACCTGCACGGGATAACCAAAAAAACATACCTAATGTCAAAGTCGGTAAACGCGGTAAACGATCCTCGCCGCGAATCTCGTTTGATTTAATTCGATTGCGCGAAATAGTTACGTTGCTGACTACAATATTACGTTGCTCGGGTAAAGTGTGGTTGTTAGGTGCTGTTTTATGTCATAAAAGGCAAACGTAGTGTGTTATCGACGGGTTGTTTATGATTCACTCATCAATTAATGTGTCGTTGTTTTACTCTCCCATTAAACAAGCAAGCTTGCCCCGTCTCATTTTACGTATACTCCTTCCTTTCTTCATTCTCTCTGGAGCAGGTAATAATAGAAGGAGAGGAAATGTCACTTAAAAAGTGTGCCGAAAGCGCAAATTCATGGGAGAGAAAAATACAAGAACAACACTGGTGAAACAAAGCGATTTGACACAAGTAGAGTACCAGTACATCTCAATTCAAACAAAGCTTTGACAACCCACTATCAAAGACAAAGAGAATGAAGAAGAAGAATTCAACCAAACGTACACGAATTTTTGACACAATTACTACTTTACTGTTAGATGCTTGCTCTCCCATGCAGTGCTGCCAACTGTAAATTTAGAAAACAGCTAAATTTAGCCGGAAAGCCGGCTATAATTTTTTCAAAAACGGCTAAAAATCCGGCCAAATAAATTTCAGCCAGAACAACGGCAAAAAACACCAACTTAGATCATGTATATGTCTACGTTATTGCTTACAAAATAATCCACATTGCATCAGCCGTTATCTTGTCACTACGCAGAAGCCCAAAAACCCTTTCAAACCGATTACATACAGTACCCCAAATATCGACTTTCAAACGACAACCATAATGCCCATTCTTAGTTTCCTTAGATAAGTGTTCTTTTTGGTGGTACATAATAATATCCTTTGAAATCCCAAAATGAGCTTGTGGTGATTTTAAAGGGCTCAACTCACAACATTCCCAGACCTAATTTCAAAAACATGACTGGCTAACTTCACACAGCCCATCTACTCAGCTCAGCGGCTATGTGAAGTTAGCCAGTCATGTTTTTGAAATTAGGTCCTTTTGCTCGGTGAACCGTTTGTTCTACAGCGGCTACGTTTGTTCTTGATTGTTAACCAATTAATATCGTTTGTGCTTCTCTAATAATTTAATTATAGCAACTTTAAAATTGTGAGTGTGAAGTTAGCCAGTCATTTTTAAATATGGGTCGGAAAGGTATAGGTTTGGTATCAATCGAAAGCCAGACGTTTGTTCATTTTGTAGGGCGTTTGTTCATCCTGGAAACGGAAGGATACAGGAATTATTAAGGAAAAAGAGATTAGTTGTGACGTCATCTTCACTCAACCAACGCCATCTACTCAGCTCAGCTGTACAATGATGGTGTGGATCTTGCATAAATTGTTCGCGGGACACGGGTTGCCCGTACAGCTGAGCTGAGTAGATGGCGTTGGTTGAGTGAAAATGACGTCACAACTAATCACTTTTTCCTTAATAATTCCTGTATTCTTCCGTTTCCGGGATGAACAAACGCCCTACAAAATGAACAAACGTCTGGCTTTCGATTGATACCAAACCTATACCTTTCCGACCCATATTTAAAAATGACTGGCTAACTTCACACTCACAATTTTAAAGTTGCTATAATTAAATTATTAGAGAAGCACAAACGATATTAATTGGTTAACAATCAAGAACAAACGTAGCCGCTGTAGAACAAACGGTTCACCGAGTAAAAGGACATAATTTCAAAAAAATGACTGGCTAACTTCACACAGCCCAGCTCAGCTGTACGGGCAACCCGTGTCCCGCGAACAATTTATGCAAGATCCACACCATCATCGTACAGCTGAGCTGAGTAGATGGCGTTGGTTGAGTGAAGATGACGTCATAACTAATCTCTTTTTCCTTAATAATTCCTGTATCCTTCCGTTTCCAGGATGAACAAACGCCCTACAAAATGAACAAACGTCTGGCTTTCGATTGATACCAAACCTATACCTTTCCGACCCATATTTAAAAATGACTGGCTAAGTTCACACTCACAATTTTAAAGCTGCTATAATTAAATAATTAGAGAAATTAAACTAATATGATAAAAAAAAGCCTAAATATATCTTTAAACTCGCTTACAAGTTCCTTTACACAATCATAAGGCCCCTAAAATATTTTTTGTACACCAATTCATACATGTGAGGCGATAATTTTTCCGCCGCACAATCCCGAACAACAACTCAACACGTATCAAAACATTCACCCGATTCTCTATGGGAGAATGAACGGGAAAAAAGATGCCAGTGAGGCGAAACAGAAATCGTTTCAGCGTGTGTATCTGAATCGAAACAGTGCGACGATTTGTTCTCGCTTTGTTGTACCTATTAGTCCAATAATATCGTATTTTTGTCAGGAAAAAAATACAGAAGTTTATTTCTCAATTATGTTACATATATGTATTTGGGGGCGCTGATTCCGATTATCAACTTTGCACCCTAAAAAACGTGCCGCAACCTTTAAAAAAGGGGGAAAGGGGGGATTTTTTTTCGGTTTTTTGCGATTATTTCAAAAACGGTAAGAGATACAGAAAAATGGTCTGAGGACGAAAAAAACTAAATAAAATTATCTGTGCAATGATATATAACACAGAGTTTAATTGCATATTTCAGCGTTAGAATAGAACATAAATTAGAATATTTTTATTTTAGACCTTTTTTAAAAGCTCCATAACTTTTCAAAGAATGTTAGTTCAGCCGTAAAATTTTGTACAAGTATTAACAGCAAGTTTAAGATCATTTTAACGTAAACGCTGAGTCGCTCCGGTCAAGGACCCCCATTATCCCCCCATTTAAATTTGTCAAAACGGCATGTCCATAACTCCCCCCAAAATTGGAGCAGAGTGCTAAATTTTGGTTTGTTGCGATTGGAGGTCATAGTCACCCCACCCACCAAAAATCAGCTCATTTGGATAATAACTAAGGGTACCTCCCATACAAAGTGACCCATGACAAATTTGTTCTACAGTTTATAAAAAAAAAACTAGCTTAGAGAGCTCGCTACGCTCGCGTTGTCCGTTTCACTCACAACTTAACACTAATTTAACCTTATGAGCGATTTTGAACGCCAATACACCTGCTAATTATAATTTATTGGGATCGACGTATCGATGGTGAAACTAAAGTGGATATGGAAACAAAATAAATTTGCGTCGCGCCACTACTTCTTAAGGGGTCAAGGCAACAACAACATACTCAACTCCCTGACTGATTGATGAGACTGCACTTGCCCTTCAAAAATATTGGGAGTGTTATTATTAGCGTGAGTTATTTCGAAAATCATTAATTAATATTACTGATTCCAAGATGGTAAATGAAAGAAATACTCGATGCTGATCGACCGATAGATTCTAGTTTGGGAGGCATATACCCCAGGAAAATTGGCATTTCACTTCGGAAAAATTAAGGGAAAGCTGGATTTTTGCATGAGCCTTCTTTTCGAGGTCCTAAACAAGTCCCTAAAAGTCCCCGTCCCTACGAGTGCCGCTAGCGGTGCTACAGAGGGTCAAAGACCCTCGAAAACAGGTTTCTCTGAATATTTCGATAACGGTAGCATATACAAAAAAGTGGTGTATGGCAAATTTAAAGCTCTTGTGAATTCTCAATAAACGATGCAAAGACCGAATACTTTCGGGCACTCCTAACGGCGCCAAGAGGTCTAACGGTATTTTTAACAAGGTTTCATTAAAATCTCTATAACGGTAACTCGTACTAAAAACTTTTGTATGGACAATTTGTAGCCTATGGAGTTTTGAAGAAAGTGGCCAAATTTCATATCAATATGTATAGCCTTAATGGCGCTATGGGAGTTCAAACCTTAAAAAAACTTTTTTTTTTGAGGTTTTTCGTAAATGGTGCTAAGACGAGGGAGTGCGCTCTAAGGTGTTCTAGGAGAAATTTGCAGCTTCTGTGGCTGTTAGTAAGACGCCAAAAGTCCGCAAAGATGGGAGCCCCCCTAACGAAGTTATGAGGGCCCAAACATTCAATTAAGCAGTTTTTGGGGAATATCTCTATAACGGTAACATGCACCGAAAGCTGTTATAAGGCAAATGTGTAGCTTATATAACGCTTAATTAAATATCTGAATTTCAGATTGATGCGTGCAATACTAAGGGCGCTATGAGGGTATGAACCGTACAATAACGGTATTTTTTCGTTATTTTCGTGAATTTCTTCATAACGGGACCGCATTCGGTTGGGAAGCCTGTAACAATTTGTTGCTTCTATAACGTCAACTTAAAATGCCAAAACAACTTATTTATGCGGGCACCCCTAAGGAAGCTATGAGGGGTCAAAACTAAACAACTAACTAAACAAAAAAACTGTTTCTCGGATTTTTTGATAACGGGAACCTCTAGAGGGAACCCATCTGGAATAAATTTGTAGCTCCTGTTGCTGTTACTAAGATGCCAAAAGTCCCCAAAGATGGGAGCCTCTCTAACGAAGTTATGAGGGTCCAAACATTCATTTAAGCAGTTTTTGGGGAATATCTTTATAACGGTAACGTGCACCGAAAACTGTTATACGGCAAATTTGTAGCTTATATACCGCTTATTTAAATATCTGAATTTCGGATTGATGCGGGAAATGCTAAGGGCGCTATGAGGGTCCGAACCGTACAATAACGGTATTTTTCATTATTTTCGTGAATTTCTTCATAACGGGAGCGCATTCGGGAAGGAAGCCTGTAAATATTTGTTGCTTCTGTAACTTCAAATTCAAACGCCAAAACAACTCATCTATGCGAACACCCCCAAGGAAGCTATTAGGGGTCAAAATTAAACAAAAAACCGTTTCTCGGGAATTTTTTGATAACGGGAACCTCTAGAGGGAACCCATCTGAGGGAAATTTGTAGCTCGTGTGTCTGTTAGTGTGACATCAAAAGTCCCCAACGATAGGAGCCCCCTAGGGAAGTTATGAGGGTCCAAACAGCCAAATAAGCAGTTTTTAGTGAATATCTCTATAACGGTAATGTGCACCGGAAACTGTTATATGGCGAATTTTAAGTTTTTACAACGCCTATCTTAATGTTCAAATTTCAGATCGATACGTGCAGTACTAAGGGCGCTACGAGGTTCCAAAACTTGCAAATTCGGCATTTTTGGTTATTTTCGTGAAAATCTCCTTAACGGTAACGCATACCGGAAGCAGTCTGTAAAAATTTGTTGTTTCTATGTTTCAAATAAAATGCTCCATCGATTTGTATGCTCCTGGAGCCTTCATACGTGCCATATAACGTATAAATTAACTAATTTTTAAGCCCATATGGACGTACGTAAAGACATACACTACACATACCTTCTTTAAAAATTAGTTTATTAAAACGTGATAATGCCCATATGGTAGCTCCAGGTGCAAACAAATCGATGGAGCATTTTATTTGAAACATAGAAACAACAAATTTTTACAGAATGCCTCGGGTATGCGTTACCGTTAAGGAGATTTTCACGAAAATAACCAAAAATGCCGAATTTGCAAGTTTTGGAACTTCGTAGCGCCCTTAGTACTGCACGTATCGATCTGAAATTTGAACATTAAGTTAGGCGTTGTAAAAACTTAAAATTCGCCATATAACAGTTTCCGGTGCACATTACCGTTATAGAGATATTCACTAAAAACTGCTTATTTGGCTGTTTGGACCCTCATAACTTCCCTAGGGGGGCTCCTATCGTTGGGGACTTTTGATGTCACACTAACAGACACACGAGCTACAAATTTCCCTCAGATGGGTTCCCTCTAGAGGTTCCCGTTATCAAAAAATTCCCGAGAAACGGTTTTTTGTTTAATTTTGACCCCTAATAGCTTCCTTGGGGGTGTTCGCATAGATGAGTTGTTTTGGCGTTTGAATTTGAAGTTACAGAAGCAACAAATATTTACAGGCTTCCTTCCCGAATGCGCTCCCGTTATGAAGAAATTCACGAAAATAATGAAAAATACCGTTATTGTACGGTTCGGACCCTCATAGCGCCCTTAGCATTTCCCGCATCAATCCGAAATTCAGATATTTAAATAAGCGGTATATAAGCTACAAATTTGCCGTATAACAGTTTTCGGTGCACGTTACCGTTATAAAGATATTCCCCAAAAACTGCTTAAATGAATGTTTGGACCCTCATAACTTCGTTAGAGAGGCTCCCATCTTTGGGGACTTTTGGCATCTTAGTAACAGCAACAGGAGCTACAAATTTATTCCAGATGGGTTCCCTCTAGAGGTTCCCGTTATCAAAAAATCCGAGAAACAGTTTTTTTGTTTAGTTAGTTGTTTAGTTTTGACCCCTCATAGCTTCCTTAGGGGTGCCCGCATAAATAAGTTGTTTTGGCATTTTAAGTTGACGTTATAGAAGCAACAAATTGTTACAGGCTTCCCAACCGAATGCGGTCCCGTTATGAAGAAATCCACGAAAATAACGAAAAAATACCGTTATTGTACGGTTCATACCCTCATAGCGCCCTTAGTATTGCACGCATCAATCTGAAATTCAGATATTTAATTAAGCGTTATATAAGCTACACATTTGCCTTATAACAACTTTCGGTGCACGTTACCGTTATAGAGATATTCCCCAAAAACTGCTTAATTGAATGTTTGGGCCCTCATAACTTCGTTAGGGGGGCTCCCATCTTTGGGGACTTTTGGCGTCTTACTAACAGCCACAGAAGCTACAAATTTCTCCTAGAACACCTTAGAGCGCACTCCCTCGTCTTAGCACCATTTACGAAAAACCTCAAAAAACACGTTTTTTTAAGGTTGGAACCCCCATAGCGCCCTTAAGGCTATACATATTAATATGAAATTTGGCCACTTTCTTCAAAACCCTATAGGCTACAAATTTTCCATACAAAAGTTTTTAGTACGAGTTACCGTTATAGAGATTTTAATGAAACCTTGCTAAAAATACCGTTAGACCTCTTGGCGCCGTTAGGAGTGCCCGAAAGTATTCGGTCTTTGCATCGTTTATTGAGAATTAACAAGAGCTTTAAATTTGCCATACACCACTTTTTTGTATATGCTACCGTTATTGAAATATTCAGAGAAACCTGTTTTCGAGGGTCTTTGACCCTCTGTAGCACCGCTAACGGCACTCGTAGGGACGGGGACTTTTAGGGACTTGTTTAGGACCTCGAAAAGAAGGTTCATGCAAAAATCCAGCTTTCCCTTAATTTTTCCGAAGTTTGGCCAAATTTTTGTTCAAATTTCCTGGCGTAATAATCAAAAACTAAATTTCAATTATATATTTCAGTTTAATGTAAGCGCGCCAAATATTGAAAACTGTTCATACTGAGTTCACCTAGCGAAAAATTTGCCGTAAAAACGGTGCCGTGGAGACTTGCTTTTTATTCACTCAATGATAAATGTTCACTCCCGTTCTGATTGATTGTCGATAATATCTTTTCACTGTGAAATAAAGTGCAACTGCATTATTTTCGCTGGCGAAATGTCAAAAACCGATGTGGAGACTTTCATTTGAAGTGAGTACCACCAAGCGAATTCGATTTCACGATCATCAAAATTTTGACAGTATTTGCATGGATTTCACGTGAACTGAAGATGTTAGTACCTACTCTAACCCAGAAACTGTCATACATCGAAGTTGACGGTTATCGCTGACCATCCTGTGCAATGTTCGGTCCGATAACCCTTTAGGCAATTTTGTGGCGAGTCCGGCGACACCTCAATCGTGTCACTCCGCCAAAGGATTGCGGAGATATCGACGGATTTCCGAAGTAGTAAGTTGATTGTGAAATTGCTGTGACAACATCCAGGATGTATGTACGTAAAAACGTAGTCACCTTGAATGCAATTTATCGGAGATATCGACGGACTTCCGACCACCCTGTGGTCTAATTGGGGAAGAGGGTCCAATTACCCTTTAGGCAATTTTGTGGCGAGTCCGGCGACACCTCAATAGTGTCGTTCCGCCAAAGGATTGCGGAGATGGCCAACATCCAGATTGACGGCTATCTCTGACCACCCTGTGCACTGATCGGAGAAGAGGCTCCAAAGACCCTATAGGCAATTTTGTGGCGAGTCCGGCGACACCTCAATCGTGTCACTCCGCCAAAGGATTGCGGAGATATCGACGGATTTCCGAAGTAGTACGAAGTTGATTGTGAAATTGCTGTGACAACATCCAGGATGTATGTACATAAAAACATTTTCACCTTGAATGCAATTTATCGGAGATATCGACGGATTTCCGACCACCCTGAGCTCTAATTGGGGAAGAGGTTCCAATGACCCTTTAGGCAATTTTGTGGCGAGTCCGGCGACACCTCAACCGTGTCACGCAGCCAAAGGATTGCGGAGATATCCACGGAGTTATTATGGCTCCACTACACTACGTCATATTTCTATCATATCCTTAAGCCCGGTTCAATTTCATTTAGTACACGTATAAAAAATTAAAGTGAATGAATCGAGTAGGCTTAATCACTTACTGTAAAAAATACTAAATTAAAGATAAAAAGAAGAGGGGGGCACTTCGGGACATAGGTTAGGTTAGGTTAGGTACAAGGGCCGCCAGATTTGCACCCAGCGCACTTAGACCAGATTTGGTCCATTGTGATACCACCGAGAGAATCATGTCTCTACTAACTGAGTCTTCTAAAGTGAAATTATTTTCATTCGAAATGATAACATAGCGCCATTCTTTGTTCCATGTCAAGTGGACTCATGCTTAATTTAAACGTATTTCCCTTCGGGCAAAGTTAAGTTGGGGTTTGTTCTTCAGTTTTAGTTTCTTTAAATGTGGAGCATTTCTTATCACTGTTTGAACAATGTAGGCTCGCCTTAATGTGAAAATGTACACTAATCCTTGCGGCCGAGTCATGAGGGCTCGATGCTTCTCTCAAAATTACTCTCTCATAAGGATTGACAAGTACTCAATTTTTATCGCCTCTATTATTTTTACCTTAACGGTACTTATTACACACAAATTCGGAATCAACTTATCGACTTTTATTAATTTTTTCTCGAAATTTCACTTTTTGACCGCCTTGACTCCTTGCAAGCCTTAATTTTTGATCCCTCTTCCGCAGATAATGATTTTCTCTTATCCATATTAAAGCTAATATATTACTTAAACAACAACAAAAAAATTGGGGTTCTACGTCCTCAATTGAGGAAGATCGACAAAAATGAAATTACATGTGCTATCCTGATGACAAATTTTAAATGGCTTTTTTTGTGTTCTTTTTCGAAAAACAATTATAAAACATAATTAAAAAATGAAAACACAATACTTTTTGTTTTAACTAACTTAAAATTGAATAGAATATTAACAGTTATAATTATGAAATTTTAGCTCTTTTAGTTTGGTTGGAAATCTGCCGAAGCTATTCACGCGAAGGGGTGTGCTAATCTGATGACGAGCAGTGTACATACAAAACGCGTGTTATTTTATTATAAAAGTCATTAAAACGAGGTTCCACCGTTACCCTGTCACTCCAGAAGCCTTTGCAGTGGCGGCTCGAGCCTATGTAAATAGATGAGGCGAAAAAAAAACACATTGAAAGGGGGTTGTTACATTGATAGAGAATAATTTTACAATTACAACTTCATTCAACATGGGTTTAGCCAGAGGGAGCAGGGAAGGGCGCTTCCCGTCTCTACGGAAAGGTAGCGGAATTTAACTTTATTCCATCTGAAAGGGATTTTAGTGACAAATAGTATACATCTTTGCTTTTCCTAGTTAGAGACCTTGTAAGGAACGAGTCTCATATTTCCCTGTCATTCAAGTTATTTTATCAAGATTCATTTTGGAGCTGAATCATACCAGCATGAAATTTAACCACTGTTAATATTTTGTTAAATTTGGTTGGAGGAAATCAAAAAAAGGTTTATAGATTTTGCTCTGAAGAAAAACAGTGACAGACGACACAAATTGATATCTTGGTCTATTTCTTTTAAATCGCAAGTGGAATATGTATTTAATCCGAGGGACAAAAATAGCACTGAACATAGACGAGCTAAAAAGCTGAAATTAAAGGCCAGTTGAATATCATCAGCAGGGGCAATTTTTCGTTAAATGGTGTAGAAAAATCATGCTAGACTACCCTTTCTTAAAATTTGGCTCTAAAATTTGCCTAACATTATTTTCGCGACCGACAATTTCAACTCATAAGAAAATCTGACCGAAATCCCATGCATTATAATATCCCATTTTAAATATTTGGCTTTTCGGCATGAATTAAAAAACAATCAAAATCAATTTAAAAAGTTTGGGCGTCAAAATATTAAAATGTAATAATAAACAGCGACAAAAATCACACAACTATCGAGTCTTTCTCAAATCATATGCAAGAAGCGACATCATCTAATATTTTCCTTTTTCTATTTCAACCAAAATACATAAAATAGAAAACCCAAACTATGCTCAGTAAGTTCTTCTCTCAACTTAATTTTGCAGAGCTACATTTCAATGCGCAAAGCATAGGTACAACAAAGCGAGAACAAATCGTCGCACTGTTTCGATTCAGATACACACGCTGAAACGATTTCTGTTTCGCCTCACTGGCATCTTTTTTCCCGTACATTCTCCCATAGAGAATCGGGTGAATGTTTTGATACGTGTTGAGTTGTTGTTCGGGATTGTGCGGCGGAAAAATTATCGCCTCACATGTATGAATTGGTGTACAAAAAATATTTTAGGGACCTTATGATTGTGTAAAGGAACTTGTAAGCGAGTTTAAAGATATATTTAGGCTTTTTTTATCATATTAGTTTAATTATGTTTTGTGATAAATTAAAATGTATGACTCGACGAAAATGAAGGTGAGGCGCCGCCTCAGTTGCCTCATCTGAGGAGCCGCCACTGAGCCTTTGAAACCGATCACATACAGTGCTCCAAACATAGCCTTTCGAACGACACTCATAATGACCATACTCAGTTTCCTATGATAGAAAAACGTCCTTTTTGGTGGTAATATCCTTTAAGGTGAACTCAAAATTAACTTGTCGTGATTTCAAAGGACTCGTCTTAACGAATACTGTATTTTGATATCCATATTGTATCCATATCGTCTATAATGCATTCCCACAGAAAAAAGAACCTTTTGTGTCCAAGGATATCTTTTTCATAATAAGTGCTGAAACCAAAATATTAAGAATCGCACCACTTCTTTTCAACATTTAAGGTACAATGGCTCCAAAACCATTGTACGTACTGTACAACCACTGTTACGTACTGTACAACCACTGTTACGTACTGTTGCATTTCATTATTCAACGTTCAGTGGCTGTACAACCACGCGCGCGTTTTACATGTGACAAATTCGAAAGTGCACGCATATGCAATCGAAAATTCAATTTATACCTGCTCGCCATTTACAATTGTACCAGGCATTTGCATCAGCCATCATGATGATCACTAAAATTATTCGTGCTGATAAGGCGCAGTGTGGTCATGGCGGTTTGGTGGTCGTTGTTGACTTTTTGGAAGGTATTGACGACGGTGTGGACCATGGTTCGAACCTCCCCTGAGACATGAGATATTTTTTTTCTTTTTTTTTTTAAATATTTTGAAACCGATCGCATACAGTGCCTCAAATATCACCTTTCGAACGACACCCATAATGCCCATACTCTGTTTCCTATGCTAGAAAAATGTCCTTTTTGGTTGTAATATCCTTTAACAAAACTCAAAATCAATTTGTCGTGATTTTACAAGACTCGTGCGTCGCAACGGATTCTGTATTTTGATATCCATATCCTTATACATAATGTCTATAATGCATTCCCACAGAAAAAAGAACATTTTGTGTCCAAGAACATCTTCCTCATAAAAAGTGCTGACATATATATTAAGGATCGCACCACTTAACTTCCCTCCGAGTTTCGTCGACATCGGTCCACGGGGAGAGCCAGGAGAACCAATTGAAAGATGAATTTTCGTTCGCTTCAATGGTGAATTTACCGCTATTCCCGCAACTTATCGAAATAGTGATTGTCGCTTCTGAGTCAGGGCGATCAAAGGATAATGTATACCAAATTTGGTGAAGATCGAACTACGGGAAGGTCGATTTTAAGCGTTAAACGTTTTTGTTACAGTTTTTCGTGACGCTTTTTCACGGAACGACACCCAGTATTTCTCAGGTAGCCTCCGCAAAGACATATACATGTCAAAAAACCGGCTAAATCATACAAAACAATCACATTACGAAAAAAATATAGTAAAAAACTGGTTTTAATAATTGTATTTCTTTTCTGGAGTACTACCCGTAAACTATGCTTTATGCAGATTTCTTAGTTTTATTACATAATATGCTCCAATCGTTGGCATTACACTCAAAATTTACTTTGTTCGGAGTAAGATAGTTCAACTAGTCAAAATTGTTATACAGGTACAATTTCTCGGTGAAGTCTATAACCATAAAGTAAGAAATTGGAATAGAGATGGAACTCCATATAACATTAAAACCTACTGAACAACATTTTACCTTTGAGTGTGTGCTATATGTAACGTGTACATACAGGAAGATATCTTCTGTATGTAAACGTTACATACAGCGCACACTCAAAGGTAAAATGTTGTTCAGTAGGTTTTAATGTTATATCATATACAAATAATACATATATGTCCAAAGCTCACTCAAAATCGGGTACACATTTTTTTGGCCATGTAGTCCGATCGGCACCCAATGTCACAAATACGACAATACAGATACACGTATACAGGCTATTAAAGCTATTTGCTCTTTTGCTACACAGTTCAAGTTGAAGAGAGTTTAGATACTCTGCCAGAGCAGGTTTTCGTACATTTGTCGACTTCATGAGTGTATCTTCTTCCACTGTCCCATGCCATGGGTCGGGGTGGCTTACGCAAAAGTATCTGCGCCTGCGAAAACTGCGTATTGAAAAAAGATGAAAGATGATTTGATCACAATGCATTTCTTGAGGTTGCGGAACAGGTAGCCATGCGTTCATTGACCTCATTAGTGCATTTCGTAAGTTGCATGCCGCGCTGTTAATGCAATGTGGTGGTAGCATGCGGTAGAGTGAGTGGATTTAGTTTAGTGCAGGAGAAGGTAACACAACTTCCATACACATTTGAAAAGAGTTATATTTCTATACAGAACATCAACTGAAAATTTGTATGCAGGTTCTTCTGTCTGGTTCTGTACTCGATTCAATTAGAGGGATATGAGAACGAGAATGAGTTGAGTATTGATCAAATAAAAATAAGATATTTGATCGGCAAAAATCGTATATCGCTGGATTTTTGCAGGATGGTTGGTGATGCTGATGGCGTCCTGATTATGGAAAAAAAACTCCCCAACGATTGGAGGGCTCCAACCTTGGAAAAAGGGGATAGGGGAGTATTTTTTTACTTTTTAGCAAACATTTCAAAACCGACAAAATACATATACAGAAAAATGGTCTGAGAACGAAAAAAAAACACATAAAATTACCCTTGCAATTGTATATAATACATTAGGATTTTAGTGAAAAATTTGTCGCTAGACTAAAAAATAAATTAGAATATTTTCATTTTAGACTCTTTTAAAAACCTCCATAGCTCTGAAAACGCAAGTACGCCTCCCTCCTTTTCAAGGCTGCAAACCTATAATCTGTTGGGACTCCCCATAATCAGGAGGCCATCCCCAAAAATCCATCAATGTAAGATTTTTGTCGTTCGACGTCCATATTTTTTTTTCTTCGGCTATAATAAGATCATATTGATTAAATTGTTTGAAACAAATCAGAATGCCCACTTTAGTATGAAAGTTTGTTAACGAAATTTGTATCAGAAGTCTGAAAACGCAAAAGTCTCTATTGGAGAGTAAGGAATATATGAATTTCAATTTTGGATTGATTTTCATATACTTTGAATAAATTTTACCAAATTGCAGATCTTTAGGGGCAGTTTCAATTGAATTGAAATAGAGCTAAAATTAACCCTAGTTTTCTGCACTTAAAGGTCCATCTAGATTAGTCGCCAAATGGCGACACGTACAGCCAAATGGCTGTTGTAATTCCATCCAAACTAGTCGCCATTTGGCTATGCGTCCAGTTTTGATATTCAATATGGCAACTCAACCAACCGCTTGTCAATTTCAAAGTGACAATTTTACAACTTTTGTTCGATCTTTTGTGTGAAATTGAATAAATATTGAATGGCCATGTAATAATTCAAACGCGCAGAGTCCGATTTTGATAATTAAATTTTAAAAAATCACCAAAATGAAATTTTCGTTATGTCATTTCCTGTCTCCATTTGGCTGCTACAGTGTGGCTGCTAAGGAGCAGCCAAATGGCTGCACGTGATGCCAGTTTTTGGACGCGCAGCCATTTGGCTGCTAATCTAGATGGACCGCAAGGCATTAAAACTGTTAGAAATAACAAAGTTAAAATAAAATGATGTAAGAAAGAAATGATCTTTAGACTATGCGCCAATTTTTAAAAGAATCGTACAAGCACCTCACCTTGGCAGAAGTTGGAGAAAATTGAGATGTAAATATATTTTGTTATTGGGTCAAATCACAAAAATTTGACTTTGAAGTTCCGTAAAAACCAAACCTCTTATCCGATTTTAGTGCGGTTAGTTTAATTTTTTGGGTAATAATCATCTGTACCTAATAATCATCTTATTTTGCTATGCTACCTGGTCTAGCTTTTGAGATAACGACGTTTTAGTCGTAAAAGAAAATGATTTTTTCAAAAATCTTCAAATGCCTGTGGCAGCTAAAAGGTTAAGCTAAGAGGGTATGTTCCGTACAACTTTTTTGCTGGAAATCACAAGAGGAAGCACAATCCGGTTCGTTTATGCGGCAGTTTCCGGGCACCCTGTATATTTTCTTAACTTACAACTAATAAAAAAAAAGCTATCGGAAAATTGGTTTTGATACCGAAATTTATACTTTTAGGCCCGTATTTATAGACATATGTATGTCCCTTAACTCAAGGCGACCTTTAGTCAAGTATGCCAAAATTCAAAAATTAGATGTCATTTCCAGTAGTTTTTCATTGAAATAATTTATATTTAGAAGTCAATGCATCCTTGATTTAAGGCGAAACTCAAGGAGACCTTAAGCTTTTAATACAAGTGTAATATAATAATAACTCAAGGTAGGTAACTAGCTACATTGACTTCAAGTGAGGTTGACTATTGCAAAATTTCAAAGTGTCCTTGAAATCGCCTTAAGTCAAGGATGCATTGTCTCGAGAAAATAAATTATTTCAATGAAAACTAATGGAAATGGCATTTATTTTAAGGTAAGGTATGTTTATAAATACGGGCTTTCGTTTTGGCTAATTCTTGCTATGCTTGTTGCGGCCGGCATATCAAGAAACAATACTATGTATACTATAAATTGAAAAATCTAGAGCTGTCTAGACGGGATCGCATAAATGCAAATTTAGAGAAGGTATTCAATAAAGTGGTCGCAACATGTAGGAACAGCTTCTTCCAAAAATAATATGTGCAAAATTTGAACTTCCTTTATTCTGTCACAAGTTATGGAGTGAGTAAAATGCCCGAAGGGACTAACAAAGAAGGTATTTTTTCAGAAACTCCATGTCTTTGACCCTAAAACTCACCTACATTTATATTAATTATCGTCTCCAATAGAGACTTTTCATTTTGACATCGGCTCAGATAATCTGAACCTCAAAATATAGATGCACGTGCCACAGACGAATTTTAAATGGTCCACTTATCTTGCGCGCGCCGCGCCACGGTGCCATACATCGCACACGGAAGTCGCAGGCAATGGCAAGCGATGAGTGATTCTTAAAAGATACTATAAAAAGAGTCTCTTGACTCTCTTGAACTGGAAAACGTTATCTCAAATTCACACGCACACAGGCTCATGCGATTCACTTGAAAGCTCTAGGAAATTTCAGATACATTTTCATAGGAACAACATTTTGTACCAATTTGGACATATATGTATTATTTGTATATGGTTATATGGAGTTCCATCTCTATTCCAATTTCTTACTTTATGCTATAACCACATAAGGTTCGAAATTGTCGAACATAAAATTCGTGAGGAACGTCCAATGCGTAACTATAGGCAAGGGCAACCGCATTTATGTTTGGAAATCTTACCATCATCGCACCTTAATAATTTTACATTTTGATTAAAATTTAACCATTTTTTTTATTCATTTTCGAATTTGAACCCCCAAAATTTTATTTTATTTTCCATAGTTACGAAATTGAAATTGAATTGAAATTCTATTGTTGATGTTCCGCAATTACGAATTTGATGCTCGAAAGATACGAAATTGATGTTCCAAAATTATGAGCTTGGCCGGGAAAGGGTATAGATTTTTGATAAATTTGTTGCTACAAACCCAAAAACAAAATGTAATGCATCTACGATAATGTGTAGGTTCTATGAATCTTCAGACGTTGTGCAAGTAGCTTGCCCAGTAAACTACAAAAATTAAATTTAAGTGTGTACCTAAATATTTCGGACCAACTTACCCCCTTCTTCAGCACTTAAGTTTTGTGCTGAAGAAGTAATACCCCCTTCTTCAGCACATTGAAAAAAGGCAAGTCTCCGCGGAAAATTTTTCCCAGAAGACATAAATGCAAGTTTTCCTCACGGTGGACATAATAGGTCTCTCTCTCTCCTACCCTAATACACGACAATAAGTGTATGTAGAAATAATAGAGAGTTTTAGCTAAAATATAGCTATGACAGCAGCGGCAGAAGCAGAAAAATGCTTCTGCCATTGCGTTGATCAGTTGAGCCGTTCGCGACTTATTGGGTGGTTTCAGATTAGCGACGTTTTTTTCGTATCGCGTGTAAGTCTGACTCGAAAAAAACGATCGCGGGTAACATCCCGGTTAAGACCAAACAGCTGACATTTGACAGTTTTTGTGCATCTTTGACACGCTTTCGTCGGCTTATTTTTTAGATGTGGTGGATTTTATCACAAAAGATGATTATTTCTTTGCAAAATCTTTTCTCGTGATTAGAAAAACTCTCACGTTTGGTTTGAAAAAACAAATTCCCTCATATTTCCCCTATGCGTCTGCCATCTACATTTGAGCTCTATCCCATATAGGGTAGTTACACGCGTAAACTTAACCTGGGTAAGTGCAATTTTTTTTATATGAAGTTCTACCCAAACCTGCACGGGATAAACACAATAAAACATACCTATTGTAAGACGAAACCGGACGGGTAAACTTGCAAGACAAGAGGTACGTTTTATTGTGTTTATCCTGTGCAGGTTTGGGTAGAACTTCATATAAAAAAATGACACTTACACAGGTAAAGTTCACGCGTGCAACTACCCTACACGGGATAGAGCTTAGATGAATTAAATGTAGATGGCGGACGCATAAAGGAAATATGAGGGAATTTGTTTTTTCAAACCATATGTGAGAGTTTTTCTCATCTCGAGAAAAGATTTTGCAAAGAAATAATCATCTTTTGTGATAAAATCCACCACATCTAAAAAATAAGCCGACAAAGGTGAGTCAAAAGATGCGCAAAAACTGTCAAATGTCAGCTGTTTGGTCTTAACCGGGATGTTACCCGCAATCGTTTTTTCAAGTCAGATTTACACGCGATACGAAAAAACATCGCTAAGAAACATCGTATGATCATTGCACACTATCCGATCAAAACACGAACCGGCGAACAATAATCACACAGCAAGTATGTATAGTAGTCTGGCTGGTCTAGCGGTTAATGCGCGCACCTTCGATGCACAGGGTCATGAGTTCGAATCTCACCGTAGATCATGGTGTTTTTCGAACTCACGAGCTTGTGACGGACTATGATCTCACTCAGATGTTAAACGAGTACCCATTTATGGGGATAAATAACACTGCTGAGCGTGATGCTGATCTCATTACCTCAACAAAAAGCAGATAAGATCTTGGAAATGGGGCATGTCACTAACACATCCTGCGGCTTTAGTCCAATGTTGGATTGTCGCGCCTGTTATTTATTTTATTTATTTAAGTATGTATAAATGTTGCCATGCACGCTCCAAAGTTAGTGTACAATGAAGTGACGAGTCGACAAGATTAAAATGCAAGTAAAAGACGCGCTAATTGTCGTTGCAGAACGCCTGAACTATCGGTAGATGCAATCGTCTTATCGATCGTACGATTCATACGAAAGAAAAACAATCGTGTCACGACTTTTTTCTTTCGTAAGACGCGTTCTTACAATGCGGCAAGTACGTCCGAATGTGTGCCAGACGAGTAAATGTAAACGGCGCTGTTGAAGAAGACGACGAAGATGTAGCTCGATTCGAAGTTAGCGAAACAGGAAATTTGTGACTTGACTGAAGTTGTGAAGACCATGATACAGACTTGGATTTCTTCTGCGTCGGTGAAGGCGACGGCGACGAACATCTGAGAGTTGATTGTTGAGATGGTCGGTCAGGAGTTGATTGTGATGGTGGCAAGTTACCAAATGTTAATTGTGCTGAAACTGATGAAGGTTGTGACAAGTGTTGAAGATGAGAAGATGGTGTCCGCGCCGCACTGTGACCCGGATGCATCACCCCCTCCGAAGATTCGTCGCACTGTTCTGCCATATAGGCTGGTTTCAGCCTTTCGATGGAAATGTTGACATTTTTGCCGTTCATGCTGATTGTGTAAACGACCGGTGAAATCCGCTCGATTACGCGATGTGGACCAGTGTAAGGTTGTGCCAGCGACTTCCGTACGGAGTCTGCTCGCACGAACACATGTGAGCATGGTCCTTGTGAATAAATGTTGATCTGCTGGTTCGATGAACGATCGGTGTAGGACGGATGTTCCTCATGACTTCACGGAGATTCTCGACAAAAAAACTAGCGTTGGAGTCGGTTATGTTGCTATCAGCAAACCACTCACCGGGTAGGCGTAGAGTAGTGCCAAAAACTAACTCGGCAGCTGAAGCGTTTAGGTCTTCTTTGAAGCTGTTTCGAAGTCCTAGAAGCACTGTTGGTAGGATGTCGACCCAATGCACGTTGTCCTCATGGCACATGATGGCAGCCTTGAGTGTACGGTGCCACCTCTCGATTGCACCATTTGAAGCGGGATGGTACGGCGTCGTGCGAGTGCGGCTGCACCCAAGAAGTTTCGTCAGAGCTTGGAATAGAGACGACTCAAACTGCTTTCCTTGGTCGGTAGTGATAACATGGGATGCTCCGTAACGTAAAATCCAATTAGCATGGAAAGCTCTGGCAACCGTTTCAGCCGTCTGGTCGACAATGGGGACAGCTTCGGGCCAGCGGGAAAACCTGTCGATGATAGTTAGACAGTACCTGTAACCTCCAGAAGGTACCAGTGGACCCACAATGTCCATGTGGACGTGTTTAAAACGCCGGTCAGGGACAGAGAATGTTTGGAGATCGTTTTTAACATGTCTTCCCACTTTGGGACGTTGACAACTCGTGCAGGTACGAGACCAGAGCTTAACGTCTCGATGCATGTTTGGCCACACGAATTTTGTCTTAATGGCCTTGTATGTAGCGCGACTTCCAGAATGCGCGCAGCGATGGTAAATGCCAAACAGTTGTTTGCGTAGAGTCTCTGGAACAAACGGTCGGGCGATGCCAGTAGAGGTGTCGCAATAAACGGAAATGTTGTCAAGCGTGACAGAAACTAACTGGAGAGAAGTTGTGTTCAATGCTAAAAGTTTTTGCAGTTTGACATCGGTGGATTGCTCCTTTGCCATGAGCTGCGAAGTTATGTCGGCTGGTAAGGATATGGACTCGATTCGCGACAACGAATCCGCAACAATGTTTGACTCGCCAGCAATGTGAGTTATACGAGTCGTAAATTGCGATATGAATGATAACTGGCGACTTTGCTTAGGTGAGGCCTTGTCAGTTTTCTGGTCGAAAGCGTAGATCAAGGGTTTATGGTCCGTCTTGACCTCGAAGTCAACACCTTCCAGTATGTGTCGGAAATGACGAATGCTGCTGTACACGGCGAGCAACTCACGGTCGTAAGTACTGTAACGTTGCTGGGTTTTGGAGAGTTTTCGTTGAAAATACGCTAGCGGCAGACAGCGTCCAAATTGCTTTTGCTCTAACACTGCACCTACTGCTACATTTGACGCGTCCGTGGTGAGGGCTAAAGGTGCTCCAGGCTGGAAGTGCACCAGAAATGTGGCTTGTGCAAGTGACTCTCTGCATAACTAAAATGCAGATTCGGCTTCGGGAGTCCAATCGATGACCTTGTTGTTGGCGCCGGTAAGCAAATCGTTTAATGGAGCCTGATGATGTGCGGCCTTGGGAATGAATCTCCTATAGAAATTCAAGGTTCCCAAAAACCTCCGGAGATCCTTTACGGTGACAGGACGCCTGAAATTGCGAATAGCGTCGACCCTTGAAGCTGGTTGTGAAATGCCGCTGCTGTTTATCTTGTGGCCAAGATATTCGACCTCGGCCACGCCGAAAACGCATTTGTCTACGTTGATCACTATGCCGTGCTGCTGCAAACGCTCAAAAACCAGACGGAGATGTTGTAAGTGCTCTTCGGGGTCTTTCGATGCGATTAGAATATCGTCTACGTAGCACACGCTGAAGTCAAGACCGCGCAACACATCGTTCATAAGACGCTGGAACGACTGCGCAGCATTTCGAAGTCCGAAGGTCATGACCGTAAATTCGAATAGCCCGAACGGAGTCACCACAGCGGTTTTTGGAACATCCGACTCGGCTATTGGAATCTGGTGAAAAGCACGAAATAGGTCGACTTTTGAAAAAATTGTTTTTCCATCAAGTCCAGCGTTCACATCCTGGATATGCGGCATTGGGTATCGGTCGGGCTTGGTTACCGCATTGAGCCGCCGATAGTCGCCACATGGTCATCTTTTTTCGGAACTAAATGTAGCTGGCTCGCCCACGGACTTTTAGAGGGGCGGCAATAACCTTTTTCCATTAAAAATTCGAATTCCGCCTTGGCGACAGCTAGTTTTTCTGGTGTAAGCTTTCTTGGTTTGTCGGCTACAGGAGGCCCGGTGGTTTCTATATGATGACAAACGTTACGGTTCGGTTTTGCAAATTGTACTGGAGCAGTTATACCAGGAAATTGTTTCAGAAGATCGTGGAATCGATATTCCAACAGTCGAAATGCCTGAATAAGCGACAGCGTTTAGGAACCCTTTCGAGTTTTGATGGGTCTGAGGATCCACGATACGGCGATTCTTAATATCGACAAGCAGGCCGAAATGTTTAAGAAAATCGGCGCCTAGAATGGGGCGCGATACATCAGCGATGTAGAATTGCCAGCGCGACGAAGACCAAAATGTAGCTTTAATGTTTTTCGACCGTACGTGTTTATGACAGAGCCATTCGCGGCGTAGAGTTTGTATGGTTCCGAGCAACATTTTTCATTAAATGAAGAACGCGGGACCACGGACACATCCGCTCCAGAATCAATCAAAAATTTTAAACCGGTGGCAGGGTCTAGCAAGTGAAGGCGGTTTTGAGTGGGCACGCTGTCTACCGCCGCAGAGAACGGCGAATTTAGTTTTTTTGATTGTCTGCTTCAACAGGTTGCCACGAACATGGCTGCTGGCAACGACGGGCGGATGCGCCAAACTTGCGATGGTAAAAACACAAATTTCTTTTCGGGTTGCGGCTCGGTGTGCGAGCGTTTCTTCGCGGAGTTAATTCGCGATGACGTGCGCGCGAACGGTTGCGTTGTATGTTGTCGAGGGTCTTGCGAATGGACGCGAGCTCTGCCTTTATGGCGTCATTCGCGAAGGGCGCAGGAGACACCGAAGCAATAGTGCCATGTTCACGGAGGTCCATGATCCGATCGGCCATTTCGGACAGCTTAGTTAGGTCTGATGTCTCCGAAATACTTAATATCGCCTGAACATTATGCGGCAATCGTTGTAGCCATAAAGTTTTTAAAAAATTGTCAGTGACTCTGGCGGCAGCCTTCAGCCGCAAAGTGCGAAGCAGCTGAGACGGTTTTTGGTCACCAAGCTCCAGGCCAACCAGTAACTCTCTGTTTTTATGCTCTTCTGACTCCGAGAACGCACTAACGATGCGCTTTTTCAACAAATCATATTTGCCTGTATCCGGCGGGGACTCTATAATATCTGCAACCTGGCTTAATGTATCGGGTTCTAACTCACCCACAACCTTGTCCAACTTTAGTTCGTCCTTGACGATTCGATGCAATCGAAATTGAGACTCGACACGGGCGAACCACATCGCCGGTTGATTTTTCCAGAACGTGGGGATTTTAAAGGCGGTCGCTAGCTGCCTCAATTGTTCAGAATCAGTGGAGTCACTCACGGCGTCCGAAAAATTTTCATCGTCGGGATTTGCCATTGTTTAGTTTTGCGCGACAAAGCGAAACATGCACAAACACGAACGGATGGCGGAGTCTTGAGCAACGAACGCGACGGAACACAAATGCGCAATTACACTATTTATGATGGATGATCACGTCGGGGTCACCAATTTGTTGGGTAATGTAGAAACAACCAACAATTATTTTAAATCAAAACAATTTATTTAACCGTATTCGCGATATAAACAAAGAAATACATTTATCGTTACAATTTTACGATGGTGAGAAAACGTGTCTTTACAATCAGACGTCGAGTCAAAGAAGAAGATCGAAGCGCCAAGCCGTCCAGCCACGGCAGACTGCCGAACCACGATGGGAGCGACAATAATGACGGTAGCGGCAACAATTAGAATTACGAACACCTGTCATTTCAAATGATCCGCTACAACACCGAGAAGAAGGAAGGAGATGGCATACGTAAAATGAGACGGGACAAGTTTGCTTGTTTAATGGGAGAGGAAAACAACGGTACATTAATTGATGAGTGAATCATAAACAACCCGTCAACACACTACGTTTGCATTTTATGACATAAAACAGCTCCTAACAACCACAAATTACTCGAGCAACGTAATGTTGTATTCAATAACGTAACTATTTCGCGCAATCGAATTAAATCAAACGAGATTCGCGGCGAGGATCGTTTTCCGCGTTCACCGAATTTGACAATAGAGAATGCGCGCGTGCTACAGAACTAGCAGAACCGGATGACTTTGTCGGTGTGTGTATTGATGTGAGTGGCTGAACTAGTCGATTTTGTCGCTGTGTGCGGCAAAACTGGTCGCATTTGACGTAAGTGTACCTTGAACCGTTGAACGAGAGAGCCCATGGACAAGATTTTTCGTCCCATGTAGTGTTGTTGTTTTTACATGCAGTTTATGTCTACTCCATATCTACTCCCTGCGCTACAAGCCCTTGGGCCATTTTTTCGTACATTTTATAGGCTGGTTAGTCCTTTGAGCAGGTATTATTAATATAAGGAGAGGGCGAAAGTTACGAATTCCATACAATGTGACAGCTCAAAAATGTGCCGAGAATCTAATACATGGGAGAGCAAGCATCTAACAGTAAAGTAGTAATTGTGTCAAAAATTCGTGTGCGCTTGGTTGAATTCTTCTTCTTCTTCATTCTCTTTGTATTTAATAGTGGGTTGTCAAAGCATGGAACTTTGTTTGAATTGAGATGTACTGTTACTCTACTTGTGTCAAATCGCTTTGCTTCAACAGTGTTGTTATTGTATTTTTCTCTCCCATGAATTTGCGCTTTCGGCACACTTTTTAAGTGATGTTGCCCCTCCTTCTATTAATACCTGCTCGAAGGGTTAGTCTTATTGCCTAGAGAAGACACAAACAATATTTAGAAAGCTTTTCCATTGTACTGAATGACATTTTTATTTATTTTGCATAGTTATGTTATCTTTTGCTTATTTACGCTGTTGCATGAAACCGTGCAATGATTTTTTTAATCTAAGATGATGGTGTAACCATCAAAATATGGCAGAACTATGCAAAATAAACAAAAATTTCATTCAATAAAATGGAAAAGCTTTCTAAATATTGTGTGTGTCTTCTCTAGGCAATAAGACTAACCAGCAGTGTTGCCAATTTAGCCGTTTTCCGGCCAAATTTAGCCGGAAACCGTGCTGTTTAGCCGGAAGAAATTTATAATTCCGGCCGGCCGGATTTTTAGCCGGCATTAATTTTCTTCGGCCGTTTTTCCGACTAAAATTATTTTATGAATTTTTGTTTACTTTGAAACTAGAATCAATTTTTTAAATATTCACAAGCAAAATAATTAATCGCCGTGAAATTATTTCTACATACACTTATTATCGTGTATTAGTGTATTAGGGTAAGTTCCTACTATGTCCACCTAGAGGAAAACTTGCATTTACGTCTCCTGGGAAAAATTTGCCGCGGAGACTTGCCTTTTTTCAATAAATTTAGGGTAATGGGTTACACATAAACTGACAATATTAGTACCTAGTCTAAGCATGTAATTTACTAACCACCAATATGCTGAATAATTTGCAAAATGGAAGACAGTTTCTTAGATAAAACTCTCTGCTGAGCAATTCTTGGAACATGGGGGTACCTGAACATTTTTGCATTTTTCAAAGTGTCAATTCTTTACCACAGATAACGTCATCATGCCAGATTAAGTACAAGGGTGAAAACCTTTTAGCGTGATTCATAGATAGTGATAATATCTCCGGAACTTTATAGTGTTTAACACTAACGTTGTGCAAGTAGCTTGCCCAGTAGACTACAAAAATTAAATTTATGTGTGTATGTATTTCGGGGGCAGCTTACCAGCACAAAAGCTAAGTGCTGAAGAAGGGGGTAAGTTGCCCCGAAATACATACTCACTTAAATCTAATTTTTATAGTCTACTGGGCAAGCTACATGTGCAACGTCTGACGTCTGACATTATATTTTGTTTCTGGGTTTGTAGCAACAAATTTATCAAAACCCTATACTATTTCCCGCCAAGCTCAAATTCATCAACATCAATTTCCTATCTTTGGAGCATCATAATTGCGGAACATCAATTTCGTAACTATGGAAAATAAAATAAAATTTGGAGAGCTCAAATTTGAAAATGAATAGCAAGCTTGACACACATATTTTCGAATGACGCAAATTTATCATCATTAGCACGAGTTCCAAATTACGCAATTGGACCATCATTTGCTCAATAATGACTGGGGACGCCATCTGTTGTAAAATTTAAGAACAAGAATGTTTACAAAAATATTAAATTTGTTATAAATTTTTACACATTTCTATTCAAATTCTTTAAGAAAAGTATGTCCTCAAATTATTTAATTGAAAACTCAACAAAATATCGCAATTGTGAGGGACATTTACACAAACGTCACATGTAAATGACGAATTCTAATGACGAAAGCATATGTGTCACTCCAATTTCGAACTTTCATCATCATGATAATTTGGTGGTCTTGGGCCTAAAATGGTTAACTTTTAATCAAAATATCCATACATAAATGCGGATACCCTTGCCCATAGTTACGTATTGGACGTTCCTTTTACGAATTTTATGTTCCACAATATCGAACCTAATGTGGTTATGGACTTAACCGAGAAATTGTAACTGTATACAACAATTTTGACTAGTTGAGCCATCTAACTCCGAACAAAGTAAATTTTGACTCTAATGCCAGCGATTGGAGCATATATCTAATAAAGCTAAGAAATCTGCCTAAGCCATAGTTTACGGGTAGTTCTCCAGATAAGAAATAAAATTATTAAAATCAGTTTTTTACTATATTGACTGTTTTGTATGATTTAGCCGGTTTTTGGCCGTTTTTCTCGCTGAAATTTATTTAGCCGGATTTTTAGCCGTTTTTGAAAAAAATATAGCCGGTTTTCCGGCTAAATTTAGCCGTTTTCTAAATTTCCAGTTGGCAACACTGCTAACCAGCCTATAAAATGTACGAAAAAATGGCCCCTTGTCTGCTGGCCACTAAAAAGCTCTCGCCGTCCGTTTATTAGCACAAACAAAACGGTTTCAAAAGTACAACTTGCATCCCATAGATGTCCCGTGTGCATTTTATTCAATACTCAAACCAGATTCGTAGATTCCAGGCTAATTCACAATAAGCAATAGACATTTCGCTGTCAAATGACATTTAAGATAAGTTTTCAATTTGTTTTCACAGCAACAAATCACCATAATGGAAATAGATAATTTGCCCGTGCTGGGCAATGCAATAGACAAAAGTCAAGTGCCTCCTATTCACCAGAAGCGAATTTTAGCTTTTGTCAATCATTTCATCACAACCACCTGCTCCTTCCTAAATGATTTCGCGCTCAATTGTGAGAACAAGTTCATTGACTTGGAGCGAAAGATGCAAAGGGTGGAAGCATCGCTGATTATAATTGAATCAAAAGTGAAGTAGAGCCTCCTTGATGGTTTTGAACACTAATTAATAACTTTTTTCTTTCTGCAGATTGCATCCATACCAAGTTTAGAAAAATCGGTGGCTGACGCGCCTCCTAGTGTGAAATCAGATGATGTACAGAAAAATACCGACACTACAACAGTCACAGAAGAGCAACAATCAACGTCAGCTGACACGAGTCCCCTACCAACACCGGAGGAAAATCCCGAAACTCCCGGTGTGACGGCATCCAACGATGCCCGCTATCGAAAATATTTCAAAATGATGCAATTTGGCGTGCCAGCCGATGCAGTCAAGATGAAAATGGTAGCCGAGGGATATGATCCGGATATTCTTGATAGTCCAAGTATAATTCTCCCGGATGGTATACCACACGAGACGACCGAAGAGTGACACAAGCTGCTTCTGTTGTGATAAAACGGACAAAATAAAGAGCCAAAATCAAGTTTTCATGTTTTTATTAAAAGTCGCGCGTAAACAGAGCATTTAGAACTGGATCATTTGTCCCTTCCTCTTCTTGTCGCCACCCAATTCGAAATGTTTGCAACGCTTCAATGGGTTTTGCTTGCGGAATTTGCAGTCGGTGCATTCCATACGTAGCACAATCTTTTTGGTGGTCTTAGCCTGAAAAGGAAAGAGATAATTTGGTTAAGAGTTGTTGGAAGTTTATATAAAATGCAGCATGTAATGAAAGGCATATTTTGGTGGGGTCGGGGTGGATTTACTCGAACTGCCAGCATTCTAAGTATTGGCCTTAAAAAGAGAGTTTGTACCACAAAAGTGCGATGGAAGCCAAATACGATTGCGTTAGAGCTGCTAATGAAGCGGGTAGGAGCAAGTTTCCTTTGTTTATATTGCATGGACTCATTACCTCACGGTACACACAAATACATATTAACTTTGCTTGCAAAGCTCTTTCTAAAACGGTCTGATCTCTTGACACTGGGTACTCCGACTAACGTTCCTTTCATACGAAACTAGATTCGCTGTACGCTTCCATTCACAGTACACGAAATTCAATTTCCGATAACCGCCAAATGAACGAAACCGACATTAATTTAGCATATTTTTGTCCCACCAGTTAGTCCACTAAGCGACGGACATACTAGTTCTACGAATATGCACACAAAACACAAAAACGAGCGGAGCCCCACCGACAATACCCGGCAACAGACACCACCACTGATGTCGCCGCCATTGCACTCACGAAATCTTACCTTCTTCCTGAAGATGGGCTTAGTCTGACCGCCGAAACCCTGCTGTTTCCTGTCGTAACGTCTACGACCTTGCGATCCTTTACGTTCCTTGGACTTTTTGTATTGTGTCACTTTGTGCAACTTGTGCACTTTACACTTTTTGCAGAATGTACGACGTTGTTTTGGTACATTAACCTAAAATACACAAGAGCCATAATTAATCGATGAAATATCATTGCGTACACGGAATCTTGAGATTTTCCTCAATGTCTACGGATAAAGGGAGTGTCGTAAGTTATGTTTTACGATACGATGACATTGGATTTCGGAATAGAACGAAAATTTCACGGACGTACCATTTTGACAGTTTACTTCGTAAAGGAAACTTGACACGAAAGAGTGAGCCGGAAGTTGGCATTTTGCTTTCTTCTTCGCACGTGACAGATGCTGTAAATAGGTGTGAAGCTAGCAACAAGTGACGTAATAATGCCTAAAAATCGTTGTGAATTTAAAATTTTAATAAATAGCACATTATAAAAAATTACATATATAATTTAGATAATTCCTTGGCTTTTGTTGCGCGAGTGCTCCGAACTAATATGACGTCATTTCTGCACTTGTCGATTTACTTTTTGATCCATCTGTGTCAATGGCCCAAGCAACAATTCGTTTGCTTTAAAGAAGCACTTCACACTGTAGCAATCATATAGTACCACGAAATTCATTTATCGTGTGACGTCGCTTAAAGGAATATTTTGATCCGATAAAACATCCTTAAAGTAGTTTCCGGAAAGCTTCTGTCACCATTATGGAATAAATTCAAAGATTGTGGTATAAAACTTCGATAAAACTGTCTCTAAACGTCAACCTAAAAAAGACACTCCTTTAAATACTCCACTCTTGTGTTTATTGGATGATACAGCATACACATGCAATATAGTCTCTCTAAGTTAACTCACACACATGCATATAATCTTCTATAGCACAGTCGGTTTCATTTTTATAGTGTGACATTCGTATGGTCATCCAATAAATTGTTCACCGTCGTTTTATAGAAGGATGGACTTTGTGATAAAATGAATTGACACTTCCCAACTAGCATTTTTAGTAGCGAAAACGTAGTCGCCACCGCAATGTTCTCTGTAAGAGTAGCAGCTACTGTCAATCGTTCCGTAATTGGAACCCTTTTGGTCACCGAAACACCACTTATATGGGGAATGAAAAGTTTCGAGCCGAATGTCATTTTGCCACCAATAAATTGAAACGTGTTTACAACGCACCAAACTAGTGGCATAGTTTGCCCAACCAAGTAATTGGTACCTTATTGATCCCATTTTCGCACACATCTAAGCTGTGAATATGTGTATGTATAAGCGAACTAAATTTAAGAAAACATAGTTGAATGGATTAAAGTGTACATTAGTATACACACATTTACTAAAGTTGTGTTTGTAGCACGTTCCGACAATAAAAGAATATGATCTGAAAGGATTGAATACAGTAATTACATACTTATTTCATCACTTGCAAAATCGTTTGGGCCATAAAAGTTCTTGCGAAGCGAATTTCACTGTGGAAGTTGATATTATACCTCGAAAAAAAGTAATGCCCTCTCATTTTTCTGATGACATCTTGAAAAATTGACAAAATATAGCATAACTAAAGTCACCTGTTTCGTGCTTTTTATAAATATATCAGTGTACGTGCTCACGAAACTTAAATTTCAACTTAAAAAATACAATTCTAAGTTATTTCATGTGAAATTAAACTGTTTATTTTCTCAAATATGCAAACTATGATTTTGTCAAACCTTGGAAAATATGGCGACAAGCATTTGACAGCTCAAAATGGTTCTTTAAAGTTCCCGTTAGGACTTTGTAGTATCGGTAGGAACTATATAGTTATACATTTTACTATAATGAGGCAAATTCTTCAAAGTAACTAAGAAATTACACGGCAACGGTTTTGCCACTTAAAAATATTACTTCAGAGTTTCTCACTATGTAGTGGCAAAGTTGGGTACCACAGCCGTACCATACCCCTGCACTAGTCGATTATGTAGTGGCAACATTTCATTCACTACAAAGTTCCAACTATCACCTTCCTGGAACGCCCCAAAAGCTACTTTGGAGAATTTGTTACATTGAAGTTAAAATATATGTGCCAAAAACGTAACCGAAACTTAATAAAGTGGCGGAACCATAATCATTCGTATTCGCTACTTAACTCATTGCCGGACACAACGCCAAAATTTGACACGATTTGTATGGTCAAATGCTCAAAATTGGACGTCTATAGACGTTGTGTCCGGGAAAGTGTTAAAATGCTGCTTGGGTTATGAAGTGCTCTGGAATACCACGTTTCTTGAATTGAATTCATTGATATATTGCTTGAAACCAACATTTCCTCACTCCTTGTTAGCTTATGAATCAATTAAGATAATCTCAGCGCAGAAAATGTCTGCATTTTATTGACGAATGTGTGGATTTATTTAACTTCAACTGATTGACATATAAAGAAGAAGGTGCAATGGAGAAGAGTCGATAAAGAAGTGTTGAGCACTTGTAGTGTTTACGAGCAATGTTAGCTATATGTGAGGTTGGCCGAGTGGTTAGGGCGTCGGACTGGCGTACGACAGTCACTGGTTCGACGCTGGCTGGGGGATTTTTTTTTTTCTTTTTTTCACGATAAATGACAGAAAATGATGACATAACACATGATGTATGTCTTCTTCAAAGCTTAGTTCAGTGATACAATAAGGTGCAATTGGATCTAAAAACGGCGCCAAACGCCATTATTGGACTATTATTCAGAGTTTATACCCTGTAAAGTGCCCCTATTGTCGTTAGAAGATAATATTTTACGAAGTATTATAGGGATGAAATTGTTACTTGGGTATTATTCAGAGTTTATACCATGTAAAGTGCCCCTATTATCGTTAGAAGAAAATAATCATCCCGTTATAGGGATGAAATTGTTACTTGGGGGGTGCGGTTCTGAAACGCACACTACTGTCAATCGTTCCGTAATTGGAACCCTTTTGGTCACCGAGACACCACTGGGGAATGAAAAGTTTCGGCCCAATGTCATTTTGCCACCAATAAATTGAAACGTGTTTGCAACGCACCAAGCGAGTGGCATAGCTTTGTCCAGCCAAGTAATTGGTACCTTATTGATCCCATTTTCGCACACATCTAAGCTGTGAATATGTGTATGTATAAGCGAACTAAATTTAAGCAAACATAGTTGAATGGATTGGGCTGTTTCGCGTTTTTTATAAATTTATCACTGTACGTGTTCACGAAACAAAATTTCAACTTAAAAAATGCAATTCTAAGTTATTTCATGTGAAATTAAACTGTTTATTTCCTCAAATATGCAAACTATGATTTTGTCAAACCTTGGAAAATATGGCGACAAGCATTTGACAGCTCCAAATGGTTCTTTAAAGTTCCCGTTAGGACTTAGTAGTATCGGTAGCAACTATACAGGGTGTCCCGTTCATGGTGGAGAATCTTTTAATGGTAGATAGTGTGGCTCATTTGGGGAAAATTAATGTTCTACGAGACACCTCTATTTTGAACCGTTACAATGTAAAAGCACTTTTTGTAAATTCTGTCAAAATACCTGACTTGCCGAACTAAATCAAAATTTGCCAAACCACCAAACATGTCATCCGAGATATGACTTCACTTTTCGAAACTACATAAAATTTCCTATAAAACGACACCTCGTCCGTTACGAAGTTGCTCGTATCTTCCGAGATACACCAGTTCAAACTTTGAAGAAATTTTAAAATCGGTTTTTCATGTAAAATTCAAATGATAAAATCGTAACGGTACTTTGAACTGACAAATCTGCAAAGTTGAAAAAAGTTGCCTCATTATGTTAGCTCTCGATCGACATATAAAAAATTAAGGGCTCACGATTTGAAAATTTGCGAATTTAACGTTTCAAAGGTAAAAAAATGTGGTTTTCGTGTAATGCAAATCATCTGATATGATGAAGATAAATTTGTACGATCAACACAGTTCATTTTGTTGGGCGAAAAAACTTTACATTGAAAATGTTTCTGGCCAAAAATGTAACAGTTATTTTAACCGTAGATCTGATTTATATTAATTCTAAATAATAATTGCACTTATTCGCAAGTCTTTCCCTCGTCAGTCAGTTTGTGAGCTATTATTACTACATAAATTAATTAGTGTTTGTACTAATATTTTACCAGGTAATATTATTTAAATTGTTATTAGTGTTATAATATTATAACTTCGAACTTTTAAAAGTATAGTGTTGTTCCCGAATAATAAATATGGGATATACTGATGATGAATACATCGATATGGTGTTCGTTTATGGCGTATCTAACGGGAACGCATGTGAGGCAGTTCGTGAGTACAGTAGACGTTTCCCCCGTAGACAACTTCCGGACAGCAGGAAGATTGCAAGGACATACCGAATCTTAAAGGCGACCGGAAAAACGGCAAACCATCAGGCCAGGGATCAAACTGAACGGTCTACAAGGAATCAAGACGAAATCCTTAGACACTTTGATACGCACCCCGGTACGAGCACGCGAAGGGCGTCGCTTCGCCTGAATGTCCCGCGTATGGAGATTCACCGGATACTCCACGCCGACGGTCGGTATCCGTATCATTTATCACGGGTCCAGGATTTATTACCTGCAGACTTCGAAAGGAGGACAACCTTTTGTAGATGGCTTTTGGATCAAACTTCAACAGATCGAAATTTTCCGAGACAAGGGTTGTGGACAGATGAAGCAACGTTCACACGTAGTGGCGTGTTTAATTCACGAAACACGCACGTTTGGGCCCATAGGAACCCCAACGCAACTAAAACTTCTTGTTATCAACATGAAATTAGGGTGATTCTAGTTTAATTTACTGTCGAGTATGATGCAAAAGTGTTTAACATCTTTGGAGTGTAGGAGATAGGGACCCCCTTAAGTATATAGTTTGGTTCAAGTGGAGGGCCGAGTTTTCTGAACAAAGCAGTGCGATGTGGCAGGATGACATCTAAGCAGTTTTGAAGGAGAGCAGGAAACACTCCAGGCAGGTTTGAAGGAGAGCGGAAAACACTCCATCAGTCCCCGCAGCCTTAAATGGACCAAACGATTGACTAGCCCACTTTACTTTTTCCTTATCGAAGATATTACCCCGGAAACTCACTAATCGACTAGCATGCTCTTCTGTATACTTTTAAGATCCTTTTGGAATGCCTTATCAGTGTGTTATATTCCGTTAGAGTGCACCTGTACACCTGTACGTCTACCATTGACCACATTGCTTGGCTGAGTTGAATAGTCTCCTGACCTGGGTCCGTTTTCGATCCAGTTCATCATTCCACCAGGGGACCTGTAATAATGAAAGAGCTCTTCTGGTAGCCGGCGAGGTGAGTAGACTTGATACGCATCGAGCTCTACATCGCAGGAATTTCAAAGAATAGTGCGACAGAGTATCGGAAAGGATCAGGTCTTTGGAGAATTTCCAATTGGTTCTTTTGGAACAAGGCGGAAGCATTTAAGCTTCCTAACAAATTGAATCTGACATGCCTGTGATCTGACAAGGATTCCTCGCTTGATACATGCCAGTCAGAGATTAACTCCGAGAGCGGATTGTAAATAATGACCCTGATTTTATTTCATCAGACACTTTTAAGTAGGAACGAACATTAAATACAATCGTCTTGCACGCCACCCTGTACCAAAACTCATCAATACCCACTTTTCAAAAAATAACCGCGTTTTCATTAGGCATTAATTTCCTTGTATGGATGACGTCAGTTTGTATTTGACATCGCCTTGTTTCTTTTTTTGTCATTTTCGATTTGCGACTGAAAAATTGTTGTTTTGCTTGTTCGCCGAGTCCGAAATTCATTCCGCTATATCTCTATAGTTTTCAGAAAGTAATGGATGAATCATTAGAACACGAAAGTCCTGACGACTACATGTTAGTGCCCCAAGCAGCGCACATTGTTATTTCGCATCCCGGCATAACGATGAGTCAATTCCTGGCAGAATTGCGACTCGGGTATTTGCCGCATAAGTTCCGGACACTCATTCTGGAGGCGCAAGAAAGCAATCTAGACTCGGAGTTCATCGTCAAGGTAATTGAGCCGCACCCACAAAATTATGTTTTCGAACACACATTCCGGTTTCATAATTTTTTCTAGTAGCTCTGGAACGAAGTTAACGACTATCAGCCCAATGATTTTGACGATCTGGTTTCAACGTACAGGATATGTTGCGGTCTTATGTTGCTTCCGTGCAGCATTGAAATGACCCATCTGAAGATGAGCGTTGTGTACAAAGTTTTTCGACGATTGAAAATGACTAAGCACGACTGGGAAGTGCATCCGGTTCGGGTAAGATCTAAATTGTTGGTTTTTTCAGATTCAAAAGACGACTTCCACGACTCCACCTCTATCTACTCATATCACCTTCAGATACATGCCATCAGCAAAGATTTATATCCGTTTCTAGAGAACAGTCGCAATCTCATGTATTTTGTAAGAATCGTAGCTAGTGTGAGCCAAATGGCTTTCAACATTTCTTGTTGTCTGGCCTGGTCGTTGTTCTTTCGGTGCCTGGATCGCGAGGTGGCCATGTATAGGATGCACAGTGTAAGGACACAGTTTACTGCTTAATAGGGTTCGACGTTCTCTGATTATTCGTTTGTTGTCTAGTTGGAGGAAATGCTTCACGCTCTTACGGATTTTGATTGTCAGGCTACCAAAGCGAATACGAGCAAACTCTACGCACTACTAGATTCAGTGGTGTTTCTGATTAATGTTATAGTCTTTCGCAAGTCACAGGACATGATCTCGGAAAAGTTCAGTAGTTACTTTGAGACTAGTCGCGAGCAGGTGGAAGAGCTTTTGCAGTGGATACAGAAGCTACAACGAATGTTCCCCCTGCATAGTAATATAGAGAATGAAGATTCCATTCTGGTAAGTATTAAGTGCGTATTCGCGACAACAAGTTTCTAACTTTAATCATTTTGCGACTATTCAATTATATTGTATTCTAATCCATTTTTATGTTATTTTTATTTACTGCACAGATCAGCGAGCTTCTTCAATTTGACATTGAAGACCGACTGCGAGATGTCCTCAAGGAATCCGAGGAGTTGGTATAGACAACAAAAGGTTAGTATTAGTAAGATTTTTTTATATTTTCTTGCCTAATCGTAATAATTTTTCATAAAACCAAACAATGTTCTCTAAATATTAATATGTAAGTTCCTTTCGTCTATATTTCCACTTAAAATCGATACATTCGCATATGTATACATTCATATTTATTCTATCAGTCAATATTCTTTAATAAACGAAACAGTATTGTTATTAAGCGCACTTATAGCCAGTAAACGAACATTACTTTTTCTATTAACTTTATCTATAATTTGTGTAAATATAAATATTTTATAAAACTAAGAAAATTTTTCTAAAAAAAATCAATAAACAAAAATTAAATCGAAACTGAAATTATATTCGATACTTTCCTAGTTTAAGGCATCGTGGGCGGTAGTTTTGGCAACTGTCGCCGATTCTAGGTCCTGGTTCTTTTGTTGGTTGTTCGTTTAAAGTTCATATTTAGAGATAAATTTGTTGCTAAGCATTTAAGCAACGCCATGTTGTGAGAAAATATGAAACCATGTACTTACAACTTAATTATCATGGAACACTTATTTTTGGTTGAAAGTTTGTCTATGGTTCTGCCAAAAGAGCCCATCCACGGGCGGATTTGGATTTTGATTCAATAAAGTCCATGGATTCGCCGTATATGTGCGGCATTTAAGTGAAGTGATAGTGATAATGATCGCGTTTTCGAACATCGAAAAAATGGAAAGTAAATTAAAGTGAAATTGGTGAAAAGTGCATAGTAAAAATCCGATTTCGGGGAATCATTTCATTAATATTGTTTCCAGGTATAAAGGTATGTAACGGGTGGTCCAACTAGAATGCACGATTTTAATTGAGTGTCACACGTTAACGGTAAGTTTCTCGCCCAACTTTATTAGACATTTCTTTGCCTCAGTGTTTGGCAATCAACCATGGAGAAGTACATAATTGAGCAGCGCGTTAAGGTCGTTGAAGCCTTTTACGAAAATGGACGTTCAAATCAAAATGCTTTTCGTGCACTTCGTGATTTTTTTGGTCAAAATAATCGACCAAATAACGGACTTCTTGTGGCCAGAAATCGAGGATATGGACCTGGACGATATGTGGTTCCAACAGGATGGGGCCACTTGCCACACAGCCAACGAAACAATGGCTCTTTTGCACAAGAAATTCAATGGCCTTGTTATCTGTCGTCTTGGCGATGTTAATTGGCCGCCACGATCATGTGATTTGACACTGTTGGACTTCTTTCGCTGGGGATATTTAAAAGAAAAATTGTACGTCAATAAGCCAAAAACAATTCAAGAGCTAAAGGATGAGATATGTAATTGAGCACATTAACGATGCCATAGATCCTTCTATCATAATAAAAAAAAATTAGCTAATTCTCTAAAAACTTTTTTGTTTTCTTAACAATTAACTTGCGGGTGTTTGTTTTTTTTTTCTTTTTTTCTCACATACCGCTGAAGAATATAGTAACTGTCGAAATACGTATTCGGAAGAGAGAAAAAAAAAAACAAAAATCGGAGACAAAAAGGAAAAGGAGAAAAAGAAACAAACACCCACATTTTAGAATGGTCAATGCAAACAAGCCGACGATACACCATAATAACTTCGTGCATTCACGTTGGACCCCCCTCTTTATTTAAGAAATATAGCCGAAACATATTTAATTTAATAATTCAAACATCTAACTAACACGTAATGACCATTCCTTAAACGTTTTGCCGTTACATCAATATTCATTGGACATTGAAACTCGCGGCCAGTCGGCGAGAGGTTGCTACCTTAGTCTATTCAGGTAGCTTATGATGGGCTATGTGAAGTTAGCCAGTCATGTTTTTGAAATTAGGTCCTTTTGCTCGGTGAACCGTTTGTTCTACAGCGGCTACGTTTGTTCTTGATTGTTAACCAATTAATATCGTTTGTGCTTCTCTAATTATTTAATTATAGCAACTTTAAAATTATGAGTGTGAACTTAGCCAGTCATTTTTAATTATGGGTCGGAAAGGTATAGGTTTGGTATTAATCGAAAGCCAGACGTTTGTTCATTTTGTAGGGCGTTTGTTCATCCTGGAAACGGAAGGATACAGGAATTATTAAGGAAAAAGAGATTAGTTGTGACGTCATCTTCACTCAACCAGCGCCATCTACTCAGCTCAGCTGTACGGGCAACCGGTGTCCCGCGAACAATTTATGCAAGATCCACACCATCATCGTACAGCTGAGCTGAGTAGATGGCGTTGGTTGAGTGAAGATGACGTCACAACTAATCTCTTTTTCCTTAATAATTCCTGTATCCTTCCGTTTCCAGGATGAACAAACGCCCTACAAAATGAACAAACGTCTGGCTTTCGATTGATACCAAACCTATACCTTTCCGACCCATATTTAAAAATGACTGGCTAAGTTCACACTCACAATTTTAAAGTTGCTATAATTAAATAATTAGAGAAGCACAAACGATATTAATTGGTTAACAATCAAGAACAAACGTAGCCGCTGTAGAACAAACGGTTCACCGAGCAAAAGGACCTAATTTCAAAAACATGACTGGCTAACTTCACACAGCCCTTATGATGAGTACAACGCCGTCTAGATATTAAGCCCGCAATGCAGAATCTTAGACTCAAAAATCAGCTACTAAATTTTGGTTATGGTCGTCAAGTTGCACTGTTTTACTCTTGTTTTTAATGTCGTCGTATGCTTGATTTTTGTTGTTTGCTCGCATCCGCCAATAAATTTAGTGAGTAGCTATGACGGCATTGTCCAGCTGAGTTGCGGCTATGATATATCTAGATGGCGTTGGTAGCTATCGTGCAGACCAGGCTTGTCCAACATACGGCCTGCGGGCCACAAATCAGCCCGAAGCTGTTCATTTAAATTTTACATACTGAGCTCAAGAGGTAGAAAAAAATATGAATCACATTCATGGCCCAATGGAAATATTTTCCTATAAAAACGCTAAGTCGAGGATCAGAAGCTATTCAAAAATGTAATCTGCGGAGTTGGAGGCATTCATGCCTCGAACTGAACACGGATTCGTAAATACGCCGCCTGTACCTGTCCCACTTACAGCATAAAAATTTGCCGCGAACGTAATGACGAGCTCTTTAGTCGACAAATCGTATTCCCACGCAATTTGCCTAATATGCTGAATATGTGACTTAGAAATTATAACTCGGAAGGCATAGCAGAAAACCCGGGCTATAACAGGTTTAATTATATGGACGTAAATTGTATTAGGTTTGAGCATTATTAATTCCTCTATTAAAAAGAAAATTAATTTCGCGAGATTTTTACAATTACCAATTATTTGCAATTATGTTTGTTCGAGTAGCGGTTGTTATGTAGCGGTGCAGAATGGCGTGAATCGCTGTGCATGTCTGTGGATGTGTTCTAAGTTTCGTCGTCCTTCTCGCCTATTGTCTCCAGCGACAAGAACGTAACAGCTGCAATAGGGTTGTCCCATAACGCAATCGGAATGAGGTTAGTGGGTGCAGCGCCCATTGAAGGTGAGGCGCACCACCGCAGCTCGGACAAATGTTCTGGATGATCGGGTGTATTCGAGATAGGTAGAAATCGACGCGCGAACACCAGTCTGACCTAAGCTGAGCTAGTGTCGCTCTTGTGGCTCTCGGGAGGCTAGTCTCCTCAGGCGATATTGTTGTCACACGGGAGTTACAAGCCTCTTCGGGCGGACCACACCAGTTTCCCCAAAAGAAAGAAGAAGAATTGCCAAAATTTCCTTCCTGGCAAGAGCCTTGAAGATGCGATGCAGGAAGGTTGTGTATTGGATGTGCTCTTTGTTTTTGGGGAACATACAATCAAAACATGTATGCGAGAATGCCTTCTCGCTTACAATTTTTATCCCCGCCATAGCTTTTCAAACCAAGCCCTCGCCAAAATAAGGTTGGACATCCCTGTTGTAGGAGGGGCAAAAAATATGGAAATGGTAAGAAATGTTTGAATGGTTCATTGTGGGCTTAACGTTGTCGAATAAACATGAACATTAAACTCATTCTAAAAAATTACTACAAGTACTAGCGTACGCGAGCTTCCGAAACTGGAGGATAAGGTCACGTAACCGCGACAATTGGAAGTCAACGATTCAGGCGGCCAAAGCCCGACGTCGGGCTATCGTGCCACATTGATGGCCAGCGTGTATGGCGCGGAACCATTACATCTTACATCATTCATTTTCTTTTGCGAAAATGTTTTCAAGAGTATAGTATAGTGTAACACTTACAACGGCCAAAAGCTACCAAACCACCTACGGTTCAAAGAAAAGAGAATCTTGAATCAACAACAATGTCTAGACTATTAGTTTATTATTATTATTTTTTTCGTGCAATAGCAACAAAAGGAAATGCAATGCTAGCGTGCACAATTTTTGCATGGATTTGTTTTTGGAGCTTCTATTGTAGCGATACAGAAATAGGTAACTGTTGTATACCCATATGAATCTCTCTTATAGTTCGTTGTCGCTCTCGTTCAAGATGTCGAGGAATACAAAAACTCGCTCTCTATTATTTTTGGAAAAAGTATTAGTGATATTTAAGATATTTTCCCGAAACAATGAAAGCTATCATACATTGTCCCTGTTCCTAAAACGTATGATGTGAATATGGCTGAAAACTCGACCTATTTCTTTTTTCCCTCCTGCTCCTAGCTTCCCGAACACTTTTTTTTTTTGAATCATATTATCGATCATTTTGGCCATCTTATATGCTCAAACCAACATGGTTTCCTTAAAAGTAAGCCTCCTTCGACAAATTCGGCTAAGTTTGTTAGCTTCGTAGCTAAATCTTTCGACAATCACCTAAACGTTCACGTAATATACACAGATTTCAGCAAGTCATTTGATACGGTGAATCATAGAGCACTTATTAATAAATTTATCATCATCAGTGTTGGCCGCCTGAATCGTTGACCTCCAATTGTCACGGTTACGTGACCTAGTCCTCTAGTTTGGGAACCCCAGCAGCTGGTGGGCGTCTTCACCTACAGAGCTCTCCCAACGAGGTCTCGGTCGTCCACGCAACCTCGCTCCGTCAATTCGTTGTGCGGTCATCACCTTCTTTGGCATTCGTTTTACATGCCCGCCTATTGCAAACGTTGAAGCTTCACGATTGTCCATACTTCCAGCTCATCGTTCAACTGATACAACTCGTGTTTGTACCGGATGCGCCATTGATCTCGCATGCGAACGGCCCCGAAAATTCGCCGAAGGACCTTGTGTTCGAATCTGTCCAGCAAAATTTCGGAGTCTTGGGTGAGGGTCCATGTTTCGCAGCGGTTGCATAGCACGGGTCGGGTGATCGTTTTATACACGTGGAACTTCGTGTTATTATGTGCATGCTTCGAATTAGTAATTGGGAGGGCCGAAAAATACGAAAAAAATTGGGTTTTCTAAAAATTTTGTATTTGCAGATGCAATCCAATTTAAGTGGTCAAAATAAATCATAATTCCGTGAAATTGTCACTTTTTATTGTATAAGCTCCCGCATGCGAGCTGCGTCTTTGACACGGCGTCTAGAAAGGATACTTCCGTAAACTTTTAGAATGAGTTGAAGGTTAATTTTAGTGTAATCAAAATTATCATTTCAGGCAAACAATTTTCCCACCTAATTTCGGTCGCACAATAGACTCAGGAGCTGACTTAGTTTATCGGGGATGAAACTCTTTTACTCTACTCAGCTGTCTATCGTGTGGACGGAACTAGGTGAAAAAAAGTATTGTCTGGAAGAGATTTTAGGGTAAACAATGGGCATTTTCAGATTATACGAAAACGACCGTACGGGCAAACCCAATGAACTTTGAAGTCAGTCTAAAAAATACTACATTTCAAAATTTCAGTGATGAAAACGGTAATTTTTCAGGGATGAGTTTTCCAAATCAGTTGAATTTGTGGATTGATGGCTTTTACTACTCTTACGGCAGCCGGGGCAACACCGTTACATCGACCAACATTTAAAAATCCGCATTCGGTTCGCTACAAAACATGAATTACTACTTCAATCAGTGGGTGCAGCGGAATACTAAAACAAATTGCTACATCATCGAATCGATTCGGGATAGTTAAAAACATCAAAGTTGGGATTTTTTCTTTATTTTTAATGCAGAAGCAGCTGTTGCTAGAGCCACTTATCTCTGTGAAATTGGTAGTTTCTATCTATGATGCTCGACTGCAAGGGTGCTCCTACCATGTACGATCGTATCTCCCGCTGCCTTGGACTGTTTGGATATTTGGCGGTTTTATCGGCACAGTCTTAGGCCGCACACACACATGTTCAATCCATGGATTCGAATCGATAAAATGGATTTTCGTTCTGTCAAATGAACCCATACACGGGTGGATTTGGATTTTAAGCCAATAGAATCCATATAGAGCTGAATGGAGATCTCTTTTTCCAGTTTTTTTATTTGAATTTTTTTCCTCAAATTGTCGTTAGAATTTTCTTTTTTTAATTTTACAATCATAACAGGATGTCCCCGAAGGCATGAAAAAAAACAACTTTTGTTTAACAGAGATGGGCGTCTGAGTACTCAAATCTCGAGGGCGAGTGCATTTCATATTAGTTACCCTTTTGCGGTTTTGAGTAACGGTAGTGGAGTTATCGGTCGTTGAAGTTGAGTTTACGGCACCTCCTCCGTGTCCCATAAGTCAATATCAAGCCGGAAGTGTATGATAGCGCACATTGTGCCCGCTACAAAAAAAACAATATCAAAAAAATTTCAATCACCTGTTTTTACAGTTATACGCATTCAAAAGATAGCCGCAAACACGTACGCCGCATGTTGTCTAGATTCCATAACGGTATCACGTTTTTTTTTTATTATCCTTAATCTCAGTCAGAATATTTTTTTAAAACCCAAATTCCATGGTATTTTTAGCTAAATAATTGCAACATTTGAAATGTAAAAAGGCCTCAGAATATCCGTAAAGTTCCAGTTTTAATGAAAACTGACATTACACGAACCAAATTTGTTCATGGACCTCCGGAGGTCTAAATCTGACTCTGATAGTCAGTGTATATGTCCACCTTAAATTTCTTAATCTGAAAATTTTGATGACAATTCTTTGGAAATCATATAAGGAATGTCTGCAAATATTCATTCGAATAGCTTTATCCAAACCAGAAATATAAGGAATCGAATATTATATTTGGTGTTTCACAATGCCAAGCTAGCAGTCCTGTGCACTGAATTGCCCCTGAGCGGCTCAGTCGATCGACATGCAAATTGGTAAGAATGCATGGGATGGGGTCGATTGAATTTAACAAGAATACTTTTGAAGTTTGTAGCGTTATGTTAATAGGGTGTCCCTGAATGCGTGCTAAGGGCGACTTTTTCATTATTCATTAGAGAGGAATGAATGGGTTCTCATATCAAAGCGCACATCGAAAACATTTCGTTTTTTTTTGTTAATTCGGTTAGTTAGTAGTTAGTTAGAGCTAATATGTTCAGTTTTTGTCTGGAGCCATATCTATACGATTCTAAGTTTTTTGTTAGGAGCTCTGTAGAAATTAGAAATCAAAAATATTATATAATATCTAATATAGTATTACATGCGCAGCCTTATACGCTCGGCTTGTTTTTTTTTCTGGGAAAACAGTCCATAAAAACATTTTTCCTTGAAATTAGTTAACATCATACTACTGGGCTAAGTACAGTAAAACCTCCCTAACTTGACCACTATTTATCCTAACAACCCCTTTAAATGAACCATCTTTTTTCCACCCTTCTACATGACCTTCAACGTTACTTTGAACGAGTCCCGAAATCTGGACTATAAAAATCGCAGTCGAAAGCATTGTGTTGCCTAGATTAGCGTGATATCCGTGACATTAAAGGTGACTCGGAATATCGGGGGAAGGCTATGTATATTATGTATTGTCCTGATCCGCCTTTATTGATTGTTCTGGACCAAACCTTTTCTTAATTTCCCCAAACCCCTTCTTTTTACTGGGTCAAAACAGTTCCATTTTATTCCATTATCCCCTTCCTGATAACATTTATTCGTATGCACAAATAAAAAAAAAATCGATAATGTTCAAGACCCAATTTTACCACAACTCACCCTACTCGCTAGTTTGCAAATTGTTATAAAAATAACACCAACAATCAGTTTAAAAAGAAATTAAATGACTCGTATCGCAGCCGCTGCGATTCTGAATCTATGAAAATTGATTCATAATTAAACCCAGCTCCCACATTTAATCAGACACGATACGTTCCGGCGATTATACTCAGCACAATCGCACTATTGCTATTGAGCGCGATTGTGTATGTGCTCGGGGTAGCACACATGCAATTAGCATTTCTCATAGGCGAGAAGAAACGTAAGCTAGCTGTGGTGTCTTTTAAGAAATCAAGCAAATATCTCGGTACATACTGGCACACTCTAAAGTCGCAATGTTCCAACCAACTTGTTCTGATTTTAAATACATATACTACAGATACACACCCAGTCGGTCGTCGTTGAAGCTTTGGCAAGCTAGAATGCTTTCTAAAGTCTCAAGAATATCACAAAGATAAAAAATCATTTTTGAAGAAGCAAAAGACCTCTTCCATAGTTTATGGTTCCTCTTTCGTGCATTGCCTACAGCTTGCTTATTTACACAAAATTCACATCAGCCTAGCTTCTAGTCCAACCGTTCCTAATTCATTGTGCTTCATGTGATACTAGAGGAGATTCGGGCGACTTTTCTGTTTAACTTGCGTCATCACACCATAGACAAGAAGTGTAGTCGACATATCACTTGCATACCTGTTTTATTTTTTCCCCACATTTTCTAATCAATAAATAGCCCTAATCAGACCAATAAATGATATGGATATGTTAGGTTCGATATTTTTTTTATCGATTATTATACCCTTAAATATTTGTGTGATTCTGGCAACGAGGTCCCAAAATTCATAGCCAACTCAGAAAACAAGACATTAACCAAAAACAACCGCCGTAATAAATAGAAATGCATAATTACTCAATTCTAATATGAATAGAATATTTATGAATGATTCTTATTTCCAGCGGTGAGTAAAGGAGAGGATGCCAAAAACAACCCGCCCGATGTCAGTTTATTGCAAATATGGCACATACTCATCAGAGAAGTGTAGCAACAGCGAACAGCAAGCAAGATGAAGATACCGCGCGTCACATCTTGGATTGTAGGTAGTGTTCCCAGTTGTTGAGACAAACGGTTGACTGCTTCGAGCACATTAACGTGCGGGGAAAGAATCATTTGGTCAATATAATACTCTGGATGAATACTTCTTTTGTGGTGCAGGAAAGTTTCAGTTCCAACGAACGGTTTTGAGTATTTTGCCATCATAATTGGATATAACGAACTTTTGGTAGATACTTGTGGGAATACCCGGATTAAGTGCTATTTTACGGATGCGAACAGTTAATTTGGGGATTCCAAAAGATTTCATACCTTTTTAATCAGTTGATCTCTCCACTTTTTTCATAGATTAGATAGATTTGTTTTATGTTATCGATGCTTGAAATATGATGATGATTGAAAATTAAACAATTTGTAGGTGCTCGTTGCCGATACCCCATTTGTTTGCTCGTATGATTTTAGTATAAATAATATTTACTAGACTGACAAATGGGGCATTTAAAAAATCCGGACAGTTGAATAATCCGAATAGGGTTCGGTACCAATCAATCCGGAATATCGGGCTCTGTATTTATCCAAACCGTAAACTAATAAAGATGGATTTCAAAATAACAGAAGAAGAAAAATAAAACAAATGAAACAGACGTACTTATCTATTGATCTACTTCTTTCTAACCATCAAGCAGCATTTTAAGTAGCGAATACGAATGCTTTTGGTTCCGCCACTTTATTAAGTTTCGGTTACGTTTTTGACACTAAAATTTTAACTTCATTGTAACGAATCCTGCAAAGTAGCTTTTGGGAGGTTCCAGGAAGGTGATAGTTGGAACTTTATAGTGAATGAAATGTTGTTACTACATAATCGACTAGTGCAGGGGTATGGCACGGCTTCGGTACGCGACTTTGCTACTACATAGTGAGAAACTCTGAAGTAATATTTTTAAGTGGCAAAGCCGTAACCGTGCAATTTCTTAGTTACTTTGAATGATTTGCTACTTTATAGTAAAATTTATAACTGTATAGTTGCTACCGATACTACAAAGTCTTACTGGGAACTTTAAAGAACCATTTGCAGCTGTCAAATGCTTGTCGCCATATTTTCAAGGTTTGACAAAATCATGGTTTGCATATTTCAGAAAAAAAAAAACAGTTTAATTTCACAAGAAATAATTTAGAAATTCATTTTTTAAGTTAATATTTTGTTTCGTGAACATGTAAAGTGATAAATTTATAAAAAGCTCGAAATAGGTGACTTTAGTTGGGCTATATTTTGTCAATTTTTTCGAGATATCATTAGAAAAATGAGAGAGCATTACTTTTTTTCGAGCTATAATATCCACTTCCACAGTGAGATTCGCTTCGCAAGAACTTTTATGGCCCAAACGATTTTGCAAGTGATGAAATAAGTAATTACTGCATTCAATCCTTTCAGAACGTGCTACAAACACAACTTTAGTAAATGTGTGTACATATACTAACTAATGTACACTTAAATCCATTCAAATATGTTTGCTTAAATTTAGTTCGCTTATACATACACATATTCACAACTTAGATGTGTGCGAAAATGGGATCAATAAAGGACCAATTACTTGGTTGGGCAAACTATGCCACTCGTTTGGTACGTTGCAAACACGTTTCTTTTTATTGGTGGCAAAATGACCCTCGACACGAAACTTTTCATTCCCCATATTAGTGGTGTTTCGGTGACCAAAAGGGTTCCTATTACGGAACGATTGACAGTAGCTGCTACTCTTACAGAGAACATTGGGGTGGCGACTACGTTTTCGCTACTAAAAATGCTAGTTGGGAGTAGAATAATGCAGTTCTGTTGATAAAATATACTCAGGACGAGCTACCATCTAAAAAGCGGAAAAAGAGTTGGATGTAGGAGGAGGAGGAGGAGTATAACGTGATGATATGAACGTTCTACTATTAAGAAGAAACATTCTTGATTACAGAACCAGTATTTACTTTCAGTGGATAAGGCGTAGTTTTCCTGCGATTTTAGAAAAGTGTCTGTTACTATTCACTCTGGCATAAGAAAGACTGCTAACTATGCTATTAAGTGTCACAAAAGTGGTATGTCCTATATTTCGTTGAAGACCTCAGTTTCGTACAATTTTTGTATAAACTACCACATCGCGTCCGTGGGCCCAGCCACTTCGGTAATTTCTAAAGGATACTAGTGTGTCTCATTCCAGATGTTAGACGCGCCGTAGCACAGTTTAAAACCCCAAGGCTCCATTCATTCCATTAAGCAGAACTATTTTGATAGTTTACCTTATTTTTTCACAAAAACAACACAAAATTATGTGTTTTCATTGTATACATTTATTTATGGAAAATCCACTGATTTCGAGCTTTCTTCAAGTGAATTATGAAAGAAGGCCAAAGTTTTCCTGCACTAAGAATGATTATAAAAATAAGTTTTTTCAACCATAGAAGAATTTTTTTTTTGTGAAAATCTGAGGATCCAAGAATGTCTGATGAACTTTCGAAAATCTTAGGACAATATGAAATGTTTTCAGCGTAGAGGCTTATCTAAGGGAGCTATGGTGAAAGAGGAACAATAAATTTAGCATTTGTTATGACTTCGAAAAGTGTATGTATCTCTTCTTGTCTACAAAAAATATCTACGTCGGAATAATATTGTTTTTCGTAGTCGTACTGTTTTCATGGTTCAAGAAATCTTTCATGTGGCTTTTGGCCTCCTAAATTCCGTGCTCCTCCCGCCATGCGGGCCCTTATGCGCCGCCCCTGCACTCAGTGTTTGTGATACGTAGCACAGTGCCCTCTACTTACCGCAAAATTTCAACGCTACTCAACGAAGTAGCCAAAAGCGGAGTAGATGGCGGGAAAACAAGTTTGCAAATTATGAGGAAATTGGTTTAAAAATGTAGTGCAGATTATGCTTATCTACATATTTTTGGTGATTGTAGACATAATAATGAATGTTGTTTTACTTTAGTTTTACATTATATCAGCGCCCGCTCTAGCACTTACGCCGCCCCGGGCAAGAGCTAAATTTGACGCCCCTTAGGTACCATATCGGGCAAATTTATAGTAGAGATAAATTTGTACCTACTTGTATAGTTGTTGTTGTAGACCTGAATCCAGATTTATTTCTCGACTGATCTGTGATTTTTGCAGCTTTTGGTCGCATATAACAGCGAGTAGCTCCAAAACGATTTACATTTTGGAACCGGCTCCCGTAGGCACATTTTTATAAAGACAACACAAAATGCATGGTCACAATGGGATTCAAACCCACGCTGCAGTACTTCAGATAATAGAATCTCTACCCACACTGAGTTCAGTAGCCGAGTGAGCATATAGTAGAAACGAAAAATCACCACAGTTCAGGTGGCTTTGTGGAGAGTTTGTTCGAAGTTCCAATATAAAAGCTTACCAATATTCCACTAAAACACTCAAAACATTTTAGAAAAATCCGCTCTGGAAAATTTTGTGCCAAAGATTGATGTTCATTTGCATTACACTAACCTTTTGAAGTAGTTTTCGATAACTTCTTTACCTCCTGCGCAAATAAACAGAACAGATAAACTTAAATTAGCCGGATTTCGTCTCGAAAGGATTTCTTGAGCGGTTTTAACCGACGTCAGAAATGCCTCATCTCCAAAATTATTATTACAGAATAAAATCACAGCTTGTTAAATCAGGGAACCTATCCCAATCGCGATATTAGCATGTCAGGAAACATATTAGGGAGGAATACTATCGCGGCTTTGGCAGGGGGTGTGGCTCCATCGTACCTACTTATCTTACTCAAACCCAATCCCAATGTAGAATATGTCAAATTCGACGAGCAAGGATGGGAAATTGCAACCCATTATCTCGAGTTTTCTGAGTCTTCCCTTTCAACATTTCTCTAATTTGCTTTGTGGGCAAATTGAGGAATTCATCTCTTCTGTTCACTTGATGCTATCAATCACAAGTTCAATGTTGAAAGAGAAAACGGAACTTGAACTTGAACAATGCTATTGAAACTGAAGGAAATCATCCACGTAAAGATCAGGTGAAATGAAGTTGAATTATTGTAATCGAAAATGCTTTTATGTCTCGAGTGTTTATACGATTCCTTATCTCTCTATATGCTATAATAGGTGTGTTTTTTTGGTTATCCCGTGTAGGTTTGGGTAACGAAACTTCATATAAAAAAAATGGCAGGTGGATCAGCTGGTATTTGGAGTTTCGTTACCCAAACCTACACGGGATAACCAAACAAACACACCTATTATATAACTTTGCGAATTGTGCCATTTTGCTTTTCGAAAGCGAAACATTTAGGGAACTTTTTCTAAGCACCTCGTATCAATTGTGGACTTTGTTGATAAATTAAAAAAAAAATTTCAACAGGTTTTTATAATTACCTAAAAAAAACCTTAATCTGGAAAAGTTCCGGAGATCATTTCTTATTCCTAAAATCGCAGTTCGAGGGCCAGAATGGACAACATGTTGTCGGAACATATGCGACCGGTGCGTTTCGGAAACGTATCCATTCTCTATCATGTCTAAGCTTTCCTTACATAAATCTGATACCTTTTCTAAGGCAAGAACATGATATCAGCTGTGAGCTGACACTACCCAGCGAATTATTCGCGCCGTGCCGGTGTGGGCACTAAAAAATGTGTAGCGAATTTTTCGGCGCGAATTCGCGACGGAAAATTCGTGACGCGTTGGTGTGCTCTGCTCCTCACAGTGTCTCTCCTAGTTAACCATTTTTCGGGAGCCACTTGTTTCCATGCAAGCAGACTCAATAAAAGGTTATTTAACATCCTATATCCTACACTCTTCTAACTGATGCATTTTCAACTGCAAACACATCTAGAAAAATGTCATATGGACTCTCATCTAGAGTATTAATATTAACTCCCAATCATTCCAACAAGTTCACTGGTCTTCGCCAATCATATCGTATCGCAATGTGTTGTACGTACGTAACCCATTTCTTTACGCGCGCATGTACAGCACAAACTGTCCACCATACAAAAATCCACGCTCGTTTTGTCGCTATACACCAGTGTTGCCAGGTTGGCTGCGTGATTTTCCCCTAAATTCAACTCGATTTCCCCCTAAAATGATAGGTTTCCCCCTAAATTGAAAAAAGGACAGAAAATGACCAAAAAGGATTCATGCTGAGCGCAAATTGTGATATGAAGACGCGGGTACGAAGCGTAATGGAGCACACACGATCAAACCGAATAATTTTTTTGATTTTCGTTCTGCCAAAATGAAAGAAAATGTATAAATTTAACAGAACAAAGAATCCAAAAAATGGATTCAGACGCTTCATGTGTGGGTCTAATGGTACCGCGAAAACATATGTATATCGGTCTACAGGCGAAGCGACGACAGCTAAGCTGTAGCTCTAAGTTGGGCTAATCGAAGTGGGAATTTTCAGTTCGTAGCCAGCTATAATCAAAGAAAAATGAAAAAAGTCAAATTGAGGATAGCTCATCCTCCTATTGCTCCTAAAATACATAGTTCGAGAGAAAAAGGAGTCACTCGAATTTCTAAACAAACACATTATTACAAATTTCCTATTTACATATTTATTAGCAATCTAAAAAACGCGTACCAGTTTCATAAGAGAAGATGTTGAACTCCCCAATATGTAAATATGTCCACAATATCTCCCACCGATATCAAATCGAGGATATTCTGGAGGTACAGGACAAGTAAACAATTTTATTTGTTGGTCCAACCAGCAAATTTTAAAAGTTAAAGCGACTGTCGCTGACACCAATTTTGATGGAATTTGCTGATTTGTGTTAGGAAAGTAAGCCCCAAATTCTTCCTAAGGTTCTTTAGGTTCCCCCTAAAATTTTCCCTAAAAATTTTATCACCCTAAAATTCCCCCTAAAAGGTTGAAAAAACCCTAAATTTAGGGGATTTTCCCCTAACCTGGTAACACTGCTATACACGCTGCGTTTGCTGAACATCCAAATCCAAGCCAAGAAGTTGTGCTCTGTTCTGTGCAGCCACGGCAGGCATCATCAATAAGAACATGAATGAATCACACGCACCCCAAGCCGGTCGGGTCTACATCTTTTTGATACGATGAACACTTTACTCACTTATTGTACGTAAATCTAAAATTATAATAATCATATTAACCTGCAATATGTATTTGTTTCAATTCGTTCATTATCTTGAATCATGATGTTCATGTCTCAACCTGACGATCGGAATCATTATTATTTGAAAGAATTGAAGAAATCCTCTTCGCGGGAAAAATGGGAAGAGGAATCATACGTTGATTTTCAGATTTTATGTGTTTGGTTAATATGTTTTATTAAAAGAAATATAAAAGATTGAAAAATAGCAGTTGGTTTTATTTGAGTATGTGTTTTACTGCAAGATAGTTTCAACTTGAATAATAGCTTAATTAGCAACTTGCGCGCCTCTGTTCGTACAAAGTTCGAAAAAACAATTTCAAATTTTTCCCGCCATCGCCATTTTTGTATACGGACAATTCATACACTCACGGCGCCCGAGCACATTTTCCCTAGATACACTCATGAAGCCCTCTATTCGAGGCTTCTGAAATTTTCAAATTACTCCGATTGTCTTGAAAGTATTTTTTCTAGATTCTAAAAAATCTACTGAAATCAAATTGCCCCGAAATTTCGGTGGTAAATCAAAACTTTTTGCTTAAATTATGTTTAAAAGTTGCCGTACATTGCACCATGGGAAATTTGAAAGACCGCGCCATCTTCGATTTTGTCCGTGGGATGAAAAGCAGCGTTCAGTCGTGTTTCAGATCTCGTGCCGTACGGTTGGAACTAAGAAGAAGCCGAGTTGCGGCAATAATAAATAAAGACTAATCGGTATCTTCAATAATATATATAAAAAAAAAGTTCATAATTTTGTACGCACTTTATTCGAATTCGACGACTTGAAGCGTGGCGGAGATAAGTTTCGCTGCGTATAATTTTTCAGAGTTCAGTACACGAAAAGGTGTATAAGCGCGCGGTTGTTTGCTCCTGGTCACCGGTGTGTGTGGACAATCCTCGTTAATTGTATTTTATTATCCTGTCCGTTGACGAATAATTATAAAATAAGTAAAAATTGTGTAATAGTTATCTCCGTTCGCGGTAAATTTGTAAATTCTAAGTTATATAAATTTGTATAAAAAAATAACACAACCCACAAAATGAGTTCAGCAGAAAATAATAGCGAAGTTGCGGTGGAGAAGGTTGCGGCCGCCGAAGAAAATGCCAAACCCGCGGAAAAGAAAGAAGCCGTGAAAGGAACAAAAAGGCCCGCCGAAGTAAGTATGGACAGTAGTTGTGGTGTGAAGAAAATGTTTTTAGTTTTAGTAAATGGATATTACGTTGACCGCAATTTACCAAGCAATCGCGCTTTTCGGGGCCTTACAGCGGTGTTGGTGATAATGGCGGCGGTGGCGGGACGCCCGTTAAATATTGTGTCCGCGATGCGGATTGTGTGTACATTTTGACTTATCTTTTGGGGAAGTTTGGACATTTTTGTGTGGATACTCTACAGTGAAGCTAATCGAATAAGATTTATTTCTCAGAAATATTGAACGCAACGATAGGCGTCCCTGTGTTTTTGTGGTGTGTGTCCCAACAACAATTTAAAGCATGTCCCACCGTTGCACAACTCTCGATTTGTCCAGACGCGCGCTGTGTGTGGTTTGTGTTATGATTATGACATTACAACAGCACCCGCTACCCAGGCCGTCCCCCCTTAAATTGTATTGGCGTCTGTCATCTTATCGTTCATTTTCTTCCTATCTAATCTACGGTTGGATTTATTAGAAGATTTTCGGTTGGGTTTTTGATAAGGTTTTCGCTGCGCGCCGAACGATACGATGCCTTGTGTCCGCCATTTCTATTGTTTTGAATTGGAGCATGTCCCGCCCGGATAACGCCTCTGTAGGGATGGGTTTTAAAGTCCGGTTTTTTCAGCAACCGGTATTAACAATTTTAAAAACCGTTTTTCTGGTATTTATTTTGTTTTTAACTGGCACTACTTTTAAAATGGGAAAAATCGTCACTTTTAAAATTGGCTCGTATACAAAATTTCAGCTAACTTAATAAAAAGGTTATACAGTCTTGACTTAATAATCTGTATCAATTATTGCAAGGGGTAGTCCGAGCTGGAAACAGATTGGACGCGTTGAATGCTGTCGAAGAAAGCAGCACAATTCATTTTAAATAGCTGACATGTTTGCTGCCGTTGTTCAACAGCAACAGAAAAAAAAACATGTCGGCCATTTGAAATGCATTGTCCTGTTTTCTTCGGCAGCATTCAACGCGTCCAATATGTTTCATTAGAAAATACGTGGCCCAATCTGTTGTTACATATTGAAAAACAAAAAAAAAATTTGAAATTCTATAATATATAGTGGAAATATTCAGTTGTCCGGATTAGCGTGATATCCGGAATAAAGGTGATCCGAATTACCGAGTGAAGACTATACTGATCTGAGAATTTTTCCAGAGAAACTTACAGGATGTACTTTTTTGATGGTGGAAGTGGAAGCTACCTGTAAAAATCGGCTGAGACATTACCACCGGAACGGGTGTTGTATGTACCAACACCGCAGACCGAGCGACGTGACGCCTTGGAGCGGTATAAGGAGGCATGAAAGAAGGAAGTTATAAGTATAGGCATAGGGTGAACATACACGGTGAATCCACAAATTACAATGAATTTAGACTTGTGTCAAATCAGCTCATACATGGTCGGCTTAAGATTTCAATATGTTTGAACTTATTTAATCGCCGTTTATGTACACCCTTCTACTTACCTACTTCTTAACTGTCACCATCCAAAATAGTGCATTCAATACAGTTGAGTTTTTACACTCTAAATTAGTCCTATTTCCGAATCGCTTGGATTGTGTACAAAAATTTTGCATAAAGAATTCCCATTGAAATTTGTCATTGTTTGATGATGATTGCTTGTTATAAATTATGCAGCGTTCGCTATGCTACCTTAAATATGAAAAACTCGAAAAATAAAGAACAGGAGGGCTTGCTCTTTGTTAGTCATTTTTGGTCGGTATAACCGATGAGGAAACTAACCGGTATTTTCGTCAAAAATGTCCATCCCTACACCTCGGCTTAGGCAATTCGATAACACCATGGTTAACTTTGGGAACGCGATATATCGTATGAATGCCGGCCGGTTATTTTTTTTGCCGTTTTTTTCGGCTTCCCGCACTTTGGCTTGACGTTGTAGTTTTGATACGTATTCATCACTTACGCCTGATGAGATGGCTTCCAATTTTAATGCAATTCGCAGAAATGTACTATTAATACTCGTTTTACACCCCCCCACTAAACTCCCAATGAAATTATTAAATCTTCATCATAGCGTTAAAAATTGTCTAGAGACTTGCTTTATTTCTTAAAAGTACATTTTCAATCAAAATATATTCTCTAGCCACATTCCCACCACATTCTAGCTAGTCTATCTAGCCTATGGTTGTCTTATCTCTCTCTCGTCGCGCTTTTTTTACTATTATTTATTCTTTTTCCGATTCTATCGTGTTATGGCCTATGGCTTTCTGTGGCAACCCATTAATCGGAGCCACCACAATCGCTTGTTGTTTGCCTCTAAACTCAAATTCCGTCCGTTGAAGAAAACTGGTTTCACTGTCCGAATGATTTCTGCAATGTTTGTGCTTGCGTGCGTTCACAATATTGAAAAGAATAGAAGAAAAAAAAAAAACAAAATTGTACAGTGGTCTTCTTCGTATATCAAGTATAGTGCACGACGGCTCGGTGAAGTGCTTCATCTAATGACCTAGACACAGGACGCTTCCAAGAGGCAGAAGGAGTAAGGGGGGAAGATTGTTAGAGTGTGTAGTGCACACACGAGTCGTGTAGCAGAGGAGGAGGAGGGGTAGGGCGACTCTAGACTACACCTTGTTTATGAATGACAAGAAAATTTACCCCAACAAGTCGGTTAGAAATTATCGCCCATCATAATCAGCCATACCATCCACCAAGTATGTGTACTATATAGCTACAAAAAGCCCCCCAATTTCTCCTTCCTTTTAAACATTGGGGGCTGAGATATAGGCTGTCGTCACTACGCGCGAGTATTATAGCTTACAGCCACCTCTCTTTTGGGGGAGGAAAGAAGAAAATCGTTTGAGAGTACTTTTCCTAAGATTTATGTTTTTCGTTTGATTGTCTCGCCTAGCGTGGTGGAGCAGGCAGGAGGGAACGAACAGCAGCTCATACAGGCTTCTCTTTGAGGTCATTTAACCATCAGAGAATTGGCTAATTCAAATTGCACACACATCACCCCCAATCCCCAATATACTATTCGTTTGTGTACTTTTGCCGATATGTCATTCATTGCAAGAGCTTATATTGTTGCTAGTTTTCTCGCGTGCGCACTATATTGGCCACCTTTCAAATACACTCAAAGATTTGTCATTTCACCTGCTGAATCAGCGTGCTTTTTACGTACGCACACACCTTCCAGAGCCCAAATGCGAAAGAACATCATTATATTGCCCCTACACAGGCATTTAGCAATATTCTACTATCGCAATTTCTTATTTAACTTTTAATCCCTTTTATCGAAAAATTCCAATTTTGACAGATTTAGGTTACATTCTTGAAGTTTCATGGGGTGGAAAAACTCTGGCCTGAAGAGACACAGGCGCGCATTATTCCCCGGCATCATTGGCCGCCCGTATAGTCTAGGGCTAGGCATGTTATATTTGTCCCACTTCGACAATCATTGAAAATGTGCCCGCCATTATTGTTATCCGACAAAAAGGCAAATTCTTTTTATAAATGAAACCGATTTCTGTAATATCTGCAAATATGTAAATTGTTTTCTTTTTTCTAGTTAATCCTCCCACGATTCAATTGGCTAGGATATTTCCCTGACGCCGCAGGATCCATGATGTTCTCAACCGAGCATTACCACGTGCTGTTTGTATTTGTGTTGGAAATGCAACCATCTCTTTCTTTGAGCGTGCCTGTTCCCCTTTAAATTTGCTTGTGTTTAGTAGGTTCCTTTACGCGGGTATTGACTACATTTTAATTCTTTAGGCTTTAAAATTTTATTATCCACTTAAAATCAGAAAATGTATCTATGAATCTCATAAAATTCAGTAAAATCGGCATTAACTGAAATTTATTTTTATTTCTTTAACGTTTTCAAAAACGAAACGATGCCGATTGATGGGGGGAATATGTATACTTGTCTCTCTCACACGCTCAATTTGATCATTAAATGAAAAGGATGGCATTTTTATTTTATGATCCAATTTGAGAGTGTTTGAGAGGGATCAATATATAGACACCTCTGCATGCAAGCTGTTCCTGTTTGGCGTCGCTCTATTTTTTCCTTTCTTTCATTTCATACGACGCTGACATTTGTCTCTTGCACACATGCCGCTTAATATACCGGACATTACACGGTGATTTGAAATTGTTCCCCCTTTTTTCTCATCGCAGAGTCACTCAGTATAGTATTCAGTTTAGGTCACAGTACCCTCTCAAATATATTACACATATCTTATCAATTTATTTTGTATTTGAATTGGTCGGGAGCCGGAAAGAATCCAAAGCAGATACACACCAAGTTTCCATATAGATTTGTCACTTTTCCTCTTTACATCTTTTTTCGGGATGACTGTACCTCGGTGTTCTGTGTCCTCTCTCTGCTCTATAGATACACCGAATGTGTGTCCGTATATTGTCCGTTGTGACGACAGATGTGAACCGCTTTTTATATAGGGGAGAAATGCGTCCTGTTGAGACCTTCCATTTCTTATACATTTTATAAATATTTCGTTTATTTATGTATGTAGGAATGGAAAAAAAATGTGCTGCTCAGAATCATGTATTAGTGTACATGATTAAAAAGAAAATGACGCGCGGGAAGACGTTTTTCTTATTTTTCTTTATCGTTTTTCGTGTGTTCATTAATTGGCGCGACCGTTTGAAATTTAGATAAAGAGAGTTTTGTGTGTGTCTTAAACACACTAAACTCTTGAAAATAAACAAGACAAAATCGTTGGACACAATACGCTCGCTCGAGCCAAGCCAAGCCGCTACAAGCGGGTTGTTTTGTTGTAAACCGCCCGTGCAGGTGCTAGTTATGATGATGGCTGATGGCATGCTGCTTTTTGGGTTTTTTCTTCTTCCGTTTTCCTTTATTTCAAAGAAACGTATCTGGGATAGTGTATAGAGTGTGTAGTATCTCGTCTCTGCTTTTGATGGTAAACTTCCTTTCACTCTCTTGTTAGTTTGAAACATGATGATGATGCCATGGTTAAGTTGGCTTGGGTTCGGCTTGACTACACACTTCCTTTTCCCGCCAATATTGATGATATGTAAGGAAGGAGGGTAGGAATGTTCTGGAAATTTGTCAGGGGTTTATAGGGGATGGCTTCGATTTTTTTTCGATAAGCCAATGGCGACAGTGGTTGTTTTTATGGTTTTATTTAGGAGTCAAATGTAAAGATTTAATGGATTAGGTAACAATAATAAATGTATCAAATCTAGAAAATGGCTGGAATTGTATTTGGTAATTTTGAATTATCCCATTAGAAAAATAAACTTCTTCGCTGTGGAGCTTTTGGACTTAACGAATGTGCTTAGATGGGCACTATTGGGCCGTTTCCGATTGTAAGAAAACGACCGTACGGGTACACTTGCACGACAAGAACCAAACGTACGTTCATTTCACACTATCCGATCAAAACACGAACGGGCAAACAATAATCACACAGCAAGTATGTATAAATGTTGCCGTGCACGCTTCAAAGTTAGTGTATAATGAAGTGACGAGTCGAAAAGATAAATATGCAAGTAAAGCACGCGCAATTGTCGTCGCAGAACGCCTGAACTATCGGTAGATTCAATCGTCTTATCGGTCGTACAATTCTTACGAATCGATCGTACGATTCTTACGAAAGAAAAACAATCGTGTCACGATTTTTTTTTCTTTCGTAAGACGCGTTCTTACAATGTGAAATGCACAATGCTTGTCTGCTAGCCACTACAAAAGCTCTCGCCGTCCGTTTATTAGCCGTCCGGTTTCGTCTTACAATGTGAAACCACCCATTGATACGGACTTTTATCAAATATCTGATAAAAGCTCTCATCATTAGAGGGAGGGGGCGTTGTAGATTTTTTGCAATGGGAAACCTCTTTTTCTAGGTTCTACCATCTATCTCCTACAGTCAAATATCTAGGGGTGCACAAGTCACTAGAGAAAATGTGCAATTCTCCCCAATTGATTGAATAATGTATGCCGAATCTTAAACTGCATGCAAAGCTTAAAGATTTCTTAGAGCTTTAATGCAAATTTAAGTAATTTGCAGAAGGTCCGAACCCGCATCTTTAGGGCCGATTTTTCGTACATTTTATCGGCTGGTTAGTCTAATCGTATAGACAAGACGCACACTATTTTCTGAAAGCTTTCACATTCTATTGAATTGAATGTTTGTTTACTTTGCATAGTTACGCCAAATTTTGATAGGCAATTTTATATAATGGCGTAGGCAAGCAAAATAAGGCGATACTATGCAAAATATAAAAAAAAAATTGAATTCAATATGATGTAAAAGCTTTCAGAAAATGGTGTGCGTCTTGTCTATACGATAAGACTAACCAGCCGATAAGATGTACGAGAAAACAGCCCTTAAACTAACATGGAAACCAAATTTCCAAATGTAGGTTTCTCTAAGGGAAACCGGGCTGGAATTCTGTAAGGCAATAGGCGACAGTCGCTTCCATTTTTTGCTTTCTTCTACCTCTAAAATCGGCAATATAATGAACGTTAAATTGCTACGGTATCACCTATGATAAACTACCGTGGACGATACCCAGGTATTCCAGGTCCCTTTTTTTGTCAGAATTAGCAATCATTGTCGCTTATCGCCAACTCTGACCAGACCTCTCTCTATCGAACTCATAAAACATAAGAATGCGCACAATGGGACTGCCACGAACGGATGTATGTTCTTCTTTGAAAAACATATTCCTTGTCAAAGAGCAAACATATGTATAAACCCAATAGATAAATATATTACGAAAGCTTTTGCTCGCTGTGCTCGCATTAAAACAAGTAAGGAGTCGGTATGTTTTGAATGACTCTGCAATCTAAGCAAAGGAGTTGATAATCCGGATGTGGTACGGTCCCAACCATTCCGGATTATCGGGGCTCTACTGTATCTTCAACTCAACAGTGCTGAGAGTGCATACGCAGCATCGGTATAACACCACTCAGTAAGAAGTGTCTGAGCATATGAGTCAACTCAGTAGTTCGAAAATTGCGCGTTTATGATTTTTCTGTATAGCAGAACTAACTAGGAATTCTGAGCATGCGCAGAAAGCCACGAGGCTCCCCAGGTATACAATTATCAGAACCGTACTATGGCTGCCAAACTTGAACCCTTACCCAAGTCTTCGAATCTTTCTTGAACAGATTCGGGAGGGAAAGGTCCTTTGGTATATCTTCAGGGCTATTCGCGATCGCAATGTCGCAACCTTCATAACCACGAACTGTATCAATTGTACGATGAGGTGGAAGTATCAAAGAGCTTGAAAATGTTGAACACACAACGAATGAACGGAGCGATATTGTGTGGACGATCGAGGGTTCGCTGGGAGAACTCACAGGTGAGGACGCTTACCAGCTGGTGGGCTTCCGAAACTGAAGAACAAGGTCGCGTGACCGTAACAATTGGAGGTCAACGATTCAGGTCGGGCCTTCCTAAATATGCGTTTGTTAAAACGAACGAAACACAATTCTGTGCGATTAAGCTAAGATTGTTCCATACAGAAAAAAGTTTTTTTCTCATAAGAACCCAGTTTTGAAGGTTGGGTTTCTATGACAGCTCCATGATCAACACCACGCACCCCTCCTTTCTGTAACCTAAAACGATTCCATTCTAATTTGCGGCATTTGTTTTTCGAGTTAAATGCTTTAAAACATATCTCCTTCCGCCCAATTGTGGACAATTCTTTGCGATAATTCGCCACCAGCTGCATTTCGATTTCTTTAGTATGTATCGCCTAATGGAAAAGACTTGAAATGGCTGAGTAAGAGAACAAGAACAAACCCCCATTTTTATATGAGAGATGGTTTTTTTCTTGGCTTACTTTTCAGGGCATCTCTCCTGTAAAGCCGACCTTTTTGGGAACAATCAGTTTCCAGGAACTGGCTGGTAGTACCCAGCATGACCAGTTTTCTAGGAAAGATGAATTGACGGGCGGGCGAAGGGAAACAAAATTCTCATATGTATAAGAACAACACTTCTCATTGAGAACAACGTTGTTCCTTTGTAAACAGGACCAATGTTTCTTGATAGAACTACATATGTCTGATCCTGGATTTTCTGTCAGATTCACGGCAGTGATTATTTATGGAGTTGTAGGCGTTTGGGTCTTAAAAAATATACACTCCATGGCGTCGCGTCGCTTGGTCTGCGGTGTAGGCACTTTCAACTCTACCACTAGAATTCCATCTGGTTTAATTTAGTAAAGTGGAAATCTTATTTAGTAGTTTCAAAGTCAATTTCATAACAAAAAGTGGTTCAAATTAATTTGAAAATTGCTAGATTTTGAACAACTGGATTTCTTTTCTCTGGATGGATTTCGTAGCAGACTCGTGCCATGCATTTCACAGCACTTCAAACTATGTATTACTTGGATAGGAAAGCGTTACTGAGTTCTGCGATGGGAAACCTACATGTATTAGTTCTGACTCATTTATGGATGACTCATCTATGACTGACTCATCAGTGACTCATCTATGGATGACTTATCAGTGATTCACTTACGGATGATTCCTCACTTACCACGGATTACCATATTTAATCTGACGTCAAATTTTAATCCACAAACATAACATGTCTTATGTACATTTCGAAAATCTCCTAACCATTATCTTTTTTCCTTCCTTACAGGAAAAACCCACAGAATCAAAGAAATCGAAAAAAGAAGAGAATGGCGGTAACAATGACGAAGACGCAGAGGAAATTCTCGATGACGAAGAATGCGCAGAAGAAGACGATGTTGACACAGACGAATATGACCTGCGGTACGGCGAAGAAGAAGAAATAGAGGGTGAAGATGAAGGTAAAATTCTAGCAACACTTTTTAAGGAAAAGAATCAAAAATATTAAACCATGATTTTCTCTTTCAACTTACAGATGAAGAAGACGAGGAAGAGAATGAAGGCGAAGAGGAGGGTGACGATGAAGGCAATCAGGTGTCATAATAATGTAATTAGTCAGACACAAAGCAAAAAAACAAAATGGAAAAATAAGAGTTTTTTCTTATTTTATTTTTTATTTTAAAAAAACAAGATTTTTGTTCTTTTAAAATTAAGATTTAATATATATATATTAAAGAAAAATAAAACCACAAAAAAATTATGAAAATAAGATTATAAACAAAAAAGAAAAACAAGAAAAAACAAACAAACCGATTAAATTTAAATATTAAAAAGAATGAGAAAGTGCGTAAAAGAAAATAAGAATTAAATTAAAAACAAAACAAATTTTAATAAATAAATTACAAAATAGAAAACAAAACAAAAATCTCGAGATTTTGAAACCAAACAAAAGAAAAAAGGCAAAGAAAACAGTCCCCATTTTTGTTTTTTCCTTTTTGAGAAAAGCAAAATTATAAAGCGCGCGAAATGTGTATGTGTCCTATTATTATGCATATACATTTGTGAGTGTGTATTGTATAAATGATTCATCTGGCTCTCCAAATGAATGATGGGAACTTGCAAGGAGTACCAAGAAACTGTTGAGCAAAGTTCGTTGTAAAGTTGTTCGGAGACCATTTGAAATGATTTAGATTAGCTGCGCGCAAGCATGAATGGTGTTATCGGGGCACACATCATGAATGTGATGGTTTCAGTTACAAAATTGGTAAGAGACTGTTTGCATTTTCCGAAACTCTTGACTATTTCGTGCCCGTCAGTTAGGTGGCATTTGACTTCCTTGTAGTTCAGAAATTAGGGCATGACCGAGCCCTCTCGCTAATCATGGTTTGTAAAAAGGCATTTCCCAGTTATGGACGTAACAGACAACAGTTTCGAAAAAAATAAAACAGTTGCTTAGTGGGGAAGCCTATCGCCATTCATCTGTTTTGTAAATCCACCCATTGATGTGAAGTATAATTGAACTATTGCAACCTTTACGCAACCACGATGTTTTGCGTTCGCGTCCTTTTTTATTTCGATGACTATCGGTTCGTTGTGAATACAATTTGGTTAAACAAAATAGTTTGTTTGGGTTCGAATGAGGAGCATCTACAAACAAAATATTTGAATAAAGCTCATTCAGCCTTCCACTATAAAGAAGACTGAGCTGGCATTCTGAGGGGCAATAACCGGCATTTTTAAGTATGTACCTTTCAACTCTTATGCTGACAATATAATGAACGTGAATTTGCTGCGTATCGCCCATGATCAATTTCCTTTGATGTTTGCCGATACGCAGTTATTCCAGTAGCGTTTAGACGAGGCCCAAAAAATTAAAAGTGTCTGTCGCCTATCGCCCCACAGAATGTCAACTCTGGGCTCAGGATTCTGTACGTTGCAGTACTGTTTCAAGTATATCGCAATGACAATAAATTAAAACATCATATGAAAAGAGAAATTGGGTTAATTTTCCTGTTTGTTCCTCTTTGCATCAAGTTGAACTCGACTGACATTATAATTTTAATTGGAACACCACCTTGCAGATATCATGAGTTCGATCGACAATTTGAAAAGAACGAAGCTAACCGCTATCATATTGTACATTCAGCACTTAAAACCGGATTAGATTGGAGTCGTGTCTTAGTCGTTTTTATCATTGGGAGCGTACTGTATACCATCGTTTAGCGAAAGCATCCCCATGAGATTTTTAGTCCAAATTGAATAAGGATAATAAAAAACAATGCCAAATAAAGTTTTAAAAACACGAGTATTTAAATAGTTTTCAAAAAACCACCTAATTACGGACTGATTTTTCCATAAACCTAACCTGGAGATAGATATGCGGTATGCATTACACTTTATGCTAAGCAAAATCATGATTTCATTCGGAACGGGGGTACTATGTATGTTCCGAAACAAAAAACGAGACACATGTAAATTATATATCGACTAATACCTCCCAATTTATTGGAAATCTATGCATATATATGCCGCGAATCAACCCACTTTTACACATTTAATTTGAAGAGTAAATGAAGTGAGCGAATGATGTGATGATCTACCCTTTTCCTCCTCCAAAAAAAGATGAATATGATTGTACTTTATTTTTTATTTTATTTTTTTTAATCCAGAAAAGGAAAACTTCCAAACAATTTTCTTGGATTTTTTCTATAATTGCATATAAGACTTTTTATTTTTCTTTAATTTAATTAAATACAATTCTATTGTATGTATATCTTATTTATGCAGTACGTACGCTAAACAAAAAAAAAAATTAATCTTAGAATACAATTTTATTTCTCCTTTTTTTTATACGTATATAAATATTATATTTAAATTTGGAAATAACAACGCATTACAATGAAATTAGGTACATACAATCGTTGCCGTTTTCTCGAACGCGCGTGTACACATGTCGGAAGAAATTTTTGTTTGTTTCTTCGTGTCTTGTACGGAGAAGACGAAGCGGGTGTACTTCACACCCTATTTAAATGAAGAAAATTGTACTATTGTATAGATTTAGAACACACGTATATTTCTTTTTAAACGATTTTTAGTGTTCTTTTTACATGAAACAGAAAAAAAAATAGAAAACCTGACAACACAGGACACAGTTTTGATTGTTAAATAAATACAAAATGAATGATTTGATGTATATTAACAGAAAAAAATGAAGTGATTACATTGCAATATACAAAACAAATTGTGAATAGGAGATGTTAAAAAATATTGATTGATTTTTTTTTTTCGCTGTAAGTACGAGTTCCTTACATCATTGTTTTTATCAAGTCTCTGACAAAGTATGTGACTTCAAAAAAGTTTTACTTTTACTGGATTTTTAGCATATTTAAGCCAAGAACGTAGCTAGATAACGGTCTGAGGCACTAGTCTGGTTAGTAGTATACTGCCTTCGAAGCACAGGTCGCGTGGCGATGGTTCGAGTACGAGTTAGGCCAGTCCGTGAACGAGAAGAGAATTCGATAGTCTAAGACAAATGGCGGTTGCCTCACTGGGCCTTTAATTCAATTGCGACATCAACCTTTTTGTTGTTGTTTTTTTTATAGAGATTGGGAATCTTCAAGATATACTGCATTTTGAGTCAGGTTTTTCTAATCACACCTTCGGCTCCCTTAAAGGTTAAGCCACACGTTTAATTCAGACGTGCATATCCCTGGTTAGGTTGACCTGTGACTACCCATCAGCTTAAAGCAATAGGTGACGCTGCTTTTCACATCCGTCAATCCAGAAACTAGCTATAGTTCAGTAATATCGTGTCGATTTAGTACCATTCCGTGAAAAAAATACAGAAGTTTTTTTCTCACTGTTTCTTTATGTATTATGGGGCGCTGATTCCGAATATGAACTTTGCACCCTAAAAAAAGTGCCGCAACCTTTAAAAAAGGGGGGAAAGGGGGGCATTTTTTCGGTTTTTTGCGATTATTTCAAAAACGGTAAGAGATACAGAAAAATTGTCTGAGGACGAAAAAAACTACATAAAATTATCTTTGCAATGATATATAACACATTAGAGTTTAATTGAATATTTCGGCGTTAGAATAGAACATAAATTAGAATATTTTCATTTTGGACCTTTTTTAAAAGCTCCATAACTTTTGAAAGAATGTTAGTTCAGCCGTTAAATTTTGTATAAGTACTCATAATAAGTTCAAGATCATTTTAAGGTAAACATTGAGTCGCTCCGGTCAAGGACCCCCATTATCCCCCCATTTAAATTTTTCAAAACGGCATGTCCATAACTCCCCCCAAAATTGGAGCAGAGTGGTAAATTTTGGTTTGCTGCGATTGGAGGTCATAGTCACCCCACCCACCAAAAATCAGCTCATTCGGATGAAAACTAACGGTACCTCCCATACAAAGTGACCCAAGAAAACTTTGTTCTACAGTTTATAAAATGAGTAGTAACCTACTCGTACGTAGAACAAATTCCTGATGGTTCACTTTGTATGGGAGGTACTCTTAGTTTTCATCCGAATGAGCTGATTTTTGGTGGGTGGGGTCACTATGAGCTCCAATTTCAACAAACCAAAATTTAGCACTCTGCTCCAATTTTGGGGGGAGTTATGGATATGCCGTTTTGAAAAATTTAAATGGGGGGATACTGGGGGTCCTTGACCGGAGCGTCTCAATGTTTACGTTAAACTTATCTTAAACTTGTTGTGAATACTTATACAAAACTTTACGGCTGAACTATCATTCTTTGAAAAGTTATGGAGCTTTTAAAAAAGGTCTAAAATGAAAATATTCTAATTTATGTGCTATTCTAACGCCGAAATATCCAATTAAACTCTAATGTGTTATATATCATTGCAAAGATAATTTTATGTAGTTTTTTCCGTTCTCAGACCATTTTTCTGTAGCTTTTACCGTTTTGGAAATAATCGCAAAAAACCGAAAAAAATGCCCCCTTTCCCCCCTTTTTTAAAGGTTGCGGCACGTTTTTTAGGGTGCAAAGTTGATATTCGGAATCAGCGCCCCAAAATACATATAACAAAATTGAGAAATAAACTTCTGTATTTTTTTCCTGACGAAAATACGATATTATTGGACTACTAGGTATGGGTGCGTAGCTATTTTGCCAAGGCAATTCTCCCTAACTAGCCTCTTCCAGGCTCAGGTTATGCGAAGCCGCCGGCTTCGAGGCTTTACATGTTGTAGCGATTCAAGAGATTTTTTTCTCTTAATCGAAGGGGGTCTTGGCAGCTCTTGGCCGTTTTAACAACGGGTAGCTCCGGGACGATTTACTTCGAAGAACCGGCTGCCGTAGGAGCATTTTTATGGACAACACAAACATCCATAGGCCACAGTGGGATTCGAACCCACGCAACTCAGAGATAGAGTGACATCTCTGCCACTGAGCCACCGAATGCCCAAGAGTCAGAGGCTTTACATCATTGCTTATGGCGGATTCCTCCCCAGCAAGGAAACACTGCTTGTCTGACTGTCCTTTTCCGCAAGAAGAGGGAGAGAGTCATTCATACCGTAAGCCACCCTACATGACTCGAGTGCATCAGGATCGTCATTCATACCGTAAGCCACCCTACATGACTCGAGTGCATCAGGATCGTCATTGCCCGAAGGTCTTCGTACAGATCCACGCCATGGCGTATCAACCATACTAGGGGCCCTGTGCTCGCTCGCGTCAGTGGTGTCGCAACTCACCAAAGAGCTGTATACACTGACTCCCCTGCGGGCCCCTGTAGCTATATAAGAGCTGCACAAATTGCCCCACTTACGGAATTCCAATTATTTTGCTGATAGCAGCATAATGCTGGCCCACAATGTTCGGGGCTCGCCGAATCGCAGTTGCCTGGGAGGGTTAGAGACGATGGGGGAAATCAACGAACGTTACTTGTTCGTTGAATGCGAGGCCGGCATAAGTCACTATGTTCTCCCCGTTCTGCTTCTAATTGATTGCGGATAGCTCCAAATCTTAGACAATCAAACTCCACAACTCCTTTGAATTAAGGGTATTCTGGCGAGTCGTCCAGCTTAAACCGATGCAAATATAGTCGGTACACTCCGTGGCCTATTAATAACTGAGTCATCTAGAAATTCACATCCCCATGTTTCCGGACTTATGTCTGGGATGTGGGTATGTTTTCATCGGTCCTGTACAGCAAAATGATGTACGTCTGGTCAGCTTAGGTTAGGGCCAGTGTTGCCAACTGGAAATTTAGAAAACGGCTAAATTTAGGCGGAAAACCGGCTATATATTTTTCAAAAACGGCTAAAAATCCGGCTAAATAAATTTCAGGCAGAAAAACGGCCAAAAAACCGGCTAAATCATACAAAATAGACACATTACGAAAAAATATAGTAAAATACTGGGGCCCTATCATGTAATTCGATTCGAAAGGAATTGCTTTCGAAACGACTAAAGTGGTATCATGTAACTCGAAAACGAATAACATCTATTCGAAAGTAATAGGACTTTCGTCTTTCGACCATACGAATCGGAAATCCCCTATGATGTAATTCGAAAGCGTGCGAGAATGTGGACTATTCCATCTAAAATTCATTCGAAAGGTAGGGTACTCTCGAAAAGCAATCGTTTATATGTTTTGTTTTAAGTGAAGATTGAGTCTTCCCACAAAAATTAGTGTAACGGACTTCTTAAGACAAAGACTATAAATTTTCCTCGAAAAAAACAATTTATAACACGAATAGAAAAATGTTGTATTCCGGTAATTTTCGTTTATTTTTTAAAGCTAGACCAGCTAGGAGGACAAGATGAATTGAATAACTTCGGTTTAACAAAAATGGATTTCGTTTCAGAATTCAAATGAAATTTAAGAATTTTTCTTAAAAATAAAAGTTTTCGTATATGAATATTTACACTTTATTTACATACAGTTAACACACACATACATAATTTTATATTTTACAAAAATCCACAGTTAAAAAAATAGCATCTACATAAAAAAAATGCTTTATTAAAATTATACAATTTGTTCGCACATCCTAAATTTTCGTCGTGACGATGGGGGTTTGTTGTCTCCCGTCTGACCCGATACACTGAATTCGAGCGTGTGTTCGAATCCCAATCGCGACTCGAACAATTTCTCGTCTTTTCTCCGTCACTATTTCACTTTTTTTAACCGAATACTACAAAATTGATATATTTTAAATTATAATTTATATTCTTTTTTACACCGAAACACTAAAATGTTATCTTAAACATAAAAATATTAAATTTGACTTCGAGTCATGTGACATGGTCTACTACGTTAGTCGATTGAGTCTAGTACATGAAGGGAATTTTGGCTAATTCATGAGGCAATACCAATTACTCGAAACGAACGAGTTACATGATACCAAATTGCTTTCGAATCGAATACGAAAATGCCGGCTCTTTCATTTTCGTTTCGAATTACATGATAGGGCCCCTGATTTTAATAATTTTATTATTTTCTGGAGTACTACCCGTAAACTATGCTTTAGGCAGATTTCTTAATTTTATTACATATATGCTACAATCGCTGGCATTACAGTGATTTATATTTGGATTAAAATTTAACCATTTTAGTCCCAAGACACATATCCAAATAATTATGACGATAATCCATCATAATGATGAAAGTTCGAAATTGTTCGTCATTAGAATTCGTCATTTACTTTTAAAGTTTGTGTAAATGATGAAAATGTTCCTCACAATTGCGATATTTTGATGAATATTCAGTTCAATAATTTGAGGACACACTTTCCTTAAAGAACTTGTATAGAAATGTAAACATTCTTCTTCTTCAATTTTACAACAAATGGCGTCCCCAGTCATTATTGAGCAAATTATGGTCCAAATCCGTAATTTGGAACTCGTGTTAATAATGATAAATTTGCGTCATTCGAAAATACATATGTGTGTCAAGCTCGTTATTCATTTTCGAATTTGAGCCCTCCAAATTTTATTTAATTTCCATAGTTACGAAATTTATAACAGTGGCACACATATCTTCGAATGACGCAAATACGTCATTATCACGAAAATTTACCATCATTAGCACGAATTCCAAATTACACATTTGGACCTTAATTTGCGCAATAATGACAGGGGATCTGTTGCGAAATTGACGAACAAGAATTTTTGCAAAAATTTTAAATTTGTTATCAATCTTTACACAATTCTATTCAAATTCTTCAAGAAAAGTGTGTCATTAAATTATTGAACAGATTATTCATCAAAATATCGCTGTTGTTAGGGACATTCTCATTATTTACCAAACCATCAAAAGTAAATGACGAATTCTAATGACGAAAACATATTTGTCACCTTACTTTCGAACTTTCATCATCATGACGGATTATCTTCATAATGATTTGGATATGTGTCATAGCTATTATGTTCCATTCTTCCATTGTTGATGTTCCGCAATTACGAATTTGATGCTCCAAAGATAAAAAATTGATATTCCAAAATTATGAGCTTGGCCAGGAAATGGTATAGATTTTTGATAAATTTGTTGCTACAAACCCAAGAACAAAATGTAATGCATCTACGATGTGTCGTTTCTATGAATCGTCAGACGTTGTGCAAGTAGCTTGCCCAGTAAACTACAAAAGTTAGATTTAAAAGAGTATATATTTCGGGGACAACTTACCCCCTTCTTCAGCATTTAGCTTTTGTGCTAAAGAAGGGGGTAAGTTGCCCCCGAAATTCCACTACAAAGTTCCGGTGATATTATCAATATCTATGAATCGCGCTAAAAGGTTTTCCCCCTTGTAATCTGGCATGATTACGTTATCTGTGGTAAAAAATTGATACTTTGAAAAATGGAAAAATGTTCAGGTACCCCCATGCTCCAAGAATTGCTCAGCAAAGAATTTTATCTAAGATACTGTCTTCCATTTTGCAAATTATTCAGCATATTGGTGGTTAGTAAATTACATGCTTAGGCTAGGTACCATGTACTAATATCGTCAGTTTTCGTGAAACACATTACCCTAAATTTATTGAAAAAAGGTCACCGCGGCAAATTTTCCCAGGAGACAAAGGTGGGCATAGTAGGTCCTTACCCTAATACACGACAATAAGTGTATGTAGAAATAATTTGACGGCGATTAATAATTTTGTTTCTGAATATTGAAAAATTTATTCTAGTTTCAAATTAAAAAAAAATTCCTAAAATAATTTTAGCCGGAAAAACGGCAGAAGAAAATCAATTCCGGCTAAAAATCCGGCCGGCCGGAATTAGAAATTTCTTCCGGCTAAACAGCACGGTTTCCGGCTAAATTTGGCCGGAAAACGGCTAAATTGGCAACACTGGTTAGGGCCTATGAGAAAGTGGCAGGTCCGATGGACACATACCCTTATCCCAGACAGTTATTTGGGTGGTCTGGAAACATGGATGTGAATTTCTATATGGCTCAGTTATTAACGGGCCACGGAGTGTTCCGACTATATTTGCATCGGTTTAAGCTGGACGACTCGCCAGAATTAGTAAATTAGCCCTTAAGCCCTTAATTAGTAAATGTACAGCATTCTCAATGCGACACAAAAAAAAACCTAAATCACAAATCGAACTTTCATACGGCAAACATTGATTTTCGATAATTTATGCACTCTATCGATCGTTCTGAAATTTATTGCACTTGTAGAGTTACTTGGTGCTCACATTTCCTCCATATTTAGGCCCTACCTATCCGCGTTCAGCAGATACAGCTTCCCAAATCGCACTTTTGTCTTCTCTAATTGAAATTGCCCATAACATTTGTCCACTGACTTGTAAAGCACAACACTGTCCATATTTGGTAAAAATTTCAGATTCTAGCTGTTAAGTTTCAGAAGTTACCGTCAAAGGATGCGATTTAAGGTGTAAGTTAGAATCCTTTACTATCGATATTTAGCGAGATAATCGCCCTTTAATGTTTGGCAATTCATTTTCGGTAAGTCGGAAACACTTTGACCTACTTATTCGCCACACTCGTAGTTTGTAGAGCTACCTGCCGTTCACATTTCCTCCAAACTTCAGAGTCCTACGCCTACCTATCCGCGTTCGGCAGTTACAGCTATCCAAATCGCGCTTCTATCTATAACCGAAAATTGTCCATAAAATTCAGAAATTTTTGAAATTTGATATACTACACTCGGCTTCACAAAAATCGGGCCACTCGCCACTTTCGAACTCGAATTCAATTTTCTCTAAAAGTATGGAAGTTATATCTACAGGAAGTGCAGCTGCCAAGGTTCTGAAGTAACAGCCGTGGAAAGATGCAATTTCAGTTATTCGCAAAACGATGGAAAATCGCTGTACTCCATCCGATTCCCCTATCAACCTTGGAAAAGAAGATGCAAACTAAGGACTCTGCAAGAGCTTCCAGTAAAGTTTTTTCCCACAATATGTCCACCAAATCCAATAAAATAGCGCTACTCCAGGGGAATGAGGTATCAGTTTATTTATTGTAATAAACGAAGCTTTTAAATATGTAAGTAGGCACAAGGAGCGGTAATTACGTAGGTACTTACGTAGGACAACTATGCACATGATGTCTGTCTCAGGGTATCGGATAGCCAGAGGCAGGGAAAGAGTCGATCATCATCCGCACAATGCTTCTGAGACTGCAGTCTCGAACACTGAAACAAAAGTTGAAAAATCACTGAGTATTGACTGTCTAAAAAGTGAAAATCGTAGGCGAATTGTAGGCGAATTTGAACAAGGGTCATTATCAATTGTCCTTTGTTAAAATATTGTTGTAAAATGTGCAAAATCTTTTCTAATAAAGTGGGACCGCCAATCTGAACTGACGGGAAATCTTAGTCTTTGTCGTAGACTGGGATTACCTACATATCTACCCCTACCCCTAAAAAAATCGTGGCTCATGGTGTTGAAAAAATTTTGGTTTTGCCCCTTCAAAACGAAATCCTGGCTACGCTGCGCCTTTCCTTGTATTAGCTTTGCGTGTTACAACATACATTTGTACTCCACATGCTGATTATGTTTTGCCAATGAAAACATTGAGAAGCTTAGGGCTCTTTTATGGATGATATGGATGGTATCAACAGAAGGTCCACCACACATTTCCAAGAATATTGGCTACTATTCTTTCTCAATTCTGTTTACGAAAATATCACTTATGAAAGGAAGGAGAATATGTTGTGGTCGTTTTACGGCATGAATTTTGGTGGTAGCCTTGTGTCATCAGTTGACGCCGCGTAATGTGATCAAATTGGGACCATGCTGTTTTGATAACAATAAGCGAACATGTTTTTTTGAGTACCTAGTACGATTGCTACCAATAAAAAAGGACTGCAAAGGTGCGGCTTACCATTCTTTTATCACAGATATCATGGTTTAGTAGGTATATGCCACAATAGGTGTATGCCATAATTACCGCAATTTGAAGCGAATTCTCCCATGAATAGATCACTTTCCACTAGTAGCCTAATCGAATGATGAAACGATACCACGACATACCATCGCAAAAGTTCCCAACGTTTGTTATTGCACAAACTGCTCCATACTAAGAACTTTTTAGGATTTGTGTCAAATTGATAAAAACCGGGAAAAATAGTATGATTGAGAGTTTGCCCGAAAACCGAATTCGGCATGTGTACAGTATTGGGCATTCGGGAGTCTGGTAACTTTACCAAACCTTTCTATGTTTCTTCGCACCTAATGCACCACGCCTGCTTTAGCTGCTGCTAATACAGCATGCCGATCTCGTCCACCAGGATCTGCAAAAGCATCATTCCGGCTAGTGCACTAGCCCAAACTCGCGAGGCATATATTAATTTTACATATAAAAATGCAACGTTATTTGTTTGTCTTGTGTATAAACTCGTAAGCCGCTGGACCCATTTGGTTGATTCTTTTTTTTAATGTGGTAGTTTTTGCAATGCAAATATTTTATCGAGACATCCAGTTCTGCAGCATGCCTGATACTAAATAGTGATGGTTTTTTTTCGGTTGAAAAAAAAGCAAAAATCAATAAATGGGAATATGTACTGGAATAAGTCCACTCTACTATTTACACGACTCCGCACTTTATTGATGTAATTTTGCAAAACTGATTCAGAAAATACAAATTATCACATTTTGCTGAACTACACTAGGGAACGTTAGTAGTATCTACAAATAAACCGTGACATTGAATTTTGTCCTTTAAGAACTCTCTATTGCGGAATCGTGCGCCTTTTTGATTCCTCGATAAGAGCCTTCAATTGCAATTATCTGTATAGACAAACGGACGGTTGCTAGCCGCTAAAAAGAGGTTCCCGACCGAGTAATCACCCGCCTCCCTAAGTCTCTGCAAAACGTCCGGGTTTCTCTTTGCAGCATCGGTTGTGCAAACAGTCACACTACAAAATCCACAATTCGACATTGAATTGGATGATAAAAGCCATTTCAATATACGAGTACTGAAACAAAACCATCATAATCTAATATCGTTACATAAGTACTATATTGGCATTCGATTCTTATTATTTTTAGTGCTCATTTAATTTATCGGGTGTGGTTTCTTCGAGGGTACCACCGACCATATGTGTATGTATTCTCCCCAGAAGGACTTTGGTTAATGGTCTCTAGTCGTATCAATTTAAAGAAATGCAAAGTGTTTTGCGAAGGAAATCTACTATTAACCTATAATCCATAAACATTTCTGCCATTTAATGTTTTAGGAAAAACATCTTACGTTCTAAATACATATCCGACTGCAAATATTGATTTTTGCTTAAGTCGTAAAACAGATAAAAATTCATTCTAGAAAAATATAACAGATAAACCATAATACTCCATAAATACTTGCAAATGCCTTTAAATTTCCGAGAAGAAGAAAGAGATGAATTCACATTTTGTACATCTATAGCGCGTTCTTTTTCAAACAAGGACAGCAGGTATATTTCATAAACCATTCACTTCTTTCCTGAAGCCTGAACATCTACTATATCCTGTTGACCCTTTTGGTCGGGGAAGGACACAAATACAAATGCACATACAGACCAAGCACGCTACTTTATAATTTGAACACCCGCGTTCCGAAAATAACCCAAGCTGTTGTGCGCGCGTGCCAATAAATTTCCCCCGCGTACGTAGACGAATGTATTTTTAATCCTTGTGAACAAGGAAGGGTATACGTACGTGGTACGTACAGTACAACAAAATGAGAACGAGAAGTCTACTAGCTTTCTCTTTCTGCCATAATATCCCCTCGTCTCATATAGGCCTAACTCGGAAGATGATAAAAGGCGACCGAAATTACAAATGCATTATGCGGTAGGATTTGCCCTTCAGCATCTGTCCTTTTGAACAATTTCGAAAGGAGGGCACGTGAATACGAGCGAGCATTTGTCACATCGTACAAGAGATGTACGCATATGCTCGCATCATGTTTTGTGAATTGGGTGTAGGGATTGTTCCCCTATTTAGGGAAAAGGTAGTTTTGTGTGTTGCGTTTTTCAATCATTATAAAGTTTTATGATAGGGAGGTTCACGAACAACGGAAATGTAACGGGCATTGTAATGCAGAGCGGAGCCATATAAGTAGTTTTCAGAGTGTGTCGTTACGTAAACGTAACGACGTTTTAACTAAAAATTTTAAAATTATTGCGTTTCTTTGAATCCAGAACAAAATAATGTACATACTACAATGTAATGGATATGTATATTTATCCGGGACATGATTTGCATGGAAATTAGTCCTAACCTGGTCTAAAGCCAAGAAAAAAGCAGTTTGCTCTTTGTTGAAAATTAAATGGAAAACAGATAAGTTCGGCCTGGTTACGTTACGTTCCTTTCCGAATGAATAGACATAATCCATACGTACCGAACACCTATCCATGTTGGTGAAGTGGATTTTATGTATGTAATTGCACATAAGCTCGGAAGCAAAGTTGTACTAGAGAATGGAAGCGTTCTCTTTTGCCCTTTAAGAGTGCGGAATGGAAGCGTTCTGTCTCGTCCTTAAATGATTGTTTCGCGACCACGCTTCAGAAGAACAAGTGCTAAGGAATGAGCATTTATAATTCATTTTTACATGGTGTCCGGAAACTGCCGCATAAACGCACCAGATTGTGATTTCCAGCAAAAAAGTTATACGGAACATGCCCTAATTCTGAGCCCTTTAGCTGCCACAGGTATTTGAAGATTTTTGAAAAAAATATTTTCTTGTACGACTGAAACCTCAATATCTCCAAAGCTAGACTAGCTAGAATAGCAAAATAAGATGACTACTATTACAGCCAACAAATTTACCAAAAAAATAAAACTAACGACAGAGCTTCAAAGTTGAATTTTTGTAATTTATCTATTTTTCCATCTCAATTTTCTCCAACTTCTGCCAAGGTGGCATTAAAACTGTTAGAAATAACAAAGCTAGAATAAAATGATCTAAGAAAGAAATGATCATTAGACTATGCGCCAATTTTTAAAAGAATCGTACGAGCACCTTACCTTTGTTTTAGTCGTACAAGAAAATTATTTTTTCAAAAATCTTCAAATGCCTGTGGCGGCTAAAGAGTTAAGCTAAGGCAGCTATTACACAGTCATATATTGGTAATATATATTATAATAGATATTATCATATCCCTAAGCCTACTTGATTTCGCTTCCTGCACGTCTAAAAATTTATACTGAATGAATCGAGTAGGCTTAGGCATATGACATACATATTATAATATAAATATGACTGTGTAATGGAGCCCTAAGGGAGTATGTTCCGTACTTAGAGAAAACATAGCAACCCATGCCATGCGTTAGTCCAGAGTGGCTATGTGATCACGCACCCCACATGTGTTTGACTCCAAATTTATTACATTACACTCCACGAAATAATTCAAATGTCAAAATATTGTCGATGCAATTAATAACCCTTCTGACGCCGCCTACGAGCTATTATGGTATTATAAGGTGTAGCTGAATCTTCTGTGAAAGCAATCTTATTTTTTGAAGAGGTCTAATTTTGGTTCTAGAAACAGTTTACATAGTGTGTCTTACGATGATGCGCCGTTTTTTCATTCATTCATGAGAAGCTGTTTTTTATTTCGGTTTTGATTATTTTGTCGAAAGGATCAGAGCTGGCATTCTGCAAGGCGATAGGAGATTGATACAGCCAGCTTTACGCTTAATGGGCAAGACTTTTAGGAAAAATCAGGAGATTTTTTTTCCAATAAATTACATATTTTCTTAGGATTATGAATTGTAGGAGATTTCATTTCAAGAGCTTCATCTAATTGAATGCACTCGTAGCTATATTAATGATGTCATTCTGATAAGACTACCCAGTGCGCAGCCAGTGGGGCTGAAACGTCAGAAAATATTGCGAGCGTCTTCTCTCCCATGCAGCCGATTGGGATGTTGCTCCGAGCCGTCTGACTGAAAGACATATGAAGTGATTCCTTCAACTGATACCGGGTACAGGAACAAGTTTGGTATGTGACTTGCAAGGAATGCAACCAATATTTTCGAAGAGACTTCCAAGGACGACTGCTGACTCGCCGACTCGAGTCACGGGCACTTGCAACTCGATGGGGGAAGCGCACTGCTCTCTCGTCCGATCACCTCCCAATAATTATAAGAATTGACAAACCAGCTAACTTTACCAAGTCTGAGAAGCGAACGTTTGTCAATCACAAGAAAGCCGATTGGGATTGTTTTAAAGCATACTCGTCGGCGATGTTCATCGAGTCACCATAGACGGATGAAATGTTCTTAGGCCGCACACACATGGTCAATCCATGGATTCGAACCCATAAAAATATTTTTCTGTCAAATGAGTTCATACACGGACGGATTTGGATTTACGTCAAATAAAATCCATGGATTAGAATCCTGGATAGACCGTGTGTATGTGCGGCCTAAGCTGTAAAGGGATTAGTCAGGTTACATGTTTGTCTACCTGATCTGTCGAGTATCCTTAGAAAACTACCATCAAAAATCCACTTACCAGTAATGAGACTCATCTATTCAGGATTGCGTAAGAAAAAGAACGCATTCAAGCTTGAACTATAATTATGACGCTATCCGGAATAAACTGCCAAATATACCAACATACCATGCATGCTGCTAAGAAACATGAAAACGCCAAATGCATTAAAATGAAAGGAGGAAAATCAATTGAATTGATTGAATTACCTGTTTACCTGGTTGTGTGGGTTTGTTTGTCCCGGTTAATTTAATCAGGACAACGTTAATTGTATGTACTTTTCCAACATTTGAATTTATTGCTCTTTCTCGGAAGTGGTATGGTCAAAAGTCACATTATAGCTCGCTACTTTTAAAAGGGATAAAATATCGTCCTTACAAATAGTTGTGTATCTTCGGCTAGATGATCAGTATAGAAAAGGAATAATAATTGAAAATATTTTTGCATTCCAACAGAAATACGAGTACTATCATTTTACCTAATTTTGAATAAACAATTGTGCGCACTACATTTTTCACCACGTTTCTTATCAACTCTCCACACACACGAATTTACAGCGGCTCGCGTTGATTTTGACATAACTTTTTGTATATATTTCGCTGTGCACAAAATCTCTCTACATGTACAGAATTTCGTTGGCCTACATTAGTCAAAAATAGAAAAATGTGTAAATTACAAAATATCCAGTGAGTGCAATTGCATTTTATCCAATCGTAAATGTAGAAAAATCGGGAGAAAGTTAGCATTCTGATAAGAGTTTAGTCGCGGCGACGTTAAGAACGTTCGTTCAAGGAGCGCGATTGGGGTCGTAGAAAACGAAAACAAAACAGAAAAACTAATTGCGAACATAAAAATGGAGCTGGAACCAACAATAGAGGTCGTGCACCAGGCCGTCTATTCGCTGTACAACAATCCGGATGCAAAGAAAAAGCAAGAAGCAGCCAAATGGCTGGAAGAGTTCCAAAAGTCGGTACGTATCGTTTCGTCAGCCTCCGGCTAACCTCACTTTTTGACTATCGAGTGCACTGATTTCATAATAAATTTTTTCTCCGTTTGCAGATTTATTCGTGGAGCATTGCTGATGAGCTGCTTCAACAGAAACGTGATATGGAATCATGTTATTTCGCCGCACAAACTATTCGCAGTAAGATACAGAACAGCTTCCACGAATTGCCCGTGCAAGTTCACGAACAACTTCGCGATTCGCTTATTGTCCATATCGAACAAGTGACCAGTGACACGGAGGAAGTAATTGTTACACAACTTTCGCTGGCCGTCGCGGACCTAATGCTGTTGATGGTATCGTGGAAGAACCCGATTCCACAGTTGATTGAACGGCTCTCGTCGCGACCGGACTCAATTTGGCCGCTGTTGGGAGTTCTGCAGACCATACCGGAAGAATTAGACTCGCGATATTTGCGTCTGGGTGCTAATCGTCGGGAGGAAGTGCATCGGGAGTTGGAAGCTAATGCCAAAACGTTGTTGGAGTTCTTGAACATGTGTTTGTACAGGTTCGCCGCAGGAAATATGAAAGTGATGAACAAGGTGTTGAGGTGTTTTAATGCATGGATCTCAATGCATTTGATTTCGTTCGAGCATATAGTGGACATGAAAAATGCTATCACGCAACAAGTGTTTGCTCTTTTGAACGTCCCTGATACGTCGAAGAAATTGCATGACGCCGCTACGGACTGCGTTTGCACGATTGTCCAATGCATGGAATCGAACAACAATCAGTACACAGATCAGCAGATGTGGGAGATGCCCATTTTCGAAGCGGTGATAAGACTGGAGGATGCATATCATACGTGCGTGGCTATGGAGGATATCGACAAGGCCGTGAACTATTGTCGCATATTCACCGTACTTGGTAAGTTTGAAATTGACATGATTTGCCCAAAGGAGTACTTACCAACCTTCTTCATTTTTTAATTGCAGGAGAGTCATTCTTGCCAAAAATGCTGTCACAGAAGCAAACCCCGCACTATTCAATTAAAGTGCTGGACCTCGTCCTCACATGTATTGGACACTATGACTACGAGATGGCTGAGATTACCTTCAATTTGTGGTACTGTATAAGCGAGGAACTCTATCAACGGAACGACGACGAACTGACGGCTCATTTCAAGCCACACATCGAAAGACTGATCAGTGCCCTGTTCAGGCACGTGCAGATGGATCCCGATCATGAGGGGCTGATCGAAGAGGACGACACATTCAATGTAAGTTCTTCACGAAGCATACATTCTCTGGATGATATAACGAAATGTATTTTTCTTTGCTATTTCCAGGACTTCCGGCGAAAAGTCTCGGATCTCATCAAGGACGTCGTGTTCATAATTGGCTCTACGAATTGCTTCAAGCAAATGCTTTTGATACTCCAGCAGCCGTCTGTCACATGGGAATGCAGCGAATCCGCGCTATTCGTAATGCAAAATGTCGCTAAAAATATTCTACCGTAAGTATTTTGCTCGAATTTTTCTTTAAAGAAATCACTTATGACGTTTCTCATGTTCCAGAGACGAAAACGAAGTTGTGCCGAAAGTAGTCGAAGCGATTTTAAATTTGCCGGACAACACCCACATTGCGTTTCGTTACACTTCCATTCTGCTGATTGGTGAACTTTGCGAATGGATCGAGGCTCATCCGCAATCATTGGAGGCGGTTTTGAACTTTCTTCTCTACTCGTTACAACAGAAAAACGGCCTAGCCTCAGCTGCAGCTCAGGCACTAACGTCAATCTGTTCAACATGCCGCAATCAAATGACACGACACATTTCCGGATTGATTGAGATCGCTCGCAGTCTGGATAGTTTCGAGATATCAAACGAGCTCTCCATTGGTTTACTCAAAGGCATATCCATCATTATATCACGATTGCAGCGGCCTCAACTGGAAGTGACACTGGTCGAAATCATGTCCTTCCAATTCGAACCACTGGTGAAGCTAATCGAAACCTCGAGCGGATCGACAGTCACGGCGAAAGATGATCGCACCAACCCGATATATTGGATAGATCGAGCGTGTGCTATTATCCGACACACAAGTCCCGATGTACGGCCGGCGGAAATGCATCCCACGGTAACCATACTGACTCAAGCCTGGCCTGTGATTAGCAGCGTACTCAATCGCTATCAATCCGATTCACGAATTATGGAACGAACATGTCGCCTGTTGCGATACGGCTTTCGAATGGTCGGCACACAAGCATCGCATTTGCTCGAGCCACTCGTCAAGCAAATGGTCTGCTTGTATGCCGTCAATCATCACAGTTGCTTCCTGTACTTGGGCAGTATCCTTGTGGACGAGTTTGCGAAAAAGGACGATTGCACGGCGGGGCTTGTTGAAATGCTACAGGCTTTCATTGAGCCCACTTTCACCATGTTGCAAATGGAGAATGGACTGAAAAATAATCCGGACACAGTGGAGGACTTTTTCCGCTTGTGCTCGCGTTTCATTGAATGTTGTCCGGTGCCGTTTTTGCAAAGCCCGGTCGTAACGCCGATAATTCAATGCGCCCTGCTTGCATGCACGCTGGATCATCGACACGCCAACTCGTCTGTAATGAAATTCTTTTGTAATTTGCTAAAGTGTGGCAAGCCAGTGAAGCATAAGGGAGCGGCCAATCATGAGGTGGCAATGCATGTGGCGATACCAATCATTAAACAAAATGGCGAAGCGCTAGTGATGAATCTAATTCATGCGTCCGTCTTTTGCCTGCAATCGTACATGCTTCCCGATGTTGCTGAAGTTCTGGTCGAACTGAAAACGGTAGATGGCGAAGGATTTCCGCGACACTTACAAACTGCACTTGACGCTTTGCCGAAGAAGAATAGCGGTGGCTGTGTAACGGCCACGGAATGTCAATTGGAGGAATTCAGCAAAGCTGTGTTGAGGTAAGACTGCTATTTGACTATTTTCAACAAACAAACCCCTTTTAACACATTCTTTTCTCTTCTCCATTTTCAGTGCTGAGGTGACAAAAGCAGTGACGATAGCTCTTAAGGACTTCACCCGATTGTATCGATAAAAAAGTAGTTACTTCAAATCCCTTGTAATTAATAAAGTCAAATATTAAAACTGAGATTGAAATGAAACGATATAAATTTAGGCAATTATGCAGTGTGCTTGTAAACACTGCAAAAATATTAAGAAATCCAGAGACAACAAATATTTATTGATTTATTCAATATTAAATTTTGTTTTGCTTTTTTTAGAAACTTGATTCTCGTAAAAAAATGAATGTGAATATAAAACAGTGAACGATTTGCAATTTGATGAAACGAAAGGTTTTAATAATATTTAGTTTAGATATAGTTATGTATGTACATGTAAGTGAGAATAAGACAGTTACTAAAAAATGAAGATAAATAATTTAGAAAAGATTCTGTGTTGTACAGTATCGTCCTTCAAATTAACATTTTTATTTATGACAAATATAATTAAGAAGTGAAATAATAAAATGGTCTTTTATTTAAATTGAGATGCTTGGAACTGTTTTTTTTTTTCATTCAAATATGAGGGACCTTCACATACCCAAGAAGATGATGCACGCGTAACGAGTGGACGGAGTCACAGAGCGTGGGCGACCGAGAGCTCGTTGGGAGCAATCAGAAGGAGAGAACTCTCACCAGATGCGGTCACGCAACAAAAAGAAGTGAATGATACAGGCGGTCAAGAACTGACGTGTCTTAAAAAAATTAAAAAAGATATATTTCTTCTGATTTTTAATAATTGTGACTTCGATTAGCCGATTTTACAATAAAATTGTTGACTCGAATGCATTTTGTGACTTTGATCTTCTTCCTTGCCTCGTTTTTTATACCGCTCCATGGTTTCGCGTTGCTCGACCTGCGGTGTAGGCACATCGCCCGTTTTGGCGGTAATATCTCAGCATATTTCTACAGGCAGCTCTATCTTGGATCGTGTATCGCCGAGACCAATGCGTTGTGGCTGCTTTTTCATTTGACATACCCAGGTGTTCTTCGGTCTGCCTCTGGCCATGGGTCCATCAAGTGGAACTTCCATTGATATCGATATTTTGTGACTTTGATACGCCGAATAAATTACCGAGTATAATAAGCGGTTCGCTCAGGATCTCGATTACCAGTGAATTTAGGGTATACGCATTTCACAAGTAAATGAAATACATGTCCATGAAAATATAAATTAGAGTCGTTTAAAAGTTCCTTTAAAAATATATGCATGCGAAATTTAGAGAAAAGACTACACAGGCATTGAAAAGACAACAAGAAACGTAAACTGTAGAATTTTTTCATTGTTTTCGATTACTCTAATTTTTGATATCTCGAACTGGTTTTCTGATCCCTTGGCACTTCGAGATAACGAGATTCGACTGTATGTCTTTATGACAGTTTAAAGCAGGGGTCGGCGTACGCCTTCCCGTGATCTAAATCCAGCCCGCCAAGGAATTTTACTTGGCCCGCAAACCTTTTCTGTCATGTCAAATTTCAATCAATTGACTAAACGTGCAATACAAAATGTTTCTGAAAGTTCAAAAATTAATTAATAAAGAATTAATGGCATAGCCGGGTTGACCGAGCATTGAATTTTTAATATGGCCAGCAATTGTTTGGTGAGGACTTAAAATTGGTTTTTACTGCCAATATACACATAAGTACACTCTCCTTGTACCACTTTAAAGTAAAATAAAGGAATTTTGGCGAATAGCTTCGAAATTTCCTTTGTGATCATACAAAATAAGAATGGTGCTCCGAAATATTCTTCTTGGTATTTTGTTTTAGTGGTAAGATCATAATAAATTTGAATATAAAGGAATCTAAACGAAAACATGATCTATTGTTCTATGTTCTATGGGCTTTTCGCCTTGTTTGGTCTGATTCAAATACATCTATAATAATGTATTAGTCGGACAATTTAATAATGTATTAGTCGGACAATTTAATAATGTATTAGTCGGACAATTATTGCAGTATAAGAAATGTTTGCTAAGAAGCATAACGCATTATGCTAAAGAATCTATACCAGCTAGATGGGCATTGCAGCAGAATATGACCTTATTAATTACACCTCAGCTTAATCAACATGAAGTGTAATTTATTGCTTGGTGAAGTCGTTTACCGAACTTGAATTCATTCGAAAATTGTTATGGTTGAATTAGATATCCCGCGTCAGCATCAGCATCGGCAGAGGCATCGGCATCAGCAGAAAAATTTCAATTTAGAACACACGCATTTGCCGATGCTTCTGCCGCTGCTGTCAATGTGGGTCATCAAAGGCAAATGCGTGTGTTCTAAATTGAAATTTTTCTGCTGATGCCGATGCCTCTGCCGATGCTGATGCTGACGCATTCAATCTATTTCAACTATTAAAGAGAATTAAACCAAAGGATTGGAAATGACACTATAAGGACAATTATAAGAGTTTTCGTGAAGTAACAAGGTGTGCGATGTGGACGTGTCAAATGAAAAAGCAACAACAACGCATTGGTCTCGGCGATAATACGATCCAAGATAGAGCTGCCTGTAGAAATATTCTGAGACATTACCGCCAGAACGGGCGATGTGCCTACACCGCAGGTCGAGCGACGCGACGCCGTGGAGCAGTATAAATAACGACGCAAGGAAGAAGATGAACAAGGTGTGCTGTACAACTTGGCCCATGCCGTCAAATTATCTTAAGAAACAGCTTTATTTCTGGAAAATAATGGACAATATGATGAGAAATTAGAAAGCAAATCTAAATTTTGTCGAATCGGAGCTAAAACTAGTTTTAATTAAATTGGTTGAAATGCACTTATCATTTTGTCCAGCCTTTTTTAGTCGTCTCATACTTTTTTAAGAAAAATTATAGCTGTGTTTATTTTAAATGGTTAATATACAAAGTAATTAATTCCTTTCCAATTAAGTAACAAAATATTAGCAGACGATTCTATTTACCTTAATAACTACTTGGCTACAGCGTGTTGAGAAAAGTCTGTATGAGCGTACTATTTTTTTGCCATAATGTGTATGCAATTTCAATATGCAAACGCCGGGCGCCGAAATTTCGATACTGTTCATTTTCTGTCGGGCTAATAATTTATCGGGCGGCCCTATGACCTTTGGTCCGATTCCGTCCGTTCCTATACATAAATTCTTGTAACTTGCTTTTTGGGTGCGATTTCAATTTTAGCTCCGTTACCCTCCATTATTTTCCTTCTATTTTCAAATTATTTTTACATAAATTGATTGTGATAAGTGGGAAATCAAAATAGTGTTTATTCGAAAAATTTATTGGAGGATGGTCGACTTCTGATAGCCACTAAATCGACGCTAACTTCATTTTGGTCTTAAAAGAATACGATGTTTTTTTTTAGATTTAAGATTTTAAGCTTTTGAAAAGTATTTTAATTCTCTAATTTTAGTATGTTTTATCTTTAATACAAACCACTGCCCGCATTTTACTACATTATTCATAATTTTCTTCGCCCATTTGATTGCTCTCAACATCTCAACAGAATGCTTTAAAGCATGAATAAGGACGAGATTTTTCCCGGGAGAGTCTTTTAGGTGAAGAAACCCTTACGAGCCTACTTTAAGGCTGCTGGTTAGGTAATGATAAAAATTACAAAAATAGATAATTCGTATAATGTCTCGACTTATATTATTTTTGACTTAGGACTCAATTCCTAGGAACCAATTAGCTTCCGTTGAGGTGCACCTTGACTCGGGTCGAGCCACCCTGCATGACTCGAGTGCATCGGAAGCGTCAACGCCCGAAGGTCTTTGTATAGATAAACACAATGGCGAAGCAAGCATACTTAGGTTAGGTTAGGTGAAGGGGCTGCTGAGTTTATCCCCAGCGCACTTAGACCAGACTTGGTCCGTTGTGATACCTCTGTAGAATTCGAATCTAATAACCTATTAAGCTGAGAACCACCCCGTGCTAACAATGAATTTGTTGAGCAGTATTGGGCTCACATCACGAAGATCGTCCGTATCATAAAAATACCTGGAACCAAGATAACGGTTTCGTTTCTCGGCCAAAGCAGGACATTGACAGAGTAAGTGATGTACGCTCTCTTCCTCCTCCTCGTCATCACAGCTTCTACAGAAGTCATTGTGGGGAATTCGGAGCAAGCATACTTAATCTTAACATAATTAATTGGGATGCAGAAAGTGGAAGATGAAGCAAGCCGTCTGTAAAGTTATGATGGCTAAACAATAAATAAGGATGCCACTCCTGCGAATTAATACCGAGAGGGGAAGGAGCTCAGAAGCCAGAAGGGTCTAGTTTATAATCCGTTCCTATCTTCTCCCTATTCCCCTCTTCTTACACATAATTCTTGTAACTTGCTTTTTGGGTGCGGTTTCAATTTTAGCTCCATTACCCTTCATTATTTTCCGTCTATGCAAATAATAAAAAAATATTTTAGCAGACACACATTTCTGTTTTCAAGTTTTCGCATCGCGTTTTGTAATCGGGGACATTCGAAGAATTCCCTTAAGTATAAATCACTTCGGAACATAAATCGCACACCTTGATTTGCATGCAAATAACCTAGCTTCTTTTATTCGAAGAAAAACGAACGAATATGAAAATTTAAGGAATAGGAACGATTATGTATGTGACTGTCAGTTTTTCGTCAAATATAATTTTTTTTTGCGTGTGTCGTGGAATTTTGTGCGCCCCGTTGACAGACCAAATTTGCGCCCCTGATCTTTTCACCCTAGGCGGTCGGCTACTTTCGCCTATCAAAACACCGGATCTGTCCACGTTCCAGGTTCAACATTGTGCCTGTCTAGACAGTTTCAATTTTCGTTCGTCTTCATCATTTTGACTATTGAAACTTGAGATGTATGCGCTATTGAAGAAACGCATTCATTCTTGAACGCAATTGCCAATGTTAAATATTAACAACACATCATCTATTCATACAATTCATGAAAGAATTTATCATTTACCCGTCCTGACCAAAGCCGTGACACATATTTAACGATAAATAATGAACAGATCTGGATAGAATGAGACATTGATCTCTTCTGTTCACTTGACGCAATCAATGACATGTTCAATGTTGAAAGTGGATACGGAGCTTGAAGACGATAGGGAAGACGAAAGCGCACATGTGTGGACATAGCCATTAACAGCACGGATTTTACATTGAATTCAATTTGAAGTTTGGTGCGTCTGGAAAGATTGTGATTTTCTCAGAAAGAATTGAAACTGAATGACACTGTCCTAGCCTTGTTTATTCATTTTTTGACGACCGCTCTACCATCTGCTGAAACTACGCTTCCGAGGTCCCTAATTCGCCAACTTTTTCGATTTCGATATCCCGAAATACGTGGATTTTGGGATCCGTGTTGCGATTTTCGTAATGAAGAGCTTCTATAATTTGAGCTGCATAATCCATTTTGGTCGATAGAGGAAAAATTTACAGCATAGTTGAGATGTTTAAGATAATCAAAAATTTTCCATCATCTGATACCTTTGATCTGGTGTAGCTGATGCGCAGAGCCTAGTACATCATTTATGGCTATAAGGAATAAAATAGGTGGCGAAATGTAGCCTTGTCGCACAACCTTCCTGCATCGAACCGAGTTCCGGGGCAGTCGTTTGAAGCTTAGAAAAATTAAGTTAGGTGTTCCACAGGGTGGGGTTCTCTCTCCCACTCTGTTCAATATCTACATGGCAGGTCTTCCTACACCACCGGAAGGCATTGAAGCCATTTCCTATGCTGATGACGGCACCGTTCTCGCCACGGGAGCGGATGGCGATGTCAGGTGCAGTGTTGAAAACTGGAAATTTAGAAAACGGCTAAAGGACCATGGGCACTTTTGTATGAAAGTTGGTCGTTGAGTGAACAGCAATGAAACTGGTGTCAAATGAAAGGGCTATATTAGAGGGTAACTAATATATAAATTTTAGGTCCGTAAACACTGGAGTTCCTGAGAAAGGACGACTTTTGTTCGTCCTTTGGTGCAATTTTGCTAGTCTATAACTTTTGAAGGAATGAAGCTAGAGACTTGAAATTTTGTACAAGTGGTTTTTACTAAAGGATCTTTCTTTCTGTAAATTATGAATACTATGCGACCAATATTTTTTCCCCTACCTCCCCTACATTTTTTCTATTTTTTTTGGTATAACTTTGGTTTGGGTAGCAGTTGAATTGTCTTAATTGGTCAAGTTATTCCCTTCTGTAGTACTATACTACTGTAAAAAAATCAGGACGAATTCTTCAAAACAAAGGGTACTTTTGATACAAAAACCCTTTTCCCCTATATTCATTTTTTGCTTCTAAACCTGCGAAAAAAGCTCCAATTAAGCTGATTTTTTTGATATTGCTTTCTTATTGCATTGTCGCTAAGTCCTTTTCGTGGGATCTCGCCAACACAAATATTAAGACCCCCCTCCATACAAAAGTCCATTCCTTAACATGCATTCATTAATGTTATGGGTTGTTATGTGAGCGTATTAAAACCCAAACGCATTTTTTTCTCATCCGCTCGTCAAATTAGTCGCACATTATTACATTATTTTTATTGCGTTTAAACAACATTTAATTATTGCATTTAAACAAAACAAACATTAAAATTAGGTAACAAAAGGCTAATTAATATTGTTATTCGATTATTACATCTATAGTAAATGCTGCTCTGGAGGACTGAATTAATCATACATACCATAAAACTGACAGAATATGGGCGCAGCTTGCCACTGTTCGCTTGCCAGTAAGACAACTGCAGTAATGCTCTATAATGGAATGTATTCCATCCTGTTCTCTGTCAATTAAAATATAAACATAATAAATTCATTCTCTCACATGCCGCGAATGTATTCGAACCCGTAAAAGCCATACATTAGTCTGTGTAATGTTGCATTCGCTTAAACGTTCAAGTGTATCATGCCTACACATTTCAACATAGTAAATCCCCATCCGCAAATGCTCTGCAACATACGATCTAACTAACTTTATATGATATGTCCCTAAAGCGTGCAAATTCAAACAATCCTCTGTTCATCGAGGAAATTCCTTTAAAAATGGGAGGTTTGCTTCAATACCCACGAAATTACTTTGATGCCTATTTAAAGTATTCATCTCTACATATTGATAAAGACGATTCGGCTTATTAATGTTTTCATTACCTATTTCAGGAGCCAAACGATGATCCTTGTGAAAACAATAAAAGGCGTTTAAGAGACTAGCTCCTATTTCAAAGCTGTCAAACATGTGGGGAAGAGATCTGTTAAAGTTGGTTTGACGAAACAGCTTCATCCTTCCGCTCATAACTTCTACTACCCACCTGCATATGGTTATGTCTTGATCTATTCGCCTGTTCCGTGGTTAATTGGCTTTCTCCGCTTTCTCCCCTTTCCTTTGTAGGAGGTACATTAGCATCATAACCATATGCTTCTAAAATACCAATACTATCCCTAAATCCACGATCGAGAATAAAAACGTTATTTTATCTACAACCTATGTTGTAATCCTTAAACTTTTTACTCATCCGTTTCCATTGATAGTCCGATTTATACGACATACACGTCCAACGTTATGACATATTTTGGTCAAAATGTGTATTTTTTTGCGAGACCTTACGTCGTTTAAGCCCAATTAACTTCTTAACTTTTGAAAATAGACTAAATATATGTAAAGAGGATTTGTTCACTACAAAACAAAGATTTCATTTTATAAAAAATATTATATGTAATGATTGCGCAATATAGAAAATAATAGATAAAAGTACAAAAAAAAACATAAAAAACTCACAACTTTTGATTTTGAACGTGTATAATTTCAAAACGACTTAATATTTTTTAATCATTTTTAATCAGTGATAGTCAACACTGTCAAGTGTATTAAAAAATTTACTTTAAGCCTCTGAGTTACATACTTTTTCAGTAAATGTGATTTAAGTGCAGTAAGAATTTTCATTTTTTGTCAAGACTTAAATCGCCCACATCTCCGATCTCCCACTGTTTAGCTAAATATCGCAAGAACAAACGTTAATCTACTCCTTCCAAGCTTTCATTTGACATACGTTTCATTGCTGTTCATCAAACGACCGTTTCGACCATCCTCCTTTAGCCGGAAAACCTAAACCGGCTAAAAATCCGGCGAAATAAATTTCAGCGAGAAAACCGGTCAAAAAACCGGCTAAATCACACAAAACAGTCACATTACGAAAAAATTATATTAAAAAAAAAGATTTTAATAATTTTAATTCTTTTCTGGAGTACTACCCGTAAACTATGCTTTAGGCAGATTTCTTTGTTTTATTACATAATATATGCACCAATCGTTCGCATTATAGTCAGAATTTACTTTGTTCGGAATTAGATAGGTCAACTAGCCAAACTTGTTTTATACAGGTACAAGTTCTCGGTCAAGACCATAACCACATTATAATTAAAAAAATTTTAACAGCTGCTCCTAACTACAACTTTATTTTTTATCGCATATACGTATTTCGGGAGCAATGTGCTCCCTTCTTCAGTGCGTTAGCTAAAATAGCTAAGAAGAAGGGAGCACATTGCTCCCGAAATACGTATATGCGATAAAAAATAAAGTTGTAGTTAGGAGCAGCTGTTAAAATTTTTTTTAATTATAACATCAACTACAAGCATCAGAGGACGATATTTATTTATAACCACATTAGGTTCTAAATTGTGGAACATAAAATTCGTAAGAGGAACGTCGAATGCTTAGACATTTTATTTGATTCATTTTCGAATTTGAGCCCTCCAAATTTTATTTTATTTTCCATAATTACGAAGTTGATGCTCCCACGATACGAAATTGATGTTCCAAAATGATGAGCTTGGCGGGAAATTTTATAGATTTTTGATGAATTTGTTGCTACAAACCCGACAACAAGCCCAGCTTGCCCAGAAAACTCCAAAAATTAATTTAGTAAGTGTATATTTGGAGGGGGGGGGGGCAACTTACCCCCTTCTTCAGCACTTAGCTTTTGTGCTGAAGAAGGGGGTAATTTGCCCCCGAAATATATACACACTTAAATATAATTTTTGTAGTTTACTGGGCAAGCTACTTGCACAACGTTAGTATTGAACACTACAAAGTTCCGGCGATATTATCAATATCTATGAATCGTGCTAATAGGTTTTCATTTCACCCTTGTTCTTAATCTGGCTTGATAACGTTATCTTTGGTAAAAAATTGACACTTTGAAAAATGGAATGTTCGGGTGCTCCCATGCTTCAAGACTTGATCAGCAAAGAATTTCATTTAAGAAACTGTCTTCCATTTTGCTAATTATTCAGCATATTGGTGGTTAGTAAATTACATGCTTAGACTAGGTACTAACATCGTCAGTTTACGTGAAACCCATTACCCTAAATTTATTGAAAAAAAGGCAAGTCTCCGCGGCAAATTTTTCCCAGGAAATATAAATGCAAGTTTTCCTCTCCGTGGAATTAGTAGGTACTTACCCTAATACACGACAATAAGTGTATGTAGAAATAATTTCACGGCGATTAATTATTTTGGTTGTGAATATTGAAAAACTGATTCTAGTTTCAAAGTAAAAAAAAAACATAAAATAATTTTAACCGGAAAATCGGCCGAAATCAATTCCTGCTAAAAATCCGGCCGGCCGGAATTAGAAATTTCTTCCGGCTAAATTTGGCCGGAAAATGTCTGCCCAGGATAACCTACATCAGGAGACACATTTTATGCCAATACGTGACCACAATCGACTACTCTCAAAACAATAGGTTGGTAGGTAGGTTGTTATCGAGAGGGACATCCAAATCATGACCTTATGGACCGAATTCCTCCACCACGCCACATCAAACGTGGCCTTCGAGACTTTGAGAGAGAGCTCCAGGGTTACAAACGGGATCCTTTCGATGAAGAATCATACGTTGCCGCCATCGCAATGATTCACTCTGATGATGTGAGTCGGTCTATTGCGAGTTTAGGTACGAACAGAGTCCTCTCAGCGCTTCCACCACCTATTTCGCCTGCCTTTGTGCAATACGTAACATTGAGCTCCATAGTAAGACTCCTTAATTATTTTTCAAGGATACCTATCTTACATAAGGCATTCCATGTATTAACGGACAATACATTCGAAGGCTTTTTTACGGGATCTTTATGATAACGCCCTTTTTTCATTCATTGTGTAGTATTTGTATCCGCATTTATAAATTTTTCTGGAATTCCATTTTTCCCTATGTACTGGAGTTAATACTGGTTGTTTTCGAAACATCCTTCTACCATCTGCCATTGCAGATACACTCGCAAGCCTACAGGTGTTGCGCAGGACCAGGACCTCCAAAAACGGAGAGATTATTTCTCCATCTCCGCAGCTGTTGTTCTTGAGTAACAAGCAGGCATCATTCCTTATCTCTCACAGGGTGCTCTGTTGTGAGGAATTTCCAAATCCAAATAATGGCTTGATAAGTGTGCCCTTTGCACGCCTTTTTTATTCGAATGGTATTAAGCAATCTCTGTATTTTTCTCTAGCTGAGTTAATCACACACTAAACATAACGTGGTGTGCGTTTTATATATATATTTTATATTTTTTTCCTATTGACATTTTTAAACTGTGGAGGAGGAGATCCATAAAGTTCAAACTTAAATGAAAGTGATGTTACAATAATTAGTTGGCTTTTTGAAGAATATTCACACTGACCACATATGCCCTAACATCCGCCTCCGGCTTGGTTTGAGTAGATACTCACACACACTTGAATAAATAAAAAAAAGTTTTTTTTTATGGTTTTAATTTTTTTGGTATGCTTTATTACAATAGATAATAATCTTCAGTTATACATAATTTCCTGTTTTTTATAAAACAATTCAATCACATATAATTATATTGCTACAAATATTTTTTTCCTGTGTTCCTGCTCTACTCTACTAATGCGACGGCAAGATAAATTCAATGAAATTTACTTTTATAAAAAATTCCCTGAATTTTGATTTTGACATTACATACTATCACTACTAAAATTTATGTTAAAAGTAAACATTTATCTGTTTTCGTAAAATTTAAATACACAAAATGTACTTTATTGATAATATTTAAAATGACAAGATACTCCTATGGAATCTAAAATACATAAGACTTGCATTACTTATGCTACAATTATAAAAAAATTCGACACGTGAGCAATTAAATTTAATACTTTTTTTATTCATTTATATTCCGGTGTCTCTCATTTGAGGTTTACTGTGTTCCCTGAAACGATTGCAGAATTTTTGTTTTTCATTTCGTGATTCGCAATTATAAATTGTATCGGGAAACACAAAACCTTTTTGTTTGATTAATATGGTATTCTGTCTTTTTCAAATTCAAAACTTTATTATGCTCGGAGAGTATTCGTGTTGATCATGGTAACAAACAAAATGCATTTTGTTTACTTGAGCTTTTCGCGTAGCCAATCTTCAGTGAAATCATCGAGTTCGCGTATTTCAAACACTTTTGTCACGCCAACCTCTTGTTGTACGGCAGATTTGGTTCCGGCATACATCATCTGAAGGCTCATCTGTAATTGAATAGGACAGAGTAGAAATTAGACTTATGATACGAACAAGCATGGTTTCTCCTATAATATTTTTTTTTTCAAGATCGCAAGTATACTCGTATATCAAAGTATTTATTTAAACATTACGCGAAAACGGTTAAGGTACGTTGTGCTAGACGCGGCCGCACGACTGCGACTCGCTCAAATTTGATACCCGTGTTGTCTTTCGGGACAAAAAAAGAATATTTTGCCCTGATTTACTTAGGTTAGGCAACAGTATCGAGGTGTATCATACTACATATATTTGTTACGGGCAAATCTAAATACTATTTTGACTTTCCTATAAAGTAGATACATATCACATAAAGGCTGTAGTTGCAGTTATGTATTGACATTTACGTTGATTTAAACAACCATTAGCTGCTTTTTTATTCTTGGAGTTTAGCACGGCACATATCCCATTCTAAGACTCCATACTCCATAAATCTATAGTCACGATTCGCCATAGAAAATTTAAACTAACGGAATATACAAATACGACATTTAACTAATTAACTAATTACTTTAACGAAAAAATGTTTTTTTCTCATTAATAATTAAATTTTAAAACGTAAAAAAATCGAAAATTAAAGTTACACGATTTTTTTCCACTGAAATACTGCAATATGCATAATTTAGATAACACGCCTGTAAAAAATTTCAAAAAATTGTACCCATTTTCATTTCTAAACTTTTGGGAGTCGTTTTCGGAATTCTCCTAAAGTCTTGCCAACAGATGCAATTCAATATACTTGGGGTTCGACGGCGGTCATCTAAGAAAGAAAGCGGCGTAATTAGCATTTCCTTCCTTGGTTGAAAGCGTTTCAGCTTGCAAGACCAAAGGACCAGTGGACTGATGGACGGAACACCTTGTTTATGCATATGATGCATTAAGCCGTAGAAACCGTGCATACAGTGAGAGTTTTGCCGTTCCTTCAATATTTATCGGGATGTGTCTGTCCCTTCGCATAAAACCATATTGCAATGGCATAAAAAACGAATTCTTGAGGCAACACAAAACGACCAATCATTAACTAGAGATTCCGAAAAGAAATAGAAGAACTCCCAAGCCAGTCGAAAAAAATCAAGTGGCACAAATGAAAACTTTGAACCTATAGTAGCTCCATTCATTGATAAAATGACGGAGTGGCTTCAAAACAACACCAACTGCACCGAGCACAGTTCAACACAAATGTGGAATAAGTCGCTGAAATGTCAGTAGGTGAGGCGGAAAAGGCACTTTAAGTTTCAAAAGGTCCACTCCACACGAAGAAAGAAACATGGTGGTGGAACGCCAAAACTAAAGAAGCAGTGCAAGCCAAATCAAACGCATATAAGGCATGGACGACACGTGAGTCAAGCAGTGAAGCCCAACAGGTTCAACTTCGCGAAAATTACATACAATGACGGAAGAAAGTAAAGCGCTTGGTAGCTCAAGAGAAATTCTACCAAGAACTAGAAGCTCAGACTGCGATCGAAGGACCGTCATTGCGCGAGAGGCCTAAGCACGACGACAGGAAATTTAGAGTCGCAGCCCAAAGGAGAAGGAACGCTCGGGAAATACAAGCGCCAAAGTACGTTGAGGACTCGCAAGGAATGCAACTATAGGGCTATAAAATTAATATCTCATACAGATCTACGAGCGCTGTCTGCAACCGAGAGAGAAAAATTGTGCGGATGAACGACAATCAATGCGGCTTTGTCAATTCAGTGTCGATGGAAAAATATAGAGCAGCCCGAAAGGACTTGCACTTTGTGTTCATCGATTTGGAATAGGCATTCGATAAGTACGTCGGTATCTGATATGGTTGGCCTTATCAGGCATACGTCATATATGAAGGTTATGCGAATCTTTTTTGTTGCTTTTCTCGTTGCGTGCTGTCCATCTAGTTTTCAGATGTTTGATGACAAAGTTGCAGTCAGTGATTTCGGCTCGTAAAAGTTGATTGTGTAGATACGATATGGAGGAGATACAACATGGTTCTCTGATTGAATAAAACGATTCCGGCAACACAACTATTCAAATCCAATATATGCTTCCATCACTCCTATAAAAATTGACAACTTAGCATCAAATCCACGCCTAATTAACAACGACCAAGGTGCATCCAACATCGTCAAACTGGCAAAACAAACATCATCACGCCTAGTGTGCCTGTTAAAATGTCGACACTGGAACATTTTTCATTTTATCACGAACCGAACCAAACGACTTCATGTTAAAACCAATTGGAAAAAAGCATCACCATATGTAACAACAGCCGTACAAAATCTACACAATCAACTTTTACGAGCCGAAATCGCTGACTGCAACTTTGTTATCAACAATTTGAAAGTTATGCGAGTGAAATATCGGCGACCGAAATGAAAATGTCAGTTGGTGTCACCAGAAGGGACCATATCAAAAGTAGCTGCATCCGAGGAAGCTTGTAGAAGTAGTAGAATTAGCCTTATACATACCGCCAGAACAGGCGATGTTCCTACACCGCAGGTCGAGCGATATAAAGAATGAGGAAGAAGAAGGAGTGGGTATTTGTCGATATTTGAAAATAGCCTTACGAACTTTTGAACATACATTCCGAAGACTATAATTATTATTGTAGTGACGTTCGGACAGAGAAATATTTTTTTTTTCTATTTTAGATAGCTTCTGAAGATACGAAAATGTGCCGATTTCGGGTTCACTTTATATGGGAGGTACACTTTGTTTCGACCCGATCGAAGTAATTTTTGGTCGAGAGTATAATGGGGCTTGCCCTAGGCACTCAACCAAATTTCATGTGTCTGGCGTAATTTATAGACAAGTTACAGGCATGTCTTTTTGAGAAATGTTAACAGAATCGTGGGAGGTGTCCTTTGTTGGAGCAAGCTCATTTTCATTATAAATTAAATATACATATGTATTTAATTGGTAGTAACTAGCACCACTTTTTATCTCTTCTCTACCTATATTCTACTAAAAGTTACAGTGCAAAATATAAATTTGTAAATATTGCACATAATACTTTTTGGTTTAGGATATAATTTTCCAAGGAACGGTAGAGTATTATATATCATTGCAAATTAGTAGTTTACTTCGTCCTTAGGACATTTTGCGGCCAGACAAACAGTTTTCTCGATGTTTCCCCGCTTTGTTACCCCTCCCCCTTAACGTGCACAATCGTTTATAACTTTTTGCAGTATACAAGGGAGAATGTATGTAAGATTTTGGCATCAACACTTTTTTTTTTATGTTTGAGTCTACAGCTGCTTGCACTATACTAATAATAAAATCTGCTTGCATCACGACATTTTCATAATTCTACAAAATTAAATGCATACATCTACTATATAAAAATAAGTCGGGTTTTCCTCCCTGACGCTATAACTCCAGAACGCACGAACCGATTTGGATGATTCTTTTTTTGTTTTATCCGTCTTACGTTGGAGAAGGTTTATGGACCAACAAATTTTTGAAAATCTCGAAGGAAGTGGTGGTAAATATCGAAATTTCATTTTGTATGAGAGTCACCTGTTGCAATCAAGTTTTCATCGACAACATTTAAATATAATGGGAATATTTTAGTTGTCATTGGATCAAATACAGTGTTAATTGTAGTCAAGGTGACTATGTTTTACGTACACACATCCTTGATGTTGGTCACAGCAATTTCACAATAGACTTCGTACTACTTCGGGAATCCGTCGATATCTCCGCAATCCTTTGGCGGAACGACACGATTGAGATGTCGCCGGATTCGCAACAAAATTGCCTAAAGGGTCATGGGGTTTTTTTCTAATAACCGTCAGCCCGGATGTTGGCATAGCAAGGTTACAATTAATTACAATTAAGTTACATTAACAACCGTCAACCTGGATGTATGATGGTTTCTGGGATAGTATGAGCATTGTAGGTGGCGTGCGCACATTTTAGTGCACGAAAAACTGAGTAAATGAGTGTGCTGACATATTTAATAGAAATTTATTAAATTAATAATTTTCGAGATAACTCGCTAATATAGTTGAAGGGCAAGTGCAGTCTCATCAATCAGTCAGGGGGTTGAGTACATATGTTGTTGTTGTATTACCTTGACCGCTTAACCCCCCGACGAAAATCTATAGCGTTGTTTCCATTATACACTTTGGTTTCATCATCGAGAGGTCGATCCCAATAAATTATAGTTAGCAGGTTGATTGGCATTCAAATTAGTGTCAAGTTGTGAGTGAAGCCAATAATGCGAGCGAAGCGAGCACTAGATAAGAGAGCGAGCGAAGCGAGCTCTCTCAGCTAGTCTTCTTATACAAACATATTCCAATATAGAGTGTCGAAGGGTCAGATATGCAGATGACAGGTGCCATTTATTTTCTTTAAATGTAGTAGGGTACTTTTGTGCGGCCTAATCGTGTAACTGCCTTCATTTGCAATTTAAATATCTGATATTTCCTTTTTTGAACAGAGATATCTCTACTACCAAAAAAATGTTACGTGAAACGACGAGCCCAATCATATCTCATCACCAAATTTAAGACAATCTTGTTTATGCTCACAGCAAGCATTCTTAAGATTGGGATAGCTTCAAAACATAATTGATGAATATAGAAAGTCGAATACGAGAAAACTAGCCAAATTTAGAAGAATGTATTGGCCTACTTACATGACTATCCCTCGGCGTGTAGAATATGAAGCACATTGGATATGAAACTCGACTGTCGTCATGGACCATTCGATACGTATAGACAATATAACGTGGCTGATGACCCGGCAAGAGTTCTTGCAGCTCGGCTATCGACACATTCTCGAGACATTCATCGACAACAATCATTTGCTTGTCGCGGTCAACTTTTACTGCAACGAGAATAATGATAAAAAAAACGACAATGCAAAAGATATAGATAAAGGCACGACTTAGTGACACACATATACGCTTAAATGTAAATTCACACAACACGTTGCGTTGCATATGCGGAAATGAAGTTTTACGAGATTTTAGAGCTACATTTAAAAATCTATTTTATTGATGACGCGACGATTAATCACACACACCGACTGATTGGAAAGAAGCGCTCTAGCCAATTAGAGAACAACTTGTTCTACTTACATATCAATGCGGCATTATCGTTGTTTTTGCTGAAGCGGAACTTCTTGATTTCATCCCTTACAGCTTGGCCGATATCACAAATTTTTGCATCACCCTATAAATTGCAAAAAAAAAATATAGACGAAACCATATACGTGATATGATAAGGCATTTTGGATGTTAAGACTTGTATACACACTCACATATTAGATGCATAGTGAGTAATATGTGTCCGCACCCAGATTAATTGCTATTAGATGGAGATTATAACAGAAACTTACCATTGTGCTGGTTGTTACCAAATGAATTTAATTCAATTGATTTGTAGGATACTGATTTATTGCTGAGTGCACGTTGGTTTTTACTGAACAATATTGGAAACAATAATGCACTTCCACCCCCACGTACACTGAATGGAACCGCTAAACCCCGCGAGCACTATACCGACAATGCCGACCGCACAGTATTTTTCATCCAAACAACACAAAAGCGAGAGAGGGTTCCGTTCCACTCTGCTTCGGTTAACTCTCACTCTGAGCAGCTGCGTTCAGAAGATTCGAAGATTCAATCGATATGAAACTATATGGTTCGTTTGAGTTGTCAATTTCTCTGGAACTGTAGACGCAAAAATTAGCTAGATGAAACGAAATCATATGGTATCTGTCAGTTGGCCATATTCGCATCAGTAGTGGGCGTTACCACTTTAAAATAGAAAAAAAAGTAGCTTTTATAGGAAGTAAAAAATTTTTTATAGGTACAAGTATGAACATTTTGCATATGAAACCACCGCCGTCTATATATTAAGGCCGCAATGTAGACTCGTAAACGTCAAATCCGCAGTTGAAATTGTCGTCATCATCTCAAGTAGTGACGTCATGGTGGCCATATGGCATTTAGCCAGTGGCTTGTTACTTTTTATTTATCTGTGCGGTTGTACGATGGCAGCACCGCCGTCGAAACGTTTTACGTACTTACTCGTTTTTTTCCTACAATATCCGTACTATCTATTCGCGATCACAAATAAACTGATTGGTATCCCTAAATGGGGAAATCTTTCACTCTATGACACATTCTCCATGCACTACATTTTGAGTATAAAAACTTCTGCACACTGTCAATAACCCACATAACCACTATCTTTTTAATTAATTGTTTGCCGTTCAAAGAACACATTTTCTAAACGAAACTCGCGAAAAAAAGTACACTCGCCCATCTGTGTGCCACTTTGTAATGTTTAGTCTCACTGCCTTGTTCTTGCTGTTGATGACGTGCTTATGTTTGTTTCTGTTTTTTTTTTTGCAGCCGTCAATAAATTGAATACGGATCCATGGCGTCATTATCCAGCTGAGTTGCGGCCTTGATGTATCTAGATGGCGTTGATGAAACATCATGCTCATAATTGAGAGGTGGAACATGATTCGTAGATTCAAAACTGATGGCGCTTCTTAACGCACAAAACTGGGCAAATGTCGGGGAATCACTGAAGATGGCTCTAGAATCATTAGGAAAGAAGTGCAAATTTTTCCTGCATGGAAGGATTTTGGTACTCCTAATTTGAATCAATTCGTTATTAAGGGCTCCAGTCATATTTGGTCATATTTCTATTATAATATGCTTAAGCCTACTTGATTTCGCTCACTGCACGTCTAAAAATATACACATATGGCCAAAAAAATAAGTACACCCATACGAATTTTTCTTACCACCCTGTAGCCAAGTAGTTATTTGAGTAAATAAAATCATATGGAAAGATTTAAATAATTAATTGGTGAGGAATCAAATAATATGTAAAGGAGCATATTATAATAAACTAGTTGAGAGAGCTCGCTTCGCTCGCTCTCTTATCTAGTGCTCGCTTCGCTCGCATTATTGGCTTCACTCACAACTTGACACTAATTTCAATGCCAATCAACCTGCTAACTATAATTTATTGGGATCGACCTCTCGATGATGAAACCAAAGTGTATAATGGAAACAACGCTTCCGTCGGGGGGTTAAGCGGTCAAGGTAATACTGACTGATTGATGAGACTGCACTTGCCCTTCAACTATATTAGCGAGTTATCTCGAAAATCATTAATTTAATAAATTTCTATTAAATATGTCAGCACACTCATTTACTCAGTTTTTCGTGCACTAAAATGTGCGCACGCCACCTACAATGCTCATACTATCCCAGAAACCATCATACATCCAGGTTGACGGTTGTTAATGTAACTTAATTGTAATTAATTGTAACCTTGCTATGCCAACATCCGGGCTGACGGTTATTAGAAAAAAAACCCCATGACCCTTTAGGCAATTTTGTTGCGAATCCGGCGACATCTCAATCGTGTCGTTCCGCCAAAGGATTGCGGAGATATCGACGGATTCCCGAAGTAGTACGAAGTCTATTGTGAAATTGCTGTGACCAACATCAAGGATGTGTGTACGTAAAAACATAGGGTGAGGTTATAAAACACAACGTTCGCGTAACGTGTCGCGTTTTCCGAAACGTTTCCTATTGTGTTCTGTAAACGCATAGATCCGGATCAGACTTGGTGTTACCATCGCCATCTCTCGGAAAGTGACAAATGTGACAATTGACACATCACAGCTGATACGTTTTGCTCGAAAATTAAAATTTCCAGTTTTAAACGAGATGCAGATACATTTTATTTTGATTATAAATAGTTTAATAAATAAATGAGGGCGGAAATGCACGGTTCGGCGGCAGATTGTAAATTTCTGTCAATCAATCAAGCTATGCATCGCAAGGGGGCGCTTAGGGGATCTGTTTGTAGGGAGAAGTTTCTGATCCGTAACGGCCGGTTGATTTGAAACGTTGCGCGAAACGTTGCGCGAACGTTGTGTTTTATAACCTCGCCCATAGTCACCTTGACTACAATTAACACTGTATTTGATCCAATGACAACTAAAATATTCCCATTAAATTTAAATGTTGTCGATGAAAACTTGATTGTAACAGGTGACTCTCATACAAAATGAAATTTCGATATTTACCACCATTTCCTTCGAGATTTTCAAAAATTTTTTGGTCCATAAACCTTCTCCAACGTAAGACGGATAAAACAAAAAAAGAATCATCCAAATCGGTTCGTGCGTTCTGGAGTTATAGCGTCAGGGAGGAAAACCCGACTTATTTTTATATAGTAGATAACAGCTTTCATATACCTTGAAAAAGTACGAACTGACTAAAATAGGCTGGACAAAATAATAAGTACATGTCAGTTAATTTGATTAAAAGTGGTTTTAATTAAAATATTATGTTCTGATTCGACCAGAATTTGATTTATTTCATTATTTAAAAGTAAATGGTCCATTATTTTGAAAAAAGAAAAAAGGTTTTTGTTGGCTCTCTGGAGATAATTCTTATGGCATGTCCCTTTACATCCATATATCCAGTTACTCAGGAAATTCCGTATTTGGTCCTTTTTGTGAAAACTTTGTTACTAGTTCATTGATTCAACTCTCCCTAAACATTCTGGATTCAATTTGACTCTAGTAACAACGTGAAAAGTCACTCGATTTGGTTGAAGCGGATCCTTGACCAGTTTGTGAGGTATGGTTAGGGTTAATATCCTGCTTAAATCCCCATTTAAAGTGTATGGCCTCATCAGTAAAATATTCTGCGACTCTCAACTAACATTTCTTATATGGAAATTGCTTCATAGTAACGGTTATTAGGTACATTTGAACGAAACCAAACTATGAAAATTAAGTGATAGACTAAGTTTTTTCCGCCTCCCTGGGAAATAGCCAGTTGATGTACCGTATATCATATTATTTTTTTCCTGGATGAAGAATATTACGATAAGAGTAGTTTCCAATCAAATTCATTACGATCTCATAAATAAAACAAAATATTCTGTGAGTTTTCATTGTTCGGTCTGGAACAAAAAGAACTATCCCTACAAAATTTTTTTGTACTGTCAACGCTTTTTGACATTGGCATGGAAAGTTCTAAACTTTTTACCAAAACTGCTTTACTTCTTGTATTCTCCGATTAACTTTTCAAAGGGATTCTCTATTTTTAATATTTACCGCGAAAATCATCAGTCAAGCCAAGGGAACTTTTTTCGCCATAGCGGTAATGAGATCGGCAGTTATCCTTAAGGCCCTTGCATGGACCCAACCGCATTTGAGACTACTTTTATTTAGTTTTTAATGAATTACACAGTAAATACAACGTTTGGCTGGTTTATTTCGTTAATGAGAGAATAATTTTTCCACTATTTCAAATTTTCGGAATCTAAACGTCTTTTTTCGTACCTACCATGCATTTTTCGCCCCTTAAGTATTTTTGTTTGTTTTTAATTTAACGCTTGTTGCATACACCAATGAATAAACAAACAAATCCTTACGGAAAATACCAAGTTGTTGTCAAAAATTTAAAAAACCGATGGTGTACTTATTATTTTGACCAAGCTGAAAACCCACTTCAAAGCTAATATCGGGAGGGACTAAGATAATACGGGGATGCCATTTAGCTTCTCGGTTCCGTTGGCATTGTTGTATCCTAATTGTTGTAATGGCTATCTATTTGGAGTAATTCAATTTTAAAAAGGATATGAAAATTTGGCATAAAAAAGTACATGAGGGGTGTACTTATTTTTTTGGCCATATGTGTATATTGAATGAATCGAGTAGGCTTAGGCTTATAACATACATATTAGGTGTGTTTTTTTGGTTATCCCGTGTAGGTTTGGGTAACGAAACTTCATATAAAAAAAAATGACAGGTGCATCAGCTGTCATTTTTTTATATGGAGTTTCGTTAGCCAAACCTACACGGGATAACCAAAAAAACACCCCTATTAAGTACGTTTTTTGGTTATCCCGTGTAGGTTTGGGTAACAAAACTCCATATAAAAAAATGCCAGCTGGCCTGTCTTTTTTTCATATGAAGTTTCGAAAAACGAAACTATTATAATATAAATATGACTGTGTAAGGAGGTTTTCACACTTGTACTTAATCTGGCCAGATTACGTAATCTAAGGTGTGGTGAATTTAAAAATGTATGGAATTTGACAGCTCAAATTAAGTAATTTGCACAGATTACGTAATCTGGCCCTAAGTGTGAAAACCTCCTAATGAAGGCCTAGAACTGTAGAATTCAAGCATTTCAATTCAATTCAAATCTATTGCAGACCGCAATTACTTCCTCCCTCCAAGCTAAGTTTCACTTCAACGAGCCCGGCCCATAGTTCCGCTAGTAGACAATAGTTTTAATGGATGTTTCTGTGCTATAACAACTGAACCTTACGAAAAACTCCACATTAAGAAACCTGTATCAAGAGCTTCGAATTGGACGGATACAATCACCGCCGTCTATATATTAAGGCCGCAATGTAGACTCGTAAACGTCAAATCCGCAGTTGAAATTGCATTGCATTGTTGTTGCCTCTTATGACATTGTTGTTGTTTGCCCGTGTTCGACGAACAATTCAATACGGATCCATGACGTCATTGTACAGCTGAGTTGCGGCTATGATATATCTAGATGGCGTTGATACAATCCAACGACGAGCCCGCAAATGAACAACTGATTTACTCTTTCGGAACGTTCCCTGAATAGGCCTGGGCACTAAGGGCCTTCTCGTATCAGGCCGAAAAATACAAATTAAAAAAAAGTTGCAGTCCAGAAAACAACTGACGCACCTGTCATTTTTTTTATATGAAGTTTCGTTACCCAAACCTGCACGGGATAACCAAAATAACACACCTAACATAAATTTCACAAATGAAAAAGCAACGGACTCAAGGAATTTGGATGAGCATTTCTCAAGCAGTAGCGGCTGTTTGCGATTCAGTTCTTTAATCTCTGGAGCTTGAAAAAGGTGCTGTTAAGGACGAGTTCTACAACTGCCACTATCTTCGAATATCTTAAAGTACACCAGCCACTGTAAACCCTTTAGGGGACCACATACCTAGCGATTCATTGGTCAATCGATTGCCCACAATCGATCTGCCGCCCGTACAGCACACACACTTGGCAATTTATCGGGCAATCTGAAATTGACAGTCTCACGATCCACAAGACACAACACGAAGTAGCGCAAATTATACCATTTTTGGTGATGGAAGATGAACATCCATTGCTACTTTTGACGGAGAATGACCGCCACAAAATTGCATGGCAATACGTTCCACACGTCAAATCAAAAAATTTAATCCAATGGCCGGATGGTCCCATACACCTTCCGATTTATCTCGCAATCAAAAAATCTCGCCAACCGATCGGAGGGTCGGTGGCGCTTCTTTGAAGCCGTTCCTTTATCCCCATTGGCCTCTCCTGTGGTTGTGCCACTGCCTGGAATCATTATCCAGGTTCACAGGGCCGGATTTACCCTCTGTAGCGCCCCTCTGGGCAGTAGTCGAGTTGCCGCCCTCAGTCACTAGTTTAAGCTGAAAATAGGCCAGTCGCATTCATGAGAGTACAAAATGGGCACATTTTTATTCGATATTTATTATTTTATTATCGCGAAAAGTCTTGACGCCCTAGGAGTGGATCTGAAATCTTTTTCCGCGGGGTGACCCCCGTTCTCCCGCTACTCCGCTAAATTGATTGTTTTCTGTACGGGATGAGTTTTCGTATAAAGTTTAGTGAAATTGAAGTCAATCGAAAGGTCTCGACTCCCAAACAATGGATATTAAATCCTTTTTCTCTTAGTAATAACCGTTCAGCTGCAGCCCCAAGAAATTGTCGTTTTCAATACTTAATGAAACCAACATGAAAGTGCAGTTTCCGGGAGGAGGAGGTCGGGTATGCTATACCAGAAGAAAGCAAGTGGATCCAGGGAGTAGATCCGTTAATTGGTGGTCAAGACCTTTCGGTATAATAGGATAGAAGTAAAAAAGTTCAGTGACCGGTTTTCTTGATACCGAGTGTATGTTACATCTCCCGCGCGCGATTTCCAAAGCTATGGTGGTGAACTGTCAGGCCTACGGCGGCATTTTTAACGCCCCGTGCACAGATAAAACAAATAATAGTTCAGTGGTCAGACTTTATTCCAATTTTAGAAGTGTTCGCTTAATTCGTTATCCAGGCATATTCAAACAATTTAGGAGTCAAGGATCAACCGATATTAATCGTTAGAATGTAAAAAAGGAGCAAAGTAGGGCGGCAAAAGTCGTTCCTTTGGTCAGTACGCGTTTCCTTTATTTAAACTGCCCGCTGAAATATCGAAATGTGTATATTTTACAGAACGTTAATTCAATTGAAGGAAAAAGTTTCAGAAATATGCCGCCCTTTAAAATTTGCCGCCCCGGGCAGTTGCCCAGGTTGACCATAAGGGAAATCCGGCCCTGCAGGTTCAAGTGCGATAGATCATGATGGGCGTTGAAATCACCGAGTAGAGGGCGATAGCGACTAGTTAGCAGAGGGCTATTATTGCCTCTGGTGAGACCAATGCGTTGTTGTTGCTTTTTCAATTGATACATCCAGGTGTTCTTCGGTCTGCTCTGGTCTTGAGTCCATCAAGTAGAACTTTCATTGAACTTCCCGCCTTCTTTGCTGGGTTCTCATGCGAACGCCTTTGAACGTGGAAATACCAATCCATGTCAGTCGCCTCTGTTCCTACATCGGCTAGCAATATTAACCAATCATTGGGTGTGGTTCTAGTGGCGTATGTTCCGCAAACATGTTTGCCATTCTGATCCCCCAACTGCCATTTTGCGGATCAGGATTATTCTCCGACATGAAACGGTCACGGTGCATGGTGGATACAGGTAATATGTACTTGTACTGGTTCAGGCCAGGCCTAGACTAATGAGGGGCTGTTGTAAAATGCAGGGCTAGCTCTCATTCAAAAGCATCATGAAACAAAGTGAGGTTGGTGTTGGATATGTGCAATGTGCAAACACCGAAGCTAAGAACTATGTCGTAATTAAAGGCACAAAGTACTTACCACTTATCTAGGGGTCTCCGTGATTAGCGGACGACGCGACACTGAGGTCACCAAAACTTTAATAACGGTTCATCCACTGAGAATGAGAAAATGATATACATTGAAGGCCTTATAAGGAGTGTAGTAACTTAGAGAAATGTGCAGATTTGTTTGTTTTCGGTTTTTAACACTGGAAAATTTCGATAAGAATCATTTACTTTGTCCAAAAACGTTCAGTAGCCTGGCTGGTCTAGCGGTTAGTGCGCGCACCTTCGGTGCACAGGTTCATGAGTTCGAATCTCACCGTGGATCATGGTGTTTTTCGAACTCACGAGCTTGTGACGGGCTATGATCTCACTCAGATGTTAAACGAGTACCCATTTATGGGGATAAATAACACTGCTGAGCGTGATGCTGATCTCATTACCTCAACAAAAAGCAGATAGATCCCCGTCGTTGCGTCTCACCTTTTCAGCTCAGTACAATGAAAAAAAAAAACACTCAATTTGAGTAAAATTTGACGAAAATTCGCTTCATTTTTATTGCAGATGACTCTGCAATCGTTAAAAAGAAATACATATTTTCAACAAACTCACTTTGTCATGTCAAGCCGTCACTTCTCATCATAAACGTCAGTTTACTACAACTTCCTAGAATATTGCACTTGGCATAAAATAAGTGCAAATTGTAGAATTATTACAGTTTCTTTTCACTTTTCCTATTTTCCAGCGCCGTGCAAAGATACCTGGCCGGCATTTTGTCCGATTGGAATGAAAATTCAGTGGTTTTTCCATGCTATATTCATTTCCGCAACACACGTCTGCTTCGAAATAGTGAAAGCGTAAATTCGCACAACAAATAAACTACCGAAAATATAACAATGACGGTAGCGGAGTTTTTTGGGTGTACTTTTCTGGCATTTGGCCCGCCGCTGGCAATGTTCATTTTCACAATTGCTCACGATCCTATAAGGATAATAATTTTAATAGCCGCCGCATTTGTTTGGCTACTCTCGTTGCTAATATCGTCAACGTTTTGGTTTGCTGTTGTACCGCTTCGGGAGTATTTAAGCTTTGGTCTGGTCTTCTCCATATTCTTTCAGGTGACTACAAATTTTAATCAAGTACCTTTGGATATTATGTTCATCAATTGATTTTCAATTTTTAGGAGGCATTCCGATACGTGATTTATATAATACTCAGAAAGACTGAACGCGGATTACAGGAAGTTACACAAAACTCAAGAGTAACAGAGAACAAACATATTTTAGCTTATGTTTCGGGACTTGGATTTGGAATAATTAGCGGTGCGTTTGCTCTTGTTAATGTTCTGGCCGATTCGGTAAGCGAAGGAAATCCTCTTCTAATTTCAAATCAGTAATAAACCGCGAAAACGTTTTCAACAGGTCGGACCGGGAACAGTCGGTTTGTCGGGCGGATCAAATGTTTTCTTTATCACATCGGCCGCCCAAACACTTTGCATTGTTCTACTTCACACATTCTGGAGCGTTATATTTTTCAATGCCTTGGACACGTCACGATACAGTCACGTAGCGTATGTAGTTGTTAGTCATCTTTTTGTTTCCTGCATGACACTACTCAATAAGCAAGAATTGTACACGGCAACATTGCTTCCAAGCTACTTAGTGACTATCTTTACGGGAATACTAGCCTTAAAAGTGGTGGGCGGTAGTATGTTGACCGTTAAGCGATTCGTTACTTGCCAATGAATGGAGTGAATGCAAACAGAAGCAGATGGAGGATATACATCGTTTAAAGTATTTCGTTCATCGCAAATAATGGTAAGACATATACGTGCATTTTGTCCTGATGTGTCTGCAATTAAAAATCTAATGGCTAGATTAACGTATTATGTATAGACTCAAAAGACAGTTTGATGCAATTTTTTATTCGATCCTCAACCGTACATAAGTAATAGACGTTAAGGCAATAATTTAAAATTATATTTCCTAATAAAAATATGGTATTTTTAACGAAGATCGATATTTTGGGTATGGTTTATTAGGTATTAGTGTCTGCTTTCTATTCTATTTTTCATACATACGTACTACTAAGTTGCCTGAACCCCTTGTGAGACATAGCGCGTCTATTACACCTACTTGCCATCGTGTACGGTTTCTGGCCGTGTATTATCATTGACTGCAGGGCTTTCTTAAAAACGCACATTCATCATTCATCACTTCGGGAGAAGGGGTTCCATCGTATAGCGTGACAGCAATACGAAACACTGACAAACTGAGGCTATTCCGCCAATCAACTCGAAGATCTCTCGGGCCAACAAATTCTTAAAATTCTTGTTGGTAACTGCAATGGATACTTCCCATGCACTGCTCCCATATAGCATCACTTAAAAAATCAGAGGGCGGAATAGCCTCAGTTTGTCAGTGTTTGTACAACCTGCAGAAAGTACATTTGGCTTGGTTAATTCGAAGAGCAATGTCTAGTGGCTGTAGCAACTCGGCAGTAAAGTGTGGTACAGCTTCTTCTTTAAGCGGTACAGAAAGATGTGTATTGCTATGCATCTATATGGATTCGATTTATGGTTCGCCATCGTTCTGAGTTGAAGTCAGTCATTCTAATTTCTCCAGCACTGAGAGGACTCTATTCGTACCTAAACTCGCAATAGACCGATTCACTTTTTCAGTGTGAATCGCTGCAATGGTGGCCCGATATGTTTCTTCATCGTAGAGGTCCCGCTTTTATCCCTGGACTTGTTCACTAAGATCACGTAGAGCACGCTGAATATGACATGGTGGAGGAATTTGATCCATGAGAGCATGATTTGGGTGATCCTCTGGATAGCAACCAATAAGATGCTGTTTAGATTGTGGTCACGTATCCTGATGTAGCGATTCAATAGTTTTTCTCTTGAATCGAGAGGGTTTGCAGCTGTTGGCCGTTGTAGTAAGAGTAACAACGGGTAGCTGCGGGACGATTTTATCGTAGAGCCGGCATTTTTTAAAGACAACACAAACATCCATGGTGACAGTGAGACTCGAACTCACGCTCCGGCAACTCAGAGTAGTGTCATCTCTACCACTAAGCCACCTAATGCCCGTGGCTATACGTAGATCAGAATTCTGGCAAACTTGGATTTACTCTAATTTGTGTCACATAAACAATGCGACCGCCGCTCGACCCACCGTTTTATAAGTGGCTGGCATAGTTTCCTTATCTTTGCGCCAGGTGCTTCCAGCCACTGCCTTAAGCATGTATTGTTCCTACTGCGCATCTTTTCGCATACAGCTGCGGCGTGATGGGCTAAAGTCATCATATTCTCCAGGTGAAGCCCGAAAATCCTAGGATTAGCTACAGTAGGAACAGACTTAACTTGGCGTCTAATTTCAATGTTAAGCTTCTGAATTATGGGTTACCAGGGTGAGCGCGTCTGATGTTATTACGCTCATCGGCTATTCTGCTGGCATTCGTGGGGAAGTTTGGCTGAAACTTCGGGAGACCTCCTGATGGAATGAAACGTGCCGGTGCTTTAGCAATGACATCCCTAATACTCCGTTCCGCCTTGTGCACGTTGGTGGGAGAGGGTAGCTCAATAAACTTCACCAAAGTATATGTTTTGAAACCTTCCCAATCGGCTTTTTTACGATTGACAAACGTTCGCTTTTATGACTTGGTGAGGTCTGGTCTGGCAATTCTTACAATGATTATGGGGTGATCAGAAGAGGGAGTAGTACGCGTCTCCCAGGAGATTGATAAATTTGGACAGGAACGCCTTTGAGCCCAGCAGCTTACCACGCTTTAGTGCAATAATTGCATCGACTTTATCGGAGGAGGAGGGCAACAAGGAGTTTGGAGTAGCTTTCATCGTGAGCAAGCAGCTCAAGGACCACGTTATCGGCTTCAACCCATCAACGAGCGGCTATGTGCGATCCGCATCAAGACCCGTTTCGCTAATCTCTGGCTCATTAATGCGCATGCCCCTACAGAAATAAAAGAAGACGCGATTAAGGACGAACTCTACAACCACCTAGAAACACTCTTCGATTCACTTCCATCAAATGACGTCAAGCTGCTGCTAGGAGACTTGTCGGAAACGAAAGCTGGCATAGGGGTACTACTGGAGGTAGCCTCCACGAAGAAAATAATAAGAACGGTCAGCGACTTATCAACTTCGCGAGCGGCAGAAACCTGGTCATAAGCTCTACATGTTTCCCTCATCGACGAATCCATAAGCAGACCTGAAAGTCTCCAGATTAATACACCGTGAACCACCGTGAATGTCTTAGATTCTATCGAGGAGCCGACTGCGACTCCGATCACTATTTGCTGAGTTTTCTCGCCACGTCATCCACCCAACCTTTGTGCGATGTTTGATGTCATCATCGCATGTAGCTCCGTTGTTCACCATCGAGCCAAGGTACTTGAACTTGGTACAAGACTTAAGCTGCTCTCCTTTGACGTACATTTCTGGTATCGGTGCATCTGGATCTGAGAATGGGCAGCATAAGAACTCAGTCTTTGTTATACTTACCCTCAGTCCATGCTCCTCCAGAATGTCACACCATTTTGTAAGTGCAGCTTGCAAGGCAACGATGTTTGGGCTACTGAGGACTATATCATCGGCAAAAAGAAGAGATATTTCTAGGCCGTCGGAGATACGTGTTAATAAGTAGCACATGATGATGTTGAAGAGCAACGGACTCAATACACTGCCCTGGTGTACTCCGACATTCACCGGAAATTCTTCTGATTCACCGGCTGTGCAGAATTTTTAAAAGCGGATATTAACGTTACAGCGGATATTCTTCTTCCCTTAATCCGAGAGGGTTGCGAAACTGAAACTCTTCCCAGTGAGTGGAAAAAGGGCCTAATTATTAAAATTCCGAAGAAAGGTGACCTGAAGAATCTTCCTGCTATTTCCAAGTTGATGGCTAAGATTTAAGGACGAATCAAGGAAAAAGTCGATAGCACATTGAACGATGAACAGGCTGGCTTTCGCGAAGGGTTTTCCTGTAGCGACCACATTAACACCCTCCGTATTATCATCGAGCAATCCGTGGAGTGGAGTTCCCCATTACATCTCATGTTCATCGACTTTGAAAAAGTCTTCGATAGTGTTGATCGTCAGTACATCTGGGACGCCTTACGAAGACGAAATATCCCAGATAAGATAATCTCCATCATTAAGGAATCCTACAATGGAGCCCAATGTCACGTCCTGCATAAGGGCAAGCTTTCAGATCCTTTTGAGGTGCACAGTGGAGTGAGACATTTTGTCACCTATTCTCTTCCTTATTGTCATTAATGATGTAATCGTTTCCGCACTTCAATTACATCGTAACAAAGGTATCAGATGGAAATTGTTTGATCACCTTCAACATCTTGACTACGCTGACGACATTTACCTTCTATCAACCAATACGGATGATGTCCCTCAAATGACAGAAGCTGTAAATTGCGCAAGTCGTAATGCGGGGCTGAAAATCAATGCTGCCAAGACTAAGTTCTTGAGCACATATCCAGGGGGGGGGGGGGTCAAAGCGGAATTTGTATTTCGGGACAGGCAGTGGAAAAAGTTGATGAATTTTCCTATCTCGGGATCGTAGTTACAGCAGATGGTGGAGCGGATGCTGATGTAAAATCACGGATAAACAAGGCTATGGCGGCTTTCTTCAATTTGACTCCTTTCTGGCTAAACAACAATATTTCCAGGCGCACCAAACTTCGAGTCTTCAATTCCAATGTGAAATCCGTGCTGCTATTTGGCTGTTCAACCTGGAAGACTAAAGAGATTACTGGTAAGTTGCAAACTTTTGTAAATCAGTGTCTACGGCGCATCCTACATATCCGTTGGCCGGAGATCATTTCGAACGAGGATCTCCTCACTATAACTGGCCAAGAAAGGATAGGCACTTCGATCAAAAGCCTTAAGTGGCAATGGATAGGTCACACCTTCCGAAGAGGGCCCAATAACGTCGCAAAAAAGGCCCTGAACTGGAATCCACAGGATTCCGGAGCAAGACGCCGTGTTGGACGGCCAAGGAACACATGGAGAAGATCGGTAACAAGCGAGGCGAAAACGCTAAATCTTACATGGTCGCATGCTAGCACCGTAACAGAACGAGGTGGAGAGTAGGCGTAGTTAATGCCCTATGCCCCACAATGGGTTGAGAGGAACTAGAGAGAGATTTTACAAGGCAGCTTGGCAGTCCATGTAAGTTGTAAGTCGCCCGGCGGCTGCGTCTCTTCTATTCATCCATTGAATCTGTCCTAATATTATCAACAAGGAGTAACAAACATCGCCCCATAGTCCAGACTTTCCAATGAAGAAAAATCTCAAATTAAAGTTCTGTTGTCATTCTATTGTGTATTTCTCAACGTATTTTTGCAGTTATTTATAATCTCTTTTTTTAAATCGTTAACTTCAGCTGTTCCATTGTTTAAGCATTCCATCATATCGTCCTTAATGCTTTGAGCCGATTCATCTATATCAATCACAATATTTCTTAAATGCGAGAAACGTCTATGCGCTTCAACCAACAACTTGCTTTCCAAGTCGTGCAAACAGTCACGTTTATTGATTGCTCCAAGCAAATCAAAATATCCTTTTTGAAACACCTTACAAGCATCTTCTGATGGTAATTTCGGTTTTGGCGCATTAATCAGATTCATAAAATTCTTCACAATAAACTGCAACAAATCAACACCATTCAAATATTGTGAAACAATACACGATTGAGTATTGTTCTTAGCGACATCCAATAGAACTGCTTTACTCTTATGGCCACTCCGCGCCAAACAATCAGCCAAATCGTCAATAGACTCACTATCTTTTGCCACAAATGTCTCCACCATTTTCTCGGCTTCTTTTCGTACAATGTATAATTTCACTACTGCCTGTCGGGTTTCGTTTAGAATTACACCATACAGAGGATTATCACTATTGTAGAGATTATTCATAAAAGCCGTCAATGATCCTGATACCCATTTAGTCGGGGCGGATAAGACCGTCTCGGAAGATTCTTCGGCATTACCAATTACATTGAAAATCGAGTGAGAGTCAAAAATGCTACTGCCGGTCAGTTCGAACTTTTCCGCTTCGGTGGCCTGGAGGAGTAGATGGTTTCTAGCATGTATACATTTATAATGAATTAAAACTACTGATACATACCTGAAGAATCGCAGCGCCAATAAGAAAAATTATCTGGAGTTTCATTTCAATTGATTTTGAAGAAATGTTAATATTTAATATTTTTAATACACTGACTATCCCAGCACTGTTATAATTTCTTGGCGAAATTAGTCGAAAGTCGATCACATCTCAATGAGTTCTTAACAGAAAAAGAGTACATAAATGTAGGTCGATCGACAGATCATATCATACTGATATCGATTTTTGCACATTTTCCAGTGTTATTCTAATTTGATATTATTATTATTTTTATTAGAACATAAATTTCAGTTAAGTTAGTACAGTTGTTCATATACTCAAAGTGTAAATATAAGTACTCGTACATATGTTTTTCTTAGCTACTATTTATATTACTATTCATACCCGACGGAATTAAAAAAAGTATATTTTTTTTCTAAGCTAATGTGAGAACTGAATATTTGCATCTCTTTCTTTTGGTAATGACATCATTATACCCTTCACATTATGTTAAGCCTCTTCATGAAGCTTGCAACGCACAGAAGGAAGTACATTATCATAATGCTGAATTTGTTTACTGTTGTTTTAGTTGATTTTCATTGAAATGAGAAAAAAAGGTTTCTTACTACAATTTTGTGTTTTTTTTTCGTATACGCATTTCGGGGCTAATTACCTTTGTGGCTTGTTCTGCTATCCGTTCTCCTAAGGAGAATTTTTGTGTTTCCGATATTTCCGCTGTATGGATAATAGGATGATAAGGTAAGTGTCGCTATGGTCGATAAAAAGAAGAAGAAATTCTCTTTCGAGAGCTGATAGCGCGTAATGTTCCCTTTTGAAATCAAACATAAAAACCCCTCGTGCGTGATTTTTGTAAACATACAAATACCAGTAGCATGAAATTCCTGTAATGTGATGTTGTTGTTAACAAGCACGTGCGCAAACAGTTCTAGGTGGCCTCCAGTGTGTGTATGAGTTCTTAATGATTTGATTGTAAATATTTAAACTAATTAAAACTGCCAAATTTGCAAACACCGATGCTTCTCATAGTAAGCAATTTGTTCACAAACTCCAGTTTAACAAAATGCTCGTGTAGACTAGAATCAATTTACTAATTAGCTAAAAGTGAAATGTATACAGTGAGTCACAGTCAAAGTGAGCCTCCCCTTAGTATGAGCTCATTGTGGAAAGAGACTTTCCTGAATAGTTCCAGTCTCAAAATGAGTATATCTCGAAATTATTATTAAAGGAAATTATGTTGCCTGTTACTTACTGTAAATTTTTCAAAAGTCAAGGTTAAATTTTGCTCGTGATCTACACGTACTCCGAAACGGCTGGATAACTAGTCCATAGAGCCAATAAAATTATTTCTTATTATTACTATTATTATTTATTATTATATGAATATTCCTCAAATACAGTTATTGTTACACAGAATGTGATAAGCAAATGCAAACAAAAAGCGAAAAAAAATGAGTTACAACAACATATTAAAATAAAGAAGCATTAATAAAAAGAGAAATAACATATAAAATTGCATTCTGTACTTTAAAAAATTAGTATCGAAAGCAATTAATTAGGAAAAGAGAAACTAAAAACATAGGAAAGTCAAGAATATAGTAATAAGAAAATAAGTTAATAAGGAGTAAGAAGGCAAAGTATTAAATAATAAAAAAAAAAAAGAAAAAGAAAGCAAAATAATCAAAAATAAAAAAAGACGCAGAAACAAAAACAGACAAAGCGTTGGACTAGAAGGAAGGAAAACTTATTATGGAGGCCATAACATTCAAATAGTGAAAATTTCTTCAAGGTCAATAATAGGTGTGTTTTTTTGGTTATCCCGTGCAGGTTTGGGTAACGAAACTCCATTTAAAAAAAATGACAGCTGACGCACCTGTCATTTTTTTTATATGAAGTTTCGTTACCCAAACCTGCACGGGATAACCAAAAAAACACACCTACTATAAAATGAAAAGAAAGCAAAATAATCAAAAATAAAAAAAAGACGCAGAAACAAAAACAGACAAAGCGTTGGACTAGAAGGAAGGAAAACTTATTATGGAGGCAATAACATTCAAATAGTGAAAATTTCTTCAAGGTCAAGTCAAGCCAGGACATAACCTGCAACAGAAATGTGGATAAATTACGAGTACTCCTGATAGGAAGTGGAAGCTTATTAAATAATCTAGGTGCTGAGCAACTACAGAATTTTAAAAAACCAGTTTTATGGTGCCGAGGAACATTTACTAGGTATAAACGATTCAGACGTAGATTATGTATATAAATTACAATTTCGACTGCACAAATAATCGCTAAGAATAAAAAATATTTTTAAAATTTTATAATAATATAAGCGGATCAGTGGAAGTAATATTTAAATTTTAAAATAAAGGAAAACTATTTTGAAGCCTATTTGCATACTAAACAAATAGCGTGCTTCTGCGCTGGCTACCAATAAGGGATTTAATCTGGTTGTATAAATGCTGCCCCAGCATGAAAGTCCATATTCTAATTTGGAGTGAAAAAGGCTAAAGTAAACCATTTTCAAAATATTTGGGGAGCATAAGGTGCGTAATACATATAATTGTCTTACAGCACTAGATAAGTAGTTTGTTAAGGATCCAATATGAGAAGACAAATTTAGTTTGTCATCTAGAGTAATACCAAGGTGGTACCTACCTATATGTTGAGACTACTTCAATATTAAAACATTTCTCCGAACAAGCAGCATTTGAAGAGAACGTAACCGGATTGTTATAGGGAGGATTAAGTATAAATCGCTTGCACCTATGGTGATGATACCAGAAGTTATAAGGTATGGGTGAATCGACGTTATGATTGAAAAACATAATTTTCGTTTTATCGCTGATTACCAGCTTATGAGCCGTAAACCAAGACCTAGATATCCAGATCGTGATTCATATCGGAAAGAAGATTTAAAATATATTAACTTCTCAAGGCGCAGGCTAGGTCATCAGCAAAAGCAATCGGTATACTTTTAAATTTTTGTAACAGGAGTGAATTAACAAAAATGAGAAAGAAAAGTGGACCTAGGACAGAGCCTTGTGGAACATCTATATTTATCTCCCTCGCCTTGCTGAAAACATCTCCAATTTTAAATCGTTGAGACCTTGCTTTCAAGTATGTCGGGAACCAATCAAGCATAAAACCTCTGAATCCTGCTTTATACATTTTATCCAATAAAATCGAATGGTTCACGGTGTCAAACGCTTTCCTTATATCAACAAACAAGGCCCCTAATGATTTACCTGTGTTAACCCCATCGAAAATATTGGTACAAAAGGACAGTAGAGCTCCTTCAGTTGACATACCTTTACGAAAACCAAATTGGCTGTCGCTAAAGCACTTAGTTTTGTTTAAAAATGTAACCATCCGATAAAAAGAAATTTTTTGTAGAACGTTTTTTTAATTATACTTTTATAGATCCTTTATTATTTCGAGTTTAATCGAATTCAATTAAAAACATTGGATTTCCTTTTTGCTTTAACTCTTATGCTTTATCTTTTGCTTAAAACGTTCTGGTGAGCAGCAACCAGTGGCGGCTCGTGACCTAGGAGGTCACTTTGAAAAATTGGGGGTTCAATACTGAAACATACAAGAGCAACTAATTCTTCAGAAAAATGTGAATACCCAACTTGAATAACCTACGGCGACGGGACGGATTTGCAGATGTGCATGTGTCAGTTCACAATTAAATGATTCGCCTGCAGAGAGGTTCGGCTGCGTATTCTCCATTTTTCGCACCACCCGACTCGATCCTGGGATGCATTACCACTTTTTAGTCGGCCCTGGTTAGAGGCAGGGTTCCATTTCATGGCTTGTGAAGCAGTGTTGGGCACACAAAAACATTCTGCATAATCTTCTTCTGTCACTAAGGCAGTTATCCAACATAGGCTACTCCGCGAACTGATGTTCGCTTGCTGCATGCGCTTGATCACCGATTGGTTGTCGAGTGCTATCTATGAGGATTTACGTCCCCATCACTCTGCCTTCCGGAAATGATTGAGTGCGTGTAGCAATCCAAGGATCCCCACCTGACATACTGTCCTAGACTATACTACAGCCTCATAAGCTACTATCCGAAAATGGTTCCAAAACTTTACTCGGCCATTTTATGTACTATTTTTCGATTCCCCGGTCATTAGATAATTTCCACGATGAAATGACCGGAAAGTCCATCATCGCGTATATGTCCTTCGTGTATCCATCATCTTCTATGAGAGTGCTGTGATGTCTATGCGTTGAATTCCATCTAGCAGTTCCCTATTGGTTCTCTGGAGACCATTGGGCCACCAGACCACACACTCTTTTACACTGATGTAAGATCCTCGCTGTTTTTTGTACCCTTTCGTCATCATGAAGGTTCCAATCATTTACGGTCACCTCCTGTTGATTACACCATTCTTCGGTTACTTTGAGAGCTTCCCTCATGGAACTTTAAATAGTGTACATAAACTTATACTTGAAATAGATTACGCGCATCAGCAGCAGCATCGCAGAATTTCATAGCTGACAAATATGCTGAATGCCAAGTCTTCTGCTCAACATTTTTGTCAGCAATGTAAAATGCATTGCGCTTGACGTTTCGCGATGCCGATGTTGATGCGTGTAATCTAATTCAAGCATTTCTGCTGATCATGATAGCTATCTTCAGCGTGTCCTACTGTTAGAAGAGAGTTTATGATGATGTCCCACAATAGTGGCGAGAGTACCCTCTTCTGGACAGCCCCTGACTACCCTCTCCTCTCATTCACCTTCTGCTGCGCACACATGGAGTATTGGAATTAATTTTATGGATTCTACGTTCCAAAATCCATGAAAATGTACGCTTTTGACTGAACGAAAATAAAAAACGAGACCGAGGCTAATTTCGGGCGCGGCCGAAATTTGGATACCCTTCGCTCTCCTCTGGGCTAAAAGTTTTTTCGGGCGTACCTACGACTTGTTTTTAACCCCCCCCCCCCATTCTTTTCCTTCCATCTTCACAAAAGTTCCGTTCCGTCGACAAAACAATATTTGTGTGGGGTTTGGTTGGAATAAGTGGGCAAATAAACATATTTACTCAGAAAATTTAATTGGGGGATGCGGGAGCATGACCCCATATAGCACGATCCCATTCGTTTTGGCCTTTTTTGTTGCTTTGATTAAGACACATGACCCCATGGTCCGATTTGATCCATTCTTACATGTTTTGTGTCTTCAATAGAAATACATCTGTGTGAAATTTGGTTCAAATGGGTGCTCAAATTAAAAAGTTTTTCTTAGAAGAACCTCAATTGGGGGCTAGGTTTGTTATGGCAGCCCCATGACCCCATGGTCCGATTTTACTGATTTAAACATACAAACTGCCTGCAGCAAAAAGAAGCATTTGTGCAAAATTTCAGCTTCATAGCTTTTAAATTGGCCGAGTAAAACGCGTAGTAACAGACGAACAGACAGACATCGCCCAATCGACTCCCCATGTTATGCTGATCATATATGTATACTTATTATTATATTTTTCTCGTCTTTTCTAGACGTTCCAGTAAGTTCGATAGATTTTCGCGTACACGATAATGAATAACACCCGGTTTACAATTTCACTAATTACTGACTAGTTATTGATCCGACATAATCCACGAGTAAAACAATACTGACTGACTGACTCTAATCGACGCCCTTATATACCCATCTTCACTGTTCTGGAAACTTCGGTGATGCACTTTCTAGCAAAGGCCAGTAAGTTGTCTCGCTAGTGATACTAGCGCTATCTGTTGCCAAGTACCGAAATCCTTTTGGGTTAACGTATAGACTAGGAGCATTACAATACCCCCTCCTTAAACCTGTTCGTCCCGAACAGAACTCGCTTTGGTCTTCTCCGTAGCGTTGCAGTTGTCGATCCACATGGATGATTTTCATTTTCGCTCCCGGCTTCCGATGCTCGTCCTTTAACAGCTGCGCAACTCGTACACCGGTGGCACCACTCCTCCACGTCACCTCGAGCATGCACCCAGTAGAATCGTTTGTTTCCCGATTCACAGACAACGGGAGCAGGTTGTTTCGCACTTCGCCAACTCATTCTTCTGGATCGCTGCACGCATCTCTTACAGGATGTTCCTGCCTTTCTCGGCAGACGACAGTTCCTTCGCAGATGACCATTTCACCGCAATTCCAGCACCGAATTGAATCGCCGTTGACAACCTTTTTGCAGAGTGTGCCTGCCTTCCTTAGCTGTTCACAGTTACTTCGCAAATGCCCGTGTTCACCGCCTTTCCAGCATCGACCCGAATCTCCGTTTGTAGCCTTCTTGCAGAATGTGCTTGCCTTCTTCAGCTGTTCATAGGCGCTTCGCACGTGCACCGGTTCACCGCATTTCCAGCATCGAATCGAAACTCCGTTAAAAACTCGTTTCGATACATCGATTCTCCGACAAACGTAATCATTCGTTACTTCTCGAACTCGGTTCGCTCTTTGCCAACTCGTTTTTCTGTTCTTCCTCGGCTGTTGACAATTCCTTCGGGCATAACCCTTTTCACCGCTGTTCCAACACCGAATTGCATCTCCGTTGATGACTTGTCTTGATGCCTCCATTCGCTGACAGACACCACCACCTCTCGGACTCGCACACAGTTACGGGCGGCTTACTTCGCAGCTTCAAATGTCACACTGTATGCTAGGGCGTCCTTGATCGTCCGCTTGTCAGCTAGCCGTAACGCCTGTTGAAGTTCAGCGTCCAGGAGAGCTGTAGTGAACACATCCACTGCTGTCTCGTTTCGATGCTCAGGTTCCGAGGTCGGATATGGCAAAAGAGCCATAATGTCTTGAGCCAATTGCTGCAGTGTTTCTCCTGGCTTCTGTGTCCGGTTTCAATATATTTGCTTCATGTGCTCGTCACCGTATCACCCATCCAACGCCTTCACAACCTCCACATAAGATGTCTGCAATGGAGCAGGAATCGATTGTAGGGTTTCAGCAGCAGATCAGAACAAGAGCCGTGTCACGCTCACTGTCCGACCAACCATTTACCACCGCAGCAGCCTCAAATTGTGTCTTGTAGATGTTCCAAGACATTTGTCCATCGAAATTCGGCGCGTTTAGACTTTTAATATTCGAGTCAGTTTTAAATATTTCACTTTTTCTCGATGTTTCGCGGAAATCTTCAACTACTATGGAACTCTGCTGGTGATGGTTGACGTTCGTTGTTTTTAAACGTTCCAGATCGTTCTTTAACATTTGGACTTCTTCCGCCACCGACTTGATTTTATCAGAATTTTCTCGGGATTTCTCGTCGATTATCTTCAACACTTCCGTTTTCCTTTGTTCGAGGCTGTTCTTTAGATGGCTGAACGCTTCTCCCTGCTTGGCTGCTATCGACCTTTCCGAACCCGCAATTTTCAGCTCAGACTTTAACGATTCCTCCATCTTGGCTGATCGTTCATTTTGTTCTGCTGCTCGCTGATTCAGCTCCGCCATAGCTCTCAGCAACTGCATCATTGGGTCTTCTGCACTTGGCTCACTAAGGTCTTGCTCTTCCCGAAACTCGCCTACCGTTTCGCCAGCTCACGCTTCAATTCGGCCGTTTTTAGTTCCGAGATATTACGCGGCATTTTTTTTCTCGACTATAAACTGTCCACAGTTCAATTTTACACGAATCGAACTTTCTAGCATGTTTTCGAATTCTACACGTTACGGCACTAATTTACTTTCGAGAAGTTTTTCTGTCCACAATAGTTCGACCCGAAGTTCGTAAGTTCACTTTTCAGAACTTTCCGTCACGAACTTTCCCGAAAATTCTTGTCGAGTTCTCGAATGTTCACTAACACACGCAATTTCACGTTTACCGGATCTCTTTACACTAGTCCGACACGGTGGCGTTCACTTTCCAGAATTTCCCGTCGCGAACTTTCCCGAAAATTCTCTAATATTTCCGAATGCACTCGACACACAGTTTCACGCACTGGATCTGTCCGCGCACGAGTCACACTACACCGTACTTGAAAATCCCACTTCTGACACCAATTGTTATATATTTCTCGTCTTTTCTAGACGTTCCAGTGGGTTCGATAGATTTTCGCTAACACGATAGTGAATAACACTCGCTTTACTGTAACACTTTTTATTACAACACACACGGATATAAACACGGTTTACAATTTCACTAATTACTGACTAGTTGTTGATCCGACATAATCCACGAGTAAAACTATACTGACTGACTGACTCTAGTCGACGCCCTTATATACCCATTTTCACTGTTCTGGAAACTTCGGTGATGCACTTTCTAGCCAGTAAGTTGTCTCGCTAATGATACTAGCGCCATCTGTTGCCAAGTACCGAAAATCCTTTTGGGTTGACGTATAGACTAGGCGCATTACATTATTATATGGTCGGAGATGCTTCCTTCAATGCGTTACAAACTTCATGACAAAGTTAATATACCCTTCGTTGACTCTATGAGCGAAGGGTATAAAAAATGGATTCGGATCGACCGTGTGTGTGCGGCATTATATACCCATCACTAAGATATCGCCCGTTAATGCTCGTTAAACTCTATCCCGTATGGCAGGGATGTCAAACTCAAAACCTGACCTGGGCCAAAAAAACACTGTCCATTTTGATGAAATTAAAAACACGCATGCTCCAAGAAGGCAATAATTTCGCAGAAAGGAGAACTTAGGCTGAAATAATTTCAAGTCTGCTTGATCTTCCGTCAAACAAATTGCAATTCAAACCGTCGTTCTTTTTCGTAATACGTAATTGGAAATGTATATGATTCACTGCTTTTATATAGAAGAATTTCGAATCGAAACAGTTTTACGAAGAATGAAAGTGGGGTTAATGTCAATACCAACCAGTCAACTGCAGCTCGACCATTTTTTAGCCATGCGTATTTCACTACGACTAGTGTCAGAATGCACCGAATTTGCATTTCGCTTACACTCAAATAGTGGCAAGGTGCAATTTTGTTCTATCAGAATTGATATGTATAATATTCACTAAAAAGCTACCTGATGAGTCGTCATACCAGTGGGCGGCGAAACCAACTAGCAATTATGTAGCCCATTGTGGTAAAAAATTTGGAGGGGGTCATACTATACCCATGGTTGACTCTGACTGGTTGGTATTGTAAGAAAACTGAAAAATACTTTAATTTTTTTGTTATCACAAATTTAAAGCGCATGAGCTACTGGACTTTATTGAATAAGTGCGATACTTACCTAGTCCATCTCGTCCCTACCATCTGTAAAGAAAAATACGAAACACATGAGTTTGCCATTACATGCATTAAGAATATGAGCATGTCCAAAACAAGCATGAAGCGAATTGACAATGTTGGCTCGGCCAACAAGCAGAATAAAGAAGACAGCGAAGGAGAACCATGGGTCAGCTTGGCACATCGTCTTCTCTCATCGGTTTTTCGCTGGTTCTGCTGATTAGGTAAAGCTTAGTCCACCATCTCTGACTAATATCTCAAAGAATATACTACACATCAATAACACAACGTAATAAGCGAACTCAGTGTACTCACCCAATTTATCACTCCTATAGAGACTACTTTTTTTATTATTCACTAACTTTAGTGTTACTAAGCTTTTAGTAGCTTACTATAAACGGACGTCCCGCATCGGCACACTTTAACAATTACACAATCTATCTGAAAATGTAATGTCGGCATTTATTTTTTTCTTTTCCTTTCCATAGCCTATTACGACTATATTCATAAGGAAATTTTCAAACATTCAAATAATTAATTTTCACAGCCTACTATGAAACACGTAGCATAAGAAATTGCTAAGTATCTTTCAGTATTTACATTAACCCCATTTTCATTCTTAAACATAATTTAGCTTTATAGTGAATGTTAAAACATATCAAGCTTTATGAAGAGGCTTAATATTTTATGCAATATTTGTCGATGCAATTACTGTTAAGAATTCATCAGCAGACGATTATCACAACACGTTGACTTCATTTGCATAAGCAACTGACTTCATACGAAGTTTTTGTGAAATTTGTAACTTAATTCAACTTCTGCCGTTTTTCTGCATATGAAGTAGGACTGATAAATATCGTGGTCTATCGACATGATTGCGGGCCGAATGCGGCATACGACATTCACATATGCCGTGTATGGATCGTCCAAAACAATTCGTGTTTTTTTCCTGTGAGCTTTTAGGTAATTGGTTGGTGAATAGGGAAGGTGCCTCGGATATATGTAACTCCTTTTGAGGTGTTCCTCTTTAAATACACCAACGGACAACCGTAACATCTTATTTCGGACGTCGTCGTTATTACAATTAAATAAAAAAAAACTATATACTTTCATATCACTTAAAATTTAATGGTTACTTTCAATTTATTTTTTTCATTTATATAAATAAATAAACATTATTTCACTTAAAAATGTTCTCTTTACCTTGAAATTGTCTTCTTCGATTTATCTATAGACAATCATTTTTGTTTCTGTTTTCGCTTGGTTAATTGCCTACATTAAGGTTGAATTATATAAAAGGTTCTTTTTGTTGTTTTGTTCAATTTGTATGAAGATGTGTAACACAGAAGAAGGGGACTGACTAAATTATTTTTAAGCTATCATAAAGCCGGTGCCCATTCACCCACAACAAATAGTGAGCAAAATAATTCATTTGATGACTAGCTGATATGAATGGCATAACTCACGTCGAGATGAGCGAATAAATCATTCTGAAAAGATACAAACAAATTAAAATTGAAGGTTTTCGGAAAGGAATATTGAAAAGTTTCGTAGTAAGAAACTGGTATCAAAGTATTGGTCGCTTAGTACTTCTGTAGGGACAAACTATGTTTGCTACTGTTGCTCCATTACGATAAATTTAAACGGAATGATCACAGGTCAAGAAAGTTTTTTTCCAAAAAGATAAAACACCTGAAGAATTTTAGTTAAAATAATCTTCGAATAGACCGAATTAATATATCACAACTCGTACATATTTCTGTGTATGACCAATCATGAGTTAATAGTCAAACCTTATCTAAGGTTAAGGGCTTTTATGTACATACATAGCATACATCCGAATTCACTAGTTAAATTCAAGTTCAGCTACCACTAACCCGATTAAAACTCTTTTATCAGAAAATATGTAGCAGATAATGGCATTCATTTCAACTCGAGATAAAAACGGCGAATATTTACTTTAGCAATAATCTACTTCTAGCGCGTTAATTTAATTATGTTGGTGAGGTCCAAAGTGGCTTCAACATTTTGGTATGATCAGTTGTATTACATGATGCAAATTTACAAGTTAAATTTACTTCAGTACTCACCCATACAGGTAGTAGAAGAACGACAAGAGATAGACGGCCAATTTAATCCAACCTTCTCGCATATTTTTCGACAGATTATCGGCATTCATGATATTGGTGGGATCGTATAGTCCAGGTCCGCTCATTATAGGTCGATTCTTATACCTAACAAAAAATATCAAAAGTAAATTCATATGATGATTTAGTACAGTAACCTTAACTAAGACTTTACCTCCAAATATGATATGCGATCAAGGGTATGTTAATGCACAGGGAGAACCACTCGCCGCCAAATAAGAACAGCAAATTGAATCCAATGTGTAACAAATATTCCGGTAGGACTAGCTAAAGAAATAATTGTATGTTATAAATCAGTTGAAATTTTGCACTACAATATCATCTTACCGGATTCAGACTGTTGCACTGATCTATTGGATTTTTATAGTCTGTTTTGAGCTCATCGAATGCAATGACATGAAATATTGCGAAGAATATGAGAAATGCATCGGCAATTAATGCCACTATGTAGGAGAAGGCGGAAAAATTGAAAGCCATTTTATGGACAGAGTGAAATAAGCCGTTTTTTCGAGTACTCTTATAACACGTTGAAACACCAAATACTTTGCAAATAATAAAGTTATTTCACTTCACACCACACACGATCCCAAATTCTGAGCAATGACCAACGACGAAGGGGCGAGAAATGTCAAATAAATTCTTGAGACGAATTGTCAAATGGAAATATATATGAAATTCGCGGTTACGATTTGAGTGCCATCTGATAGAATATTTTTAGAAACATTTTTTTAGGAAATGAAAATATACGCATGAAGAAAGAATCTTCTTAGTCGAATAAGATTTTATTTCACATTTTAGTAAATATTAGACCAATTTTTATAATAAAATGATTTTTACCGCTTTTTCAGATTATATTTTAAGTAATCAAGAGAGGGTTGTGTAATATAGTAAGCAGAAAGTGGTCATGTGGTCCTGTGGCGCAATGGATAACGCGTCTGACTACGGATCAGAAGATTCCAGGTTCGACTCCTGGCAGGATCGAGTCGATTTTTTTTTCTTTTTTTGTTTGCTATCGAAATTTTTCTTTTATCTTTTTTTTTCTAATAGTCGAAGAAAAATAAGCCAAAATATGACAGCGGCAATAATCATGTATGATATGATGTATGTATGTATCTCTGGATTTTTGCAAGATTGGAAGCGGCACTGTGATATTGTGGTAAAATGTCCTGACCGATATCACAACATGGAAAAAGGGAGTGGAGGGTAGCTCGCATTCTTTTTTGTATTATTATACCCTTCGCTCATAGAGTGAAAGGGTATATTGTTTTTGTTACGCCGATATTATGTAACACCTCAAAGGAGCCACCGGAGGTATGGCAAAGTATATATATAAATGATCAGGGTCGGTCCCTGAATCGAATAAGCCATGTCTGTCTGTCTGTCTGTCTGTCTGTCTGTCTGTCCGTGTGTCTGTCTGTTAGCACGATAACTCCCGAAATAATGAAGCTAGCGGTTTGAAATTTTGGTCAAATGTTTGTTTTGCTAAAATCTTGGACGGTATTGAAAATGGGCCAAATCGGACCACGGGTTCCCCTACCTCCCATACAAACTACCCCTCCTTGATATTTTAATTCGGTCATAACTTTCGGTAGAATATCGCTATCGACTTGAAATTTTGATCAATGTCTCATTCTGACATATACTTTGAGTTGATGGAAAGTGGATTAGGTCCGACTACCCCTACCCCTACTTCCCCTACAAAGTTATATTCAGTCATATCTTTTGATAGAATGTCACGAAAAACTTCAAATTAATATCAAATGGTAGCCGTTGGATGTCTTGACAAGGTAATAAAGATGTGTCAGGTCCGACTTATCTACCCCTCCCTCCCCAACAAAAAATATGAAATTGAATATTTTGGGTTTTGCGTGCCTTCTAGGTCTGTACACTTCTGGGTATACACTCATCGTGCTATTCGCACGATTAGAACTCGGTCTCGTAACTTTTTCATTAAGTTTGTAACGCATTAAAGGAAGCATCTCCGACCATACAAAAAGTATACATATATGATCAGCATGATATGGGGAGTCGATTGGAGCATATCGTCTGTCTGTCTGTCTGTTGCGACGCGTTTTACTCGGCGGGTATTGAAGCTAGCAAGCTGAAATTTTGCACACGTGCTTCTTATATCGTTGCAGGCTGTTTGTATGTTTGATTCACTCAAATTGGATCACTGGGTCATGGGGCTGCCATACAAACCTAGCTCCCCAATTTGAGTTCTTCTAAGAAAAACTTTTTTATTTGTGTACCAATTTCAACCAAATTTCACACAAATATGTTTCTATAGATAACACAAAATATATGCAAGAATGGATCAAATCGGACCATGGGGTCATGGGGCTGCCATACAAACTTAACCCCGCAAATTAGGTTATTCTAAGAAAAACTTTTTTATTTGTACACCAATTTCAACCAAATTTCACACAAATGTATTTCTATTGATGACACAAAACATATGTAAGATTGAATCAAATCGGACCATGGGGCCATGGGGCTGCCATACAAACCAGACCCCCCATATTGGTTCTTCTAAGAAACATTTTTTACACCAATTTCACAAAACCTTGAATAAATGTGTCTTTAGCAAAGCAACTAAAAAGTTCAAAACGAATGGAATCGTACTGTGGGGTCATGCTCCGGCAACCCCAATAAAATTTTCCGAGTAAATATTTTTATTTGGCCACTAATTTCAACCAAGCCCAAAACTTTTGTCAAGACGGAAAAAAAAGAATGAGGAGGGGGATTAAATGCAAGTCATAGGTACGCCCGAAAGAACTTTTAGCCCAAGCGAAGGGTATCTAAATTACGGCCGCGCCCGAAATTAGCCTCGGCCCCGGGGTTGGCGAGCGAAGCGAGCAGGGGGCGAAGCCCCCTAGTTTAATTTTGCGTTTATTTCAAAAACGGCAAAAGATACACAAAAATGGTCTGAAAACTAAAAAAAATACATGAGGCGGTGCGCGGCAAAACTCGCTCCTTCCATTTTTCGTAATTTTTCAGAAACCGAAAAAAAAACGTTTAGCAAAATGAAAAATTATTGTACCATATTTGTTTTGCAATTAAACGGAAGCTATATGCACTAAGATTGATTTGTAAAACAGAAAAATGATATTTAATAATAATTTTGGCGTCAATTTCGAATTATAAATTGGAACAAACGAGTTTTGATGAGTTCTGGTGGAACAACATGGTTTTTCACCAAGTTGGTGGTGTATTTAGTCCAATTTGGTCCAAGAAAGTGTCTAAGGACGAAAGCAATAAGCCCTTACCTAATAATATTAATGATAATGCAATAATTTCCATTTTTGGTAATACAAATTTTTACTGGAAGGAGACAGTTTTGATGAGTCCGCCATGGCAAGAAAAGAGTTTTGATCAAAATGGATGGAAGGAAAGAGTTTTGATGGGTACCATTACCTGGAAGAAGTAAGTTTTGCAACGAACTGCAAATTTCAAAGCCTCGAAAAATACGAAAGAAGTGTTTTGGTAAAAACTGAGCTTACTACTGTGTAGAGCAGGAACAATACTTTCGAATGCAATTCATAACTCAATTTCGTAAAAAAGTGGAATAAGCGAGTTTTGCCGCGCACCGCCTCACATAAATTCACCTTTGTAATGACATACAGGGTAGCCCACTTAAAAGTATACGATTTGAATATAGCATAACTTTTTGTTTTACATTTTTTTTTAATTTGGTGGAAATACTAGAGATTTGGAAGATTTTTTCGCACTATAGGTATGTACTGAGTTCACATAGCGAAAAACTTGCATATATGTCTCCCGTGAAAACGGTGCCGTGGAGACATGCTTTTTATTCACTCAATTTAAGATAAATGTTCACTCACGTTCTGATTGATTCTCGTGACAAATCTTTTCACTGTGAAGTAAAGTGCAACTGCATTATTTTCGCTGGCGAAATGTCAAAAACCGGTGTGGAGACTTTCATGTGAAGTGAGTACCACAAAACGAATTCGATTTCACGATCATCAAAATTTTGACAGTATTTGCATGGATTTCACGTGAACTGACGATGTTAGTATGTACCTACCCAGCCAGCATTTAACACATTTCTAATCATTATTTCATGCAACACGCGTAAGCACAAGCACATATACCTTATTCATTCATCACGTTTTCATACAAGCAGTATATGATGATGTCCCCCTATTTCATGTATACATATACGCATTTGCGCCTTATTACGGATAAACATTATTAAATCGTTATTCGTAAACATTATGTAATAGTTAAGTATCATATATATTCAAAGTATCAATGAACAATTAAAAAAAACACGTGCGACGGTGAGTCTCGAACTCATAACCCTATGCACCGAAAAAAAAAATAACAGGCGCGACAATCCAACATTGGACTAAGGCCGCAGGATGTGTTAGTGACATCCTATTTCCAAGATCTTATCTGCTTTTTGTTGAGGTAATGAGATCAGCATCACGCTAAGCAGTGTTATTTATCCCCATAAATGGGTACTCGTTTAACATCTGAGTGAGATCATAGTCCGTCACAAGCTCGTGAGTTCGAAAAACACCATAAACCACGGTGAGATTCGAACTCATGACCCTGTGCACCGGAGGTGCGCGCACTAACCGCTGGACCAGCCAGACTATACGAATGAACATGTTTTTTTCGTGATTCTAATCACCCCAGCAACAAATATTACACTTGAGGAGAAAACCATTATATTTCCTATATGCATGATCTGTCGACATTCCTTCAGCTGACCATCATGTATCTAGCTTTCAATGCGTCCAATCGATACATAATGCCGATTCGTGATTCATGAAGTAAAGCTTATTTGTGGCTATGTTCACGGTACATGACGCCGATGCTGGCTGGGTACTTTATGCAACAATTGTGTAATTTTATCCGATAGACTTCATTTTTTTATGAATTATTTAAATAGGTAAAAGTGGGTAAAAGGAACGCAAACAAAACTCAAGATTTCTTGAGGAAAAAAACATTTTTTCATTTTTATGGTTAAACATATTTCTTAAGCTAAGTTCAGAGGGTTATTTCTTTTCTTTCGTTACTTGCTTTGCAAAGCCGATCGCTTTCCAACGGATGCTTCATTACTTTTCGCGAAATTGATCTGGCTGTAAAGCCCTGATTTCCGATCGGATATTTTATTTCAGTGCCGCAATGGTTCTGAGCTTTATTAACATAAACCCTTTTATTTTAAGTAACCCCATAAAAAAAATCGTCATGTGTTAAATCTGGAGATCGAGCAGGCCAGTTTATTGATGCTCCTCTTGAAATAATTCTGGCCCCGAGCAGTTCAGATAAAATGTCCATTGTGGCTTGAGTGGTAAGGCAAGGTTCTCCGTCTTGCTGAAACCACATGTTTGGGCTGTTCTAAGCATAGGGCCGGACGCAATTGTTTAACATAACGCTCTGCATTAATTCTCACCGCTTCGCCACTCGCGTTTTCAAAAAAGACCGGTCCGATTTTCTCTTGTGGTTTGATCCCGCATCAAACAGGGCATTTTCCTCTCTACCTGAATTTATTAGTTAAGGAATTGACAATTTTGTTATTAAATTAATTGAAGTGTGAAAATTGCTACTTTTTAATACCCGAAAACCGGGTTTTCCGTAAGAATGACTTACCTGCTATCCTCGCGTGACGCGTTTTCTTCTAATGCTAAAAATCACTATTTTCCTAAAATTGATCTACTTGGTACCATATGCCAACAAATCTCCAAAGTGTCTAATTTATTTTCACAAAATATTCAAATCGTATACTTTTACGTGGGCCACCTTGTATAATGTAATATGTACCTTAGATCAGGGGTGTCAAACTCAGAAGCTGGCCCGGGCCAAATAAGACTCTCCTTAGGTTTGGGTGGGCCGCAGAAGGAAAATTTCAAAAACTTTTATCCAAAGTTTATTACTGAATATTACTTTTAAAATATAGCAGAAAGTCTGGATCATTATAACGGCTTGGGGATCATCCGTGAGAACTTCCACCTTTCGAAAATGTACTTTAAGAACATTAAAAAAATAAGACAAGAATTTCTTAATTGCATGATTTGCGCCAAATTGTGGACAGGTCATAAACATTTTTTAGCACCGGTCATCCAGGTCGCCCAAAATAATATTGGAAGGCAAAATAGTCAGATTAAATTAATTTCAGCAGAAAGGTGAGTAACAGGGACAAAAAGTTGTTTCTGATATGGTTTTAAAAACATGCACCAATACAGCTTGATAAGTATAGGTCTAAAAATCAGGCATTTGGGCTGTAATTATTATGTTTCTTATCCATGTGATTTAGTCACCGATTCCAAGATTTCCGCAGTTTTTAAAGCTTTGCCATATTTCCAAATAAATCTCAATTCATGATGGGTAACGCCAACCAATTTGTTATTAACTGAACAGTTTCATGAAGAGTCTTAAGGTTTGTGTCCGGTGAGACGACTCATGATGATCGCTCAGCGATCGAAGTTAAGCCACCGATTTTGAGCGCTATATATGCGTATAATTTTTACACATATACTTGTTCCTTTCATTCATAGTCGATACTAGGAAAGTAGCACCATTCAAAAAATATGCAAATATGGCTCGAAATTGGATGCAGAACTACGCTTAGCGATCATCCCACGAATTGTCTTTAGAAAACCAAATAAAAGTACATAGCAGCAAATTGTTTGTATAGTATTTAGAGAAAAATTCCTAAAATAATCTGGCATAAGCCAGAGACGAGTTTTAGTAATTTTTGTAGACTTGATTTCAACGGCTGAATTTGTACACCTTACCAATTTCACAAAATTTATGTTGATACGCATTGTGCTGTTTCGACATGGCCGCGGGCCGCGAGTTTGACACGTCTGCCTTAGATCATCGTTTTCCAACCGGTAGATTTTCGAGGGGGTCGCAAAATATCTTTCTCTAACTGAATCGTTAGTAGTCTGGCTGGTCTAGCGGTTAGTGCGCGCACCTTCGGTCATGAGTGTTGTTGTTTGCACGTGTCGACGAACAATTTAAGCAGGATCTATGCCGTCATTGTACAGCTGAGTTGCGGCCTTGATATATCTAGATAGCGTTGGTGCTAGCCAAAAAGCCGCCCCAAAATTTTACGCCCAGTGTGACCGCCCGGTACTAAAATTAAGCTGCCCACTGCGAGTCCAATCGATTTCCTATAATAGGGTATCTGTGGCTCGTTTAATTTTTTGTGAGTGATTTAAAATAACTTCAGATCCGTGGATTACGATTAAAACCTGTATTGCATACGTAGGCATACAAGAAATGATAAAATGATTATGATAAAAGAAAACGCATTCCTCCTCTGCATGTATGCGCTTTTCCTTCAAAAGGCCTATTTATAAACATAGGGATACCTACATAATCCCTAAAAACAAAATCCCGCCCGTTCATAAAAAAAAACCGTTTAACATTATCCGCCACATTAAAATCCCGCCACATCAAAATCCCGCCCAATAAAAACCGTTTAGAATCCCGCTAGAGGATAGTAAAATAATCCCGTCAAAATACCACCAAAAAATATTTCCATTCTTATAACAAAAAAATCAATAGCGATATTACGTCATTCCAATCGGTTAATGCGATACATTTCTCTTATCATAAATCCGTCGGAATATTTGTTTACTTGTTCGATCAAGATGATAATTGGGCCCCTACAGAAGAATGAGTGTCATACAGGGGATACTTAAGTCTCGAATACTGGAAAACCAGACCCTCTATTTTTCAAATTAAGTCACCTGGTCCGTGGGACTCCGAGAATTAAGTATCCCCATTATTTTAACGGTAAATGTAGTGGTTCGCGCGCGCGATTTTCGAAAGAATACTTACCTTCTATGACACGGAATATTAAAAAGTGGGATATTGAAAAATTGTATTTTGTATTAGCGGGTTTATTAAGTTGGCGGGAACTTTTTTAGACGGAATTTCAATTGAGCGGGATATTGAAATGGCGAAATAATTAATGTCGAGATTTAAAAACGAGACCGAGGCTAATTTCGGGCGCGGCCAAAATTTGGATACCCTTCGCTCTCCTCGGGCTAAAAGTTTTTTTGGGCGTACCTAGGACTTGTATTTAATCCTCCTCCATTCTTTTTCTTCCATCTTCACAAAAGTTTTGGGTTTGGTTGAAATAAGTGGGCCAAAAAATATTTACGCAGAAAATTTTTTTGGGGGATGCGGTAGCACACTACGATTCCATTTGTTTTGAACTTTTTTGTTGCTTTGGGAAAGACACATTAATTCAAGGTTTGTGAAACTGGTGCAAGAAGAACCAAAATGAGTGGTTGGGTTTGTATGGCCACCCCATGACCCCATTGTCAGATTTAATCCATTCTTGCATATGCTTTGTGTCATCAAGAGAAACACATTTGTGTGAAATTTGGTTGAAATTGGTGCACAAATAAAAAAGTTTTTTTTTTAGAAGAACCTAATTGGGGGGTTAGGTTTGTATGGCAGCCCCATGACCCCATGATCCGATTTGATCCATTCTTACATATGTTTTGTGCCATCAAGAGAAACACTTTTGTATGAAATTTGGTTAAAATTGGTGCACAAATAAAAAAGTTTTTCCTAGAAGAAGTTAAATTGGGGGGCTACGTTTGTATGGCAGCCCCATGACCCAGTGATCCAATTTCGGTGATTAAAACATACAAACAGCCTGCAACAATAAAAAGCACGTGTGCAAAATTTCAGCTCCGTAGCTTTTATAGTGGCCGAGAAAAACGCGCTGCAACAGACGGACAGACAGACGGACATCGTCCAATCGACTAATCTCGTCATGCTGATCATATGTGTATACTTTTATCTGACCAAAAACAACAAAGTTGTAAAAGTTACCCCGCCAAAGAAAAACGCATCTGCCGCAAAAAGAATACGTATCACTCCAATCTGCTCATATGTAATTTTGTGTTAGGTGTAAATGCTGGATGTAATTTTGTTTTAGGTGTAAATGCTGGAGAAGTTTAAATGTACAGGACTACTTCCTAAAGTAATTTGGTGGGAGCCGTCAAAGTGGCACTGAATAAAATGTTAATGCTCCCACCAAATTACTTTACGGAGTAGTCCTGTACATTTAAACTTCTCCAGCATTTACACCTAAAACAAAATTACATCCAGCATTTACACCTAACACAAAATTACATATGAGCAGATTGGAGTGATACGTATTCTTTTTGCGGCAGATGCGTTTTTCTTTGGCGGGGTAACTTTTACAACTTTGTTGTTTTTGGTCAGATATCATATATATTTTTGCATACTTAAATAGTCAACTAATATTTTTGTTTTGAGATCCTGATGTCCCAGTGTCCCAATTTCCTAATGTGCTTATGTCCCAATGTGCAAATATCACAGTGTCCCAATGGCCTACTGTCCGAATGTCCCACTACCCTAGTGTCCCAATGTCCCAGTATCGCAATATCCCAGTCTCGTCAATATTTCCCAATATTCCAATGTCCAATTGTCCTACTGTTCCAAGGTCCTAATATCCCAATTTCCTAATATCCCAGTTCCCCAATGTCCCAAATGTCCCAGTATCATAATGTGATAATATCCCAATGGCCCAATGTCCTAATGTACCAGTGTCCCAATGTACAAATGTCCCAATATCCCAACATCACAATGTCCCAATATCCCAATGTCCCAGTTTTCAGTGTCCCAATTTCGCAGTTCAAGTGTCCCAAGGTCCCAATAGCCTAATATCCGAATGTCCCAATTTCCCTAGTGTACGTAATGTCCCAGTATCCAAATGTCCCAGCGTCACAATGTCCTAATATCCCAATATTCTAATGTCTCAATTTCCCAATGTCCCTATGTCCCAATATCCCAATATTCCAATGTCCTAATATCGCAGTGCCCTAGTGTCCAAATTCCCCAATATCCCGATGTCCCAACATCCCGATGTCTCAGTGGCCCAATGATCCTCTGTACCAGTGTCCCAATATACCAATGTCCGATTGTCCCAAAGCCATAATGTCCCAATGCCCAAATATCCAAGTGCCCATGTCCCAGTCTCCCAGTGTCCCAATGTCACAATGTTCCAATATCCTAATGTCCTAATATCCCGATGTCCCAATGTCCCAATATCCCGATGTTCCAGTGGCCCAATGTTCCCACGTCCCAGTTTCCCCAGTGTACCTAATGTCCCAATGTCCTAATGGGTTGATGTCCTAATGACCCAAGACCCTAATGTCCACATGTTCTTATATCCCAGTGCCCCTATGTGCGAATATCCCGATGTCCCAATGTCACAACATTCCGATGTCACAGTGGTCCAATGCCCCTATGTACCAGTGTCCCAATGTCCGATTGTCCCAAGGTCATAATGCCCCAATGTCCGATTGTCCCAAGGTCATAATGCCCCAATGTTATAATATCCCAGTGTCCTAATGTCCCAGTGTCCTAATGTCCCAATATCCCAATATTCCAATGTCCCAATATCCTGATGTCCCAATGTCCCAATGCCCCAATATCCCGATGTCCCAATGCCCCAATATCCCGATGTCCCAATATGCCGATGTCCCCACGTCCCTGTTTCCCTATTGTGCCTAATGCCCCAATGTCCTAATGTCCCAAGACCCTAATGTCCCAATTTCCTAATATCCCACTACCCCAAGATCCTAGTCTCCCAGTCTCCTGGTGTCCCAATATCCAAATGTCCCAATGCCGCAGTGTGTTTTAAAAAATGGTCAATGCGATGAGCCGATAGACGCAATTGTTGGAAATCTTTTGTTAAGTTTACCTATTAATTTACCGTTATTCCATCCACTTATCTAAATGGAAGACATTGATTCTTTAGAAGGACTACCAGAGGATCATTCGTTTCAAATTTCATAAAAATTCCATCACGAAGAGAGACAGTAGAAGCAAGACTTTCTGCAACTGTAGACTTCATTCTGAAATTGGGTTACTCGCTTAAGTCTGTGAGGGTGAAAATATCACCGTTTATTGCATATATCTTACCCGTTATTGTGCCGATCGAAGATTTTATTTGGAAAGGCACTAGAATAGGATATGTGGAATATTTTGGTAAAAAAAATTTTTTGGGGGCTGTTGCCTGGAAGGCTGTAGCCTGATCAAACAAAAAAGCAAGTTGTCTCCGGTAATCATAGACTTGTTCGCTTTCGTTTTTCTTTTTCCTTTGGCGGGCGAGACGCTCTCGCGTCTCTTGATATGGTCGGAGAAGCTTCCTTTAACACTAGAAGGGTCAAGGCCGTCAATTTGACGGTTTTGTAGTTTAAATCATCTATATTTTCTAAACTACAATGTTTTCAGCTTTCATATATTTATTGACTTTTCTTTTCCTAAAATATGTATGTATTTGATCATATACATATTTGGATAGAAATAAAATTTAGTTTATGAGATCTCTCTCTCGATTACCGTAACTCTTAGGCTTCATGCACACGACGCGAAAACGGCTCGCAAGCTCGACACATCGAAATGCATTGGCTCTTATGGGAAGCTCACGACAGCGAGAGCCGTGCCGCTGTCAAATCACAACTAGCGAGACATGTTTTCACATATCGTGCACCACAATCCGCAAATTCACGGCTCGCGAGCCGTGTTTTGACTGTGCACGGCTCTCGCTTGCTGTCGCTCGTCATGAGCTTCCCATAAGAGCCAATGCATTTCGATGTGTCGAGCTTGCGAGCCGTTTTCGCGTCGTGTGCATGAAGCCTTAGTGGAGCATGGGTGCGTTGATGACTACCGTGTCTAGTCATCAACGTTACAAAGACAATTGAATTCGGAGTGTGATACGGTTGTCAGCCATACCACTTCCTAGTCGCATTGTTAGTTTATTATTCTATGATAAGAATATTTCTTATCATCTTCTTCTGAATAATAAACTTGCGACGAGTCGTGCCGAGTTTGGAAACTCGTTTCTCTATGAGTGTCTATTTCACAGAGTGGCGACCGAACCATCACGGCCACAGAGCACGTATTTTATGAGATACTTCTTGTTATACCTATTAGGGTCAGAACCGTCAAATTGACGGTCAAGGCTTATATTCCCCAAAAATCCCTAAGGCCGTAGGTTTAGATCTGCGTTTTTTGTTAGAGGGCTTATGTAAAAAGAAACAATAGTTTATAGAGATTTAATACTCGAATTTTTTGTGACAAAGTGGAAGGTGCGCTTTTGGAGTACTCGCATGCTTAGACTACGGCCTTGAGTCATTTTCACGGTTGTTGTCGTTCTTGTTTGCCCAGTGACTATCTCTTGAGGTGCAATGAACGCTAAACAACATTAGTTTTGGTTGTCCAGCATCAGTATCTACTGATACTTTCCCCAAAATTAGTGCACGTCAGGAACTAAGAGCCGGAATAGGTGTTTCTTGAAGCTTTGAAGAAAACGAGGATACGGACACCGGAAACATGACGATACCTTTGCTGAAAAAAATGGGAGCTAGTGAGTAAATAAAGTAAAGAAAAATACTAAGATTTCTAAAATACATTGAGAACTACAAGACCAGAGATCCCTGCAAAGCAGTAAGACTAGCATACACACCAAACCAGCGCCAAGATTAGTCCTGCCATATGTATAATACTCGTAGTTCTGATTTTTAGCTGAGGAAAGTATCATATCCTTCCGTGGTATGGGTAGAGTTTCAATAAAGTGGTGCGTGTCAGTCCTACTAAACGAGTGGAATGCATTTAGGTCGACATTCTTCCGAACAACTCTTGCGAAGCGATCCTTATTAACTTTCCGGAGTTATTTTCCTCTTCTTGGTTGAAATACAGTTACGTACAAGCAAAATGGTTCGTTCTTGTCGTTGAGCTGCGATCGTTTTATGATCATTGAGTGTGTCTCTCGGAGCCAACACGGACCTTTACATTTCTTATTTCAACTTATGCAGTTGTCTGAAAGTAAATGTCACTAACTCATATAAACTAATATTACCAAAAACAGAATGTGTTTCGGTTTGAGGAGGGCTTGGGTACGCTCTTACGTACTGGGCAGTTTGTTTCTATTGCCAAGCACCCATACCTAATAAAACTGGCTACACCTAAAGCAGTAAGAAGAAAGGATATCCTAGGGCGATCAGTGTAAATTTCCATTTCAGGATGACTCAAAAAGCATTAAACTATTACTTTATAGCCATATACAAAAGACTTTTAGAGGAAAATGTACCATCGGTCAACACGTTAAAAAATAAATATTTTTAAATATTTCATACTCAAAAAAATATACAGAAATACATTAATTTCCAATTAATAATATGATATTGTCTTATTTCTTACTTTACTTAAGCATTTTATATTTATGGGAGTACCAATTCAGCTATAAACACCTTGCCGTCAAATTGACGGCAGTGACACTTTTAGGTATATAAAATTCCTGACCCTTCTAATGTTAATGCGTTACAAACTTCATGATAAAGTTAATATACCCTTTCACTCTATGAGCGAAGGGTATAAAAACGGGAATATGAAGGTAAGGCGAGGTATCGTAGCCAACCCGTAATCATAACCGAAATTTGAGAAGTTGATCAGAGTATCGCGGAACACGATTGAAGCAAAATATGATTTTTTCTAAAAACACAATTATTTCTAATAAACATAAAAATAAAGATTTTATTTTTCGGACTATTTGTTTATGATTATTATAAACATTACTTAAAATCATTTCGTTATATGTATACTTAATACTAAACTATCCAGCAGCACAGAAGTAAAATGCTAGAATGTACACTAAACGTGAATTATCTAAGCCATTAATTTAAAACATTTATCATAAATTAAACAATGAACGTCCCGGGAATTTTCGATTCAATATAAGAAATTATACTTTCTTTTTTATGATGCAACAAACACTTCAGATTTCAGTACATATTACACAATTTAATAAATACATCTAAGAAGGGATTCACACTATGGACAGGATTTACTAAAACCACTAAATTAATCGAGTCAAAACCCGCCTACTAGATTAAATCGTATGTCATTAAATTCAAAATGCATAGTAGACTGTACTTCCATTATTCTAATTGCAGTACAATATGGTACAACTGTTATCTTGAGAATAAAAATATTTATTTCTAAAATCTATGTACATACATATATTGATTAAAGCCAAGCCAGTATACTTGCAATTGCATTTAAAAATCTAGTTAACAAAATTAAATGTTTCTTTGCATATTTGTTTTTTTTTACTTTTATCAGATATTGTTCTATATAATCTTTGATTTATATAATTTATAAAAATGTTGTATATAAGTAGATAAATTACATCAGTTTGTTAATTATTGTCTGTATTATATCATGTTTACACTGAACCCGAAATGCCATTTAAATTTTTTCTTTTGACCCTGTCGGAGGCCGTGTTTTTTTCAAGACTTTGTATGGAATGAAATCCATCCGAAGCATTTTGTACGTTTTTTTAGTTATGATATTTCGAGTGTTGGATAAACGTAGTCCAAAAGTGCACTCAGACTTACACCTCACAGTCAAAATGACAGAATGTATATACTCAGATTTGTATGAATGTGTTTTCTGTTTCCATATTGTGTAACATTAACTGCGTTTCTTTTGCCTTAAACTGAATAGGATAACTATAGGAGATTTCAGAAAGTCTGATTGCACCTTTGTCGATATGGTTCGACATACGAATCGTCGTGGAAATCTAACATTTGCATTTACCACAGGGTGGACTATTTGAAGTGATTTAATGTTAATCTTGAATAACTTTCTACTTATTAATATTTGTTATGAAATCTGGAGAAAATAAACAAGACACATGGGAGATATCTTATGTATATGTATTAAGTTATTTTATGCCTGAATTACATTAAATCACTTTAAATGGCCCACCCTATATGTACTTAGTTTAACATTCTATTCATAAGATTTTTCACCAATAAATATTTATGTACTTTTTTTTACTTGAGTATTTATAGTGTGAATGTATAAATTTATTTTGTAACGCTAAATGTAAAATGCAAATGATTTTTCATTTGAGATGTTTTTTTGTCATAAAATTGTTGCTAACATTATACAATGTTGTACAGAGCACCTCTATGGTAGTTGAAATAGATTGGATGCGTCAGCATCGGCATCAGCAGAAACATTTCAATTTAGAACACGCATTTGCCTTTGTAGTCTAAGAAAATTGGACCAAAATATGGCCATCGAACGGCAAAAATCCTACATCGGAAATTTTTTTTTGATTATGGTTGGGGATGGTCCCGATATGATGGCATAAAAAGTCCCAACCGATTGGGGGTCCGCAACCTTTAAAAAAGGGGGGGAAAGGGAGCTTTTTTTTCAGTTTTTTTGCGATTACATATTTCAAAAACTGCAAGAGATACACAAAAATGGTCTGAGGACGAAAGAAACTACATAAAATTACCTTTCCAATGATATAAAACACATTAGAGTTTAATCAAATATTGCGGCGCTAGCCTAACAAAATAAATTAGAATATTTTCACTTTAGACCTTTCTAAAAAGCTCCATAACTTTTGAATGTAATGTACTTGTATATGTACAAGTATTCACAATAAGTTCAATATCATTTTAAGGTAAACATTGAGTCGCTCCGGTCAAGGACCCCTATTATCCCCCCATTTGAATTTGTCAAAATGGCATGTCCATAACTTCCCCCAAAATTGGAGCAGAGTGCCAAATTTTGGTTTGTTACGATTGAAGGTCATAGTCACCCCACCCACCAAAAATCACCTCATTCGAATAAAAACTAAGGGTACCTCCCATACAAAGTTACCCAAGACAACTTTGTTCTACAGTTTATAAAATTAGTAGTACGTAGAACAAACTCCTGATGGGTCACTTTGTATGGGAGATACCCTTAATTTTTATCCGAATGAGCTGATTTTTGGTGGGTGGGGTGACTATGACATCCAATCGCAACAAACCAAAATTTAGCACTCGGCTCCAATTTTGGGGGAGTTATGGATATGCCGTTTTGACAAATTTAAATGGGGGGGATAATGGGGGTCCTTGACCGGAACGACTCAATGTTTACCTTAAAATGATCTTGAACTTATTGTGAATACTTATACATATACAAGTACATTACGGCTGAACTAGCATTCTTTCAAAAGTTATGGAGCTTTTTAGAAAGGTCTAAAATGAAAATATTCTAATTTATTTTGTTAGGCTAGCGCCGAAATATTTGATTAAACTCTAATGTGTTTTGAATCATTGGAAAGGTAATTTTATGTAGTTTCTTTCGTCCTCAGACCATTTTTGTGTATTTTACGGCTGAACTAGCATTCTTTCAAAAGTTATGGAGCTTTTAAAAAAGGTCTAAAATGAAAATATTCTAATATATGCTCTAGTCTAACGCCGAAATCTTCAATTAAACTGTAATGTGTTATATGTAGTCGACTCTTGATAATTCGAAGCCCAAGGGACAACGAAAAAATTTCGAATTATTGAGTGTTCGAATTACCGAAAAAAGGAACTATGTAAATAAAATAATTTATTTCATAATTCAGCAAAGCTCCTCCAACCGGAAATTTTTTTCGCGACACTGCCTCAACCATTTTAAAGGCTTTCCTTCAATAATGTGCTTTCACCTGTAATTAAATTTTATTTCAACATAAAGCGAAACGGCACTAGGTAGATCCTAAACATATCATGGGATTAAATAGTCAAACTAAAGTTAATTTATGAAAAAATATCGAAACAATTCTTGTCCTTATTTTGTGATCGACTGGAGATACACTAAATTTAATGAGAAAATAGGATACCTTATCGCAATCTTTTGCGTTTTTTTTAATGTAACGTGGTTTCCAAACTTTTTTTTATTTTTTTGTTTTAAAACAGTTGTAAATGCTGAAGTCTTAAAATTCGTTGCCACATCTTTTTTTATCGCCATTTTCCACTGTCTTGTCTTTTCACATCTACGGATATGCACGTGTACTTTTTCGAAATCATTTTCACTTGAAAGTTAACAATAAACTGAAGAAAATGTGTAATCTTTTCATACAATTAGCCGTAAAAGGACAGCAACAGAAACATTTCAGGAAAAATTCGAATTATAAAGAGTTTCTAAATGCAAATTTCGAATTATTAAATGCTAGCGATCACTCAGTTGAACGAAATCATTTCGCTTTATCGAGTGTATACAACTTCATACATACTTGGCTCTTTTTTTCGATTTATCGAAGGGACAGGTTAACTAGTTCGGATTATCGAAAAATTCGTATTACCGAGGTTCGAATTAACGAGAGGCGACTGATGATTACAAAGATAATTTTATATAGTTTTTTTCGTCCTCATACCATTTTTCTGTATCTCTTACCGTTTTGGAAATAATCGCAAAAAACCGAAAAAATGTCCCCCTTTCCCCCCTTTTTTTAAGGTTGCGGACCCCCAATCGGTTGGGACTTTTAATGCCATAATCTGGGGACCATTCCCAGACATAATCCAAAAAAAATTCCGATGTAGGATTTTTGCCGACCAAATATGCCATTTTTCTTAGACTATTGATGACCCACATTGACAGCAGAAGCAGAAAAAATGCTTCGGCCGCTGCTGCTGTTGTCAATGTGGATCATCAAAGGCAAAGGCATGTGTTCTAAATTGAAAATTTTCTGGTGATGCTGACGCATCCAATTTATTTCAACTATGATGCAAAAAAAATGAAAAAGAGTGCTACCCAAAAGTGTGAAAGTTCATATTAACCGCGTTTAATCGGGTCCAGAATAGGACACGATAGTCAAACTTTCCATACAAATCGACCCCTGATTAATTCTTTTCAGAGCTTTTATTTTGTTAGGTGATTTACTTTTTCTGATATCGCCTAGCGCTTGTATAATAAGTCATCCAGGCTTGCCCAATATACGGTCCGCGGGACACAATCCGGCCCGAGAAGAGTTTTTATCCAGCCGGCAAGTGATTTCAGGAAAAGCAGTCATAGGCGGCTCATTTGACTAAAATTTTGAACAAATTTTGATGGTGGCGGCGAGTACAACATGACAATGCCTTTATCAGTTTCGCGTGCCGAACAAGAAGGTCTCAGATGATGCAGTTCTACAATCTGTCTTATGACCGGTTACTCATACATTTTATCCAATAAATAAGCTTAAAGCATTATATAGCCCACTTCGGTCCTGGAACGCTCCTGGCCGGAAAGCTATCCTCCATCCTTGTCTAAAACAGTTACACAACTCTCGTGAAAAACGCCCATCATGGTGACATTTGCCAAAGGCGTTGCCTCAATGGCGGTTCACACACACCATACCAATTTTTGAATTTGACGAGACCTTTACAAATACATATCAACAATTTGAAATTAATCAAATCAGAGAAATTTGTGAGGCTGAGCGAATTACAAAATTGAAACCTTAATTTATACCATTTTTAAGACATATTCACCATGTCTGTAAACGTAAATAAACGATTTCGCAAATAGAATTGGCGCAAGTAAAGTTAACGATTTCGTAAATGAAATAAACTATTTCACAAATCAAAATATCCATTCAGCAACTCACTTCTCGTTAATAAATTGTTAATTTGACTTGTTAAAACGATAATTTCATTTGCGAAATCGTTAATTTCATTTCATGCTTAGTTTATTTTGTGTTGAGAAAAGGTGAATTTGTCTTGAAAATGGTATATGTACGTCTAAGTTTTGGCATCACTATGTACATTACGAACGATAAAAAAAGGTTTGAAAGAATATATTCCCCAGCATGAAAATGTTTGGCTCGCCATCGCTTTTCAAGCGCCTTTACTAGGACCAATTTCCTATCAAATTTAGTGTGACGTTAAAGTTACTGTCGCGCATCACCTTAACTAATTCCATCCAAAGACAGCTTCTGTCGAATTTGTATTGGTCGGCTATTATGTCCTGTCCTCTACCAAAATAAAAAACGCAGCTATCATAAAGGCCTATCCACACTTTTCAGTCATCAGTCAAGGTAATTTTCGATTCAAATTGACAGGTTGCCAGTTAATTGATTGACTGACAATCTGTATGGAAATGACTGTGACTGATGACTGATAAGTGTATATCGACATGAATAGGTTTGTTTTTAATTACTTTCCAGTACAGGACAGCACAACTTCCATACAAATTTAACAGTTGTGTTCTATATAAAAGAACTCGTATCCAACTTTATTCCCGAATTTGTATGGAAGTTGTCCTGTTATGTCCTATACTGGATAGTTAAAAGCGCATCTAATTTCTAAAATATATTTTTAATTTGTAAATGTAAATGTAAATCTTTTTTTAGATACATTTAAAATAGTTATAATTTTAAATAGGTTAATTTATTCATAAATATTGGCATGTGTGTCAAATTAACAAACAATGGTTTATTCAAAATAGGGTTGTTTCAATACAATACATATCGTTTCCAGAGGATTATACGAAATTGGAATTTTGTTCTAGCGACTAGTTTTTACCATAAAATGTTACAATATACAACCTCATAATATCAACTTACATACTTACATATTTCCATTAAGACAAGCGTTACATTACATCTATTAAGCGTGCGAAATAGAAGCGATTTTTTTAGCATATTAAAGTTATCGGTATTACATAATATTGTAAGTAACTAGCATTGTATCAACCGATTGAATTACTTTTTTGGGTCCATGAATTTTTGATATGTTTTAGGGTTTTAGAGTGAAACCTAATTAAACAAGAAAAAAATATTTATAAATAATTATGGTTTGCGAAAATTGGATGCATGAACTCGCACTGAATTCTTAATTGGATCTAGAGAAGGCAGTGGTGGCTTTAGGAGGTGGGGAGTCGGGCGATCGCCCAGGGTCTTGAGGTTGCAGCTGACAAAAAGTAAAATTCAAACTACACATTTAATTTATCCAATCTCATTCGTGTAAATATACAGGGTGTATGGAAACTGCCACATAAAAGCGCCGAATTGTAATTCTCCATGTGATTTCCAGTAAAAAAACCCTCTTTTTCCATCTCAATTTTCGCCAACTTCTGCCAAGGTGAGGTGCTTGTCTTTATTCTATTTATGTTAGAAATAATGGAGCTAGAATAAAATGATGTAAGAAAATTGTGATCGTTAGACTATGCGCCTAAGAGAAACGTACCAGCACCTCACCTAGGCAGAATTTGGAGAAAATTGAGATGGAAAAAAAGATTGTTTTTGGGTCAAATCACGAAAATTTTACTTTGAAGCTCTGTAAAAACCAAACCTCTTATCTGATTTGAATGCTGTTAGTTTTATTTTTTAGGTCAATTTGTTGTCTGTAATAATCATCATATTTTGCTATTCTAGCTAGTCTAGCTTTTGAGATATTGCGGTATCAGAGTCAGGTGCAGTTATGCGGCAGTTTCCGGACACCCTGTATATACCAGAAAATCTGATCTGGTTGAAAGGCTTCGGTCGGTTCCTAATATGTTTTCAAGTTCTGGAAAAACTGCGGACCCTTAGCTTAGCTTAGCAGGAGAAACTCCATTGGTTGAACAACTGCGGCTAATTCTTAGGTTTTTGTACTGGAAGTTACTTTCCCGTAATATCCGAAAATTTGACTGTGGTGAGGGGATAGAATAAATCAGGTCTTTCTGGCTTACCGTGAGGTAACTAAAGGGCTAGGATCGTGGCCATCTGAAATGTTAATTATGCTTACGGAACGTCTACTAGGCCTGAATTCTAGTGGTACAAGCTAAAGATTCAGGAGCTGAGCGAAATTAGATGGTAGAACAGTGGGGAATACAGCACGTAACAAGGTGCTGTTGTATTCTGGTAGTGTCCGCGAATTTAGGGTTGGGATTCTATTTTTTCTTGAAACGACGTGGGGTGGGGGGGGGGGGGGGGGGGCTACACGGGACGATAATCAAGAAGTACAAAGATGGTCTAAACTCCTATCAACATTCCGCAAAGGATAACTGTTAAAGGCTAACTTTGACGTTCCTCTCGGAATTTACTAGCACCAAATACAGCCGAATTGCTTTATCCATACAAATTGTAAGAGCGTGGGACGAGAAAACTTTTTCCACTGAGTCGAATGAAGGTTTGACACTTGAAATTCCTAAGAAGTGCAGCTTGGCAGAGTGCAATAGTTGAAGGTTTATATGTATGCTTCCTGCAGTTGCCAAAATAATGGCTAGAGTAATTTTGGATAGGATGATTGATAAAGAAAATCGATTAGGTGCAAACTGGGTTTCGATCTGGTTTTTTTTTTTCTCCCATCAACCACACCAACACCTTACGTATTGTAATCGAGTAATGCATCGAATTCAAATCTTCGTAGCACATGCTCTTTGTTAATATTGAGAAAGCTTTCGATAGTGTAAGTTGAGATTGTTTCTGGGCGGCCTTACTGTCCCAGGGAAATTAGTGGCTATTGTCATTGATATGTCGTGCTCTGTGGCCGTGATCGTTCGGTCGCCACTCTGTGAAATAGACACTCATAGAGAAACTAGTTTCCAAACTCGGCACGACTCGTCGCTAGTTTATTATTCAGAAGAAGATGATAAGAAATATTCTTATCGTAGAATAATAAACTAACAATGCGACTAGGAAGTGGTATGGCTGACAACCGTATCACACTCCGAATTCAGTTGTCTTTGTAACGTTGATGGCTACACACGGTAGTCATCAACGCACCATGCTCCACTAGGAGTTACGGTAATCGAGAGAGAGTTATTGATATAAAGATAAAGTTTCGGACTTAGAAGTTCGATATCGATAGCGGGAGCCGTTAAGGCTGTATCTCACCGATCCAATTTCTTGTAGTGTTTGGTGATGTGCTCTACGCGGATTTACCTGAGGAACGCCAACGTCCCGGCATTAGTTGGAAGTCAAAACAGCAATGCAGTGAGAAAAATCATCTTACAATTTTCTACTGAAATTCCACTCTTTTATCTTCTTCTTTGAAAGAAACTGATTTAACAAAGTGACTTCAAATTAGTTCGACATTTACATTGAATATACGTCAACGGAAATCATTAAATACATATGTCGTCATCGTCTTAAAGTCGGGCTAACATTGCGCGGGTTCGGGGTTCAACAACACAAATTTCATTGATTTTATCTATCCGACGAACCATCGACTGTATGAACTTACAAAGTAATATTTTTACTGGAAAGTTATTCCCCTAAGCCTTACAGTTCGGTTTAAAAATCCCAACATTTCGTGCAATTTAAATTCTGCAACGTGTTCGTGTGCCATTCATAAATCTCCAAATTTCAAAGTCGGATTGTATAATATTCCACACGCATATTTTACGAACAATAGATAAACACAATTGGCAAATGGTAACATCTGCTAACATTGAAAATAACAATCATAAAATCAAACTTTGCCACCGCAAGAAAACGGAAAAATCTTCACAATATCATATCATATTTTCTCAATGTATGTATACGTATGTATACACATACCTATGCCTTTCGTATACAAACACGAATAGTTATTTTTTTTTTATATTTGAATTTCAATAGGCTTTATGTTTGCATTTTGACTTATGGTCACAAAGTTAATATTTGCTTAAATTATATTCTTAAAATAAAGTTTTAAGTTACGCTGAGATGGCAGTGTGTTTTCTATTTCTCTAGATCAGTTTTTCACGTAGGAAAAGAAAAAGTACCGAGGTAGGAATATGTGCAGTGGCGTAACGCTTCAAATATATCTTGTGTTCGAAAACGAAATGGGGGCTCCCTACACAATATAATACAATACTACTAAGCTATTAGCCAACATTTTTGAAACGACCATATTTTTGATCCGCTAAGGCTATTATTTTTATTGCAGCGGTTCCTATCCTATCCTTTGATAGGAGCAGTGGCGTACAGAGGGAGGGGATCTGTGACTAGACTTTTTCTTAACAAGGAAAATGCAATTTAAAGGAGTATAGGAGATCGTGAATAAACTGAATTCTCACACTGACTAGTTTTTGTACATACATATATTGTATTTTCTCAAAACTTAAGATCGCAATACATTGTGCAAATGAAAATTTAAGTAAAAAGTCTGAAGAGATTTTTTTGCGGCTTGAGTCTACATAAATTAATTAATCGATCGTACGGAACTTCTGTACAAAATTTTATGCAAAAATTTATAGCGTAATTGTTGTACAAAATGCTAGTGCATTTAAATTTGTGTTCCTAAACGTATTTTTACGCTGAGTGTTTAACTCTCGAACAATTTCAACAAAACAGAAATTCCGTTTAAAATACTCCGAATTTAATCAGGGCGGACAAATTTAAGAGTCAATAGCAAGTTTAGGAGGTGCAGGGTGCCGGGCAATTACTCGCCGGGGCCTCCCACATCACCCCAGCACTAAAATGGACCTCCAAACTATCGCGAAAAGCTGCTTAGTTTTAGTAGCAAAGAAGAACACTTCTAACTTGGTCAACAGCTTCTATATTCCAATAACGCAACAAATTTGCTACTATGCGTAACTACGGGAAGGGGGCCCCTAATGGTTGGGGGCCCGTGTTCCACCGAACACATGGAACACCGTACGTTACGCCACTGAATATGTGTGATGAAAAATCGACAAATTTCACATGAAAGTGGGAAATAATGTATAAGTGAGTTTTGGAATACTATATGTTGATAGTCTGGCTGGTCTAGGGGTTAGTGCGCGCACCTTCGGTGCACAGGGTCATTAGTTCGAATCTCACCGTGGATCATGGTGTTTTTCGAACTCACGAGCTTGTGACGGACTATGATCTCACTCAGATGTTAAACGAGTACCCATTTATGGAGATAAATAACACTGCTGAGCGTGATGCTGATCTCATTACCTCAACAAAAAGCAGATAAGATCTTGGAAATAGGATGTCACTAACACATCCTGCGGCCTTAGTCCAATGCTGGATTGTCGCGCCTGTTATTTATTTATATGTTGATATAGAACTTGCAAAATATATTTTTAATTACTGTAAGCGATAGGTTTATCACTTCATAAGCAAGTACATATGTACTAGCTAGAGATGTAACGGATGTCCGCATCCGCATCCGCAATCGCGGATTATCCGCATAAAAATTAAACTCCGCATCCGCATCCTCATCCTCATCTTATAAATATTTACATCCGCATCCTCATCCGCAATCCTCATTTTTGTATGCAGACAATTAGCGGATATATGCGACCCACGTGCTACTTTGTAACTATAAAGAAATGCATTGAGACAAATTGTTTTCTGTATCGTATACACAACTGAGCTTCAGTTTGTCGGTCAGCACAGCAGGAGCGCGTTCCATTTATATGATCTGAGTAGTCAGCGATAACTACAGCAACGACTACGAGTGAATTAAGGAACGCACTTCGCACGGTTCGCATTTTTGTGACTAGTGTTTGAGTGGTTTTGTTTTAAATGAATTGAACTGAGGCGGGTGAAGTGCGTTATTTTAAGGTGAAGCGAAGTAAGGAAGTATGCAACTTTTTAATTTTTAACCACACTAATCAGAGGAATTTCAACGTTTTTTCGTCTTCATGAAAAGTGTGAAACCTAAATATTTTTGTCTACATATTCGATCATATCCTCATCCGCACCCTCATCCGCATCCTCAAAAATTTCTCCATTAATATCCGCATCCGCAACCGCATCCTCACTGTTATACTATTTTGCATCCGCATCCGCATCCTCATCCGCTAAATAAGATCCGTTACATCTCTAGTACTAGCGTCTTTTAAAAGAGAAATGAAGGAATTAGGAAGAAAACGAGTCCGTGTTCTAATCGTGCTAATAACACGATGAGTGTATACCCTATACCAGTGGTCGGCAAAATTCTCAATAAAAGAGCCAAATTTGGTAGTGAGCCGCTTAGTGTTTCTTTAAAAAGCCAAATATTTTTTTTTGTTTTAGAAAAGCCATATTTCCAAGAGCCTTAAGAGGATAAAGTCTGGCTGGTCTAGCGGTTAGTGCGCGCACCTTCGGTGCACAGGGTCATGAGTTTGAATCCCACCGTGGATCATGGTGTTTTCCGAACTCACCAGCTTGTGAGGGACTATGATCTAACTCAGATGTTAAACGAGTACCCATTTATAGGGATAAATCACACTGCTGAGCGTGATGCTGATCTGATTACCTCAACAAAAAAAGCAGATAAGATCTTGGAAATAGGATGTCACTAACACATTCTGCGGCCTTAGTCCAATGCTGGATTGTCATTTATTTTAAAATGATACATGAATGAATAGCAACATGGGTAGTTCTGACGATTTATAGATTAAAGAACCGACGAAACGGTCATCACATTATATGAACATTAAATGTACGTAACATACCATTGGCATCATCTAATGTGGTTGGGGCTTCAAAAAAATAAGATGGAAATATGGAACCATTTGTCGTTGCTGACCTGCACCTTAAAATACAAATAGATGAGCAACGTATTTTATAGTAGTTCCTTGACAAATTAAGGAGAGCCTTTTTCTGTTCCATGAAGCTAATATTCATTCCGATTGAGAAACCTTTGGAAAACCGCCCGTACCTTCGCCTATCAACCGCTTTCGCGGTTAATAATCAGTGGCGTTTGGCGTCTGCGTTTTGAATTTAGTTGTTAGTGGTAAAGTAATTTTACAGATTTTTAGCCTTAGAGCGGTGATTCAAACGATTTAGCCCTACTCCATTTACACAATTTGAAATGTGTTCCTATTCAGGTCCTGCAGTTCAACCTAACCTCTATTGCACAAATTACATAAAGGGTGGTCCAACGTAATGGACGAAGTTAATTGTTAATAAAACAAAAAGTTTTTAGAGAATTATCAATTTTTTTCTTATTATGATAGAAGGATCTATGGCTACCGTGGCGTACTCCTATCCGACGATGGTCCATTGTTTCAATGACTTTGAGACATAAGGAACGCACTTCGCACGGTTCGCATTTTTGTGACTAGTGTTTGAGTGGTTTTGTTTTAAATGAATTGAACTGAGGCGGGTGAAGTGCGTTATTTTAAGGTGAAGCGAAGTAAGGAAGTATGCAACTTTTTAATTTTTAACCACACTAATCAGAGGAATTTCAACGTTTTTTCGTCTTCATGAAAAGTGTGAAACCTAAATATTTTTGTCTACATATTCGATCATATCCTCATCCGCACCCTCATCCGCATCCTCAAAAATTTCTCCATTAATATCCGCATCCGCAACCGCATCCTCACTGTTATACTATTTTGCATCCGCATCCGCATCCTCATCCGCTAAATAAGATCCGTTACATCTCTAGTACTAGCGTCTTTTAAAAGAGAAATGAAGGAATTAGGAAGAAAACGAGTCCGTGTTCTAATCGTGCTAATAACACGATGAGTGTATACCCTATACCAGTGGTCGGCAAAATTCTCAATAAAAGAGCCAAATTTGGTAGTGAGCCGCTTAGTGTTTCTTTAAAAAGCCAAATATTTTTTTTTGTTTTAGAAAAGCCATATTTCCAAGAGCCTTAAGAGGATAAAGTCTGGCTGGTCTAGCGGTTAGTGCGCGCACCTTCGGTGCACAGGGTCATGAGTTTGAATCCCACCGTGGATCATGGTGTTTTCCGAACTCACCAGCTTGTGAGGGACTATGATCTAACTCAGATGTTAAACGAGTACCCATTTATAGGGATAAATCACACTGCTGAGCGTGATGCTGATCTGATTACCTCAACAAAAAAAGCAGATAAGATCTTGGAAATAGGATGTCACTAACACATTCTGCGGCCTTAGTCCAATGCTGGATTGTCATTTATTTTAAAATGATACATGAATGAATAGCAACATGGGTAGTTCTGACGATTTATAGATTAAAGAACCGACGAAACGGTCATCACATTATATGAACATTAAATGTACGTAACATACCATTGGCATCATCTAATGTGGTTGGGGCTTCAAAAAAATAAGATGGAAATATGGAACCATTTGTCGTTGCTGACCTGCACCTTAAAATACAAATAGATGAGCAACGTATTTTATAGTAGTTCCTTGACAAATTAAGGAGAGCCTTTTTCTGTTCCATGAAGCTAATATTCATTCCGATTGAGAAACCTTTGGAAAACCGCCCGTACCTTCGCCTATCAACCGCTTTCGCGGTTAATGATCAGTGGCGTTTGGCGTCTGCGTTTTGAATTTAGTTGTTAGTGGTAAAGTAATTTTACAGATTTTTAGCCTTAGAGCGGTGATTCAAACGATTTAGCCCTACTCCATTTACACAATTTGAAATGTGTTCCTATTCAGGTCCTGCAGTTCAACCTAACCTCTATTGCACAAATTACATAAAGGGTGGTCCAACGTAATGGACGAAGTTAATTGTTAATAAAACAAAAAGTTTTTAGAGAATTATCAATTTTTTTCTTATTATGATAGAAGGATCTATGGCTACCGTGGCGTACTCCTATCCGACGATGGTCCATTGTTTCAATGACTTTGAGACATAATTGAGGTTGAATATCGTTAATGGGCTGAATTATCTCATCCTTTAGCTCTTGAATTGTTTTTGGCTTATTGACGTAAACTTTTTCTTTTAAATAGAAAGAAGAAAGAGAAAGAAGTCCAACGGTGTCAATTCACCTGATCGTGGCGGCCAATTAACATCGCCAAGACGAGAGATAACACGGCCGAAAGCAGAACACGGTCATATATACTTAAATGTCAAATCATAGGCTTGAGCAGATGGAAAATTTACATTGCGGTAAAGGCAAATTGGGTTGGGTCGCGGCAAACTTTACACGAAAAGTATAGGTTCCAGGTCGATTTTTGTCGCAAAAGTGCAATGTGTTGTGAATTGAAGTGTCTAAAATGCATTGAAAAAAAAAATCCCGACAAAAAGTGAATTTTCCACGTGTTTTCGCGATTTTTATCAGAGAAGACACGGTTTTTTTTACATGCGCTGTGCTTGTGTTAGTCGTGCAACGTATGTTCTTGGCTTGATTTGTGTACATGTATTGCTGCTTCCCGGCTTTCTAATTAAGGTGGCTTTGGTCATAACTCATAACCAAGGTACTGCTACCTTCCAGGTTGGCGCCAATCAAAGGAACTCCTCTATCCTACTAGCAACAAGACTATAATTCATCTTATCAATGCGGTTATGAGTTATGTAGGGTACCTTTTGGGACTACGCGAAATAACATGACAAAATTCAAAATTTAGCAGGGCGTACAGATTTTATCGATTTTTAAGATACATATATTGCGTTAAATGTCTTGCTCATGTAATTTCGCGTAATCCCGAATGGTAACTACCCCACATAACTGCTGGAAGGAATGAGTAGTACCTTTAATAATGCAGACAGAACGGTAGCAAAACGGCAGTCATACAGAACTTTAGCCATGCGTTTGTGAATAATAAGCCGCATCTGGCTCGCGAGCCGCACTTTGCCGACCGCTACCCTATACTATATTTTATTATAATAAACACTTAATTATGGTATGCTAGCTACAGGGGCGAACCCAAGGGGGGATTAGGGGGGATAAAACACTCCCCGAAATTATGAAACCGATTTTTCAAAAGTATTAGTTTAAACAAAATTTACACAACGTAACTATATTGACATAACAAATAAGTGATGATTTTCAGACTCAAGATCTATAGTGTAGTCACTAGGTGATTTCAGATTGCAAAATGTGGTGAAGAAAATTTTTTTTTTGTTTCTTATGTTTTTTGGGGTTCTGAGCTTGAATCCGGACCTTCCCACCAAAATTTCGTTGGAAAACAGGGCCAAAATCGAAAAAAAAACCCGAACATTTTCGGAGTTTTTCCGTTTTTTTGGCTTATAACATCGAAACTGTATATTTCTCCTTTAAAATGCGTTATGCGGTATCGCTACAATTTACAGTCATTTTTTTTAGGTTTTTTTTGGCGATTTTGACACTGTTTCGGAACGAAATTTTGGTGGGAAGCTACGGATTCGGGCTTAGTACCCGAAAAAACATAAGAAACAAAAAAAAAATCTCCACCAAATTTTGCAATGTCATGTACTAGGTTTATCACCTACTACTTATTAGTTTTGATAGACAAAATATAGTTGCGAATTATTTTTTAATGTTTTGATTAATGTGAAATAATGTAAAATAGAAAAGAAGATTAGATTCAGTGAGTTGTTTTTGTTTAGGGTCATTTTACCTATTATAATTCGCAAGTTTCAAAAACCACAAAAATTTACAAATTTGTCATAGTGACCGTTGAAAACTAAATAAATTTGCAAGAAATGCAATAAGGTAATTCCGTCTAAACATTTTTGTAACAATCGGTTACCAAAACCAGTTACATATTTCCTAAGGGAGTATTTAAAAAAAAAGAACTTAAATTTATGTGATGAAAATCAGCTTTAAATATTTTAAATTCAGAAACGATTATGTTAAGGTTAAGGTCTCAAAATAAACGTATGATTTGATGAGTCACTTGCATACACAAATCACCCCCCGAAATAAATTCCTGGGTTCGCCCCTGTGCTAGCATATGCTATAATTAAGTGTTTATTTTAATAAAAAAATTGGGTGTAATCTGATTTAGCTTTCAGTTCATATTTATGTGGTAAAAAAATAATATCTGCGGCAATTAACCCTTTCATTCCCGAATTAAATTCCTTCGGCCGAAAAAATAATCTTGCCATTATTTGTGTCTAAAAATACATTTCCAATTGAAAAAAAAAATTAAAAAAAAATGGATTTGGAAAATATTAGCATGTAAACTGCAGTGAACATTGAGATTGAGTGGAAACTTTTCCAAATACAAATAGTTGACGGCGAAAGGAGCTACATATTTAGCTACAAGAACTACCCGCCACCACTCTCTTTCTCCGCTGAAAAGCCCTCATGCGCAATGAGAATCTAATTGGAAGAGCACTTTTCTGCTACATTTTTGGTTCGCTGAATGCAGTCATTAACTTCATCTGCGACATGAAATGGTAAAGGGGGTACAGGAAATGGGGTTCTCATCGAATAAATAAACCCAAACACACGATGATAGTCCATGATAAATAAAAAACAAAACAAAAATTTTCAAAATTTACTTATCGATACCGATACACATTAGTACATTTTGTATTTAAATATTTACCTCTATATTGCAAAGCATTTTTAACCAATTTCTAAATAAAACAAAATCAGTTTTACTTCATTGTGTTTTTTTTTTCGTTACCTGACTAGCAGGAATTGACTCACAGTTTTACATCTCATTACATCTTAGCTGTAACTTACAGCAGCACGTTGCGTCCATTAACAATTTGACATTAAATAGACTCGGTATTTATAAATATATATAAGTTTATAATGTAAGTATGTATAGAAATGACTTCCTTATCAATACGAAAAATTTCTATTCTAAATTAAATAAATTAAAAACTACGTTGATATTCTTTCTTTTAAATAGGAGTTTTGTCTCTAGTTTAAAAAAAAATTTCATATAATAATAACCAGACTTTGATTTGTTTGTGATTTCAGTTTATACTCTTTTGTTGTCGTAATCCTTTTTTAATTTTGTTCCACTTTATTATTATTTTCGCATGGAAAAAACGGGTAGCGTTCGAGCACAAAACATCGCGACCACATACAAAATTCCAAAAAAGAAATTCAATCTAGCCGTTTGTCGCGGTACACCTTGCATTGTTGTTTCATTGCGAAATTGTTTTTCAATTTGAAATGCCTGTGGCAGTGTTACGAGTGGCAAAAGAAACCAAAATGAATATTTTACAGCCAATACTACAAAAATACTATACGGAGTAAATAGAAGTAAGGCATACAGTACATGTGATGCTGTACGTCCGATGAGTATGGCTACGGTTACAATGCCAGCCTTTTTGTCATTCTCGGCATCACGTGTATTGTTACTGTGCAGGATAGCTTCCGTATTAAGGGCCAACGGTATAGCATAGTAGATAGTAATCCAATCTACGTGACCAGTTTGAGCCATATACGCGAATAGTACAGAGAGTGGACCGAAAATAATTAGAATTAAAACGTCACCTAATGCAATGTATTTTAGGCCGATTCCTCCCGTGTACAGGAAACTCGATGAAAGTCCGCCGAAATAGACGAGAGCCAGATGTTCCATTTTTGCAGGGCTTAGAATTGCTAGGAATATGAATCCTACGCACCCGGCTAAGTAGAGAAGTGCTCCCAGCGATACCACCTATAAGGGAAAAAAATATAATTAGACAACAACAAAAATACGGTAGATTTAAATAAATTTCTTTAAAACACAGACAGAAACCATAGGATTAAACCGAAGTTCTTGCCTATACCACCCTCTAATTAAAGTCCAGTCTCTCTCATAATGTGAACATGAGGTGGTATTTGGTTGCAGTTGCTTTTGCACAAAAAAGAGGATATAGACAAGGGGTATCCACGTTTGTTCTCACGTGATCTCATATGATCCATATGAGAGGCATGTGTGAAATATGTTTAATTATATTATGTATAACATTTTTAAAACGGTCTCGCGGTTAGTGCGCGCACCTTCGGTGCACAGGGTCATGAGTTCGAATCTCACCGTGATCCATGGTGTTTTTCGAACTCACGAGCTTGTGACGGACTATGATCTCACTCAGATGTTAAAGGAGTACCCATTTATGGGGATAAACAACACGGCTGAGCGTGATGCTGATCTCATTACCTCAACAAAAAAGCAGATTAGATCTTGGAAATAGGATGTCACTAACACATCCTGCGGCCTTAGTCCAATGTTGGATTGTCGCGCCTGTTATTTATTTATTTTATATTATAACATTTAGGAATCGAAGAAATGTTTTTTTACAGGAGTAATGATTTACTGGAATAATGGATCTGGTGGCACGAGCCATGGTCAAAATGTATAACTCCTCCGGCCAGGCCACCCGGGCCTTTTTCATTTATGTATTTATTTATTCCAATCATGTTTTATGCGCCTTTTCGAACGCTTAATTTCAGCTGAAAAATTTTAGGCTGAAGAGCACAGCGCTCGCAATCGAAGATACTCCCAAATGTCAAAAACCGGTCCGGCAACGAAAGTTTTAGTTTGATTTGATCCTGCTTCGACGATTGACGGAATTAATCGCTGAAATGGTCCATATTTGACTAGGTCTGCTGTATTCCTTTGCACTACTGCCAATGGTATTGACTGAATCAATTAATTTGTCTTAACTTATTTCTATTAATTATTTTAGATTTTAGCTGTCCTGGCTTTACGGAAGCGATGTGCTCAGATTTATATTATCATATCAGTAAGTCTAAATTTTTACACGTGCACTAAACGATATCGAGTAGCCCTTTTATGTTTCGTCCATATCCCCTTTTATTTTTTAAATAGTTAAACACAACCCATTTACTTTTTTTTACTATTTTCGAAATTTCGCGTAATCTCTGTTGTTCATTTCTCAAAACATCGATTTGAGCCATTTGCGCGGTATTTAATGTTTTTTCCTCTACCCATGATTACCGAAACTTATAAAAATTAAAGTCAAAACACAATCTGAGTGGATTAAAACAAAAACAGGATAGGATACGATACTAGCACTTTCGAAATAACGACCGAATCGCAACTGTCCCTATTCAATTGACCCAATTTTGAACATAGAATTTATTAGTGCATCAGCATAATGTTGAAGAAACATAACTGTTGTTATTAAATGTTTCATTTTTTTTTCTCGCAAACTATGAGCAACATAATAGCCTTTGTAAACAAATACTGAGTTATCCTCTCCGCTGCAAGGAAAAGTATATTTTGAGATAAACAGCTCTCGAAAAGTTTGTCCCTATTCAAGTGACTGGGAGTGTATATTTCAATTCAATTCAATATAATTTTATTTTACTCCCCCCTATATGAGCTTATCGCTTGTGTAAGGCCGCGTACACATACAGAGCGACGCCGAGCTTTTCCGTGCCGGGCGATGCGATGCGACGCGATGCGATGCGATGTGTGCACACTCCTTGCGATGTCGGGCTGGGCGATGCGATGCGATGAGATTTGTTGCGAGATGATGCTTTTTCTTCCACGACAATAAAACCTGATTTTCGAATGGGATTTTATACCGGCGCTATTTCGTGCGATTTGCTGCTGTATGTACGAAGGTATGATTTCATATCGACTTCGTGGCATGGCGCTTCGGTTGTAGATAAATTGTAGGTAGGTCATGTAATGATGAATGACTGAAAGAGGTAGGTAACCTTTCTGGAAGTGTTAGCTTACGCGTTTCAAAACAATTTTCGGGCGGCATTTGGATTTGGTGTTAATTGTTGTTCAAATATGTATGAATGGTAGGTAATTTTTGGAAACATGTAGTGCAATAAAACCCAGTTTCTAGCGTACGCGCACTTTTATGAGCCTGCCGGCCAAAAAATGGCATCCCCATTTCTCGGAGAAATAGGTCAGAAACAAAAAAAAATTTTTGAGGTTGTCCGCCCCCAAAATTGTACCCCTGTTTTCTCGGGGAAATACTCGTCCAATCGGCGTGGCAGAAACACTAAGGTAAATTTGGGTCGCTGATTCCGAATTCGAGGTCAAAAACAAAAAAAAATTTTTTGGGGTTGCCCGCCCCCAAAGTTGTACCCCTGTTTTCTCGGGGAAATACTCGTCCAATCGGCGTGGCAGAAACACTAGGTAAATTTGGGTCGCTGATTCCGAATTTGAGGTCAAAAACAAAAAAAAAATTTTGGGGTTGCCCGCCCCCAAAATGGTACCCCTGTTTTCTCGGGGAAATACTCGTCCAATCGGCGTGGCAGAAACACTAAGGTAAATTTGGGTCGCTGATTCCGAATTCGAGGTCAAAAAAAAAATTTTTTTTTTGGGGTTGCCCACCCCCAAAATTGTACCCCTGTTTTCTCGGGGAAATACTCGTCCAATCGGCGTGGCAGAAACACTAAGGTAAATTTGGGTCGCTGATTCCGAATTCGAGGTCAAAAACAAAATTTTTTTTTTGGGGGTTGCCCGCCCCCAAAGTTGTACCCCTGTTTTCTCGGGGAAGTACTCGTCCAATCGGCGTGGCAGAAGCACTAGGTAAATTTGGGTCGTTGATTCCGAATTTGATGTCAAAAACAAGGAAATTTTTTTAGGGTTGCTCGCATCAAAACGGCACCCCTGTTCCCGTGCAATCTGCGTGGGAAGAAACACTAAAAGAATTATGGACCGCTGATTCCAAATTTGAGGTCAAAAACAGAAAATAAAATTTTGGGGTTGCCCGACCCAAAATGGTACCCCGGTTTTCTTGTCACCGTATGTTCCCACAACTCACTTATCTACCACTACTTTCAATAATTCATTGCAAATACATGCGCAGTCCGAAATGTTCTTACACGTAAGTATACGCAGCAACCCGGGTTGTGCTGCACTGCATATTTCCACAAATGTTATTTCTTTGACCCATTCACAGATTTATACAACAACAACTGTCAAATCCGAATGCCCTTTTTTGGGGGTACGCGTACGCTACGAACTGGGTTGGACAGCACTGTAAATTTCCAAAAAGGCTTTTTAGTAGACCGATCCATTATTACATTACATACATACGGCTATCCATTCATTTAATATGTTCAAATCTATAACATTATACAGCATCCGACATGTATGTATGTACATATATATAAATATCCCCAATGGTAATGCAACCCGATCTGCACAAAGCATGCCTCTCATATCGATATCAGCATCAAACAGCACGAAACCAGCCTCTCTATGTACATACATACAATACACCATGCCACTACGAAACCGATCTAAACACAAATCGTATCGTCCATGTCGCTCCCTTCGGCGACAAGGCACCTTACAGCTGCTCAAAGCACGATGATTCGACATAGAAAAGTTCTCCATCTTACAACAACATGCCACTACGAACCCGATCCAAACACAAATCACATCCCCCATGTCGCTGGTAGAAGATTCCGGCCGCCGCAATGCGCATTTCCTCTTCAAAACAGCACGGTGAATCGACATGGAAAAGTTCTCCATCGTACAACCGTACAACTCCGTGCTACTACAAACCCGATCCAAACACAAATCACATCCCCCATGTCGCTGGTAGAAGATTCCGGCCGCCGCAATGCGCATTGCCTCTTCAAAACAGCACGGTGAATCGACATGGAAAAGTTCTCCATCGTACAACCGTACAACTCCGTGCTACTACAAACCCGATCCAAACACAAATCACATCCCCCATGTCGCTGGTAGAAGATTCCGGCCGCCGCAATGCGCATTGCCTCTTCAAAACAGCACGGTGAATCGACATGGAAAAGTTCTCCATCGTACAACCGTACAACTCCGTGCTACTACAAACCCGATCCAAACACAAATCACATCCCCCATGTCGCTGGTAGAAGATTCCGGCCGCCGCAATGCGCATTGCCTCTTCAAAACAGCGCGATGATTCGACATGGAAAAGTTCTCCATCGTACAACCCGACGTCGCATCGCAAGCAGTCTGAATGGTACAGGCAGGTTCGCGCTGGTTCCTATCTAAATGCTAAGAAATTTTTTTTCTTGCGATAGGAAGCTTATCGCATCGCATCGCATCGCCGGCAATGTGAATGGGCTGTAATGGAGCCCTTTGCAGCGCTAGTGCTAACTGCACATGCGTGTCGGAAGCAACATTGCCTCTTTATGGCGTTTTATTAAATTCGAATGATCTTAATATTTACCATTACGATTCCCGCAATGAAAAAATCCCGCAGGAGATTGTTATTCTGGAAATCAATCGTGTCCAAAAAGGACATAGTCGATTAAAAGTGTACCACTAGAGATGTTAAAAAAGTAATTACCCGTTACTTGAGTAGTCGTTACTATTAAATATTGGAAGTAACGACTACCGAGTACAAAAAGTAGTCGTTACATAACTACCGAACAACAAACAAGCAAAATCTCGTATGTATATATAATCAGGTACAAGCGCAAAAATCGAGCAAACCGAGTAGTATAGTATGATATCTACTCTCAGATTCAAGCGCAAGAATCGAGCAGACCGTGTAGTATACCGTGTGTTATGTAGGATTAAGGATTTTCTATCTACTATTCATGAACGAAACGATTGACCTCGTATTTGTCCGTCGATATATCTGCAATCCTTTGGCGTGGCGACACGATCGAGGTGTCACTAGACTCGCCACAAAATTGCCTAAAGGATCGTTGCACAGGGTGGGTAGAGATAACCGCCAACCTGGATGTTGGTCATAGCCATTTCACAATTAACTTCTTACTACTTCGGAAATTCGTCGATATCTCTGCAATCCTTTGGCGGAGCGACACGATCGAGGTGGCGCCGGACTGTCGCCATAAAATTGTCTAGAGGGTCGTCGAAGCTTCTTCCCGGATAAATGCAGAGAGGGGAGGGGGGGGGGGGGGGGGATTGGTTCAAACAATGAATAAAAACCTTCTATACTATGTCTGCGACCAATCGTGAATACGAGTACTATCGTTCGAGTAGGTATCAATCGTCGTTGTAGTTTTTTTATGTGTCTCTTTAAAAGCAACGATTTCCAAATAACGAATACAAAGTAACGATTACTCGAAATAAATGTAACGAATATCACCGATTACTGAAATGTAACTAAAGTTGACATCACTGTTCTCACTAATTCGTCAAAATTTCTGGCACAACCCTGTTTAAGACAAAGATGAGTCCTTTCGGTTGTGTGCTGCTTTACTCTACGTACTTTATAGTTCTTGTTACCTACTGTGATCGAATCACTCAAAACTCGAATTTATTTTCCCAAAAAAATGTAAAACGAACAAAAAAGTTATGCCTAATTTAGTTCCCAATCCATGCGAAATTAAGACTCTTTCTTAGGCTGTATCCACACTCGCCAAAAATGATTTTGCGAGCTGCCATTGTCAGCTACTTAGCATTCAAACAGGCATCTAAATGGCTGCCAGGCAGGAAAATGATTATTCAAACTTTATTTTTGGAGGCTTTTTTAAATTCAATTATCAAAATCGGAATCTGTGCGTTTAAATCATTATTATAGGCAATTCAAAAATAACACATACAATTTCATAGAAAACGAACAAAAGTTGCAAAATTGTCACTAATGCTGGAAATATAACGGAAAGCAGCATTCCGTTCTGTTTCAAGCATATGGGCTCCATTATACACAGCCATATTTTTCTATTATCATATAATAAAGCCTACTGGATTCATTCGGTTTAAATTTTTACACGTCCACTAAACGAAATCGAGTAGGCTTAAGGATATGATAATATATATTATGATATATGTATATAAATGTGTAATGGAGCCCTAAGAATTCGATAAGCGATGTCAAAGTGTCAGCTGACAGATGATTTGGTTGCCATATTGAATATCAAAACTTGACAGTGCGTGTGGATACATCTTCAAAAGCTTTAGCGCAATATTTTAGGAATGTATATTTCAACTAGCTGCCAAATCACAATATACTCGTATATCCCTTTACATTCGGCGCAGAAAAAAAACGTAAGCGTTCTTCCATAATTTGTCATAATTACCGTATTACATGTAACGAAAGGATCTGAACTCCTTTCCTCCGGCGTTACCCACATTCTCCCGCTAAATCCCCCTAAATTGGGCGTTTTCAGTACTGGATGAAACCGTACCGAAGTTGAAATTTACGTAACGTCTAGTGAAATTGGTGTCAATCTAAAGACCTCGTCACCCAATCAACGGATCTGAAGTTGTTTTCCCATAGTCTCCCGTTCTCTAGCTGCAGCCCCCCGAAATGGTGATTTTCAGTACTGGATAGAACCATCAGCGCGAAATTGCAGTTTTCGCTTGTGGGGTATGTAGTACCAGGAGAAAGGTGGTGAATTCAGAGAAAAGTTATTCAAGTCTACTGAAACTCACAAAAAAAAAGAAAGTCGTTGTAAAATACAATATGAATGGGCGATTATCTTACTATCGTTCGATACTTTTTTCTGAAGCATGAATTTTATATGGGACACTCAACGTGTTATTGCATACTATAAACCACACTTATTTCCTCGATAAGGGTCCAGTCCAAGACCAAAATGCGAGTCAAGAAATTGCAAGAAATTTGTATCCTATTCCGCCGAGTCGCAGTTTTTATACATGTCCAGACAGGTGAAATTGCAATTCAGGAAACGACTTGGCTTGGTATCGGAGTCTCATGCATGCTATAATTTTTTATAAAAATTAAAATCGATGGAGATGTAGATCTAAGTATCTGTGGCGCCAAGTTTTGATGACGGCATTTCATTAGTATTAGCCTGAAGCGATCGAACCTGCAATCCTTTTTCGCGAAAACGCAAGTGATGATACTACCGTATAACTGGACTATCGGAAAGTCAAACTCTCACGGCTCTTCTTCTCTTTCTACCCGAACGTATGCTTTTCTAGTCTGGTTGTCATCCCAGTACAGTTGTTGTTGCATTTTAGTCTCGTACAAGGAAGTCGGTTAAAAGTATGATTGAAGGGGCTCATTTGTATGAAATGATAAACATGAAATCGTTAATTCAGCACAAAGATTGCGTAAAATCATTTTTTTTAAGAACATATAGGTTTTATTACTGCCAAGCGATTTAAAACATAAATACTAATTAATATGTACTAAATTACACTGACTCTCTACATAAAAATGTCCACGTCGCTGCCATTATAAATGAGACAGGACAGCAAATGGTTACACATTTTTTTATCTATGTACCTCTTATATTTTCTTGATCATAGCAAAACCTAACGGTTCTTCAGATATTCAATGTCAAAGTTTGACATTTCTATGAGGCGGCCAGTTAAGTACTTTGATAGGAAAGAGGGGATATTTCCGCTTTACCGATTGAGGAAAGTGTTTGATGCAATCAAATTTACCTTTTAATTTTAATCATTCCCGCTAGGATATGCAGATTTTTCCAACTGGCAAGATGTTGATATTGATAATATGAAATGTCAATACATATTTGGGAGCGAACATTTTAAAATGTGATAGACAGCGAGGCCCGAGGCCAATTAAATATTTATTTTCGATGCAATCATATTGATTCACTTGAAATGTCAAACTTTGACTTTCGATATCTAGAGAACAGTTACTTTTTGCAAAGAAGAATCGCAGATTCGATGGTCCCAGGCCAATATTAATAAAATGTCATCATCAAAATTTGACGCCACAGATACTGAAATCGTGCCCCCTCGGAGTGAGTTTTGTGGGTGCAACGAGGCATCGGAACAGGTGGTCAACATCATGAGCTCGGATACAAATGTTCTGGATGTCGGGTCTATTCGAGATAAGTAGAAATTGAGGCGCGAACATCAGCCTGACCTAAGCTGGACTAGTGTCACTCTTGTGGCTCTCGGGAGCCTAGTCTCCACCTGGGAAATAGGTAGTGGGAGCGCTGAGAGGACTCTATTCGTACCTCCTTATTGACCGATTCACAACGGTTATGTGAATATCTGCGATGGCCGCATGGTATGCTGTGTCATCAAATATATCGGGAGGTACCCGCTTGTATCTCTGAACATCTCTCTCGAGTTCTCTGACTATTGTCCATGAGATGATAACAACCGGCCAGATATTAAACAAACAGAACAAGATTATGATCACGCACTGGTAACGAGCTGGTTTCCTGATGAAGATTATCCTCGGACATCAGGCAACCTGTAGCGATACGTAGAGTAGCATTCTGGCATGCCTGGATCTTATTCCAGTTTATGTCAAAAACGGTTCGGTGCTGTATATATATATATATATCACTATCACTTTGTGAGTGACCAGCATGGTTTCTTTGTCCTTGTTCCAGGAACTGCAAACCAGTGCCTTTAGGGGGTACCTACATAATCCCGAAAAACAAAATCCCGCCCAGTCATAATCCCCCTTTTTCCAAAAAATCCCGCTTTACATTATCCCGACATTACCAAATCCCGCTATTCCAAAATCCCGCCAAGTCACAATCCCGCCACCTCAAAATCCCGCCATTTCAAAATCCCGCTATTAAATAATAAAAAATCCCGCCAAATTTTTTTTATTGTTAACAAAACATATATGCGTTCGACTTATCAATTATTTACATTAGTTTATGCGTCAAGTTTTCCAAAAAATCCGTTTTTTCATAGTCCTCTTTAGATGCAAGTATATTCCTTAACTGCTGGTTACGTCTAAAGACCTATTCCACCAGCCGGTACAGACCGATATGGCTTTTCCTTGTGATAAAGTTAAATCGTCTGCGCCAAGCCTCAACAATATTTTGAGTTCTTGGAAAATTTGCTGCAACTGCGTCAGCAATACTCCAGAACTTAGGCGGGTACCTTGGTTTTCCTGGCTTTCCCGACTTTCCCGCTTTTCAATATCCCGTCACGGGAATATGGTGGGCCGGATATCGTACCCAACCCGCCTTTAGGACGTTGTACCTACTGTGCATTTTGTCGACTACGTTCACGACATGATTTTTCGACTTCATCATGGTGTCTAAAAAACATCAAGGATCTTGGGAATTGTAACAGTGGGAACCACGTCCCATCATGCCTACCAGTACGGATCGTAAGCGTCAAGGTGCGGTGAGAAGTGTTGCAGTACATTTAGACGGCATTATGACTAGGTTGCGGATACAGAAAAACTCCACCAGTTCTTCAATCTAGTCATTCAGTCGGGCACACATACCTTTTAAATCATTCCCCGTGGTGAGTACGGTGTAATCATCCGCACAGGAAATATTTCCATAGCTTCTGGGGGTGTTGGAAGGCTCGCCAGGTAGATGTTTGACAATGTAGGAGAGAGTACGCTACCTTGTGGAACACTCTGCTTATTTTTCCTATGGTTTGAACAACTGCCTCTGTGTAGGATTGCCTCCCAGATAGTTGGCAATCCAACTATGCATCTTCCTGAAGCCATGCTGGTGGAAAGCTAGCTCAGCATGTCATGGGGTTGATGAGTGCGGGTGTTGAAAGGCTCGCCAGGTAGATGTTTAACAATGTAGGAGAGGGTACGCTACCTTGTGGAACACTCTGCTTATTTTTCCTATGGTTTGAACAACTGCCTCTGTGTAGGATTGCCTCCCAGATAGTTGGCAATCCAACTATGCATCTTCCTGTAGCCATGCTGGTGGGAAGCTAGCTCAGCATGTCATGGGGTGGATGAGTGCTTCGAGCGTCTTTGCAACGGGTAATAAAATCGTGATTGGACGGTAGGATTAGGCGAGTTTTGCCCTTTTACGGGGTTTAAGAAGGTATTTTCCCAACATTCAGTATGACAAGTCGTTCCTACTGCGACTGGGTCTACGCACTGGAACGACCTATGCCATTGGCATGGCCAAGAGTCGCAAAGACCCCCTTCGACGCAAGAAGGGAACGGAAACTTTGTATCGTTCATTAACTGTTTTTTCGATCGGGGAGCAGTCTTGGCCGGCCCAGCTGCTCCTCACACTACTACTACGTGCCGGCATCGAATCGAATCCAGGTCCATGGATATCCTCAGTCTGCGGTAAGAGGATTTAGACCAATGTTCAATGGTCGGTTGAATGTAAATGCTGCGGAGAATGGGTTCATCTAAATAACTGTTCGCGACTTACCCACTATAATCAACGGGATCCTACTTACACAGCGAGTCGTTGTAGAAATAGAGGACGACGCTCATCAAACAACTCTCTACAGCCGCCCAACCAAGGTTCCCAACAACCATCACCTTCTACCCCGGCAAACGCTGTACGCCCAGTTCAACTAACACCACATTGGACCCCAGCTCCACAAATCATCGATGTTAACTACACAAACACGAATATCGTCCAACTTAACTGCAACGGACTCCAGCACAAAATCGTCGAACTAACCGAATTCATGGACAGACACCACATTCAAATTGCAGCTGTACAGGAGACTAAACTCAACTCCAGCCATTAAGGTCACATGGGAATTACAACGTCATCAGATGCGACCGAGAAAGCAATGCTGGAAACCTATCAAACCCCACTAAAACTGAAGAGAGGGTCTCTATCGAGTTTGGCAACTCTACTGTGAGCGACGACAAGAAATGCGCCAATCTATTCAACAGTTCGTCGAGCACCCACCTTAGGATAGACTCAACCGCAAAATCACACGAGACATCCGAAACACCAAGGTAGAAGAACATCTTCACATCACCACCACTGAAGTTGCCAATGCCACAAAGAATGCCAAAAATTCTAAAGCACTTGGTCCGGACGGTATAGCAATGATTATGCTCAAACACCTCGACACACCGGCCTTAGAGTATATCACTGCCACGATGAACCTTTTACTACGAACATTCATCATACCAGAGATTTGGTAGAGGCCGCATCATTCCGTTACCCAAAGCTGGTAAACAACACTCTTTAGGTGAATCCTACCGACCATTCACGCTTTTATCTCCTGTGGCAAAGATATTGGAATCGCTGATATATGAAACTCTTGCGACGCACATACAACTCGCCAATCACCAACACGGCTTCAGAAAAATGCACAGTACCACCACCGCATCATGTCTAAGGTCTTCAATGGGATAAACCAGCCCAAGCCGTTTAAGCGTACCATCCTAGTGGCTTTAGATCTGTCGAAAGCGTTTGACACGGTGAGCCACTCGCTTCTACTAACAGGTCTCCATAATTCATCCACACCGTCGCATACAGTCAAATGGATCGCAAATTACCTTGGCGGACGTCAATCCAGCACAGAGTTTACATAGAAATGGGAAATCTAAACTAAGAAGGAATCAACAAGGAGTACCGCAAGGTGGAGTCCTTTCCCCCACCTTGTTTAACCTGTATATGTTAGGGCTTCCAACCCCACCTGAAGGAATCGACATAATATCCTACGCTGACGACTGCACCATCATGACATCCAGCAACCATATTTCCGACATGTGTGATCTTATAAACGGTTACTTGGAAGAGCTCAACTTATTCTTCAATAACACGAACCTAAAGCTATTAGCGCCCAAATCCTCGGCCACCCTCTTTACCACGTACAACAAAGAGTTCAACCTACAGTTTGACATAAAAGTAAACGACTCCGTAGTCCCAACTGTCCGTCACCGCAAAATTCTCGGTGTCACAATCGACAATCATGGCATCTTCAACAGCCATGCCGACAACATCTGTGACAAAATGAAGGGCAGAAACAAAATCCTAAAATCCCTTGCTGGCAGCAAATGGGGAACAGATAAGGAGACTTTACTTACCTACAAAGCCGTCAGTCGTTCCGTGGTAAACTACGCAGCACCAATATAGACAAATAATCTATGCGACACTCAATGGAAGCGGATTCAAACGTGCGAAAATGTAGCATACTATTACTGGTTGTGTACGCATATCATCACAATAAACAAAGCTGTTAAACCTTAAACAAAGCTGTTAAACCTTAAACCAGGTGCGGTGAGAAGTGTTAAAGCACATAATGAGCTCCTGGCGAAGCAATATCTTGTTGGTTGTTATCGTAGTGAAGACCCGAATCATGACCTTATGGACAAAACCCCACCACCACGTCGTGTAAGACGTTCTTTAAGGGACAAGGAGAGGGAAGTCCAAAGATTTAAAAGAGTTCCTCTCGATAACACAAATACATACAAGGCGGCCTTAAAGCATAATTACACACCAGTGAGGTAATCAAAGCCATGAATGAGGAATGACCTATTCGCAACCCGTGTCCTTCGCGCTCGACCACCCGATATCTCCACCGATGAACAACTACCCAGAGCCACACGTACCACCTTGGCTCAGCTTCGCTCTGGATGGTGCTCCAGACTTAAATCGTTCTGCTCTCGCATCGACAACGCCATTGCAGATATTTGCATCTCTTCGACTGCGTTACCGCACCTACGCAGCTTACACCGATTGCACTATGGGAGAACCCCATTGAGGTGGCAACCTTCTTAGTTCTAGACTAAGTATTTTTGTTTGTTTTTAACTTAACGCTGGTTGCATATACAGAATAAAAATACTGTCAAAAAATTAAAAGACCGATGGTGTACTTATTATTTTTACCAAACCACTTCAAAGTGGCTTGGGAAGGACTGAGATAATGAAGGGATGCCATTTAGTTTTCCAGGTCCGTTGGCATTGTTATAATAGCAATCTATTTGGATTATTGCTATTTTAAAAAGGCTATGAAAATTGGGCCCAAAAAGGAACATCAGCGGTGTACTTATTTTTTTTTGTCCATACACCCCAGGCCACTTGAATAGGGACAGTCATTTCAAGATCTTTTTGAATCAATATCTACACTTCCTTATCTCAGAGAACCAAACTTGGTATACGTTATGAAAGGTTGCTTTGTTGTTTATGATTTTCGAGAAAAAAATCAAACCTTAAATAAGAACTCTTCAATTTCGACAACATCTTGCTGATGAACTTATGAAATACATGTTAAAAAAATGGACCACTTGAACACCTGTGAAATTTTAATTTTACTAAAAAGAAAAGTATCCAATTTTTGTATTTTTTATTAGTAATGAGTATGACCTCCTTTATTCAAAATTACTTCAAACATTCGATTATGCATTAAGTCATACAAAGATTTTAGGTATTGTAAAGAAATTTCGTCCTATGCGACTTTGATTGCTTCCTGCAGCTGGTTTACAGTTTCAAACTGAGTAAGCTATCCCCAGACATTTTCCATAATGTTTAAGTCATCAAATCGACATTTTGAGTTTCAATCCAATTTTTTATTATTCTCGCGGTGTGGATTGGAGCATTATCGTGCTGGTACGTCCATCTCAAAGGGCCAAAAATGTGTTGAAACTGCGGAAAGGCTGTTTCTAATACCGTCTGGTACGATTTCGCGGTCATCTTTATGCTTTGAAAACTTAAACAGCACCGTAGTACGAGACCGCTTCCCAAACTATATAACGCCACCGGCTATGATGTCTCTCAAGGAATCGCTCATCTTTTCGCAGATCATGAAAATAATAGTTGAACCCATCAGGGCCATCTGGTTGATTTTTTTTTCACCAGAAAAAACGACATTCTGCCACACCTTTTGCCACGTCATGTGTTCTTTCGCGAAATTCAAACGATTGATTTTTCTACTTGCGTCTAATGGCGTTTTTTTCATCAATTTTTTTAATTTTAGATGTGGGGCTTTCTGAATAACGTGTTTAACTGTCGGTAAATACACTTTTAATCCAAGTTTTGCCCGAATTTTAGCCGCTGATATAGCCGGATTAGAGGCTGTTCTCAAAATTCTTGGTTTTTCTTTAGAAGTTAGGACTTCCTGCACACGCCCCATCATGTTTTTCCCATATGTTTCTTTATTTTTTATAACGTTGAACACTACGGATTTACTTTTTTTATTATTTTAGAAATTTCCCGAATACTGTGTTTACAATCATGTAAAACTTCAATTTTCGCCACTTCCTCGGAATTTAATTTCTTCCATCCACCCATGATAACGAAAACTTTGGAATTGCAGTGAAACCAAAACAGCAGAAGACTAGCGAACATTTGAAAAAAAATAACACTAATTTTCTCGAAATTCGTTTCCCAAGAATGACCAAATCGCAATTTCAAGAGACGAATTTATTACAGCATCGCTACAACCTTATCAAAATACATATAACTGTTATTTATCGTAGCTCTAAAGTTTTTCCGAAAAACAAAGTGCAGCAAAGTAACCTTTCATCTGGGATACCGAGTCTTTCTCTCAGCCCTAGGAAAGTGAAGATTTCGGGCTTTATAATCTTTAAAACGGGTGTCCCCATTCAAATGGTCCGGAGTGTATGTGTATTTTCAAAATTTGTTCGGTAACGTGTCATCGCATTTTTACACGGTATCACTCCGCTCCACATTGACTGGGCGGTAAATCAAGGATTGAAGGCTAAAAAAATCAGTGTACGACAGTGGCCGCCTTCCTTTTCCGTCATTAATTCAAAAGAAAACCTTTGAAATTGTTTAGTTTGTAAACTGTACGAGTCTGTAAAATAATTTTATAATCAAGCCGAACCTATCGAAAGCATTCAGGAGCCCCGGGTAAGCTATTCCTCTAAATTAAGCTGATCAGACGTACAGTATTTTGCTGTACAGCATTTCGACCTGCCGTACAGCATTGGGAAATGTACCGCAAAGTGTACAGCATTCGCCATGCCACACACTACAGTCTATAATAAGCTCTTCGAGGAGCCTGGTGATCAGTCTTGTCTGCTTTTAAGGTGTAAAATTTGACTCCTGTGCCCTGTACGATCGATATTTAGCGAAATAAGCGTAATTTTATGCTTGGCAATCGTTAATTCTCGACTTCTCGGGGACCCTTCTCGATCTTTCTAAAATCCGCCAAACTTATAGAGCTACTTGGCGCTCAAATTTACTCCAAATGACACGGTCCTATCCGCGTTCAGAAGTTACGGCTGCCCAAATCGCAATTTCGAGTTTTTTAATCGAAAATTGTCCATAACCTAGAAGTTCCTGAGCGGAATTTTTGAATTGGGCAGACTTGTAAAGCATTACACTGTCGATATTTGGTGAACATTTCCAAGGTTCAAAAGTTGCAGACGTCGAAAGATGCGATTTTAATTTATTTTTCCTATCACAAAACGATGGATACCACTATACTCTCAATCCGATTCCCCTATTAACCTCTATAGGTAAAAGCATACTGAAGAGAGGACTCTGCCAAGGATTTTTAGATCAAGTTTTGTTTTTCCGCAATATGTCCTTAACCATGAAGAATTGCATACCATCCTCCAGAAATATCGCAACCAGGATAAGAAACCCTTCCACCGGTTTGGAGGTTCTCCTCAGACTCCACTCCATCTCTCTCTGGTTCCTGTTAACCCCTTGTGGGCATAGGGCATCAACTGCGTCTACTTTCCACCTCGTTCTGTTCTGTGCCATTGTCTTTAAGTCTGACCACTGTTTGTTTAATAAAGCAACCTCGCTATTAACCGATCTTCTCCACGTGTTTCTTGGTCGTCCAACACGGCGTCTAGAATTGGCTCCTTGAGGGTTCCAATCTAGGGCCTGCTTTGCAATATTTGTTGGCCCTCTTCGGAGAGTATGACCTATCCATTGCCACTTTCGCCTTTTGACAGAAGTGCCTATCCAATCCAGGCCTGTGATACTCAGGAGATCAAAATTGGAAATAAGTCCGGCCAGCGGATTTGTAGGATGCGCCGTAGACACGGGTTTACGAAAGTTTGCAACTTAGTTGTTATCTAATTGGTTACCTTCCAAGTAGAACAACCATAAAGAAGCACAGATATTACAATAGAATTGAAGATTCGGATTTTGGTGCGCCTGGAAATGTTGTTATTTTGCCAGAAAGGAGTCAAAGTGAAGAAGGCTGCCGTAGCCTTATTGATACGCTATTGTACATCAGCATCCGCGCCGCCATCTGCTGTGACTATGCTTCCGAGGTAGCAGAATTCGTCAATTTTTTCGACTGCCTGGCTCGAAACACAAATTCCGCTTTGTCCCCCAGGATCGGAGCTCAAGTACTTGGTCTTGGCACCGTTTATCTTGAACCCAGTATTGCGACTTTCGCAATGCAGAGCATCGGCCATTTGAGCAACATCCTCCTTTTTATTTGAAAGCAAACAAATATCGTCTGCATAGTCCAGGTGTTGCAGTCGCTCTGTGGCATGGGTTACGAATGATGTCACCGCTTTTCCTGGCGTGTCTCGTAGAAGGCGACAAAAAAGGGACAGGAGTGATGAGAACTCTTACAGTGTAAAAAAATCCCTAATCCAAGGTGGATCAGCATGCACCGAGGGATGCATGGTCAAGAGGGTGCTTGGCCCTAGTATGCGAAGGTAGCAGGCAACCATTATATTATATATATCCTGAGGCACATTTTAACATCAACAAGACCTCCCATAGGTTAGTGTGTGTGTGTGTGTATGGGTTGCCGTGTCTGGAAATAGCCGGCGGACGTAAAAGGAAAGTCCATAAATTTATTTATTTCCACACACTAGTGCCAAAATACACAACCTTTCTCCAAAAGGTGTAAATATGGAAATTGACGCAGATACAAGCACTGGAGATAGCCGGCGGACGTAAAAGGAAAGTCCATAAATTTATTTATTTCCACACACTAGTGCCAAAATACACAACCTTTCTCCAAAAGGTGTAAAAGAATGGAAGGCCTTATGGAAATTGACGCAGATACAAGCACTACCCCGCTGGGCACTACTTCTGCTATGGGGTTGAGTGATCCCGGGGCGAACCTAGTTCGCGCCAGAGCTCGACGGTTTCCGGGGGCGAGCAATATAAGGCAGTTCAATTACATTGTGGAGAAGCTGAGGGTTGCAAGCTGGAATGTCGGTTCCATGACGTCAAAGAGCGAGGAGATTGAGGATATCATGAAGCGGAGGGGGATAGACATTATGTGCGTGCAAGAGACGAAGTGGCGAAATACCCATATCGACAGAGCCCGGTTTCTTACGAATTCCATGAAGTACAAATTGTACTACTATGGAGTTACAAACCAAAGAAACGGAGTTGGCATTATTCTGGCGTCGTCTTTGCTTGGCAGCATAATAAGTGTCGCGAAGAGAAGTGATCGCTTGATCAGCATCAAATTGGTTATCTGCGGAAGGGTGTGGAACGTAATAAGTGACTACGCTCCCCCAGTGGGACTGCCACCAGAAGAAAAAGAGGCCTTTTGGAACGACGTTGACACCCTGATTCAGACCATTCCAGATACCGAATTGGTGTTCTTGGGAGGCGATCTAAATGGCCATGTAGGTGAATCAAATTATGGTTACGAGGATTGCTATGGTGGGAAGGGTAGCCCTTCAACGGTCAGAAATGACGAAGGTGAAGCTATTCTGACTATGTGCAGATCGCACGGTTTGTTCATCCTAAACACATGGTTTGTGAAAAACGAGAGACACCTGATCACCTACAGTAGTGGACACGGAGATAGGAAACACGAAACGCAGATCGATTACCACCTCTGCTTCGATTTTATGAGAAGGTGGGTAAAAGACTGCAAGGTGATCTTGGGTGAATCTGTCGTTAGCCAACATCGTTTGCTACTGTCGGAATTTATTTTGAAAGTAGGAGGAGCAAGAAATAGAAGAACTCCCAAGCCTGTCGAAAAAATCCAGTGGCACAATCTCACAAACGACAACTTTGAACCTGTAGTAACTCCATTCATTGATAAAATGACGGAGTGGTTTCAAAACAACACCAACTGCACCGAGCACAGTATAACACAAATGTGGAAAAATTTCGCTGAAATGTCAGTAGGTGAGGCGGAAAAGGCACTTGGAGTTTCGAAAGGTCCACTCCACACGAAGAAAGAAACATGGTGGTGGAACACCGAAACTAAGGAAGCAGTGCAAGCCAAATCGAACGCATTTAAGGCATGGACGAAATGTGAGTCAAGCAGTGAAACCGAACGGGTTCAACTTCTCAAAAATTATATGCAATGCCGGAAGAACGTAAAGCGCTTGGTAGCCCAAGCAAAGGCGAAGGCAGCTGAGAAATTCTACCAAGAATTAGAGACTCAGACTGCGACCAAAGAACCGTCTTTGCGCGAGAGACCTAAGCACAACGCCAGGATATTTAGGGTCGCAGCCCAAAGGAGAAGGAACGCTCGGAAAATACAGGCGCCAAAGTACGTGGAGGATTCGCAAGGAATGTTGCTGATTGACGATACGGCAATTTGTAGCAGGATGCGAGAGTATTTTGACGAACTTCTAAATGAAGAATTTCCTCGAGCAGCTTTTCAAGATGTTGAGCCAAATACCACCAATATTGAAGATATCTCAGAGGAAGAGGTGATGGAGGCAATGCATCAGATGAAACGCGGAAAGGCAGTCGGACCGGACAAAATCCCCGCGGAATTTTGGTTGAAAATGGAAAATGTCGGGCTTAGTTGGCTCACAGTCCTCTTCAACAAAATCAAAGGTGGGCAACCGATGCCTGATGCTTTCAGGGAAAGTTTTCTTCTTCCTTTCTATAAGAACAAGGGAGACTCACGCAAACTCACACAAACAATAGGGCTATAAAGTTAACACCTCATACACTGAAGATCTACGAGCGAGTTGTCTGCAACCGATTGAGAAAGATTGTGCGATTGAATGACAATTAATGCGGCTTTGTTGAGGGTCGATCTACAGTCGATGCGATTCAGTGCATTCGTATTGCGATGGAGAAGTATAGAGCAGCACGAAAGGACTTGCACTTTGTGTTCATCGATTTGGAAAAGGCATTCGATAGAGTACCTCGTGATCTGATATGGTTGGCCTTGAGAGCACTTAATGTCCCTGAGGCATACGTAAGGATGATACGAGACATGTATGATGGAGCTAAGACTAAGGTTAGATGCACAGCCGGTGAATCAGAAGAATTTCCGGTGAATGTCGGATTACACCAGGGCAGTGTATTGAGTCCGTTGCTCTTCAACATCATCATGTGCTACTTATTAACACGTATATCCAACGGCCTAGAAATATCTCTTCTTTTTGCCGATGATATAGTCCTCAGTAGCCCAAACATCGTTGCCTTGCAAGCTGCACTTACAAAATGGTGTGACATTCTGGAGGAGCATGGACTGAGGGTAAGTATAACAAAGACTGAGTTCTTATGCTGCCCATTCTCAGACCCAGATGCACCGATACCAGATATGTACGTCAAAGGAGAGCAGCTTAAGTCTTGTACCAAGTTAAAGTACCTTGGCTCGATGGTGAACAACGGAGCTACATGCGATGATGACATCAAACATCGCACAAAGGTTGGGTGGATGACGTGGCGAGAAAACTCAGGAGTTTTCTGCGATAAGAAAATGCCACTGAAGCTAAAGGGCAAGTTGTACAAAACTGTTGTACGTCCCGCACTCATGTATGGATCAGAATGCTGGACCATGTATGAAGGTTACGCGAAACAAATGACTGCGACTGAAATGAAAATGTTACGCATGTCAGTTGGTGTAACCAAAAGGGACCACATCAAGAGTAGCTACATCCGAGGCAGCTTGTCCATAGACCAACCAATCACCGAAAAGCTCGAAGACCGACAAATGGATTGGTATTGCCATGTTCAAAGGCGTCCGCCTGAGAACCCGCAAAGAAAGCGATGTCAATGGAAGTTCCACTTGATGGACCCAAGGCCAGAGGCAGACCGAAGAACACCTGGATATGTCAAATGAAAAAGCAACAACAACGCATTGGTCTCGGCGATGACACGATCCAAGATAGAGCTGCCTGTAGAAATATGCTGAGAAATTAGCTCCAAAACGGGCGATGTGCCTACACCGCAGGTCGAGCAACGCGAAACCGTGGAGCGGTATAAAGAACGAGGCAAGGAAGAAGAAAGTCCAGGTGTTGCAGGTAATCAAACATTTTCCATCTTATGCCTTTTCTCTGGTTTTGAAGCGTGCTCACTAGTACATCGTTAATGGCTATGAGGAAAAGAATCGTGTACTTGGCACCAAACCTCCAGCCATATCTCCTGATGAAGAACAATTACCGAGAGCTACCCGCACCACCTTAGCTCAGCTCCGATCCGGTTGGTGCCCACGACTAAATTCTTATTTATCGCGTATAAATAATGAAGTTGCAAACACCTGCCCAGCCTGCGGAACCAGTCCACACGATGTAGACCACATTTTCGATTGTCCAGCTGCTCCCACGCAACTTACACCACTTGCGTTATGGCTACAACCAATTGAAGCAGCTTTTTTCCTAAACCTTGACCTCGAAGATGAAATGCCCACCATCTTCGAATAAATATGATGCAACTAATCAAACGTTTCCTGTCTGTGCCGCTAATACAACAACAACAAGGAAAAGAATAGGTGACACTGCACCACAAAAGGATCCGAAAGCTTACCCTTGTGTAAAACGTGACATGGGGCTCCCTGATAAGATTCCTTGATGATGGAAATTATTTTATCTGGTATGCCCCTCCTACGAAGAGCTCTCCAGATATACTCCCGATCAACACTATCGAACAGCTTCTCGAAATCAATGAACATGAGGTGTAATGGGGATCTCCATTCTGCGGATTGCTCAATAATAATTCGGAGGGTGTTTATATGGTCGCTACATGAGAAACCCTCACGAAAGCCAGCATGTTCATTGCTTAAAATGTGATCATCTTCATCCTTGATCCGGTTCAAAATAATTTTAGCCATCAGCTTGGATACTGCTGGAAGTAGGCAAATACCGCGTCAATTATTACAATCCTTAAGGTTACCCTTCTTTGGAATTTTAATAATTACGCTCTTTTTCTACTGGAAGAGTTTCGGTTTCCCAACACTCTCTGATGAGGGGAAGCAGAATATCCACAATCTCCACTCCATAGCTACATTTAAAATGTGCCAGAAAAGCTACCATTTTATGTGTATAATCTTATTTCGAGTACTCTTCCTTCCCTGTTATAACTTTTCGTGTTAAAACATTCGTTCGTGCTCCAAATTCGGATTCGGACAACCAGTGGCGTAGATAGGTTTTCAGAGGGGGAGCGGATCTGTGGTCAGGATATTCTTTTAGCATTTTTTAAAATTGAGAAGTTCTAAATAAGGAATTTAAGGTATAGTCATCACCATATTGCTTCTATGCTTTTCTGCCGAGTTAAAATGTCCTTTTAGGTCTGCTGACGAGATCGAAAAATGGGCATGGCTTCAAATTTTTGAAATTGTTTCAATTTTGCTTGCTTAGCTGAAATTCCGAAAGAATAGGTTTGGCACTGTGAAGCATATATTGTGTTTTGTGTTTTTATTCGAGAAAATTGTGTTTTTATTCGAGAAAATTTTTACATAACTGCATACCTGGTAGCATGATTTAGTATTAGTCAAGCAAGTTAATACAGCATGAACAACAACAGCCCTAATGCCGCTCAATAAGAACCCTATTGTATCACTAGATTATCTCACAATACGGATTTTCGATATAATGTTAAGTTATCTTAGTAGATTCCAGCTGATCTGTTCTTGTGGCAGTCGCACTTTCAACCGAAACATGCCTTCCCAAGGTTCTTCACATACTTCCCTCGTGAGATATTATTCTTTCTCCAAATCGGCGTGAAGGAGAACTCCGCAAGTATGTGTACAGCATTGGGTCTTCTGGAGTCTGGTCAGCTTACTCTAAATCATGGAAGGATCACTCCCCAATCGTCACATGTGGACTTCTGCTTGGCAGAGGTGACATCAGGATACCAAGCCCTTGTCCGGACAAAGGAGAAAGTAGTATAGTAGTAGTAGATTTTTCTATGAAGCCAGCTAAGTAATTTTAATTTGATAAGAACAGGGGGATATTTCCGGTTTACACATTGGGGAAAGTGTTCGATGCCATCAAATTGACGTTTAAATTTGAATCAGTCCCACTTGAATAGTAAGTTTTACCAATTTGGCAAAGATGTTAATAATATGAAAAGTCCAAATATATTTGAGACCAAGAATTGTAAAATTTGCTGGACAGGGAGGCAAATGAAATTGAAAATGTTATTTTCGGTGCAATGCTATTGATTCACATCAATATGTAGTAGCCCCAATTTACCATTAAAAACTGAACTACCTCATATAAATGTAAAAACTTTGACATTGAATATCTGGAAAACCGTTACGATTTCGCGAAAAAGGATTCCGGATTCGATCGTTTCGGGCCAATATTAATGAAAAGGCATCATCAAAATTTGGCGCCGCAGAATTAACTAAGAATTGAATAAGCTGTTAACTGTAAAAAATGAAATTTTAACTCCTTTAGTTTTGCAGCAGTTCAGCCGAAACTACTCATGCGAAGAGGTGGGCTAACCTGATGTCAAGCAGTGTATATGATTTCAAAAACAATACATTTTGTTGAACAGAATAACCAATTTCTAAGTGTTAACAAAAGGCAATATTAAACCACAAACTTATTATACATACATGCGCGTCTAATTGTTGGGACAATTTTTTGTCTTTACATCGAGCCACTCAAGCATGAACTAACCAACCACTGGCACTGTCTTTCTATTTTGGATGAAAAAAATGATAAGAAGTACTACTGGCTCTTCCCCAGATAAGGGGAACACGTTAGATCAAAAGACTTGGTTTAAAAGACTGAGGAAGCCTTTGTTTACAGAGTAAGATAATAAACAAGACCGTCTTAAGTGGAATAACATTTGATTGCAACGCAGAAGCGATCGACTCGTATTCAAAACAACATAAACAAAAAGCAGTAAATTACCTCATCTTTCGATAGTATGTGATCCACTAACGTTCGATCGTCCGACTTGCGATTATCGATTCCTTTCACGAAGTCAAAATAGGTGTTTACAACATTCCCAGCGCCGTGCACCGTCACCACAGTGAATATCGTTAGCACAAATATTAAAATATTGAAATCGTTTGACGGTCCGGATCGGTGAGCTAGGGCCGTGCCGAGCAAGGTGGGAACCAAGCTCCCGGACAACGACCACGGTCGCAGCGCGAACAAATATGTTTTCAGCTTCATGAGTGCCACTGGTTCTTGTACACGTCTCGTTTCACCATTCTTACGTGTGCTATTTTTTAACATTTCACTGCTGCTCTCCGCCTGCAAAGTTTCACGTGCAAACTCCATACTTTCATTCACAATTTTCGACATTCGGCCACGGATTACGAGTTTCTGGCGTGCTGATTTGATTTACAGATCGCGATCGCAGAAATGCAACTTGGTCGCGGTACGTCAACCTCTTGGAGGTTGAAGCAGTTAGCAAAACAATCGACTCGATATAAACCGGGCCAATCATCAATAGAGAAGACACAAGACTACACTCTCAGGCGCTTGACATGATAACTGCTGCTGGTTGGTTGGTAGTGCACTTTCGGAATCTATACACAGCGAGAGAGATGAAAACGGGCGGATTGTACAACTTTCTGGCGTGCCGATTAGAAATTTTTTTCTGCTTTTTTCACACAAACTAATTTGGAACAGGGTTGTGGAGGCCGAACTAACGTCGAACTTCAGTGATAGTACACGTACGACGTACCGCACTCAACTTTTCAGATGTACAGAAGAAGACACACCACTTGAAACTAAAACGAGAACACAAACACGAGAAATTACAAATCCTCTTGGCACTTCACTGGGCTGAGAAAAGTGGCGCACGACCGCGAGACCAAAGCGAAACTCACTCGTCGCGGTATGTATGGAAAAGAGGAGATTATCCGCAAGTATCCAAGTTCACATCAGATGCACGTCACGTCACCCAGAAATTTCGTCTCCAGTCTCGTATTTAATGCTATATGTGTCGCCTCGCATTTATCGTCGTTTTGATACCGGGTCAAAGCACAGCAGCGAGGTGACGGAAGAAGATTTTGACAACTGCCAAATGGTCGCGCAATGGCATTTCGCCGTGATGCGGCGAAAATGTTAGATGAATGATGCAGGGTGATTTGTTTGTTTAATTTAGCGTAGCTATTTTCAGTAGGCAAATCTCGGCGGGCGAGAAGCTGAGAAGAAAAGAAAACATATAGAAGCGGAATACCAAACAAAAATTGTTTCAGGCAGGATGAACTAAAAAAATAATAGGTAAAGCCTAGTACTGAGATCAAGAGTGAAATTTTTGTCCGCTGCCATTTTTTCAATGAAAGTGCTCTTACTGTCGTGGAATATGTGGGGACTGGGGAATGCTGGGTAGTTCCATAACATGGAATAGAGAGATAAAAATGAATGCTAAATCAGCTGTCACCCATACGAACTGCATGGCCCGATTTTTAAAAGCGGTTGTCCCCATATGTCAAGTGTTATTGTGAAGTTTTTACGAAGTAAGTGGGGGGAAAGATTGTTGCTGGAGGAAGTCAGGAAGTGTATCTATAAAATGTAATAGTCATATCGCAGTTTCAGTGCGACACAAAGGTAAAAAAGACGAATTGTCCCCACCTGTCAGATTCAGTCTGATATGAAAAATTCAATCATTTATCGTTTCTACGGGGCAATCCTCTTAGTTCTTAGGATCAGCCCAAGTAACAATTTCATCCCTATAATATTTCATATATTTTCTTCTAACGATAATAGGGGCACTTTACAGGGTATAAACTCTGAATAATATTCCAATAATGGCGTTTGGCGCCGTTTTTTTTATCCAATTGCACCTTATTGTAGCACTGAACTAAGCTTTAAAAAAGACATACATCAATGTGTTATGTCATCATTTTCTGTAATTTTCTCGTGAAAAAAAGAAAAAAAAATTCCCCCAGCCAGCGTCGAACCAGCGACTGTCGTACGCCACTCCGACGCCCTAGCCACTCGGCCAACCTCACATATAAGCGACGTTTTTTTCGTATCCCGTGTAAATCTGACTCGAAAAAAACGATCGCGGGTAACATCCCGGTTAAGACCAAACAGCTGACATTTGACAGTTTTTGTGCATCTTTTACTCGCTTTCGTCGGCCTTTTTTCTAGATGTGGTGGATTTTGTCACAAAAGATGATTATTTCTTTGCAAAATCTTTTCTCGTGATTAGAAAAACTCTCACATTTGGTTTGAAAAAACAAATTCCCTCATATTTCCCCTATGCGTCCGCCATCTACATTTGAGCTCTATCCCGTGTAGGGTAGTTGCACGGGTTAACTTTACCTGGGTAAGTGTAATTTTTTTATATGAAGTTCTGCCCAAACCTGCACGGGATAAACACAATAAAACGTACCTATTGTTAACATTGCTCGTAAACACTACAAGTGCTCAACACTTCTTTATCGACTCTTCTCCATTGCACCTTCTTCTTTATATGCCAGTCAATTGAAGTTGAATAAATCCACACATTCATCAATAAAATGCAGACATTTTCTGCGCTGAGATTATCTTAATTGATTCATAAGTTAACAAGGAGTGAGGAAATCTTAGTTTCATGCAATATTTCAATGAATTCAATTCAAGAAACGTGGTATTCCAGAGCACTTCATAAGTGTCAATTCAGTAAATCACAAAGTCCATCCTTCTATAAAACTACGGTGAACAATTTATTGGATGACCATACGAATGTCACACTATAAAAATGACACCGACTGTGCTATAGAAGAATATAATGCATGTGTGTGAGTTAACTTAGAGAGACTATTGCATGTGTGTGCTGTATCATCCAATAAACACAAGAGTGGAGTATTTAAAGGAGTACGTTTTTAGGTTAACGTTTAGAGACAGTTTTATCGAAGTTTTATACCACCATCTTTAAATTTATTCCATACTGATGATATAAGCTTTCCGGAAAATACTTTAAGGATGTTTTATCGGATCAAAATATTACTTTAAGCGATGTCACACGATAAATGAATTTCGTGGTACTATATGATGGCTACAGTATGGAGTGCTTCTTTAAAGCAAACGAATTGTTGCTTGGGAGTGTTCCATAAGCTACAATTCGAAAACAGTTCCATAAGTTTTCTCGACCTTTTTAGCCCTATTCGACTCACCGGATCATTTCCAGATTTATTGGGAATCCCATACAAAATGATAATCCTGGAAGTTGATCCAGGGTATGACTTGGATCATTTGCCAAACTAATCCCCTAGATGTCTCCGCGAACAATATCCCTAAAATTTCCCGTATGTCATTTTGTAATTCAGTATTTTCGGTTTGTAAACTTTATTCGGAGTTAATCATTTTAATATTTCTTGCTACTTATCCTTTTAATTGTATCTCGCACGGTGCATAATTACAAATGCAATTTATAATTTAGAATATCGCGTTGGGGCTAGATGACATGATAGTCAGCTGTTATCGATTTGGGAAATTTTGATCCGATTTCATTCGACTTGGACAGGATCAATGATCCAGTCAGTCGAATAGGGCTTTTATGTATTTTTTCCGATTCCCCGGTTATTTCATCGTGAAATGTCAAATGACCGGGGAATCGAAAAATAATACATAAAATGGCCGAGGAGAATTATGGAACTGGTCTCGGATTGTAGCTTATGGAATTCCCACCTTGTGTGACATTTTTATTGATAAAATCGCAGCGAAAAAAAATGCACTCTCGATCTTAATTCAGCCCTTAACTATGTAATTTGAGTCATACATATATTGCGATCAGATTAAAAAAAAAACATTTAAAAGCAAAATTATTTTATTCGCTTGTTATCGTGATCAGCTCATAAATTTTATACGTTTTATGTGAATTATAGTTCTGAAAATTGTTCAACTCACCTTATGTTTCCATATGCACGATTCTCATTAAATAAAGTCCGTTTTTGTAAAAATATTCAGATGCCTGTTTGAAAATGGGGGCTAATTGAAAATGACCACACTTCGCCGTACCACGAATAATCATTAGTAATTTATGTTTCTTGAATTGCTTGTGTGTTTACAGAATATATCAACAAAATACCCAAGTACTAATTGTAATCAAAGAATTCCGTGAGAAATTATTATTAGAAATTCGCCCCCAAAAAGAATAAACAAATTAAAAGTGTATTGAGAAGATCTACTTGCGATAGGATAAACACGATTTGTTTAACAGAATGCTGTTGTGTGGAAAATTTCGCTAATTGCTATTTTATTTAATTTTGTAGTGATCTCGGAATATGGGATGGTATTATATGTGAAACAAATCAGGAAAATTCCCCTTGATGGGAATCTGGGCCATCCATGCAGATAGATTAGTATCTAATGAATCCTTGTAACGAAAGAAACTTGAGTTTGAGTCTAATTCCAAGCGAAGTCGTGAACTTCTGTTGTGTTGTGGAATTGATAATAGAGAGTTTTAGCAACACCCCCAAACTAACGTCTCTCTCTTGATTACCGTAACTCCTAGTGGAGCATGGTGCGTTGATGACTACCGTGTGCAGTCATCAATGTTACAAAGACAACTGATTTCGGAGTGTGATACGGTTGTCAGCCATTCCACTTCCTAGTCGAATTGTTAGTTTATTATCCTACGATAAGAATATTTCTTATCATCTTCTGAATAATAAACTTGCGACGAGTCGTGCCGAGTTTGGAAACTCGTTTCTCTATGAGTGTCTATTTCACAGAGTGGCGACCGAACGATCACGGCCACAGAGCACGTCTAGGACCGTGTTTTTTTAACAGCTAACCTGTACTATACGGGGTAATTTTCATACAAATGCTAACCCGGAGCCCTATTCAGGTTAGCCATTATTCTCTCTTATTTAACCTAACAAATTTATTTTTTTTTGTTTTATCTAGTAAACCGTGTTGGTACTTGGATTCTTATATTTGAAGCTTTCTTTGCTTCTTGTATTGTTCGTGAAGAACCTTTTGGTAGTTTATCACTCTGTACCTCCATCACGAAAGTCTTCATATCCATTCAGTTGGATTAGTAGATCTTAACCGCAATTAGATGTCTTCATGATACACTGCCCTGCAATTTCCTCTTTTTGCACGTTTAGTGCCCTTAGCCCTACCGATTCTTTCTCATATCCTAACAATTGAGGATATTTCTTGCGTGTATGATTGTGAAGGTTCCGACCACTCAGCAAGTGTCTTCTGCTGAGTAATCATTTAACACAATCATTACACTTATTAAATACCTATTGTTTGACTCCATTGCCGCTATTGTTGTTCTTTTTTCTCTAGCTAAGCATGTTGGAGTCTATTTTATTTAACAATTAAGTTTAATTTACCTAATTTGAATGTGTAATCTATTTTTAGCAGTTAAATTTAATGTAACTATCCTACATATGTGATGTGTAATTTATTATACCCTTCGCTCATAGAGTGAAAGGGTATATTGTTTTTGTTACGCCGATATTATGTAACACCTCAAAGGAGCCACCGGAGGTATAGCAAAGTATATATATAAATGATCAGGGTCGGTCCCTGAATCGAATAAGCCATGTCTGTCTGTCTGTCTGTCTGTCTGTCCGTGTGTCTGTCTGTTAGCACGATAACTCCCGAAATAATGAAGCTAGCGGTTTTAAATTTTGGTCAAATGTTTGTTTTGCTAAAATCTTGGACGGTATTGAAAATGGGCCAAATCGGACCACGGGTTCCCCTACCTCCCATACAAACTACCCCTCCTTGATATTTTAATTCGGTCATAACTTTCGGTAGAATATCGCTATCGACTTGAAATTTTGATCAATGTCTCATTCTGACATATACTTTGAGTTGATGGAAAGTGGATTAGGTCCGACCACCCCTACCCCTACTTCCCCTACAAAGTTATATTCAGTCATATCTTTTAATAGAATGTCACGAAAAACTTCAAATTAATATCAAATGGTAGCCGTTGGATGTCTTGACAAGGTAATAAAGATGTGTCAGGTCCGACCCATCTACCCCTCCCTCCCCAACAAAAAATATGAAATTGAATATTTTGGGTTTTGCGTGCCTTCTAGGTCTGTAGATGGGTATAGGGTATACACTCATCGTGCTATTCGCACGATTAGAACTCGGTCTCGTAACTTTGTCATTAAGTTTGTAACGCATTAAAGGAAGCATCTCCGACCATACAAAAAGTATACATATATGATCAGCATGACTTGGGGAGTCGATTGGAGCATATCCGTCTGTCTGTCTGTCTGTTGCGACGCGTTTTACTCGGCGGGTATTGAAGCTAGCAAGCTGAAATTTTGCACACGTGCTTCTTATCGTTGCAGGCTGTTTGTATGTTTGATTCACTCAAATTGGATCACTGGGTCATGGGGCTGCCATACAAACCTAGCTCCCCAATTTGAGTTCTTCTAAGAAAAACTTTTTTATTTGTGTACCAATTTCAACCAAATTTCACACAAATATGTTTCTATAGATAACACAAAATATATGCAAGAATGGATTAAATCGGATCATGGGGTCATGGGGCTGCCATACAAACTTAACCCCGCAAATTAGGTTATTTTAAGAAAAACTTTTTTATTTGTACACCAATTTCAACCAAATTTCACACAAATGTATTTCTATTGATGACACAAAACATATGTAAGATTGAATCAAATCGGACCATGGGGTCATGGGGCTGCCATACAAACCAGACCCCCCATATTGGTTCTTCTAAGAAACATTTTTTACACCAATTTCACAAAACCTTGAATCAATGTGTCTTTAGCAAAGCAACTAAAAAGTTCAAAACGAATGGAATCGTACTGTGGGGTCATGCTCCGGCAACCCCAATAAAATTTTCCGAGTAAATATTTTTATTTGGCCACTAATTTCAACCAAGCCCAAAACTTTTGTCAAGACGGAAGAAAAAGAATGAGGAGGGGGATTAAATGCAAGTCATAGGTACGCCCGAAAGAACTTTTAGCCCAAGCGAAGGGTATCCAAATTTCGGCTGCGCCCGAAATTAGCCTCGGCCTCGGGGTTGGCGAGCGAAGCGAGCAGGGGGCGAAGCCCCCTAGTTTTTTATAATATTCCCAATTTAATTCAACTATCCTAAATATGTAATGTGTAATCTATTTTTATTTTTCAGTAGTTAAATTTACTCTAACCATCCTACATATCTCCTAAAATTGCAATTCATGACGGGTGACGACACTGGATGATCAAGGCTGTCTCTCAATCATTCCATCATTTACCATCATGTTTTCTTCTCAAAATGTTACTTATGTGTAAATTGTAATAAAATATGTAAACTGCAACAAAATATATGGTTCAAAAGCAATCTATGTGAAAGATTGCAATATATTATTAATTGATGTGGAAGATTGTAATAAAACACATGAGTAGTACTGCAGTAAAAATGAATTGAAAAAACCACATGTGTTTCACCACAAATCCTCCAATTTTATACAATTCAAAATTCAAATACTACTTAGATGGACACCTAAACGCGTTTCGTCCCCGCTCAACGGGACTCATCAGTAGGTTTTTCTTTTCTAATTTTTATTGAAATAAAGAAATTTAGAAATTAAGAAATTTGTTCAGACTTACCTTGTTCATCCATTCGTTTCCCGTATCATAATTGCCATAATTTACACTATAACTTCTTCACTTACACTACTAATTACTATCTCTTAAAATTTCACATATCTGTGTTTTACTAATGTACTTTTTCACTTCACTACACTACCAATTACTTTTTCTTAAAATTTCACACATCTGTGTTTTACTAATGTACTACTCTAATTGACAATTTATTTTTAATTTGACATTAAATTTTTATGACTAACTCGATATGAGATTTCATGGTTTCCTAACTAACTATTTCATTCATAATTACGATTCTAATTCGTAATTATGATTCTAATTTCTTGGCTAAAAATCCCTAAATTTCTTTGCTATTTTCTTGGTCAAAATTCTTAATCTCGTGTATAATTAGGATAAGTATGATTTGTTTTTAATGTTTGTGTTACAGTGAACCTCCTTAATATGAGTTTACTTCACTGTTTATGAATGTACCTTTTTGTGTGGAAGTATGGAGAACGTAGTCAACTTCTCAACATATTTTCCAGCACATAGTCGGATGTATGGGATCCTTTGAGTGGATCGTGTAAGTGTATTTTGTAGGTGTATTGTATATTATTGCAAGTGTTATGTTCATTGATGAGTAGTGTTTATTCTTAATCCTATCTCTTGAATGAGTAGTGATTTTGAAACACGCTCCTGTTCAGTGTATTTGTCATGTTTTCTTAATCCTATCTCCTGAATGAGTAATGATTTCTGAAACATTAGCGACGTTTTTTTCGCATCGCGGGTAAATCTGACTCGAAAAAAACGATCGCGGGTAACATCCCGGTTAAGACCAAACAGCTGACATTTGACAGTTTTTGCGCATCTTTGACTCACCTTTGTCGGCGTATTTTTTAGATGTGGTGTTGTGATTTTATCACAAAAGATGATAATTTCTTTGCAAAATCTTTTCTCGTGATGAGAAAAACTCTCCCATTTGGTTTGGAAAAACAAATTCCCTCATATTTCCCCTATGCGTCCGCCATCTACATTTGAGCTCTATCCCGTGCAGGGTAGTTGCACGCGTAAACTCTACCTGGGTAAGTGGCATTTTTTTTATATGAAGTTCTACCCAAACCTGCACGGGATAAACACAATAAAATGTGCCTATTATCTCTTGTCTAAGAGTGACTTCTTACAGTATGTTCCCTACAGTAGCGACGTTTTTTTCGTATCGCGTGTAAGTCTGACTCGAAAAAAACGATCGCGGGTAACATCCCGGTTAAGATCAAACAGCTGACATTTGACAGTTTTTGTGCATCTTTGACTCGCTTTCCTCGGCTTATTTTTTAGATGTGGTGGATTTTATCACAAAAGATGATTATTTCTTTGCAAAATCTTTTCTCGTGATTAGAAAAAATCTCACATTTGGTTTGAAAAAACAAATTCCCTCATATTTCCCCTATGCGGCCGCCATCTACATTTGAGCTCTATCCCGTGTAGGGTAGTTGCACGGGTTAACTTTACCTGGGTAAGTGTCATTTTTTTATATGAAGTTCTACCCAAACCTGCACGGGATAAACACAATAAAACGTCCCTAGTGTATATTTGTTTTTGGAGGCAGATGGGTTTTTGTGTATGGTGTGGTTGAGTGGTGGTTTTTCACACTATCTCTTTCACAGTATTAAGTGTAGAGTTATATATGTGGTTGAGTGGTGGTTTTTCACACTATCTCTTGTTTGGTGAGTGAGTGGTGGTTTTTCACACTATCTCTTATCGGGTTGTGTTTTTCCCATTTGTCTCCTAATTGTGTATGGTGATTAAAAGTGTAAATTGGTGTGTTTTTTCATTCTAATTTGCGTTATTACGTTCTGTTTTACGTTATATTTTAGTAATTTATAGCCAAATTTTCTAGGAATCCAATTGATAACATATTTTCGCAATTTACAGCCAAATTTTCTATGAATCTAGTTGATAGCACATTTTCTATAAATTTTAATTTAGGTTTGGACTCATTGCGTGTGGTTCATGTCCGCATTTTCAATCTATCTATCTATCCTAACTAGTATTTATCCTAATTGTCTGTTTTGATTTTAGTTTTTTTCGAAAGAATCCTCCTACGGTAGAATACATTTAGGTGTATCTACATGTACCATCGGTCCTTGTTTTATGAAACTCAATCTAGCCGTAATGATGTAGTAATATCAACAATAGGTGAGGTTATAAAACACAACGTTCGCGCAACGTTACCTTTAATTTCAAATCAACCGGCCGTTACGGATCAGAAACTTCTCCCTACAAACAGATCCCCTAAGCGCGGTTGATTTGAAATTAAAGGTAACGTTGCGCGAACGTTGTGTTTTATAACCTCACCCAATCTAGGTGGGAACCACACTCGGCCTAGATGTTGTACCATTTACATCGCTAGTATTGGTCCATTTAACCTGACTTTTATTCCCATGGCAAAATATTACAATGGTATCAGGCAAACAATTAGTGTCAAACATTATTCTCTCTTATTTAACCTAACAAATTTTTTGTTTTATCTAGTAAACCGTGTTGGTACTTGGATTCTTATATTTGAAGCTTTCTTTGCTTCTTGTATTGTTCGTGAAGAACCTTTTGGTAGTTTATCACTCTGTACCTCCATCACGAAAGTGGACGACTTACTTGTAGGAAGCACCTTTTAGAAATTACAAACAAAAATATGAAAAAAGTCCGAAAATTTTGAGGTTTTTTGAGGGTTCCGGGGTTAGCACAGGTTTTTCGAAGTTGCAAACTTGGTGGTACACTTCTGGTATCTATTTCTGCTTCTGCCGCTGCTGTCATTGTGGGTCATCAAAGGCAAATGCGTGTGTTCTAAATTGAAATTTTTCTGCTGATGCCGATGCCTCTGCCGATGCTGACGCGGGTGATGTTATTCAACCATCAGCTGTACCATGCCGTCATAGTTTGCCTACTAAATTTTGGATTTAGACGAACAAACAACAACAACAAGCATATGACGTAATTAAACGGAACAACAAAACAGTGCAAATTTAGTAGGCGAGTTTTCTACATTGCGGATTGCGGCCTTAGGCCGCTATTACACAGTCATATATTGGTAATATATATTATAATAGATATTATCATATCCCTAAGCCTACTTGATTTCGCTTCCTGCACGTCTAAAAATTTATACTGAATGAATCGAGTAGGCTTAGGCATATGACATACATATTATAATATAAATATGACTGTGTAATGGAGCCCTTAATATATAGACGGCGGTGGTACCACTCCTGCACTTATCAAAACCGCACCGATTCGGAGCCTATTCTCAACCGGTCCGATTCTAGCTCGCTCTCAGCTGATTATGTCAACAACACATCGTGCAACACTACTTCATAAAAGGAGACTGTTTTCAACATCCGTCAAACGTTATTTTTTTGTGTTAATTTTTGGTCGCTCGCATGCTCGCATTGCGGTCCTATTCGGGTCTAAGCTGCAGGCAGTCGAAAAGAGAACGGTCAAGGTCGGATAAATTCACATAGAGCCAGTTATTGCAAAAGCTAACGTGCGATTCAATTAAAACGGTACACAGGTAAGTGCATTGCAAAATTACCATACCCAGTCACATCGCTCTTGCTACATACATAGCTCGTGGATGACCTTAGTACGGATGATGTCAAGACACGAAATTTAATTTCACTTTCGTTGTCGTGCCGTTTTGGTGTTTCCCGACCAGGTGCGGTAGCGACGCAGACATAAGTGTGTGCACGAAATCTATTTTCAAAGCTGTCTTATTTTTCAGGTGGCTAGAGCAGTGTCAGCAGAGTGAATCGAGTGTTCATGTTGACTTGGACTTGGTATCGTGTCACGTAATATAAAAAAAATAAAAAAAGTCGTTTGCATTTTGGTGGAGTCTGTCAACCACTTAACTCATACAGAAAAAGGCTCGTGCGCCCCAAAATGCACTGGACCGTACGCTTAGAGGGAGGTCCTCGACGTGTCAATCATGCGGCCGCGGCAATCGGAGACTACATCTATTCCTTCGGTGGATATTATTGCGGAGGCGAAAACATGTTTTACTCTTCAATTGATTGTCATGTACTGAATACACAGAATATGCGATGGTCGGCTATTCCTGTGAAAAAGGACAAGAACGGCGAGCCTCTCAATCATCCGGTGAATCCATTTCACAGGTACGTAATTGACGGTAAAATTTAATTCAATGGAAGTGCTTATCTTTGGAAATTGTGCGTCGTGAGATTAGTTAAAATTGGAACAATGTATCTGATAGGGTTGACGTGTTTACGTTGTCATCGTTATCAGTCGTCGGACAATGTGTGAAATTTCAGTACTGAATTTTATTGTGAAATTGTAGTACTACGTACTACAGTAGACTGTACGCGTACCTCGTGCAGTGATGATGGTCTATATCCAGAAAAGGTTTAACGCAACACAGTCTCTTAATAAAGAGGTATCGAAAAATACTGCTAGTGCAGTTATGATGGATTCCTACCGGGAAAAAACCAGACCACCTTGTACGCCACGTCCTTTGAGAAACCCTCATACCGGCATTAATTAACAGGGTTTGTTTCGGCTAAATAGCCCTCATTACATTTGCTGACTTCTGATTCTTATTTGTGAAGGTCTTGGCGCTGCCAATAAACTCACTAACCGCTTTGTAATTTCGTTGATGCGGCAGCATGCGGTTTACCTGATTCTGTGGGCTTAGCATTTCCGCATTCGGCTCCCGGGCCCCATGACAATCCTACGAGAGTCTAAAAATACGTCTTGACATCGAACGAAGCATATTAGCATACCATGGGGTCATTGCATCGGGCATTAGGAATAATATCCTCTCAGAGTATCCACCTCGACTCCTACGCCTTTATGGGTAAGGACTATAGTCCCCAGGACTACTCAATAGCAGGATAGATCCTGTTTTAGCTAGGTATATGCGCATTGCCATTTACCGTGACTAGCTCCTTCAGGGCTCGGTTTATGCGAAGGCTCCAACTCTGAGACTATTCACGTTCGCTTTCAAGGGCTTCCTCCCCAGCAAGGAAACACTTCGAAGACTGCTAGGCTTAAACATCACTGACGATCCAGAGGTCACACCCTGGTCAGGTGATTGTCTGCCCAGGATCACCTACATCAGGAGACACATTTGACGCCAATACGTGACCATAATCGACTACTCTCAAAACAATATCTTGTAGGTTGTTATCGAGAGGGTTATCCCAATCGTGGCATTATGGACCGAATTCCCCCTCCACACCACATCAAGCGTGGCCTTCGAGACCTTGAGAGAAAGGTCCAGGGTTACAAACGGGATCCTTTCGATGAAGAATCATACCGGGCCGCTATTGCAATGATTCACACTGATGAAGTGAGTCGGTCTATTGCGAGTTTATGACAGAGTCCTCTCAGCGCTTCCAGCCCTTATTTCGCCTGAGGAGATTAGGCTTCCGAAAGCCCCCAGAGTTACTTTAGCCCAACTTTGATCAGGCTTCTGCTGGCGCCTCAATTCGTATCTATCTCGAATAGACACGAGCATACAAAACGTATGCCCAAATAGCGCTGGTGCGCCTCACAACGTGGGTAATTTGTTTCAATGCCCAGCTGCGCTCACTGATATCACCCCCTGTCACTGTGGGAAAACCCCATCTCGGATGAAAACGACGACGAACTATAATTCGAATCCATATAGATACACAGCGGTTCACATCTTTTTGTACCGCTAAAAGAAGAAGGAAGAGGAAAGAAGTTAGTCGGTATGACTAATCATTCTGCATGACTCGAGTGGACCGAGAACGTTAATGCCCGAAAGATTTTTTACAGATTGACGCTATATCGTATCAACCATACCAGGGGCCCTTCTTTACCTCACAGGTCACCACCAACCAAGAGTGTGTCTAAACTCGTCGTTCTCGCCTACTGTCTCAAGCGACAAGAATGTAGCAGCTACAATAGGGTTGTCCCATAACGCCCTCGGAGTGATGTTTGTATCTATGGACGTCTCTCTCGAGATCTCTGAGTCATGAAGTGTCGTGGAGGGCCGTATCGTCCATGAGATTATGGTTTGGGTGATCCTCTCGACCAGGAGAAGAATTTGATCTCGCACTGGTAACATGCTGGTTTCCTGATGATGATGATCCTGGGACGATATCAGGTAGCAACCTGTAGCGATATATAAAGTTAGGCTTGTTCGGTACCAAGATTTCAGTACCGGGTTTCGTTTTTTTTCAATACCAGGTACCACAAGTGGTTTTCTCGACTCACAGGTTTTTTTTAGTACCGACGGTTTTTCTAACCATAGGCCGGGTTTTTTGATGCAGGAGGAACTTCATAGGGTGAACGGCTCCAGCCACTTCCTATGTTTCTCTACGGGGCGTTACATTCCCGCGACAATGGACTGAACGCGCAACTAGAGCCAAAAAAACAAAATATGACGAGCTTCGACGATTTTCGAATAGGTTAATTAGGCGTAAGAAACGTAAGCATCTTGACGAACAGTTGATGCAAATAAACCAAAGACTAGCTAGTAGGAACAGTAGACAAGCGTACAAGCTAATTAATTCAATTAAAAGTGGATACCAACCCAGGACCAGCCTCTGTAAGGATAAGGATGGCAATATCATTAGCGACACCGATAGCGTTGATAAACGCTGGGCCTCACATTTCGAAGAGCTCCTCAATGTCCAACCGAACAACCCCACTCAAGAAGCTCTGGAGCTGATGGCCGAAACAGGCCCTCTCGTTCAACCCCCAACAGTAGAAGAAGTGGATCTCGCCATCCAATCATTAAATCGTAATAAAGCCCCGGGCGCTGACGAGATTCCTGCTGAACTGCGGAAATATGGTGGGGAGAGCCTTGTTAAGGCTATACACACACTTATCGTTAAAGTATGGAACGACGAAATAGGAAGATTGGCGTAAAAGTATAATTTGCCCAATCCACAAAAAAGGGGATAAGTTGAAATGTGAGAACTACAGAGGCATCTCATTAGTTTGTACGACTGTTCGGTACCAAGATTTCAGTACCGGGTTTCGTTTTTTTTTCAATACCAGGTACCACAAGTGGTTTTCTCGACTCACAGGTGTTTTTTTTAGTACCGACGGTTTTTCTAACCATAGGCCGGGTTTTTTGATGCAGGAGGAACTTCATAGGGTGAACGGCTCCAGCCAATTCCTATGTTTCTCTACGGGGCGTTACATTCCCGCATTATCCGAGTAACCGCTGCGCCTGAGTGCTGTATTAACAACTTCAGCTTCTCAGGTTACTAAACGTAATAGGGTGACAAACCGAACAGTCAATCACCGAGGCAGCACCTCCGAGGCCCCTCCATGATGGACCTCTTTCGTTTACGAATACTATCATGGTTAAGCGATGGGCCGACAACTCATCCTTGGAAAAACATTTCGACGTCAAGAAACCTAGAACGAAAGCCTCGGATTGGACGGATACAACTCAACGACGACCTCGCAAACGAACAACGGATTACTCTTTTTGAACGTGGAATGTACGCTCCCTGAATAGGCCAGGGGCCTTAAAGACCCTCTTGGATCAGGTTGATAAATATAAGCTGAGCATAGTTGCACTCCAGGAAACAAAATGGCTTAGTGGCGAGAGTGACGACCGAAATTCGTACACAATTTTCACAAGTGGAAAACCTTCGGGCCACAGGGAGTTTGGAGTGGCGTTTCTTCTTCTTCCTTGCCTCGTTCTTTATACCGCTCCATGGCTTCGCGTTGCTCGACCCGCGGTGTAGGCACATCGCCCGTTTTGGCGATAATATCTCAGCATTGTAAGCAATCAAGTTAAGCCGCATGTTGTCGACTTCAAACCCATAAACGAGCGGCTGTGTGCAATTCGCGTTAAAACTCGGTTTTTCAATCTCTGACTCATAAACGCGCATGCCCCCACCGAAGTCAGTGAAGACGCGGTTAAAGACGAGTTCTACCACCGCCTAGAAAATCTCTTCGATTCACTTAATCAAACGATGTAAAATTGCTGCTTGGCGACTTCAACGCGAAAGTTGGAAACGGAAGTTGGCATAGGAGGATTACTGGAGGTTACAGCCTCCATGAAGAATGTAACGACAACGGCCAACGACTAATAGACTTCGCGACCAGCAGAAATATGGTCATTAGCTCTACCTGTTTTCCGCATCGTCGCATTCACAGGCAGACCTGGAGATCTCCAGATCAACATACCGTCAACCAAATTGACCACGTCCTTGTCTGCAAGAGATGGGCATCGAGCATAATGGATGTTCGGTCCTATCGTGGAGCAAATATTGACTCTGACCACTATATAGTGAAGGCGACTTATAGGTGCAGAATTTTTTCGGTGCATCATTCGAGGTTCAACCCGGCAAAAATTTTTGCGGTTGACAAATTGTTGGATGATACCACGGTGGTCACTTACACGACTGCCCTTGAGGAGAAGCTGACGCCCTTGCTAAATAACATCAGCAACAAAAGCGCCCTTGAGATCTGGAATACACTCAAAGACACCATCAAACGGGTCGCAGAGGAGGTTGTGGGATACAAAGCCCGGCGAGCCCGAAATGATTGGTTTGATGAAGAATGTCAAAATGCGGTAGATGCTAAAAACGAGGCGTATCGACAATGGACTGAACGCGCAACTAGAGCCAAAAAAAAAACAAAATATGACGAGCTTCGACGATTTTCGAATAGGTTAATTAGGCGTAAGAAACGTAAGCATCTTGACGAACAGTTGATGCAAATAAACCAAAGACTAGCTAGTAGGAACAGTAGACAAGCGTACAAGCTAATTAATTCAATTAAAAGTGGATACCAACCCAGGACCAGCCTCTGTAAGGATAAGGATGGCAATATCATTAGCGACACCGATAGCGTTGATAAACGCTGGGCCTCACATTTCGAAGAGCTCCTCAATGTCCAACCGAACAACCCCACACAAGAAGCTCTGGAGCTGATGGCCGAAACAGGCCCTCTTGTTCAACCCCCAACAGTAGAAGAAGTGGATCTCGCCATCCAATCATTAAATCGTAATAAAGCCCCGGGCGCTGACGAGATTCCTGCTGAACTGCGGAAATATGGTGGGGAGAGCCTTGTTAAGGCTATACACACACTTATCGTTAAAGTATGGAACGACGAAATAGTCCAGGAAGATTGGCGTAAAAGTATAATTTGCCCAATCCACAAAAAAGGGGATAAGATGAAATGTGAGAACTACAGAGGCATCTCATTAGTTTGTACGACTTATAAGATTTTATCTAAGATTCTAGAAAATAGACTAAATCTGTACGCAGAAGAAATCATTGGCGAGTACCAAGGCGGCTGGTCGTTCGACGACAGATCAGCTTTTTACAGTGAAGCTTTTACTCCAGAAGTGCTGGGAATACAACATCGACTTATAAAATATATTTGTCGACTTCAAGCAGGCATACGACAGTATCGATCGAAGCGTACTGTACAACATTTTGCTGCATTTTGGAATACCGGCTAAACTAGTGCGACTCATAAGGATGAAGATGACTAATACCGTCTCGCAGGTCAGAGTTCAGAACAGACTCACTGACCTATTTGAAACTCGTACTGGACTCAAGCAAGCCGACGCTCTTCAACCTGGCTCTGGAGTATGTAATTCGAGCCATGAATTTGGACAGCAGTGGAACGCTACTCATTAAGTCGACTCAACTAGTAGCGTACGCCGACGACATCAACATCATGTCTCGAAGATTGGGTGATGCAGAAAGCCTTCTGCATAATCTCAATATCGCCGCCAAAGATCAACGAATCTAAGACCAAGGTCATGATGTAATCAAAAACTAGAACGCCAGTAAATTCAAGCATCACAGTGGGGGACCTCAATATAGGGTATGTAGACAACTTCACTCACCTGGGTTGCAATTTGTCAAAGGACGCCAACGAAACAGATGAGATAAAGCGACGGATACAACTAGCTAATAAGTGTTATTTTGCGGTCCTCCCAATTATGAATTCGAAGCTGGTGCACAGAAACACGAAGCTCCACCTGTATAAAACCATCATCCGACCTGTGCTATGCTATGGCTGCGAGGCATGGACCCTAACCCAAAACTCTGAACACCTGTTGGACACATTCGAGCGAAAGGTTCTCCGTAGAATCTTCGGGGCCGTTCGTGAACGAGGTGAATGGCGCATCCGGTACAACCTGGAGTTGTATCAGCTGTATGATGAGCTACAGGTGTCGAAAATCGTGAAATTGCAGCTACTGCATGTGAGGACGCCCACCAGATGCTAGGCTTTCGAAACTGGAGGACAAGGTCGCGTGACCGCCACAATTGGAGGTCTTCAATCCAGGTGGCCAAGGCCCGACGTCGGGCTATCGTGCCATAAAGAAGAAGAAGAAGAATTAAAACCGACCGACGAGTCGGTTTTTTTGTATCGGGTTAAAACCGACTGACGAGTCTGTTTTTCAGTACGAGTTAAAACCGACCGACGTGACGAGTCGGTTTTTTAGTACTGACACCGAGTGCGAGTACGGAGTTCGAGTACTCATGCCATGGCACGGCATGTATGAGGTTTGTTTTTTTTTGCCACAGCAATTTCACAATCAGCATTTTTGCAGTAAAGAAATAAAAATAATTTATACGTAAGGTTTGATTGGAATTTGTGCAGAAAGACAACGGTTTACCTTCCCTCCACCGAGCAAGTGTGGTCTATTGGGACCCCCGAGGCTATTTTTATACTCTTTGCTCATAATATACCCTTTAACTTTGTCATGAAGTTTGTAACGCATTGAAGGAAGCATCTCCGACCATATAAAAAGTATACATATATGATCAACATGATGAGATGAGTCGATTGGACGATGTCCGTCTGTCTGTCTGTCCGTCTGTTGCATTGCGTTTTTCTCGGCTACTATAAAAGCTACAGAGCTGAAATTTTGCACACGTGCTTACTATTGTTGCAGGCTGTTTGTATGTTTGAAACACCGAAGTTGGATCACTGGGTGATGTGGCTGCCATACAAACCTATCCCCCCAATTTAAGTTCTTCTAAGAAAAACTTTTTTTTTTGCACCAATTTCAACCAAATTACACACAAACGTGTTTCTCTCGATAACACAAAACATATCTAAGAATTGATCAAATCTGACCATGGGGTCATGGGGTGGCCATACAAACCCAACCCCCATTTTGGTTCTTCTATGAAACATTTTTTGCACCAATTTCACAAAACCTTGAATTAATGTGTCTTTACCAAAGCAACAAAAAAGTTCAAAACGAATGGAATCGTACTGTAGAGTCATGCTCCCGCAACCCCAATAAAATTTTCTGAGTAAATATTTTTATTTGCCCACTTATATCAACGAAGCCCAAAACTTTTGTCAAGACGGAAGAAAAAGAATGAGGAGGGGGATTAAATACAAGTCATATGTACGCCCGAAAAAAGTTTTAGCCCAAGGAGAGCGAAGGGTATCCAAATTTCGGCCGCGCCCGAAATTAGCCTCGGCCCCGGGGGTTGGCGAGCGTAGCGAGCAGGGGGCGAAGCCCCCTAGTTTATATATTACTTTTGAACGGCTTAGCCCATCCAGGTGAACTTGTAGGACATATAAGCCACCAAAATTCTGCTGAGAAATATGATTGAAAAAAAAATCCCAATTCTTTTCAGAAAAAAAGTTTTGATAGCCAAAATTACAAATTTGCAGGAACGGGCACGTGGGGTCTTCAAAGATTCCATGAGTACCAAGACCTCAATTTTCTGGTATATTCAAGAAAGGAAACTCGGAGCCATACTCTATGTTGAGACCTTTTTATCTCGACTGTCTCGATATCTTTACTATTCTTCCCCGGTTGTTTCATTGCGTCTTTTCACACTGAGCTGTAGGCCGAGGTAAGCCTCATATAATTCTTGGCTGCAATGAAAGTAAAGGATGAGATTATACAATGGATCAACTGGTCAGAAATTATCCTGGCTTAATAAATTCACGAAAACATTCTTCTTCATTTGCTGCGATAGCTTCTTCTTCTGATATAGGACGGAAAACACTCCTTGACTTTTGCAAATCTGAAAAAATGATATCATAATTTGCCTCCCATAATTCTTACCACAGCTTATTCTATGTCAACTAAAATCGCAGGGGCATCTAGAAAAAGTTGAAAACAAGTTTACAGGCATTTGCTATTTCATATTTTTGAAATTTGTTCTAAAAGTTAGCCTCACTACTCTAGAAACAAAGTAGTTTTCCTTGAGTCCAAGGCAGAGGGACAGATCACCATAGGCGCTTTAAATGTGTCCAGCTTACGGATGTACAACAAATTTTGTAAATAATTGTCTTATAGTCCTGACACACCAGGCGATAAACTCTTTTCGTAACCCGCTAAAAGCTCTGAGCTTTTCTAACCACGAAACAAGGACACACTACAAAAATGCAGGTTATGACTGTCAAAATATTTAAAATTAGTTTTGGAGAATTGACAATTCAAAAGTATTCTCACGTCAGAAAATGTAAGTTTAGTGTTCCTGACCAATATAAGTTCTTATAAAGAATGGCTCTCGCAGAATCTTTAATATTATAGATAACGCTGTCAGTAGGGACGCATAGTGTTAGCATAATATTAAAAACCGCATATTTGATTGCAAAAGAACGAACCTACACTATTTCTCCCAGCATTTTGTTAGCTTTTAAAAAGTAATGGTGAGGAATCAGTAAAAATAAGTAATAATTTGGACATATGTACATATATCTTATTTATTCATCCAATAACTCAATAACATTTTCACTTTCGTTACAAACGTATAATATGTATACTGTACATTATATTAAATCGTCCGTGTTGAAGTGCTGCTTCCAAGTCTTTTTTGATACATTTAGAACCCTTTGCCAGCCACACGTCTCCGTTGGGCCACACAAGGCGAATCCATGGATTCAAATTAACAGATTTAATTTTAATGGGTTTTTTTCTGTCAAATGAACCAATCCAATAAAATCAATGTTAAAACCAAACATTTGCCGTGTGTTTGCAGTCTTGAATCTTATAGGCAGGCATCATCGCTGCAGGTTGTTTCCTTGACCGTTCGACTTGCATTTTTTCTCAATCCATTGTAATTTTTTTTTGTGAGACTGAAAGTAATAGAAATGGTACATTTTACATTATAGATTTTAAATATAACTTAAAATTTAACTTACCAACGAGAGTGTCTCCAGTATTGCTGTATGAGTTTTGACATGGTATGACAAACATATGACATTATTATAACAAATATTTGCGAATATCACACGCTAACTGCGTTGAAAAATGAGCTTTTCGGTGGTTACAATGCAGGTTTAGAATAAAAAGCTCAATCCATTTGCGGGTTACAACGAGGTTATGCGAGCTTTCATAAACTCCAAACGGCATATAACCTCGTTATAAACCGCTTATAAACTCGTTCCCAGCTCATAAACTGCATTCGTTCGTAAACTCGTTTAGGTGTGTCAGGACTATTAGACATGCTTAAAACACATTACTTATAAATTTGTTTTTTTACAATTTGATACATGTTCAAGGATAAGTTCATTAAATTTTGGGGTCCGAAAAGACCCAACGTGCCCGTTCGCGTTGATCGCGTGATGTGCCTGGCGAAGGGTTACGAATCAAATTGGGGAACATTTTTACATATATGTGGCGTCAATAGAATTACATTTGTATGAGGTTTGGTTCAAATTGGTGTACAAGAAAAAAAAAGTTTTTCTTAGAAAAATCTATTTTGGGGGTCTGGGGTTGAATGGCAGCTTCAGGACCCCATTGTTCGATTTCAGGGATTCAAACATACAAACTGCCTGCAATAAAAAGAACCACGTGTGTAAAATTTCAGCTTCATAGCTTTTAAACTGGCCGCGTAACGCATCTCAACAGACGCACATCGCGTCATAGTGATCCTATTTAATATGGTTCAATGCGTTACAAACTTCATGACAGAGTTAATACATATACCCTTTTCGCTTAGAAAGCCAAGGGTATATCCTCCAAATGGATCACAAAGGTATTTGTGGTTTACTGGATTGCACATTCGCCCACATTTGACAGGATCTTAACTTCTAACTTAGTTACCCCTCGTAGGTGTTACTGTAAATCTAACCGATTGTCCTCATCTATGTTTCAGATACGGTCACACAGTGGTAGCATACAACGACAAAATCTATTTATGGGGCGGACGAAATGATGTGTGCTCGTGTAACGTACTCTACTGTTTCGACATTGAAACGCATACTTGGTCGCGTCCAGACAATGTCGGTGACATTCCAGGTCCCCGCGATGGTCACTCTGCGTGCGTGTATAAGGATAAAATGTACATATTTGGCGGCTTCCAAGACGATATCGATCAATTTTCCTGTGACGTTCATTGCCTCGACTTCAAAACGATGACGTGGAAATATATTCATACAGACGGCGAACCACCATCGTATCGTGACTTCCATTCCGCGGCCGCCATTAATGATCGTATGTACATATTTGGAGGACGTGGCGATAAACATAGTCCGTATCATAGTATGGAAGAGATTTATTGCTCGGATATTGTATATCTTGATTTGAAGACAAATACATGGCACAAGCCACGTACTACGGGTAATGTTCCGGTTGGACGTCGAAGTCATTCAATGTGTCAGTATCCTTGTCATTGCCACAATTATAAGGACACGTTTTGAAAAAGTTTCTCTATATTTCAGTTATTTACAAAGATCTCATTTACGTATTTGGTGGATTCAATGGAATATTGGATGAGCATTTCAACGACTTACATACATTCGATCCGAAGACAAATCGTTGGGCTGTTGTTAGGCCGTTTGGTGCTGGACCTTCTACACGACGTCGGCAAGTGTGTTGTGTTATAGGAAGTAAAATGTTTTTGTTTGGCGGCACAAGGTAAACAACATTCGTTAAATCTAAATCCTATAATAACAAGTCCGTTTTTGTTTTAGTCCTAATAAAAATGTCGTGGACGAAGATTTCCCCAAGCTCATTGACAATAATGATACTCACGTTTTGGACTTCCAGCCTACATTGAAGACACTTGCAATTATGACTGTTTTAAGTAATCGTATTGATTACACGTCACTGCCTTACCACATAAGGTAAAAAAAAACAGAAAAAAACAATGCTTTTCGGTCATGAGTTAAAATTGTCTTCTTTTATTTTTTATTTACAGATACGACATTCAAGTTATGACCACTCCAAATCAAATAAGTCGTTCGTCAAATCAGGCCGGTTGAATTACACGCCCAAACGTGTCACATCTGATAATCGTTTTAACAGTTTTTGTATTAATTTTCAATTTGCTAGATTTACAAAACGATCGATAAAAAAACCAAATAGTAAGATTTTTTCACATGTGAAATATGCGATTGTCAGTGCTTATATTCTTAATTTTATTTTTACGCCGTAACACAATTTTGCGCTCAATTAATAACATAATTTAAATACGATTGTCGCTTTTAACATTCTAAAATCCGCGAGAAAAGTGAAATTTCTAGCGGAGAAAGTGTAACACCACTATTTTTAAAAATTAGCTAATTATAGTAAATTTTTACAAAACGAAAAGCCCTTAATATTAAATACGTAATTAAAGGACTAATGTATATGGAAACAGCGCCTAAATGTGGATTTTATTTTAATTTTTCATGACGTCTATTCGTACTGTTACAAAGTCAACTTCCTGTTTCCTATCAGACTAGGTGTAAATGTTTTGTGGTAGTTTTATTTATTTTCCTTTTATTTGTGATTATAGATTCTATGTTTACATTAGTAGGAATAATTATACATATTAATATGTTTTAGCCCCTTTTTCTTAAATATATTTGCGTGAACTAATCTAGCACAAATAATATACTGATTTATAACAATATACGTATATGTTTACCTATAGAGAGAAAAATAGAATGATGAAATATATTGAAAATATATTTTTAACGTTAATGCGTCTTGGTGATTATTACGAATAAAATAGCGACATAAAGTTATAAAAGAATAATTTTTAAAAAATGTTCTCTTATAACTATCGAAGTCTTTTCCTTTTTAACAATTTTGTTTGTGTAGCTAATAGATACCCATTTCGTTTTTCAAATTGCCATCAGATTTGTGTGAATGTTTCAGTGGACTGGGAATTATGGTGATATGATAGTTGGAGACTTTTTTTGTCGATTTTTAATATTTTGTTATTGCAAACGAAAATCTAAAACAGTTGCAGGTTCTACAAATCATCTAATGACATGAACTCCGGGTTTTTGGATTTTAGAGCATGTTGTGAAAACAACTTATGTAACTTTGCAAGACTATAAAATCGTTTTGAAATCACTGAGTTTTACCGTGATTGTCCGATCGCCACTCTGAGATTAAAAAAAAACGAGTTTCGATACTCGGCATGCTCCGTCGCACGTTTTTATTCAGAAGAAGTATCAGAAATTGTCTTACCATAGACATTTAAACAAAATATTCGACTAGGAAGTGGTATAATTGACAACCGTACAACACTCCGAATTCAGTTGTCGTTGAATATTGAAACGTTGTTGCTGTTTTGTAATATGTAGCTCCGAAGTACCTACGATTCTTTAAAAATCCATTGCTGTCCGAGAGGAGTAAATTTTCCTATCGTCAGGTTACTCTGTTAAACCTTATTCATTAAAAAAAGAACCATCTGACACGCTATCGATTTTAAAAACATTTTGAGTGCTCACGGGTCACGACATCGATAATCCCCGTTGACATAAGTATAGTGTTGTGGCGTCAATTCATAACAAGCTTTGAAAAAAAAAAGTACAAAAAATATGAGCCTGTAAAGGGCGAAACAGAACGCTTGCATTCCGTTACGTGCCGAAGATCCCCTTCACAATTTCGTGTCCATGCCGTTCATTTTATGCAGTTACATACAAGCTCTCTCCATTGCATCAACATTGACAGTTGCTTTCTGACCATACATTCGGAACGGAACGTAATGTAACGATATTTCACATAACGGAGGACACAACAGTGAATGTAAGGAATTGCTTCTGGCAACTCACTGGGTAAGGTGTAGTTTCGGGACCTTCGACATCTACGAATTGCGATATGGCGCTTGAAATAGATATGATGAAATGCATTTGAAATGCATTGGTACTGCTTTTGCCACTGTTTTGCTGTACATTTTTCTTATATTTCTCGTCTTTACCAGACATTTACTAGATATCCTCGTCATTCAGCTGGGCTTTGGGAAACGGTCATAGTAGTTTTTGGGGAATCATTTCCACAAGCCAACTTCCACCCAACACTTTGCCAAGCCGTTCTTCTTGTTCGCTGTACACATCTCTCGCAGAATGTTCCTGCCTTTCTCGGCTGACGACAGTTCCTTCGAACATGACCCTTTTAACCACAGTTTCAGCACTGAATATCTCCGTTGAAAACTTGGCTTGATACATCCATTCGCTGACAGAACTCTCACTTCTTCTTCTCGAACTCTCACACAGTTATGGGCGGCTTGCTTTGCAGCTTCCAATGTGAGGCTGCATAGAAGTGCGTCCTTGACGGTTGTAGTTCACTGTCCAGGAGGGCCGTAGTAAACAGATCCACTGCTGTATCGTTTGGATGTTCAGACTCCGAGGTCGGGTATGACACAGCCAGCGGTTCAATGTCTTGAGCTGCGATCGATAGATATTTGCTTCATGTGCTCGTCTCCCTGTTGCACATTCATGGTCTTCACAAGCTCGCCATAAGACGCCTGCAGTGGAGTGGGAATCGATTGCAGGATTTCAGCAGCAGGTCCTCTCAACGCTCAAACAAGAGCCCTCGCGTACTCGCTGTCCGACCAACCATTTACCACTGCAGCGGCCTCAAATCGTGTCTTATAGATATTCCAAGATATTTGTCGATCAAAAGTTTGCGCTTTCAGACTTTTGATAATCGAGTCAGTTTTTAAAATTTCACTTTTTCTCGATGTTTCTCGGTAGGTATTTACTTCTGCAATTCCTCAACTAATATTGAACTCTGATTGGTATGGTTGACGTTCGTTGTTTTCAATCGCAACATCGGGACTTCTTCGGCCACTGTCTTGATTTTCTCAGAATTTTTTCGAGACTTCTCGTCTATTATTTTCAACACAGCAAAACAGAACTGTTTTTCAAATTGATGTTCAAGGCTATGTTTTTCCAAGGGCTAATCGCCTCTTCCTGCTTTGTCGTTATCGATTCCTCCATCTTGGCTGAACGTTCGCTTAAATCCGCCTTCATTGATATTGGAAACTATAGAAAACTCTACCGTATCGGGATCCTATCCTTCACTTCTCAACGCGTCCATAAGCCGATCAAGCAACGCGTGTTTGTACCTAGAGGTCGACGGATTCCGTTTCGCCAGCTCGCGTTTCAATTCGGCAGTTGTTAATTGCGAGATATTACGCGGCATTTTGTTTCTCAGCGCCCTTTTCCGTTAAAATTGTTCTCACTTAAATTCTACACTTTTCAAACTTTCGAGAATGTTTTCGGATGTTATACTAATCCACTTTCGAGAAGTTTCTCACGTTTACCGGACAGTAGTCCCGTAGAATCCGTAAGTTCACTTTCCAGAACTTTCCCTGAAAATATTTGTCGATTTATCGAATGCACTCGACACAAGCAATTTCACGTTTACCGCATCGGTCCACACTAGTCCGACACGAACGCGTACATTCATTTCAAGAGAATTTTCCAACGCGAACTATCCCGATGTATATTCCGCGCACGAGCTACACTACCATGTACTTGAAAATCCCACTTCTGACACCAATTGTAAAATTTCTCGTCTTTACTAGACGTTCCAGTGGGTTTGATCGATTTTTGGGTACACAATAATAAATAACACTCGCCTTACTGTAACACTATTTATAACAACACACGAATATACACGGTTTACAATTTTACTAATTTATTACTGATCCGACATTATTTACGGCTAAAACAAGACTGATTCCTCGCCACAATTCGACGCCCTTATATACTCGTTTCCACTGTTCCGGAAACTTCGGTGATGTACTGTTCCGGAAAGTCGTTGTTGTTGTATAATGCAATGCGTCAACACTATTTCCTCGTCAGCGAAATACAATTTGTGGTTGACGTATCCTTGACACATTACAATATCTACTTCAAGCATGATGCAGCAAAACAGCGGCGAAAGCAGCACCATTGCATTTTAAATGGGTGCCGTCATTTTGCTGTTGAATAACGCGTTTCATATTGGTTATAGTTAGAGGTACGGAAATTTCGCAAATAAAAAACGGGAATTTTGCATAAACTAATTTTGAAAATTAGACATTTCGCTGAAATTCGCATAAAAACGTAATTTTGTACATTTTGTTGCTGTTAAAGTTTATTAAACTAGAAATCCTAGAGAATCAAAATGAAACGATTATTCAAAAGTCAAATTTCATTCAGAAATTTTTAATAATAAATAAGCAAAAAAAAAATCGACTAGGAAATTGTGTGGCTGATAACTGAATCATACTACGAGTTCAGTTGTCGAGAAATGTTTTTGACAATACATACGCCCCTCAAGAAGTCACAGTTAAAAGAGAAACTTCTGAGGCAGAACTCACTAGTACTGTTTCGCTTTTTTATGTATAGTTCATTTCAATTTTGGGGCTCGTCGCACAGCTTTACCTTCAAAAATCCCAATGCAGAAACCAAAGTTCATTCATCCAACCTCGGACTAAACACCTTTCCCGGTGTTTGGCAAGCCATCGTGCTCGTCTGTGAACTCTTGCATTTTCTGAAATTTCTCCATTCTTATTAATGGGATTCTTTAAACATAAAATCAATCTGAGATGGAGAAACTATCTTCCATAATTGATTCTTTTTTGGAGAAAAATTAACTTTTCGTGAAAGAAGTACGAGTTCGAACATTTCGCATCAATTCGCAGAAATGAGCGAATTTCGCTGAAATTCGCATCTATTTCGTAAAAACGAAATTTCCGTACCTCTAGATAGTATAATCATTTTTTAATGAGAGTAGTGGAGCGGAATTTGAAATTTGTTAAAGCGAAGTGAAGCAAGAAAAATGGGCCACTCTGGACTCTGGATGAGTAGAGCACAATCCTGATTTTTGGCCCACCTGTGTGTTCCACATCAGAACCATTGAATAGACTAACGAGGGTCGATTCAAGCTCAAACTGTTTCGTACTTTTTCCATATTTCCGTCCGAATCCATTTTTTTGGATTCTATATTTTCTTCGATTTTGGCAAAAAAATGGATTCGTATTGACCGTGCGGGGGCGGCTTTAAATTTCTCTATTAGCGTGTAAGCTCCCGATGTACGGGTCCTCGTAGGACACTGTACTCCTTCGCTTTTGGGAGGTCTCTGACAATATGTCTTTGAATCCATTAGAGCGGTTTTGCTCTCAATGTCGAATTTTAAGAATTCTTACTTGATATAAGAACTACAAATAGGTTCGATGGAGTGATCTCGGAGAAATCAATTGACACCTCATGAATCTTCCGAAGTTATAATCAGCTAGGATCAAACTTCATACAAAAACGCTAATGGAGTGGAAACGCTTCTGGGACATGACCTGTATTACTAGTCCGGAGGGCGCCATTTTATGTCTCGCCAGCCGTTCTGTCTCTTTCGATCGATTGATTTATTTTCCGCAACATCACGACGACAATCAGCAATCTGAGTACTTATTCAATTAAGGCTCTGATGAACATATACATATTGGACAAATAGAAACAGTGGCAACTATATTCCCAATTTCAGATATAAATACACGCCTTAATGGAATCATGCGCGAGAGAATTCCAAAATAATAGCTACGCTAACAATATTTACTGACAGCTAGGTCAGAGTCTTGTAGGTTTCCTCAGTAATCTAATTCTTTTGTGCAAGCAGAGCTTATGCAGGTGTAGAACCCTACTGTGCTACACTAAACGAGCGAAAAAGAGCCACCTCAGACTTGAAAACTTTTCCAGGACAACGTCGGGCATTGTCAACTACTCATTCAAACGCAACCGAAACAGGGTCAGGATAATTTGTAGACTCCGCACGGAACACTACCGCTTGAAAGACCATTTTAAGACTACATATGGACATTGTTGCCGACGTGAGTTATCGCTTCAATAAAATTGTCCCATAACGCGCTCGGAGTGAGTTTAGTGAATGCAGCGGGGCATCGGAACAGGTGGTCCACATCGTGAGGCGCACCACTGCAGCTCAGAAAAATGTTTATGATGTCCGGGTCTGTTCGAGATAGGTAGGAATTGAGGCGCGAACACCAGCCTGACCTAAGCTGGTCTATTGTGGCTCTCGGGAGTCTAGGCTCCTCAGGCTAAATAGGTGGTGGTGCGCTGAGAGGACTTTGTTCATACCTAATTTCCATTGACTGATTCACAACGGTTGTTTGAATATCTGCGATGGCCGCATGGTATGCTGTGTCATCAAATATGTCGGGAAGTACTCGCTTGTATCTCTGTACATCTCTGACTCCACTCCTGACATATCCTGGAGGGGAGTGTTCTTCATGAGATGATGGTGTGTTTGGGATCCTCTCGATAACCGACCAGATATTGAAGAGATAAAAGATTATGATCACGCACTGGTAACATGCTGGTTTCCTGGTGAAGATGATCCTGACATCAGGTGGCAACCGTTCTGGCATGCCTGCATGCATCTTACTCCTATCCTATTATTCCTATCTTACTCCAGTTTGTATCACAAACGTGTTGTGAACACACCGGTGCTCCATAGCTAGGGATTGCTCCACCTATCGCTTTGTAAGTTACCGGTATGGTTTCTTTGTCCTTGCCCCAGGAGCTGCCGACCAGTGCCTTTAGGACGGACGTTGTTCCTACTTTGCATTTTGTCGTCTAAGTCTTTAATATGATTTTTCGACTTCATCATCTTGGGATTTGTTACAGAAGGAACAACGTCGTCATCATGCTTACCAGTTCGAATCTAGGTTGCAGCGCCCACCATTTCTGTTTAAAAGTCAAACTAAATTAACAGCATTTCGTTAAAAGTTCCGAAGACATTCTGGAGGAGCATGGACTGAGGGTAAGTATAACAAAGACTGAGTTCTTATGCTGCCAATTCTCAGACCCAAATGCACCGATACCAGAAATGTACGTCAAAGGAGAGCAGCTTAAGTCTTGTACCAAGTTCAAGTACCTTGGCTCGATGGTGAACAGCGGAGCTACATGCGATGATGACATCAAACATCGCACAAAGGTTGGGTGGATGAGGTGGCGAGAAAACTCTGGAGTTTTCTGCGATAAGAAAATGCCACTGAAGCTAAAGGGCAAGTTGTACAAAACGGTTGTACGTCCTGCACTCATGTATGGATCAGAATGCTGGACCATGTATGAAGGTTACGCGAAACAAATGACAGCGACTGAAATGAAAATGTTACGCATGTCAGTTGGTGTAACCAAAAGGGACCACATCAAGAGTAGCTACATCCGAGGCAGCTTGTCCATAGACCAACCAATCACCGAAAAGCTCGAAGACCGACGAATGGATTGGTATTGCCATGTTCAAAGGCGTCCGCCTGAGAACCCCGCAAAGAGAGCGATATCAATGGAAGTTCAACTTGATGGACCCAAGGCCAGAGGCAGACCAAAGAACACCTGGATGTGTCAAATGAAAAAGCAACAACAACGCATTGGTCTCGGCGATGACACGATCCAAGATAGAGCTGCCTGTAGAAATATGCTGAGAAATTATCGCCAAAACGGGCGATGTGCCTACACCGCAGGTCGAGCAACGCGGAGCCATGGAGCGGTATAAAGAACGAGGCAAGGAAGAAGAAAAAAAAGAAGAAAGTTAAAAGTTCCGAAAACCACTGCTAAGCGTCGATGGAGAAAGCGTTTCATGGATGTCTTCAACAACAACTTTGTCCCTCCAAGCCCACCTCTAGCGGAAACAAGTATAGCCTTCTGCAAATTGTCAGAGTTAATACCGGTGTACCATCATTGGAAACTGGTAAAACTCTGGGGCAGATAAAAGGTCGAATTTTGTCGACGACAAACAAGACGCAACATGTTGTATGCTACAAGTGGGCTTGTGTTGAACCAGTGGAATTGCGGCTTTGCAAGGTCCACCTATAGAGTTTGGGTTCAGTCGAAACTAACAAGACAAAAACGGCAATAAAACATAAAAATTCTCTGGTAAATATCTACTGTTTATTATAAATAGTCTCGGATTATCACTAGTGTTTTTTATATTCAATTTGCAAAATACCTCTTCTTAAATGTTCCTTTTCATATTACAAATAATTACATTTTCCAACCTGCACGCTTTTCGCGAAAACAACTATTGCTAGCCAGCTTTTAGTACGGTGTTGATGTCAAAAATAAGATCGCATCAAATTTATCATATATTAAATACATTAAAATGAATAGTTGCGTGCAGATGAAAAAAGCGAAAAACAGTAATTTTCAAATTTGCTTATCCCTTTCGAATTGTTCCTTAATCTCAGACCAATTCGTATTTGCATTTTCACATTCGTGTTCACTAATTAATTTCCAATTTGGTGATGGTTTATCGGGCGACAGCCAATTGAAATCGGCCACATCACGATAGTTGTTGACCGTCTCGTCCAGACCGGATTTCTTGAAGTCACTCTCGATTCCCGAATATTCATAGTTGTAGGAACCTACAGCGATTTTTGAACAATCTTCAATAATCGCGCGACAGGTCACGTGCAAATACAAGCGGCAATTTGTCGATGAATGTAGTCGCAATTGTTGACAAGCTGCAACAATCTTACAATGGGAACAATTCTCAGCAAAAAGAGATCGTGAGATGGGGCCACACAGGAATGTACAATTTTCAATATTTGACAACTGTACCGAACCGGCATGTCCCCGGATCTCAACAAAGCAATTTTTCAAATTTGAAATTGTAACATCTTTCCTATCTACTTCGTTGCCGATCAATAGAATGTATTCATTGCTTCGATCGGACACGGTCCATGTGAATTTTGTCTTCTCACTGGCAAAATCTATTTTATCACCACCATTAAGAGTCTTTTGAACACTATTCGTTTTCATGCTGACTGCTTTCTTGTTGTTGAAACCAAACTTCTTTTTAGGGATTACTTTTTGTCGAACGTCTTCAGATTGTGCGGTGAGCTCGTTCAAGATGTTCTGACATGCCTTGATCTTATAGTCGGGCAGGAATAGAGTTGAATTCGAGAGATATCGTTGCAGTTCCTGAATCTCATTATTGATACCAGCAAAAATGCGAGTCAGGTCGAGAGTATCTTTCTGCACGTTGTTGATGTTCTTCTCAATTTCCTTGACACGTTCCGAGAATGTTTGTGCAAAATAGTCGGTGCCCTCTAACTCGGTGTTTTCGCGATTGCGAATTTCCAGCTTTGCATCCAAATAGTTTTGACGATCCTTATTGCGCTTGTTGAGACGCTCAAGTATTAGTTCTTTTTTATTATGGTTAACACTGTTGTCACTCATTTTGTTATGTTATTGTTATTCGTGTTGATATACAAAAGAAAAATATGTTTTTGGGGTGTTTTGAAAGTTCAAATTCACTTAATCGCGCTTTTCAGCCTTGCTAACATACACTGGATTGGAATCGATGGCTGCTGCGTCTTTTAGCCGTTGCATAAACAAAATTTTACGTTTTTCCTCCTCCGTGAGGTTGGTTATTTGAGAAAATTCTCTGATTTTAGAGAGTTTTGCTTCCGATGGACGTGTGAGTTCTAAGAGAGCGTAACCGAGACCGCCTAATGCTGTCAACCAGATAAAAGATTTTATGTAGAGATATCCAGCCATTTATTACTGTGTTAATTTAGTTTTAGTCTTTTTTGTTGGACTGCTGCTGTTGCTGTTGAGTCCAAGTGTTTTGATCGATTCTGCGGATTGTGTTCTGGCCAAGCAGTTCGCCGACTTGATAGTAGCTTTCGAGGATGACGGGGTAATTATCGTTCATATACTTGCGAAACTCTGTAAGTAGAAGGAAAAATATATATTAAAAAGTAAGGTGAAATATTTGCTATTAACAATCACATCGCTTAAGGAGAAACATTCATTCGCCAATTACTGAAAATAAGTACTGCCACAGATTTTGGACACTGTAAAATTCTCCTAATAACTCCTCTGAATCTATCAAAAGATAAAGGCATTGACTTTTGGCTCAGATTGCTTTTCTGACGTTTACCACAATTTCGTGTACCCTTACTTCTCCAGGGGGCTTCTGAGTGTGATTTGATGAATACTAATGGCTACGTCCACACATGTGCGCTTTCGTCTTCCCTATCGTCTTCAAGCTCCGTTTCCACTTTCAACATTGAACTTGTCATTGATTGCATCAAGTGAACAGAAGAGATGTATGTAACATTTGTTCATCATTCGTCGTAGGATATTTATCGCGACTCGTTCAGAACGCGTAAATAATTACTTCTTTTGTTAAAATTATGAAAAAAGTTTTGTGTTTTGTATGACCAGGAGTAGATTCCGCAAGACTTCTGTTCATTTTTAAAAATTGAAATTTAATGTCAACACATTTTAGCACTTATCCAATCGCTAAGAAATGAAAACACTCTTTTCTCAAGTCGCAGACACATAAATGCCGATCAATTTTAGTTCACAATCTTTGCACACAGCAAATGTTAAAAATGTTGAAAGAGAAAACGATAGCAAACCCGACTTCCGTGGGTTGCAATTTTCCATCCATTCCTCTTCGATTTTGACATAATCAACTTTGGTTACCACTGACAAGATTGAATTCTTCTTTTCAATAGCGCAGACATCCCAAGTTTCAATTGTCAAAATGATGAAGACGAACGAACATTGAAACTGTATGGACAGGCACATTCATCATTGTTCAACACCAAAGTAATCCTCGGACCAATTAACGCTACACAGGCCACGACAAGAGCACGCAGAATACCGGAAAACTAACATTTCTCCCCTCGGTGTCAAGGGGACAAACTCCAAATAGGTTTTCTCCTCCAAGAGAGCGCGCCAGAATACATAATCCAGGAACGGACTCAACAAGCTACAATTAGCTCTACGCAAATGGCTCACCTGAACGTTAGTAAGCTAGGCATGATGTGTCACTGCATAAAATGTGCAATATGGGCTCATCAGCAGACAATATTAAACACTATTGTGTGGGGATCTTATTATGATGCTTTTGGGCTCCATAGGTAATTTGGAACCCTGCGTAGGCCATCCTTAAGGTGTCATGGACTCTGCTTGGACTCTGGACATATCGAATTGTCTACGTTCTTTAAGCGATAGGTTCCACCTACAGATAGTCGTCAACGGCAGAGACATTGGTCATCTCCGGCCGTACCTTTCCTGATTTTCTAAGGCAATTAATAAGCTACCCGAAGATATGCTTTCACAGCCTAAGTCGGAACCGGTAACCATTGAATTGGTTGGCTAAAAACTTACAGAAGTTTCAGGGGATGTATGGCGTATCTTCACGCCCCTAAGGCGTAATTCACATCTATAAATATAGATAATAGATAAATTGCCGCAATACAATACGAATGACACAAACCATTTACAACCCTGTTCTAGATCCCACTTCCACTACCACCCGATTTTTTATCAGCCGATACTTGGCCTAGAAGGAAAGTGTGAATTATCCGGTATTTTGATCTAGTCACTTTGAACAATGAAAGCAGTGCAACTGCAGCGCTTTCAGTTATTTTGGGCTCGCATGCTCCAGACTGCATTGGCTTTATATGCGAAGACGAGACGGCTCGTGCGTGCGAGCTGAACAGTGTTTGCTCCTCGAGCCATGAATTGGCGGCTCGTGGTGCACGAGATACGTCTCACCAACCGTCAAAACACGTCGTCCATAACTCAATGCATTTTGATGTTTCGAGCTGGTGAGCCATACTCGTCGTATGAACGAGGCCTGAAGGGATAGAGCGACTATCGTTTAGTTTTGGCTTCTATCTTTTTCTTTTTTCGTTTAGCAATGCAGAAACTTTGTATTTATCTCTATGTGAACTCGATTATGGTTTGTTACGTATTGTACAGTACTCGTTTGCGATGTCCAAGGACAGAGATACGAGGGTAGTCTGATAAGTACCCAGCCTCCCCGTCTGATGGTGTCAGTATCGCAAGAGCAATTAACTATCGTGTAGTACATTCTTCTAGACGACAACTGCCCAAATTTCAGCCGGATCAGACTCGTAGTTTTGCTTTGGCCGCGTGTGAAAGCTGGAGTGTCCGCCGATTTTAGAACAATGGAAAAAGAGCAATATCGTTCGGTGATTCGATTCTTGTTTTTGGAAGGGAAATCGCGCAGCGAAATCAAAGAGCGTTTGGATGCTGTGTACAATCGAAACAGTGGACTTCACCCGGCGAACGTGCTCCGAAGAAGGCGAAGTCTGTCCCATCGACCGGAAAGGTGAAGACCAGCGTTTTCTGGGATTCACAAGGTGTGATCCACATCGGCTACCTGCAGAAGGGCAACACGGTCACAGGGCTGTACTGTGCCGAATTATTGGGCCGATTCGACGCCGAATTGAAGAAAAAATGGCCCCACTTGGCAAAGAAGAAAATGGTCTTCCACCATGATAACACACCGGCTCGCCAACGCCAAACTGGTCGAATTGGGCTACGAACTGCTGCCCTATCCACCGTATTCTCCAGAAATTTCAGTCGAATGAGGAGGTCGGTCATCGCCGCCACGAAGGCCCACTTTGCACGCCTCGAAAAAACGTATTATTCAGACGGGTTAAAGAACATCGCTGGATCAAGTGTATCGAGCTAAAAGGAGACTATATTGGAAAATAAATCACTTTTCCAAAATTTTTGATTTTCTTTTTTAGGTTAGGTGCTTATCAGACCACCCTCGTATTGCTGTTGTGATATGATCGAAAAAAAAGAGAAATCAGTGGAGGCAGCAGTGTATAAAAATAAATGACCATTGTCCGGGTTTATGGTAGACTCAGTGGCGGGCACAGCTCTTTTATGCAAAATCAAGATACCGAAATAAAAAGGAAAATGAGACTTTCCTAAGACGGATTAAATTATTTCCTATATGTAGTTTTATTTTAATATTTCTAATAAATTTAATATTAATGTACACATATGGCCAAAAAATAAGTACACCCATACGAATTTTTCTTATCACCCTGTAGTAAAGTAGTTATTTGAGGAAATAAAATCAAATGGAAAGATTTAATTACTTAATTGGTGAGGAATTAAATAATATGTAAATTAGCATATTATAATAAATAACAGCTTTCATTTAACTTGAAAAAGTACGAACTGACTAAAATAGGCAGGACAAAATAATAAGTACATGTCAGTTAATTTGATTAAAACTTGTTTTAATTAAAATATTAAGTTCTGATTCGACAAGAATTTATTTTCTTATTTAAAAGTAAATGGTCCATTATTTTGAAAGGAAAAAAGGTTTTTGTTGGCCCTCTGGAGATAATTCTTATGGCATGTTCCCATACATCCATATATTCAGTTACTTTCAGGAAATTCCGTAATTGGTCCGTTTTGTGAAAACTGTGTTTCTGGGTCATTGATTCAACTCTCTCTCTAAACATTCCGGATTTAATTTAACTCTAGTAACAACGTGAAAAGCCACCCGATTTGGTTGAAGCGGATTTTTGATCAGTTTGTGAGGTATGGTTAGGGTTAATATCCTGCTGAAATCCCCATTTAAAGTGTATGGGTTCATCAGTGAAATATTCTAGGACTCTCAACTAACATTTCTTATATGGGAATTGCCTCAAAGTAACGGTTATTAGGTCTATTTGAACGAAACCAAACTATGAAAATTAAACCATAGACCATGTTTTTTCGCCTCCATGGGAAATAGCCAGTTGATGTTAGCGTATATCATATTATTTTTTCCTGAATGAAGAATATTACGATAACATTAGTTCCCGATCTAATTTATTGCGATCTCATAAATAAAACTGAATATTCTGTGAGTTTCCATTGTTCGGTCTGCAACAAGAAGAACTATCCCTCCCAAATTTGCTTGAACCGTCAACACTTTTTAACGTCGCCATGGAAAGTTCTAAACTTTTTGTCAAAACTGCTTTACTTATTGTATTCTTCGATTAGCTTTTTAAAGGGATTCTATATTTTCAATATTTGCCGCGAAAATCATCAGTCATATCAAGATAACTTTTCTCGCCATAGTGATAATGAGACCGACAGTTGTCCTTAAGGCCCTTACATGGACTTAACCGCATTAGAAATTGCTATTATTCACTTTTTAATGAATTACGCAGTAAATACAATGTTCAGCGGGTTTATTTCGTTATTGAGAGAATAATTTTTCCGCTTTTTCAAAGTTTCGAACTTAAACTTCTTTTTTTGTACCTACCATGCGTTTTTCGCCCGTTATAAGTATTTTTGTTTGTTTTTAATTTAACGCTTGTTGCATACACCAATGAATAAAAAAACAAATCCTTACGGAAAATAGCAACTTGTTGACAAAAAATTAAAAAAACCGATGGTGTACTTATTATTTTGACCAAGCTGAAAACCCACTTCAAAGCTAATATCGGGAGGGACTAAGATAATAGGGGGATACCATTTAGTTTTTCGGTTCCTATGGCATTGTTGTATCCTAATTGTTGTAATGCTTATCTATTTGGATTAATTCAATTTTAAAAAGGGTGTGCAAATTTGGCATAAAAAGGTACAGGAGGGATGTACTTATTTTTTTGTCCATATGTGTATATTTAAATTTTATTCCAAGAGTAAAATAGATGTGCAATGTTTTTCACTACAAAAACGCACAATGCACAATCCATAACACATTAAACCGATCATAACAATAAAATTACGGCGTGAAGATAAAAATTGAATAAATGCTATCTTTTACAAAGCACATACTGCACACATTCTTCCACCCTACCCTACATAATACAGCAAATAACTAATGAAATCTTTACTTTACACGGCCGAGCCTTAGGAACGTTTATGTATCACTTTTTGTCTTATGTCTATAATCCAGTTTCCCTATCAAAAACTAATAAATTCTGTGTTGACATTTTTAAAATAGTACTTAATAACTAAAATAAAACAACTACTATCCAGACATGCATTTTACCAAAACAGAACGATCTTTTTTGTGGCCCACAATTTATTTTCGCTGTTTTCTTGCCCTGCCCACATCATGATGTCATGAACCACGACGTCTTTCGCCGTTCGCCAAAGTATGCGTGCTCCTCGCCCATACTGGATCACTGAGTATACCTCGCGGGCCTGCAACATTGGGTGCGTTTACGAAACGATTGTTTGCCATTCTGATCCCCTAACTGCCATTTTGCGGATCAGAAATAATCTCTGGTTCTTTTCCTTTGTCTCTCTTTGTGGAATATGTTAACGAAAACAAAATGGCAGTTAGGGGATCAGAATGGCAATGTTTGCGGAACACACGCAACTGTTCCGTTTCATAATCCCACCCATTGTTGCAGCCCAATCTGTACGTAGATTTGAAGCACGGCGAAATAGTGGTTATCGGAGTATTTTGGTTTGGGTTGGAAAAAGAAGACGGGAATATTGTACAATACATATGCATGTTATGTAAAACGAGGAGGAGCGCAATATTTGCAATTAGTAAGTAAATGAATGAAGTTGTATATGAATATTATTTTATCAATTGATGACTGATTGCTTATTATCATATATGGAGTTCACGCCATAGCATATAGGTATTTGGGACCGAACAAAACCCATACAGAAAGAGTGGTAGTGCCGTTCTGGTTGTTCTCTCATATGCGTGGTGATGAGAGCACTGAGAGGATTCTTTTCAAACCTGAACTCGCAATCGACTGAATAACTTCTTAGGAGGGAATTACTTCCATTACAGTTTGATTTGTAAAATCATCGAAGGGATTCCGGTTGTATTCCTGAATATTAATCTTTTAGCGGAACAGAAAGGTGTGAGCCGCTGTGCATTTATATTCCTGAACCTCTCATTCAAGATCTCGAACACCACGGCTGACTCGGCAAGAATTAGGTATTGATAACCATTGACTTCTTTTGTATATGGTTCTGGGTGTGTAGAATAGTTGACAGTCTGAAATTCCAATTTAACACATAAAATCTACGCAACCAGACTGGAGCTGTAAAATATACTACCAATCAATAGGATAGTTCTCCTTGAAAAGTGGTTGTACGTCGGAAAGTGATAACGGTATTTTCTTCAAACTTGGTGACAATATTTCCAGTAGCCTGCTTGTTGTTTTAATAAAAGGTCTCAAATCTGGGGTCCCGTTAGGATTTTCTTACGACATTTTTAAAAAACAGTACACACGTGAAAGTCATTCGGATAGTTCCAGTGGAAATAAAACACAAAATAACGGCATAAAAAGATAATTTTGCTTTGGAAAATGTAGCTGGTAAAGAGTGTAACTTCCGTTAAATGATACGAGTTCAAAAACTTTATCCGGGATAAAATTGTATAGGTTTTGAATGTAAGTTTGGCTAATTTCTTTCCAAGTTCCTATAATCGCTTAATGGTATAGATCTTGTACAACTTTGATCTTTTGTACCGCTCGATTTGGCAAACCCCGGACATTGTGGGTGTGGCCGGCCAATATTTAAAACATTTTTTTTTGGTGCCACCGTAATATATTTGATGGAGCGGAGCTCGAGGTGATTGAGCATGATAATTGACGTGCTACCAGCTCCAATTGCCTTGGAGTGTTTCTTGATAGCTGCCTGGTTTGCAATTATGATGTCAACCACCCGACTGCGAACCCTACTTTTTATTTTAACCTGCATCCCGCATCGCATTTTTTTTCTTAAAAAAAAAAAGCCCGTTGAATTAATTCCATTTCATTATTGGGAAAACCAAAAAATAGCATAAGCAAGTTGTATGTGACGCTTTTTGTTTTTGTTGTAGCGACTCAAGAGATATATATTTTTTTTCTCTCTTGAAGCAAAGGGGGTTTTGGCAGCTCTTGGCCGTTGTGACAACGGGTAGGTAGTTCCGGGTACGATTTACATCGAAGAACCGGCTGCCGTAGGATCATTTTTATAGACAAACAAACATCCATGGTCGCAGTGGGATTCGAACCCACACTCCGGCAACTCAGAGGTAAGAGTGTCATCTGTACCACTCTTCCACCGAATGCTTTTTTTCGTCTGTTTCATTGGCGTCCCTTGAGTATCGTAGTAGCGAGGGATATGAGTAAAATGCTAAAAACTTGAAACAGATCCTTTTTTTCAATACTCGATCCCCTTCCTCCATTTTTGCAAATGAATAAATAGAAAATTAGAAGTTTCTTGCTAGCTAATAAAAACAGGCAATTGTGAAATGCATTTCTATAAATACTTTTCATTCGTTTTCCTCGGTCACGTGTTGGACCGGCAACAAATCGATCATCCAAATACGACAAAATAAACAAAACTAGACATGCTTGAGTATATTACGTAATATAATTTCAATGAGAATACGCGTGGTCTCAATTTACCTTTATCGACGCCGGTTGATTTTATTTCTATATTTACGCAACGTAAGTAAACATGAGGCGAAATTTTTACAACCGACTTGCAAAGATATTTTTTACTTGAAATATTTGAATCCACTTGATAACTCCACTTCTAATTAATACGAAAACTTTGAAAATAACGCTACAGATCAATGAATCTCTCGCAGTCAGAAAAGAGACTTTTACACAATTTTCTTGAGAATTTCCACAAAAATGAAGAATTGAAAGTCGACGTTCGATCGAATGTTGATGACAGCTACTGTCACTCGAATACTGCACCTGTCAACTTTTCCACGAACTATAGATTTTTTTGGAAATCAGGACTCCAATTATTCTTCAATACTCCTTTTTTCCTACATAAACACCCCTATTTTCACTAATTTACTATCTTCAGTTCAATGAATAGCAGGAAAAATTACAAATATTACCCGGACAATTATCGTCCATGCATACACTTACCCGAATTTGTGTTCATACGATACCAAACACCATACGAGACGGCAAATGCAACAGCCTCGAGAACAAAAAGCGTTTTGGCACTGCCTTTAATGAATTTCCAAAAAGCAGTTTTCGGTTTACGTTCCAACATAACGCAAGAAATTAAACGGGAAAATTGAAAAACTTGAGAAAATTATCGCACGACGAAAACATTCGCGGACAAGGTATAGAACGTTCACGACAACACGACCCACGAACGAATATGGATGACACATCCAAGCCAAGTTGAAAAAAGAGAGAAAATTTATTGAAATTTGATTGGACAATTGGAAGATGAGAGAGGTAGGTGGTGACAAACTGCAATATCGATAGTTGGTTGTTGAACTTATTTAAGACACTGTAGGTAAACGTTATTTTGAATTGGTGTCTGTTTTGAAAACGGTGCAAATACAAATCAAGAAGACCAGAGGTCCATTTTTGTTGGGTCAGAACAGAATAGAACGGCTAAACTCCAAAGAAGAAAGATATTATCGTAAGAATATACGCCAATTATCAGAAGAATCATACAGCAGAAGTTGGAGATAATTGAAATGGAAAAATTATTTGTTTTTAAGTCGAATCACACAAATTTGGCTTGAAAGGTATGTAAAAACGAAACCACTTATCGGATTTTAGTGCGTTTAGTTAAATTTTTTAGGTGAATTTATTGGCTGTCATCTTATTTCGCTATTCTAGCTAGTCTAAGGTGACCAGAATCCCGAAGAGTCAATGCTGTACACATGCCTGCGGAATCGGTTTTCGGACGAATCCTCAGCCATATTCTTCAAGCGTTGTTTTTCAGATTGTGCGACTGCCGAAATAAACAGATGACAGGTTTATTAAGATTTACCGCGGCATATGAGAGGATTGAACTTGAACAATACTGCATTATGTTACCCGATATGCAGTTATGTTACTTCACACAGGCAGGCCGCCAACGTATTTACGTCCTGCTTCCTCGCTCTGCAGAACATTATTGTATGCTGCAGACAAACCACGCATTGAGACCAGTGTTTCCCAGGAGGTCTCACTGATTAGGCTAGCGCTGACAATTGTAATGTCTGGTGAGCTAATACAATTGTTTGCATCACGGGTTGGAGAGTTTTCATTGAGGGTACAGAAACCTGATGCGTCCAGAGATTCGGCGATAGCTTGGCCCCTGGCATCGTTGTGAAGCGCGGAGTGCCAAGTCAGAGAAGCGAACTTTTGTCAATCACAAAAAAGCTGATTGGGAAGGTTTCAAAACATTCACGTCATCGAAGTTCTTCGCGCTTCCCCCTCCCACCAATATACACAAGGCCGAACGGAACATTAGGAGCGTCATTGCCAAAGCTGCGGCACGTTTCATCCCTGCAGGGCGCATTCCAAAGGTTCGTCCAAACTTTCCAACAAGTGCCACAAGGTTAGCTGATCAACGTGACAACATTAGGCGCGCTAATCCTGGTGACCCCAGAATTCGGGAGCTCAATATCCAATACAAGTTAAAGACTACAAGAAGGCCAAATGGAACGAGCATCTCAATGACTGTAACCTTAATGAAGGTGCCAGTAAGTTATGGTCCACTGTCCGTGCCCTTTCGAACCCCACAAAAGATAAGGGCAATATAGCCATAACCTTCGGCAAAAAAGAAACAAGCAATCCTCTTCAGTGTGCGAGCCAGTTCAATAAACAATTTATTGAACATCCCAAGTCCGATGGCCTCAAGCGCAAAATTAGAAGACGGATTCGCAGCCGAATTGTTGACTCCGTACCAATTTATACTCCGGACCAGGTTAAAACAGTCATTGAGAATGCAAAAAATTCTAAGGCCCTTGGACCAGATGGCATTTCAATGGCCATGCTCAAACATCTTGATCTTCCTGCCATTGAGTATCTCACGGCAGTCTTTAACTTGTCAATGTCTACGCTCGTCATTCCCGACATCTGGAAACAAGGTCGTATAGTCCCATGCCTTAAACCAGGGAAAAGTGCCAAACTAGGAACTTCCTACAGACCGATTACGATTCTGTCACCTATAGCAAAGACGCTGGAAGCCCTCATCCACCCCACACTCGTTTCACATGCAAAGCTAGATCCCCATCAGCACGGTTTCAGACGCATGCATAGTACAACCACCGCTCTAGACGCGATCACTACACGTGTAAGAGACGGACTAAACCACAGTACACCTTGCCATAGAACCATCATGGTGGCGATTGACCTATCAAATGCGTTTGATAAGGTTAATCACTCCATGCTTCTGGCAAACCTCCTCAATATGCATGTTCCGACTCAAGAGATAAGATGGATTGCCAACTATCTAGCTGGTAGGCAATCCTTCACCGAGTTTCGAGGCAGTCGTTCCAAACTTAGAAAGATCAAATTAGGTGTTCCTCAAGGTGGGGTTCTCTCTCCCACCTTGTTTAACATCTACATGGCCGGTCTCCCAACACCTCCGGAAGGCATTGAAATTATTTCTTATGCCGATGACTGCACTGTACTCGCCACGGGAGCGGATAGGGATGTCATGCGTGAAGATATCAATAGATATTTAGCGCGACTAGAAGCCTTTTTCCATAGCAGAAACCTAACCAGCTCACCGTCCAAATCGTCTGCGACCTTCCTTACCACCTGGTCAGGTGATTGTAAGTGGCCGGTTGGGGTACGTATTGGCAACAAACCAGTTCCTGCTGTTGCAAATCCAAAAATTCTCGGGCTTCACTTTGAGAAAATGATGACTTCAGCTCATCACGCGGAAGCGGTATGTGAAAAGATGCGCAGTAGGAACAAAATTCTTAAAGCACTGGCTGGTAGCACCTGGGGCAAAGATAAAGAGACAATGCTAGCCACTTACAAAGCGGTGGGTCGAGCAGCGGCTGATTTTGCGGCGCCAGTTTGGTCGCAAGGTCTCTGTAACACAAGCTGGAACAAAATCCAAGTCTGCCAAAATGCTGCTCTACGCACAGCTACAGGATGCCTTCTGATGTCTGCCCAGGACCACCTACATCAGGAGACACATTTGATGCCAATACGTGACCACAATCGACTACTTACAAAACAATATTTAGTAGGTTGTTATCGAGAGGATCATCCTAATCGTAACCTCATGGACAAAATTCCCCCTCCACGCAACATCAAACGTGGCCCTCGTGACCTTGAGAGAGAAGTCCAGGGTTACAAAAGGGATCCTTTCGATGAAGATTCATACCGGGCTGCCATTGCAATGATTCACACTGAGGAAGTGAGTAGGTCTATTGCGAGTTTAGGTACGAACACAGTCCTCTCAGCGCTCCCACCACCTATTTCGCCTGAGGAGATTAGGCTCCCGAGAGCCATCAGAGTGACTTTAGCCCAACTTCGGTCAGGCTTCTGCTCACGCCTCAATTCGTATCTATCTCGCATAGACCCAAATATACTAAACGTATGCCCTAACTGCGCTGGCACGCCACACGATGTAGCCCATTTGTTTCAATGCCCAGCTGCACCCACTAATCTCACCCCCCTCTCACTATGGGAAAACCCCATTGCAGCTGCCACGTTTTTGTCCCTGGAGATTGCGGACGAAAACGACGACGAACTATAAAACGAGTCCATATAGATACACAGCGGTTCACACCTTTCTGTACCGCTAAAAGAAGAAGAAGAACCTTCAATTTTAGGTTCACCCCAGACCCCACAACAATAAACATGCTAAACATGCAAAATTTAAACAATTTCAAAACTATTCCATTTTTCGTTATTTTTCCTTATTTAGAACCCCTGAGTTAAATGCATTTTTCCTATGCTGAAAAAAAATTCTAACTACTTCTCCCCTCCCCCTTCGAAAAGCTATCTACGCCACTTGCTCCTTGACAAAAAATCATCAGCATGTGAAGGGCAAACGTTTGTTTTAACACAAAAACCTATAACAGGGAACAGTACTTGAAAAAGATTATACACGTAAAACAAAAAAAAAATTTCAGATTTCTGTAAGGGTAGTCGGGGGCATGATCTGGCATCTGGCTTTTCATGTAGCCCACAAAGACCTACATATTTAAAAGCTTCGTTTCGTCTGTTGACATAGATGAACTGATACATCGGGCCGATAATTATTTAGCTATGGTGATGGCTTTCCATTCACAGTTTCAATGTAGCTATGGAGAGAAGTCTGAAGGGAACCTCTACAGCGGTGGAAGAGTGCCTTATCTCGTTTGCGATATTTTTGGAGGAGAATATGCATTTCCCCATGGTTATATTAGTGATGCTATGTTCCCTAGGGTATTAACGCAATTTCCACGGATTCAAATGTTGACAAAAATCTTCATCTGAAAACCCTTGCAGAATCCTTTCTTTATTATGTTTTTTCCTATACAGGTTGATAGAGGAATCCGATGGAGTACAGTTTGCAATAAATTAAAATCGCATCTTTTGACGGCTGTAATTTTTAAACCTTGGAAGCTAGAACCTTGAAATGTTCAGCAGATATGGACAGTAGTGCTCTACAATTCTGCTCAAGATTTTTCAAGTTATGGACAATTTTCGATTAGAAAACCCATAAGTACGATTTGGGCAGCTGTAATTTCCGTGCGCGGATAGGTAGGACTTTGAAACTTGTAGGAACTGAGCGTCAAGCAAGTTTGCATTTCAGAAATTTTGGTCGGTTCACGAGTTATGGATAAATGATTGGCAAAATAAAAGTGCGATTATCTCGCTTAATATCGATCGTACCGGGGTCAAACTTGACACCTTAAATCGCATCTTTCGACGGCTGTAACCTTGACAGCTAGAGCCTTGAAATTTTCATTAAATATGATCTATGAGTAGTACGGTGCTCTACAAGTTATTTAAATTTCAAAGTTTTTCGCTTATGAATTCTCGAGTTGTGGACATTTTTCAATTGGAAACTCGATTTGGGCAGCCGTAACTTCCGAGAAAATGTAAGCGCCAAGTAGCTCTACAAGTGTGCCAAATTTCAGAAAGATGGAGAAGGGTCCCCGAGTTATCGAAAATGAACGATTGTCAAACATAAAAGTGAGATTATCTCGCTAATTATCGATTGCACAAAGGTACAAGAGTCAAACTTTACTCCTTAAAAGCAGAAAAGATTGATCAAAAGCCTCACCAAGGAACTTAGTATTTAGTGAATTAGGTTTCATTGTGTGTCATGGGAAATGCTGTACAATTACCAATGCTGTACAACAGGTCAAAATGCTGTACGTCTGGTCAGCTTAAGCTAGTCTAGTTTCGGCACGATTTCAGTATCTGCGGCGCCAAATTTTGATGATACCATTTCATTAATATTGGCCTGAAACGACCGAATCTGAAATACTTTTTCGTGAAATCATATTCAATGTCAAAGTTTGACATTGGGTGAGGTTATAAAACACAACGTTGCGCAACGTTTCAAATCAACCGGCCGTTACGGATCAGAAACTTCTCCCTACAAACAGATCCTCTAAGCGCCCCCTTGCGAGGCATAGCTTGATTGATTGGCAGAAATTTACAATCTGCCGTCGAACCGTGCATTTCCGCCCTCATTTATTTATTAAACTATTTATAATCAAAATAAAATGTATCTGCATCTCGTTTAAAACTGGAAATTTTAATTTTCGAGCAAAACGTATCAGCTGTGATGTGTCAATTGTCACATTTGTCACTTTCCGAGAGATGGCGATGGGAACACCAAGTCTGATCCGGATTTATGCGTTTACAGAACACAATAGGAAACGTTTCGGAAAACGCGAAACGTTACGCGAACGTTGTGTTTTATAACCTCACCCATTTATATGGGGTAGTTCAGTTTTTAATAGGAAATTGGGGGTATTTTTACTACATATTGATGTGATTCAATAGCATTGCACAACAATTCTTGCTCACAAATATATTTCGACATTTCATATTACATATTAACATCTTTGCCAAATTGATAAAACTTACTATTCTAGTGGGGCCGAATAAAATTAAAACGTCAATTTGATGGCATCGAACACTTTCCCCAATGTGTAATATCCCCCTTTTCTTATCAAATTACTTGTAACTGTCTTCATAGAAAATCAAAATATGACCAGGGACGTAGCCAGGGGAGGGGTCCAGGGGGTCCGGACCCCTCCCGAAATTATTTTAATAGGCTTTTAATCTTAACTTTCCAAAGGGCTTCCAATTTATTCATTCCTAGAATGTTGTTAGAATTAGATTGTAGGTATGTAAGCTTGCAGTCAGAGAAATTGTGCCATCTGGATGATACAACCAATTTGAAAAGCGTAAAAAAGGTGGCCCAAGATTGGGATAGTCATGGCCGGATTTCCCATATGGGCAACCTGAGCAACTGCCCGGGCAGCAAATTTTTGTACCATTTCGTTGGTTTTAAATTCTGACATATAAAATTTAATTTCGTCCCTTCAATTTACTGTAGTTATAAGAGTACTCGTCTCAATCCAGGGTGAATAATTGCACCCTCACCCCAAATTGTGACGCATTGACTCCACTTTAAACAAGGGCATATACTAAGTGTCTATTTTTATATAGGAAGCCTAGAGGAGCTTTTGGGTGTATCACTCAAGGAACTTCTGCATCTACATAAAATGTTGGACATGTTTTTAATACACAAATACATGGCCACGAGCTCTTGATTTGAGGACTACTTGCATCTTAATACCCCTCGATTGGAAGAAAATGTTTGGTCATGTTGATACTTCGTGCAATACACACATTGTATGAGCAAAGTTGATTCGACAGTACTAGTGTTCATTTTTCTATTTTGAAATTAAATGCCAAAAGATTTTATCGCTTACCCAATAGCTCAAGAATTCAAACATGCTTTTCTCACGTGGTAGACATATTAACGCCGATAAATTTTACTTCACAGTCCTAACACACAGCATATGTTGGCAGTAAAGACATCGTCGACTTGATTGAGTTGCAATTTTCCATCCATTCCTCCTCGATTTTGACATATTCAACATTGGTAATTAATGTCAAGGTTGATTTCCTCTTTTCAATGTTGCAGATATGCCAAGTTTCAATTGTTAAAAGGATGAAGAATACGAAAATTGAAACAATCTGGACAGGCCCAATAAAAGCTAAATAATTGCATTTTCGAGTTTTTGTTTGAACATATGTTTTTCACCAAAAAAGCGGGTTAATTGCATTATACAACGGAAACTACAAAAAAAGTCAAAGTGTCGTGTTACCTTCAAAAATTCGCGTAAGCTCTAGTAAAATTGAAGTTTCTTACGAAAAATAGAATGGAGGAAATAGTAAACTAGCAAATTTTATTTGTTGGGTAATTGGTAATTCATTCATCTTTTCAAAAAACGATCGAAAATGCAAAAGCAACCTCAGAAAGAGAGTACATCGTTTCAGTTTTCAAGTCGTCATTGGAATTTTAATGCTTTTTGAAACAATTTGGGTGGGTATCCAGGCCTGGGCTGACTGGAATTTTCATTTGACAGAGGGTCGCCAGCATTTTGCTTTCTCTGTGCATACTACATACAACTACTTCCAAGATTAACCAGTGGCGAAGGGTGGCTACAGCCCAGGAGCGCCATACAGGCTAAATACGGCCCTTAGTCCTTCATAATGGAAACTTTGGCAAATTTCGTAAGTCCCCAAAATTTGAAATAAAATATTTTCCCTGTAAGAATGAATTCGCTACGCGAGCCCAAGCATACTTTTCATAGTTCTTGACTGTTGTTTGTAATGCTTTAATTTTTAGGTAAGGTAAATTTATACATTTATGCGCAATAGAGTTTCGTTAAACCTTATAAAGTGAAAAATGTCGTATATCACGAATTCTTTAAGCAACCCTAGGGTTGTTGCTTCGTACTGATACCAGAGAGGCCTTTGGTTGTAAACGTGGCACTGTTTGCTTCTGATGATAGCGGGGCAATTAAGTACCTACTCATGCTTGCTATCGTGCTCCTTCAAGCTCGTCAAGCAATAAAATTGGATTCGATACAGGAACAGTCGGGCAGGAGGCATGTGCTGCAACGGGACAACGCCGAAACTAGTTTCCACAGTTAAACAAAAATTTATCTCTAATATTGTCAGAATTTTTGAAACCGAGCATCGGACCCCTCCCGAAACAAAATCCTGGCTACGTCCCTGAATATGACATTGAATATTTGGAGAACCGTTACGATTTAGAGAAAAAGGATTGCAGATTCGGTCGTTTCAGGCCAATATTAATGAAATGGCATCATCAAAATTTGGCGCCACAGATACTGAAATCTCCCCATAGTTTTGGAGATATTGAGGTTTAAGTCGTGTATGAAAATGCATTTTTCAAACGTCTTAAAATGATTACGGCATCTAAAGGGTAACAAGACGGCTCTTTAACAGAGCTAAAAGGACAGTGGAATGGGACACGTATCGCTCCTAACTTAATGAATACAACAGGAAAATCCGGTCTGTCAAATCGAACTCGTGGGGCAAATTCTGTGAAGGTGTCGAATGCTCTAACGCAGCTGCTAGACTTCATCGAGTTATGGCTAAAAAGAACACTGAACACCTCAGTACCTTAAGGCACCCTGATGGGCGCTACACGACTGATGTCATGACAACGGACGAGTTTCTCCTTAGCACCCACTTTCCGGGATGCCAAATACTGAGGAGTAAATGGCCTTCAAATGAGGACTCTCTGCACAGAGAGCTTATTCTTCAGACTGGAGAACAGCTAGACTAATCTTTACACAAGATAAAATAAAATGGGCTATAGGTTCGTCCGAGCCTTTTAAATCCGCCCGCACCGGCGGGATTCTTCCGGTTCTCCTTCAAAAGGGTGTGGAGCTCCTAACTCCATATCTCTTGAGTATTTTCAGAAGCAGCTTTGCGCTGTGGGTTACATCCCGCACTCATGGAGACTTGCGAAAGTAGTCTTCATTCCTAAAATGGGAAACCGGCCCAAGGACCATCCCGAGTCTTATAGACCAATCAGTCTTACTTCATTCATGCTCAAATCAATGGAAAAAATCATTGATGAGCACATCAGAAAAACCACGCTGATTAGTAACCCGCCACACAAAAGGGAGTTCGGTTATCAACTAGGTAAATCCGAAGAATCCGCGCTCCAAAACCTTGCAGGAGAGATCGAAAGGACCTTTGACGCCAAAAATACCGCGCTTGCTGCTTTCTTGGATATTGAATGGGCATTCGACAATACTGCCTTCGATGCAATTGAAAGAGCGCTGATAAATAAGATGGTAGGAATCACAACTCTAGGATGGATTAGCAGCATGCTTTCCTCCAGAAAAGTCGTCTGCCACATCAACGAGCTAACTCTCCGTGCTGAGGTTACTAGAGGCTGCACACAAGGGGGTGTACTTTCGCCCCTCCTGTGGTGCATGGTTGCTCACGAACTTTTGTGGAAGCTCACATCTAATGGCTTCTCCGTGCAGGGATATGCCGACGATGTGGTTATAGTGGTGTGGGTGTTTGAGGGAATAAAACAACACACGTTTTTTATTTGAATTGAGAACTTTATTCACGGTAGTTATCACAGGGTTTTGCTTACGATTAAATTATTATTTGGAGTAGGGAATTTAATTTTATTCGTGACCAACTACTCGCTCGCTCAGCGGCTCGTGACGAACTGTCTTGCTGGCTCGGTGCCGAGTGATGAACTGTTCTTTATTGTCTCGAGTGTCGTTGATTGGCTATGTCCACACATGTGCGCTTTCGTCTTCCCTATCGTCTTCAAGCTCCGTATCCACTTTCAACATTGAACATGTCATTGATTGCGTTAAGTGAACAGAAGAGATCAATGTCTCATTGTGCCTGTCTAGACAGTTTCAATTTTCGTTCGTCTTCATCATTTTGACAATTGAAACTTGAGATGCCTGCGCTATTGAAGAAACGCATTCATTCTTGAACGCGATTACTAATGTTAAATATAAACAACTCATCATCTATTCATATTATTCATGAAAGAATTTATCATTTACCGGTCCTGACCAAAGCCGCGACACATATTTCCCGATAAATAATGAACAGATGTAGATAGAATGAGGCATTAATCTCTTCTGTTCACTTGACGCAATCAACGACACGTTCAATATTGAAAGTGGATATGGAGCTTGAAGACGATAGTGAAGACGAAAGCGCACATGTGTGGACATAGCCATTCTATCCAGATCTGTTCATTATTTATCGTTAAATATGTGTCACGGCTTTGGTCAGGACGGGTAAATGATAAATTCTTTCATGAATTGTATGAATAGATGATGTGTTGTTAATATTTAACATTGGCAATTGCGTTCAAGAATGGATGTCTTTCTTCAATAGCGCATACATCTCAAGTTTCAATTGTCAAAATGATGAAGACGAACGAAAATTGAAACTGTCTAGACAGGCACATTGGAATGATGGCGGCCGTCTTCTCCGTCCGGTGTTGCCGCCATAGTGGTAAAGGGTTTTCATTATCATTATCTGACTTACTCGAACCAGCATTAAATATAGTTAAAGAATGGTATGTGGGGCGGGCTCCGAGTAAACCCATCCAAGGCGCTCATAATACCCTTCTCCAGGAACAGAAATCTGGCTGAAATAAGGTGTCCGATAATGTAGAACACCCAGCTACCGATTGGGAATCAAGCCCTAGCAGCGCTCTAGAGGTGTTACTTCACCTATATCCTGTCGACATACACCTCGAAACCGAAGCACAACTAGCATTGGCACGACTTATCGCGAGCGATGCCAATCTGGAGCTTACCGAGGTGCAGCTAAAATCAACCGAAGGTTCAGTCGCAGGTGTGGTTGGCCCAGCGCATAGGATATCTATACCTATGGGGCATCACACCACAGTATTCCAGGGAGAAGTTCACGCAATAGCAACCTGCGCGGATCTCTGTTTACGTGTTAACTACGTTAACAAAAAAATAGCAATCTTCTTAGACAGCCAAGCGGCTATTAAGACACTCACTAAGCACACCATCACGTCAAGACTCGTTCAGTGTTGCCTGAATGATTTGAACAAACTAGGAGCAAATAACAAATTAACCATCTTCTGGGTCCCAGTTCATACAGGCATCACAGGAAACGAACAGACGGATGAGTTGGCACGCATATCTGCAGATACCCACTTCTACGGACCAGAACCCTGCATCTCTACATGTATAGTAAAAAGATTAATCAAAGACCAGGAACGACTTAAGCTTCTGAGCACTGGGACAAACTACCCGGGATCAGGTAATCCAAACTGTTCATAGCAGGATACTCCCATAAAAGAGCGGCTGAACTGCTTCAGCTAAGCAGAAATAAAGTACGCACCATATTTATTTATTTATTTATATACGGACATAAGTCCTTTTTACATAGGGTGTTACAAAAATAAATTCAGTGATAGTCTACAAAAGTAAAAAAATCTATATCTATGATAAATCTAAATAATTCAATTTAAAAATTCTTACAGGCCACTCCTTCCTGAGATCACAACCCAAGCAACAATTCGTTTGCTTTAAAGAAGCACTTCACACTGTAGCAACCATATAGTACCACGGAATTCATTTATCGTGTGACATCGCTTAAAGTAATATTTTGATCCGATAAACCATCCTTAAAGTATTTTCCGGGAAGCTTCTGTCATCATTATGGAATAAATTCAAAGATTGTGGTATAAAACTTCGATAAAACTGTCTCTAAATGTCAACCTAAAAAAGACACTCCTTTAAATACTCCACTCTTGTGTTTTATTGGATGATACAGCACACACATGCAATAGTCTCTCTAGTTAACTCACACACATGCATATATTCTTCTATAGCACAGTCGGTGTCATTTTTATCGTGTGACATTCGTATGGTCATCCAATAAATTGTTCAGCCTAGTTTTATTGAAGGATGCACTTTGTGATTTATTGAATTGACACTTATGAAGTGCTCCGGAATACCACGTTTCTTGAATTGAATTCATTGAAATATTGCATGAAACTAACATTTCCTCACTCCTTGTTAACTTATGAATCAATTAAGATAATCTTAGCGCAGAAAATGTCTGCATTTTGTTGATGAATGTGTGGATTTATTCAACTTCAATTGACTGACATATAAAGAAGAAGGTGCAATGGAGAAGAGTCGATAAAGAAGTGTTGAGCACTTGTAGTGTTTACGAGCAATGTTAACTATATGTGAGGTTGGCCGAGTGGTTAGGGCGTCGGACTAGCGTCCGACAGTCGCTGGTTCGACGCTGGCTGGGGGAATTTTTTTTCTTTTTTTCACGAGAAAATGACAGAAAATGATGACATAACACATTGATGTATGTCTTTTTCAAAGCTTAGTTCAGTGCTACAATAAGGTGCAATTGGTTCAAAAAACGGCGCCAAACGCCATTATTGGACTATTATTCAGAGTTTATACCCTGTAAAGTGCCCCTATTGTCGTTAGAAGATAATATTTTACGAAGTATTATAGGGATGAAATTGTTACTTGGGAATGAGGCTCTTACAGGACGCGAGCTGTCGATTCTGCGAAGAAGATGACGAGACCTCACTCCACGTCCTCTGCGAATGTGATGCTCTGGCCTGACGCCGCTGGATACAATTTGGAGTGGCCTATCCAGATACGGACGACATAGCTTCGATGTCAATTAGCAACTTCGACTCATTTCTTAGCACGATCACCCTTGATCGTCAGGCATAGTCCTGCCCACAGCTGACTAGGGTGATAGTACAATAAGCCCACTGGCTTCAGTGGTGCGAATCCTTCTTCAGAAGAACCTCTTTTTGAAGTTTGGCGTTTGTGTGGAGTCCGTCTAAATTGCCACTCTGACAATTTATTGCACGATTGAAACGGTTATTTATGTTGATCTGTTCCAAGAAGAATCTATAATCTAACTTATAAAAACGTATATGTTCGCCAAAAGGCGAAAAAATTAGAGATTGGAAAATGGGTTAGACGACCTCTACTGTAGTCTTGATATTTATTTTCAAATGCGGAGTTCACCACACTTTACCACGATTTTGTAGATATTTTGTTCGAGATTTTGGTTAAAATATTGTTACAAAATTTATGAAATGTATGGGATATCTTACAAATTTATCTTCGATGATCGGAAGTCTGAAGGGGCTATAACAAAGGATGCGATAGGGGCTTCGATCTTCGATCAACCGCTTTGACAACCGTTTGTAAAATTCAAAGTGACAATTTTCCAACTTTTGTGTGAAAATTAATAATTCTTGAATGGCCGTGTTATAATACAAACGCGCAGAGTCTGATTTTGATAATTGAATTTAAAAAAATCACCAAAATGAAATTTTGGTTATGTCATTTTCTGTCTATATTTGGCTGCTAGTGTGGATGCTAAGTAGCAGCCAAATGGCTGCACGCGATGCCAGTTTTTGGACGCGCAGCCATTTGGCGCCTAATCTAGAGGGACCTTAATGTAATTTAAATTGCATTGGACTGCATTATCGCTGCTGCTTTTGCTGTATCCACTCTATGCCCAGGATTATACTATTTTTACGTTAAGCCTAGTACTGAACTCGAGAGTGAAATTTTTCGCCGCTGTGGTTTTTTCAATGAAAACGTATTCTTACTGTCGTGGAATATGTGGGGAATGCTGGGGAATTCCATAAGGTACAATCCGAAAACAGTTCCATAATTTTTCCCCGCTATTTTATGTATTTTTTCTAATTTCCCGGTTATTTCATCGTGAAATGTCAAATAACCGGGGATTCGAAAAAAAATACATACATAAAATGGTCGAGGAGAATTATGGAACCGGTCTCGGATTGTAGCTTATGGAATTCCCCACCGTTTGTGACATATTCCACGATAGTAAGTATCCATTTTTATTGATAAAATCCCTGGGCGAAAAATTTCACTCTCGATCTTAATTCAGCCCTTTATTCTAAAAATTTCCTACGAATCTTTTACTTTTATCCTTTAATCTACGACTTTGCGGCTCTGAAACCCCTGGCTTCGGGAGCCCATGTTTCACCGAACATATGGAACACCGAACGTGATGCGCCACTAGCTGTTCTCGCTGAAATTAGATTTATTTGTTTTTGAAGTTTTATATGTAACATCCTATAGTGATAGCAGCGCGCTCGCAATTCAATTTGCCAAGGTTGATGCTGGTCCTACGAAAGTAGAGGTACTGGACACTTTTACGGTTATACATTTATGTTTCATGACGCTTTAAACTACCAGTAAGTTCACAACCATAAAAAATGGTCATAATCAAACAATCTATATTCCAAAGTGTTTATCATTTTGTGTTTTTTTTTTCTTAAGATTTACAATAAGCTATAATATATTAACCTTCGCATTGAACTTTTTTACAAGAAGTTTAATTAGGTTAACTTCTCGTAATTAATTCTGCTACAATCTACAATCAATTACAATAGTAAGAAAAAATGCCTTACTGCACCCTCAAGATACACGACAACAGAATTTAGTGTGCATAAAAGATGAAACCAGTTTTACTTAATGGATCACTATAGCATCCATTATATGCACACGTATCTTGCATACGGCCTTTTTGGTCACTCGCAGTATTACATAAGACGGCTAAGATGCAGTCAGATGATAGTTGCATGGAATCAACTAGATGCCGGTAATATGATCGTTAGAACTGGTTATGGGTTATCGGTGACTGCCTTTTGGTGAGCACATTTCAGTGAAAGTTTTTGCAATTGATTTTCCGGAAGTGCGCACAAAGCCAGGTTAAATGTGTCCAGACAACTTGGATAATGGCAATTTCAGTTATGTTTACCTATTGCGCTTTAAGCCATATGAAATTTCCACTTCCCACATGAATGGAGATTTTCACGAATGCAAAAATGCTATGATCCGTTTTGATACAGTCCACAGTTTGCACATTATTTGATTCGAGTTCGGATTGAGCACATTTGAAATGTTGCATTTTGGTGGAATACGGTAAAAATTTGTGTATTTTTAAACAGTAAATTTGACTAAATTACTAACTTTTGAAATTTTCAGGATTATAATGATGGCCGCTATGGGCTTGGGGGCGATGTATATGCTGCATTTACTAGCGCAGGATTACAACAAAATTCGTCAACCAATTATGAGAATTCGATCTTTTCTCCGATTGAAACGGGACGTGTACAGTGATGATAATTCGAATAATGTGAAACCTGTCGATTTCGATATAAAGTGGGAGAAAATTTTGAAATATGATTCGATGGATTGTTTGCAGTCGTTAACGTGTCAGTTGTTTGCCGGCGCTGAGCCCGACAACGAGGACGGACAAAATATCAAGGCACTACTGCAGTACAGTTTATCGAGATCGCCGCCAAAATCAATTGTTTCTGCTACGAAAAAAGGATTGGAATTTCAAGACAATCCCGACAGATGTTTTAAAGAATACTATTTTTGTATTTATTCGGCTTCGACTATGCTGAATATTTTGCGTATTTTTTCCGATATTTTTTAATGAATATTGTAAGGTGTTGTTCAATTTTGTAAATTGTTGATAGCATTTTGCCCGTTTGAAAGTAGTACGTAATTAACATTGCTTAGAATAAAATCGTTTTCTAATCAATATGGGCGTATTTTTAACTGAAACCATACCAGGGGATTCCCATCCTCAGTGATAATACAGTGCTTAACTCATTTGTACTAGATTCACCTTTCTGAAGTGTCAAAATATTGTTTTGGTTTGTTTTTTATCCACTGTGTGGTATTCGCTTGTGCTCCTTGGTAATTACAAATTTTGTCGATTTTCTGACATAGAAAACTGTTTTGTGATGCTTCTTGCAAGTGGTGCAAGTGCAATGGACTACAATATACATAAAATATGTCGAGTTTGTCTGGAAGAAGGTGCCATGACGTCGATATTCAGTACCGATTTTGCAATGATGCCGTCTACGATGTTGATGTTAGTGGCCAAAATCAGGGTATGTGAACCTTTTCTGCTGGACATGTGGAAGTTGATTGTTTAAATAAAATATTTTTTTTAGATTTACAAAATGGACGGAATGCCATCGGTAATTTGTAATAATTGTATCTATCGACTCGGAGCCGCTTACCATTTCAAGCAGGAGTGTGAAAATTCAGATATACGACTGCGACAGTATCTTGGGATACTTGATCGAGGATTTGGGTAAGGATATTATGTTTATACTATATACCGCCCAAGTAATAGGCGACTCGGCAGTATTTCAGTCTGTGGATAGAGAGAAGCTTGAAATACATACATTTGACGCGTCAGCATCGGCATCAGCCGCTGCTGCTGCTGTCAATGTGGGTCATCAAAGGCAAATGCGTGTGTTCTAAATTGAAATTTTTTGCTGATGCCGATGCTGACGGATCCAATCTATTATCAACTATAATTCTAGAGGGGCTGTATAATGGATGCGAGTTGTTCTATATCAAACACAACTGTCAAATTTGTATGGAAGTTGTCCTGTCCTGGATAGGTAAAAGCGCACCTTGCTTATGAGGCACACAGTTGTCGAATTTTTACCGACTAGAGCCACCTGTTAATATGCTCCACAGGGATGGCTTAAGGTCATGTTTCTACTGCATCGAGAAGCACTAAAGCAAATCAGCGCATCTCCTGCTGCAAACTGTGAAGGAGAAGGCTATCTCTTACCAATATAAAAAGTTAAGGGGAGTCAGTTAGGGCCAATAAGGATGATGAAGTAGCTATCTGGACGAGCGGAGGCTATCCTTTCTAGCTAGGGATATCAGGAGGACTAAGAGAGGTTGTAGGTGCAAAAGTCAACGGTATATATGTGTATAGTTGCTAGTCTCCACTACGATGGAACGACATTGATTCCGAGCAATTTCTGGGATGATTACGGAGGACTTCAACGTGTAGGCCACGGAATGGGGCAGCCGGGAATTAAATTCCTGACGCGTTTTATCATTTGGATATTCTTTTCATTAACTCAGGAAGTAGTAATATCTATTGAAGGGGAAATTATTATTGCTGAATTATTATTATTGATCTCTCATTTGTCAGCAGTTCGAAACGAAACGACCGAATCTGCTATCCTTTTTTCGCGAAATCGTAACGGTTCTCCAGATATTCAATGTCAAAGTTTGACATTTTAATGGGGCAGTTCAGTTTTTAATGGAAAATTGGGGGTATTTTTGGCTACACTTTTTAAATTTCATTTGCCTCCCTGTCTAGCAAATTTTACAATTCTTGCTCGCAAATATATCTCGACTTTTCATATTATTAACATCTATGCCAAATTGGTAAAACTTACTATTCTAATGGGACTGATTAAAATTAAAACGTAAATTTGATGGCGTCGAACACTTTCCTTAATATGTAAAGCGGAAATATTCCCCTTTTCTTATCAAATTAACTGGCTTCATAAAAAAGTCAAACTTTGACATTGAATATCTGGAGAACCGTTACGATTTCGCGAAAAAGAATTATAGATTCGGTCGTTTGAGGCCAATATTAATGAAATGGCATCATCAAAATTTGGCACCGCAGATACTGAAATCTCCCCCTCCTCTATATGCAATGTAACGTTGACTCGAAGTAGCCTATAAACGGTTGAGTGAACGCACTATGCCCCACAAGGGGTTACGGTACAGAGAAGAAAAGAAGAAGACGTCACCAAACAGCTGTAGCTAGAAGAGTATATCGATTACAGATCAAAACATGGACCATTGGATGGTCTTGAATGAGATTTGACGAGACACTCTTCAAGAAAGCCAAGCTTTAAAGACGTCCAATTGAAGGTTCTGCGGAATAGAGGTTATCATCGATCGCAAGGCAGTTGATGATGGCCTGTGACGCATCTATGCCTCGGAAGAAATCACCAAGTCAAAGCAACGAGAACTACTGGTGGATTGTGAAAATTGGGGGGCTCTGAAGCAATTTATTAAAAGCGCCACATCTGTGATAGCGCTAAACTCAAAGAAGCGGTCATGATGTCGTACTAGAGTGCGAAACAGTTTCAGAAAACTCTGCGATGACGACGAGTGGTAGTCAAGAAAATTCGGCAACAGGCAACACAACTAAAGTGCCCAACGCTGCTCCAAAATACTGTCTTGGTCCTGTTTCCTCAACATCAGCTGCAGGTTGTGGGACAAAGCTCGACAGATGGTATACATCGCTGTTATCAAAGAGGAGAACAAAGCTCCAGGACGGACAAGACGTTCAACATTGCATTCTGAACTATTCCTTAGAAGTTGGCCAGAGTCTTCGAAACTTGCTTGGCCGAAGTTACCTTTTCTAATAAAATGGAAACGGTAAAACTTGGTGATCATTCGTGAACCGAATAAACAGACTGGAGAGCCAAACTCATATCGGCCAAGCTGTTTACTCTAAACATTCGGAAAACACTTTGAGCGAATCATTCTTAACAGACTGCTATCGGTAGTGGAAAAAAAGGGAGATTGTCCAAAAGACAGTACGACTTTAGACAATAGATGCAATTTCTATTATCCATTGGGCAAGAGGATCACTTCATAATGGCAAATGCTGTTCTGTGGTACCGCTTGATTTGAAGAACGCTTTTAATTCCGCAAACTTGGCCTCCATTTAAGCCGCTTTAGAAAAAATAGATGTTCCAGACTATTTTGCAGGTATATTTTAAATCGGGTCCTCCGATACGATATCAGCTATGGACGCTGAGTATAGCATTACAATGGGAGTCCTACAGGGCTCATGGCCGGCTGCTATGGATCATAATGTACAACGGTATTCTGGAACTACCCATGCCTAGATGAGTGGACTGTGGTATGTTTTGCAGACGAGATCACTCTTGGTCATGGTGGCAAATTTACACCGTTTCAAGTTGGATGACTCGCCAAAGTGTCCTAGCTGCAAAGCGTGTATTTTTGGACTGCCTTAGATTGATGCCTTACGGAGCACCAGCGCCATCTAGAAATACAAGCAAGATTATTGAATTTTTTAAGCTTAGAAGCACTGGATTTGTGCCATCGGCATGTCAAGTGTCAGTGGTCACAGAACGAAATCGTTGGGTAGAACCAAGGTAGAACCTAGGTTTCTGTCTATCTAGATTCCCGTAGAGAATTCTGTGTCACATGAGACACAGATATTGGTGAGTGGCGGTACCACGGACCCGAGCATTACAGGGGGCCCCTAGTATGGTTGATACGCCATTATGTGGATCTGTACGAAGACCTGTCATTGACTATCCTTGATGCGCTCCAGTAATGCAGGGTGCCTTACGGGATGGCTGACCACCTCCCTCTTCTTTCGGAAGGGCAGTCAGACAAGCCGAATACGATGCAGTGTTTCCTTGCTGGGGAGGAATCCGTCATAAGCGATCGCGTGAAGCCTCGGAGCCGGCGGCTTCGCATAACCCGAGCCTCGAAGGGGCTAGTTAGGGAGAATGGCCCTGGCAAAATGCCTACGCGCCTATACTTAGCTAGTTTGTTAATTGCTGACTATCCGAGTCGCTTTGCTGACTAGTATGCTGAGGGATCCGGATGTGAAAAGCAGCGCTACCTACCGCTTAAGCTGATGGATAGTCACAGGTCTAACGAACCTGGGATATGCACGTCTGAATTCAACGTGAAGCTTAACCTTTAAGAGGGCCGAAGGAGCATCACACCTGCTATTGAGAAGTCTTAGGCAAATAGTGTACCTCGGGAATGGGTTTCCCCAGGGAACCATGGTCCCTAACCATCATGGTGTTGCACTCTAGGTGACTAGAGGTTGTTACCCAAGTCAACCAGCTGGAGTTGCGAGCCCGGGGTTGGGTTTCCTAGGGTGAGTGCATGCACCGGCTAGGAAATTTCCATTTGACAATAAGATCCTATCAATAAAATGCCGAGAGTCCAAAAAGTCCGATGGACCGGGAGGTAAGACCGTAAACCTCCCCTGACGGTATGGTCCCGTAAATTACTTTCTATGTCTATCTAGATAGCAGTGGGCGCCCGCACTGGATGTGAAATTACGACACTATGAGAAATGTTAAGCGCACAGAATGTGGTCCACCGTATGTGAACACAATTGGGAGGCAGAAAGTGATGGTTGCATTCATAAAGAATTTCAAAGAGAAGAAGCTAGAAGTAACTCAGCAAATCAGCATGAGGGCTAATTAACCGAAGCCGTCCTTCGAAATAATACCGAGATGTCGTCCCAGAGAGAACGTGATGGCTTGATTTTAGCCGGTAGAACTTCATTAGCAGTATCCTTCAAAGCTCTAACTAACCAGGATTTGTGTTATGCTTGAAATATGTAAAACAAAAAGCACCAATACACAGCAATGGGTTACGTTGGCAGCATGCGGCTGTTGCTTAACAGCAACACCAAAATGACCTCACCCATTTAAAATGCATGGTGCTGCTGCGGCTGCTCCCTTGCTGCTATTTGTTCTATTTGAAGCATTATGTGGTCACCTGCAGTCCAACTATTTTTAAACAAAGCCGTTGTGATATCCTTGCCGGCTTACTCAAATTTATTCGCCGACTAGCGTAATGTCCTCCCACAAATACATGGAAACTTGTAAGATGGCATTCTTCAATTGTATAATAGAGGACCAAGAACCGATTCCTGTGTTGTTTAGCTGTTTATTATTATTTTTTGTGTAGTTCGCTCAGTTTAAAGCGTTGCTCAAATTCAGGTACAAGTTCACTACAGCACAATAAATACAGCCGTTTTAGATCATGTTTTATGGTAACCTCTGTAATTGCGTCCCGTGACCGGGACACTTCTTCTTCTTCTTCATTACCGTAACTCCTAGTGGAGCATGGTGCGTTGATGACTACCGTGTGTAGTCATCAACGTTACAAAGACAACTGAATTCGGAGTGTGATACGGATGTCAGCCATACCACTTCCTAGTCGCATTGTTAGTTTTATTAATCTACGATAAGAATATTTCTTATCATCTTCTTCTGAATAATAAACTTGCGACGAGTCGTGCCGAGTTTGGAAACTCGTTTCTCTATGATTGTCTAATTCACAGAGTGGCGACCGAACGATCACGGCCACAGAGCACGACCGGGGCACTACGAGAAACTATTCTTTCCTGTCGAGCAGGTATATTGGCAGTCCCAACCGGTTTCATTTGATTTTGATATAAGAACCAATTTTTTGCCGCTCCCAAAATTTACGGAGCTCTAGCCAAACAAAGGCGCTAATAAAGCGTTTTCTGGTATCGTTTAAATAGTCAGCTCTATTGCTGTTATGCGCGATGGGCTCACAATAACCATTACGCACTGATCTCTTTTTTCGTTTTACTTAGGAAAAGTTATTTTTTCGTGAATCTAGGAAGATGGCTCCCGCCCAATGTTTTTCTTGAATCTGTAGGTTCCGTCTCCCGTTGAGGAAAAACCCATATGTGAAAATCTTTCAGTAATTTGGGCTGGGAAGCTATTTGTTAGCTTTTTTCCTTATCACTACACTATACGTTATACCTCAGGGGCTTAGGACTATCTTCTGATAAATACCTACAAAAGAATAACGAACATTTTGAAACAGAGACGAATTATATCTCAACATACACTTGATCCAGCCGTGGTCGTGGCGTCGTGTGATATTTGACGAGGCGCCGGGGGTGTCATGATGAAAGAGCATATTTTTCGTAGCCAAATAGGGCCGTTCTTTGCAGTTCGTCGAATCAGCCCAATAATTTGGCATAGGAGAGCTGTGTGGCCGTTTTGCCTTTCTAAATGTAGTCGATATGTGCACATGTGCTTAAAAAACGTCAAATACTTATGTGGTCTCACGATTGCGCAGAGTGAGTAAATCGCTGCGATAACTTTCTCATGTCTAAAATTTTATGCAGTATGATTTACGCGGTCTTTTGAGATGCCTATTGTCTCAGCTATTTCACGCACGTTCGCATCTTCAATCGGCAGTCTGCCAGTTCGTGGATTTTTGGCTTAGTACTTTTTATTAACTTCTCCTTGGCATAGCGGTATCGCATGCTCTTACCAATTAACCGTTGGTGGCAGCGAACTACTGACAAATATGCGAGCAACGATGTCCAGTTGTATTTTTCGCGGCGCAAAGTGGGGCGAAATCAATGATTTTTCGGACATCGCATATTTGCGAAGAAGTGCTGTTATAAAATATACCATATAAATGGCTATAAGTTGAATTTGTTTGTGCTGAATCGAATGGTGGACTCCATTTTCAAATATGTCCTGTCCGAAAGAAGATATAGCGGTTTTAAGGATACTTTCACCAATCCCATAGTATAGATAATTTACCGTTTTTCCTTTTTGATGTTACTAATGATGTTAATATATAGTATGGCTCAATTAGAGAAAAATATGAGAACACCATAATGCTCTCTCATTTACCGTTACAAAACTGCACCATTATTTATGAAATCTTAGAAAAGCTAGAGTTACCAAACAAAAGCCAAATTTAGTCCGTCTTGCTTTGTGCAATTTAGTATTTGGGTTAGGGTCCTAAAAATATATACATTTGATGTAATTTGACTGAAAAAAATCACTGTTATATAACGGTTATTTGAACGGCTAAATCTGGATAGTTAGAAAATTGCTCTTTTATGTAAGCTTTTAAGGAGCTTGTAACAAATTATCAAAAATATGCAAATAACGAAACAAACGATTCTTCACCTCACGAATTACGAGCAACTACGACCATTTTTCTAGTAAAGTAAGATCTTTTATAGGGAGGTCGTGGAGCCTTTGATTTAATCGAATCTGTATTTAATCCTGTCGAAGTATATTCGATTAAAAACTTTTCAAAATAATTTAATTTAGCCAATTTGCTAAATATAGCCATGAGTTATGACTAATTTGATTGTTTTCTTCATGCAATTTGTAGGGGAGGTGCTGGACCTGTTGCTCCGATTTGCCCCATTTTCAATATCAGATGAGCTTATAACATTGCTTAAATGTAAGCACAATTTAAAGACAAACATGAAAAACGGAGGTTAGTTGATAAAAATAGCTACTGTTGCCGGGGTCGCAGTTGGTCGCAGCCAAACTCTGTGTTTTTATTGATTCCATTAATTGCAGAATAAAATGGCTTAATTCACTTCCCGGCCAACTACGGCCATTTTTTGTTTTTGATGAAATAACAAAAACATCCAGGTTTTTGGCTAGTATCTTTAAAATTTTACAGTTATGTTCCTTGTTAGATACGCAAATACCAAGGCTTTCTTATCCAAAGACCTAACCTGAAAAATATATTTTATGTGCCATTTTATTAGGTACATACATTTGAAATTTTGGTAGTATACATATGACGAAAATGCATTTCTTATGGAACAAACCTGACTATACAACTAATACCGTTACAACTGAAAAATTATTAATAATGGTTTTTGATAGCTGACACTATAAAGTGTAAAATCATAGTAGTCAAATCTGCAATATTTCAATTTAGTTTATTTGACTATGTCCGAATTTTTGTTCTAGTCGCCCCACTGTGGCGGCCCAATCGTTGAGATCTGCTATTGTTAATTATACGTTTTCATTATTGACACTTTTATTTTTAATGATCGACAGGTATCTCAATATGTGGTTTAGTGTCCGATCATACGAAGGACACTTTCCGCTACCCAATATGATTCTCCTTCATCGCCCGGTACCTTGTTCAAATCAAGGCGCTCTATCCTCGTTCCTTGGCAGAGATTAACCATATTCTGCCCTTAAATCTCAGCAAACTGGTCAGGGTGGATTTTGAGCCCTTAGCCTGGGCAAATTCTCTGCAAGCTTTTAGCTAAAAAATACTGCCCATAAGAGTACGGAAAATGCCAGACACATTTTTTCCCATATATTTCAATCACGGTTTTGACTTCACTCTTTCGGGTATGTCCGCGTACGTCATCAGTTTGGACTGTGCGGTGAAATGTATCACCGCCGTCTAGATATTAAGGCCGCAATGTAGAAAACTCGCCTACTAAATTTGCACTGTTTTGTTGTTCCTTTTAATTACGTCATATGCTTGTTGTTGTTCTTTCTTCGTGTCTTTCCACAATTTAGTAGGCAAACGGCACAGTTGAGTTACGGCCTTGATGTATCTAGATGGAGTTGGATGTATCCACTATACGGTGAGATGGAAGTGTTGAAAATCCTGAAGCTGCAACGGGTGGGGCATGTCCAAACGATAAAAAAGAAGAAGAAAATAGTAAAAGGGTGATAAACGCAAAACGATTGGACGGAGCCAGATTGCGTAGACGAAGAGCTCGCTGAGAGTATTCAGTAGATGTGGACGCTCACCAGCTGCTGGGCTTTCTAAACTGCAAGAAAGACACATGAAACTCAAAGCTAAAGGCGGTCATTACCATCTTTTTTATCTTTCGCAAGTAGATTCTGTATTTTCTTGTCATTGTCCGAAAATTGTTTCAATCTGCCAAAATTTGATAAAATTAAATACTGCATACTTACTAACTTCATCATATTTCGTTAAAGCTATTGTGATGCTGAAACAATGACCGATTCCTATCTCAGTGAACCATCAAAGAAAATTTTTGATGACGATGATGATGAGGACGATGATGAAGACAAGAAATTAAAATTGAAGAAGAGGTAACTATATTATGTGCTTAGTTTCACGGTAATAATAAAAAAAACTTTTGATTGTATTCATGTCTCTAGCAAACGGAGAAGTCGCTACAAACGAAAACAGCCAGAAGATCATAAGAAACGTGGCCCTAAACCAGCACCAAAGGTCGTTCAAACATGCTATCACTGTAACAAATCCTTCAAATGTACAGCACAATTACAAATGCATATGAGGTACAATTGAAGGCATAATTTTCATATCTTAATACTAATTTTTTAATTTTTTTTCCAGAACACATACCGGCGAGCGTCCATACGCCTGTAATTACTGCCCACGACGATTCGCTCAAAAATACAATCTTCTCGTACACACTCGCACACACACTGGCGAACGTCCATTTCAATGCGAAATATGCAGCAAACAATTCTCCACACTGGGCAATTTCCATGCTCATCAAAAAATCCATTCGGGTGTTCGTGATCAAGTATGTCCTGTATGCAACAAAGCGTTCTTCAGCTCCGGCGATCTGGCTAAACACATGGTTACGCACACGGGTATAAAGAATCATGTTTGCGACGTTTGTGGCAAAGCATTTAGTCGTAATCGTGATATGGTTGCACATAAAAAGAAAATTCATTTAAATGATCGCACAGCGGAAAACTTTAAGTGTCCCGAATGCTATAAAGTGTTTGCAACGTCGAGTAATCTGAGTGCACATTTTCGTACACATGGCGGCGGATTGTTAATGCAACCGTCTGTTCAACCAACTGTGGCCGTGCCGGCTCCGGTAGCGCCCACTGCAATAGGTGGGAGTTTGACTAGTTCGCTTGGTTCATCGGCATTAGGTGTTGGAATTGGTCTGCCGCCGCCGACTGGCGGTTTGGGTATGCTGCCGCACACACAAACGACATTGGGAATGATGCATCCGCAACGATTGCATCCCTATTGAACTGTTAGAATAGGATGAATAATGATCTCATTCAGCAAGTATTGCATATAAAGACTTGTTTTTATGTATATTTATTTTTTGTATCCAGTGATTTTTTTTTTAAATTTTAATTTATATAAAGATGTAAAATAAGAAGGCGCATTTTTCTTTAACAATATTGTACAACAACATTCAAGCTTCCGTTACGGCTAACTTTATCTCATCGAGATACGTGTCAATAGTCTTCTCTAGAGCCAGAATATGTCCTGTGTTGCAATTTTCTGTGCCCACAAACGTCACAATCAACGGTAATTTGTTCATTTGGACTATCTGCAAATATATCATTTTTGTGTACAATAAAACTTGGTAACTGAAGTTCGAAGTGTATAAAAATATTAATCAAATTGTCTATAGATAGCAATACAATATTGTTAACAGAATGAATAGCAGCACAATGCATTTGAGTCCCGTCATTTTTGTTGTTGTCAATGTGGGTTATCATATGAAATCTGTGTGTTTTAAATTAAAATTATGCTGTTGTATTGGTGGATATCACGTTTGTTGTGAATTTTGACTAATTAATCCTATTCTACAATTTGCCAAGACCTTATGAGACGTCCTAACAGCTAGCTTGATTGATGTATGCTTCATAACTACCGTGCGCACTCCATCTCTGAGTTGCCGGAGCGTGGGTTCGAGTCCCACTGTCATCATGAATGTTTGTGTTGTCCATAAAAATGCTCCTACGTCAGCCAGTTCTTCGATGTAAATCGTCCCGGAGCTTACCCGTTGTTAAAAAACGGCCAAGAGCTGTCAAAAACCCCCCTTCTTAAGAGAAAAAAATCTCTTGAGTCGCTACAACCACAACAACATGTATGCTCCCCGGTCTTATTTATTCCTTCCCGATAGAGATCGTTGAGGGATATGATTAGAAACTAACTTCCACTCTGAGCCATAATTTTGTGTTAAAGAAAGCTGTGTTGCGTTATTTACCACGCCAAGGTCAATTATGCGTGCATTCAATATTTTAAAACACAAAAGGGTTTACCAAAAGCAATTACAAATCAGAGCACCTTTGTCATTATCTCATCCAATCACACAAAAAACGCTTGTAATGGTTCTAAGTGGGATTTTTTATTTGATCATGGTCTTAGCGAGTATATTCCTGAACTATAGGGAGTGTGTGCTTGGGAAGTCGGCATCTAACAGCTGCCCCATATAATTTTACCTATGGCGGAATTGATGGTGCTTGATAAATTAGATTCAGTTCTGTGTTCTTGTCAAGAAGCAATGCTGTCTGTCTTATGAACCACCTGACTAAATATGCATCTTCGAGTTTGGACAGGACGGAATATAAGCTGCATGAAATCAACCGATAATATTTGGAGCTCACTAAACATAGTTTGTGCATACTCCGTAGAAGCGCCCGTTTGACGGGAGAGAATATCCTGGTCTGGTTGTAGCGTAGAATGAAGAGTATCATACCCTAAATTACGTTTTAATTTAATAAATAGTGTGTGCAATCCTTTAGAATTGAAAGACTTATGGCCGGTTTCTCATATATTTTATCCAGTAGCATTCTGCAGTCAGTGTAAGCGACCATGCTACAAGTATGCTTTAAGCTTAAATTATAGATAAATATGTACGGGAAACCGACGCTTAGTCTTTATAGCTAAAAATTGTTTAATAATGAAGGTCGCCCTACAACTTACCTGATAGTTGGAATACATAGAAATGATCGTTTTATTTTTCCCCAATCCCAACTTCCCAGCTTGGTCGGTAGCTAGTGCAAATGTTGAAAACAGCGATGGTGGCAAATCAATATCGTCAACCGATTTATTTTCTAATCGTATCAGCGGGACACCATCTCTGTCGGTGACTAGAATGCAGAATAGTCCGCTCACCCTACAAGCAATAAAGGTAAAAATGTATTCAGTTGGTAGAAAGGATTAAAATGACTCACTTGTGAAGTAAACTCGAAAAATATCTTTTTACATCGTCCGTCATTCTGTTTATTGAAATAAATAATTTCCGAAGAGAATAGAGATTTGTTTATCACTTGTAGAACGAAAACAGAACAAACCATGGAATAGAGAAATAAAAAGGAATGATAAATCAGCTGTCACCCATACAAACTGCATGGGACGATTTTAAAAAGCGGTTGTCCCCATCTGTCAAGTGTTATTGTGAAGTTATTACGAAGTAAATGGGGGAAAGATTGTTGCTGGAGGAAGTCAGGAAGTGTATCTATAAAATGTAATAGTCATATCGCAGTTTCAGTGCGACACAAAGGTAAAAAAGACGAATTGTCCCGAGCTGTCAGATCCAGTCTTATATGAAAAATTCACTCATTTATCGCTTCTATGGCGCAATCCTCTTAGTTCTTAGGATCAATGGAACAAACTTTGACGCTGAACAGCTGTTGAGTGAATAAGTTGTTCTAGTACTATAGTGAAAAGTCGATAATACAGTTTAAATTGTTGAAATTTTTTAACCATTTGGTACCAACGTGCTATTTAAGTTTTGAGGAATGTTCTTCATAATAGGCACATTTCATTGTTAGTTATATACAAATCGGGTTCGTCCCTGTGATATGGGTTAAGAATAATGCCTCTCCTGGACTTCGTTTTTTCGTCTTTCCCCCATTCGCGTACAGTACATTATTATGTTCAAATAGGTACTTTGGATTTTAGAAGCTTGAGGAAAAACTGTCGCTCATGCTTAATAACATCAGTTCTGGGAGGAGCTCAAAGACAGCTTCTAAGGAGTTAAAAAAGAGGTGTTCCGGTTTAAAGCTGGTTTGACGACATAATATGCACGACCTCGATTGACGCTAAAAATGAAGCCTATCGCCAATACACACAACGCGCATCCCTAGCCAATAAAGAGAGATATGTACAATGTAATTCGGCGAGTATCTAATAAGCTAATTAATCAAGAATGGTTTCGACCGAGTAGAAGCCTATGTAAGGACAACGATGGTAAAATTATCAGCAAAATCAGCAGCATAAACAAACGATGGGCCTTGCCTCTTCGAATAACTATTATGCAACTTAAACTAAACGTTTCCTGTCTGTGCCGCTAATACAACAACAACATGGGCCTCGCATTTGGAGGAGCTCCTCAATATAACATCAATCTCGCCCACGGAAAAAGCTCTAAGTAGAGGATGAATCGCTTCAACGTAATAAAGTGACGAGATCCCTGCAGAACTGCTGAAGCAAAAATTCGGGAAAAGAGAATTAATTCGTACGCAGAACATATCATTGGCGAATATCAAGGCGGATTCAGACAGCTCGGACAGCTCCTTACTGTGAAGCTGTTACTTCAAAAGTGCTGGGAATACAACATCGACGTGTACGAAATTTTTGACGACTATAAGCAAGCATAAGACAGTATCGACTGTAGGGCATAATGCTGCAATTTGGTATACCAACAGCAAAACTAGTGAGTGACAAAGATGACTTATTCCGTCTCACAGATCAGAGTGCAAAATAGACTTACTAATCTATTCGAAACTCGCACCGGACTCAAGCATGGCGATGGACTGGTACCGACTCTGTTTAACCTAGCTTTGGAGTATGTAATTCAAGCTATGCATATGGACAGCAGCGGAACGCTACTCACCAAGCCGACACAATAAGTAGGCCATCAAAAACATGGACGCCAGTAGATTCAAGCATCACAGTGGGGGACCTCAATATCGAGTATGTAGACAACTTAAGCTACCTGGGCTGTAAATTATAAAGGTTCCTCTACATTAGGCGCCAAATGGCTGCGCGTCCAAAAACTGGCATCGCGTGCAGCCATTTGGCTGCTGTAAATGTAAATGTAGACAGAAAATGACATAACCAAAATTTCATTTTGGTGATTTTTCTAATTCAATTATCAAAATCGGACTCTGCGCGTTTGTATTATTACACGGCCATTCAAGAATTATTCAATTTCACCCAAAAGAACGAACAAAAGTTGGAAAATTGTCACTTTGAATTTGACTAGCGGTTGTCAAAGCGGTTGGTTGAGTTGCCATATTGAATATCAAAACTGGACGCACAGCCAAATGGCGACATGTTTGGATGGAATGACAACAGCCATTTGGCTGCACGTGTCGCCATTTGGCGACTAATCTAGATGGACCTTTAAAGGACACCAACGAAACCGACGTATTTCTCGGTCCTCCCAATTATTAATTCGAAGCATGCACACAGGAACACGAAGCTCCGCGTGTATAAAACGATTATCCGAACTGGGCTATAGTGTGGCTGCGAAACATGGGCCCTAGCCTCAGAAATTTGCTGGACAGATTCATACGAGAAGTCCTTCGGCGAATTTTCGGGGCGAGATTAATGGTGCATTCGGTACAACGAGTTGTATCAATTGTACGATAGATCCAGTATCGAAAATCGTGAAGCTTCGACGATTACAATGGGCGGGGCATGTACAACGATAATTGCATGCCAAATAAGGTGATGACCGCACAACGAATTGACGGAGCGAGATTGCGTGGATGACCGAGAGCTCGGTGGAAGAAATCTGTAGGTGAGAACGCCCACCAGCTGCGGGCTTCCGAAACTGGAGGACAAGGTCACGTGATCGCTACAATTGGAGGTCAACGATTCAAATGCCCTTTGGCATGGGTTGCGAATAATGCCACCGCCTTTCCCGGCGCACAGTGCGTCGAATGTATGGAGAGGGTGGTCAAAAATCAATATCTTAAGAACGCGTTTACCGATGTTTATGAAATTTGGTGGATGTGTTCACCTAGTTAGCTTCTCCATTCTGTATAAAATTCAAGATGAACAAATGACGGATTTTCGAGATATTGATAAAAATGTGAGGAAGATAAATGGTATAAAGATAGGCTATAATATAAAAAATCGTAACTTTGTAACCGGATAACCAATTTTCTTAAAACTTGGCTATTATCTATAGCAAAGAATAAACATTAGTTGGCGAAACAATTATTATCCGGGAACTACTGAGTTCTGAGATATTTAAGAGGGAAATCTATGAATTTTACCCATTTTTGGGGGCTTTATCAAATGCTTAATATCTTTCAAGAACCCAAATTTAAACTTAATATTTTTTCACTCTGACATTGCTCAAGTGTCACTATTTAAAATATATAAATTTCAAAGAAACGGAGTTTTGCGATTTGGAGATAGGGTGGTTAAAAAAATTAAATAATTCAGTGATATACATTCTCCGAAGTCATGTTTCGAAAAAAACATTTTTTTTTGTTTTTATTATTTTTTTATTTTATAGAATAACAATAATATTAGCAAAATACATGCTTATAATTTATTGTGACTCATCGTCGCTTTCCAAATCCAGCGTACTTACATCAAAATTGGCAATGGGAAATGTTTCAGTAGAATCTAATTGGTTTATATATAAATTGACTTCTGCGCCTATATGATGCTGTTTCTTAATTTTTGGAGTCCGCAGGGACGCTAGGAAAGGGCCCGAGTTTTCGCATTCGCATTAAATCCTTATTGGAACTGATTCTGGAAGACTTACAATTGATTCCTTCTAACTTCCTTATGCAGTGCCTCCAAGGCATCATCAGATAAATTTTCAATTGGCCAAATGGAAGGAATCAATTACACTAGAACCTTGTGCAAAGTTTTGGGCATGGTACCACGGGTTTAATTCTAAATATAACCCTTTGGTGTGATTTAGATGGTCCCAATTTTTTTCTTTATTGATGCTTTGACCGCCAGCACCCTTAAAATAATCGAAAAATTTGAATAAATTTGGCTGAATAAAAATGCAAATTACATTATAAAAGCAAAAATAATTGTAGCTACTCTAAATCCTGCGATGCGTACTTTTTAAATCTCACTTTGAAAGTTTTTTTCGTATTTTATAGATTTTTATTGATTTTTTCAATTAATAACAATTTATTATTATATTATTATAAATATTTTTTTCATAAAAAGCTTAAACTGGACTTTCGAAATAAAAATCCATTAAAAACCATATGCATTATGTAATTATATTTATATTTTTTATGTATTTTTGAATTAATCGAATTTTTAATAATAAAAATTAATTAAAATTATTTATAATATTTTTTTTGTTCGTGCTTGAATTTTATTATTTCCTATATTGTAAAAGTTTGTAAAAGCTTAATATTATGTTAAAATTATCACTTTTAGTGACTTTAAAAATATCTCAGTTGCCATTTTCCAAGGAACTAGTTCAGTAAAAATGTCAATTGCGTAAAAAAAGGCAAACCAATACTAGTTTAAATTAAAGTAGACACTTGTATCTTTCAGAAAATATCAACCACCCAAAACGTTTTGTGACGTTTTTTTTAAATCTCAATTTAGAGTTTTTTTTTCATATTTTAATGATTTTTTTGCATTTTTTTTTCAATTAAAAGATTTTTAGAAAAAAAAATATCTGAAGAGCTTTAGTGGAACATACTTATTTAAAAAATATCATTATGGTTGCCAAAAACTTGCGAAAAGATCGGAAATCGAAGTTGAAGTACAACCTATTTTTTTGAATTTTTTATATTTTTCAACTTTAGTCCATAAAATTACTAAAAAAACCAAACAATAAAAAATTATTTCTTACATATTCGGATACTCCAACATGTTCTCTTTGATATTGACTAACTTTGATTCCCGGGAAAAATAGTCAATTTTTTTATTTTTGCCTATGGAACGACGCACTGTGCGGCGTGTCGTAGAAGGCGACTAAAAAGGGACCTAATCCAAGGTGGATCAGCATGCGCCGAGGGATGCATGGTCAAGAGGGTGCTTGGCCGCTAGTATGCGAAGGTCGCAAGCAACCTTGACATCTGAAGCCTGAGGCACATTTTAACATCAACAAGACCTCCCATAGGTTAGTGTGTGTGTGTATGGGTTGCCGTGTCTGGAGATAGCCGGCGGACGTAAAAGGAAAGTCCATAAATTTACTTCTTTCCACACACTAGTGCCAAAATACACAACCTTTCTCCAAAAGGTGTAAAAGAATGGAAGGCCTTATGGAAATTGACGCAGATACAAGCACTACCCCGCTGGGCACTACTTCTGCTATGCGGTTGAGTGATCCCGGGGCGAACCTAGTTCGCGCCAGAGCTCGACGGTTTCCGGGGGCGAGCAATATAAGGCAGTCCAATTACACTGTGGAGAAGCTGAGGGTTGCAAGCTGGAATGTCGGTTCCATGACGTCAAAGAGCGAGGAAATTGAGGATATCATGAAGCGGAGAGGGATAGACATTATGTGCGTGCAGGAGACGAAGTGGCGAAATACCCATATCGACAGAGCCCGGTTTCTTACGAATTCCATGAAGTACAAATTGTACTACTATGGAATTACAAACCAAAGAAACGGAGTTGGCATTATTCTGGCGTCGTCTTTACTTGGCAGCATAATAAGTGTCGCGAAGAGAAGTGATCGCTTGATCAGCATCAAATTGGTTAAAGGCCTGCCATTTTGCCACTCTTCGATTATTCATGTAAAATGATTAGATCTCTTAAAGTAATCTAAGAGAACCAAACATTGTTCGGTCGCACCTTTCTCCAGACTCTCATATTTACGTTTTATTAACCTATCGAACTAACCACGGCTTAAATTAATGGTGAGCCCAAGCTTAGTCGATTTTTTTAGCATTCACATTTTTTCTACAAATGTCTTGTACCAGCAGCGAGAATAAAAATTATATTATGTGAAACGACATAGGCACGCAGCAAAATTATCGTAAATATATTCCTGTATACGGGGTGAAAAAGAAACTTCATGCGAATAGCTTTAGTTATTTTCTATATCTGCAATTGCATAGATTACAAGATTGTATGAGTGTTACTAGAGATAAGATAGCAACATGATATATGCTAAATGTCGCCATCAAGATATGAATGCAGCATAGGATTATGTCATCAACATCATGTCTGTAAGATTGGGTGATGCAGAAAGCCTTCTGCATATCCTCAATAACGCTACAAAGGAAGTTGTACTACATATCAACGAAAGCAAATCAAAGGCCATGATGCAATCGAAAACAAGGACGCCAGCAAATTCAAGTATCACAGTGGGGGATCTCAATATCGACTATGGACGCCAACGAAACCGACGAAATTAAGCATTCGGTGGCTCAGTGACACTCTATCTCTGAGTTGCCGGTGCGTGGGTTCGAATCCCACTGTGACCCATGGATGTTTGTGTTGTCCATAAAATGCTCCTACGGCAGCGGGTTCATCGATGTAAATCGTCCCGAAGCTACCCGTTGTTAAAAAACGGCCAAGAGCTGCCAAAACCCCCTTCGATTTAAGAGAGAAAAAAAATCTCTTGAATCGCTACAACGAAATTAAGCGACGGATACAACTAAGCCAATAAGACCTATCTCTCGGTCCTCTCTATAATTAATTCGGAATTTGTGCACAGGAACACGAAGCTCCGCGTGTACAAAACGATCATCCGACCCGTGCTATGTTATAGCTGCGAAACACGGACCCTCACCCAAGCCTCCGAAATTTTGCTAGGCAGATTCGAACGAAAGGTCCTTCAGTGAATTTTCGGGGCGGTTCGCGAGCGAGGTCAATAGCGTATCTGGTACAAACATGTGTTGTATCAATTGTACTATGAGCTGGGGGTATCGAACATCGTGAAGCTTCAACGTTTGCAATGGGCGGGGCATGTACAACGAATGGACGATAATCGCATGCCAAGGAAGGTGATGAACGCACAACGAATTGACGGAGCGAGGTTGCGTGGACGACCGAGAGCTCGCTGGGAGAACTCCGTAGGTGAAGACGCTCACCAGCTGCTGGGCTTCCGAAACTGGAGTATGTTTACATTACCTTTACCATGAATTATATTGTCTAATGAGTTTTTTTTCGCTGATATTTTACAGACAGAATGACAGGGAAAGCAGTAGGTAGAGAATGAACCAAAAGCGATTTTCTCAAAAATGCAATTGCATTCCATTACGGTCAAGTCTTTGTATTAAAGTGCAACGAATTTTTTTAAGTTTTCCTAACTATATACAATATGCATATTTATAAACATATTAAAAATTTCTGGAAAATCTACTCGTGTCTGCAAATTGAAAACGTAAAAGAAAAAGATCAATGCCCACATAATTCATTGAACATTTTTTTCGAAGGATATATCGAGATCACCCCAATGTCATCCAACTGAGTGCCAACAAAATAAATGAGAACACAACACCATTCGAACAAGTTGTTTGTCATCCATTTATTCTTCTCTCTCTCTCGTTTTATAATTATCTTAAAATAAGATAAATAAAATAAATGTAATAGTGTATGTGTACAGTATTCTTGATTTCAATCACAAAATTTTCAATGGATGTATAAATTAAATTATTCCTTTAGTGTGTTCGTTAATCCATTGTAATTGATTGAGCACAGATACACAAGAAGAGATAGTGTTAACGCGTTTTAATTTAATAATACTACAACATAGTTTTTTCATTTATATAGTTTGTTGTGTCCGGCCTCATATTGCTCTCAATATTTATTTTTCACGTTTTATGTAATTCATTCATTTACGGGCTATTTGTTGGTAACGAACAAAAGAAAATAAAAAGAGACGAGAATCCAAAATGTTTGTAGTTTAATTTAAACTATCTGTATGTATTTATATAATCATTTGTAAAATTCTCCTATTAAATGGTAATTCGAAATTTACGGTGTTTTCAATTTCATCTTGTAATGCGGGGCAGTTTTAATAATTTTCATATTTTTCGATTTTTACGGTATTTTACATGCTAACCGCGCACGCATTGTTTATTTGTTGTTGATTCTAATTTACTTGGTGGCATCCTTAAGGTAGGCGATGAGATCGGCCCGCTCGTTTGGTTTCTTCAGACCGGCGAAGATCATTTTTGTTCCGGGGATGTATTTCTTGGGATTTTCTAAATATTCAAAGAGTGTATCCTCATTCCAGGTGATGCCCTTGGCCTTGTTGGCATCTGTGTAGGCGAAACCGGCAGCTTGGCCTGTCTTGCGGCCGATCAATCCGTGTAGATTGGGTCCGACCTTGTGTTTGCCGCCAGCCTCGACGGTGTGGCATTGAGCGCAACGTTGGACGAAGAGTTTCTTGCCCTTTTCAACATCACCAGCTGGTACGCCCATTGTGTTTTGGATTTGTTTGAATTGATTTAACTAGAGTCGACTGTAACGAAATAAAAAGGAAATGTGTTAGAAATTATGTAACATTTATGTAGTACGCTTTTACGAAAAACAATTAAAATCTTTTGTGCCTTTAGTATTGTTCAGCAAGTACAAATTTTGTGGATTTCATGAATAGTCCGTTGTATGATATTATCTATTTGACAAAAAGAAATTATATTAGTAGTTTGTTCTGGAGAATGCGAAAACACGACCCCTATCTCCTAAGTCCTCCTATCGCGTTTTATATTTAAATTAAAAACCATCTAAAACTATTTCTTCGCGTCTGTAATTATCTCTGAATATGTGTATCAATTAGCGTACTGAAGATAATGCGAAACCAATGATCGAATGCTTTAACTGATTTTTAGGTCAAATATCACAACCTCGAGAATTCGAACATGTCGATAACAATCATCGCCATCGGTATATGATAATCCCTACAGCGTGAAAGTGAAACACATTTGTGTGAATGTGAATTGCGATTTATTCGCCGCGGTGGATATTTTTAATTGGCAACGCACATGTTTGCTTCAACGAAGTCCGGACACAACATTTTGCGTTTTACTTTTCACTTAACTCTATAATCTCAATTTTTCATTGTGATAATATGCGCTATAACAATAAAGTATGTAGAGGGTGTTTTTTTAGACTTGTGGTTTTCAATCTGGGATAACTTTTTTCGGAGTTGGTTTTTTTGACAGCTTGATTTATGCTCAGTTTAGTTTGCAATTTCATAATAAATAGACTTACTCCGGAACAACGTTTGCAAATCGTGCCCAAAACGAGATGACCACCGATTCCCATTTTCACAAGAAAATTTTGTTTAGCGATGAAGCTCACTTTTGGTCTAATGGGTATGTTAATAAACAAAATTGTCGCGTTTGGAGTGATGATAATCCACAAGCCATTGTTGAGACGCCGTTACATCCTCAAAAAGTCACTGTTTGGTGTGCTCTATGGGCAGAGGGAATCATTGGTCCATATTTCTTCAAAAATTAAGCCGGCCATAATGTTACAGTCAATGGGGCACGCTATAGAGCCATGGTTATTGACTTTTTCGTGCCTGATTTGGAGGATGTTGATGTGGATGACCTTTGGTTCCAACAAAACCGCGCAGCATGCCATACAGCCAATGAAACAATCAATTTATTGAAGGAAAATTTTGGTGAGCGCATTATCTCGTGTCGTGGGCCTGTGGCATGCTCTCTAAGGTCGTGCGATCTAACACCGCTGGACTATTTTTTGTGAGTTTATGTGAAGTCGATTTTCTACGCAGATAAGCCCGGAAGAGAATATTCGGCGCGTTATTGCTGACATACGGCCCTAATTGCTGCAAAAAGTGGTCGAAAATTGGGCCTCTCGACTGGAATTTATTCGAGAAATCATTTTAAAAACATAATTGCAAACCCTTATCTATATAATAAGGCTAAATTCTTGGCCATATCATCAAATTATATGCGTTTTATTTCTTCTTGAAAACCACAAGCCTAAAAAAACACCCTATATTTGACAATTTATTGTCTATACATATACAAGAAGTTTAAAATTTTATTCAAAAAATCGTTTCGATATGCAAATGCTGTTAAATTTGTTGCACTCTCCGAAAATCTAGTGACGCAATTAACTCATCGTAATGTAATAATTAACACGAATGTATGAAAATCTGCTTAGCAACAATTCTTTTTAAGTATTTTTTTTTTTCAGAAAGTTCCTATAAATATTTCAAAGTATGGTTCGTAATTATCCATCTTACTCGTAACATATAAAGTTCACCAGTACTTGTCTTCGTGTGGCTTAAACTCTTAAACTCAGCTGATTTAGATAGAGCTTGATAGAGATTCATAGAGTAACGAGTTTCCAAACTCGGCATGACCCGTCGCAAGTTTATTATTCAGAAGATGATAAGAAATATTCTTATCGAAGAATAATAAACAAACAATGCGACTAGGAAGTGGTACGGCTGACAACCGTATCACACTCCGAATTCATTTGTCGTTAAAACGTTGAAGACTACACACACAAATCAAAGGACAACCTAATACGCTATAATCATTTGAAAGGAAATCATTTTGAAGCGACTACAAGGTACAATCGATGAAGACCAGACTGGCTACCGATCAGGATGTCCTGTGTCGACAACATCAACCTATTGCTATGCTGCGTCCGAACATCCAAGACTTCATTGGCTCCAAAGTGGTGGTTTTAAAGATGTAGGGTGACTTTTGCAAATATGCCCTAATTCATTGCCACAATTTTAACGATGATACATGGGCCGATTTCCTCAAAACGCGTGAATATTTTTGGGTTCTGCGTGAATATTTCGCCAAGCAATATTAACTGGATATTTCCAAATAATCACCTTTCTTACATTTCTTTCTTTCTTTAACCTGAGTAGTGCCTAACTGTCAATCTGATCTTGGGCGCATTTAATATATAATTGAGGTTGTGGATGGTGGAAACACTAAGTCTGAGTCTGCTCGTACCTAATCTCGAATCGTTGCAATGGCATCCAGTATGTTCCACCAATATCCTACTCACCAGAAATCAGCTCAATCGGATTAAAACTAAGAGTACCCTCCCTTATAAAGTGACCCATCAGAAGTGTTTGTTCTACACACTATTCATTTGATAAATCGACGAATACTGTGAAACAAATTTGTGTCGGCTCACTTTGTATACTTAACTCTCTTAGTTTTGACCCGTTTAGGCTGATTTTTGGTGGGCAGTATAATGGTGCTCCCCAATGGCGATCAATCTATTTTAGCCTCCTGCTCCAACTTTGGGGGAGGTATGGACATGCCGTCTGGATTTTTAGCGGATTATTTTTGTTCAATTCATATACTCTCGTGTACTTGATTAAGGATAATATTTGTGCGATTAATTGAACAATCAAAGCTCATTTCTGCGGAGAAAGCACATTTTCTGTTGAGAAAGCTCATTTTCTCTAGCGAATTCGGTAGTGGAACCTAAAAAATTAGCTTTCTCTATAGAAATGAGCTTTGATTGTTCAATTAATCGCACTGTCTATGGTGACCTTAATGTCGTTCAGTGAATGACATTTTGGCATGTGACAAAGCCCTATCAATACAAACAATCTCATACACTTTGACAGCCAATCTTGGGCTTGAGAGGATTGCAAATTTACATTGCGTTAAAGGGTCAGTGGTTAGTCAGTGCGTACATTACGCTTTCAGGTCCCCAAGGTAAATTTTTGATGATTCCGATATTTTCCGCTATGTGTCCGCTATATGGCGGACGGTAATATAAGTGTCGCTAGTGTCGATAAGAAGAACAAGAAAAATTTCCCTTGGGGACCTGAAAGCGTAATATACCAAAATTTGAGAACAGTAAAATAGAAAAAACGCGAGAAATAAGAGCAGCTCATTTGAAAGTGGCGTAAGTCCACTTTTAATATATCATCATAACTAAAAAAGATCACTATAAGTTTACTTTGTTTGCAAGCATTATTCGAGGAATATGTGCATGGCAAAGTCTCCGCAAAAAGTAACACCTACCAGCTCCGATTCCGGTCATTTTTTTAGGTTGTTTCAGATGCGGTTTAGGAAAATACTATCAGGAGATTTTAAGCGATTCGGCTTTTTGGACAAGCTCTACACTTCTCAGCTGAATTTGGTTCTATTTAGCCAGTTACGAATCACTTGTTATTATTCTTCTCGAAAAATAGACCAATGAGTATCGTTTAAGAATGGATTTGCAAATTGAAATTCTTTTTAAAATATAAACTGGCACGACACTCCAAAATTGAACATTTTTGTTTTGAGATCAACATCACACTCTGCTGATTTATTGGGTATTCGTTTAATATCTGAGTGAGTTCATAGTCCGTCACATGTGTCGGGAATTGGGAAACTCTTATAAACTGAATCCCTCATAAGTTTGTACTATGTTCCCAGAGCGAAAAAAATGAATCTATCTCTCCGGAAAAAGTGTCGTAGGCTCCCGTTTTTTTTTAGATTGATTGGATAGTTTCCATACAATTTGTTACCGATGATAGCTTTTTCACTCGAAATTAAGTGCAGATGCAATTTCTTTTTGCTAGGAACACTGAACAACGCATTGGTCTCGGCGACGACACGATCCAAGATAGAGCTGCCTGCAGAAATATGCTGAGAAATTACCGCCAAAACGGGCGATGTGCCTACACCGCAGGACGAGCAATGGAGCGGTATAAAGAACGAGGCAAGGAAGAAGAAGGCGTTTTGGAAACTTTTGTGACATCGAAGGGACTCTTCTGTGAACCAGCTTTTCATTGTCCTAGATTCCCAGAGAGGTACAGGCAAATAAACCAAAAAGTTATACACGAACGACATAGGATCATGGGTGTAACCAGTGTTTTCGAATTAGGAAGGTGCAAAGCAAAAATTGTTGTTGCTCATAAGAGGTCTTGGTGATTTAAGATTCATGCAGTTCGTCTACCGAAACGCAGGTCAACTGAATTTTAAATTTTGAAAAGAAATCCTTGTGATCGTAAGGTTAAGTCCATTTCATGTTGTCTGTGTAACGAGGAGGTGGGCATTATTAACGTACAGTATGGGGCTTACAGGCGTCGTTAGTGCCGCTCGTTGTCCCATGTCTTTTACCAGAAAAGGGCACTCACATGCCTGATGAAAATAACATACAAGGTTTGAGTTTTTGAGAATTTACAGTTGATGCCAATTATATCAACTAAGACATCCGTGCAATATATCATCAATGTCATCATGATAGCCCGATTTCGGGCGCCCTTATCGTTGACACGTCCAATTTCAGAAGACCAGCAGCTGGTGACCGCCCTCGCCTACTGAGCTATCGGTCGTCTACGCAATGTGGCTTGGTCCATTTATTGTGCGTTCGTTCAATTCGTCATACAAAAAGATTCACAGGCTTGGCGGATGCGGTTCATGCTTCGCAGCCTAATGCTTGAAATACATATCGCGCAGAAACATCGGCAGAACTTCATAGCTGACGAATTATGCTGAATGCCGAGCTTTCTGCCCAGCATTTTTATCAGCAATTTAAAATGCATTGTGCTTGACATTTCGCGATGCTGATGCTGCTGCGTGATATGTATTTCAAGCATTAGCATCGCACGGGTCGCATAATCCTTTTATACAAGCTGAGCATATGCAAATGCTTCGATTAAAATGGGGAGAAGCGAAAAATTACACTCAAGTATGTACCCTTTATCGTTGACAAATTCTGACAAATTGCAGCCCAGGCAAGTGAAGTTGTCCATACGCCACACTTGATATTCGCCGTGCGTGTGAGTTAATCCTTTTTTCTGGAATTTTAGATAAAATCTCATAAATCGTACATTCCAGCCTGTCACCCTTTTTATGAATTGAGTAGATATGATACCTCTGCGTAAATTGTCCGAAATTACCTCGTCGTGCCATATTTTGAGCAGTAATGCATGTATGAGATATGTAAGGATCGTTCTTCTCCCGTGTAGTTCTGTTGGGATCTAGCGTCAGTGAACTCATAGTTGGCGATTAAGATCCGCTTGACTTTGGTATGTTGGTACCATCTGACTAGCAGTTCCACAATTATCCATATCCACCGACTTAATTTTTCGGGGTTTCTATTACAGTCTTGACTCGGTAATCCGGATATCACGCTAATCCGGACCACTAAATGTTTCTCTACGTATTCTATAGTCCGGATTTCGGCAGCAATTTTGACTCTATAGTCCGTATATTTATATCACTCTCTGTGGCTCAATTGGTTGAGTCTCACTCTACGATGCTAATAATCTAGTGGTCCGGAGATCGAAACTCGGCGTGGTCCAAAAATTCCGTACATGTGCGGATAGGAAATATATAGTGCTTGCATGCAACATTATATACACTCCGAAATGATATGCAATGTAACGTTGACTCGAAATTGCCTATAAACGGCTGAGTTAACGCACCATGGCCCCACATGGGGCTATACGGTACTGGGAAGAAGTCCGAATATTTGAGATTTTCAGGGTGAAATGGTAAATTTGGTCTCGTACTTTTTTACGGTACGGTTTGGCAAATGACATGATGCTGACTAATTTCAAAGAAATAATACATTTATCGGCTTTTGTTCCTCTTATTTATTTATTTAGACTGTTTTTCCTCAGAAAAAAAGTGATTGCGCTAATCCGTATGTTCCGATGGTCCGGATTACCCATTGCAATAATTGATCCGGATTATCGAGTCAAGAGTGTATACAGATTTTCAACACTTAAGAATTATCTCTACATTTACTTATTACTACAAAACGCAAAGGTCATTAGCATTACATAATTCATCCATTATAGTAACCCACTGACTGATTAAAACTTCAACCCATCGACCATTGGATTTATCTTATCTCGGAACAACTGGATGAACTAGACCGTAAAATGCAATTATGTAGAGTTAATATTAGTAGCTCAAGTTCGTACATAACGACCTCAAGAAGCACCAACTAGGAAATCTAAAATTCCTGATACTGCGCATACTCGGATTCAATTTTCCCCCGTGACTTTCCAGTCAAAGTGTTATGAAAGAGAGAACACTTTCCACTTCCCTACCCCAGAAAGTGAGGCTTCTTCGTAGAAATAGAAATGCAATTGCATGCACTTCTCCCTTATTGCATTTATGTCATACATGGCATGCAAAAAAAGATCAATACCCACTCCCATCTAGAGCAATAGCGGACACATGATTCGTCCGCGCTAGACCTTGGACGAAATATAATTCACGGGAAGAATTTTCGTTGTCCGCCAGCGCCAACAAAAGTGGCCGTGTGGCGTGCTCTATTCGGCGCAATGCCAAGTTGAGAATTCGTGCTGTGAAAATCTCCCACATTACGTAAGCAGCGTCATTCGACAAGTGGACAAAGTCTCGCTTCGCTTCTAGAACAATTTCGGTGACTCGCAACAAGCGCGAAGGGTTGATTTAATTCACATAACGACACCTTCATCAGCGGAAATTTTTTTCACAGAAATCGCGTAATCGTCGCAATTTTGATGAAATCACTGCACCAAAGGTCAAACACGTGCTTGTTTGGCAAGATGAGGATCATTCAACGTCATCGCCTTTTCCAGGTAGTGGAGTGAACGCGAACGGCGAGAGAGAACCAACATGACATCGACCCACTTTTTTGCTGAACTTGCCACTACATTACGGGCACATAATAAGCTTCGAATTCCATCTTTTTCCTGAGAATATTAACTTAAATCGTTTCACAGATATGATCAATTGACCGCCAACTTTATGTAATTCATTGCTAGGGGGGTGGTTACATAAGTTCTATTGCTGCTTCGCAGGACGGAAAATTCAACAAATTATGACACAAAATTTGTACTTGCGATTCTTTCCAACACGATAATGTTTCACTTTTCGGATATAATTGTAATTTGATTGAGAAAACACGACACAAAAGATTTTCCTTATCTGGGTCACACAGAAAAACGAGCTCCAACTTACATTTAATACTAACGTTTGAGAACAGACTGATTCTCGGGGATTGAATGAAAAGGCGCCGTGCGTATTTTACAGTGGGTGCTAATGTGAGAGCTAATTTTGTAAGCAACTGTTCAGCTGAGAGCTGTCATCGGAAATCGCCATATTGCAAAAATTCTATTCGCGTGCAGATGGCGTGTGATCGATTTCCGGAGTCGTTAATTTAAAAAGCGATAATTATTTCCTGTAAACGCTTTAAGATAGCTTTTCACCCTATAGCAATCGTAGAGTAATACTTAACTCAATATAATGTGTGACATCACTGAAAGGAGTGATAGATCTTTTGAAGAAACTCTACACTTGTAGGTTGGCTTCACCAAATATTGATTAGAATCGTGGTTCGCTGGCTTATGGGTTTTAACTCGATAAAGTGGTCTTTGAGCTGATATAAAAAACTCATAAAAAAGTCACCTGCAACTCCTTGATGCCCTTCTTTTTACCAATCGTAAAAATTCCGGCCACTAATCCCGCTTTTGGACCATTTTGTTTACTGGACTCCAACTATGAACAGCTTGCATTTTTCTACCGGATCCAAATAGCTCTCACGACTATTTAAGGAGCGTGCATTTCAGGATCCGCGAGATAGTAGTCAGTTGTTCGTTTGATGGGTTGGCATTTTTTATCCGTCTGATTCGAGTCACGCTCTGTGGCTCACTTGGTTGGGTCGCACTCTACGATGCTAGTAATCTAGATGTCCATTCAAAAATGTGACCTAAGGGCAACAACAAAAATATGCGAGCACAAACGCGGTATGAAAACAAATATTGTCAATAATTCATAAGACATTGCATGGTATGGCATTGCACGTCCAATCAAAAACTTGGATTAAATGGTTACCTGACGATCAAAAAGATTGTACAATCCTAATTGTACAATCGTTTGGAAAGTCTATGGCAAAATTGAAGCTGCATGTGTCGCAAATCGTGAAATTGCAGCGATTACATGTGCAAACGACAATCGCATGCCCAAAAAGGTGAACAACACGCAGCGAGTGGATGGAGCTTGGTTACGTGGACGACCGTGAGATCGATGCGACGAGACAGTAGGAGAGGGCGACGTCCACCATATGCTGGGCTTCCGAAACTCGAGGACAATACCATGTGACCGCGATGTCGGGCTATCGTGCCATAAAAAAGAAGAATCCGAGGCTTTCGATTCTGACTTGACATTTTTCTAAGAATCGCCATATCCTGTGCAATCGTCCGTATGATAAATGTAAATTTTTTTCCTTGTTACCGACGTACGGTAATGCAGTCCGAGAAAATGACCGTTTATTTTACAATCGATTGGACAGTGTATGTCTATCTAAGGATAGATTGCCTTTTTTTCAGTTTTACGGTTATCGCAACCGATTGGTGCCTTAAGGGCGCCACAAACTTGACGATTTCTCGGCCGATCAATTGGACAATCGATCTGCCGCCTGTACAGCGCATACATTAGGCAATTTATCGGGCAATATGAAATTGACAGTCTCACGGTCGACAAGACACAACACAAAATAGCGAAAATTATTCCATTTTTGCATTTTTGGCGATGGAAGATAGACATCACTTGCTACTTTTGATGGAGAATGACCGCCACAACCACAGCATGAAGAACGACCACAGGTTTATGTAAAAAAATCAGCAACTGACAACACATGATTGTCATGACAGCTTATACGGAAAATTGCATTGGCAATACGTTCCACACGTCAAATAAAAAAATTGAATCCGATGGTCCCATACACCTTCCGATCGATCGGAGGGTCTGTGGCGCTTCTAACGCATTGAACCGACATATTTTCTTGAAAACGTTCCGCTATTTTGCTTGTATCCCATATAACTTGGTCAAATTTTCGTATTACTTCTGCCTTTTTTAATCCGACTGAAATTACATTTTTTGGGGAGTATAACGGGGATCTTACTTGGACCTACGAGTATATGTACCAATGCTTTGCCGCCTACTGTAACCTAAGGGCATTAATATCCGAAATAAATATGGGGGGATAATGGGGATTGGAGCAACGAAAGACATCGACCACTTGATACATACATATACTTGCACAAAATTCCAGTGCCTATTATATTTTTGAGGAGCTGTAGCAAACAAAATGTAGAAATTCTTCTGGACAACCCCAATAACGCCGCAAAGAAGTTGGACTACATACCATCGAAAGCAAAACAAAGGCCATGCCATGATGCAATCGAAAACAAGGACGCCAGCAAATTCAAGCATCACAGTGGGGGACCTTAATATCGAGTATGTAGACAACTTCAACTATCTGGGTTGTAACTTATCAAAGGACTCCAACGAAACCGACGAAATTAAGGGACGGATACAACTAGCCAATAAGACCTATTTCTCGGTCCTCCCTATAATCAATTTGAAACCTGCGCACAGGAACACCAAGCTCCGCGTGTACAAAACGATCATCCGACCCGTGCTATGTTATGGCTTTGAAACATGGACCCTCACCCAAGCCTCCGAAATTTTGCTAGACAGATTCAAATGAAAGGTCCTTCGGCGAATTTTCAATGGCGTATCCGGAATAACGATGAGTTGCATCAATTGTACGATGAGCTGGAAGTATCGAAAATCGTGAAGCTTCAACGTTTGCAATGGGCGGGGCATGTTCAAAGGATGGACGATAATCGCATGCCAAAGAAAGTGATGAACGCACAACGAATTGACAGAGCGAGGTTGCGTGGATGACCGAGAGCTCGCTGGGAGAGCTCCGTAGGTGAAGACGCCCGAAACAGCTTCCGAAACTGGAGGACAAGGTCACGTAATCGCGACAATTGGAGGTCAACGATTCAGGCGGCCAAGGCCCGATGTCGGGCTATCGTGCCACATTGATGATGATGACCGGTTTCAACCGAATTTCACGCAAATGTGTTTCTATCGATGACACAAAACATATGTAAGAATGCGCCATGCTCCCGCATCCCCCAATAAAATTTTCTGATTAAATATTTTTATTTGCCCACTTATTCCAACCAAACCCCACGTAAATATTGTTTTGTCGACGCAATGGAACTTTTGTGAAGAACGAAGGAAAAGAATAGGGGGTGGGATTAAATACAAGTCGTAGGTACGTTTGAAAAAACGCCCGAGGAGAGCGAAAGGTATCCAAATTTCGGCCGCGTCCGAAATTAGCCGCGGTCTCGTTTTCTATTTGAAATGTAATATGACTGGACTAACCGGTAAAGTTCCATTTCGACTATATACAACCGTTGTAACAAGCGTTTTAGAAACCGTTATATGAGCTTTCAAGCCCGACTGTGTAAATGACTAAAATCTCACACAACGGCTGGTACAAATGGGTAGTTATCTTCTATCTTCTATATACACTGCGCGACAAATGCTTAGGGTCACACATATTTCCTTCCCGGAAACGGTAAAAAAAAAGTTTACCGGTTCAAAAAATGTTATTTTCGAAACTATTAAATATCACAAATAAAGTGGATGGACTGAGGCCCTACAGGACATTCTCCTTAAATTACAGTAATTGATTTTATTCAAAGAGTCTTTTTCCACTGCGACAATTGCTTAGGTTCAGGGACGATTTTACCGTTATACTTAATGTTTTCGCTGAAAAATATTTCAGAAAAGTGTCAAGCAGGAGAAATACAAAAAAAAACGAGAATTTTTTGTTATTTAATAGTGTGTATTTCCGCCATTTTTATTTATAATTTTATAAAGCCTTCAAGGTAGGGAATTGTGTAAAGAATGCAGCACGGATAGCGGTATTTTAGACCGAGCTGTCTTAATTCCATGAATTAACTCTTCTTTAGGGTTTTACTGTTTACCACTACTGTAAACCTCCCGAACAAGCCACCCCCAAATGTTTTCTAATGGGTTAATGTCAGGGAAGTTGGGCACCCGGTCTAACAAAGTCACATTTTCCTCCAAAATAAATGATTTAACTACCCTCGCTGTATGAATTGGGGCAAGATCATGTTGCAATATCCAAGGGTCGCCTTCGTCCATGACATTTATCTTAGGGATATCTTCTTCTAAGAGCGGTTTATAAGATGAATTCGTTTGGCGACCTCGTAGGATGACCAAGACGATAGTTCCATGATATGATATGGCTCCCCATACCATAACGGAACCTACTCGGGAGTGATGGCGTGACAGGTACATAGGTTCGTTCATAATACATATCATGATAATAGTAAGAGAACCCATCTGGACCGTCCACACAAAACCGTTTTTCATCCGTAAATATTACCTCTCCATTGCGATGTCCAGTTCATGAATCTTGAGGCGAATTCCAGGCGCTGTAGGCGATGCTGCGGGGTTAAGGCTGGTTTTTTCTTTAACCATAAACGTTTCAAACAAGAAGAAGATCTAAGAACTCGTTGGATGGTCCTCACAATTGTTGATAACCCCAAATTCTCCCCATGCTTACGCTCAGTAAGGGACGAATTCGAGGCTTATCTTAAGAGTAATGCACCGGAAATCGCTTTTTTTCTGCCTCCTGCGTCTCGTCGGCGATAATTTTCACTATCTCGTATAAAATTACTTGCAACGTTCGAGCTCCGCTGAATCCATATTGCCATTTGTCCGTTTGAATATCCTTCTTGCTTTAGTATGGAAATTGTCGCCTTTTCCTCGGCAGAAAGTTGCTTTCCTTTTGACATTATTCACTATACGACTCACAGAGTATAACGCGAAAAAAATGTTTACAGAAACACTTCTCATCAGGACGAGATAACTCTTTAAAGTAAGTGAACCTATACAATTGTCGCAGTGGAAATTGCGATTTTCATTTTAAAAAATTCCGTTAGCTATGCGAGTTGCTTGATAGAGTTGCAATATTTATTAAAATAACCGTTAATTGAGAGAGCATTATTTAAAAATTATTTCTGATCAGAGTACATAGAAATTATATAATTTTAAAGGAAAATAGCCATGAACCTAAGCATTTGTCGCGCAGTGTATATAAAAATTGATGTGTATTTGTGTCTGTTGCCAGTAAACTTCTAAACCACTGGACCGATTTGGATGATTCTTTTTTTGTTTTATCCGTCTTACAATGGAGAAGGTTTATGGACCAAAAATTTTTTGAATATATCAAAGGAAGTGGTGGTAAATATCGAAATTCCATTTTTGTGAGAGTAAGTGATTAAACCTTTTCGATTCATACGCTTTAAATTGTTATACGTGTACTAAATGAAATCGAAGCGGCTTAAGGATATGATTCTTCCTCTAATATATAAAATTCTCCTCAAAAAGTTTGTTTTACAAACTCCTTCGAAACGGCTGGACCGATTTTTATGAAATTTTGTATATATCCTTGCTAGGTATGGGAATCGGTCGTAAACTATATTTCATGCCCCGAAGTGCCCCCTCTTCTTTTTATCATTAATTTAGTATTTTGTACAGTAAGTGATTAAGCCTACTCGATTCATTCGCTTTAAATTTTAAATGAAATCGAACCGGCTTAAGGATATGATAGAAATATGATGATATGACGTAGTATAATGGAGCCATAATCTTCTATCTATATATATAAACATGAATGTGTATTTGTGTCTGTTACCATAGTAAACGTCTAAACCACTGGACTGATTTGGATGATTCTTTTTTTGTTTTATCCGTCTTACGTTGGCACTGAATCGCATCGACTGTAGATCGACCTTCAACAAAGCCGCATTGATTGTCATTCAACCGCACAATCTTTCTCAATCGGTTGCAGACCGAAATTGGGCTATTGCTCATTGGAAGTCTGCAATATGGTATAATGAGAATAAAATTAATCGTCTAGGCTCTGTTGGGAGGACTTGGCTTAGGTGGACCAAAAATTAGGGCTCCGCGAACACAATATCATCAAAAGTCTGAAATACTGTGGAGGCTCTTTAATGGTTTGGAGTTGTTTTAAATGCAACAAGTGCGGAAAATTGTGGTCTTTTTTTAAAAAAAAAAACGGCTGCTCGCAAATAAGGATATTCTGAAACCTGTGGACGAGCTTTGGGAAAAAGTTCAATGCGAATGGGAGAAAATTGATGCTAACTGTTGGATAACCTTATCTGAAGCATGTCCAAGCGTATTGGGGCCATTATTAAGGCCACAGGGGGTGATACGATCTATTAAAATCGAAATTGCCTGCGACCCGCGAAAGTGTTCACAAAAGTAAATAAACAAATCTATTTTTTTTTATTAAATATTACATATAATTTAATTTTTTAATTGATTTGTTTGCTCAGAATAAATTAAAATACTTATTTAAGTTAAAAGTTTCATTGATTTCTTTCTCCTAATTTCACAGTGGTAAAAAAAGCAAAAATCTTTAATTTCGTGAACAGTTTTGCGAGAATGTATACCCAAACTACGCGAAAGCGCTGCATCAAAGATGCTTTTCCACATTTAATTTAGAGCATTAGGAACCTTTTCAAATAACGATTATCAATTTAGACTGCTTACCTTTCATTAATTTCAATTTTTGTAACGAACAATGAATGCGGTATTTTTCATAAAATTTTCTCTCTTGGGTTTTTTCTTGTATATCGATAATTTTATTTCTGTATTATACTGTTAAGCAAATAGGTTTCTTAGTACTAAATTCACTTTAATTACATCCCTTAGATACTAATAACTTAATTTCCGAAAAGTTTCAGAAATTTGTAGTAACATAGTAAGGAAAAAGGACTCAAATAGATGGGTGGCCTCTCAGGCCGAGTGCGTCCGATCTTGTTTTGATTTGGGGTGCGCCCGACGGAGGGTTAACAGGTTGATTGGCATGCAAAATCGCTCATAAGGTTAAATTAGTGTCAATTTGTGAGCGTAGCGAGCACTAGCTAGTATTGTATAAATGGGGCTTAAGTCGGCATCATGAAAGATTTTTTTTCTTTCTATTTTTATAAAAATAATTTAAATAAAATAATGTACGAGTACTACAACATAGTGGTCAGTCATAATGGCTACTGTGTACAGATTTTTAAAAACCAATGCGTAATTTTATCTTGCACTCGTATAAATTTATCATGTACAGTACAATATACATGTGTATTTGTAATGCTGTACAATTTGAATAAGTTATGTATGAACCAAGTGAAATTATTCTTATCAACACAAGAGAATACATGCATTATGTACCATGAAAAACCATGAAAAACATATTCATATACATACATACTTATGAATATGAGTATCCATCAACATCCGCATGAATAGTAATTTGTATTGTTCTTTCAAAAGAACACTCTTGCAGCAATTCAGAATTTTCAGTTTTCACTCCGAAACGTCGCGCGAAATTGCAATCTATTTTATCCCAATTATCCGGTTAATTAATTTTATCAAAATTCGAAAGGATGGCTTATCGACGGCTGGTGCCTTCCGATGATGACGATGAGATTGATAAGAGTGAAAGTGATAGTGATAAATCTCCCGGCAAAAAAGATCCAATTCGTGGGCGAACACCTTCCAAAATATGGCAAGATCTTATGATACGTCGAACCAGAACAAGTCTTCAAATGTGTCGGGCACACTTTTGTTGTGATAATAATAAATTGTCGTGCTTGAATGTGAAAAGATTCAGTGATTTACAAAGGTGGAATTCTAGTGCGGATGGTGGCGCTCAGCGATTGTTAACAGACGAGGATCAATTGAAGGCACAACGGTATGTTTATTTTATAGAATAGAAGAAATTGATAGACCATCATCAATATTCTTAAATTTCCGAGTTCGGGAAGTAAAAAAAAAAATGTCTAATCCAAGCCTTTTCAAACTGATTAAAATGGATTTGTCATAAATCTAATCGAGCTGGTGCATTTGACATTTTTTTTATTATTCGTGTGGGAAGACGACAAACTCAGCTAAAAGGTTCCACCTACAGTTATTATAATAGGAATAGTTTGTTTAAGAAGTAGGTGAAAACAATACTTTTAAGGGAAATGCTTTCCAAATACATATGTATGTACATATATGGTTTCAACATATTACATATATAGGTATACCAACCTATATGTGACCTATGTGGAAAAGTTTGTGTAAGTTTAAAAGCCACTACTTGCTGCATTTTTTTTCTATTTGGTTTCTGAAATTAAGTATGTATACATTATGTATAATAAATAATTTTGGTTATGGTCAAGTAAATTAAAATGCATTTAAAATTTCTCTGCATTTTTCCCTCGAGGAAAATTAATTAAATTTCAAATATGCAATTCACCTCAGCGCCATTCACATATTGATTATAATGGCAATAATAATAAATTTTAGCTGAATCGTAATGTGCATCTATTCTATACCTAATGAAATAACGCAGCAGCCGAAAACTATAAAATAGCAATTAACTAATATGGGCCAATGTATGCTTTGGTTACATTGTACGAGTCGATATTGGTCATTGGGCAGCTAAAATGCCAACAAACTTACCCCAAAACATTGAGTGTCTGCAAGCAATATTGTAGTACGCATTTATACGTTGTGTACACACCACCGATGCAATGCAGTATCGTATCGTCTAATTAATTTTTCGAGTAAATTACGTCTATCGTTTCCTATTATCGGGCAAATGCTCATTTACTATGGCTCTCTATACAAGCGGCGCTAGTGGAAATAGGGAAATACATACAGCCCAATTCCAACGTAAATAGATTGTATTTGAGAATACGCAAGAAAAACGAATTAGTAATTTATATGGACTTCTTAGGACAAGTAAATCACTTAATTCTTTATTTTTAGGTCAGCTAATCTGCAGAACAAGCAAATCGGAAATAAGGGGAATGTATAGTGAATTGCAGAGATAAGTCCCTCATAGTTTCTGCTAGTTGGCCAGGCGAAAAAATCCAAATGCTCTTCTATCGCATAGTGTCGCAATTATGGAAAATCGTAACAAAGATAGAAGCGCCTAAGGAAGGATTATGGCACAAACACTGTGCCGGATCCTGTGTTACAGTCCCGCATTTAACAAATGTTGAAAATCGTTTCGATGTTGTACCGCAAAACATGTAAAGTGCTCCGCATTTTAGCCAAAGCAAGCAATTTTCTTGTCGTTGGTCCGCATTTTTAATGGACTGTATAAAGTATAACTTTTGAGCGCAGATACCTGGGATTTTGAAATTTTCAGTCAAATGTGCGCCGCAATATGCGGTAAATTGCAGCCCTTGTTAACGCAAATTAAAGGTTTAAAACTGGATCATACTTATCCACACACGAATTTTCACTCGTTTTCACCACAAGTATCCACCAAAGCCAGTGGCGGATCTACGGCGTGGTCAAAAATTTCCGTAAATGTGTGGATAGGAAATATATAGTGCTTGCAACATTATATTATACACTCCGAAATGATATGCTCGAAATTGCCTATAAACGACTGAGTGAACGCACCATGCCCAGCGCCCGCTCTAGCACTTACGCCGCCCCGGGCAAGATGACAAATTGCCGCCCCTTACACAGAAAAAAAAATTAGAATGGTTATCTAAAGAAATAGTTCAATTCATCTAAAGTTCGCGTTGATTTTCAGCTTATGATTCTATGTAGTTGAAACAATTACGAAGATATGGATAATTTTTCTATTCGTCATTAGTTGAAACATCTACTATATTTGCAAATTCAATTAATTCATTTGTAAAGACAGCTATTCATTATTTATAAATTGTTAAATGTTGGATAGCTAAATTGTGTTGAAGAAAAAAGAACGATTTTTTGTAGTTAAATTTTATATTTGAATAGTACAATCAACAACTTTTGTGGAAGAATTGACTAAACTTTTTCTTCTAATCTTGCGTGGTTAAATGAACGAATTTAATAGTATTTTCAGCTACGAAGATTAGAGAAATCCGCTATTTCTTTGGTAAAACTATCTAAATTTAAGTCAACTACTTCACTTTAGATAAAAAGTCTAAACCATTTTTTTCAGTGTAGGTGAAGTACCAGGCAGATTAATAGTAGATAGCACATGTTATGGCGTTGTTGTTGTAGAAGCGATTTAAGAGACTTTTTATTCTTGATTCGAGTGATTTTGGCAGCTCTTGGTCGTTGTAACACATCGGTTCCACGATGGCTGCCGTAGTATCACATATCAACACAAAAATTCATAGTCACAGCGGGATTCGAACCAATGCTATAGTAATTCAGAGAATAGAATGTCTACCCACTGAGAAAGCCCAGATAGTATGTAGTATAAACCTGTTCCGCCATCATTCATACTCTTAAGCGCAATTCAGCTCAGTTCAGCAAGGCCTTCTGGAGAGTTTGTTTGAAATACCAAAATTAAAGATAAGTATTGAATTTCCCGAGCACATGCCATTCACCACCGGCAAAAAATATAGAGATGTCAAACCTTGCGGAATTTAGAATGACGCAAGAGATTGAAAATTAATGGGAACATTTGTTTTCCTCAAAAACATAGAACACGACAACACATTTTAGAAAACTCCGCTCTCGAAAATGGTATGCCAAAAATCGTGGAGCGGATAAACATAAATTAGCCGGGTCTCTTCGTGGACGAGTTTCTTCAGTGGTTTAAACATGGGTGGCTTATTTTCATAAGGGCATCATTTCGCGAGTTGTTATAGAGAATAAGGTTACCTATAGAGCTAGCTAAATCGGCGGAACCTAGCCAAATCCCGATATTAGCATGTCCGGAAACATATTAGGGAGGACTGCTATTGCGGCTCTGGCAATGTGTACATCCCTCATTTTGCTGCAATCCAAACTACCTAATTTTATCCACCCAATTCTTGATGAATCGTGAATTAAAGTTGAATTGCTGCCGAATCCGAAAAGAAATTGTGTTGAAAACGGTGCATTTTGGGCAAGAAATTTCTCATAGAAGATTTTTTTAACGCTTTTATGTGCTGAGTGTATATGCAATACTTATTTCTAATTTCTTATGGTTTCTCCGGAGGTTCAATATTTACTTAGTGGATGAGATCTCCTTTGACGCAACAGACCGAATAAAAATATTAGGCCGCAACCACACTGTTCGGGGTTTGCAAAACCGCGAACAAAACATCAAATTGTGGACAACACACTCCGGGAGGGACAGAGACTTTGGGGAGATCAATTTTGTCATTTGTTCGGTTCGGTCAACTGATAGCAGTGTGGTTGGAGGAATCCAATCCGATCTTGGGAATATTTATGCTATCAGCTCTCGAAAGAAGAATTTCGACACTTTCTGCACCATTTAACGAATATGTAGCGAAAAATATCAGAAACACAAAAGTTCTCCTTATGAGAATGCATAGCAGTCCAAGCCAAGAAGAGGAACTAATTTTCAATTGGAGGACGAAATCAGCACACCATTCTCCAATAAGTTTCTTTTTAGAGAAGAATTTAATTAGCACATAACTTTGCAAGCATCACAGACGTAAAATTTAGGCAAATCTCACTAAACATTTTAAGATTCTAAATGCCGTACTTCGTATCAATTGTATGGGCTTTTCAAAGCCTACCAAGAACTTTGCATCTTTTAAACACAACTTTCGAAAGAGAACTAATGAAACTGTTGATAAATTTAAAAAGTAACGCGTTTCCTAAAGAACCAATTGTTGTGCTTCTTTACTTAAACAAAGCCTTATTTCTTATTTTCCTTCACCCCTTTTTACTTCATCTGTAGTTGTCATGGCTTCCTTTACACTAAATCCAAGTTGATATTGAGTTCTTACTTTGGGTGTTTCGATTTTTTTATTCGTGTTTTGGCCAAAAAGCCGCCCCTACAATTTGGCGCCCCGGGCGACCGCCCGGCTTGCCCCCCCCCCCCTTAGAGCGGGCGCTGACCATGCCCCACAAGGGGTTACGGTACAGAGAAAGGCAGTACAGTTTCGGGTGTTGATGAAAATGGTGTCTTTTTGAAATGGTCTATTGATTTTACCTTACTTTATTATTAAATCTACTAGTTATTGTATCGAAATAACTGACACTATTTGTGGTGTACATTCTATTCTTATTCTTATTATTCTCATTTCAATATAACCATGCTTTATTATTTCTATACAAAAATTAGATAGATTTATATAGATAAATTTTTATATTGAAAGTACACCAAATTTTTCGACTGTGAGCTAAGCTTCATTACCGAAGGGTTTTATAAAAGCCGAACTATTTGGATCACTTATGAAATCAGGAACGATTTCGTTGGGTAAGAACCTTCCAGCATTGCGGAACGCAAAACTTGGATGTCTAATAATTGGAGCGACCAGAATACAGTTTTTGTGGAAAAGTCAACAGAAATTTGATTGGGATATCCTACTTCCAAAGGAATGAAAGGGCAAATAGGTAGTGTACCGAAGCCAACTACACTTATTGAAAAATTTTATGATACCCAGCCAGACGAGTTTGAACTTTCGAAAACACAACTTCAATCGAGCTGCACGAATTCGCAGATGCCAGCGAACTTGCATATATGGAGTTTGCATCTACGTAAAAACTATAAGTGAAAGCTGCAAAGTTACTTTTTACTTGTTTTGTGCAAAAAGTCGAGACTTGAGCTATGTGCTGCTCAATTAATCGCCAATTTAATGATTCAAGCACAGAGGGCACTCAAATTCACGATACACAACACATTCTATTGGTCAGACTCATCTATAGTGCTACGCAGTGCCTTTCATCACAACCACGAGCACTGCGTCTAACGTCATCACTCAAATCAAACACTACAACAATTTCCAGAGACAACAAAATGTTACATCCTACGTTTTAATAGCGCCATAGACAGTGCGATTAATTGAACGATCAAAGTTCATTTGGAGACATGTATGATGGAGCTACGACTAAGGTTAGATGCACAGCCGGTGAATCAGAAGAATTTCCGGTGAATGTCGGAGTACACCAGGGCAGTGTATTGAGTCCGTTGCTCTTCAACATTATCATGTGCTACTTATTAACACGTGTCTCCGACGGCCTAGAGATATCTCTTCTTTTTGCTGATGATATAGTCCTCAGTAGCCCAAACATCGTTGCCTTGCAAGCTGCGCTTACAAAATGGTGTGACATTCTGGAGGAGCATGGACTGAGGGTAAGTATAACAAAGACTGAGTTCTTATGCTGCCAATTCTCAGACCCAAATGCACCGATACCTGAAATGAACGTCAAAGGAGAGCAGCTTAAGTCTTGTACCAAGTTCAAGTACCTTGGCTCGATGGTGAACAGCGGAGCTACATGCGATGATGACATCAAACATCGCACAAAGGTTGGGTGGATGAGGTGGCGAGAAAACTCTGGAGTTTTCTGCGATAAGAAAATGCCACTGAAGCTAAAGGGCAAGTTGTACAAAACGGTTGTACGTCCCGCACTCATGTATGGATCAGAATGCTGGACCATGTATGAAGGTTACGCGAAGGAAATGACAGCGACTGAAATGAAAATGTTACGCATGTCAGTTGGTGTAACCAAAAGGGACCACATCAAGAGTAGCTACATCCGAGGCAGCTTGTCCATAGACCAACCAATCACCGAAAAGCTCGAAGACCGACGAATGGATTGGTATTGCCATGTTCAAAGGCGTCCACCTGAGAACCCCGCAAAGAGAACGATATCAATGGAAGTTCCACTTGATGGACCCAAGGCCAGAGGCAGACCGAAGAACACCTGGATGTGTCAAATGAAAAAGCAACAACAACGCATTGGTCTCGGCGATGACACGATCCAAGATAGAGCTGCCTGTAGAAATATGCTGAGAAATTATCGCCAAAACGGGCGATGTGCCTACACCGCAGGTTGAGCAACGCGGAACCATGGAGCGGTATAAAGAACGAGGCAAGGAAGAAGAAGAAGAAGAAAGCTCATTTGGAGAAAGCATGTCTATTGCGACCTTTATGTTTTCGAACCACTATTGAATAATACTCCAATGACTCGTAGGAAGTATCCAGGGCACTCAACGCAATACCAGACCCAGAAGCAAAAGCATCATCCACATGGAAGGTTCTTCAAAAGGAATTTTGATGAAGACGGTCGAACAAATTTCTCTTAGAAGAGCCTTCCATCTAGTTAACATAGGAAGTGGGCGACCGTGCTCATCCTCTCTATCCTGAGGCCTGGCTGGCCTGGCCTGGGGCTGCAAGGGGCGTGACTATTAAGTAGTATTCGAGCCTCAGATGTACTAACTAAAGGAACCACTTGGTCTACAACCTGCTAAGCATCTATATGCTCCTTCAGCTATTCCAACACAGTATTTGCGCAGGACATATAAATATCATTTGTGGGTTTCGGGACATTTTCGTTTCCGGTAACATCCTAGTAAGATTAGCATATAAAGGAGGACCATGTGTCGACCATGTGGACGAAGAAATAACCAGCTAACTTAAGTTGATGATGACAGAAAAATTGCATACATGTCCGCGTTTCCTTATTCTTATAGGACATCCACATTCAATTTATGCATGAATGTTGTAATACAAAATTGACACTATCATATCACTGTGTTGAAATTAGTTTCCAGTTTAAAATAGGCATGCATTTCCAAAATACCTCAACTAATCAAGTTTAAATCAAAATTAAGCGAAACAATGCCTAACTCTTCCTGAAATACAAATATAAACTGATTTGCTTAAAAATGAGTTTAATACATATCTCCAATGGCACTGCGCGCCCAACCACCCGAAATAACCACCCCATTAATAACAATCACACGAAAGTATTATTTACCATATAGCTCCGGTTAACAATTAAATAACCCATTTAATGTCATTTGCATACCAAATTTCTCATCTAATTCATGGGAAAACATTTAATTTTTGATTTGGATTCTATTCCGACAATCAGCGTGTCGTGTTGGCTAAACATACCTTTCCTAACCGGACGGGAGACGCTGACTGAATTCGAAATGTGTCGCGATCTCATTTAAATTTCTTATTCGTTGCATAAATTTCCCAGTCAGCATGGCATCATGACTACAATGGGCTCGCCCGACATCATCCATTATGGCAATTTAAATATGTGGTCATCGCGCGAAAGATATCAATCAATCGACCCAAGAAGCCATCACGATATGTGACCTATTTTCGTGCAAAATATATTCTTAGTAAATGATAAGCTTCGCGTTTGTAACATTATTGTCATGGTCAGTGATATGCACAATTTAGTAGAATAGCAGTTTAGACTTCTTGGATGGCCATTCCCACGAATCACGTTTGCACGTTACGAAACAATACACAATAAATGTATGCTAAAACGCAATTTACATTGCCGGTCACGTTGCATGTATAGCGGTGCTCCGAGCTGGTCATATGGTTAATACTTCTGGCGAATTAATTAGATGTAACGAATTCAGTGTGCGGTCAATAACATCATCACGAAGTCCTTTTGGTTGTAAATACTGGCAAACAACAGTTTTGCCCTTTAACCTCGAAAAAAGCGTAGATCATGGTCATGAGTATTCAAATTGGCAAAGGACTTGACTATGTATTTTACTATAGACACAATGTCCTTAAATACTGTTGACATGAAATGAAAAATGCCCACAATGGAATAACATGCATAAAAAATTGTTTTGGTTTCGTATTCGACGACAAAAAATTCCAAAAAAGGCGGAACGTACAAGTCGTTCCGCCTTTTTTGGAATTTTTTGTTTTTCTTTTCCCCTTAAGTGACTTTTGTCACGAAATGTTTGGGTTTCACATTTTCTTCCTTTTTTTATTTCTAGACGAATGAATGACATTGGCGTGACTTTTGGTCGTTGACAATCGATTAAATGTTTTATCCTTAGTCAAAATATACTTACATATAAAGACACATCACGATTTCCTATACACATCCTATAGAGATGCTTTATATGTTTTATATAATGTAGTATCCTCCAGACCGACTCTCTCCAGTCTCCATACGCAATTGAGACTGTAAAGTCTGAATTCCACGAATGGCTATTGTAGATGTAGAATGATGGATTTTCTGTAACGTCAATCGGGTAAGATTCAGATCAGAAGTGATTTATGTAGAATTATTTTTGGAATCGTTCTTTAAATATGTAGAAGAGATTCGAAAAAAGCCCTTTAAAATGCTGTCAAGTTAACTGTTATGTGCCAAATATACACAATTTCGCAATTTGAATGATTCCCATTCAAATTGGAAATTTTACAAATACATTATGTATGTATGTATGTAGCATCGATTGCATTTAATATTTGAATATTTGAATATTGAAGCTAATTTATGAGATCATATCGCTCTTTTTTTTAATGATATCATCAGATTGTAGTTGTTTTTTTTTCTTAAATGATATGTATTCATATATTTATCAATATGTAATTTTGTCTTATTCACCACCCGCATATCGTATTTGTAACGTAATGGAAATGCAGTTTGTCATGGACTGCAACGTATCAGAATACGCGGTGTAAATATTCATACTAGCCAAACACAAGTCGCGGGTTAGCATAGATATAGGGCCGTTTCAGATTGTAAGAAAACGACCGTACGGGTAAACTAACGTACGATCATTTCACACTATCCGCTCAAAATACTGAAGGGCGAATAATAATAATAAAGCAAATGTGCCCATGCACGCTTTAGAATGACAATGGGTGAATTCACATTGTAAGACGAAACCGGAAGGGTAAACTTGCAAGACAAGAACCATCGTTGTTACAATGTGAAATGCACAATGCTTGTCTGCTGGCCACTATAAAAGCTCTCGCCGTCCGTTTATTAGCACAAACAAACGGACGGCGAGAGCTTTTGTAGTGGCCAGCAGACAAGCATTGTGCATTTCACATTGTAAGAACGATGGTTCTTGTCTTGCAAGTTTACCCGTCCGGTTTCGTCTTACAATGTGAATTCACCCAATGGAGTGTCGAGTCGACAAGATCGAAATGAAAGTAAAACAATTAGCCGCATTATGGCTTTATTACCGTCACAAGAAAAACGTCAACGATCGGGAGATGCTATCGTAGGTACGGTTGTAATTCGTTCGTACAGTTCATACGAAAGAAAAACAATCGTATCACGATTATTTTTTTTCGTAAGACGCGTTCTTACAATGTGAAATGCACAATGCTTGTCTGCCGGCCACTATAAAAACTCTCGCCGTACGTTTGTTAGCCATCCGGTTTCGTTTTACAATGTGAAACGGCCCATACGGAAAAGCTCAAAATCTTATAATGTAAAAGTATTTCAAAGCTATTATTCCAGTTCCAGATTTTCACGATGAAAGCACAACACCATCTGCAGTCTGCAGAGTACGAGTTACGTATCGGTATATGGGTTTGAAGTTTGAACAAAATGGTTTTAAATTGTTTTAGGAAATTCTATTCAGATTATGTGGGCATTCTAAAATTCAGAATGTGGGTGGTGAGAAAAAAAGATAAAAATGAACGACGAAAAACGACCTTCACAGCCCTTTTGATAGGGAACATTTAGTGCAGTAGAAAAAATGGCTTATTTATTTTAGCTAAAATCGTTGACCTCGAATTTCTTATCTATCTATTGTTTGGGTACTTTTGTTTTAAACTGGGTGAATTCAAGAGGATATTCTGTAACTTTTTTGTTGATTTACTAGAAAAATGTTCAATTCAACAGCAAATAGTGGAAAAACTGCGTATATACGCATATGTTATTGAATATTTAAAAAAAATAACAGGCGCGACAATCCAACATTGGACTAAGGCCGCAAGATGTGTTAGTGACATCCTGTTTCCAAGATCTTATCTTATCTGCTCTTATCAGCAGTGGCGGCTCGTGCCTCGTTGCACAGGATGGGCACCTTCACGGAATAAAAATCTTTTGGAAACACCTAAAGTTAACGACTTTCCACGTAAAGTTCGCATTGTATTAAATGGAACCATACATTTCCGCTTCAATTTCACAGTTTTGCAACCGTTTTTTTAGATCGAGATATTATTTTTTTTAATTTAGGATCATTTTGTTTTAAATGCAGTGTCCTAGTATATAATTATTAGACTATCAAATAGATTCGCGGGAACATGCGAATAATTGTTGTGCGCCTTTAGCATTTTCAATGTAAATGAACATAGTCTAAAACAAATCAAAAATGCTAAAAGTGCACAACAACAATGTTCATGTTCCCGAAAGTTTATTTTACATTCTAATACATATTCTAATAAACACTTCAAATTCATTAACCAAATAATCATCATTACACAAGAAATCCCAAAACCTCTCGTGAAACATGTTTTCCTACATAGCATTGAGCCATCGTTGGTTTTTTATTAATTTTGACCAGCTTATAGTAACCCCAAAAATTGTACTTTTAAATTGTCTACGTCTCATCATCATTCTCATTACACTGATTCCATTCGAGCTGCTATAGGCCGGCCTACCTTGTCGGTATTGAATTCGATGCCACCGCTTCCAAAAGTTTCTTAAATTTCGAATGATTTTTTGTTGTAATTTGGTCATCGGCGCAAGTGGCCTACCCTTCGACCATTTGTTTCGTCTTTATGTCGATGGTAAGTAGATTTGCAAAAATACCTAAAGGTTTGACTATGCGAGTTGAATATTGCATACACATAGGCAGTTTCGATTTTGATCGAACAAAAATAGCCTAAAAGCAGCCTAATTTGTTGATTAATACAAACAACAGACCTGTGCACCGAAGATTCGCGCACTAACCGCTAGACCAGCCAGACTACTGAATATTAGTATGTACATATATCAGTGATGTCCATCTATTCATGTTCCCTTTACAATCGCACGATATTAGAGAGTTTTAGCATATCGTTCAAAATATTACGATAGGACGAATAGGCTTTGACATTTTCTATGAAAATTCGCTTGCCGTACGCTTGCGGTAGGCAAAACAGTATACCACAATTTTGTATGTTCGAAGTAGGCATAGCCGACAAATAAAATATCATGAACCCACAATTCCAGCTGTTTATAGTCGGTCAAATTCACGGAAATACACCTATGTATAATTACTGTATTAATTCTGATTCCCAAATTTCGTGGGTTCGAATTTTAACTAATTGTGACTTATCGTTCCATTCTATACACCAACTGCGGTGCATGTCTGTAGTAATTATGGCATGGCAACTTACCAGCTCTATGGGAACTACGCGGAACTTTGTCTGTTTGGAGGAGAAGACCCCCAACGGGGGAAATATCGAGTTATTCAATTTCGGAAATGTCACATTGGAATCTTTGCACTTGAGACCTCTAAGCGTCTATAGCTCAGTAGGTAGAGTTGCTGACCTTGTGACTGAAGGTCGGAGGTTCGAATCCCGATTGGGACGAAACTTTTTTCCCTCAATTTCCTCAATTTTTGGTATTTTTTCCCAAAGTTTTGTGGTTTCGTACAGTTCCCATAGAGCTGGTAAGTTGCCATGCCATAATTACTACAGACATGCACCGCAGTTGGTGTATAGAATGGAACGATAAGTCACAATTAGTTAAAATTCGAACCCACGAAATTTGGGAATCAGAATTAATACAGTAATTGTAAATTCGAGAGGGAAAAATATCTAACTACCATCACAACTCCCAAAGCAATGTGAGCATTCAACACCGGTACAGACCTGCACGGTCGAGCGTCATGGTGGTAGCCTTCACGGCAAATCAAATCTCCATAGAATTCTCCCGCTAAAATTCAAGTGGTCGTCTTGTGCACAGATAGACAACAGACACAAGACCTGATGAGTGTGTCTATCTGTACGAAACCACAAAACTTTGGGAAAAAATACCAAAAATTGAGGAAATTGAGGGAAAAAAGTTTCGTCCCAATCGGGATTCGAACCTCCGACCTTCAGTCACAAGGTCAGCAACTCTACCTACTAATCTATAGACGCTTAGAGGTCTCAAGTGCAAAGATTCCAATGTGACATTTCCGAAATTGAATAACTCGATATTTCCCCCGTTGGGGCTCTTCTCCTCCAAACAGACAAAGTTCCGCGTAGTTCCCATAGAGCTGGTAAGTTGCCATGCCATAATTACTACAGACATGCACCGCAATTGGTGTATAGAATGGAACGATAAGTCACAATTAGTTAAAACACCTATGTATGTCTACTTGGGTAAGGTTCTGAAACACAACGTTCCCATACCGTGCCGCGTTTTCCGAACTGTTCCCTTTTTTGTTCTGTAAACGCATAGATCCGGATCACATTTGGTCGTCTCACCGCCATCTCTCGGAAAGTGGCAAATGTGACAATTGGCACATCACAGCTGATACCAAAACCATCTTTATACAAAGCCCGGAAGCAGAACACGTTCATATACTTAAGCGCCAAATCATAGGCCTGTTCAGATCGAAAATTTACATTGCGGTAAAGGCAAATCGGGTTGGGTCGCGACAAACTTTACACGAAAAGTATTGGTTCCCGGTCGATTTTCGTCGCGAAAAGTGGAATGTGTCGTGAATTAAAGTGTCTAGAATGCAGTGAAAGAACAAAATCCCGACAAAAAGTGAATTTTTTACATGTTTTTGCGATTTTTATCAGAGCAGACACGGTTTTTTTTACATGCGCTGTGCTTGTGTTAGTGCATCGTGCAACGTATATACGACATGTTCATAGGCTCGTTTTGTGTGCATGTATTGCTGCTTCCCGGCTTCTAGTGAAGGTGGTTTTGGCTGATACGTTTTGCTCGAAAATTAAAATTTCCAGTTTTAAACGAGATGTAGATACATTTTATTTTGATTATAAATTGTTTAATAAATAAATGAGTGCGGAAATGCACGGTTCCACGGCAGATTGTAAATTTCTCTGAATCAATCAAACTATACTTCGCATGGTGGCGCTAAGGGCGCTGTTTGTAAGGAGAAGTTTCTGATCCGTAGATTTGAAAGAGAACGGAACATGTTGTCGGCCGTTACCCGACCGATACGTTTCAGAACCGCACTCTATGGGTGTTATCTGGCACTGAATTGTCAATGTAATGGCTTAGAAGCATAATATTTTGAAATGGCGCACCAATTTAGAAAAATATCAGAGTGCAGAAAGTGTGAAGCGTTGAAACACCGATATTGTCAATATAAGTCAGATTAAATTGCAACTTTCCGGGACTTAAACAGTACTAACTTTCTACCTTTGGGAGAGGCTGTTCTTTCTTCAAAATTGTTCACTAAGAACATTTCTTGAGAAATTCAAGTCTCCAGAACAATTTAAGACCACTCTCGTCTCGTTTAAGGACTCGTCCAAATTCCAGTCAAGTAATTCAAAACAGAGTCGATTTCATAATGTCCCTAGACGGTGTTTTGGGCAAAATGTTATGTATAAGATATAAAATTGTATATCAATTTACACATAATTTAGTCAAAAACTAGGGGACTTCGCCCCCTGCTCGCTACGCTCACCAACCCCCGAGGGAGAGGCTAATTTCGGGCGCGGCCGAAATTTGGATACCCTTAGATCTCCTTGGGCTAAAAGTTCTTTTCGGGCGTACCTATGACTTGTATTTAATCCTCCTCCTCATTCTTTTTCTTCCGTCTTGACAAAAGTTTTGGGCTTGGTTGAAATAAGGGCGCAAATAAAAATATTTAGAATTTTATTGGGTTGGGGGAGCATGACCCCACAGTACGATTCCATTCGTTTTGAACTTGTTTGTTGACCAAGGTGATTTAAACATACAATCAGCCTGCAACAATAATAAGCACGTGTGCAAAATTTCAGCTCCGTAGCTTTTATAGTGGCCGAGAAAAACGCGCTGCAACAGACGGACAGACGGACACCGTCCAATCTCGTCATGCTGATCATATACTTTTTATATGGTCGGAGATGCTTCCTTCAATGCGTTACAAACTTCATGACAAAGTTAATATACCCTTTTAAGCCCCGGATAGAGTTCGAGCGGAATGAAAATGAAACGGTAATGAACCGGCATAAAAACCGTGGTAAATTTAAAATGTTAGCTTCGAAAATTGCTATAAAGGCGTTTTACGTCCTAAATCATCTTAAAAATAACTAAAAAAAATAATTTCCCCCTTGTCCGAATGCATTTTCAACGTGAAAATGAGTCGACTCTGTAGCATATTCTCCGTCGGGCGTGGTGAGCTTTGCAAACGTCAAACCGATTCACTGTCCACGACGAGTTCATCGTGGAAATTATCTAATGACCGGGGAATCGAAAAATAACACATAAAATGGCAGAGACAAATTGTGAAACCATTCTCGGATTTTAGTTTATGGAATTCCCCAGCATTTACCACATATTCCACGACAGTATGTATGCATTTTCATTGAGAAAATCGCAGCGGACTAAAATTTCATTCTCATTCCGCCCGATGTCTATCCAGACCTTTACTCTATAAGCGAAGGGCGAAATAAATTGTCTTCTTCTTCCTTAATTTATACCGCTCCATGGCGACACGTTGCTCGGCCTGCGGTGTAAGCACGTCGCTCATTCTGGCGGTAATGTCTTAGCGTACTTCTACAGGCAACTCTATCTTGGATCGTGTCATCATAAATTATCTTATGTTTGAATTATTTAAAAACGGGAAATATCTATTCAATAATTGAACAAAGGGGTTGATCTCCTTGATTCTCCTCTTATTTACTCCACTGATACATACATACATACAGATTCCAAAACAACAAAAATTAGTTTTATTATTTTTTTACATTTGGAGCTCCAAAAGGGTTTATTACGACTTGGCTAATTATTAAGTTCTCCGCTATTATGGTTGTAGTCGTACGCGACGACTATTTTTTTAAATTGCCGATATCTTAAGCAGTGGCGTAACGTACGGTGCTCCGCGTGTTCAATGAGACCCATGTGCAGATCTAGAAGGCAGACAAAATCCAAAATATTCAATATTTTGTAGGAGAGAAAGGGTAGATGGGTTGTATTTGGCACACCTTTCATATTTTACAAGGACATCCATCAGCTACCATTTGAAGTTTTTCGCAACATTTTATCAAAAAATATGGCTGAATAGAGTTTTGTAGGGGTAGGGCTAGGGTTAGCCAGACATGTTCCATATTCCATCGACTTCAAGGATATGTCACAAATAGGCGCTGATCAGGTCGCTAGTGATACTTTGAAAAAGTTATGACCGAATTAAAATATCAACTAGGGGTAATTTGTATGGGAGGTAGGGGAACCCTTGGTCTGATTTGGCCCATTCTCAAAATCTTCCAAGATTTTATCAAATAAACATCTGGCCAAAATTGCAAATTGCGATCAGATATACACATGGACAGACAGCCATGGTTTATTCAAATCAGGGACCGACCTTGATCATTTATATGTGTATACAGTAGAGCCTCGATTATCCGAATCTCCGCTATCCGAACCCGCTATTGTCCGAACTCTCAGATTTGGCAATTTTTTCCTAAGAGTAGGTACTAGCATCGTCAATTCACGTGAAATTCATGCAAATACTGTCAAAATGTTGGTGATCGTGAAATCGAATTCACTTGTTTGTAGTCACTTCACACGAAAGTCTCTACATTGTTTTTTTTTTTACATTTCGCCAGCGAAAACAATGCAGTTGCATTTTATTTTGTTGGGAAAAGGTGTCATCGACAATCAATCAGGCCGGAAGTGTACATTTATCATTTAGTGAATATAAGGCAAGTCCCCACGGAACATTTTTCACGGGAGACATAAATGCAAGTTTTTCGCTCGGTGAACATAGTACTTACCTTAAGTATGTAATCAATCAAACGCTGAAAATTGGCAGAACATGATATGTATATGCCTTAATTTTGTTGCATTTTTACTTTTTTAACGTCCTGCAAGGAATGACCAGGTTTACCTGTGTATTTAAATATTAACAGGTTTTTATAGTTTCCATGAAAAATAAAAAATTATCCCGGCCACTGAATCCAATTTTTCACTAAACACTGTAAACCTAATGCTCCATCGTAAGCTCCAATGAGTGTGGAAAAAAGCTCCATCATTTCCAGTCCGATATGTATGCGTTTCTCTATATAGTCTGATAAACCCATCATCCTGAAACGGGTGGTCAATCAGCTGACGACAAGTTTGCCTTGCTCTGCATCTTTTCGATAACGAAAACTCACGGAAAACTCACAACTGCTTCTACAGCCCTCGTCAACCACAATCAACACAATCTCTATCGCGATAGGTGGTGGGCCATATATTGCACAGTGCACACACCACACGAGCATTCGTTTCGTAGATACGATATTGGAGGCCAAGATATGAGCCAGCTAGCTAGCTAAATATCTGCCAACTGCCACCAATTCATTCGGTTCTTGGCGTTCGTCAAGTGAATATTGTAAGGGAAAATCGTTTTTCTTCTACGTTCACCAGGAAAGCAAATTTTCATTGTGCCCGCATTTAGTGTGCTCGTCTGAAAAACCCCAATCGGAGTATCCAGCAAGCTGTCGTCCTAGCGATAAGTGTGCTTTGCCTTGCTTTGCAATTTCACTGTAGTGTCGTCGTCGTATCTGTACGTGGCCGTATATAAAACATACATTTGGTAGCCCTCGTTCCGTATATTAACTTGTGGGTGGTTGGAAAAAGCGTCGTCAACCTAAAAGGCCATTTGCCAGGATATACAGTGTATTCCTTTTTTATTTCGTGGAAAAAGAAGTGCGGAACGTGAAGTAGTATTGTGTGCTCCATCAAACGAAAATCACTTTAAAATATTTATACTAAAGTCGCAGTGAAAATAGAAGATAACTAGTGCCAAAAGCAATAACATTTGATAGTTGAGTGCGGTCCCAGTGTATTTTTGGGGATTGAAGTGTTGTACGTTACATTTTGGTATATCTCGAACAGGGGCGACACGTCAATCAAGGAGCAGAACTATCCAATTTTTACGCATTTCGAAAGGTTTGTATTGCACTTGAATTTTCCAGGACCGATTAATAGTGTGTTTTGCCATCGAGTCCCGAAAAGAATGAGGACGAGTTCAGCCCCAATGACGTTTGCGAGATTCGTCCTTGCTATAGATGAAATGTCCTTTTACGTAACACGTTTTGAACATGGAGAACTTTCGTGGCGCATAGTTGAAGTTGAAGTGGTTGTAAAATATTATGGGAGTTTTGTTGGTTGGGAATTCATGGTTTACCAAATCTATTTAGGCTATTTCTGTTATGGTTAAATTTTCGAGTGTTTTTCTTTCACAATTGGAAATGAGAAATAATGAACATTTTATCGATTGATGATTTTCCCCGAAGGAAGATGGGTTAGTTCGTTCGTTGGCTTCCTCGGTAGCTGTGTTTCGTTGATGACCCACTTTCGGTGTCATCAATTCTCCTTACAAAAGCAGTGAATTACGGATATACTGGCCACCACAATGCGGCATTATAGAGTTTATGACACCGGTGGGAGGTGATGTAAAAATGATAATATGCGCTTTTGATAGTAAGCACATAAATAGGGATATATGTACATATACTTATGGATTTTTGTTTAATCAACATAAGATAAATTTGTCCTATTAGCATTTATCCATGTTAGATTTATCGATGGAGTACGCCAATTCGTCAATCAATCACCCTAAGTCAACGTAAAAATTCGTTTATGCATTATAGGAAAATGTTATCAGAGATGTTTTATATCGCGGAGATTCGCTTTGAAAGCAAAATGTGTCATTTTGATTAAGTAGCGATTAAGATCAAATCTGTAGTAGCCTACTAATGATTGATGTAATTTGTTTCGCCTCCAAATAAATGTTGGAAACCATTTGTAAAGTAACTTGAACAAATATTTTTTTTTAATTGTCTAAAGCAGGGGTGTCAAACTCAATTCCTAGTCTGGGCTAAATATCACTGTCTTCTGATTTGAGCGGGCAGCAGGATAAAAATATCGAAAGCGTCTATAAAAAATATTTACGACATTTTATTACAGAATATTACTTTTAAAATATGACTAACAATCTGAGCCACTAACAACGACAGGATTCCATCGTTTAGAAATGACATCTTTTGAAAATGTTGTACAAACAAATTTAGGCAAGAAGTTCAAACGACAAAACTTGTTTGATCGATCAGTACAACCTGTAGAGCCTAAATGGATAGGCTTGCATAAATAATATAAAATAGTTCCGACAGAAAGGTGGAAAAGCTGAATAACCTAAAAACCAAAAAATAACGGTATGATATTGTCAAATGTTTACGAAATTTCAAATCAAAGTAATATCCTACAAAATTCAGGATTTGATGGTCTTTTAAGTTGGACCTTCTTTTCAAATACATTTCAATCCAAGATGCTCTTGTCCCATAACATAACAGTTGCGAACGCGAACTCTGGCAGGTAACTGTCAGGAAAAAAAACAGCTTAATATTTTCCTGCACAAGAAAAGGTTAGCTAGCTACAAATGTACCTATAGGTAACCGTTAGCAAATATCTGGTAATATGTACATAGAGGAAAAATACATACATAATTTAACCTTCCATAAGCAACACAGACTTCTTGACGACAACACCTCCTTTGTGTTTACGCATTTGTGCTGATCCACATTGTACTTCTTCGACCTAGTTGCGGGCCGAACAAAACTGTGAAGTGGGCCGCATGTAGCCCGCGGGCCGCGAGTTTGGCATGTCTGGTCTAAAGCAACCTTTAGTTTTTGTTGTTGAATAACATGAATCAGTCCCTCAATAGTTGTTGGCTTTTCTAGTGTTTGTTGTTTTTTCTCTATTATACCCTTTGCTCATAGAGTGAAAGGGTATATTAACTTTGTAATGAAGCTTGTAACGCATTGAAGGAAGCATCTCCGACCATATAAAAAGTATACATATATGATCAGCATGACTTGGGGAGTTCATTGGGTGATGTCCGTCTGTCTGTCTGTCTATCCGTCTGTCTGTTGCGACGCGTTTTACTCGGCTAATTTAAAAGCTATGGAGCTGAAATTGTGGTTCTTCTAAGAAAAACTTTTTTATCTGTGTACTAATTTCAACCGAATTTCACACAAATGTGTTTCTATTGATGACACAAAACATACGTAAGAATGGATCAAATCGGACCATGGGGCTGCCATACAAACCCAACACCCCAATTGTGGTTCTTCTAAGAAACATTTTTTACACCAATTTCACAAAACCTTGAATTAATGTGTTTTTATCAAAGCAATTAAAAACGTAAAAAAAATGGAACCGTACTATGAGGCCATGCTTCCGCATCCCCCAATAAAATTGTCTGAGTAAATATTTTTATTTGCCCACTTTTCCAACCAAATATTGTTATGTCGATGCAACAGAACTTTTGTGAAGACAGAAGGATAATAATAGGGGGGGGGGGGGGGGTTAATAGTTAATAGTCGTTAAGTCGTAGGTACGCCCGAAAAAACGTTTGGCCCTAGGGGAGCGGAGGGTATCCAAATTTCTGCCGCTCCCGAAATTAGCCTCGGTCTCGTTTAATATATTTTCTCTATTTTGGTGACCATCAAAATGTATGATGTAGGTCTGTGAAAGCCTCTAGTTGAACGGCGAGTCTTAAGACAGGTTCAGGCTGACCAATTTTATTTATAAATTCTCCATTAAACAAAATAGGCACGTGACGATGTCTTTTTCACGATTGAGTGATTTGAATATCATTAACATTTAATATTAGGCACGTTTTATTGTGTTTATCCCGTGCAGGTTTGGGTAGAACTTCATATAAAAAAATGACACTTACCCAGGTAAAGTTTACGCGTGCAACTACCCTACACGGGATAGTGCTCATATGTAGATGGCGGACGCATAGGGGAAATTTGAGGGAATTTCTTTTTTCAAACCAAATGTGAGAGTTTTTCTCATCACGAGAAAAGATTTTGCAAGGAAATAATCATCTTTTGTGATAAAATCCACCACATCTAAAAAATAAGCCGACGAAGGTGAGTCAACGATGCACAAAAACTGTCAAATGTCAGCTGTTTGGTCTTAACCGGGATGTTACCCGCGATCGTTTTTTTCGAGTCAGATTTACCCGCGATACGAAAAAAACGTCGCTATTATCGAAAATTAATGATTTTCAATTCAGTTGACAGTTGCGTTTAACTTCAGTCGAAAATAAAAGTGCATTCGGCATTAAATATAAAAAAAAATTTGTCAATAGTATTTTCAAAAAAAAAAAATTAATATTCACCAAACTGAAAATGTTATGCGTTCTTTACCATAATTTTAACATGATGTATCCGTATCTGGTCATTATGGTAAAATTTCATCTTATTAGCATTATTGTAGTGCATAGACCTACATACATATGTATATAGAATGTAAATGCTTCTTCGGTTTTGAAATTTATGTCATATACATATAACTTTATCCATCTTTTAACCTTCAAGTACACGCGCTATTTTTGGTAACGTTAAGTCACGCGTGGGGTCCAGAGGGACCCCAATAATGTTTTTCATATATTTTCAATATTTCTTGAAAATTGCTTAAATATGAATTCAGATTATAAGAAAAGACATATTAGTTATTAAGAAAAATATTTATTTTCATAAAAATATTAAGTCAATACATAATTAGGATCATTTTAAGAAAAAACCTCTCATATACTGAATATTTAAGGAGCTTCACTAATATACTAAATTTGATCAAAATTTGCAACTCCAAGCTAAACTTTGGTAAAATTTCATCTTATTAGCATTATTGTAGTGCATAGACCTACATACATATGTATATAGAATGTAAATGCTTCTTCGGTTTTGAAATTTATGTCATATACATATAACTTTATCCATCTTTTAACCTTCAAGTACACGCGCTATTTTTGGTAACGTTAAGTCACGCGTGGGGTCCAGAGGGACCCCAATAATGTTTTTCATATATTTTCAATATTTCTTGAAAATTGCTTAAATATGAATTCAGATTATAAGAAAAGACATATTAGTTATTAAGAAAAATATTTATTTTCATAAAAACATTAAGTCAATACATAATTAGGATCATTTTAAGAAAAAACCTCTCATATACTGAATATTTAAGGAGCTTCACTAATATACTAAATTTGATCAAAATTTGCAACTCCAAGCTAAACTAATTATATTTTCTGATAATACAGGAACGAGAAACATATAATAAAAGAGAAAATAACGAATAATCAGCATAACAAGAAAAATGACAATGTCTCAATTTGGGTTCGAGCACAAAAAAATATATTCCTAATTGGAGATGACAAACAATAAACAATTTATTCCATTGAGCGAGCCTTGCAAATCATTTTATTACTACCTTCACAAATAATAATACTCTTCTTGTCCTTAGATTTTGGGCGAACATCGCATCTTCGCTTATTTTTCGGGACATTCTCGACAGTCTCGCCTGAACTAGCTAAAGGCAACTACATATATATTTTGAATTTATCTATCTCGCTGTCAGAGTCATGAAAAATCTTGTAAGATGTGTGCTCTCGCGTGATCCGAGAGTCCACTACTCGTTTTTGATGATTTGGAACGCTATTTTTTAACACAAATCGCAAAAATAGTCCTGACAAAATAGAAAATAGTTGCTACGTAGAATCACGGGCGGGGTCTACAGAGACCCCACATAACTAAAATGCGAACTTATCTTAGCAGCAGCGTAACGTACGTCAACCGGAACATTACGCTATCAGCTCTCGCAAGAAGAATTTTCTTGTTCTTGTTATCGACACTAGCGACACTTATCTACCGTCCGCCATATAGAGGAAAATATCGGAAACACAAAAGTTCTCCCTATGAGAACGGATAGAAGAATAAGCCGAAACTCCATATAAAAAAAATACCAGCTGACCCACCTGTCATTTTTTTTATATGGAGTTTCGTTACCCAAACCTGCACGGGATAACCAAAAAACACACCTAATAGCGACGTTTTTTTCGTATCGCGTGTAAATCTGACTCGAAAAAAAAACGATCGCGGGTAACATCCCGGTTAAGACCAAACAGCTGACATTTGACAGTTTTTGCGCATCTTTGACTCAACTTCTTCGGCTTAGTTTTTAGATGTGGTGGATTTTATCACAAAAGATGATTATTTCTTTGCAAAATCTTTTCTCGTGATGAGAAAAACTCTAACATTTGGTTTGAAAAAACAAATTCCCTCATATTTCCCCTATGCGTCCGCCATCTACATTTGATTCATCTAAGCTCTATCCCGTGTAGGTTAGTTGCACGCGTTAACTTTACCTGGGTAAGTGTCATTTTTTTAATATGAAGTTCTACCCAAACCTGCACGTGATAAACACAATAAAACGTGCCTATTGTAATTTTATGGGCGCCACAGACCCTCCGATCGATTGAAGAGATTTTTTTGATTGCGAGATAAATTGGAAGGTGTATGTGACCATCGGATTCAATTTTTTGATTGGACGTGTGGAACACATTGCCATGCAATTTTTCCGACAATCTGTCATTCATGACAATCATGTGTTTTCATAATTGATTTTTTGACATAAACCTGTAGTCATTCTTCATGCTGTGGTTGTAGTGGTCCATTCTCCATCGAAAGTAGCAATGGATGTCCATTTCCATCGCCACAAAATAGATAATTTTCGCTATGTCGTGTTTTGATATGTGGACCGTGAAACTGTCATGTCAGATTGCTCGGCGATAAATTGCATAGTGTGCGTGCGCGGCAGTAATTTACCGCGCTCATCTTTCCATTTCCATTTACTCTCAATCGTACAATTTACATTTTTTAGTTATAGTAAATCGAAAGAGAAGCCTGTCCCAAATAAATAATTATCATAAAGAAAGACTTATCTGTTGAGCTACGAGTATAATACAAATTCTGCAATTTTAGCAAAGCACGTCACTTCAGTGATATTACACAGAGCACACACACTTTGAACAAAATTTTCGGTAAATTACCGCCCATGCGCCCGGAAAAAGGGAAAACGGAATCCTGGTAGATCTTCTGGTCAATAGCATGCTCTGCCGAGTTTCTTCTTATGCTGGAAGTAGAATGGATACAGCAACAGCAGCAGCATCAACGATAATGCAGTCCAATGCAAGTAAAATGGGTGACGTCATGTTGGCAGCAAAAGCTATTTATAGCGGCTGCTGCATCCCTTCTATTTCAAGCATTAGTTTGGCAAATAGGTATAGATAATATTAGACTCGAATTGTCATAAGCACCCCAAAATTCTGTTGTTTCGAGGTGTCACTAGACTGAAATTACTTCTGCTTAGAAATTCCATTTGTTTCGAACCACATCAGAAAACATTTTTACGATTCTGAAATAGTTGCAATTTATTTCAGGATCACATACTGATTCACAGCAAAAAGTTGTCGGAAACAGGATAATAATTATAAAAAAAGAAAAATTTTAAATTATTTACTACGAATTGTTGAAAATCCATTTTTCATTATTATTTTCAAGAAACACAATATAAAACAGTCCCCGTCCCGTCGCATAAATATTTTTAAGCTTAGTACCGAATTACTGCCTTGGATATCCTAAAGCAGCGAAGCGCGACCAAATCACTGTGATTTCCAAAGGACATTTCGGAATTTATCGGTTACTAATCTGATTTCAGATGCAAAATGTGGTTGAAATTTTTTTTTTGTTTCTTATCTTTTTGGGGTGCTTATGAATCCAGAGTTTCCCACCAATTTTTGTTTGTTAATTTGTTGTCGAACGTGACGTAAATCTTCAAAATGCATTAACAATTGATAGTAATTTTTTGCGATTTAACCCTGTTTCGCAACTAAATTTGGGGGGGGGGGGGGAAACTCCGGAATCGTGCTCAGCACAAAAAAAAAAAAACTTAAGAAACGAAACAAAATTTTCTCTACCACATTTTTCAATCTCAAATACTACGTTTTTGACCTGCTAACTACACTAGTTGAGGCATCGAAAAGTTTCATTCCAAATTAATAAAGGCTCTTAGACTTCGTTTCAATGACGGGCCATCCGGCTGCCAAAACACGGGTCGCGAGACGTATTTTCACATCTCGTACATAACGAGCCTCGAATTCACGACTCGCGAGCCGTGTTTTGACAGCTTTACGGCTCTCGCCCGTCGGGTACTTCTAATATAAGCCTATGCCAGTGGCGTAGATAAGGGGGGGATTAAAGGCGATCAATCAATCGGTCACACATTTTTTTATTATTACTTTAGGTAGCGAAAGTAAAGTTCAACGTGTGTAGTGTTTCTTAAAAACTTGATAGCATTTTCAGAACTGCAATAGAAAATTTGGCACTTCCTCAAATTTTAATTGTATGATAGAAGCGTATAGATACAATAGAAACACTATAGCACAGGACTTACGTTAATATACTATCGTGCTCTTCCACAGAAGCGCAATTTTCAATGGGGAAGCTGAAATTTTGCAAAAATGTTTCCTTTTGCTGCAGGCAGTTTGTATGTTTGAATCGGTAAAATCGGACCATGGGGTCATGGGGCTGCCATACAAAATTAACCCGCCAAACTAGGTTCTTATAAGAAAAAGTGTTTTATTTGTGCACCAATTTCACCCAAATTTCATATAAATGTGTTTCTATTGATGACACAAAACATATGTAAGAATGGATCAAATCGGACTATGGGGTCATGGGGCTGCCATAATGATAAAGTTATGAATTGTCATTGCATCGAGTTCTTCTGGCTTAAATTAAGCAAAACATATCATTCACGGTATCCTAGGATACGCCGACAAAGAAATATTTCAATTTATACTTGACGTTTTTAGCATTTTTACGGCTTGCTAAAACTCTCTAATGTGTCTTTATCAAAGCAATAAAAAAGGTCAAAACAAATGGAATCGTACTATGGGGCCATGCTCCCGCATCTCCCAATAAAATATTCTGAGTAAATATTTTTATTTGCCCACTTATTACAACCAAACCCCACACAAATATTGTTTTGTCGGCGCAATGGAACTTTTGTGAAGACGGAAGGAAAAGAAGGGCGGATTTAATATAAGTCGTAGGTACGCCCGAAGAAAAACTTTTAGCCAGAGGAGAGCGAAGGGTATCCAAATTTTTTTATTTATAATTGAATCATCCGTGAGGACTCGTTGACGCAATCATATTCTCCTTTCAGAAACTCTAATATGGAAAACTAAACAACTGGTTATGTATATATTTCTAGTAAAGGGTGTCCAAAAATTAACGGGAGATCTAAACAGACTAAAAAGTAACAGTAAACAGTGTTGCGCCGATTATCCGAACAGTCGATCGACCGACCCGGGAACTCGGAGTTTTTCTTGTGAAATGCAGCAAATCAAACGAAAAATCAAGTGTCTGAAGCTCTGAAGGCAGCAACCTTCCATCATCATAACTCAATTGCTTGAAATTTGATATTTTCATTCAGTTCTAGTCGTTTTGTATTTGATAGATATTTGCATTTACAGTTTAATTTTAGACAAAGATATAAATTTTCAATAGAAACTCTATTAACCGAACTTTTGGTTATCCATTCCAACCTTGTCGATATTAGTTCGGATGATCGACGCTTTACTATATTTTTTCTTGAAATCCTTATTTTTAAATTAGATCGAATAATTCTCAGGATAGGGTTTTGTCTGGAATAACGTTTCGGGCGAAAGGCAGTGGAAATTTCTCATGCAGGAGTTTAATGGCTACATTGCAAGGGTGCCACATGCAATGTAGCCAGTAAAATGATTTAACTCCTTATTAGTAGCGTCGTCCTCATTAGTAGCATTAGTTTTATTCAATAAAATAAAGAAGTAAAAAGCAGTACTTTTATACAAATCTTGCTTTAATTTTGGGGCACCCTCTTCCTACTCTTAAAAATGAGTTTCATAGTCCATAGAGGTACGAAATATAAATTTAGATGTTAAGGCTATCTTCTTGCACTTAATCTGAATATCAAATGTTCAACGTCTCATTGCAGTTGCAATTGCAATTATGTAGTTGAATGTCAACCTAATCCATACAGCCGCGGAAAAGATATACTCAAAGATACCATATGTCGCCACATAAGGCTAAATTGCTTGGCTAGTGTTTTAACACTGAACGTGTAACAGATTTCAAATGAAGGTTAACTTCTCAACTTTCTTGGCTTTCGATGACATCAGCTCTCTTATACGAATATTAACGTAATACCACTTGCATACGTTTTTCTTGCAATATTATAAAAATATTGCCGCTATAAACACATCACTAATGAATATGTCGACAAAAATTACAATTTGTGACACAAATTGGAAGGGACATAATACTTTATAGGTTTTTATGATATTCTTGGCTTGTGTTTTCTCTAGTGTTATTCCTATAGCGTATTTTAGTATGTGTGTCGATGTAAACTTACTTTGTAAACAATATTGAACCATGCAACAAAGAACTTGACGGAGGAAGTTCAATTTATTTAGTATGGACAGAAATTGGAACAGCAAATAATGTTGTTTTGGTAAGATTAGTATGTCATAGCAAAATAACTACATATATCTACATTCTGCATTTACTGAATTGGTCGCATCTAATCTTTTGTATGACCTAGTTATCGTTTGACACAATAATATGGTAAATATATGATATGTACTGCATTATTACATGCAACCTACACCACTCTTGGGATAGTTAACGCAATGGATAGTTGCCAGTTGATATGATGCACCTTATCATATTTCATTTATGGAAAGTGACGGAACTAGCGCTGGGGCATTTGGGCTTGGCCTACACTTTTATAGTGTTCTAGTCGGCACACATTTCCCTTCAACTGCAGTGAATAGATGTGTAATTAGGGAGTTTGAACAATTTAAACAGTTTATGAAAACATGGACGTGAGTACCATACCATGCGTGTATTCTTACGGAATAGTTTATCAAAGTCACTTCAACTTTTAATCGTTTTAAGTTAACATGTCACCATGCGAGTATATTGACTTCATACAAGGTGGAATATGAGAACTGATATGTGTAAGCTGTATGCATGCAGGTGGGTTGAATGCAGGCGAATTTACTGATGTGAATCGGGTACACATAAAGCCCTGAATATGATTCCAAACCATTTCTTTGAAACCTTTTCAAAAGTGACGCTGTTGAGTGGGTCGATATTATTGTCCAACGTGTGCTTGTAACCATAGACTCAACACCTTTCTTTAGAAATATAACATGCAAAGTTCCATGTATGTATTTCTCTTATTTAAAGAATGATGAGATTGTGTAACTTTTCTACGGAAATATGGGAACAGAAGATGTAAATAATAAAATTGATATTTTCTTCTTCTTCTTCCTTGCCTCGTTCTTTATACCGCTCCATGGTTTCGCGTTGCTCGACCTGCGGTGTGGGCACATCGCCCGTTTTGGCGGTAATATCTCAGCATATTTCTACAGGCAGCTCTATCTTGCAATCGTGTCATCGCCGAGACCAATGCGTTGTTGTTGCTTTTTCATTTGACACATCCAGGTGTTCTTCGGTCTGCTTCTGGCCTTGGGTCCACCAAGTGGAACTTCCATTGATATCGCTTTCTTTGCGGGGTTCTCAGGCGGACGCCTTTGAACATGCCAATACCAATCCATTTGTCGGTCTTCGAACTTTTCGGTGATTGGTTGGTCTATGGACAAGCTGCCTCGGATGTAGCTACTCTTGATGTGGTCCCTTTTGGTTACACCAACTGACATGCGTAACATTTTCATTTCAGTCGCTCTCATTTCTTTCGTGTAACCTTCATACATGGTACATGATCCATACATGAGTGCGGGACGTACAACCGTTTTGTACAACTTGCCCTTGAGCTTCAGTGGCATTTTCTTATCGCATTAAACTCCAGAGTTTTCTTGCCACGTCACCCACCCAATCTTTGTGCGATGTTTGATGTCATCATCGCATGTAACTCCGTTGTTCACCATCAAGCCAAGGTACTTGAACTTGGTACAAGACTTAAGCTGCTCTCCTTTGACTTACATATCTGGTATTGGTGCATCTGGGTCTGAGAATGGGCAGCATAAGAACTCAGTCTTACCCTAGACCCAAAAGTATTATAGTGAATTTACATTTTTTGAGTTTTACATTTCGCACTAACCTCTTGATAGAATAGACCTAGGGTCATAAGATCTTGTCCATATATTGCTAACAAAATTTATTTGATTTGTACCAAAAATTGAAGTGCCCCGACCATTGACGCCCCCTCACTCCTTCTAACACTATTCAAAGAGGCATGTCTGTAGCTTCTTTTCAAATTGAGTCAGGCAGATCAAATTTGGTGGGGTCCCAGTCTAAAAATGAGATTTTCCCAAAATTATTAAAGGAAATATATCGAATGAAGAGCTCACTTTGACTGTGAGTTGTTGTATTGATTTAAAAGTACTAGGACCCTCAACTTTGTATAGAAAAATGTGCGATTAAATATTCTCTAGCTAGAGTCTCAATATCCCAAATTTTGATTTGAGAACATCAACATGGGGTCCAAAATTTGAACATTTTGTAATTTCGCATTTTTATATTTTCAAACCTAATTTTTCGAAAATTTTGGATTTTTTTGTGTTTTTAAGTCGAAACTTTCGAAAATTTGGGGCTTGAAAACCAATGTAGAGCTTATTCAGTGCACGTTGAGAGTCCCAGCTGTTACAGTTTGAAGATTATAGAGTCGCCCAGAATTATTGATTTCAAAACATAGAATGGCAACATATTAGAAAATTTCAATTTAGAAACATAAAAATTCGAAATTTCGCTTTTAGAACATAAAAATGAGATGCCTGTTTGCCTCAATCATCTGTACATTCTGCACATATAGTAAACCCGACTAATCCTATAGAACTAATGCTTGGCTATACTTTTTCCAATTTTCTGATTGTGTAGTAATATGAATGTTAATAGGGAAAAGTGAAACGATTGACAATGGAGGTTAATGTTTAGTGCGACAGTTGCTCGAAAATTCATATAGTACTCTTTAGAGCGCTTTAATAGACTTATGCATCCATCAAACTCTTGAGAACTCAGGACTTTCGAAGTCCCAGCACGCATATGTGAAGGGTAAGTACACAGAAACGGCTCTTCACGCAAGTGGTCCGTATCATCGAACACAGCCTTGAGTACAAACAATACACGTTATCCGCTTTCCTAGACATAGAGGGTACATTCAATAATGTTCGCATTGAATCTATTCATGAGGCCCTCTCAGACTTAGGAGTTGAGACGGCTTGGGTCGCGTCGTGGATAGTGACACTACTAACGACCAGAGTAATCCATGGTGACTTAGGAAGCAGTCATCTGACTAAATTCGTGTGCAGAGGAACACCTCAGGGAGGTGTCATCTCTCCCCTACTGTGGCTAGTAGTTGTTAACAAATTCCTAGCTAGGGTCACTCGTCTGGTGGCCACCGCTCAGTAAAGGTTACAATGTAACAAAACTTGGTAGAGTGCAGAGATCGGCTTGTCTTAGCATCACAGGGGGCATGCGAACATGTCCGAGGGATGCGCTGAATGTAATCCTGCATCTTCTACCCATCGATCTTTTTATCAACAAACTGGCAGCATGTAGGGCAGTCAGGCTCAAAGCGTTAAGCTGCTGGAGTGCTAGGCCATACGGCCACAGCTATATTCTAAACCACCTCCCACAAGACGTACGCAACGCTGTAACGGATCTCAAAGTGCCTAAACTAAGCTTTGGGAAGAACTTTGATGTTCCCAAATTCCCAACTAGAGGTGAATGAAAAGAGAGTGAGGTGGTCAAGGATTTTAACATCACATTCTTCACCGATAGGTTTAAAATGGATTGTGGCGTAGGTGATGGAATCTTCTGCAGATCACTAAGTATCTCCTCCGAATATTAACGGCGCTTTATGCGCTAATTGGGCTGTTGGCTAGCCTCTGCCAAAGCCACCACTTTTACCAACCAACCAACTCTTTCAAATGTTCATAAAGGACATACACTAACCTTCTTATCAAAAACGCTTTGTTTCGTTTTCCGTGAAATTTAATTCCGATTGGCATAACAAATATTGGATTATTCCACATATTTACGACCACTTTTTTTGGGGATGATGTGTCTACTAAGGAACACTTTTATACGATCTTGTCAACGACATATCTACATTTCAGGTTGATCCTATTTTTTCATCAAAAATTGATTATGGTAGGCCAATATGTACTCGTAGATGTCATTATTTCGCATAATAGGCACACACATACAGGACAAAGGACCGGATGCTGAATGTCGATTGGATACAATAATTCTTGTATAGATATACGCTCTATACCTATAGGCAAAATGACACAATATCGTTTCAATTTCTGTCAGTCACAAACGTGTATGGAAATTGCGTCTCTGTCGTTTACTCATACCAAATATTTATTTTTTCAATTTTCTGCATAGCAATAATACTTGATATTCTGAAATTTTTCCCGAAACAATTTCCATGACCGAGGAAAAACTCGAGATAAATGAAGGTAGGTCGAATTCGATTGACCTGTGACCAATAACAGATGACATTTAGATATTGGTAAATGTTGTTGATATGGTGAGGCCCGTGAGGCCTTACAAAATGAGATTACATCATAATGTACGTAAAGCTGAAACCGAACGGTAATAGTCCAGGTCATTCATATCATATGAAGTGAAAGAATTTTTTTTCCATGGTTTTATTGATTTTCTCTTTTCTCTTCAAGAACAAACCGTGTTTCAACTTAATATAATATCGACAGGATATCCATCTATTGATGGCATGTTTTATGCAATATGAACACAAAACAATCTCAATATTTATTTATTCGAGCGAACAACATATTGATGGCGACCTCCTCGTGCCCATATTAGGGGGCCTGCAAGCGGCTTTATAACGAGATCAGACAAGAGTATCAAAAGTGGATCTCGTCCATTGTCATGACATTGGAGCCATTGTAGTTTTTCCTATCAAATGCTATCTAATGAGGTATCTAAATGGAGCATTGAGAAGATTATATTGTGCTATTTGATAGTGAAGAGCTTTTATTGGATTCACTATCTGTAAAAAGCTACACACTGAGCTCACATTTTACGAAAGGGGTCTTTTTAGCTTTACACAGCGACACAGTCTATGCAGTAACACGAATTTGAATGAATTTGAATTTTCCAATTGAATTTTCCAATTCCATGAGATGACATTGAAAGTGCGAGTATGGAAACTGCATAATATGTGAACACTCAGCTTGAATTGTGTCATTTATCTTTTACAACCAATGACCAATTCAATTTATACAATAATTGCCTCGTAACCATTTTAAGTGATACGTTGTCATTGCTCAGACGTTCGACTATTATCATTTGGAGTGATGAGTGATGCGACCGACGACGTGTGGCTCTAATAAAAAGCTATCAATCAAAATTTCTTTCAAGAACCCGAAACTGGGTGATATGTTGAGTAGAGCAATCATCATTAATTCGTATAAGAAGAGGTATAAGAAGAGTTTGCGTTCCACTCAATGGGCCTTGCAATTCATTTGTCATTAGTGCGCTCATTTGATTCATTTATTAATCCTTCATTAAGAAAGATGGAATAACGAGGCTTTTATAGAAATGGAGTGAAATGCGTGCACTGGTGTGGAAAAACTATTTGTTTTCTTTTGTCATGGGAAATGGAGTAATCTTGAATGAAAATTGGTTATGGACTACGAGGAGATGAAGCGGATTATTTCCTAGTAGGATTCCTTGGAGAATCAGAGGCTAAAGTGGTAATCATGGATGCGATGCTCGGATTTCAATCGAGAGTAGCCTTAATCTTTAAATGACATCAGAGTTGATAGGATGACTTGGGACTTTGTCGCTGCCTGTTGTTTTGTGTGGTTATATCAGGTTACTGTTACGCTAATAAGTAATAGTAAGTATAGCGATCTTTTTGCATAGCCAATCAGCTACGAAACTCTCCGTTCCGTCATGACAGCGGAACAAGTATCTTGTTACTCTTGATCCTAGTCCTGGTCCTGACCATTAAACCATTCTTGGTTTGCTGTCAGGTGAGCATCATCATTCTGTAGCATCAGTGGTGGATTTACCAGTAGGCTGATTAGTCTGGAGCCTAGTAGAGCAGATTTGAGTAAAGATTTGGAGTAAATATACGTTTTGGGGAAGGGCGAAATGTGTTTTTGCCGTCTGTTTGTCATTAAACTGAAAAGTGTTTTCTGGTTTTATTTGATAGCTTCAAAGATGTCTAATATAGTGGCTAACATGCTGAAACTTTAATTTAATTTTTTTTTTATAAATTAAAAATTTAAGTCTTGAAGAATGCGGAAGGATTTTATAAAAAAAAAATATACATCCTGAAACCAAAACCATCGAATTTTATAGGGGTTTTCCAGCACGCACAAGTGCACAACTTCAGATGAATGTATCAGAGAAGGAAAATCAACTTTTGTTTCTTATAATTCTTCAAAAGATCAGTTTTGATACTTCAAATCTCAAAATAAATAACACGCCGTTGAAAAGGCTTAAACACAGTATCTGTATCCACACTGCTTAATGCAACTGTTGTCAATTTTGCAGAATTGGCAGCTGAAAGTACAACATGTACAGAATTGGCAGCTGAAAGAACAAAAAGCTCTGGAGTTGTCATGAACTTTCTGCAAAATATTATGGATCTTCGTCGTGGATTTCCAATCCATCGATAAATCCTTAGTTACTGAACAAAATAAGATTTTTTTTTTCATTCTATGGTCTGTGGTGACTGACTTGCTTCATAAAAGTGCTTGTTACACAAGAAAAATGAAACGTATCTTTCAGAAAATTAGGCAGTTTTAAAAATAAGTTGGTGTTATCAAGCATTAAAACTATTTTACAATGGGTGCACTCTATCTTATTCAGAACGGAGACTCATCAAACGGCCCACGTAACTGCTTCAATAGAAGTTGTGATAAAGATTAAAGAACGCCCAGGACTCACGAAGCGGAAAGCTCAAAGCTCATTCGTATTAATGTGCGAAAAGTTGAGTAAAAATTATTGTGGCTAAATAAAGCAAATCAAAAGACAAAAGTCAAAAGTTTTCGGTAGACAAAAAGCTAAAGGGCTTAGATTTGGTTTACTTGTAGAAGTCGTATTAATCGCATAGGTACGGATTGTGGCATTGTATTCAGTGTACCTAGCGGTATCGTTACCTGTACCGAGCTGGCGTTACATTCTTTGGGATGGGGGGGGGGGGGATTTCAGGGGACATAAAAAACTTTTAAGGGGATTCGGGGGTTTATTTCATATATTACAGATACAGTCCAATATATTTTCTCGTGTCGCCCGTACGTGTTTTTTTTCGAATGCTAATAAATTTGTAAATTTGTTCGTAAAAAATCAAGTAAGGTCGAGACGTTAAGAGGAATATTGTTCGCGAAAGAGGAAAAGATTAGAGGGGAACTGCCTGTAGGATGACCATTCTTGTGAAAAAGGCGTCTTGACCGCTGTGCCATTAATATTCGCAATACCATTAGGCTTTAAATCCTCGTCCACACATCATATATTTAGTGCTCAGTGTAGGGCCCTCCTGGTCATTTTCTGCCCCTGTATGGAAACACAATCATTTTTGGGGGAAACCAAGTTTTATTTAAGGGAAAGTCACGCAGCCTATCTGGCAACACTGCAATATTGTTAGTTTGTGATTGCCGTAATGATGAAGTGCACGCACTTCAATCAGCTGTTTATTATTTATCTCTTGAAAGCAATTGGTTATAGGATCGTTTTGAAAGCGGTGCTCCCAAGCAACAAGCTTTTGTAAGTCCAACAGTAGAAAAAAACGACAACTTTGGTGAAAGCTTCAGCTATCACCTCGTCTTCTGAAAATAAAATCGGGGTATATCGCATAATTAAGTGGTAGGTTTTTGATAAGTGATAGGTTCTCACTAACTCGTGGGAATGTATTTATTTTCCTTCAACTTTAGCCAATCACCCTCTCCTATACCAAAAAGCCAGTGGCGCTAAAGGCCCTCCCAGACTTAGAAATTGAGAAAGTAAAAATAAATAGCAAAACAAAATATGAATCAATGCATTTCGTTCCAATTTTTTTAAAAATACGAGTATATAAATCGTGTTCATGGAGCATAGCATAGCAAATTTGCCAGTTTGAAACATCCTTCACAACATTTTGGAACCATCTTTGTACAAAGAAGAACGCAGATCTGAGGTTTGGTAAAAAATCCTTCGGTTCCAATAATATTTTTCACCGAGCTATAAATATTTAGTAGTCTGGCTGGTGTTGTGGTTAATGCGCACACCTTCGGTGCACAGGATCGTGGGTTCGAGTCTTACCGTGAACCAATTCAGTTTATGGTGTTTTTCGAACTCACGGCCCATGTGACGGACTATGATCTCATTCAGATGTTAAACGAGTACCCATTTATGGGGATAAATAACACTGATTAGCGTGCTGTTGATCTCAACACCTCAACAAAAAGCAGTTAAGATCTTTTAAATTGGATATGTCCATGTCACTAACACATCTGCGGCCTTAGTTCAATGCCAATAGGAAAAATAGAAGCGCTTCCGATAGAAGCAACGTAGAAGCGCTTCCTCACCATTTCCAAATGTGCTTCGGAGGAACCGCTTCCACAGAAACATATTTACGAATGGTGAGGAAGCATTTTAAATTCGTAATACACAGAGAAAAAAATAATCACTTAAATTTGAAGTGAAACATATTGAAAACAAAATTGGATCACATCAATAAATCATTTTAAAATCAAATACATACACGGTTTTAAATTTTTACAGCTTTCAGAGTAGGCAATTGGTTGCCAACTTTCAGAGTTGTAAATTTACAACACGAAATTTACGTTAAATAAAGCATTTAAAATTACATCAATATATTTAACCCATTTCCAACAAAGATTTAATTTTAAATTCATAGAGGGAAACAAGTCCCATAACCATGTGTAAAATTAAATTTTTTATTTAAAATTAACTTAACGTTAACTCAGCCGTTTATAGGCAATTTCGAGTCAACGTTACAATGCATATAATTTCGGAGTGTATATAATGTTGCAAGCACTATATATTTCCTATCCTCACATGTTCGAAAATTTTGGACCACGCCGAGATTCGATCTACGGACCTCTAGATTACTAGCATCGTAGAGTGGCGACTCAACCAAGTGCGCCACACAGCGTAGCAGAATACTATCGACAAGATTTACTAAGTGTAAAAATGAAATGATGAAAAATTACATTCATTTGATTTAATTTTACATTAAATGATGAAAAATCACATTCACTTGATTTAATTTTACATTTTTGTTTGTAAAATTAGAGTAGCAATGTGATTTCACAATATTTTATTTAAAATTTAATAGTTTTCATTTATTTTAACCTTTTGCTGAAGAAATGTGTAAGATTAAATTTCAAATGTTTTTTTAGCTTTTTTTTGAAGTAATTTTTACTACACTTTGTGTGGGAAATTCAATAAACTTTTTACTGTGTAGTTTTATATTAAATTTAATATGATTTAATCTCCGATAGCTTAGGTGTAGGAAGTAGAACTATGAAACGATAGGTACCCGGTTCGATTCCCAGTAGAATCAAAGTGAGAAAATAAAGATGTTAAAATATTGTAAAAATAAACATAAATAAAAAAAAAATAGAAAAAAAAATAAAAAAAAAATAAAAAAAAAATAAAAAAAAAACAAAAAAAAAATAAAAAAAAAATAAAAAAAAAAAATTAAAAAAAAATTGAAATAAAACTAAAAAAAATAAAGAAAAAAATAGAAAAAAGGGCAAAAATATTTTTTCGCATCGACTATTTGCGACGATTGCAGCACACGCCGTTCTAGAACCGCCGTTGTTCTAGAACCTGAAAAGTGTACGTCATTCGACTTGTTGAATTTAAAGTGTTCAAGTCGGAATCTCTGCTTCCCGAGAAGCGCTCCTTTTGTCCTTCTGAAGCGCTCTTTTTCCTATTGGGTTGTGAGAGACATACACAAACTAAAATTTCAATTTATCATTGCAATTAATAGGCGTATTTTTTGTACTCCGGTTTTGATTATTTTAGTACATGGGGTTACAATACCAACATGACGCATACAGGTTATGTTGTTGTTGTAACCCCATGTAGTTACACTAAACTAACCTACACCGGAGTACAAAAAACACGCCTAATATTGTGGAAGATTCAACGCTTCGAAAACAAGGTATTTTTAGAAATGTGTTAGCTTTACTCAAATTTGGGTGACTTGATGTACCCAACTTTAGGAGGAGGTAAAAATAATTTCTATTAAAAAAATAACTGAATCCAAGCGTTGTTCCCATTGGTACTTTGCGAGATAGGATACTGTCAATGCTTCCACTGTCTATCTCATCTCAGAAGATGAGGAGATTGTGTGGAAGAAGAGACTTATTTCCAATCTGCGGCCTTTTGTTTTATCATAATATGTACGTATGACAATCAGGAACATGACAAAGTCAAATTATTTCCTATCGTTTAGAAAATTCATCGAATATTATGTCCACAAGTTGCGGTTGGTGATATGTTTCTGTTTCATAAAAGCCCGAATTGCAATGCTGAAAAAAAAATGATTCAAATTTGGGTTTTCACGAAATGAAGAACGGAACGTGCTGCTAGATATGAAACATTTGCATAAATAGTAAGCGCGAATGCAAAGATACTACCACTATAAAGCATAATTACCGCATATATAAATCACGACCATCCATATTGCAGCAAACATTTCATGGATCCTTTCAGCCCCATCCAGGGAAAAATCCTGGCTGTGCCACTGCAAAAAGCACTATACCCTATTGGAACATTAACTCCAGTTATCTCATCATTCATTGTTCGTCAGTCGAACGACGACGCATACAGTTCGCAGTCGGCTTTCTCTGAAAGCATCATACACATTACAACGGATAAAAAATTAATTTCGTATTTTCGTCCTTTTATCCGAACGCTTTGGTTCCCTACAACCCGACGCGACGCTTCGACAAAAGAACTTGCATGCATGCAACTGAATACATCACACTAATCAGGAATTCTTCCAATCATTCTGTAAGAAGAATTGATTACTGCTCAGGTAACTTCAGGCAAAAAAGCTCTAAGATGGAAGCTGAATTTGAATTGAAATGAATTTGATACCGACTCGGCATTTCTACCTTGCAAAACTTGGTTTGTAGGAGATGAATTAATTTGGAATTAGAATGATCAATCAACTCCTTTTCGAGTACTGCAGAAGCTACCAACTTTACTCAACTAAATCCGTCACCGTTCCCGTTTCATAGGCAATTGTTGTCAAGAAACAGTTGCCACTCTTCCCTTTGATTTTTGGTACGGCTACAACAACAACAAAAATTGTCGGCAAATTTTGTATTTCCATTGGTAAGCGTACCTACTCAGAAAAAGAGCTTTTGTATTGCTTTATTGATTCGCAGACAATTTGACAATTGACCGAAAATAAGTTTGACCACATAGGATCCCGCATAATTTTACAATCGCTCTAATAAAGGTTCGATTCGATAGGTATAAAAAGAAATTTAAAGAGAGGCGTAACAAATCAATAATTTACTAAAAGAAAACACAGCTTTTCGCCCAAATAGTCAAATTTGCTCATCAAAATTCCTCCCCTAAAATAAGGTCAAGAACCACAAAACGCACCCAAGGGCTACACACAATGTTTCATACAATGGTTGTATATTTTCTTGTCAAATCACCCGCAACATTCCCATCTTGAGAGCCCCTTCAATTTACCACAACCTCCTCCCTCTCGTACTATACAATTCCATCTAACAAGCCTTGATTTGCTTGCTATACATTTCTTCGTGGAATCCTTCACAGTGGCCTTCCTATTATGTATAAATATGCAAAGAAAGGGGAAAAAAAGAAGAATCCTCGTAGGCATTTTCATGTGTCTGTTTAGTATGTTGTCGTACACACATGCGAGTTTTTCCTCCCCTGAGTATCTAGATTCTAGAGTCATACAATATTGTGTAGTATTTCCATACTCGTACGTATGTACTCTATCTCTGATAATGCATCACATCCATACGTGTAGTATATTTGTAGTATATGGAATCCAGAATTGGTTCATGGCCAACAAACAACTTTTCAAAGTTAACTGATTTAAAATTACATTTTTTGTTGTTGTTGCTGTTTTTTGTTGTCTTTCTTTCTAATCATTACTTTTGTTTTGTTGTTGTTCCTGCTGTTTTTAGTCACACCATGACCATATAGTCGATAGTCGTTGGCGGCTTGGTCGTTGTCTCAATAGACACTTTTGTCGTGTGCTCATAAAATTGGGTCAATCTATAGTCAGTATGATGTAAGAGGTTTCAGTGCACTCGTCGAAAGGTTGAAAGAAGTCACATAACGTATGAATGAATAAATGGTCTGTGCAATTGCTGCTGCTCCATTGAAGCTTATACTCGCTGTTCCTAATATGACGGTTTTCGTGTGGCTGAAGGCAATACACATCAAAGTCAACGTCATATAGTGCACAATATAAAATGCTTTATAGGGGTATGAATAGAGTATCTTTACAATATTTGATTGCTTTTCAAGCTTTTCCAATATATGACATACATAATGCATAAATAAATCATTTCACACTTGAATGCAATTTGTGCATTATTTATTTGGCACAGTTGTAACTTATGAGACTTTGCACTTTTGATGGGCTTATTATAAATTGTGTGAAAATTATAAGTATTCCATACTTATGCAGGTTTGAAATCTGTAACAATCTATAATAATATTCGAACGGATATTGTCGTAAAATTTAGAATCGTTTTTAATAAAAATGCGGAGATGAACTTGTGTACTGAGTACAACTTTTCTTATAAGAATGTACACTACACCCGACTACTATACCTACCTACCTATCAATACAAACATAATCTGCCAAGAATGATATAATCCACGTTACAAGGATCATACTGGAAGTCTTTATCCATTCAACGGTTATGAAAATCTATATATGCATGTAGAACACAGTTGGTAAAAAATCCACAGCGTGGAATTTATATATATATATAACATTTTGTATGCCTTAAACTGTATAACATTTACGTAATCCTGTACCTTTGTTCGAATCTGAATAAGAAACAAACCGCACACAAACAATGAAGTGTGCTGTATGTATTTCGTGTTTTATTCGTATAAATGCAGGAGAGGAACAAAAAGAAAGATAATCTTCTTATATCAGAATACCTCTGGGTCGTGGGGTTGTTAGCACATTCCTTAGGTCGTTTGAGCTAAAATGAACATTGTCTTAGTACTAAAGCTTTTACCTTTTTTTCGGTAAAATCAAGGAAATGTTTATTCCATTTACCTGCTTTTAGGACTTAGGAAAGCTCATAAAACCTAAAGAAATGTCCCTTCATTATCCTTCGAGAGTTTCAGATTAAATCTAGAATTCTAAATAAATATTTAGATGTACAATGACCCAGTATTTTTCATGAATTTATACGATGAAAATTAATATTGTCAGACTATTTATAAAAAATGCAAGCCAGAAGGGAGGTTTCGTGCCTCAGCTTTCGATGGAAGTGGTTTTAGATGACGTCGTTTATACTCGACAATCATAATCATATTATGCTAAATTGTGCATCCAGGAAATAATAAGGCATTAAACCGCCAGTTCAAAGAGGCCATGTTTTGCTGCTCGATTGCACGAATTTCAATCCCACCTATTCCATGAGGAAATGGCACGTAAATTTGCTTTTGAAAGAATCAACCTATCCCGTAGAAAACGTTGATTCAATACAGCGACACATTTTTAGACAACGTTGAAAATGAGCGTGATGGAAATAATTCAATAAAATTGAACCTTCGTTTGGATTCTTCAAAAACGCCTTAATAAAACAAATTGTTTTTAAAAAATGTCGATGTTGTTACAATTAAGCTTAAATAAAATCACTACCGAATAGTAGTTATAATACTGTTACCAGTGGTGTAGTATTTACCGAATCCTTTGTTTTCGAAAGCCTTTAATTGAATTTTTAACTAGGAATTATCGAAGGAAAACACATCTTCAGCGGTTTATGAAAGCAATCCGTTGAATCTAGAACGTGAGAATCATTTGTATCAGCAGCAAATTTTGAAAGTTGATAATTATACGGGAGGATTAGTATAGATCTACACGCGATATATTTTAAACCACTGGAAATACCGGTACCATCTGTACGACTAGAAAGTTCTGCAAGTTTGTAATTCAGCTTTACTGCGCTTCAACAAATCTTTTTGGGTCACGCTATAGGAATATAGGAATTCTGGTCTGTGGGTTCCCAATCTTTTTCGTATTGCGACTCCTTTTTTGAGTTCAAAATTTATTCGCTCAAAAGAGACATTTGTGTGTAGTTTTAGCAGACATTATTATTATTTCCCTCTCTTTACCTGGTCTTTGGTGGACCAATTCCAATTTCCGTGAATTTACTTTGTCCTTAACAGATCCTCATTACGTATTTCTATACCGTCCCACATGGTAACTTTCGTTACCCTTCTCCGGAATGCCATTGGACGTTGCTGTTGGACAGCATACAGCATACTCAATTTGGTTTATGTGATGTTGTCCCTGAATGGAGTCAGATTCCATGACATTTGAGAGCGATTTATTCAATAAATTTAGGCATAATTTACGTACCTACATCAAATTGATTTTGACGTGTATTTTGATTTGATTGCTTCAACTACACAAAAGCCGGATTTGCAAAATTTTCAGGAATATATTGCAGTGCAGATGATTAACAAATTCAAAGTTGTTGTATTGATGGCAGGATATGCATGTCAAAAATTACTTGAAAATTTAAATACGGCTATCGAGTCGACCTGAATGTTTCCCAAAGTTGATGTTGATCAGCAAAAATAACTGAAAATTGTCTTCAACGGAGATATCGAGTTCCAGGAATATGTGCCTTTCTACCCCTGTTACTCATCAGTAGCTCTATTGTCGTGACCATTTGAAAGGCAAGAGCAAGGAGAAAAATTACTTGAAGAAACGTTAAAAAACCTCATCTAGAAACATAAGAATAACACTATACTCGTGTAATGTCTCTGCGACGCCCCAGGTCGTCTTGACGTACAGTTTGGGAACTCCTGAAATAGACAATCCCTTGTCGGCAGCTGTTTCTAGGCGATATACATATCTGGTTTAGAAGAAGTGATGACTTTGATTTTATCGAACCACGGGAGAACGGGAAATACTAAAACTGTTCATTAAAATACGATTTACTCCATTGCGGGTCCCAATATGTAACCTACTCGATGTTCCCTTTGACATGAAAACCCTCATGCGCCCCTACGATCAAGGATTAATTATTGTCCTTTTTGAATTTTCTATAGACCCCTCCAATCCAAATTTTTGTTATTAAAATTACCTTTAAGCTCTTGAAACCCTACTGATTCCAAACCAACAAACATTGGGCTTACCAAATTTTTTCTATTCGAAATGCTCAAATGATTGGACTACATCCAAATACATTCATAAGAAATGGCTAATAATGACCTAATTTTACTACTAAGTTGCCTTAATCCCTTGTGGGGGATAGCGCGTCTACTACACCTATTCGCCATGGTGTATGGTTTCTCGCCATGCATCGTATTTGGTCCCAGTTCTTTCGCAAAGACGCCCTTTTTTCATCCACAGATCTAAGTTAGGTGATTTTCGGGCGACACCTTTGTCGGTCTCGTTGAAATAAAGGGATCCATCACATAGGGCGACCAGCAATGCGCAGTTATCACCCTTCAGCAACGTATGACCAATCCACTGCCTCCTTAGCCTGCGAGTCAATTCGTCGATAGGTATATTTGAATCGTGCACCGACGAATATATTCATTCGAAATTCTTTCGAACCAAAAAATCTTAAGATTTGATGAAGACTTGTGTTGACGAAAGTTTGCAACTTCTTGGTAACTGCGGTACAAACTTTCCAAGTGCTGCTCCAATATAAGAGCAATAAAAAAAACAGGAAGCGGAACAACCCTAGTTTGGTTTTAACACTGTGATAACTGCTTTGCCAGAGTTTGGACAACATACCGAAAGCACACTTAGCTTGGTTAATGCGGCGAATGATGTCCTGATCGGTGCCGGGGCTCCAAGTCAGGCTAAGGATTTGCTCTCTAAATGGAGCTTGATTCTCTCCAAGATTATCCTAGCTATAATTTTGGCAACACATAAATACCCCTCCAATTATTGTTTTCTGTCAGACTGCCATACTTTGGAAGTTTGACAATCAAGCCTTTTTTTCACTCCGTGGGAAAAGATTCTATATCTCACGCTCTACCAACGAGAGGCTGTTAAGCCTGGTGTTTCTTGATAAAGTTCGGCTGGATTGACGTCGAGCCCAGCAGCGTTGCGGTTTGATGCAATAATTACTTTCTGAATTTCCTGTTTTGTTGGGGGAGTTGATCGTACACCAACGTTTTGACGGGAAGCTAAATTATCAATATGATGGGGACCTCGACATCGATTGAAAACTACAGCGAAGTGCGGTTTCCATCCCCTCAACTGATCGTCGATATGGATAAGTAGCCTTCCGTCATTCTCTTTCACTGGGTGTTGATAGGAGCTACGACCACCTTTACACTTCTTGATGACACTGTATACTTTATTTAAATCTTTATATCGTGTAGTTTCTCTGCCGTAGCAAGAAGAGAGTTGACATACACTCTGCTTCCCGAGGTTTCCAACGGTGCAGGAGCTCAATGTTGTCACAACATAGGTTGTCGTCTGTTGCTGACACTCGACCCACCCTGAGCTCTCTCTGTTCGACAATCGCTGCAATGTTGCGTCCAACGGTCTCAGCACTCTCTAGGTACACATAGCATCCCAGTGTACATTTAAGTCATTAACCGGGCGGCTAATAATCACAGCTGTTTTCTGCGCGTGGTGATCGTTGAAGTGTTATGCTACAGCTGGATGCTTTAATTTGGCGGTGTGGAACTTTCGGCGCCGGGACGGAGGGTCTCGCCGAGATTCAACGGGGCGGATATTGCGGGAAAGAACATAAGAACTGGCCGAAGCCGTTCAGCCTATGAAGCTCCTTCTGCATAGGTGTGTGTCCGCAGTTCTTCAATAACTGAAACCAAGAACAATTCAACTTAGTCCGTTCTCTTAACTGTAAAAGCGAAGATTTTATTAATTTTTAAGTAGTCAATTTATATAACAATAATTACCTAAAATAGAAACTCTTATAACATTACATTTCAAACTTTTTTGGAATCTAAATAAATTATTTTAAAACGGAAAATTTGATTCCCATAGCACCGACGGAAAATCTCATATGTTCAACCGGGTTTTCTACAGCAGGAAGTCTAACGGCGTTAAATTGCATAAATAAAGTGGTGATTCCACCGAACCAACTAGAAAAATTACACGATTTTCGACCTCGTTGCACTCACAATTCCTACTTGGCTGTTCATTTTAAACTCTTCTAAACGTTTCTCGTTCTTGAAATTCACCATAGTTAAAACGTCAGTTTCAAAAGGATTTCCCCTTAACAGTTCAAAAAAAAAAGTTACAATAAAGAACTACATATTTTCTTTTTTAATTGAGGCTACCATTGAAACGGTGTAAAACACAAATACATAGTCCCAATGAAATTAGCTTTTTGCATAAAAAAGATCTCTCTACTACACATACTTTAGCCTTAATTACTAAAATTGTCACATTATACAAAAGTTCTTGTACATATTCCATTTCTGAGATTGTATCATTCAGCTTAATTACACTATTCTTGATTCATTTCATTGTTAATGATGTGACTTTATAAGAACACTTCTAAAGTTTCAAGGACATCACAAAGATTTGATATTAAGTTCCCTATGTGTTTCCTGGCAAGTGTTCGGTGGTGAAAAGGCAAAAAGCAGCCCAACATTAGGGATGTGTTAAAACAACATGGGTATTGAATGTCAATTTTATTGTGCGTACTATACGCATAGAATACGAAGCTAAATTGAACTGAGATCTCTATCATTTCAATTAAGCCCAAAGAAAATAATAGAATCTACATAGAACTATCGATGTAGCAATGAAGTCATGAAATCGTGATTTATTTATTTGTCTTACAATAAAGCAATCAAGAGTACCGAAAAAATAAAAGTAAAGTTGAATGCAGTACTTAAGAACTTTTCAGAGCAGAGATATAGGTAATCTACGTTGAAAGAACAGCTAAATTAAGATATTGTTTTATAACGACAACGAAATATGCAAATCATTCATATTGTCCCTGCGAAAATCGAAAATTTTTAATGTTCTAAAGGTACATATTTGAACCTGGTCGCTGCATATAAAAAGTCCTTCAATTGATTAACTATAGTAGAAAACAGATAACTTCATTCTATTCTTGTAAAATTCATATTCAAAATCTTTGAACAGACCCTAGCATTATAATAAAATGCATGTGTAATGTATACCAATCTTTACTTTAACTATTTATATACGAGTACATACACGATTCGATCGTATAACTTAACTATCGCGATTACACCATCCGCGTCTTCAAGAAAGCAGGAATATGTTATAAGAAAATAGTAAAAATGTGGCTGATACAATTCATACAGAACATAAAGTCATATTACTACCAGTAGCTTATTGAGCAGTGCTTTGGCCCACGCACCTTTGTCAATTTTTAAGTTAAATTGATTTATGAATGCTGTGATTTCAACAGAAGTTTGCCCTAATAGAACGCTGCGTAAAGAATCGTGCATGTTTCAAAACGTGACTGACCCACATTGTATTCATATTTTTGTTATTGGTCGATTCATTCATTCAAATTACGTAGTATGTACAGGCACTTATTTATAGGGTTCAGTTCATAGTACCATACGAAAACTTATTGAAGAATTATTATGCATGAGAGAGTCTTGAGTGGGTGTCCACGTGAACTATACCTAAGTTTGGAACGTAATAGGTAATTAATAGTGAGGCTCCACTTTTGTCGAATATTCCTTAAATGAAAATTTATTTGTGATCTATAATACAACCCTGAACCATAATTAACGAAAATAGAGCACACAGTCTGTTGACAGCCTTTTATCTCCACAACTATACTTCAGCAACGGAAATTGAGCATTTCCTTATAAAACTCGACCATCTTTCATCGATATTTTAAGACACTAATTAGTGTCCTCTTATTGTTCACTTTGAGTTCAATCAAGTCAACTACATCATCTCAGCACCGTTTCTGACTTTCAATCATTTAAAAAAAAAACTCAACCGTCAACCATAAACGGTTTTACATAAATATCTTTTTAGAGACATTCCAGCGCCACCAAAGAGTCATTCATCTTGTGCTGAGCACTGGATAGACGCTTGGGATTTATAAATAAACTGACAGGTCTATCGTATTACCTTACTGCAAACGACAGAATATCTAGATCTAGATAAATATTTTAACAAATTCAATGCAATTTCATCCATCAAGTTGGCAAAATTACTATCCGATGGCATATAAGAGGAGACGACGACAATCCCAGACATGACTTAGAGACAGTCAGTCAGTAACATCTTCGTCTTCTTATTTCGCCTTTTTACGACGAGTACTCAGTGTACAAAGTATTTTGCATAACTGAATCATGTTTGGAGTGTCTTGTTCGAGTGTCGTGTTTCCATTATAATGTACAAAACCTCAATCTGTGCAACCAGATAGCTGACGACTTGGATTGAATTTCCGCAAACTTAAAAACGTTTTGACTACTTGAGCATCATGTGATTGATGGATTTACATTGAATGGTATAGTTATTGTGAGGATTGTGCTGCCAGAGCGATTATGTATTTTTTTTTTAAAGGATGGAGATTTCTTGGATAAACATCATCGCAGTGTTTGTTATATTCTTTAATTCAGGAACGAGATTTGTAGTTAAAAATCCTTATTCGTCTCGTCTCCTAAAATACGAGTATGACGAGCTCGTAGCATACAACCTTTATAACCTATCTATAATATTTTCGGTGTATTTAACCCTAAATTACTAACAATACGTAAAATTGACGTGTTCCCTCACATTAAAATGTGTATAAGCTGTTCCACGAGTCTGGTTGACTACTCACTGCAGCAGTGCTTTCCTCAGTTAGTTGTTGTATGTCCATGTGAGTGGCAGCATCCTATTTGTGGTCTATGGCGGTAAGCTTAGCAATGTTCTAGGTGCTACTACCTATTTGACGTGTAAATAGTAATATCAATAGAAAATAGCATGTAATTAATACGTCTTGTAAGTAATATAAGTGCATTTTCCGAGGGCATATTTTGGTCAAATAATTTTTGTCTGTGGCACTGAAAAATGATAAGCTCGGTAAAATATGTAAACTGGGAAAGCGACTGTAGGAAAATATGAACACGTCAAAATTACGTGTTGTTAGTAATAACGCCCTAACCGGTCATGTTAGTATTCCAGGGTTAATCACAAAATTAAGAATGTATGAACATACAATTTTCCGCTTTAGACAGTGGCGGAACAACTTCATTCGGGGCCCTCCCGCCAACTTCTTGGGTGGGCCCCCCTACACTGAAAGAAAAGCTGAGAGCCATCAATCGAAAACTCGCTTAAATCAACTCTTTTTAAACATGATTTTGACGTTACAGTGTTTCTTCTAAAGTTAAACCGTACTTAAAATTACTGCTGACTTTTTGACACTTTACATTCTTATATTGATAATGGCGTCCTTGTTGTAATGTGTATTCTATTCTTTCAGTTTTTTCTTCTATTTTCTTTATTGCGGTTTTACGTGAACAATTTTGTGTGCGTTTATTCAGTTAATGATTTTATCAATAGTTTTTTTTATTTTAAAATAAACTAGGGGGCTTCGCCCCCTGTTCGCTACGCTCGCCAACCCCGAGGGCGAGGCTAATTTCGGGCACGGCCGAAATTTGGATACCCTTCGCTCTCCTTGGGCTAAAGGTTTTTTCGGGCGTACCTATGACTTGTATTTAATTCCCCTCCTCATTCTTTTGACAAAATTTTATTGGGGTTACGGGAGCATGACCCCACAGTACGATTCCATTCGTTTTGAACTTTTTTCTTGCTTTGGTAAAGACACATTAATTCAAGGTTATGTGAAATTGGTGCAAAAAATGTTCCTTACAAGAACTAAAATGGGGGTTGGGTTTGTATGGCCACCCCATGACCCCATGGTCAGATTTGATCAATTCTTAGGTATGTTATGTGCCATCAATAGAAACACATTTGTGTGAAATTTGGTTGAAATTGGTGCACAAATAAAAATGTTTCTCTTAGAAGAACCTAATTTGGGGGGTTAGGTTTGTATGGCAGCCCCATGACCCCATTATCCGATTTGATCCATTCTTAGATAGGTTTTATTTCATCAAGAGAAACACATTTGTGTGAAATTTCGTTGAAATTGGTATGCAAATAAAAAAGTTTTTCCTATAAGAACTTAAATTTGGGGGCTAGGTTTGTATGGCAGCCCAATGAACCAGTGATCCAATTTCGGTGATTCAAACATACAAACAGCCTGCAACAATAATAAGCACGTGTGCAAACATTCAGCTCCGTAGCTTTTATAGTTGCCGAGAAAAACGCGATGCAACAGACGGACAGACAGACGAACATCGTCCAATCGACTCATCTCGTCATGCTGATCATATACGTATACTTTTTATATGGTCGGAGATGCTTCCTTCAATGCGTTACAAACTTCATGACAAAGTTAATATACCCTTTCACTTAATGAGAGAATGATATAAAAAGCTCACGCAGCCCAGCATTCACCTCTATAGGCGTAGGCGACATTTAATTTACCTCAGTACGCTCCTAAAAGGATATTAAATTCGATCCCGGGAACCTATCATTTGGCCTCAGCACCGCAGACCTAATGATCGTGTATAGACCGCAAACAAGATAAAATATTTTAGTTTTCAACGACATATACAAGCCGTACTTACTAGTTTGAACTAAGTTTAGTACCACTCGCGAACTATTTTGTTCGTCCAGATCCAATATTTTGTTCCTGTTTGACAGTTCACGACAAAGTGGATTGGAATTTAGTCCCTATAAAAAAGGTACTTCACAAATCTCCAAAAATGTTCCAAGATAGTTTATTTGTAGAGAGACCTAAAGAATCGTTTTGGCCATATGGTACATGCAAGAAAAAGGGTGGGCCGCATTACAAACCACGGCTACAGTTACAGCAAATAGCACAGCCATACCAGAAGCAAATTTAATCTATAATAGAGGCTTAGAAGGTATTCGTAGAGAGCCAAAAGCGGACTTCTTATTTTCGATAAATTTGGAGTAAATTAAGCAGAACAATTTTAAAAGCTTAACTCATCTTTTCACAAAAACAACAACACAAAATTATGTGTTTTCATTGTATACAATTAGTCATGGAAAATACACTGATTTCGATCTATTTTCATGTGAATTGTGAAAAAAAAACCAAAGTTTCCTTGCAGTATGAATGATTATAAAAGTATAGTGAAACTTTTTTCAATCATAAAAGAATTTTTTGGAAACATTTGAGGATCTTGTCTGTCTGAAGAACTTTTAAAAATTGTAGCACAATATAAAATTTTTTCAGCGTAGAGGCTTATCTAAGGGACCTGATAAAAGAGGAACGATAAATTTAGCATTTGTTTTGACTTTGAAAAGCGTATATCACTGTGTACAAAAAATATCAACGTCGGAGTATTGTTTTTCGCAGTCGTGCTGTTTTTATTGTTCGAGAAATCTTTCATGTGGCTTTTGGACCCCTAAATCTCGTGGGACCCCTCCCCTCCCCCGCGACGCGGGCCCTTATGCGCCGCCCCTGGCTTTAGACAATGGCCACAATTTGTGATGCAACATTGATAACATTCAGTTGCTTAACGTTTCCCAAAAATCTTTTATCGGAATCAAAATCTCTGTAGGTAAATGAAATATTTTGTAAGGGAACATTTTTGGTCATCATTTTGGATGCTTCTGCTATATTTAAATATGATATGTTACAAGTTTTCACTGGTTGCCGATGTTGGCCTGTTACTTTAACGTTTGAGCAACATTTGAAAAATGGCTCTGATTGCCAAGGATTTTGCAAACCCATAGAACAGTACCGAATTTTAAAGGGAACTCCAACCTCGTACATAAGATCACAACTGAAACTTAACAACAATAGGTATGCCTAGAAAGGTAGAAATGCCTCGCTTGACACACGATGCCTAGTTTCGAATCAGGATAAACCTGCAAGCATTACCCTAGAAGCTTCTGTCATGGACGCGTTCCCCATAATATGATTTCCTATTCTCCTTGCCCTCGGCATTCCATTTTTAATATTCAAATTGTTTTCATCACAATGAGTCAGGAATTTTCTAAGGGAAAAGGGGTATGTAATTCAAATCTATACAGCAATACAATCAAGATTTCCCGTCAGTTTAAATTGTCGGCCCAATCCCAGAAATATTTTCAACAAATGTATTAAACATTTTAAAATCGTATTCTAAGAAAGGACAATTGAAAATAACCTGTGTTATATTTTAACGATAAATGGCGATGCTCCGTAGGGATTTTGGGGATTAAAACCCCCTCCGAAATTAATAATTGGAGCCCCCTCCGAAATTAATAATTGGAGTAAGTGATGTAGAAAATGATTCATTCAGGACACTGACTTTGTTTTGAGATAGGAGTTCCAGACCATTGTACTAGCAATACCCGTGCCCGACAATGAGCAAAATCGCAATTTCGTATGAAATATTTTGAAATCTTATTTTCAGCTGTGCCGAAGTACATTTTCGCATAGGGGTACGTGTTCGCATAGGGGTTCAAGTACATTTTGGTCTAAAACGGCTAAAAAACTCGTCCCCTTGAAGGTGATGAAATCGATAAGCTTTCATAGGGAATAAGTTCTTGGTCTCGTTCCCTAAAATATGAGATTTTTGTATCGGGTTTTCTATCATATTTTCATTTCATATTTGACATATTTTAGAAATTGAATAAAAATAAAATTTCCGCTTTATACATTGACAACTATTGGTAAAGTACGCAAATGAAATAATTGGAAAAACGATACTCGCGAATACCAATTTTTTTTAAATCCGACAAATAAAAAAACACCGAGTTTTCAAACGAATTTAAAACCCAGTGTTTTTTTATCATTCGGATTTAGAATATTGTTAATGTAATTACCTTAGAGTTATTGTTCGTCACTAAAGCGGAAATTCTATTTAAAAGTCAGCCGTTTTCGCAAGATTTCATTTTCCAGTACTCCATTTCAAATTTCATCATTAACTGAAATAGGATTATTATAAAAACGCTAAACAAGTATTTACTACAATATTTTATACAAAGAACACATCCAAAAGCCGACACAAGCTCATCATAATTTAGGGACCGAATCGAACAAGTGTTTTTAACTACATATGTACCTAGCCAAAAAAAAGCTGATCAATTTCGTCACTTTCAAAGAGATCAGCTGAATAATGTTTATGGCTGCTTTGAACGAAAAATGTACTTGAATGTATTGAGGGGACGAAACCGTATCTGTTTTGACACTAGAAAAGCTGATCGATTTCGTCACCTGCCTGGGGACGAGCTAAACAAGGTTTCCTGAATAAGCGTCCGGGACAGCAAACTTAACTCCTTAAGGGACAGCCCCTTAATTTTTATCAAGAAATTACTCTTCTTCTTCTTCTCATTACCGTATAGCCCCATGTGGGGCCATGGTGCGTTAACTCAGCCGTTTATAGGCAATTTCGAGTCAACGTTACATTGCATATCATATCGGAGTGTATATAATGTTGCAAGCACTATATATTTCCTCTCCGCACATGTACTGAAGTTTGTGACCACGCAGAGATTAGATCTCCGTATGTCTAGATTACTAGCATCGTAGAGTGCGATTCAACCAAGTGAGCCACAGAGAGAAATCACTCGCTGTCAGTAAAAAAATGCAAATTCGCCACAAAATCTTAATGAAAGTTCAATTCAATTCAGTGCAACTACTGCTGTGACAAATAAATATAATACATTTCGTAGACATATTCAGTGCGTAACCCAATGCACTTCCTATTGGCAATTTGCCAAACAAATGTAAATATGTACATACAAGTATCCTTCTTCTAGTCTAGGCGCCTTTGCTTTTGGAAAGTAATTCTCAAATACCACAATTTCAGCAGTTTCGCGCTAAGTGGTCATAATATTTTGTTGACCTAATTCGTGGTCTTTAATACACTTCTTCTTATGTGATACCACAGCGTGCAACTCCATATTGCCTGCGGCGAACGTACGAAGTGGCTGCTATTTTTAATACACAGAGAAGAGAGCACCATTGGATGCACGCATTTTATACGGTATGCGTATTTTTGTGTTATTTTGGCTACTTGTTTCAAAAGTAGTGTAAATTCGGAGTGTTGCATAAAAGTGAAAATGTCATTTGGCCAGAGAGTCAAGTTTTAATGATTTTATGTCTAAATTCAAAATTAAGAAACTTTTAATTGTTTTTCGTTGAAAGCGTTTGCAGCTCGGCTTTAGCTGTAGTATTATGTCAACTGTCTAGTTTATGAGCATTTATGTTTGTGTATATACATAGTTAGAGTCAAGACATTTCATCACGAATATGATACTCTCCAGAGAACTAATCTATGATCAAAAGTCCATAAAAATCAATGTCTTTTCTGCATTATAATCCACATCCTGCCAGGGGATTAGGTTTCACCACTACACAAACAAAAATATTTAAAGCCAGGTACAGTGTGGTTAATATTAGAAATGTGAATGATTACTATCTAATTTGTATTACTTATGTTCGGGTGTCATTCTTTTCACAACAGCTGCATAGCTGCTTATTTGTGAAGTTTCAAATCAATCACGCAAACATCCTTTCAAATGATTCAATTGGATCTGTTCTCGAAGCTGAAAAGCCATATCATTTTCCTTATAATGACGATGACCATCTCTATTGTAATTTCTAATACGCAAAAACTATATATACCCAATAATATGCAATACAGTACCATATGTTTCCCATAAAAATCATATTATAACTTCTGCCCAATTCAATTAGACGAAACTTATCGTAAAATATTATTAGCAGAAACACAAAACTAAATAAATCTTTCAATTGGTACCTACTACCCCTGAACAACTACACGGAATTGCCTGATGGAATCATTTCGGAATACATAAAACGATTTATTTGTTGATGAAAAACGACGTCCGTCGTAATAATTAATTAACGACGACGACGGACAGCCCAGAGTCGTGTCGTTTGGAATAGAAATTAACAAAAAAGAAACTATATTCGTATCTAGCTGGCTAGCGAGCTAGATTCGTACATACTACAGCATATAATTCGTCCAGACCTAGAGGGCGATTAGGAACTAGGTCAAGTTCTTTGGTACTATTGAAAAAGTTAGTGTGTATGAAACGATAAGCGCGTAACACATGAATTTAGATGGATGTGATTGCGACATTTCTTTTTCCAGAGTTTTAATTGTAGAAATCTAAACACACAGCATACACGTTTCGACGACTCTTGAGTGTTTTGTAATCATATAACTACACATATGATTTGGTATTGTGTTGGCTCACGATTCACATATCGTAAAAGAACGTGATTGAGATGGTCGGGATTGTCAAATATAATTTGGCTACAATTTTAATTGATGGATGGTTGCCAATTAAAAGTTAATAGCATTTAAGTAAAATCTAATCAGTTTCTCGAATGAAACGACAATAACTCTTGAGAGACCGAAACTGGAACGCATGGAGTTGATACTAGCATTTTAAGAAGCGTACATAGAGCGGGTTTCACGTACATCTTATCTAATGGTTAGTCTTATCGCATAGAGAAGACACTCAATTTTCAGAAAGCTTTTCCATTATATTGAATTGAATTTTTGTTTATTTTGCATAGTTATGCCATATTTTGCTTGGTTACGCTATTATCTGAGATTGAAAAATCATTGCGCATTTTCATACAACGGCGTATAGACTCTTGATGTGGCTGGGATTAGGTAGACTATGGATAAGCCCTTAAGGAAAAATTTTGTCTAGGTTTTTATAACACAATCACAAAAAACACACATACTATCAACTACACCATAGGCGCCGTAAGTTTTTCATACGATGGGGGCATACATTTGGCGCAAAAATTTGAATTCCCAAATAGATTTTTATGAACTGCATGCAAACAATTTCGGTACTCAAGGCTCTAGTACACAATCATATTTGGTAACATTTATATTATAATATGCTTAAGCCTACTTGATTTCACTTATTGCACGTCTAAAAATTTATACTGAATGAATCGAGTAGGCTTAGGCATATGACATACATATTATAATATAAATATGACTGTGTAATGAAGCCCTAAGCAAAAAAGATAAAGACTAAATACATAAATCGAAATTCTTGTTTTCCGCAAATTACGTTTAAGTTTTCTTATGATTTTCATATCGGTGTAATGGGAATATGAGTAACGAATCAATAAGGCTTCAGGTGTGTTTTATTGGGTCGAGTACAACTTTTATCAAATTTGTATGGAAGTTTTTCATCATTATACTAATTTCCTCCAGGGGAATAATACTTACGAATGTCACATTTTGATTGGGTAGAAAATAAATTATATTTCGTTAATCGCCTCCCTCTTCCTTTTATAACCGGGCTTGGGACCGGCTTTGGCGGAATTAAGGCGATAAGGACTGCATTCATTCCACGCCCACTCCATGCTTAGGCGTTTATGCAGCGGAATCAACTTGTCCCTCAGATGGTTCACAACAACCAGCGGCTCGTCTGGACTATTAGCTGCCTTTCGCATTAAATGATTGATGATCTCGTCGTTCAAATAGGCCACAGCATCGCGTTTAAATTGCTTGTACCGAACAATCAGTTTGTATGCAAAATTAACTCCTCCGGCGACTATAACCGCTAGCCCGATGAGTCCAACATAAAAGAAGAACTTCTGTAGCTTATTGTACACGGAACACGTGAACGGAAGGCGGGGATTCAAAATTGCAAAACTGTAGGCTTGAGCATCGCGCAACGCCAATACTTGATCAACAGACAAATGCAGTGCCGTCTTCATCGACTGCACTTATTTTCCACTGCGGATTTTGGTGAATCAAATATTCGACATTGTGCAGATCGCGAACCATTCGACGAACGTTCAGATGCAGATGAGTGGCCTGAACCAATCGAACATTTTCCTTGGTACCCAAACTAAACTGTGCTGTATTATCTTTACATTTGTGGTCCTCAATAACTCCAGAGCTCCTTTCAAACCCTCCTCATCGATGCACGTCATCTGTGTGAATCGTCACATATCTGATAGAAAGTATTTCGATCGTTGATGGTGTTGGCCAAATCGAGACTGATCGTTACATACATGAAGGTCGCCACGCCGAGGAAAATGATCAATGCACTAAGCAGCACGCAAAGAGTCAACGTTTGCTTCACACCATACTGTTCGTCCAGTCGATTGATGAGATTTGAAAATGCCGCACGTGGTGATATGTTTGAATGGGGCTCGGGTGCTTGATAGACAATAGGTGTGTTTTTTTGGTTATCCCGTGCAGGTTTGGGTAACGAAACTCCATATAAAAAAAATGACAGCTGACGCACCTGTCATTTTTTTTATATGAAGTTTCGTTACCCAAACCTGCACGGGATAACCAAAAAAACACACCTAATATCAGCCTCTCGTGGTGGCGGGGCATAACTGCTTCCCTAGTACACTGTCCCGCAGATTCACGGCTCGCGTCCTGCATGTGACGATCCTAAACCTGCTTGAACTGCATTTGACTCGCCGATAGACTCATTAGACATCTGAAAACAATCGATAAATCATTATGCATACCAATTTATATTTTAACAATTCAACTACTGTCGGTTAAATTTATTTGTTTACTTACCGTAATACCAGACGGATTCAGTTCCGGAAATGCATTTTCTTTGAGCACAGTTCGTTTCTCAAGTCAAAATATGCCGTCATTACGCAAATGTTTCGTGCAAACCACAGGTCTTTTAGGAATCTACACACCTCTTAACTGTAGTTTGTCTATCCATACAGCGCGTTCGCCTCATCAATTAGAAATCTGCAAGAAACGGTTTACATTATGAAAGAATTAGCATATTATTTTACCAAAGCAGTTTAATTATCAAATTGACTCGAAACTTTGCACGAAAATTGCAAAAAAAAATTTGCAAAACTCTAACACTGTGATGAGCCCCCGAAACAGAAAGAAATTGATACGTTCATGAACACATCGACGAGACGAATTTCCATCGTAACCTTTCGTGCCCGCTTCGTACAAAACATGCACGAACAAGGTACGAACCTGGGACGAACTCAAACGAACGGAAACTCGTCTATTGTATTGGCTGTCAACCACACAATCGCGCACTTGTTTTCAAGAAAACATGTATGAACAATGCGATAAACTATAATTTTGACACAAAAATTCACATATGACCACTAAAATGTAGGCTCTCACGCGATTACCTGTGAAAAGATACACTCATAGTGTTTCACTGTTGGTCGCTGGAAAACCCGACAACAATGCACTTCATGTTCTGAAATAAACTTTTTTTTTAAATTAGAACGAATTCGCAGCCTTACGGCCTACACTGTTTAAGTCAATTTCTTACAATTCACTTGGAAAAACTCGATTTTGTCCACTCACACTCACTGCGTTCACTTGGCGCGAATTGGGTGACAACCACACTGTTGACAGTCTGTTCATCGGCCGACCATCTTGTGGGTTGCCCGAGGGGTGTACGAGAGGTGGCGTTGAGGAAGAGGAGAAAAAATTTCTAGACACACACGTACGCTCATCTACACGATGATTTCCAATCCAGTTAAATATCATAGTGATGTGGTCCCTTTTGGTTACACCAACTGACATGCGTAACATTTTCATTTCAGTCGCTGTCATTTTTTTCGCGTAACCGTCATACATGGTCCAGCATTCAGATGCATACATGAGTGCGGGACGTATAACCGTTTTTTACAACTTGCCCTTCAACTTCAGTGGCATTTTCTTATCGCGGAAAACTCCGGAATTTTCTCGTCACGTTATCCACCCAACCTTTGTGCGATGTTTGATGTCATCACCGCATGTAGCTCCGTTGTTCACCATTGAGCCAAGTACTTGAACTTGGTACAAGACTTAAGCTGCTCTCCTTTGACGTACATATCTGGTATCGGCGTAGCTCAGTCTTGTTATACTTACCCTCAGTCCATGCTCCTCCAGAATGTCACACCATTTTGTAAGTGCAGCTTGCAAGGCAACGATGTTTGGGCTACTGAGGACTATATCATCGGCAAAAAGAAGAGATATTTCTAGGCCGTCGGAGACACATGTTAATAAGTAGCACATGATGATGTTGAAGAGCAACAGACTCAATATACTGCCCTGGTGTACTCCGACATTCACCGGAAATTCTTCTGATTCACCGGGTGTGCATCTAACCTTAGTCGTAGCTCCATCATACATGTCTCGTATCATCCTAACGTATGCCTCAGGGACATTAAGTGTTCTCAAGGTCAACCATATCAGATCAGAACTCTATCGAATGCCTTTTCCAAATCGATGACTGCAAAGTACAAGTCCTTTCGTGCTGCTCTATACTTCTCCATCGCAGAACGAGTATACTGAATCGCATCGACTGTAGATCGACCTTCAACAAAGGCGCATTGATTGTCATTCAACCGCACAATCTTTCTCAATCGGTTGCAGACAACTCGCTCGTAGATCTTCAGTGTATGAGGTGTTAACTTTATAGCCCTATAGTTGTTGAGTTTGCTTGAGTCTCCCTTGTTCTTATAGAAAGGAAGAAGAAAACTTTCCCTGAAAGCATCATGATTTTGTTGAAGAGAACTGTTCCATTTTCAACCAAAATTCCGCGAGGATTTTGTCTGGTCCGACTGTCTTTCCGCGTTGAAACGCATCAGATGAATCTGATGCATTGCCTCATTACCTCTTCCTCTGAGATATCTTCAATATTTGTTATATTCCGCACAACATCTTGAAAAGCTACTCGAGGAAACTCTTCATTTAGAAGTTCGTCAAAATACTCTCGCATCCTGCTACAAGTTGCCGTATCGTCAATCAGCAACATTTCTTGCGAGTCCTCCATGTGCTTTGGCGACTGTATTTTCCGAGCGTTCCTTCTCCTTTGGGCTGCGACCATAAATATCCTGGCGTCGTGCTTAGGTCTCTCGGGCAAAGACGGGCCTTCGGTCGTAGTCTGAGTTTATAATTCTTGGTAGAATTTCTCAGCTGCCTTCGTCTTTGCTTGAGCTACCAAGCGCTTTACGTTCTTCTGGCATCGCATATAATTTTCGCAAAGTTGAACCCGTTCGGCTTCACTGCTTGACTCACATTTCGTCCATGCCTTAAATGCATTCAATTTGGCTTGCACTGCTTCCTTAGTTTCGGTGTTCCATCACCATGTTTCTTTCTTCGTGTGGAGTGGACCTTTCGAAACTCCAAGTGCCAACTGACATTTCAGCGAAATTTTTCCACATTTGTATTGGACTGTGCTCGATGCAGTTGGTGTTGTTTTGAAACCACTCCGTCATTTTATGAATGAATGGAGTTACTACAGGTTCAAAGTTGTCGTTTGTGAGATTGTACCAATTTATTTTTTCGACTGGCTTGGGAGTTCTTCTATTTCTTGCTCCACCTAATTTCAAAATAAATTCTGACAGGAGCAAACGATGTGGGCTAACGACGGATTCACCCAAGATCACCTTGCAGTGTTTTACCCACCTTCTCATAAAATCGAAACAGAGGTGGTAATCGATCTGCGTTTTGTGTTTCCTATCTCCGCGTCCACATAGCTTCACCTTCGTAATTTCTGACCGTTGAAAGGTACCCTTTCCATAATGGCAATCCTCGTAATCATAATTTGATTCATCTACATGGCCATTTAGATCGCCTCCCAAGAACACTAATTCGGTATCTGGAATGGTCTGAATCAGGGTGTCAACGTCGTTTCAAAAGGCCTTTTTTTTTCTTCTGTTGGCAGTCCCACTTGGGGAGCGTAGGCACTTATTACGTTCCACACCCTTCCGCAGATAACCAATTGGATGCTGATCAAGCGATCACTTCTCTGCGCGACACTTATTATGCTGCCAAGCAAAGACGACTCCAGAATAATGCCAACTCCGTTTCTTTGATTTGTGATTCCATAGTATGTAGTACAATTTGTACTTCTTGGAATTCGCAAGAAACCGGGCTCTGTCGATATGGGTATTTCGCCACTTCGTCTCCTGCACGCAATTTCCGGACACGGCAACCCATGCACACACACTAATCTATGGGAGATCTTTTTGATGTTAAAATGTGCCTCAGGCTTCAGATGCAAGGGTTGCCTGCTACCTTCGCATACTATAGGGCCAAGCACCCTCTTGACCATGCATCCCTTGGCGCATGCTGATCCACCTTGTGTATGAATAATTTATAAAATTAATAAATAATACTACGCGGCATCTTCACGAATAGATAGCTCTGTGGGCGGAACTCAGTTCATTGGAAAGCAGGGGGATCCGCATCCGGATAGTCAGTCTTGCTCGTGAAGGTTTCGTCGGTAGTAGATCGCAAAAGATAACGTGTTTCATTAAAATCGAAAAATATTCCAATAATCAGAAGTGGGATTGGCCCTAAGTTCGCTTAAAATCAATAGTAATGACCGACAGTGAAAAGAAAATCGCGGTTTGTTCGGAGAAACGTAATTTAAATTACGATAAAGTGTTACCGAAATTTAATCCTGTGAAAGGAGACGACATAGTCCTTTGGATTTCCAAAATCGAAACTTTTGGGACGAAGGCGCAATAATCCACTATGCTCTCAGTGTGCTGGAGGGAGTTGCCTGCAAGTGGAGGGACTCCTTGTGTAACGAGGAGAAAAGTTGGAAGTGCTAGAAGTCTCTACTCACGGAAACGTTTCCTACTGTTGACTCCGTGGTCGAGTGTCGACTTCGGGCGGAGCGTTATTCACAAACCCCAAATCAGGACATCGTTGAATATTTCTTCGAAAAACTCGCGCTGTGCAACAAAGCCAAAATGGACGAGACCGAAAAGATCGATTGGATAGTTCGAGGGCTTCGTAGCCAAAGAATGCGAGACTTATTGGGACCTCTCAGCAAGTATGAAAAAACATCAGACTTGGATTAGTGATTTTTGTCACTGTAAGAGTTCTCATCTCTCCTGTCCCTTTTATGTCGCCTTCTACGAGACACGCCAGGAAAAGCGGTGGCATCATTCGTGACCCATGCCATAGGGCAAATTATGTCCCTGATTATGTGAAATAAAATCCTGACCGGCAGGTGCTGGTAATAGCAATGACGTTCATTAAATCCACATAATTCATCAATGTAATGTAGCCATTTTTTCAATTTATTTTTGTTTGTTCTTATTTAAAACTTAACTGATGGATTTTAAGCGGACGACTTTTTTTTTTATTACACTCCGATACTTATCGCAATAATTTTTTTTCTTATAAAACCATCATTCAATTTATGCGTATGGATATGTACTCGTATACATATACATACTAGCTACATATATATATTAGGTTCCAAATAAAACAATTTTGAAAATCTCCTTACCTTGAAATTAACAAACCTTCATATCCAGATTAAGATTAGACTATATTGCTTAAAAAGATTTAATTTTTAATCTTCTGGTCGGATGATACATAACCAAGGGCTCGACTCTTCCGCACCTAAAATATAGCTAAATTAAAACCAGTAGTTCTAATTGAATAATCATGAGCGTGTTAATTTTATTCTATGTACATATTACCATCGCCCTTCAAAATGCCAACAATGCTTTTCCGGTCTTTCAGCCAATCAACCAATATCCTCTTCAACATTTCCATCATTCTTCATCGAAATCAGCACAAAACGTCCGAGCTTACTACACTATTACGAAATCACCAAAACAAATGGACAAAACACACTATCAATCGACCGATAAACACATGTCCATCCACACATGTGTGTTTGTTGTCATTTCGTATTTTCAAAACAAACAAAAATCAGTTTTAACTTCAATCAAAATTTCCATTTCCAGTAACCTTCATCGGCCACAACCTGACTCAACCAACCGCCACTATGACGTCACCAGCAATCAAATCTAACGAAAAAGCACGCAAAGCTTTGCGCAAAAATTCATCAACAAACGGTTCACAAGAAACATCCGGTGCGGCATCGAGTACCGCAAACGGCATATCAACTGCCGTTTTACCGGAAGAATACTCAACAGTTGGTCTATTCTCATGGTTGCGTGTATTCCGGTTTGCGAACTTGCTAATGCGTCAAGGATGTTAGGTATAAAAATAAGCTTTCGCCGGAGAACCGGTTCAAATCGGTACGTGCCGTTAGACGATTTATGATAAAAGCTTCAGCCATGCCGAGATGCAAACCAAATAAAAATAATAATGTAGTCACATACACAAACCAATCAAGTAGTTAAAATTTGAAAATTAGAAATTTCCAAAAAAATGGTCTAATAAGAGAAGATTATTCAATTGTTGAAAGCATTAGAACTGTTATACACAAGATATGTAATATTGATTGTCAATTTTTGAATTTTGTTGAATACCTCTGTGTCCACGTCCACAAAGAAGCACACAGTTTTTTTGTTATGACGATGTTTTCAATTATGGATATCAACTGTACGAATATGTTCAATATATTTTTCGTTCAACTTCTTGTTCGCCGTTTGTAGTTTATAAGTGATGAAACAATAAAACGCCAATTTCGTAGCAGTACCTTAAATCTATGTTAATTAAAATCTGAAACAATAATACATTCATAGAAATACATAAATTAAGTATGAATTTACATACCAATATCTCTATCTATTATGAAAATGATAACGTATCATAAATTTATCTTTTTGTGCAATCATATGCATCTCGATTAGATTTAACGACTTTTTTGTAATAACATGTGAATTCCTGTTCAATTATCTTGAAAGAATTTATCAAAACATATTGGAATAAAACAGAATAAAATCTGTTTATTTTATTTTGAATTGTTACATACTAACACTGTTAATATCTTTTCCTTATTTGGAAAGAAAGAATCGAATGCAGGTTATATCAAATGGAAAGAAAACTAGAAAGAATGAGTCTGAAGGTTAAACATTACAATTATATTGGATTTTATGAATAGAGCGGTGTTAAGTTCCAAAAATAAAAAACCCGTTAACTTATTGAAGAAAAACAAAATCTAAATCATATATAAATCCAAATTCTATTATTAAAGCAAATATGACAACCTAATCTGCAAGGAACAATAAAAACAAAATTAAAATTTCATCTAGTTAAGTTTAACAAACCAATATGAAATAAAAACAGAAATAACTAAGTCAATAACATTAAAGACGAGATGATGACGTAAAAATAATTTTACTGTAAAATAAAACATTTTATTGATTTATGTTATTGAATCAATAAAGTATCGTTAAAATTTAATGAAAAATTTTTGGTCGTTTAATATTTTTTCACCTTGAACGCAAATAGGATGCTTGGGCGAAACGAATAAAAATTTGTGAAATAAAAACTCATGTAAAAGATAATGCTTTCACTTATCATAGTAGGCGTGAGTTATCCAAAGACCTTTAAATTAATCGTCATACCTAGACTTACTTACTATCCGTAGCGGACACTCAATCAAATTTTATTTGCCAGGTAATTTGTAAAGGAGTTACATACAATTGTTGTTAAGAGGAATGAGGGACTCTCTCAGCACCCCCAAATTTTGGAAAAAAAAATTAATAAATGCACCTAGCTTTCATCCAGAGTTATACAGTGCGAAATGTAAGTTCCGCATAATAAATTTGGGTCCAGGGTATAATTATTATCTATGAAAATGTCTAGGGTATTATACAGGGTTTCTACGGTTGTACAATATTTGATTGCAATATCGTAAATTACTGCGCCCGATGACGCCACCGTTGAGTCCTTTTCCTTTTCTGGAATATAAACGAAGACTGCGACCTATGTCGCCACAATTTTTCCAAGCAAAAAATAATAATTAAAATCAACAACTTTATTTTAATTCGATCTTGGTATAACAAATATTGATGTGCACGCGGGAGAGGTTCGTAGCCAACTGTACTGATAACAACTGATAAGGAAAAAAACGAGTAGATATATTTTTTGGAATTCAATACGAAAACAAGTTTGAGCTGTATTCAAATTTACAGTGAAAACTTTTAATTTTGAACATCCTCCCCCGCCAATGAACAATAAAATTGTGAATGAATAATTCAAGTAATGAAATTGTATTAATTAATAGTAAATTGATTAAATCTGCCGAAGCGTTGACTTTAAATGAGTAGCTTCCTTTGAATACATCTAGGCTTTCTAGCTTGCGCTTCTCTCAAGCTCTCGTTGAAAAATCCATTGTGGTGTTGAAATCCTCAGCAATATTAAATTCAATGTGAACATGGTTGAAGTCCTTAAGCGATGAAACATAGGTAGGCCGGTAATAGAAGTCATTGGACGTTCAGCAGGAGGAAGTTCTCACAACTATGTTGCCAGTTCCCCTCTACCTAGACCTAATGAACTACGACGATGAAGATGCGTAGATGTATGGAAGGATGAAAATGGCTTTAGGAATTTGAGGAAAATACAAGAAGGGATAGTAATGGTAGTAGCTAGGCTGGTTGTGAGTTAGAGTGGCTAACTGGAAGTAATGCTATCTTTGTAATATTTCGTTGGAAGGTATTGCCATCTCTTTTAAGCGTAACTACTCGAACTAGATTGTCTCTTCCTGGGTGTAGAGCAATAATTCTGGCTAAAGGCCATTTATAGGGAGGCGAGCGATCATCCTTGACTAAGCATATATCTCCTATTTTCGGACTTGGTTCCTGTGAAAGCCATTTTGGTCGCTGCTGCAATCTTGATAGATATTCCTTCGTCCATCTACTCCAGAACGACTGCGCTAGTTTTTGAGTCAGTTGCCATCGATCACGGTAACTAAGCTTATCGTTCAAACAGCACTTTTCCGGTACGTTTAGCCATGTGTCGCCAATTAAGAAATGGGCAGGTGTTATCGCTGTTGCATCCGTAGGATCGTCATGTAAGGGACCCAATGGCCTCGAGTTCAAGCAGGCCTCGATTTGTGACAATGTAGTAGAGAGCTCCTCGTAAGTAAGCACAACATTTCCAATAGTGCGGCGTAGATGTTGTTTTATCGATTTCACTCCTGCCTCCCAAAGGCCTCCGAAATGAGGCGAGGCAGGGGGGTTAAAATGCCATCTTATTCCTTGGTTCGCTAATTCTTCAAATGCGCGTCGATTCGCTATAACAGTTCTTTTCAGCTCCAAATCAGCTCCTACAAAATTGCTGCCGCAGTCACTATAAAGGTCGGTACATAAACCACGCCGGGATACGAAGCGTTTCAATGCGGCCAAGAATGCGGATGTTGTCAAGTCGTTAACCACCTCGATATGAATCGCTTTAACGGCTAAGCAGATAAAGATGCAGATGTATCCTTTAGAGATTCTGCCTCCACGTCCACGTCTGTCCTTTATGTCTATAGGACCGCAATAATCGACACCGACATGAGTGAAAGGCCGGGTGATATTAACGCGGGGAGAGGGCAATGTGCCCATTAGCTGCGATGAAGTTTTTGCTTTAGTGCGAAAGCATTGTATGCATTTGAAAATACACTTTCGAACAAGATTACGAGCATCCATGATCCAGAATCTTTTACGTATTGTCGCCAGCATCAACTGAATTTCTCCGTGCATCGTTGCTTTGTGAGTTTGTTCAATTAACAGTTCGGAAAGCCTTGCCTCCTTAGGTAAAATTATTGGGTGCATTTCATCAAATGACATATTTGCGTATGATAGCCGTCCACCAACTCGCAAAAGGCCTTCTTGATCTATAAACGGGTTCAGATTACGCAGCTTACTGCTTCTACTTATTGACTTGTCACGTTGTAGCTTATGTATATCGTCAGCAAAATGCTTCCTTTGAGAATATGCAATCCAAAATTTCAAAGCTGCTTCTAACTCTCGAGTTGTTAAGAAATGTGTCTCGTCTAAACGTCTTGAAGCGATTTTTATGAAACGAAAGCAGTAAGCAGTAGTTCTAACCAAACGTGTCAAAGTGGAGAATCGCATAATAAGTGAGTCCAGCTCCGAAGCTTCAATTTGCAAATTATGACAAAGTAAATTAGCCTCTTTCTTAGCTTCCAATTGTGTGGGTGGAATGTCTTCTTGACGGGGCCAATGGCACGAGTTTTGGGCTAGAAAACGAGGTCCATTCCACCATATAAAACAATTCGACAAATGCTGAGGGTATATCCCCCGAGAAGCAACATCGGCGGGATTCATTCCTGATGGGACATACATCCAAGAAGCATTTGGGACTGCTTCTGTAATTTGTGTAGTACGATTTGCAACGAAAATATTCCATCGACTAGGATGGCCTTGAAGCCACGCCAAAACAATTCGAGAATCGGTCCATAACCAAGTGCGTTCGATTTTCAGTTTTCCTTTCGATGATTCTGTGAACTGTTTTATCAACTTAGCAAGCAATAAGGCACCGCATAGTTCCAAACGGGGTATGGTGATAGTTCGAACTGGGGCAACTCTGGTTTTTGCCATAGCTAGGTTGACTTCTGAATTTCTTCCGCGTGCGACGATGTAAATAACAGCGGCATAAGCATTTTGTGAGGCGTCGCAAAACCCATGAATTTCTACTACTTCACAGCTATTAGTGTTGATACAACGCGGAATTCGAATTTCGTTGACAGCTGCAAATTGACTTTGTAGTTTACTCCATTCTTCAGCTATTTCCTTATTTGGCAGTTCATCCCAATCGATGCCGTGAATCCAAAGATTTTGCATGATACACTTTGCCTTGACGATCACTGGAGCAATCCATCCTAATGGGTCATACAAACGTGCGATCTCCGATAAGATCATTCGCTTGGTGAAAATAGTGCCGTCGCATGCGAATCGAAAGTCATATGAAAATGTATCCGCGATAGGATGCCATTGAATTCCAAGTGATTTGTATGATTTGTCTTGCTTCAAATCAAGAACATCTACTGACTCGATGTCTTCGATGGGAATGCCTTCTAATAATTTGGGCTCATTGACTACCCATTTGCGAAGATGAAATCCAGCGCTTTTCAATAGATCACACAGTTGCTTTTGCTTTTCTTTCGTCTCTCCAATAGTGTCACCTCCAGAAAGGACGTCATCCACGTAGAAATCATTCAAAATAGTTTCTGCTGCCTTTGGATGTGATGATCTTCCGTCCTCGGCCAACTGATGTAATGCACGGATCGCCAAGTATGGAGCACAGGTAAAACCAAACGTAACCGTATTGAGCCTATACTCTCGAACCTTCTCCTTTGAATCGGTACGCCAAAGAACTCGTTGATAATTTCGATCATCGGGATGCAGATTTATTTGGAAAAACATTTTTTCGATGTCAGCCACAAACGCATATTTGAAAAATCTCCAGTTAGAAAGAATCGAAACTATATCATTTTGTATAGGAGGTCCAGAAAACAACAATTCATTAATGGACTTACCCGACGATGTCTTTCGTGACGCATCGAAAACAACTCTTGTCTTGGTGGTGGTACTGTCTTTTCGAACTGCATGGTGCGGCAAATAATGAACAACTCGGTTGTCGACAATTTTCGAAGATTCAACAGGACTTAGAAATCCGGAGCGAATGTAGGTTTGTATGCATTCGAAGTAATCTTGCTTCAAATCAGGATTTCTCTCAAATTTGGTTTCCAAATATTTCAAGCTGGCCTGTGCGGAGTAGCGAGAGTCTCCCAACTGGTTCATACTGTCGCTGTTTTTGAAGGGCAATCTTACCGTGAAACGTCCTGTTTCATCTCGAGAGTAGGTTTCCTTGAATATCTCTTCGCAACGTCTGTCATCAGCATTCATAAATTTCGCCTGTGCAGGCTCTTCGAGCTCCCAGAACTTCTTAAGTTGATGTTTAATATCGTCTTCTTCTCGAATCTCTATCTTCAGCGATTGAATGCTGTTGCTACAATTGTTATGCTCTACATTCCCCGAGAGTATCCAGCCAAGCTTCGTGTTTTGTAACAACACATCATTCAATAGATTAGTTCCACTTAACATGAGCTTTGCATAGATTTCAGCTCCAAAAATTGCGTCAATTCTTCCTGGAACATTATACAATGGATCTGCAAGTCTGATATTAGCTAATTGAGTATGTTCAAGTTTATCGAAACATTTACTTGGTATCAAATTTGTTAATCTGGGCAAGACGAAAACCGTTAATGACAATTCTTGCCCATCAAACGCTCGAATGACAACTGTGGCGCGACCACGTACTTGGGACGTCTTCTTACCACCAACACCAGTTACAACAGCCTGACATACCTGCTTCTTCAATCCCAATCGTTGACTTGCTTCTTCTGTTATCAGCGATGCTTGTGATCCCTGATCTAGCAATGCTCGTAAAACGACTCGTCTGCCAGCATTATGAAATTCGACTAAAGCGGTAGGCAACAAAACGTTTGCAATGGTCGTTGTACTTAGCGAATTGATAGTTGGTTGTGTTGAAGATCCAATTTCAGTAGAAGAGCGAGAGATGTCGGAAACGTTATTCTTGTGTAACATCGTGTGATGCGCGCTGTTACATTTCAAACACCTGAACTTGCTTGGACAATTGGAGCCGGTATGTCCTTTGGCCAAACAGTTCAAACACAAATGGTTTTGCTTCACAATAGTGTAACGGTCCTTTTGATTAGCCGCGATGAAACGAGGACAAGTTCTTAATGGATGCTTATCCTTACACGCGTAACAATTCACTTGAGACTGACTGGCACTAATGTGATGCGAGTGAATTTTGGTGACGACTCTTTGATGTGTAGCTTCTAGAGCTCTGAACCGTATGTGTAAGAAACTCTTTAGATCCGATAAACAGTAGATATTCTTTTTCGGAGCCTGTTGTTGTTCCCATAGTTCACGAGAGTGCTTTGGCAGCCTTTGAACAACAAGGTAAACGACCAATGAGTGAAATAAATTGTCTTCGCCCGCCATGCTTTCTAGCAATTGCACAGCTTCCATCGACCTGTCCAAAAGATGTTTGATAGCCACTGACGATTCAGAGACACTATCTGTGACAACAAGCTTCTTAAACTGCCCATGCAATAAAGCTCCTCTATTGTCGTAACGTTGCAATAATGTATTCCATGCTATATCGTAGTTGCTGTCGATAACAAGATACGAACTCAATAAATTTTCAGGCTCACCTTTCAAACAAGTTTTCAGGTAGTGCATCTTCTCCACATTCGATAATGTTTCCTTATTATGCACCAGCGATACGAATAAATCCTTAAACGAAGTCCACTTGTTATAGTCGCCATCGAACGAGTGAAATTCGAGGAAGCTTAACCTCTGAATCTCGATTACGAACCGTGTTGTCCTGCCCGGATCCAATAGGAGTAGCCTCAGATGAAGTCTTTAATAATTCTTCCAATTCGGCATGAATCGTTATGTAGCACTCTTCAAATCTCGTCACTTCGGAGTTTTTAAAATACGGAACTTCAATCTCCTGCACATTACCACTTAAAGTAGCCAAAATATGCCCATGAGTCGAATGATAGCTCTCGTGTAATTTAACGAGTGTTTCCAAGTACCGTTTCAAATAACTGGTAGTTTTAGGAGTTGTCGATGATCTAAAACTGTGCGCCAACCGTTCCAATTGATCGGCTGCCAACCCTTGGGAAATTATTAACTTCTTCATCCTACCCGTACGAAATGGGAACAAAGTGGGAAAACTGGGAAGGAAAATATGGGACTCACCAACAAATTTCCGAATTACCACAAATCCGGCTCGACCGACGGACCAAATGTACAATATTTGATTGCAATATCGTAAATTACTGCGCCCGATGACGCCACCGTTGAGTCCTTTTCCTTTTCTGGAATATAAACGAAGACTGCGACCTATGTCGCCACAATTTTTCCAAGCAAAAAATAATAATTAAAATCAACAACTTTATTTTAATTCGATCTTGGTATAACAAATATTGATGTGCACGCGGGAGAGGTTCGTAGCCAACTGTACTGATAACAACTGATAAGGAAAAAAACGAGTAGATATATTTTTTGGAATTCAATACGAAAACAAGTTTGAGCTGTATTCAAATTTACAGTGAAAACTTTTAATTTTGAACAACGGTAACAAATTCTGTCTCGGACATGAATTCCGTACAAGTTTTCCTCCGCTTATTTATTAGTCTCACATTAGATACTTTTTTGTACCACTATACGAATACTTTCTAAAATAATGTGATGGGAATAAAATGCAGATGAAACAAATGCTTAATTCCCTTTCACAAATCAATTCTTTTTTCTTCCTTGCCTCGTTCTTTATACCGCGTTATACCGTGCCTTTCACAAATCAATTATATGCGTAAAACAATAATAGTCAATTATTGATCTTTTTTTATTTAGCCACTATTGCAGACGTTTCCCCTTTTTTAATTTAGCTGGTACTCTGTCAGTAAAAAGTAAGGCTCCGAAACAGAACAAAACAATCATCGGTTTTGTGAACAAAGATATGGCAACTTATGTGAACTTAACAGGTTTTAAGAAGGAAATTCAGGAAAAAATTCCGCAAGTGATTCCTTGAAAACATCACTATTTTCGGATGGCTTTACAGTGTATATGCTTTCTCGGACTTGGTGTATAGTAAATTTTACCACAATCAGCAAGCTAATGTACACAGTGTTGTGAAATCATAATACGTAAGCGTAATACATTATTCGTAAACAAGTTCTTTTTTAGTTCTTCAACCCAATTACAATCCCCAGAGACAATTTTACATACAGCTGCGAAAAATAAAATAGCACCACCATACGGAGTCAGGAAAATCATTTCTAAAAGGAAACTGACAGTTTCCAATCAACTTCCAAATACATAGTAGAATATGTAAAAGCCATTTAAAGACAAACGAAAACATTTTTCTCATTTGTTTGAATATATTTCACATTTTGTTCAAAATGATAAAAAATAGCACCAAACAAAATTTGTTTTTTCTAAACTATGGAAAAAATTAATAAAACCGAAAAACATTCATTGATACAATATAATTACAGTAGAACCCCGATTATCCGAGGGCCGATTAACCGAGGTTAAATTAAGATCGGATATCTTTCAATTAACCGATGCTTTAACCATGGTTGATTTTGAATTAACCGAGTTAAAAGCGTAAAAGTTAAAATACAATGCACGCATGAATATTATTTTGACGAGAAAACTTAAATATGAACGCATATGTACCTATATACGGAAAATGTAACAAAAGTTGCAACGGGTTTATATGCACACCTTCCTTTCGCAAGTGGCCGCACAAGCGCCTCGGAGTCAACAGCCAACGAATAATTTTTCCTGATTAAAGATGTATGTATCTTCTTGTTACAATAAAAGTCTTTGCTTAAAATAATGCATTTCAGTGTACAAATGGGGAAATGATCGCCTTATATTTATGGAGACTTTCAATTGTACAAGGTGAGAATGGGTGAGGTTATAAAACACAACGTTGCGCAACGTTTCGCGCAACATTTCAAATCAACCGGCCGTTACGGATCAGAAACTTCTCCCTACAAACAGATCCTCTAAGCGCCCCCTTGCGAGGCATAGCTTGATTGATTGGCAGAAATTTACAATCTGCCGTCGAACCGTGCATTTCCGCCCTCATTTATTTATTAAACTATTTATAATCAAAATAAAATGTATCTGCATCTCGTTTAAAACTGGAAATTTTAATTTTCGAGCAAAACGTATCAGCTGTGATGTGTCAATTGTCACATTTGTCACTTTCCGAGAGATGGCGATGGGAACACCAAGTCTGATCCGGATCTATGCGTTTACAGAACACAATAGGAAACGTTTCGGAAAACGCGAAACGTTACGCGAACGTTGTGTTTTATAACCTCACCCAATGAGAACATACAAGAACTTTTAAAAAATATTAATTTTAAAAATGTGGTTTATTGTTGTGCTGAAGCTTGGAAAGCCATAGTCCAGTGTTCAACCTTTGAAAAATCGTGGAATAAAATCCTCGAAGAATAAAATGAAGACGTAGAAGGAGCTCCTATTGACGTGTATTAGATTGCGAATCAAATACCCGGTTTAAAGAAAATGTCGATCATTGGGCCTTAAACAGTGACGAAGAAAATATTGTCGGGGATGACGAAATTTTAGAAAAGATTGTCGGGGAAAATTAAATGACAACGATCAAGAGGTCATGCACGAATCAGGATTTGAAGCTCGAGAGACTGCTCTGAAATATGTTGAGGAACAGCCTTCAGAAACTTCTTCAGATATTCTAACTATAAAAAAATGGCGCAATTACGTAGCCCAGATGCGAGCAAATACCCCAAAACAACAATTATTAACAAAATACCACTTTTATATCTATACATGTACGCTATATGTACATTTATTTCCCATCAGATGTGTAAATTATTTCTTTATTTCGATTATCCGAGAAAACCGATTATCCGAGGGGGGTCCAACCCCGTCCACCTCGGATAATCGAGGTTCTATTGTATCTTAAATTTAGCCTTGTTAATTAAATTTAGTATTTTGTAGTAAATCCTTTGTTTGCAATAACTGCACGACAGCAGTTACACTTTTTTTCTTATTACTTTAGGTACGTAAAACAAAGCAAAAGTAAACTTTTTGCTAGAATGTTCGGTTTAAAAATTAAAAAATAATGTGGAACACGGATGGCTCTTCCACAGAAGCGCAATTTCCAAAGGTGAAATATACTGTAGGTACATAAGATTATAAAGTTTCTCGCGGAGAGTGGAAAGCTAATGCGAATGAAGAGAAAACGCTGCAAAACTGCTTCCACTTTCTTTTTCTTTTTGTTTTAAGTTAAAATTTGTCGAAAGGTTTTATCGTATATAGCAGGCAAAGTAAATCTTGACTATCTCTAGTTGTTCGCAATTTCATTCAATTTATTACGAAGAACTCTCAAAGCTATAACCAGGATTATAGGTTTTGAAATTCCGAAGCTTTGTCTGCTACAATCAATCAATCAGTCAACTTAACTGTAAAATATTTCACCAGCATCAGAGACTGGACCGATTTTCTTTTACAATGTTCTACTATATAAAATGGAAAAAGAAGTAGTGTGTACCAGAAAATAAGGCATGTCCACAGTGTTTGTGACGAGGTTTTTGGGATTTAAATTAACCCTTCTGTCGGCACATAGGTCTGGCCAGACCTTTGGCACTATATTTTGGTCAAAAAAGTATACAAAATGAAATCGCAGCGACTTCATATTTCATGATATCCTAGATTAATATGTTTAGAAGCATTTTGCGAAAATTTAAAAAAATCGGTTGAAGTTATGAGTATGTTTTTGATGATTTTCAATTTATAGTGCTTTTTGATACCCAATAGGTCTGGCCAGACCTATAGGTTTTCCCCCCATTTTCGTCTTGAGGTAAAAAGTGAAAATATTAAATTCTCTTAAAAATTTCCTATCTATAATGTGATAAAGTCATTAAAATTCAATTTGTACGAGAAACGATAAAATTTTCTGAGATTTTGCTTTCAAAAGCCGTGAAGTTCGCAAATTGGGTACGTCTAATTTTATCCCGTCTTATAACATCACCTAATCAACTGAGATTTGATTCTAGGAAAATCAAAAGAATTTTATTTTCTTTGTAATAGTATGAACTAAGTATTAGTAACTTACAACGGTGTTTCTTAATAGATTTAATTGAGATATTTACGGAAAATTTGGAATGAAATGATTTTTGCGGTTGAAAATTCCCTATTTTTTTCTATCTATTTTTCCAAATCTGCAGACAAATATCGCGGTAAAATCTACCAACGTGCCAAATATTTCCCCAAAGATATTGAAATTGGAAAATTTAATCAAACTTTCTGTACGGATACGCAATGAAAAAAGAGAAGAAAAAAAGTGAGAAACATGTTTTTACTAATACCACCTCAAAATATATCTTCTTAAAAACGCTTCTAGTATTTCTACAAAAACGATTTTAATGCTTTTATTGTTTATAAATGGCTGTAAAGAATGGGTAGAATGGTTATGCCGATACAAATTTCAGTTTTTCTAAAAATTACAATTTTTTTCTCAGTAGGTCCAGCCAGACCTATTGGGTATAGAATATGCATATTGTAGTAGGTGCCGACAGAAGGGTTAAAGAACAAATAAATTCGAGGATTAAATTTGCATTAATCAAAACTTTTCTACGATTTTTAAACGAATGTTTAACAGTTCAAATTTTAAGTTATACTCACATTTTTGGTATACTTTTCAAACAATTGGCTGATAGCCAGGGCCTCGAAATTTATAGCAAATATGAAACAATGTCCTACAAGTTTGAAAATTTTAGAAATATCTACTGACGAATTTCTGAGTTATCAGAAAATTTATATACTGGGCATTCCCAAAGAGCTCTCGTCTTCACAATTTCCCTTTTCTGGACATATGCCTATATAATTATACCCTTTGCTCATAGCGTGAAAGGGTATATTAACTTTGTCATGAAGTTTGTAACGCATTGAAGGAGGCATCTCCGACCATATAAAAAGTATACAAATATGATCAGCATGACTTGGGGAGTCGATTGGGCGATGTCCGCCTGTCTGTCTGTCCGTCTGTCCGTCTGTTGCAGTGCGTTTTTCTTGGCCGCTATAAAAGCTAGAAAGCTGAAATTTTGTACACATGCTTATTATTGTTTCAAGCTGTTTGTATGTTTGAATCGCTTAAATCGGACAAGGGGGTCATGGGGCTGCCATACAAACTTAACCCCCCCATTTAGGTTCTTCTGAGAAAAACTTTTTTATTTGTGTACCAATTTCAACCTAGCTTCGCTCAAATGTGTTTCTATTGATGACACACAACATACGTAAAACTGGATCAAATCCGACCATGGGGTCATGGGGCTGCCATACAAACTTAGCTTCCCAAATTAAGTTCTTCTAAGATAAACTTTTTTGTTTATGAACATCTGAACCAAACATCACAAAAATGTTCTTCTATTAATACTACAAAACATATGTAAAAATAGGTGGGATCGGACTGTGGGATCATGGGGCTGCCATACAAACCCAATCAACCAATTGGGTTCTTTTAAGAAACATCCTTTTTGCACCTATTGCAGAAAACCTTGTATTCATATATCTTTATCGAAACAACCGGAAATGCAAAAATAAAAGAAAACGTATTGTGGGACCATTTCCGTATGTTTGATTCACCCAAATTGGATCACTGGATCATGGGGCTGCCATGCAAACCTAGCCCCCCAATTTGAGTTCTTCTAGGAACAACTTTTTTATTTGTGTACCAATTTCAACCAAATTTCACACAAATGTGTTTCTATTGTTGCCACAAAACATATGTAAGAATGGATTAAATCGGACCATGGGGTCATCGGGCTGCCATACAAATGCAACTCCCCAAATTAGGTTCTTCTAAGAAAAAGTTTTTCAATTTCACAAAACCTTGAATTAATGTGTCTTTATCAAAGCAACTAAAAAGTTCAAAACGAATGGAATCGTACTGTGGGGTCATGCTCCGGACACCCCAATAAAATTTTCCGAGTAAATATTTTTATTTGCCCACTTATTTCAACCAAGCCCAAAACTTTTGTCAAGATGGAAGAAAAAGAATGAGGAGGGGGATTAAATACAAGTCATAGGTACGCCCGAAAAAAACTTTTAGCCCAAGCGAAGGGTATCCAAATTTCGGCCGCGCCCGAAATTAGCCTCGGCCCCGGGGGTTGACGAGCGTAGCGAGCAGGGGGCGAAGCCCCCTAGTTTATTTTAATCCCTGTTTTGAGGTGTTCCGGCCTGAAAAACGGCGATGCTAGGTGTTCTGTGACTCCGAAAAGTATGGGAACCCAATATAAAGCTCTGATACTCCAATCGCAGTAGCGGAAATTTATACGAAAATTGGAATACTCACAGTAGTAAAAAAGCTAAAATTATCTATGAATATTTTCAGGACTCAGTTTTTTTCGTATGGCAAAATTGCTATCTATTTTGCATCAAAATTTGCTAAAAAAAACTGCCAATTTGAAGTGTAATAATTAGTAATAAATACAGAAATTGTTATTCTGGAATTCAACATTTGATATCCGTAAAATTATAAGAAATCTCGCAAAATGATCCCCCTCTTCTCCAAAAAGCTATCTACGCCATTGCTTCTTACATAAGATCGAGAGTCTTTGTTCCCATATAAGACGATTTTGCTTTCGTCCGTCCACAAAACGGTTCTCCATCTCTCCGCTGGCCAAGCAACATGTTCGTTAGCGAATGCCATACGTTGCTTTACATGCCTTGCATTTAAATGGGGCACTTTTCTGGGATTACAGGCCTTCAAATTATACTCCCTAAGCCGGTTTCGTGCTGTTTGGACGGATGACGTAATATTCAGGTCCTTTTTGAGTTCGCTTGGAGGCTTGAATGGTTCTTTTTTACATTGTCGGACCAAAAGTCGAACTCTTAAGGGTGAGATAACGCGCTTTCGTCCGCGTGTTTCGGGTCTTGGCTTGAAAATGAAAGCGTTTCGAATCATTTTATTGGAGCAGCCAATTAAACGACTAACTTCGGCATAAGTATGGCCTTGCGATATCAGTTATTTTATAAGTTCTCTTTTTTCAACCATGCAATCTTTTCCGCGACTCATTGTTCATTAAATTCAAGTGTAATAAAGTATTAATTATTATTTTCTTTCAATAATATAATAACACTAAGCACAAACTAATACCACACTCTTTACTTTTATATTAGAAAGAAATTCAAAGAAAATTACTTTAAACCCCGTATCACTTTCACAGTGCTATTATTCTTTTTCGTGAAATTTGTACTTCTTTGTTTGAATTAGCAAGGCAAAGGGGGACCGTTATGCTGTCAAAAGCAATTTTGCTATTTCCAGAAAGCTAACATGTTGTGTTCTTTGCTGCAAAGAGAAATCTGTTAAAATACTATTACCCTTCTGTTTAATAGAAAGAAAAAGAAAATGGTTTCGCTCAGGGCTATTTTATTTTTCGGGACTGTATATGATTTTGCCTCGCCTGAACGAACACTTTTTTAGGAAAGGAACACAAAACTATTTTGCGTTTTCCAATACTGATAATAATTCAATAAAAAGTCTTAGGGCCGGGTATACAATCATGGTTTATCGGTTTAACTAATGGTTGTCAGTTAAACCGTAGTAGATGGATTTGTATCGTATGTTACTAGATTCAAAATATATTGTAGAGTACACTTCAATTTTATTAAGGGCTAACCTACACTATACGGGATAATTTTCATACAAATGCTTACCCGTAGCTTTATTCAGGTTAGCAATTCAAACCCGAATAGCATGCTATTGGGTGGTTTCAGATTGTAAGACGAAACCGGACGGGTAAACTTGCAAGACAAGAACCATCGTATGATCATTTCACACTATCCGATCAAAACACGGACGGGCGAACAATAATCACACAGCAAGTATGTATAAATGTTGCCATGCACGCTCCAAAGTTAGTGTACAATGAAGTGACGATTCGACAAGATTAAAATGCAACTAAAACACGCGCTAATTGTCGTCGCAGAACGCCTGAACTATCGGTAGATGCAATCGTCTTATCAATCGTACGATTCTTACGAAAGAAAAACAATCGTTTCACGATTTTTTTCTTTCGTAAGACGCGTTCTTACAATGTGAAATGCACAATGCTTGTCTGCTGGCCACTACAAAAGCTCTCGCCGTCCGTTTGTTAGCCGTCCGGTTTCGTCTTACAATGTGAAACCACCCATTCAGTTTTAATGAGCTTTTCAAAATTTGCCCAAATGTATGCAATCCTAATCACGTTTTCCAATGACTAGCTAAAATTGAATTTTAAATTGAAAAGCTTATAAGGTATAGTTTACATGTTGCATACAAGTGTGTGCAAAAATAGTTTTTGTTCGTAAATTCATGTTAAAAATGTCGTTTGCCAAATTCTTATTCTGAAAAAATTATGGTCCACGCATAAAAATATGTTTCCATAAAAAAAAATAGCATTTAAACTTTTGCGTGTTTAAAGTGAATACGGGGCTTTAATATAAATGAGCAATATTTTGAAATAAATTGCAATGCCTACGTGACAATTTGGAATTTAACCTGGATGCTATCCTCGATAGTTTTTTTTAGCGCGCCTGGGTCAGAAAACCTGCTCCCTATGTTGAAAAAACACGGTCATAGTTGCATTACAATATGGGACAACTGTTAATTAAATTTAGATTTTAATCAATTGTGTTAAAAGTGTGAATTCCTTATTATTAAACAGTAGTTTAACTAAATTTCTCTAAATTGTAAACAACCAAGGTTTCAATGGAAACATGTGCACGAGTACAGTCGAATTTGCCTAAACGGATACTTCTACCACCCGAACATTTCTCATAAAAAGAAACTTTTATTTTCACCAATGTTTTTTTTTTACATGCTATGCAAGAAAAATTAAGTTTGAAGGCCTTGTGTACGTATATAACAATATGAAGTGATAGGCAGACCAATAGAAGGTGAAACTAAAAAATAGCGGTATGAAATAGTTTTTTTTTTATACCCGTCACTATGTCAAAATGTATAATAAAATGGTCATGAAGTTTGAAACGCACAGAAGAAAGCACCTCCGACTATGAAAAGTAAATTATTAGCGACGTTTTTTTTCGTATCGCGTGTAAATCTGACTCGAAAAAAACGATCGCGGGTAACATCCCGGTTAAGACCAAACAGCTGACATTTGACACTTTTCGCGCATCTTTGACTCAACTTTGTCGGCTTATTTTTTAGATGTGGTGGATTTATCACAAAAGATGATTATTTCTTTGCAAAATCTTTTCTCGTGATGAGAAAAACTCTCACATTTGGTTTGAAAAAACAAATTCCCTCATATTTCCCCTATGCGTCCGCCATCTACATTTGAGCTCTATCCCGTGTAGGGTAGTTGCACTGGTGAACTTTACCTGGGTAAGTGTCATTTTTTTTATATGAAGTTCTACCCAAACCTGCACGGGATAAACTCAATAAAACGTACCTATTATTGATCAGTATGACGCGAGAAATCGATTGAGCGATGTCCGTCTGCACGGAGAGAAAAAATGTAGTGAAAGGTATTAAAACTGTAATAAAAACTATTGCATTTGTAATGCGATTTTTGACCCTAGTGCAACTGATGTAAAAGTTATTACATCTGCAATGAAAAATGTCATTGCGCTCTAATAAAATTAACAATTTGGTAATAAAATTTGCCATGAAGATAATTTGGCAATAATAGAAAAAAATACAAAAAGTGATATTTTTTATTTTTTTTTATTTTTACTTGTTTTTATTTTTTACTTCTATTTTATTCTTAACTTCTTTTTCCCTATTTGAACTTTACCTTTTTACAATTTGCTTCTACTGGGAATTGAACAGGGGACCTATCGTTTCGTAGTCTTACATCCTACACCTAAGCTATCTAAGATTACTACAAGTTATGCAAATAAATTAGTCGTCTTATTTTTTGACTGTTTCATAATTATTACGCGCTCTTGTTAATTTCATGTACGAAAGGATGAAATCTATTACACCATGCAATAATTATATTATTATTACAGACAGTGGTGAAAATTACCATAAACACAATAAATGTTACTATCCATGCAAATATCATGCAATGCTTTTTGTCATTAGACTGCAATCATTTTTACAATGGGCCAGCACCAGTAAAAACAACTGAATTGTAATCAATTTTACTACATTTTAATATCTTTCACTACAAATTTAGTGAAATTGTATGTTGTGAATTTCATTGTATGGTTTTGTTGAATTCATTGCACATTATTCTCTCCGTGTGTATGTCTGTATGTCTGTCCGTGTGTTTCTATACAAACTAGTCCCTCAGGTTTGAAAGCTATCGGGCTGAAATTTTGTGTACAAGTTTTTTTTTAGTGTACGCTGTATATATGTCGGAGCGAGTGGAATCGGATCATGGCGTCATGGGGCTACCATAGAAACCCAAAATCCAATATTAGGTTCTTCTAAGAAACAATTTTTTCTTTATGAACCATTCTTAACCAAACTTCATGCAAGTTAGTAAATCCTCAAAACATATCCACGAACGGATACAATTGGAACACTACGTCATAGGGCTGTCATTCAAACCAACCCCTGAAAATTCGGATCTTCTAAAAAAAAATCTTTTAACCAAACTTTTACCCAAGTGTGTTCCCAATAAAGCCTCAAAACATATCTAGGAACAGATGAAATCGGAACACTAGGTCATAGGGCTGTCATACAAACCAACCCCTGAAAATTAAATTCTTGTAAGAAAACCTTTTTTTCTTTCAAACCAATCTTAACTGAAACTTCACTCAAGTGTGCTCCCATTAAAGATGGAATCAGAAATTATTAACAGAAAAGATTTTCATTCAAGTGTGACGGTCATTCGAATTTCGGCTGCACCAAAATTAGCCTCGGCCTCGTTTGCTCGTTGTATGGCTGAAGCTGAAGTTAAACGTTCGACAAAGCTCATAGATCGAGGCTAGATTCCAGTTTTTCTACCGAACAAGATCTCATCTCTGCAAAATCTAACCATAAAATATAAAATAAATAACCGTCCAACATTGGACTAAAACCGTAGATGTGTTAGGGACAACCAATTTTTAAGATCTTAACTGCTTTTTTGTTGAGGTGTTGAGATTAACAGCACGCTCAGCAGTGTTATTTATCCCCATAAATGGGTGTTCGTCACATGGGTCATGATTTCGAAAAACATCATAAACTGAATTCGTTCACGGTGAGTTTCGAACCCATAACCCTGTGCACCGAATGTGCGCCCACTAACCAGTACACCAGCCAGATTAAAGAATTTTAATAATGCTGATCTAAATATGTACATAAAATGCATTAACAAGCGCTAAGGTTTTCAATCACCTTGTGTGAAGTTAGCTGTTAGTTGGTCAATAAGCTTATAAACTGTGGAAGTTTTACTGTTTTCGTGAAGTCTACGTGTGGAGTAAAAACGGTGCTTGTTCGAAATCATTTTTAGGATGCCATTTTGGGTGGTTTGTATCGTCCGTTTATGAGTAGTCGCACACATGCCCCAGGCTGGCATGCGATTTGTGATTATCGATTGGATTATGCACTTATAGATTAGGACTTTGTTTTCCATTGATAGTTGGGACTTGTTGTTCAGTACAGGATTGAGGGAATGGGTTGATTTTGAGGCCTTCGACACAATATATTCCACGTGTTTATTTAATATTAACTTCTTATCAAGGTTAACGCCTAGATAAACTAAATCTTCCTCTCAGGGAATTTATTGGCCTAGAAAATTTAATTTACGATTCGGCAGGTTATTTCTACTCCATTTTTTGTGAAAAATATTGTCTTTGTTTTGGCTTGATTTATTTTTATTTTCCACCTAGGAGAGTATTGGTATAACCGTTCAGAGAGAGTTCATACAGAGCTATTTCACAGTTGGGGAATTGAGGGACATCTGATGTATAAATGTTGTACAGCGTAGGACTTAGGCACGACCCCTGTGGGACTCCAGCCTCAAGGTTGTATTTTTCTGAAAATGTATTTTCGATTTTGACAGCCGAAGTCCGGTTGGTAAGACAGCTCTTAACCATTTTAACCAGGTAAATTGGGATTTTGAAGGATAGTAACTTGTGAATAAGTCCGTCATGCCAGACCGTGTCGAACGCTTTTTCTATGTCCAACGTGACTAAGCCAACAGATTTTTTTTTTAATTCAGTCTTGATGCCCTTGCAGACTCGAAGTACTTGAAGTGTTGTTGAGTGGCCAGGACGGAACTCAAATTGGAAGTCTGGAATTATATGTTCGGCTGTAACAGCTTGGTTTAGCCTGGATAAAATTACTCTACCAGGCCGGTAGAAGACTTATTGGCCTATAACTCGTTGCGCTTTTGGAGTCTTTACCCTTTTTAGCTATAGGATGAATTATAGCGTGTTTCCAAGCACTTGGGAAATAGTCAGTTTTAAAACATGAATTAACAATAAAATTCAGAAATATTATGCCTTTTTTAGGCAGATTCTTTAGCAATGAGTTGTTAATTTTGTCGAAGCCTTTTTTAGATTTAAGGATTTTTATTACATACTTAATTTCCTTTGGTTTACCCATGATAGGAGCAACTGGTTCACTTTGCAACGTATTAATATTTTCGATTGATTGTTTTACCTTTAATTCTGTTAGATAGCTTTTAAGATGGGCTCCAACTTTATGCGACGCCTAAAAGTGATTGTCTATAGCTTGTGCTTTGTCTCGGCTGTCAAATAGCCGTTTAATTTTTCACGTTTAACTGCAGTTTAACTGTTTGTCAATTTCTTTAAACATCGTTGGGTTGGGTTCGGGTTGTACGGCAACCAAATGACCGCATGGCCTTTCCATCAATTTTTACGTATGTTTGAGGCATTAATTATAAGATTTGGTTGAAATTAGTGGACAAATAAAAAAGTTTTTCTTCGAAGAATCTAATTTGGGGGTTGGGTTTATATGCCAGCCCCATGACCCCATGGTCCGATTTAATTCATTTTTGCATATTTTTTGTAACATCAATAAAAATACATTTCCATGAGGTTTGATTGAAATTGGTGTGCAAATAAAAATGTATTTTCTTAGAAAAATTTGATTCGGGGGGCTAGGTTTGTATGGTGGCCCCATGACCCAATGGTCCGACTCCATCTATTCATACATATGTTTTGTGGCATGAATAGAAACACATTTGTGTGAAGTTTGGTTGAAATTAGGGTATAAATAAAAAAAATCTTAGAAGAACTTAATTTGGGGAGCTAGGTTTGTATGACAGCCCCATGATCCCATGGTCCGATTTGGTCCATTTTCACATATCTTTTGTGATATCACTAGAAACACATTTGTGCAAAACTTGATTAAAATCGATAAGAAAATAAAAAAGTTTTTCTTAGAATAACCTAATTCGGGGGACTAAGTCTGTATGGCATTGTTCGATTTGGTCGATTTTTACATATGTTATGTGTCAGCAATAAAAACACATTTGTGCGAAATTTTATTGAAACTGGTCCATAAATAAAAAAGTTTTTCTAAGAAGAACCTAATTTTGGTGGGTAGGTTTGTATGGCAGCCCCACGACCCCCTTGTCGGATTTTAGCGATTCAAACATACAAACTGCCTGCAACAAAAAGAAGCATGTGTGCAAAATTTCAGCTCCATAGCTTTTAAGCTGGCCGAGCAAAACGCGTCGCAAAAGACGGACAGACGGACAGACTGACATCGTCCAATCGACTCAGCTCGTCACGCTGATCATATATATACATATTTTATATGGTCGGAGATGCCTCCTTCAATGCGTTACAAACTTCATGACAAAGTTAATATACCCTTTTCGCTTAATAAGCGAAGGGTATAAAAATTAGAAATTTTTATAGCTACTATCCGGAAATATCCAGTTGGTAATGGAAACTACTGTTTTTTTTTATATTTAAATTAATATAATTAAAATTTAGTTAAATGGAGTTTACAATTAAACTAGACTTAACTAAACGGTGAATTAAACCATAAGCTCTAAAAATGCGTATATTATCCACTGCACTGTACCGCTTCGTAATCTATGGTCCCACGGGGTTTAAAGGGGCCTACATGCAAGAGAAATTACTGATAATTCCCGGAGGCTTGGAAGCTGCCTACAAAGAGCCAAACACCCACGAAAATCATAACTGCTTAGCTACAGTATGAAAAAATGTATCTTAGTATAGGACATTTTTGGCATACTTTTAATTTAAATTTCGGTTAGGCTGTCACAAAGAATTCTGGCGTGCCATTTTTTTTTTCACTTGTGTAGTATTTTTCAGGGGCCGCAGAAGGTTCAAAATATGATGTTAACTTTCGTGTGACAAAAAAAAAAGTTTTGAAAATTGTAGACAAGTGTTGTTAATTCATGAAGCTACCGGGTAAATTCCCTATTGAACTGGAAATTGTTTTCGAGCTCAGTTATCCCACGAGCTGGCTTATTTTAGCTATAAGTCCGTAGTAACCAATTCAAATAAAAATAAATAAATAAATAATGCTTGGTATGGTCAATTTTCTAGGCGTTCATCGAACTATATGTTTTATTTAACTATAAAAGCTATGTTACTCAATTTTTCAAACTTATAGGTACCTACCTAAATTGTGAATTTTTTTCTGCCATAAAAAAAACAGTAAATAGTAGTAAGTTGATTGAGTCAATGAATCAGTTAAAAATTCAGTTAAATATTTTTTTCTATTTTCCGGCGATGTATTCTCACATTTCCATCCGGTGTCAAATTAAAAAAAGGGAAAAAATTTGATTCACAAATTCTCAAAAGAAACTTTGTGCTTTTGCTAGCCTATTTTCCAAAACTGCGTGCAGGCGCCTTAAAGCACAAAGAAAAAACACATTATTTTATAAACGAGTTTATTAAGATTGATGCAGTCATTTTCATTTAGTTTTTGTTCCATTTGTCATGCCAGTCTCAAGAAGCGCCAGACCTCAAATTAATTCGCATTGATGCAAAATATATGTATATTTTATAAGGAAGTAATGGGCAATATGGTTATTTAAAGTTGATGGAAAAGTGAAAACGCTTAAGAACTAATAATCATCATTGTGGCGTCGTATAATCCGCTACCGGGCTTTCGCTGCCTTAATTGATGACCTCCTCTATATTTGTTGCGGTCATGACCTTTATTTAGAGAAACGAAGTAACTAGTAGGCATCTTCTTCTGCATCCATTGAGCTCTCGGTCGTCCACGCAATCTGGCTCCGTCTGCTCGGTGCACATTCTTTTTTTTTCCAAAATTTTATTGATGTACAAATTATAATTACAGTGAAAGCTCTCTTTGCGGACAGCTCCGATAAGCGGACATCTCTAATAAACGGACAAATTATTTGGAACATATCTTTTTCCAGTGATTTGTGTGTAACTTTCATTCTAATAAGCGGACACTCCAAAGAATGGACACGACCAGTAGTTTGTGGAACATTTCGTCGAGACATCTCCAATAAACGGACGCGACGCTCTCATATCCGGACAAATTTGTTTCATACGGACGTTGATATTCTCAGAAATGTCCGTTAATGGGAGCTCCGCGTCCGCTTGTTGGAGATGTTCCCAAGAAATTGTTCTACTAGGAGACGTTTTCGATTGAAAAAAGGCCAAATCCTTGCATTTTCTGCTAAATTGTAAGTTTAGGTTTGGTTTCATAAGGGTGCATGTTTTGAAAATCATTCAAAATGGCACCAAATAAAAGAAACTTACCGATTGCGACCAAAATATTAAGTCATTTATAAATACCGGCAGTAATTTGCAAACGGATAATAGCAGTGTTGAATTGGAATTAGGCGAAGAATGTGATAATGGTGAAGAAGTTGCTCGAGAAGATAAAGAGCTTCGGATGCTAATGGAATAATTTGCTTTGAAGCAGCTTTACGCCAAATACGGAACATAAAAAAATTTCAAGTAAAGATTACATTGCATTTGACCATTTGACAAATTTGAAGACCCATTTCCAAAACTGTCTAATAGAGCGAAAAAGGGCTAAATTGCGCCAAACTACTGTCCTTGATTTTTTCAAATAACATAAATGATTAACTTTTCAAAAATTAACGAATACGTAATGGATGCAAAAATGTTAACATGTTAGCAGCTGAATTAATAAAAATACAAATGAATTAAATTTGGTTTATTTTTCTTATCCGGCAATATTTTTTTCAATCTATCCAATAACCGGACATCTCTCTTAAGCGGACAAAAATACTGGGACCGTGACTGTCCGCTTATGAGAGCTTTCACTGTATTCATTATGCTCAACAAATAAAATAAATTGAATCAAATTGCTTTTAAATTTTAGAAACCCAACTCTTCACTATAAATGATCCCTATATTAAATTATGTAAGTCTGAAAAATGAGACTCGCAAAAAATATGCACTGAAAAATGTTTTGCATCAAACTGACGAGTATGTGGGACACAATTTGGTCTGGATTATTGTGCATGTGGTGTCTTAATCAACCATTGGACTCAAATTTAGATTGATATATTTTTTCATTATGAATATTTTATTATTTTTTTTTACACAATATGTATTTCATATTCACATGATGAATGATGCTGTCTTTAATAATTCTATTCACTTCCACGGGACACACATTTTATTTATACACGTATCAACAAAATTTGATCCGTAAATCTATTAAATGTACATGTACTTCGAAAAACTTTTGAATTGTATTATATTCCAGTCGATTAAGCGAACGCCGATTATCCAAACATTCGATTAACTGAACCGGGCAATCAGCTTCTTTTCCTGTGACATCGAATAAAATTAAAAATCAAGAGTCTGAGGGAAGCAATCTCTCATCTGCATCACTCTATTACCTCGATTTTTTTATTTTTGCTCAGTTCTAGTCTTTTTACACGTTTTCAGCTTTTCGCTTCATTTAACATTTTGGGCTATTTTCTAATTGTCCTATGGAGGCTCGATTAATGAAACTTTCATTTATCCGAACCACCTTCGTAAACATTAGTTCGGATAATCGACGCTCTACTGTAATTAATCGCTTCTAATACTTTAAGATAATTAATTGCTTTTTCAAAATTCAATCTAAATTTCAAAAAGAAATGCTACTTTATGCGGTTAACCGTATCACCACATTCAGGCTAATGCCGACCACAATGTTTCTACATAGAGCCTATGTCCATTCCATGTCCTTGTTCCTGATATAATGTGATTCTGACCGAGAACCAATGTCGTCCAAACCGCAGCCATCTCGTGATAAAATTGAATAAGCAAAAAAGCTAACTTTCAATATCAAGTGTACACTTGTTGCGCGCCCTTAAATAAATTACATGAAAAAATAAACGCGAAAAAAAAGTTTATCAAAATTGCTGTTTCAATATATAATATGAAAATCGTACTGCTGTTTAGATTATCCTTACCTCGGAATCATGCATCGTCCGTCCGTCCGTTCCCTTTCTGTTAAAAATTTAAAATGATGAAAAAAGTTTGCGTTTTTAATTTTTTCTCTCGTTTTCGGACTTCATTTGCATTTTAATTATTCTAGTTGGTGAGCACGAGAGAGACGGAGGACAGGACATTTATGCAGGATTAGATTAGGCCACTTGAATGTCGTGGATATGAATGGAATGAATATCAGTACATATATGTATAGGATGGAAAAGGGATTGGAAAATGAATATCTCATTCGAGCAGGTTAAAAGATTGAAGTGGTTGAAATTGAAAGTATACACTACTTGTAGTGGAGGTTTAGGCATATTATGGTATTTAAAATGTATTTTCATATTAATGAAAGTTGAAAGTTAATTAATCATGCAAACATGAGCTATTTTACAGAATGATTTTACGAAAGATTAAATAAATATGAAAGGGGGATCATCAATTTTCAAAAAGCCTCTCAGAGTCGTATATTATGATACAATTTTTAATTTAATTTCAATAGATGAGTGCCGTCAGAAATACGATTTTACAAAAGAGGGGAGGATAAGTTTTGAATTTTCTACACTACAAAGGCGGCACACCGGTTTATTATTATAGTTGGTAGTCGACCTTAACCTCCTGGGTGTAGCCTTACCAATTAAACGATGCATCTAAATCACACTAAATCTTTACACAAAATTACCGATTCTGGCTCGTGCCACACTACATTCTCTGACGTACATCCAGTCCACCAAGCACCGCCTATCCTTTCAAATAAAGATGTCACACGAACAAAAGTCTGCAATTTGCTATGGACATTTTGCCAATTATAACCATTTCAGAATTTGCCAAATTTTGAAAGTAAAATTCAAATATCACAATTAGCACATTCTTGTGTATGCATAAATCTTCCTTCAAAATTACACATGTACACAATGAATATGGATGGATCTGCATAGTCCATTGACTATAATAATTGTAAAATTCAATTTGTAGAACATAATAAAAGGTGAAAAGGGTCCCGCGACGCATGTACGCACGAAAATAGCAAGGCCATCGGCCAATAATTGTATTTGTACTTTGGTGGTAAGCCGTTGATTGCTATTGTCCTTTGACAACGGCGAAGCCGAAAAAAGAAAGAACCAAATCCGTTCATACATTTCACAATAGGGAAAATTTCGCCTAAACAAATAATGTGGATTTAAGCCGATACATAGGTGTTTGGAATATGTTTACTTAGTGTTCGTACAATATAGAATACAATGCATGATTACGACTGGACATTGGAACCCTGCGGTGGACGCGGCAGCTTGACAATACGGAATGTACCCTGTAGTAGCCGAAGGCTGCCGTAAATTATTTTCTTTCAATGGGACTGGCCGTGGTAGAAACAAAAGCTGTGTATGGAGTGCTGAAAGTAGTAGCCGTGTAGTGTTGTTTAGAACAAGGATTTTTTTTTAAAGATAGAATTATGTAAGGTAAAACTTCACCATTATTGAATTATCATTTGCAAATAGATACAAAATGTACCACTCCTACATTACATTTTTTATCGTTTTGAATCTGAAGTAGTGACCGCACTTATTGTCTATTCCTTATGCATATTGACAGTTTAAAGTCAAAACGGTTACATCACACCGATTTGAATTATAATTACTTTGTCCATAATTATCAATTAATGCACAGTGCATTGGTGCCTTATAAAGAAGCACTCTTTGAAACCACACCTCTACCCATAGACCAACCGCGATTCGACCCTAACATGGCTCCGATACCATTAACCAGTTTACCATATTATCCTACAACTATTGCAGCTATCAGTTAAGTTAACCAATATACTTGAAATTATTGCGATCCATAAAACTGAATGGCATTTTTCACAATTTGTTACTATCGTGCTGCGATTCAGTTTCCTTATAGGAGTATAGTAGAGTAAACTGGTGCACGTCAGTCTACCGATTTTCCACTCTGAGATCGAGCTATACCATTCAGCGAACATTCCTCAATGTCTGTATAAATTTCGAAAAAATGCTAGGTACTTACTTCTTAATTGGATACCATCTAACCATATGTGTGAAATGGACAAATAGAGTTCTGATTACTTCACAGTTTTGTCTCCTGAATATGGACGAATATATAAAATGTTGATTGAACGTCAAGTGTGACAATTCTATCTTGGTAATCCGAATGCTGAATTAGAGTATTCTTCTATGTAGGTAAAATCCTCCAACCTCATAAATATGAAAGACATATTTCCATTTTATTCATATCACATTTAGTACGTCCTCTCTCATCGTTCAGTTGTAGTCTTCCATTATACGCATTGTCCAGTCCGTCCATAGTAAAGTAGTATAGCTACAAACACCAGACCATATCGTAGGATGTTTTCATTACGTGCAATTTACACGACAATGAATATTTTGCATTATTTCCAGTGACAACTTATGCGATTTGGAAAACTTAATTTACGACCATTTACATAGCCATAAGTTTATTATGTGTGGTGTTGCGTCCACTTGCAGTGGACAGTGGACATATGCATGTATTTTGATATAACCGAATGTACCTATAAGTTTGATGCTCGATTTATAAGCAAATGACATACACAGAGCTATTTGAGCCATCGGGCTCGATTGTCTAGTCTTGTTAGTTGCCTCGTTGTTGGCAGTTATTCCAACCTCAAATTTCAAACAAAAGGACTTCATATAAAACCAACGCATGGACAACGGCTGTGTAGTTTACATAGGAACTGGAATGGATAAAATGAAGTTTTGGTCACAAATTGAACTTTATAACATCAGACGTAGACAGACGTTGATAAGGAGCGCAGATTTGTCGCGACGCAATGTCCGACAGACAAATATTACTGGAACAGAAATCCTGTGGGTAGACAAAGAGACGGTTTGGTGGATGTATGTATATGTACAATGCTATGCTGAATATTATGGACTATTGCTAACTATTTGTACATGAATATTTCCATGGGAATGGTGCAATATGAAGAATCATTTTGGTGACAATTCACTTCTTCTTCTCAGTACCCATGTGGGGCCAGGGTGCGTTAACTCAACCGTTTATAAGCAATTTCGAGTCAACGTTACATTGCATATAATTTCGGAGTGTATATAATGTGGCAGGCACTATTATATTCCCTATCCGCACATGTACGGAAATTTGGAACCACCCACGCCGAGATTCTATATTACTAGATTACTAGCATCGTAGAGTGCGACTCAACGAAGGAACCACAGAGCGTGTCAATTCACTAACGGCAATAAAAATTCATTCGTTAACGATGGTTTTTCTCAAAAGTTATTGGTGAGTTCAATCAATTCGTTTTTATACCCTTCACTCGTAGAGTAAAGGGTATATTAACTTTGTCATGAAGTTTGTAACGCATTGAATGAAGCATCTCCGACCATATAAAATATGTATATATATGATCAGCATGACGAGCTGAGTCGATTGGGCGATGTCCGTCTGTCTGTCTGTCCGTCTGTCCGTCTGTTGCTACGCGTTTTACTCGCCCAGTTTAAAAGCTATCGAGCTGAAATTTTGCACACATGCTTCTTTTTATTGCAGGCAGTTTGTATGTTCGAATCGCTGAAATCGGACCGTGGGGTCATGGGGCTGCCATACAAACCTAAACCCTCCAATTTGGTTTTTCTAAGAAAATCTTTTTCATGCGGGCACCAATTTCAAGCATATTTCACACAAATGTGTTTCTATTGATAAGACAAAACATATGTAAGAATGGATCAAATCGGACTATGGGGTCATGGGGCTACCATACAAACCTAACCCCCCAAATTAGGTTCTTCTAAGAAAAACTTTTTCATTTGAGCACCAATTTCAACCAAATTTCATACAAATGTGTTTCTATTGATGCCACAAAACATATTTAAGAATGTTTCGAATCGGACTGTGGGGTCATGGGGCTGTCATACAAACCCAACAACCCAAATTGAGTTCTTCTACGAAAAACTTTTTTATTTGTGCATAACTTTCAATCAAAACTCGTAGAAGTACATCTCTATTGATGCCATAAGACATGTGTAAAAATGAATGGAATCGGTCTATGGGGTCATGGGGCTACCATACAAACCCACCCCCCAGTTTAGATCTTCTAAGAAACATTTTTCCGCACCAATTTCAAAAAAATCTAATGCGTCCTTGTCAAAACAAAAAAAAAATAAAACGAATGGAATCATACTATGGGACCATGCTCCCGCATCCCCCAATCAAGTTCTCTGAGTAAATATTTTTATTTTCCCACTTAACCAAAAACACAAATATTGTTTTATCGACGCCACATAAGGAAAAGAATGGGGAAGGATTGAACACAAGTCATAGGTACGCCCAAAAAAAAAACTTTTAGCCCGAGGAGAGTGAAGGGTATTAAAATTTCGGCCGCGCCCGAAATTAGCTTCGGTCTCGTTTATATTACTCAGAGACTATATTTCAAATGAATTGAATGGGGTGTTAAACTCAGCACCTATTATGGGCCAAATAACCCAGCTTTAAATCTAAGCGGGCAGCAGAAAGGACATTTATTAAATTCAATAAGAATTTATTTCAGATGCATACCATTTTTCTACATAGGGCTGTTGCTGCTGCAGTCAATTTCGACAGATTTTGGTATTCATGAAATAACCTGCAAACATTTTAAATTTACGAAGATTAGTACGTTCGCAAACGGCTTCAAACTTTCTGCTTCGTGGCTTCTTCAATCACAGAGCAAAATTTATGGCTCTGGAAAGATACACGGGAAACACGATCCTTTTCCATTTAAGCTCGATTTATTCCGTTGAGGATCCTTGAAACAGGAAACAAACACCGGATATGTAATGCACTCAACGTCCCCTTTGATATGATACCCCGCATGCCGACCTCCGGCCAAGGATTAAGGAGTATTTTTTTTGTCCTTTTTGGGACCTTTCCGATCAAATTTTTTTTTTAGCAAAATGAGTTTTAGATTCCTGGGAGCCCACTGTTTCAAAAACAACAAAAATTAGCCTTACTCTATTTTTTTTCTATTTGGGGGCCTGATTTGGGATATTTTTACTGGACTAAAACAAGTTCTCTACCGAATGTGTAAGTAGCGAACGATTGCGTATGGTGAGCCATTTGTGTTTTCGGTGACTTGACTAGTATACTAAACGACGAATATTTGTAAGTCAAATGACTGACTATGGAATTCAACTATTCAAATTTGTATGGAAGTGGTGCTTTTCTATACTGCACTCGTGCTGATTGACACCTGAACACAAGTTCCCTGTTGGGGCCTCCACTTCAGGCTTAAGGTACCAGAGAGAAAATGGATAGCCTTCATAAAGGTGTTTACTGTTCATTTCAAAAATATATTTTTAAAATATATTTAGATATATTTAAAGTTTTCTTCAAAGTCATAAAATTAAATAAGGTTCATACAAAACTCCACTGACAACCGAAACTAAACAAACATATGGACCGCGAAAGTGGCGAAGGTCCCATTCTATATAAACGGAGACGGAACAAGTACGGGTTTTTGGACCTCTGTAGCTCGGACCCTGGTCGGTCCTGAGTGTTAAAATTTGGTAGATGTTGTCGCTCGGGTCGTCTTACAAAGCGTAGAAAATTTCTAGAAGATACGATGGAAAAAAACCGGAGATATAAGAGTTTGAAAATCATATTTTTTCGAAAATATCCTTGTCCTTGTTGTTCATTGACAGGCCTCGTAGAAAGCACCTAACTCGTTTTTAAAATGAGAGAGAAACAAGTTTTTATATGGAATTAGCGAGTCGCTGTCGTGTGGCCGCGTCGAGGACAACGTACCTAAAGGTACGTTTTCCTTTAGGTACGTTTTCCTCGGCAGCGGCTCTAGCGACTGAAGCTCGCTCATTGGCCATTGCATACAAAAACTCGTTTTTAGTTGATAATCGCTTGGCATAGCTCCACAATGAATGAACCGCGCGGCTCTTGTTGTATATAATGCTCGCATGAGTGAACGTGGTGCACTCGCTTGTTTGTTGGCTTCGGGTGACGGCTGCTTGGGGTAGGGTAGTTGTTTCGCACAACGGTCGTATTCGTTCGGCCGATATACGAGTAGCATGTGTATAGAAAGCAGTCGCGCGGCTCTTGTTGTACATAATTCATGCACGAATGGTGAACGTGGTGCACTTGCTTGTTTGTAGACTTCGGGCGACGGCTGCTTGGGGTAGGATAGTTGTTTCGCACAATAGTCGTACTGATTCGGCTGATACACGAATCTGTCTGTATACAGGGTGTCCGGAAATTGCCGCATAAACGCACCGGATTATGCTTCCTCAGTTGATTTCCAGCAAAAAAGTTGTACTGAACATACCCCCTCAGCTTAACCCTTTAGCTGCCACAGGCATTTAAAGATTTTTGAAAAAATCATTTTCTTGCACGACTTAAAGCCTAATATCTCCAAAGCTAGACCAGCTAGAATAGTGAAATAAAATGATTATTACAGCCAACAAATTTACCTGTAAAATAAAACTAACCGCACTAAAATCCGATAAGAGCTTTGGTTTTTACAGAGCTTCAAAGTCAAATTTGCGTAATTTGACCCAAAAACAATCTTTTTTTCCATCTCAATTTTCTGCAACTTCTGCCAAGGTGAGGTGCTTGTACGATTCTTTTAAAAATTGGCGCATAGTCTTACGATCATATCTTTCTTACTTCATTTTGATCTAGCTCCATTACTTCTAACAGTTTTTATACGTTAATTGCAGAAAACGACGGTTTTTTTCTTGTATTTTGCAGTTTTTATTAGAATTTGACATTATAGTAAATAGAAAATATATTTTACTATTCCAATGGAAGTGAAATCACGACGACTTTTGCAAAATCTTTCAATTTGATGGACTAGGGCCGGAGGTCGCACCAAGTATGGCTTCGGATCATCAGAATCAAATGCAATCTCTATTTTTCGATCTTTTGAGTCCAGAACAGTTTCTTATATTTTAAGAATTGCAGATAACGAGGAAGAATAACAGGTGGTGGCTGTTATGGCAGAACGACTGTACCAATTTCTAAGGAAAAATTCATGACAAACTGGCCCTTTTTTTTCCGCTTGTGATTTTCAAGTCTGTTAACTATGTTTAAAATTATAGTTATATTTTTCATTCCTTATTATGTGAACAACGTAAAAAGCCGATTAGCTTTTTTGTGGAATAACATTTGAATTTTGACTCGACGTTTGAAGTATGCACTGAAAGTGTACCATGCGAAATGGCCACTTTCTATAATTAAAGCTTCAAACTTTACATGAAGCTTTCAAATCTTTCAAAAATGATATTTTTGCATTTAATACACGTCTATGATTTGTTTTAGATAAGGAGTTGGCATCATTTCCAAAATTAAATGTATTAAAAATCACATTTGGTAATGGGGGACCTGGGTCCCCCACGAGTGTATATGTGTAGGCCAAAAATAGCGAGTGTAGCTGAGGGTTAAGAAAGTATTTTGCAAAAGTCGGGGATAGGCCAGAAAAATGCCTAGAAAAGAATCGTATAGTTTTGTGATTTAGCAGGATTATTTAGAACAATCCCTTATTTATATTTATTTATTATTTAACAAACTGAACATGTGGTAACCTAATAATACAGTTGTATAGATGAGCAATTAAAGAAACAAGAGAAAATAAGAGCGTTAAAGAAATTAAACATATGTATAACAATAAATTCGATATTGTTAATGAGCTTTAAAGTTTTCCATGGTAGAGCTTCTGGAAGACGAGGGGCAAGGGGTCAAAATTCCTGTTTTGGTTCGTCTCATATACGTACATATTACAGTGGTCCCCGCTTATTGTTATACCATTTGTTCAAAGCTAAATCTATAACAATAACCGATCTATAACATTAACCAGGCGACACGAAATCGAGTTTTCGGAAATTCAACTTTATTTAAACAGCAAAATCAATCATAAAAATGGCATCATAGACATTTTACATATGTACATATGTATATATTTTTACTGTTTTTTATTTATTGGAAAAAATCTGTAATTGTGGTTTGTTCATCACTAGCAAATCAATTCTCCTATGCTATAGCAGCTGCGTTAAGCGAAGATGGACCTCCTTTCTCAATAATGTCCAATATCCTGGATCGCATTTGGCGCCTATAATATGTTTTAAAGGCTGGAATAATGTCCGGTTGCATAATCGACGTAGTGTTCGCTGAGAGAAAAAACGGTAATGTGATTAAGATACCCGATAACCACATGATCTGTGCAATTATCGACCAGCAGGAGAATATCATTGTCCATCCCACTTTTTTTAACCATTCCATGAAAATTGGAGACGTCATCCATGCGTTTTTATTGCTGACATAATCTACCGGTAGGGCTTTGACTCCTTTGAAACAGCGGGCAGAATAAAAGCTTTCAATTGAATGTGTGTAAGCCTATGTGTGAGACTTAAAAGTTATAACATTATCCGGATTTTTAATTACAATAACCGGGAGAAATTTATATGAAATGAGAACGTCCGGTTTGTTCCTGGCTATTTTAATAATATTAGGCGGATTATAACATTATCAGTGATCACATTAAGCGGGGACCACTGTAATATAATAGGTTTTCGATGAGCATATAGTACGATGCATACAGTGCGTTTGTTCATCCCGATGATACTAAAGCTTCCACCAAACCAGCGCGGTAGCGGTACGCAGTAAACACAACACACACACAACCGAGACTCACCCTGATAGCTATGGCTATCTCTGATTCCTGGTCATGAGGCCACTTTATCATTGTAAAAGCAATGCTTGGTAAAGTCGTTTGATCAGGAATTTAGACAGGTTTTCGGGATAAAAGGATTTTGGGCATGTATAAGTCTTTTCTCTGGGGGTCGGCTATACATTTTAGTAACGTAACTAACGGTGAAGCCCAAGAAGCCAAAGGTAGTAGATATGGGTATTTTATAAGGAAGAACAATGGAACATGGATGTAAGGACAGTCTTGGGTCTGCAGTAACGGGAATCGTGTCTTAAACGTTTGGTGTTGACTTAGGCCCAATTTAGAACTTAGCAAAAATGGATGTGATTGAAATCAATATTCAGTACTAAGTGAGGCTTCATGATTACATTAAAAATCCGGGATAGAGATGGAGTCAGTGGCGTAACGTACGGTGTTCCATGTGTTCGGTCGCACACGGGCCCCCAACCCACAGGGGCCACCTAACGTAGTGAAGAGGAGTGGATAATTTTGGACTGTTATTAAAAATTCTAGATTTCTTATTCATAGACACACTGAAGCTAGATTTAAAACAGATGAACAGTTAGTTAGGATTGCTCTTAAATGAAGCATATGAGAACTTCAAGGAACATCTTATTGTTTCGCTGAAGAACTGCATTTTCGTTACCAGGCATGACCTTAGGGAACATTACGCTATCATTACGAACGTTTTGGTGACACTAGCGACAAATCAGCAGCAACCGCCATATAGTGGAAATTATTTGTAACATAGAAGTTCTTCTTATGCGAACAGGATAGCAGAACAAGCCCTAAATAATTATTCAAAATAAATCAAAATTAAGATAATTTCAGAAAATGTGTTTGTAACCTGAATAAAGTGACCAGAAGAAATGACTTCACCCATTAACAGCTCTGATACTAAAGGTAAAATCCAATAAAAAATAAATAACAGGCGCGACAATCCAGCATTGGACTAAGGCCGCAGGATGTGTCAGTGACATCCTATTTCCAAGATCTTATCTGCTTTTTGTTTAGGTAATGAGATCAGCATCACACTCAGCAGCAGTGTTATTTATCCCCATAAATGGGTACTCGTTTAACATCTGAGTGAGATCATAGTCCCTCACAAGCTCGTGAGTCCTAAAAACACCATGATCCACGGTGAGATTCGAACTCATGACCCTGTGCACCCAAGGTGCGCACACTAACCGCTAGACCAGCCAGACTACAATCCAATTAATAGAAAAAAATTCATCAGTTTCATAACGCGATTTAAAACAAAATCCAGACTAAATCTATAAGAAAGCTTGGTAAAATGTGGTTAATTTCGCCTATGTTGCAAAAAAAAAACAGTTTTAGTCATGCATCAAATATTCGGAATGTACATTTAAACGGATTCTACTCTAAAAAAAAAATAATTTCGACCTGCTTACTGGATTGAATCATAAGGTTTTAGTATAATTAGTGTCACCAAAAGGGACCGTATCAAAAGTACCTACATCCGAGGTAGCTTGTCTATAGAACAACCAATCACCGAAAAGGTCGAAGACCGACAAAAGGATTGATATTGCCATGTTGAAAGGCGTCCGCCTGATAACCCCACAAAGAAAGCGATATCAATGGAAGTTCCGCTTGATGGACCCAAGGTCAGAGGCAGACCGAAGAACACCTATGGATGTGTGAAATGAAAAAGCAACAACAACGCATTGGTCTCGGCGATGACACGATCTAAGATAGAGCTGCCTGTGGAAATATGCTGAGAAGAAGAAGTGTAAGTCCCTTTAAATATAGTCCTAGAGTTACTTGTACCTTTAATATTTTTCCAAATTTACATTACGTGTACTAATCAGCAAAAATAGTGGTTTCAACCATTTTGTTTAACTATAAATTACACTTTGTGGGGGCCCCCATTTCGATCTCGCACACAAGATATTTTCGAAACGTTACGCCACTGGATGGAGTAAAGGTTTGGGGTCATGTTTGGATTAAAATTAAAGTAAAAATGAAGCTTAGGCTAACGGATAGGGTTAAAGTTTTTGTTAGGACGCAGTTGATATTATTATTTGGGTTAAATTTAAGGATAGAGTTTGAGTTTAGGTTGAGTTCGAGGTTTAGGATTAGGCGAAGGATAAGGTCAAAGTTATGGTTAACATTCAGTTTAATGTGATGTGTAAAGATACCGAGGTTACCTGTGCTACCAAGGCTATCGAGGTTACAAAGGTTGCTATGGGCTTCCAAGGTTATCAAGTGCACTATGGTTACTAAGGTTACTAAGGCGACCAAGCTTACTGAGATCACAGAGGTTACCAGGGGTAGCTTATTAAGGTTACCAAGAAGACCAAGGTTACCTAAGCTCAACACTATTTGGCAAGGAGCTTGAATAACGTTAAAACAGAATAAAACCATAATATTATGAAAATTATGAAAGAACTATATTGTATAAAAAGAAGGAAAAGTATTCCATACGAAGGAAATCAAAATAAGCATTTTTTTTACAAGGCTACTAGCATTTCGCTTTCAAAATGTCAATGTCACCGCAGTCTGCACAACGGCTTTCGACGTTCCTAGCAAAAATAAATTTCATCTGCATTTAATTTCAAGTGAATAAGCTATCATCAGTAATTGTACTGAATGTATCCATTTATCTAAAAGATGTTAAAAATAAGAAACAGGAGCCCACGGCACTTTTTTGCGGGATATATAGATGCCGGGTTTTTCGCTCTGTTAACATTCTCCTTTAAGTTTGTACTATTACTTATTTCATTTCTGACAAATATTTCATAGCTGACAAATATGCTGAATGCCGAGCTTTCTGTCCAGCATTTTTGTCAGCAATGTAAAATGCATTGCGCTTGACATTTCGCTATGCTGATGCTGCTGCTTGGAGAATGGATATGTATTTCTACATAGATTCACCAAAAATTCAGATAAACCACGAGCCGAGCTAATGCTATATGTTAAAGTCTGTGTAGTGGTTAGTTTGCTCACCTTTGAAAGGTCGTGCATTCGAATCGCAGTGTAAGCAGATTTAGGCCCGTATTTATGAACATTCCTTAACTTAAGGCGACTTTTTTGTCTGCTTTGACCAGGGTTGTGCTTTGTTCCTGAGTCACCGCCGCTATGCGAAAGTCCACAGGTCAAGGAGACCTTGGGTCAAGGATGCCGAAATTCAATAAATTAAATGTCATTCCCATACTTTTTCATAGAAAAAAAAGTCGCCTTAAGTTAAGGAATGTTCATAAATACGGGCCTCAGTTTATAATAGTTTCCGAATCCACGACACATGTGACGGACTATGAACTCACAAAAATATTAAACGAATACCTGTTTCTGGGCATAAATAATTCGGCGGAGCGTACTGTTGATCTCAACACTTCGACAAAAAAGTTTAATGTTGAACTGTCACGCCAGTTTATATTTTAAACAGAATTTCGATTTGCTGAGATGGCCTATTTTCGAGAAAGACAATAACAAGTGATTCGAAACTGGAACAATATCACAGATAAGATAAAACTAGTTAGTTTTATTAATTATGTAGTAGTAGTTATTAATATGTGACCATATTTAACTGAAAAACGTGACGTTTGTCCAAAATGCCGAATGGCTTAAAATGTTCTGATATAGTTTTCTTACATTTTAGTGCTTATAACGTCCCGATGTGCAATATTTTAATTTTGAAAATAACATTTTTCGAATATCTGTTGGATTTTTTTTGTCATAGAAAGAAACCGCCAAGGACACAATAAAAAAAAAGTAGACTTACGCCACTTTCAAAGTAAGTGGCTCATATGAAGATTGTAATGTTTTTCAATCCACGAGACAACCATGAAAAATAATTCTGAATATTCCTCTAAAATAACTACTAAATTTTTCAAATGAAAATTAGTACCCATCATTCCCAGGCGAAAGTGATTCTTTTCAATTTGCACGATAGAAACTACATGCAGAGTATGCCCGTTTCAATCTTTACTCCGAAAATATTGAGAAAAAAAACACATTTTCCAATTTCTACAAGATTTTTATGAGAAAACGTACCCCACATATAGCCACACAAAAGAACAAGAATTTACTGCGAAAACTTGGACAAGGTCATGACACCAGAAACCTATTATATCATTCGCTGTAGCCACCAACAAAACACCAACGAACCACCAACCCTCTTCTCTAGTCATCCTACAACAAATACATAAATATGATGGAGGGCGCCAACCAGGCTAGCTGGCATCAGCTAGTCTGCAATTGTTTATGAGTTAAGTTGTCTGCAATAGTTAGTTCGGTTTGCGTGTTTACGCGAGTACAGTACTCTACTCTGGTCCAGAATATGCTGGAGCTCGCAGATGAAGAAGAACTGCGTTAGTCAGAAACTTACAAACCTAATTTATGGGTTTGTTATCGTCGTGATGGACATTTCCGCGAAAATAATGATAGCAAATTGTTCGCCGGGGATCTGGTTCCGTCCGTGGATATTATGATTGGGAGATATATATACGAGTACGGACTTCAATATGAGACTAGGTCAACATATTCGTTGTTAAGGTAGGGACAATAGGGAAGCATTAAATATGTAATCGTTTTGTTTTAATTGGCTACTGTGGCGATGAAATGTAATCAACAATCGTGAGAAAACCGTTTGTTTTTTTTCGCATTTCAATTGAAACTACTAAATGTGCCCATATTACATTCCATTCATTCTTTATGTAAACCAATATCTTTTCCTATTTTAAATGCGAAAATCCCGACGAAACAATTACCATCAATATTTTCATAACAAATCAATAATCCTAAAACGTGCCGATTGACATTCATATGCACATTTTCCACACGGATATAGCCATTTATATCAGAATCCTGACATGTCAACCATGATCATAAAAAATACGAAAAACCCAATCAACAATGTATAACAACAATGAAATTGTTATCGTATATTCTCTCCCCACACGGCACAGAGAAAAAATAACGACCCAAACCATTCATATATAAGAAACATCAATAAAATAATCCATCAAATCGGCTAAGAAATCAACTAGTTTTGCCACAAAATCCTGGGTTCAGAAGCGATTTTGATTTTTTTGTTGATAGCATTTTTCCAAAATTCAGGATAAATCGTATAACAATCATCACGATTTAACGATTTGCGTAATTTTTCCCTTTCATACTTACTCACATTCCATAAAGAGTATACCTTTTCGGGGACTCACCGATAGGCGAATTGCGTAAGGATAAGCGCATAAGAACCGTACCACACCCGGAAAGCGAAAGGTATACAAGGAAAATAATGAAGGCAATGGTATAAATGCGAAAATTGTCATTGAATTCACGCTTGATAAATTGTCACGCTCAATTGGTTATTTGACGAAATCAAAAAGGGGTCCTCTTCTGATTCTTTTGTATTTGTAAGTTTTGCGTTTTGGTTTGACCATATTTTTACGATTGCCGTCAGGGTTAAAAGGATAAAAATGACAAGGATCATAAATATTTCGGGATTGGCGAAAAAAGTAAATAAATCAGATAGGACTGTAAGTTAGGCTCGTGTAGTTGATAGAGTGCAATGCTTTATCAAATTGTTGTGTCGATATCTTGAAAAATCACAATTCGTAATGATTAGCTATATTAGCTATACCCACACAGATAAAATTCCTAATATGTAATAACAAAAATGTTTCATTCCGAGAACCCGAAAACAAAGCAAAATCACCATAGAAAGTCTGAAGAATGCAACAAACATTTTTAACAAATTATGTAACAACGTTTGGCTTGTTAAGATATTTTCCTTTGCCAACCACGAATTTCGGAGAAATTACTTAAAATCTATTTTCTTTCTGTCTCCATTGTTTGCTTCTCTCGAACAAACCTTTCAGGCGACGAAAAGCAATGAAAATTTGTTCGTCGACAAAGTTTTCCAGAAAAGTAGGTATTTGTGTAAAGTTTGAAACTTGACTATACAATCGACCTGGTTTCTTATAGGATTTGTAAGGAGACGATAAGAAAGTCTGCGTAATCAAGAATTCCGTCTCCAAATCGTCCCACAAATTTATTGTGTTTATATTTATTGGGATTATCTATACGAAGAGTATCTTTGATATGGTTCACGTGCCATTAAGTTGCCAGGAGCGATGGGAAAACTGTGAAGGATATTTTTTTGTATGTTGACAATTTAACTGATCAAATTGTGAGAGAATTTTACGGTGTAAAGTCAATATTTGGAATTTTATCGGATGGACGTGACGATTTTTTTTACACGATAATGATAAATGATTCAAAGTGAGCAATGTTATGCTCGGGAGTTCAATTCTTGACTGCGAAGTGAGTTTCCTAAACTCAATCCTTTCTCGATAAAAGAAAAAAGAGATAAAAGAAGGATAGATTAATATACCATCAAATAAAAAAAAAGCAATTATTGGCATGAGTGGCACAAATATTGATACGATTCTGACGGTACGAAAAAGGAAAAATATTTTTGTTGCTTTACGTTTAAAACCGCAAACTCATGTCTCTATTTATTCACGAATCATTAGAGCGAACAAAAACAATATTTCTGTCATCCAGATTATTTTATTAATTCAATTTGATAACGAGCTGACTTTTCAGTGGCAGTAACAAAACATTCGTTAAAAGTATTTTCAATTCAATTTGTCACAATTAGACACCTATCGATTCTGACTACTTTTTGGACGTAGTGATTAATTTATTACCAACGTATCTAAATTGCAAAATTGCAGCACATGTTCTCATGTCCAATTCGCATAGTAAAGCATGCATTCATTCATTCATTCGTATAATTTGTCTGTTTGACACCGATAAATGATTGAATTTCAACCAAAATGCAACCAAAACATTGAAATGCGACTTTATACCATATTGTGACAAAGGAAAATCCTCAATTCCAGGCTTCGCAGGAACCTATATGTATGTAGGTATCTATCCTACCGATAAATACATAGTATCTCTTCTGTATACCTCTGCAACTACAACTACAACACTGTTTGGCAAATTGACTAATGCAATTTACAATGAAAAACATGAATAGATAAAACGTGTGTACTTATAGTGTAAAATTCGAAATATTCCATGTTGACTTAATTTTCGGCATGTATGGTCGTTTCCGATATGTATCATGTGTTTGCAATAAATCAACAATAATTGCATAAGACGTCAGATCAGCATGTGATTTTTAGAGGTGACACAGACCCTCCGTTCGATCGGCCAGATTTTATGATTGCTAGATAAATCGGAAGGTGTATGGGACCATCAGCTTCAATTTTTTGATTTGACATGTGGAACGTATCGCCAATGCAATTTTCCGTACAAGCTGTCATGACAATCATGTGTTCTCAATTGCTGATTTTTTGACATAAGCCTGTGGCCGTTCTTCATGCTGTGGCTGTGGCGGTTATTCTCCATCAAAGTAGCTATGGATGTCCATCTTCCATCGCCAAAAATGGTATAATGATCGCTATTTTGGGTTGTGTCTTGTGGACCGTGAGACTGTCTATTTCAGATTGCCCGATAAATTGCCTAATGTATGTGCTGTTCGGGTGGCAGATCGGTTGTGGGCAATCGATTGCCCAATCGATCGGCCGAAAAATCGTCAGGTTTGTGGCGCCCTTTAGGGGTGTTTGAATGTTAAAATGCAAAATATTTGCATTATATCCATTCACATTCAGGTGGCATTTGATTTTGAATCGAGTATTGATTCGAAGCGATTGATAATGAGTGAATTTTTGTAGTAGGTACATACTATGTATATAATTATGTATTATTTTGTTGTACAATAATTTTGTACCACCAATTGGATGGAAGATATAATCAGAAATCTAACGTATCAGCAAATTAGATCGCAAAGTATAGAGGTAGAGGGCAGCGCCCGCCCGGGTTTTTTAGAATTCAATATAGAAAGTAAATAAAAAATAAACATATGCTGCTAGTAAATCTATTTTTGGATTGGTCTAACAAAAGCGTTCCAGAATGACACTAAAAGGAATAGTGAAACCAATTCAAAAATAGATTTCAAGAGTCAAGATGCTTAGTATTTAACGTATATACCTATGCTCATGCTAATCAGGGAGTAATTGATGTGACATGTACTCGTCAAGCCTTTTGATTTGAGTATCCACACGCCCATCTCCGACAAAAGAAAATAGTCAACCTTTTTACTTCTTCGGGGACACCTTGTAATTTCTCTCCCTCCAACTTTATAGTATTTCGTGCCAAAATAGTTGCAATAGCCCAAATACATTCATAGATTCCAATTCCACTCCAAAACACAAGCGTACAACAAAATAATATTTTCAAAAATTTATTACTGGAGTACCGTAGAAAACGATGATTGATTTCGGGTGAGAGAGTCTGAAAAGACGTAAATCCCAGAAAATTTGAACGAAAATTTGGGCAAACTTGAGAAAAATTAGAGGAAAGCTGGATTTTGGCATGTGCATTTCCCTCAAAAGTCCTCCTCTTTTATTATCTCGAAAACGTAATAGGTGCTGAAAAGTAGTGTATCGAAAATTCGTAGCTCTTGTGGTCCCTGAATAAAATATGAAAAGTCAATTTTGATTCGAGCACTTCTAACCGTGTCAGGAGGTCAAATGGTATTTTTAGCAAAGTGTCAGGAAAATCTCTATAACGGTAACTTTGGCTAAAAGATGTTGTATGACAAATTCATAGCACATACAGTTCTGAAGAAAGTGGACACATTTCTCATGAATACGTACGGGGTACAACCATATAAAAACGGGCATTGTCGCGTTTTTCCTGAATATCTACGCTAACTTAAGCTTCTTTCATGTTAATAATTTCTACCGCAGCCCTATGACGTGTTCCGATTCCATATGCTCCTTAATGCGTTGAGGCTAAGCCAGGAACACACTTAGATGAATTTTGTTTAAGATTAAAAAGGAAAAAGTTTTTCGTACAAGAAGCTAATACTTGGAAGTTGACAGCATGGGCGTAGCCAGGATTTCGGTCAGGGGGGGCAAGCCCAACATTTTTTCAACATCATGATTTTCTTAGGGGTTGAAATTTGCGGTCGCAGAAATATTGTTAGCAAATTTTACAGTAGCCTGGCGAGTGGTTTGATTGGTGCACAAGGTCAAGGATTCCAGACTCACCGTGAACGAATTCATTTCATGGAGTTTCTCGAACTCACGACCTACGTGACGGACTATGATGTCGCTCAGATTGTATCCATTTATGGGAATAAATAACATTGCTGGGCGTGCCGTTGATCTCAACACCTTAACAAAACAGCAGTTTAAATCTTGGAAATTGGATGTCATTCACACATCTGCGGTGCGGCCCTAGTTTACTGGTGGACTGCCACGCATGTTATTTCATTTTTTTTTTATTTTAGAGTCAAATTGAGAGATTGAGAATGATTTTGCATTCTGACTACATTCAACTGGCCTCCAATATCTGCCTTTAGAGCGTACTTTGTGTATTTTCAGTGCATTTTTTGCATCTCGGACTGCACATTCCACTTGCGAAATCAGTTTGTTTCATCTGTCACTTTTATCTTAGCAAAGAAGCAACGTCAGAATATTTATAAATCCTTTATTGATTGAAATATGGTTAACGCTTTTAATAAGATTTCCTCTAAATTGATAAAAGTATTAACAGTGGCTAAATTTTATTGCTGGTATGATTGAGCTCGAAAATAAATTTTGATTTAATAACTTGAAAGACCCGCTCTGTGGCTCACTTGGTTGAGTCGCACTTTACGATGCTAGTAATCCGTAGATCGAATCTCGGCGTGGTCCAAAATTTGCGTACATGTGAATGGAAATATATATATGTAGTGCTTTCAACATTATACACACTTCGAAATGATATGCAATGTAACGTTGACTCTTTGCCTATAAACGGCTAAGTTAACGCACCATCAACCCACCAGGGGCTATACGGTACTGAGAAGATAAAGAAGAACTTGAAAAACACTGAAATATGAGACCCGTTCTTTACAAGGTCCTTAACCCTGGAAGGTCATGCTTCTTTTTAGTACGGAAAGGTCATGCTTCGTCGATTCGACGACACTCTACTTTGACGCCTCATACAAATCACCCTTTCTCAAAATATTTATAAATTTGACAGATTTTCAATCGTTAGTTTATTTAGAATGGAAAATGATCGATTTTTGAGCCGATTTTTATGAGTGCGAAATGCAATCTTCCTAAAATGAGGAAGAATTTTCAGCCATTTTCCTGATTTGTCGTATTTTTGTCCTAGTAAATATTTTTTTCCATAATTTTTGAAAAAATAGATCCCACATTTCCAAAATAAACATATTTGTTACGAGCTAGTTATATAGACACAGACCTATCGTCGAATCGACAACTAGCCATAAGAAATACTGGAGTTCTAAAAGTTACACAAAGTTCATTCTTCGTCGTTTCGACGACGCCAATTTCCAAAAACTTACCCTGCTTACTTCGTATAGCTGCAATGTACCCGGCAAGTAAATGTGTGCTAGTATGCAGCCTCCGTCAGTTACGAGAGGCCACTCGCTGTCATCTATTTGTATGCGCCTCCTCACTGCATCCCAATGATGGCTTCTCCGGCAGCACTTGAAGTCGTGAAAAAGGCATTTGAAAATTTTTGAAAATGTTAAATAGTGCAGCGATTTTTTTACTACATCAATAAGGATTTTTTACCATCTTTATCGACCAGGGGGGGGGGGGGCGACCGCCCCTCCCTGCCCCCCTGGCTACGCCCATGGTTGACAGTCCTATGACGTAATATTCTGATCCCATCCGTTACTCGATTAATTCATTCTTGGTTTGTATGACAGACCTATGACGTAGTGTTCCAATTTCATCTGATCCTGGATATGTTTTGAGGCTTTACTACGAACACATTTGGGTAAAGTTTAGTTAAGGTCGGATTAAAAACAAAAAAAAATTTCCTTAGAAGAACTTATTATTCAGTGGTCGGTTTGTCCAGCCACGTTTGTACTTGGAAGGTACGTGCGGAATGAATGGTAGGCGGTTGTGTCTCTAGTGGGTGGCAGCCTGGCAAGTTATGACAGCGTAATGACCAAATGTCCCGCTTTCATCCGTTCCTAGATATGCTTTGAGGCTTTACTTCACTTCACTTGGGTGAAGTTTGGTTCAGATTGGTACATAAAGAAAAAAGTTCTTCTTAGAAGAACCTAGTTGTCAGCGGTTGGTTTCTATGGCAGCCCCATGACACTATGGTCCGATTCCACTCGTTCCGATATTTATACAGTGTACACTAAAAGGAAACTTGCATACGCAATTTCAGCCCGATAGCTTCAAAACTGACTTTGCTTTGCAACAGATGGACAGACAGACATAGCTCAATCGATTTCTCTCCTCACACTGATCAATAATGTATATACTTTATATAGTCGGAGGTGCCTCCTTCTGTGCATTGCAAATTTCATGACAAGGTTAATATACCCTTGCACATAGTAACGGGAATAAAAATTTCAGATCGATACGTGCAGTCCTAAGGCCGCGATGACGGTTCAAACCATACAATAAGGGCTTTTTTGTTAATTTCGTGAATATATTTACAATGGTAACATATGCGGGAAAGTGGTCTGCAATAAATGTGTTTTTTTTTCCATAGATCAGAAATATAATGCCAAAACACCCGATCTTCGCCTGTCCACCAATGGGAACTAATTGGGATCAAAGTTATATTCTCTCCCAATTCTACTTTTTCCTACTTCCAATTCTTCTTCTTCATCATTCAATCCAGCCTTCTGAAAACAGTTGGAAATGCATGCGGTCGTTAGGGAACAGACAACTTTAATTTGCATTTTCATCTCCGTTGCAATTATAACTTTCAAAAACTAAGCTCCTATCCGGGAGAACTTTATAAAATATGCCTGTCTCATCGGCATTAAAAATTCGTTGCCTTTCGCAATATTCGAGCAATTGTAGAAGTCGTTTGATGTTTTTCACAAATCAACAGTATTATCATCAACGGCTCTGGATTTTTCTCTGATAACCTTGCACGTGATTTCGATTCTATTTTTAAAATTAGTAGATTTAAATCAGCAACAACGTCAAATAAAATTGCGAGATGCATCACTATTCCTGAAGGATTAATCCCTAAATTGAAATGTTTGCAACTCTTTGCTGGTGAAACCATTTATACGACAATATGAGGTTAATTTTCGCACCAGACTCGCTTTTACGCCGTAGATTGATTCGCCGCAGCCCTGGGAGATTATTTTATCAATTCTCTGGTATAATAGTAATACATACTCACAATCATCCATCATGCATCCAGTGCAGCAAATCCGTTACCTTGACTGTATACTGAACTAATGTACTAATGTACCTGGGTCTGAAAGGCATTGTTGACGTTATTTACACTTTGGAATGCGTCTGAAAGATGCCTTATTGGCAGGTTGTTTTATCCTAGAAAAAAAAATTGTGACTTAATAGTATGTTCACGGTGGTCGAAAACCTATTACTTTCGTCGTACGTTTTCAGAAATTACGTGATTTTATATGACAACCGACTTTATTATTTTGCCTATAAATCGTTCTAAGTAAAAAATGCGCTGGTGCAGCCCCTGTAGTCATTTGCAACTTATTTGGTCACACAAAACCGGCCGTCCATACTTTTATTTTGGAGAAATTAAAAACATTGACAAACACACGAAACTGAACAAATTTTTCGGGTGTCAGTTAAAATATCGGAGTGAGCCGAAATGTGCTGATGCTGAATAGGGGAATGTAGGATTAGGACTTGGGTTTCTACACGTTTTCGTTTGAAAAAATCAAGGTTTCATAGAAAAAATGCGAAATTAATTGTGTAAAATTGTGTTAAAATTGAAATTATTTGGGGCTGTTTTCATCCGAAAGCATGAAAGTTGGCCCAATCATATGTATGTTCATTATATTACATTACTTCGATTGCCTATGAGACCCCCTCATTTGCCAAGAAATACTTGTAGTTTCCCCACTCCTATACAAAAAAAAATATTAACTGAAAATATTTTCCATTCAACAAAAAAAAACATATGTGAATTTAGCAGCGTCATGTCAAAATATTTTTTTGTTTTGAATAAATTAAGAAAAATTTCTCTACGAAAAATGTATTTCAACAATAACTTCGAAAACACAAATTATCCTGGGAAAACGTGAGCTAACGATATGCATTAAATTAGGCAAGACAAATAAAAATCGAATCAAATTCACCTTTTATGTTTTTTTTGTTTGTTTTGAGGCTGAAGACCGGAGCTTTTTACTAAAAATTCAGTACAGGATAGAGTCGGTTTTGAATGTGTTTCGCAACGAAAATTTCTGGTAAAAAAGCCTTAAATTCGTGGTAAGCATTGCTAAAACCAAACAAAAAAACAAAAACATATTTGGCAATCTCTAATATAAGTGAACTCGCATTTGTTTTAGTAACATTGTACTCATCGCGTTCCACTATAGACAAAATTTAAACTAAAATGATAAATAAACTCAGATCTAAGATGAATAAGGAGGTTTTCACACTTAGGGCCATATTACGTAATCTGTGCAAATGACTTAATTTGAGCTGTCAAATTCCATACATTTTTAAATTCACTACACTTCAGATTACGTAATCTGGCCAGATTAAGTACAAGTGTGAAAACCTCCTAAAACAACAACAACAAAAATGGCATTAAGTTGGCCGTCCAATCTGAATCTGACATTGACACTAAACGACTAATAATTCAAATATGTAAAGCCAATAATACCACATTTAAAACTATAAGAACGCACAATAATTCTTGACGTGCAAATAAAGAAACGACAGACACTATACACACGGATGAAAAAAGACCCAAATGATCAACGAAAACAACTACAATTTCTTAATAAAAAGAAAGAAGTAATGTCACTTCTAGCTAAGGAGAGGTATTTTAATGCAGGCATAAAAAAAAGCAGGAACATACGCAAGAAAGTTGTGGAGACACTTAAAATCAGCCATCACGGATAAACCCTGTGGAAAACTTGAAGCAACAATTGACTTGAAGGTAGATGGAGCGAATGTATCCCACCCTGAAATGCATTTCAACAACCACTTCGCGAATATTACGAAACGTTAATATAGGCCAGTCATTTAACGATTTTAGGTCGCAAAAAATTGCTCGGCTCTGTTGTTTTGGGATATTGTTAGGATAGATACCAGAAGTGTACCACCAAGTTTGCAACTTCGAAAAACCTGTGCTAACCCCGTAACCCTAAAAAAACCTCAAAATTTTCTGACTTTTTTAATATTTTTGTTTGTAATTTCTAAAAGGCGCTTCCTACAAGTAAGTCGTCCACTGCACTTTTAAAGCTAAGAAAATCTTCTTTAATTTGAGTGTAACTTCAGCTTTGTAGGTGCAAAGGATCCCAAGATACAGCACTTTAAAAAATGTGTTTTTTTTTTGTAAAAAGTCCGAAATTGTATTTTAGGAGGTTTGTGTGACAGCCCTATGACGTAATGTTCCGATTCCATCCATTCCTAGATATGTTTTGAGGCTTTACTAGGAACACATTTAGGTGAGGTTTGGTTAAGATTGGTTCATAAAGAAAAAAGTTTTTCTTAAAAGAACCCCTTATCAGGGGTTGGTTTGTATGACAGCCCTATGACCTAGTGCTCCGATTTCATCCGTTTCTAGATATGTTTTGAAGCTTTACTAAAAAACACATTTGGGGGAAGGGTGGTTAAGATTGGTTCATAAAAAAAAGTTTTTCTTAGAAGAACCTAATTTCCAGAGGTTGGTTTGTATGACAGCCCTATAACGTAGTGTTCCGATTTCATCCGTTCCTAGATATTTTTTGAGGCTTAACCAGGAACATACTTGGGTGAAGTTTGGTTAATATTGGTACAAAAAAGAAAAAAGTTTTTCTTAGAAGAACTCAATTTTCAGGGGCAGCCCTATGACCCCGTGGTCTGATTCCATTCGTTCCGACATATATACAGCTAAGGAACTGGTTTATAGCTTCATGTCACATGACTTTCTCCGTAAAATGCGCATTTAAGCCGATATTCAGCTCGGAACATAACTGAAATTACAATTTCAAAAAACAATGTTTAAAATGCTGTATCTTAGGATCCTTTGCTCCTACAAAGCTGGAGTTACACTCAAATTAAAGAAGATTTTCTTAGCTTTAACAGTGCAGTGGACAACTTACTTGTAGGAAGCACCTTTTAGAAATTACAGACAAAAATATGAAAAAAAATCCGAAAATTTTGAGGTTTTTTGAGGGCCACGGGGTTAGCACAGGTTTTTCGAAGTTGCAAACTTGGTGGTACACTTCTGGTATCTATCCTAACAATATCCCAAAAAAAAACAGAGCCGAGCAATTTTTTTCGACCTAACGCCTTATTTTTCGGTTTATTAAATAAAATAAATAGCCCAAGTGCACAGCCAAGAAGCAACTACAATAGGAAGACAATTTTTCTGAAGCCAACGGATCCCGGTGAAGTATTGAGTGTAATAAACTCACTAAACAAAAATACCAAGCTGCGCTCGTAATACGAGGGTTTTTTAGATTTTCGATAAGTAGTGAATAATTTTGTACATAATATTTAATAGGCAATAAATAAGAATTATGCCCAATATTCATGATATGTTTCTTGCAAATCTGTTTTTGGATTGGTTTAAATAAATGCTAGCCCGTAACACTTTCATTTAGACCAATCCAAAAACAGATTTATAAACAGATTTATATAGATTTTTTTTAGATATATGTATGTAGGTATCCTCAGGCAAACGTAAGCATGGCTACACATATAAACTGAATTTATTAGTTGTAAACCCGTTACCGTTTCTCCGAATCAACAAAAAGGAACTTAAATGAAATGGCTTGGTTGAGTTAATAAGAATACCCACACAAAACTTTTCTTACCAGTTTTTAAAAAGTAGACTTTTGCAGCTATTCAGGAACACCCTGTTAACTTGGTCCTACAAACCTCAAAAGTTCTCGTGCCACACTACTACCACTATAACCATTTCGTAGAGTGCGACTCAACCAAGAGAGCTACAGAGCGTGGTCTACTAAGTACATACTTAGCATTAATTGTCGACGAATATTTGAAATATGATAAATAAAATCTATAAAATAAATCTATAAAACAAAATCACATTTGCACTATTGATATTTTTATACCCTTCGCTCATAGAGTGAAATGGTATATATTAACTTTGTCATGAAGTTTGTAACGCATTGAAGGAAGCATCTCCGAACATATAAAAAGTATACATATATGATCAGCATGACGAGATGAATCGATTGGGCGATGTCCGTCTGTCTGTCTGTCTGTCCGTCTGTCCGTCTGTTTCAGCGCGTTTTTCTCGGCCACTATAAAAGCTACGGAGCTGAAATTTTGCACACGTGCTTCTTATTGTTGCAGGCTGTTTGTATGTTTGAGATAGATAGATAGATAGATAGATAGATAGTTTATTGAATTCAAAAATTACAAATCCATTTAACAATATATGTTTTAAACTAGTTAAGGCGTGGCATATAATAGCCGTCTGCCTGAGTTGATTGACTATTGTTATTATGTATATTTATTAATATGTATTTACATTCAATTATAAATATTGAGATATAAATGTTATGAGTTTGGTTCATTGCTTTAATTCACGTTTTATTTATTTTTTCTTTTTTTATTTCTTTTTTTTTTTTTTTTTTATTATGTTTTAATTATATACCTTTCTTTTAAATTATCATTCCAATTGCATTTGTTATTCATGATATTATGCGTGGCTAATTAGAGGTTGATGGTGAAGTTCACGCAAGTCCGTATTATGCAGGTTCACCTAACTCCCTCCAATCGCCACGATATATATTATATTGAGTTATTATAAGTCGCCATTCACAATTCTATTTCGATATTTCAATGCAGTTATGCAGTATTCGTAAAGACCGTCCCAATCGGATCCATTTAAAAGACATATTCGTCGTCGCTCAGCTGGTCCCCGCCTAGGCATGTCCGTCGAATCTCTTTGAAGATGGGGCACTTCCCTATGAAATGCACGGAGTCTTCCCTTTTCCTCAAATTGCACAAGTCGCACAGCACTGGAAGGTTATCTCGATGAGGAATATAGTTTAGTGGAAGTAGTTCACCCCTAGCTTTGAATATGACTGATATTTTACGAGCGCTGAATTCGTTAAGCCAGTATGTACTTGATTGAAGTTCGTGGTCGAGCCTGGTATAAATTTAGACAAGTAGTCGTAGGTCTTCGCAAAAGAGTGATTCCGCTTGTGTGGCATACATTAACACTTTCTTCGGAAGCCTGTCTTCGTTCATTTTAGAGACTTTCATCAGGTAGTTCACGTGCATTTTTAATGTCTCTACAAATAGCGAGTTTAGACCAGTTTCCTGCAGTAGCATGTAATTTGGTGAGGTAGAAGGCAGCTGGAAGATACGTTTAAGATAGAACCGCTGCAGTTTTTCCACTTGTTCGTATTTCTTTCCTCCCCACACTTGCGCACCATACATCAATATAGATTTAGAGACTGCCTCAAATATTTTATATTTTGCTGTGTGGTGTATACTAGAGTTTCCAATGCAGTTTTTCCACGTTGCATTTATGGCCCATTTCGCCTCCTTAAGTTTTCCTTCCAAATGCTCCTCCATATTCAGATTACTCCTTATGGTCACACCAAGATACTTGTACTGCTTAACTACTTCGATTTCGTTTCCCTTAAAGCTCCATTTTTCGTCTCTCGCCAGACAGTGCCTTTTCTTGAAAATCATTATTTTCGATTTCTCAAGGTTAACGGTAAAATTCCACTGATCGCAATACGCAGCTAAGTAATTTACAGTCTCTTGTAAGGCTTGCGGTGACTTTGCCAGAAACACAATATCGTCGGCATACATTAGACCCTTCAGGACTATGCCGCATGCTTCTGCTCCGCTAGGACAATCTTTCAAGATATCGTCTATGTACATCGCAAAGCCATCTGGACTAAGTTTACAGCCTTGTCGGAGGCCGGTATTAGTTCGAAATGATGATGACAAATGTTTCCCACTCCATACCATCGCCGCTGTGTCTTCGTATAGTCTTTCGAATACGTTGCCGAATTTCGCTGACATACCATGGTTGTAAAGCTTGTAGAAAAGTGCACGTCGATCGATAGTGTCAAAAGCTGCCCTGAAATCCACAAAGAACGCGTACAGTTTTCGTCCCTCTTCCATATGCGCCCGCGCCAGGTTAAGTAGTACGAAGATATGGTCATGCGTTGCATAACCCTTTCTGAATCCAGCTTGGTTCTCCGATATTGCATTTTGTTGACTAATCCATTTGCTTATTCGTTCTTGTAGAATGGTAGTAAGTATCTTCCCAGTTGTATTCAAAAATGATATACCGCGGTAGCACGTAGGATCGTTTATATCTCCTTTCTTGAATATTGGAAACACCACCGCGTCACGAAAATCCGCAGGAATATTGCCGCTTTCGAAGATTTTGTTGAACTCCTTGCAGAGTATTTTTAAGATCATGTTTTTTGTATGTTTGATTCACCCAAATTGGATCACTGGGGCTGCCATACAAACCTAGCTCCCCAGTTTAAGTTCTTCTAAAAAAAACTTTTTTATTTGTGTACCAATTTCAACCAAATTTCACACACATGTGTTTCTATAGATAACACAAAATATATGCAAGAATGTATAAAATCGGAGCATGGGGTTATGGGGCTGCCATACAAAACCAACCCCCCAAATTAGGTTCTTCTAAGAAAAACTTTTTTATTTGTGCATCAATTTCAACCAAATTTCACACAAATGTATTTCTATTCATGACACAAAACATATGTAAGATTGAATCAAATTGGACCATGGGGTCATGGGGCTGCCATACAAACCAAACCCCCGATATTGGTTCTTCTAAAAAACATTTTTTTACACCAATTTCACAAAACCTTGAATTAATGTGCCTTTATCAAAGCAACTAAAAAGTTCAAAACGAATGGAATCGTACTGTGGGGTCATGCTCCGGTAACCCCAATAAAATCTGCCGAGTAAATATTTTTATTTGCCCACTTATTTCAACCAAGCCCAAAACTTTTGTCAAGATGGAAGAAAAAGAATGAGGAGGGGGATTAAATACAAGTCATAGGTACGCCCGATAAAACCTTTAGCCCAAGCGAAGGGTATCCAAATTTTGGCCGCGCCCGAAATTAGCATCGGCCCCGGGGGTTGGCGAGCGAAGCGCCTAGGGGGCGAAGCACCATAGTTTAAATTGAATTGAACAAAATAAAATACAAATTATAATGTACCTAAATCTTCTATAATAGACACAAGACCAATTCCAAGGAATGAGCATATTGAAAGAGAGAATATCGAACAACTGTGAATTCAATTTCCTCTAAGCCCATTCCATTCATTATTATTTAGTATAAAATTGGTGAAATCTATAATGCCCATCTCATGACTCTACTAACCTAGAGTACTGTACTAGATTTATATATAAAACCATTCAATAGGGAAACTAATTTTCAATCTTGAGTTTGGATACATTGAAAAAATCAATCTATCTACTCAATTCCTGCTACTGCTCTAGCTTAACATAAATTTATGTAGAGTGCGTGATGGAATAAAATATAAAGAAAATTCATTTCTTTTTTTACCTTACATATAGAACTTTATACTCACACGAAGAACATACATATTGCTGCCAGCAGATAAATCAGCATAATTTTCCATTTATTTGAACAATCGCATCTGTAAAAAATCATAGAAGAAATTAAGATTCAATTCAAACAATCAATTGGCAATTCATCACTATATTGAAACTGGATTACTCGGCTATTAGGAACAAGCGCCGCACCATTAATTCCATTCAATTTCTATGGTGATTATTGGATCATTCATACAAACAAACTCATTTCACCATTTTTACATAAGTAAGACTTTACCGTCAGAGTTTACCGAGTTGTTTGTAATTTTTTATTCGTGCGTCCCAAACAATATCTATCTGTGTTCTATAGAATAGATAAGAGGATTCCCGTTGGAGATTAATCAAAGTTTTATATGAACTATGTTTTCGTAATTCACCTTTTCTTGTATTCTTTAGCGTCTTTTATATTTTTGATTACAAGAATACGAGTATGTAGGAAAGTTGCCTTTTGGTTTGGGAAAAATATTTACTGTCTTGTATAGAAATGGACTTGTATGGATACTGTAAAAATTGTTCATTTTGTGTTAACATATTAAGCTGTTGTGTTGTAGAAAAATTTCTGCAAATCATTGTTTTGAAAAGCTACTCACAGTTTCTCATTAAGTAAAAGCAAACGGAATTAAAACCACAACACCTTTAAGAATAGATTAGATTTTAACTATAATAAATGAATACCCGTCAAATATAACTTGAAAAAAAAAATTAGCGATTTACAACTTTGTAATTTAAAGATAGAGATGTTTCTTTTCAATGTTAGCTGTAAGTAAAAGTAAGTACACAATACGGGTTTCATTTTTGTGAATTGAAGTGTTTTGATTATTATAGATATTGCCCTTTTGGGAACTAATGGCATATGAATACAAACATATAATTTGTGGTTAATATTTGCTGGAAGAAAGTACATATGTATATCTAATATTGGTGAAATTCATGGTTTAATTCTTCTATTTAGGTTATTTTGACGTTTACCCAATTTTCGGAAGCTCGAACTAGTGATATGTAAAAACAAACTCCTCTGTAATCGAAACCAGTTGAAAATGTTCAATTAATACGAGTACCAGTTGATGCAACACAACACCCCATACGAAAAAAATATAGTTTCACCCTTTCACGATGCGGATTCTGTCAAAACTCATTAATATTGCGTACAGTGTCAAAAAAAATGGTGAGGCAGGAAATCCAAAACCGGATAAATAATATTTCGAACTACATATATATGTACCAAACTCACTCTTCTATGTGTTATGTAACCCCTTTTCCATTTTTTTTTTTCAATTTATTTCCGAAACGGCGTCACTGCTCACTGTACTTGTCCTATACCCTCTTCGTCATCCATTCATGTTGCTCTAGTATGACTAATCAATTTTTCATTGTCGTTCAATTTCGCCGAGTATTTCCGCAAAAGTACACATCTGGATTTGATTCATCAAAAAAAAGTAAGTGCACGCAGACATACAGGGTGTACATATATGTTTCGACACAAAAGGCTAAGTCAACATACCATTAGATATGATTTCAATATTATTGACCTCGGTGATTTTGGGGTACTTTTAATCGGCCCGGGAATGGATTCATTTTTATATGAATAGGCGGGTAGGTGTTATTAGTTCATTGCGCCCATATTCTGCAACACTAATGAATAAAACCCTGAAGAGGCAAATATTTCAATGAATCCATTCACCTTCTTAAGGCTTTGGCGTTAGCGTAGAATTATTTGATTCTTTTGATGGTAGACTTCAAGTCTATCATTATTCTCAATTAAAGTCATAGTGCAATTGTTTACGAGTATTATGCGGCTAATAAATTCGTTGGTAGTAGCGATAAGATCATCTTGTTCTTGTTGGTTGTCTTAAATCAGGCGGCACACATTATTTTAGTGAACTGTCATGGATTAATATCGATCAAGTTGTAGTAAGTCGTAAGTCAAATTGAAATCACCCTCAAGGTATGATGTATGAATGCTAAACAATTGACACCCATGGAAAATGATCAGATAGGCCCATTTGCAACTTCGACGAACTATGGTAAGTGGCTGTATCGAATGCTGAATGTTGTATGTGGATTTATGTATGTACATACATACATATTCTGCAAAATCTGCAAGCCATATTCTATACTTAACATGGACATGGACATGGCCAATGTAGCTTTATAATATGAATGAACATGGTTGATTGACCTGGGTTACTATTGGCTTAGTAGAGCGGAATAAGATTGGATTTCAGTGGTCGTCCATCAAATCAAGATATTATCGACAGGTGAGAACTTTATTTTACTTGCAGTTGAATGTTGTTTGTTGGCTGGTTTTAAATGTTTACTTGAAAGTTGAAATATCTTAATCAAATAATATTATGAACTTCGGTTAGCAAAACTTCCATGCGAATATTTGATCTACAGTAATAAGAACAATGACTGGAACGAGTTTTCAAAGCTCAAAAGAAAAAAATACATAATAGTAAAGAAAATGCGACTAGGAAGTGGTGTGAGTGACAACTGCATGTATATCCTACTCCGAATTAAGTTGGCGCTATAATTAAATCTGTAAAATTTCTTTTTTATTTGCACCCTTTTCTGGGCGATGATTACTGGAAAAAAATCCTTACTGTTGTATTATACCTGCGCTACAAAAAAAATCGCTGCACTATAATGATTGTATTGTAGGCATAAGAATGCGGGTTTGACCGTCACACAAATACAAAATCTTCTAGTCCTGAGACTGTAGGGTCGAAAATTAAAATACTCTTAATGTTTATGCCTTTGATAGTCGCGACAGGGAACTCATGTGTGATTGTCATTAATCGTTACAACAATCAGATTCTGCAATCTTTCGTTTCATCTAATCTGTCAAAGCTTTCATATTATCCTTAATGAGATCCAAGGGCTTCTGTCATTAACAATCTTCTATTTTGTGTGTTTGATCATGTCCTATAGCTTAATTGTAATATTGATAACATTTTTGCTGAACGGCATGTTTAACTGTTAGAATAAAGGATATGTACCATAAAGTCTCTCTGAGAAGTTAATGGAATTTAATATCTTTCATTAAAGTTGGTAAGAAAAAGTATACTGATTCGGCTGGTAGGGACCATATAAAGAATGAGTGTCATATTTTCAGTTTTCCGAATATTTAATATTGTTGTAATTAATTAGGTACATAAATCAAGATGAAGATTCTTTCGTGATTACTTGGAATCCTTTTCCTGGGCTACATTTTTCCCAAAAGTTGACCCTTTTCAGCACTAAATATAGACGAGCCACTGCTTTAAAAAGAATTCTTAGGCGAATTGGATTTAATCAGGAGTAAAAGTCAAAACACGGGCATATTCAACTTATCGCTAAAAAGCAAACAAGGCCATTCTCAACGGTATTTGCGTAAATTTTGCATCTTAAATTTTCCAAACAATATTATTACGACCAACAATTTAAATGGACGGAAAATCTTAATTTTTGTTGTAGATTTAACACTTTACTTTTTAGAATAAAGGAGAGATTCCATTGTTAACGGTTATTTCCCATTGACAATGGACTCTTTTAAGAATGTTCACCATATATTGGCATACTCCCAAGAGTTTCGTACCCCAATAGAACTACTCATCAGGAGCTACCTTTTCGTCTATTGGGGAGGGAGCACGACTCCTTTTTATAAGCCTGGTGTCAAGGCTGGCTTTCCAACTATAATGTTGGAAGCAATATTTCGAACTAACCAATTACTGTCAATTAAGATTCGTACCCTAGTAGTATTTGGCACTCTATATAAGTGAAAGTTGTTAGTTCGAAATATTTGCTTCCATAATATTAGTTTGAAAGCCAGCCTCGACACCAGGCTTATAAAAAAGAGTCGAGGTAGCTCGATAGCTCCAATAGACGAAAAGGTATATCCCGATGAGTAGTTCTATTGGGGTACGAAACTCTTGGGTGTATGCCAATACATTTTGAACATTTTTGAAAGAGTCCATTGTCAATGGGAAATAACCGTTGAGAATGGAATCTCTCCTTTATTCTAAAAAAAGTATGTATAAACGCGCATAGACGTGAATAATAGTAATTTTTACTGACTTTAATTTTTTCATCAGAAATACTAAGCCGGTCAAACTCGTCATTAACCTCGGAATAAATGGATTACTACCGTTCCTTTTCTTATCTGTTTTAGATCGATACTGGCTATAAAAATCCAGATTGTGCTAACTTTTCGACGAGCTAAAAAGAGCCATTTGATCGCCCTTTTTTACATTTTCAAAAATTTTGTCTGAAATAGTTGCCTGCAAGGAAAATAGTTTGAGACAATTTTAAAGTAGATAAAATTTCCAACAAAATGAGACTTTAGCCAGTATTGTAGGTCAAATACTTACTTAGTTGTATCTTTCCAAAATAGAGGCTTTTTTTAATAAAAATTTCGTAAATTCTAAGATTTTGTTGTGTTCTAAGTGAAGTATCGGCGTAATGACGTACCCTACAATTAAATCTGTAAACAATTTTTTCTCAGCAATTTTATGAGCTTTGAATTGAGACCAAACATGTAGCAAAAGTTTTTTCGGTTTTTACGGAAATGGTAATTTCGAATAAGCCCCTTAGACTCCAATGTACCTTTTCTTCATAATGACACCGCAGCATATTATTAGGAAAAGGGCTGTGTGAAGATAGCCAGTCATGTTTTTGAAATTAGGTCCTTTTGCTCGGTGAACCGTTTGTTCTACAGCGGCTACGTTTGTTCTTGATTGTTAACCAATTAATATCGTTTGTGCTTCTCTAATTATTTAATTATAGCAACTTTAAAATTGTGAGTGTGAAGTTAGCCAGTCATTTTTAAATATGGGTCGGAAAGGTATAGGCTTAGTATCAATCGAAAGCCAGACGTTTGTTCATTTTGTAGGGCGTTTGTTCATCCTGGAAACGGAAGGATACAGGAATTATTAAGGAAAAAGAGATTAGTTGTGACGTCATCTTCACTCAACCAACGCCATCTACTCAGCTCAGCTGTACGGGCAACCCGTGTCCCGCGAACAATTTATGCAAGATCCACACCATCATCGTACAGCTGAGCTGAGTAGATGGCGTTGGTTGAGTGAAGATGACGTCACAACTAATCTCTTTTTCCTTAATAATTCCTGTATCCTTCCGTTTCCAGGATGAACAAACGCCCTACAAAATGAACAAACGTCTGGCTTTCGATTGATACTAAGCCTATACCTTTCCGACCCATATTTAAAAATGACTGGCTAACTTCACACTCACAATTTTAAAGTTGCTATAATTAAATAATTAGAGAAGCACAAACGATATTAATTGGTTAACAATCAAGAACAAACGTAGCCGCTGTAGAACAAACGGTTCACCGAGCAAAAGGACCTAATTTTAAAAACATGACTGGCTAACTTCACATAGCCTAGGAAAAGGCGTACTAGGAATTACTCGGTCTTCCAGTGTTGTGATATTGTCTTCTCATCATCATCGTGGAAGACGCGACCTACTTGTTTTCCAGTGGCTGACTTGGGCTTTCGTAACAACAACATTTACTTCGAGAAAAGTAGTGCATTGTAAATTTAAATCATTCAAACGGGAACTTCTTAATTTGTCCTGGCTCCATAATGTTCCACATGTCAATATAGACAAAGGTAGATTAGCCTTTGGTATATTGTAAACGCGGAAAATAAGTTTCAACAGCTAAAAAAATCCATATTTTGTTTTGAAAGCATCAAACATAATTCTTTGAAACAAGCGAGCCACGATGAAATTCTCGGACCTGGGGGAAAGGTGTCTCGTCGTAAGAAGAAGTTACAAAACTGACCTGACCAATCGGCCATCATCTATCAAATAAAATTAACTTAGCTCGTCTGTCCTTTAACAATTGTGGACGACTCGTTTTGAAATGATATTAACCAAGGGCCAAATGTGCTTGTAGCATAAGCTTTTCTGTCTTGCGGTGTCGAGACGGTTTTTTTTTCGGGCAAACGAACGACCACAAGATAAGAAAGTCATATCTCATACAAAACATCGCGTTCTTTACGGATATACTTGATTGCGGTGCCAACCCACCTCGCTTTGCCTAGGCACACATTCGGTCAAAATAATCGAATATCTTCTCAATACTTTCGGCTGCTTCAGGTGGTGTGGGAAGACCGGACATGTAGATGTAAAACAGAGTGGGGGAGAGTACCCCTCCCTGTGAAACACCTAATTTGATTTTCCTAAGCTTAGATCGTTTGCTTCGAAACTCGGTGAAGGAGTGCCTACCAGCTAGATAATTCGGAATCCAACGAATCTCTTGTGCAGGAAGATGAAGATTCAACAGGTTTGCTAAAAGCATTGAATGATTGACCTTATCAAAAGCATTTGATAGGTCAATTTCCACCATCAGATTTAGCCTATCGCGAATGCGTGTAGTGATTGCATCGAGGGCAGTGGTGGTACTATGCATCTTCCTCAAGCCATGCTGGTGAGGTTCTAGCTTCGCATGTGCATCAATAGTGGGGTGAATAAGGGCCTCCAGCGTCTTTGCGACAGGGGACAGTATCGTAATGGAGCGGTAGGATTCCCCGAGATTTGCGCTCTTCCATGGCTTGAGACAGGGAACAATTCGACCTGTTTTCCAGATTTCAGAGATGGCAAGCGTGGACATCGACAAGTTAAAGGCGGCCGTGAGATACTCAATGGCTGGAAGGTCGAGATGTTTCAACATGGTCATCGAAATGCCATCTGGTCCGACGGCCTTGGAGTTTTTAGCATTCTCGATGACTTTTTAACCTGGTCCGCGGTAAATGATGGTATGGTCTCAACATTCCGGCTGCAAATCCGTCTTCTAATTTGCGCTTAAGGCCGTCAGACTTGGGGTGTTCAAAAAATTGTTTATTGAACGGGCTTGCGCACTAAAGAGGATCGCAGGTTTTTATGTTGCCAAATTCAATGGCGTTGTTGCCCTTTTCTTTCCTAGGATTGGAAAGGGCGCGGACAGTAGACCATAATTTGCTGACACCTTCATTAAGGTTACATTCATCGAGGTGCTGATTCCATTTCGCCCTCCTATAGTCTTTAACTTGTCGGTCGATTTCGGAGTTAACCTCCTGAATTCTGGGATCATCAGGGTGAGCGCTTCTGATATGATCACGTTCATCAGCTAATCTAGCGGCACTAGTGGGGAAGTTAAACCGTACTTTCGAGATACGTCCTGCAGGAATAAAACGTGCCGCAGCTGTAGTAATGACGTTCCTAAAATTTTTCTCGGCCTTATGTACGTTGGTAGGTGATGGTAGCTCCATGAACTTCGCCGACGAGTATGGTTTGAAACCGTCCCAATCGGATTTCTTGTGATTGACAAACGTTCGCTTTTCAGACTTAGTCAGGTTCACTGGTTTGATTGGGAGGTGATCAGATTTTAGGGTAGTACATATTTCCCATCGAGTAGCAGCGATTAAGCTGGCACTTACAACATGTAGTTATGTCAGGAGAACTACTGCAAGTGCCCACGACACTAGTCGGCGAGTCTTCATTGAGTGAACAGAATTCTGAGGCGTCAAGTGATTCGGCGATAGTTATACCCCTGGCATTGTTGTTGAGGTCCGAATGCCAGAGCTCATGGTGCGCATTAAAGTCGCCAAGGATGACCCTGTGCTCTCCGGAAAGGAGAGGACCAATATCGAAATGATAGCCAGTAGGGCAACTTGATTGTGGTGGTACGTATATATTAAAAATTTCGATATTAGTACTCCCTGATGGAACTGAGATGACTTGTATTTCCGCCGTCCCGTCAGCAACTTCATCTAATACACAGTAATGTGCGGACTTGTGTATTAGGAAACCAAGTCCACCTCCAGGGTGAGAATCATCCGTGGCGGCCGGTCGATCTTTCCGTAGTATAACATATTCGCTATGGACGCTTAGAGACGAGTTTGCATGAAGCAGCGTCTCTTAGATGGCAGCGATGAGAATTCTGTTGGAACTCAAGAAGTGTGTAATCTCAGCGATTTTTCAGTAAATGCCATTACATGCATCAAACCTTCAGGGCTCCTGCCGGGGCTCTTGCCAGGAAGGCATATTGGCAGCTTTTGACCGTTTTGTAAAAACGGGTCTGGTTCGCAGAGGCAGTTGCGGTAGGACCACATGGCAGCCCTCGAGTGCGGAGATGCTTTTTTATTTGGGCAGTGGCCAAGGACAATGTAAACACACACGGAGGCACTGACAAGCGGCAAGTCGTGTTTATGGCGGTCGATCGGCAAATATCGGCAGTGTATACAAATAGGTCGTTTTTGACAATTTCGCAAAAATAAGGCGGTTGTTATGCAAACTTTAGGGCGGAATCCATAGTCGTTACCTTTACCGCCCTGGTCATACAAACAAGCACAACTTTTCTCTTGTTGGACTGAATGGTATGGCAGGGGTATGTATTCTTAAGTTGTGCTATTCTACAAAATTTTATATAAATTCTAGGCTATATGTATATCTGACTAGTGGTCATCGAACGTTCGCGGACGGTACATTTTTGTAGATGATACATAATTCAAACTATTGTGCTCTGTGTAATATTACTGAAGTGACGTGCTTTGAAAAAACTGCATTTATTTTATTTTTATTGCTCAACAGATGATAATTTTCATGATGATCACGTATTTAGAACATGTTTCTCTTACTATTCACTATTATAAACATATAAAATGTACGGTTGAGGAAAAATGAGGACGGTAAATCACCGCCGCACCCTTAATAATTTTTGTACATTCCAGCCAGTTAAAGAAGCATATTTTCATAATTTTGTATGCGTTTAAAACAAAAGAACTTTAGGAAAATCGCTGTTAATCTAATTTTTAGAACCCAACATTTGTTAACGGTGAATTAGGCCGAAATATCTGACGTGTTCGTACCATTAATAAATTTAGTTTAATTTTATGTTTCATTTCTTTTTCAGGTGAGTGTTTTTTGTTTTGTTGTTGCACCCGTTTCGTACATCCACGCGTTGTTCCACATACGATCGAAGAAGAAAGCTGCACGATAAGGAATATATACGGTAAAAAAAGACCAAATAAGATTCCAGGACTTTAAAGTTCTCGATCCCGAGCGTATAACATAAACGTATAAGTACATGTAAAATACATAGTTCGCGGCTTTACACCGAAGCCCGCTATGATTCTGTCCAGGCCGCATTGAATTCTAGCTATAAAAGTACAAGGTTGTAAGCAGCAAATGACTTTTAATATGCATAATTACAAAAAAAAAAATATGTATTCAGCACATCAGTCGTGAAAAGGTATGACCATTTCTTTGAGGGACTCAATCAACATTATATCACCAGGAAAGGGATCATCGTCGAAAAGCCCTTGACTCTTTGCCGGATATCGGACAAAAGGATCTATTTGAGTTTACCGGCTTTCATTCAGGGAAATATAATGGTAATCATGGTATATGTGAATGCTCAGGATAGTTAATTGTGCAGAAAAGTGTACTTCATTTACATTAACAATATATTCACACTTACTATCAATGTAATCGATTGAATAAACCTTCAACCTTTTAGGGGTCTCTATTTCCATCGAAATGAAAATGTAGTGAGGTTTTCTCTAAATGGCGAGGTTTCTCCAATGTAATTCCCGACGTCCTTAGAAATGATATTGCTGTTTATGCCTTAATAACTTAAAAACTAAATGCACAAACCACTAACAATAGATTGATTTGCATTGATAAAAAAAATCAAATATAGCTTTACTATCAATGATTCCATTTGTCGCGTTTTAGTCAAAAGATCCGTTGAGTTGACACCCATTTTTCGACGAAAATTTTTGCGACAAAAAGCAAAGCAGCATCATCAACGTGTATTGAATCATTGACCTTTCGCATTTTATCAAATCTAAACGTATTACGGGGCATTTTAACACTTTTAATCTAATTTAAACGTTATTTGTCAGATTAAAGATAAACTTGAACCCACTTCAACCCTTAACTGGTTCAAGCCATTTTTCCATTTTTTGTTGTTGTTGTTGTTCTTTCGTTTCATGTTCAGCTGGACATCTGCTAATGTGTTCGTAATAAATCACTTACAAACGACAACTTGGAGGGCCATCGAAAATACTCTCCCCCAATATACATACATACGCGCTGATATTGTTTGTAGCATTTTTCATTGAACAATGTGACAAAATTAAAAAAAAAGTTTTCGTTTTTTTAACGAAACATGAAAAAAATATTTTCTATTTATTTATGCAAGCAAGGGTGGGCTAGTTTAATGCACGTTTATAGGAAACACCCGTTTCTCGGTTTGAGTACACTAAACCGAGGGATGCAATATTCATATGAGGAGGCTACAATATCCTGTCCAATGACTATGCAAAAAAAAAAGACGGTAAATTCGAAAGTTGCTTTGACGAACAATTACACATTGGATGGTTTTAAATCAAATGATGAAGTGTCTCGCGTACATACCTTTGTCAATATGTAATATGCATCGCATCCAGCCAGCTCAGACATATACTCGTAAAGCAGAGTTTATTAAACAAAAAGGGGCGACCGCGTATGCATATTTACCCTTCGTCCTTTCAGAAGAAATTTGATTGCCACACGGATATCTTCCATTCGCGAGGACGACACGAAATGTGTTTATGCAAATTGTGTACGTTCATTTGATGTGTGTGCATGAATGTGTGATGCAAGCGTATCCTTAATGAAAGCCGCGCGTGTTGATTATTGAAGGAGGATGAAGAGCACTTATGGGACAAAAACATGACGGAATTCCAATGTTTATTTGTTCTGTGTAAAAGGATTGACAATGGAGGGTACTTGAAAATGTAAATTACGTTTTTCAATCGTAATTTTGTATTTATGTGTTTAATGTACAAATGTGTAGCACGATATTAACGGTAGTAATGTTTCGATAATTAATTTGAATATGGAATTGATTAAAATTGTATTGGCGAAAGTGCGATTGGCACTGAAGTTTGGTAGTTTGCAGAAGTTTTATTAAAGAAATTAAAAGGTAATTTACGGCTCGTCAATAGTCTGGTTGGGGTAGTGACTAGTGCGCTCCCCTTCGGAGCATAGGGTCGGGGGTTCGAGTCTCACGAAGTCAGTTTATGATGTTGAACTCACGATCCTTGTGACGGACTATGATCAAATTCAGATGTAAACGAGATTAAACATGATAATACAGTGTAACCCCTATAATTACAACCTTCGATAATTGCAATACTCGATATTTGCAACTATAAATTTATTCTCATTGCAGACTCTAAATATGCAAGGCTAATTGCAATTTTAGAGTCGAATTATTTGCAATGAAAATGTTTCCCATTGTAGACTCTAAATTTGCAACGACTGTTGCGATTTTAGAGTCATTCTTTAATTTTAAGATGTGCATGGTCTTTCCCGGAAATAAAAAACCGTTTTTATTATTAACTGAAAGAAACAAGTTTGCCTAGCGGCACCCTTAATTTTCAATTTGGCTTCCTCTGCATTTTTTATATCGTACATCCAGAAGAAGAATGACGCAAGTGCAAATTTGTTTATTTATCAGAAATCGCAATTGAAAATTTCATTCACATGTTGTTTTTGCTGTATTGTAACATTAATTTTAAATCAACTTTATTTTTTATTTAAAATGTAGCCAATTTAAGACCTAGTGGCATAATTAATTCAAAAATGAAAATATTTGCAGTTACGTCGTTCTTCTTCTGGATGTACGAATGTACTTTATTTGCAAAAATAACTTCTGAGCTTCTTTTCGAATAAATGCATGTTTCGCCTATTTTTGTTGTTGTTCTTCTGTACAAAAAACCGACCCTAAAATTGCAAAATTTCGGAAATTGCAACTTCTCTGTGCATTTATTAGTTGCAATTATCGAGGTTATACTGTACTTACTTTCTACAAATTTCATAAAAGATGCCCTAGATAAGTGTTTGTCTAACCTTCTTCTAACTGAATTTCCATTAGATATCACAATTTGACTTGCATTCTTAAAACACGGGATCTCATATCGCTATTATGTGCCCGAATACTTCAACCCATCGCACACTATTCAAATCCATGCGGGTGATGAAAAGATAACTCACCATAGATAAAAGGATAATATTCAAATCAGATATATATAAATACAAACGTATATGTATATAAAAGATGCAAAGGTCAACACAAATCCTGTTCTCCATTACATGTGCTACAAAATGATAAAATTTCAAGTGCGATGCGATGGACACAAACAACATAATATTGGACAAAATGCGGGCAAATTCAAATCGACATTGGACGGATAAAAAAGTTAAAGTCTGCAAAAAAGGGGTGAGTTTTGATTGAAATTTATTTTGACCAAAATAAATTGAAGTGTTTAAAGTAGATACGTGAATGGATGCTTCGCTACTCGCATGTTGAATTTACATCTGTATCCATAGAAGGGTTGCAAAATAAATTGTTGAATTTCAATGTTTGTACATTTGGTTATAAATAAAATTTGAATAGCAGATGAGCAAAAATATCAGAAATAAGCAATGGGGAATAGAAAATAAGAATATCTATCATCAAATGTTATGAAGAGATCGAAAAGCGTTATGAAATAAATCAAAGAACAAGGGTGAATTCAAGGGCATATGACAGTAATGCGTCCGTATGCAGGGTGTCCGGAAACTGCCGCATATTCACACCGGATTGTGATTCCTCATGTGATTTCCAGCAAAAAAGTTATACGGAACATACCCCCAATGCTAAACCCTTTAGCTGCCACAGGCATTTTAACATTTTGAAAAAAAAAAAAACATTTTCTTGTACTGCTTAAACCTCAATATCTCCAAAGCTGGACTAGCCAAAATTACGAAGTTTGATGATTATTAGAGCGAACAAATTTACCTAAATAATAAAACTAGAGATGTAACGGATCTTGTTTAGCGGATGAGGATGCGGATGCGGATGTAAAATACTGTAACATTGAGGATGCGGTTGCGGATGCGGATATTAATGGAGAAATTTTTGAGGATGCGGATGAGGGTGCGGATGAGGATATGATCGAGTATGTAGACAAAAATATTTAGGTTTCACACTTTTCATGAAGATGAAAAAAAGTTGAAATTCCTCTGATTAGTGTGGTTAAAAATTAAAAAGTTACGTACTTCCTTACTTCGCTTCACCTTAAAAAAAAAACCCACTTCACCCGCCTCAGTTCAATTTATTTAGAACAAAGCCACTCAAACACTAGTCACAAAAATGCGAACCGGAGTGCGTTCCTTAATTCACTCGTAGTCGTAGCTGTAGTCATCGCTGACTACTCAGATCATATTAATGGAACGCGCTCCTGCTGTGCTGACCGACAAACTGAAGCTCACTAGTGTATACGATACAGAATATAATTTGTCTCAATGCATTTCTTTATAGTTATAAAGTAGCACGTGGGTCGCATATATCCGCTAATTGTCTGCATACAAAAATGAGGATTGCGGATGAGGATGCGGATGTAAATATTTATAAGATGAGGATGAGAATGCGGATGCGGAGTTTAATTTTTATGCGGATAATCCGCGATTGCTGATGCGGATGCGGACATCCGTTACATCTCTAAATAAAACTAACTACACTAAAATCGGAGGAGAGGTTTGATCCAAAAACAATCTATTTTTCCATCTCAATTTTCTCCAACTTCTGTCAAGGTGACGTGCTTGTACGATTCTTTTAAAAATTGGCGCATAGTCTTGCAATCATATCAGAGTAGATCTGAGGATACTTCTTCTCAGTACCGTATAGCCCCATATGGGGCCATTAACTCAGCCGTTTATAGGCAATTTCGAGTCAACGTTACATTGCATATTATTTCGGATTGTACATAATGTTGCGATCACTATATACAGTATAACCTCGATAATTGCAACTAATTAATGCACAGGGTAGTTGCAATTTCCGAAATTTTGCAATTTTCGAGTCGGTTTTTTTTGTACAGAAAAACAACAACAAAAATAGCCCTTTTGGAGGAGTCCTTGTTGGATTAGGTATTTACGTACTTAAGCAAAAAAAATCAATGAACAAGAAATTCCCTTTATAAACCACAGGAAGATTTTGGTTATTTTTAAATGCCCTAGGCTTCTTGGCCTTTCCGATCACCAGTAGCTTCACTTTATGTGTCCCGGTCGCATTCGTACATGCCAGGAAAGATATTCTCTCGTTGTTAACTTTTCGCCCGGGTGCAGAAGATTCACGAAAATGGAAAAGAGTCTTATCTGGGAATAACTTCCATAACAAGCCATATTCATATGCATTGTGGATCTGTTCTGGCTTTAATTGCATCTCACTGAACGGTTCGATGGCTGAAACATTACTGGACAGTTTTCCTCCACAAATCTTCAACAGCCGAATTCCATGTCGTTTTTTAAATTTAAATAACCAACAATTGCTTGCATTAAGTCCGGTGGAAGGTTCCTAAATTTCACTGTGGAGATGTTTGGCTTTTTCTTTTAACAATAATTCAGCTAAAATCGGTATTTTTTTATCGTTGCTGCATCAACCCCTTATATAACGCAGCCTCCATTTTTAGGAATTCGGATTGGCGCGTGGTTATCGCGCTTATCAGAGACAACCTCCGCTGTCGCCACATATTTCAGCCTCGCTTTTCCTAATTCGACTAATTGTCGTTTTATCCACCTCATATTTCGGAGACAACGTTGCCAATGATGGCCTTTTCCAGTTCCTTTGCAATTTCCGCTTTGTTTCAGCAAAAGGAACTTGTGAGTTTTAGCCGACACTTTTTGTTAAAAACAACACCGTTAGGAAGCCAAATTAAAACTAATAGGTGCCGCTAGGCAAACTCGTTTCTTTCAGTTAATAATAAAAACCTTTCTATTTCCGGGTAAAGACCATGAATACCTTAAAATTAAATGGGAAATATTTTCTTTGGAAATATATCGACTCTAAAATTGCAATGAGCGTTGCATATTTAGAGTCTTCGATGAGAATAACTTTATAGTTGCAAATATCGAGTATTGCAATTATCGAAGGTTGTAATTATAGGGGTTACACTGTATTTGCTATCCGCACATGTACGGAAATTTTGGACCACGCCGAGATTCGATCTCCGGACCTCTAAATTACTAGCATCGTAGAGTGCGACTCAACAAGTAAGCCACAGAGCAGGTCATGAGCATACTAAGTAACATAAAAAACGTTAAACTGATTGGAGTTATTAGATTGGAAATGAGAGTTATATATGCATAGTATGGTTTGCATAAAGCGAGCCAGTCCACACAAGAGTCATTTCTAATTATATGTCAGCTTTCATTACATTGTCTTCTTCTAATGAATTTAAACACACGGCAACAATGTTTTTGGTTCCAGTTTATATGTGTATGTGAACATGTTAAATAACTTGTTATATGATTAAAGATCTAATGGACTCAGATATTTATTTTACGCTTGTATAATTTGTATAGAGATTCATATTTGGATTTAAGCCTGTAAAGTTTCATGTCAGAATAAGACGAACATTCACGTCAGGGCCGGCGCGTGGGGGGGGGGGGGGCAACGAAATTTAGGGTCTCAAAAGCCATCTGAAAGATTTCTCGAACCATACTGCAAAAAACAACACTCCGATGTAGATATTTTTTGTAGACAAGAAGAGATACAAACTTTTCGAAGTCAAAACAAATTCTAAATACTAAATTTATTGTCCCTCTTTCAACAGATCTCTTAGATAAACATTTAATATTGTCCTAAAATCTTTGAAAATTCATGAGATCCTCAAATTTTCACAAAAAGAAATTCTCCCGGCATGTCTGCGCAATTTGCTGTAACTGTAGCCGCGGTTTGTAATCCGACCCACCCTTTTCATTGGCAAGTACCATATGGGCAAAAATATTTTTTAGGTCTCTCTGCAAATAAACTATCTTCAAACATTTTTAGTGATAGTACGTTTTCTAAACTTTCAGACTAAGTTCCGATTCACGTTGTCATGAATCAACCACGAACAAAATATGTAGTTTGAAACTAGTAAGTACGGCCTGTATAAGTCATTTAAGACTAAAAATTAGGGCTGTGGTGCAGAGGCCACATTTGGTATTGGTTTGAAAGGAGTCTTGCCAAGATTGCTGTATTGAATTTAGTATTAAGTACCAATACAAACGTTCTTAAAATTGAAGGAATTAAATTAGAGCACACTTAAATGTAAAGCTGAAACAAGGAATAGAGTTAGTTAATAACGTGTCGCTTTTTTCAATTGTCTAGCAAGTTACAAACTTAGGCTGCTCACACACGAAGCGTCCAAATCCATTTTTTGGATTCTTCGTTCTGTCAAATTTTCTTCGATTTTGACAGAACGAAAATTCAGAAAAATATATTCGGATTGACCGTCTGTGTGCGGCATTACTATTAGATAGGGCGCTTGTCTTTAAATCACAGGTTCGCGGGGTCGAATCCGATTGTAGGCGCAGGTAATTTACTATGCTTAAATATCAGCAACACCTATAGAGGTCAATGCTTCGCTGCGTGGGCGTTTTTTATTTTAATAAAAAAAGATTGATGAAATCATTAATTTAATAAACGTTACAATATGAACGCTATTCTCAATATAAGAATGCAAAGAGTCAAAGTAGCTTAATTTAGTAGCTTAATTTTAGTAGAAACACTGTCAAAATGTTTGTTTGTTGTTTCAAGTTTGTTTAAGATCGATCCACACTTTTTATTCATCAGTCACAGTCATTTCCCATACAAATTGACAGATTGTCAGTCAATCAATTAACTGACAATCTGTCAATTTGTATGGGAAATGACTGTGACTGAAAAGTGTGGATCAACCTTCAAGAGTGAATTCGATCGATTCCCCTCCGTTTTTTTTTCTCAGTGTAGGGGCCCACTCAAGAAGTGAAGTTGTTCCGCCACTGATTCACGTATTATATAAATAAATAACAGGCGCGACAATCCAGCATTGGACTAAGGCCGCAGGATGTGTTAGTGACATCCTATTTCCAAGATCTTATCTGCTTTTTGTTGAGGTAATGAGATCAGCATCACGCTCAGCAGTGTTATTTATCCCCATAAATGGGTACTCTTTTAACATCTGAGTGAGATCATAGTCCGTCGCAAGCTCGTGATTTCGAAAAACACCATGGAACACGGTGAGATTCGAACTCATGAGCCTATGCACCGAAGGTGCGCGCACTAACCGCTAGACCAGCCAGACTACACTACACGTATTATATGCATCTATTAAATTGATTGGAAAATTGAAATTGTTTTAATAACTTAAGTGCAGAAAACTAGGGCTAATTTTAGCTCGAATTCAATACAATAATTCAATTCACACTGCAATTGGTAAAATTTATTCAAATTATGTCGAAATCTAGCCAAAATTAACCCTAGTTTTCTGCACTTAAGTTATTAAAACTGTTTGAAATAATGGAGTTAGAATAACATGAAGTAGGAAAGATATGATCGTAAGACTACGCGTAATTTTTACAAGAATCGTACAAGCACCTATCCTTGGCAGAAGTTGGAGAAAATTGAGATGAAAAAATAGATTGTTTTTGGGTGAAATCATACAAATTTGACTTTGAAGCTCTGTAAAAACCAAACCTCTTATTCGATTTTAGTGTGGTTAGCTTTATTTTATAGGTACATATGTTGGCTGTAATACACCGAAAAAAGTAATTCATCGAAAATAGCTGGAGTAGTTACATTTCTACCTAATGTGGCTTATAAAATGCTATTTCAGCCAACTAATTCTGCTATGGAAATATTATTTCTAAGACAATAAAAATATATCACATACGGCTATATGAAATTAATTGTAGCTGACAAAATAAATTTATTGTTGTCGGAGCTAGTACTATTTCCAGACAACTAAAAAATATCCTTCACAGACATAAATTGCCCAGGCCAGGCTAAATTATATCTATGTATAGGTACACTCAGAGAAATATTCACTAATATTGAACGAAATATATTTAATTCAAACGATTTCCGCTTTTGATTTGGCTCCACACGCAAATGCGTTTAATTCTAACGAGTGGCGTTTCTTTCAAAAGCATAATGAGTTGTAAAAAAGCGTTTGAATCAAAAGAATTTACGTTTACCTGGAAAGAAGGAGCCAGTCGATTTAAACGTATTTTTCATTGAAATAAACACTTATTCTTTTATTGTAAACGGGTAAAACATTTTAAATAAATGAAAGGCAATTGTATCAAACGTCTTCGTTTTTATATTGAACATTTTTGTTATTTAAACTAAACGAAGCATTCTTTTTAATGAAACGGTATGTATTTCGAAAGTAACGCATCCCGTTTTCATTTCATAGAAATTGCCCCATTCAAAATAATTGAGTTTTACATGGAATTAAAGGCAAACTCTGCTGAAATAAAATAATACATTCCGTTTGATTGTCCATTCTCCATTCGATTAGATACTTACTGTTACCTGTGTTGACAAATGAATAAAGAATAAAACTTATGAAAACTTCCGAAAAACACTTTATTTTTTATTTAGGTCTAATATTAATACGATTAATACAATACACTTTTATTTTAACACCCGCTAAACTTAAATTGCACGTGTGCAAGCGTCCATTCCTCCAGATGAATGCAAAAGTACATTCTCGAAAACACTCTTAACATCGACGAAGATTCTAATACGCGTTTGTTGTTAGACACTATACACATTTGTTTGAAACGAATATGAACACGTGAGACTCATCGGACCGGCCAGAAGTAATAGAGAGTTTTAGCAAGTCGTATGGAATAAAACGACATAATTTGACATTCCATATAAAAATTCGCTTGCTTACCGTATACGAAACGAAATATCTTAATTTTGCATGTCCCAAGTAGGCATGGGTGTATTTCCGTATATTTGATTCTCTGGAAACAGTCGAAATTGGCGAAATAATTTGTCGTTTTTTACACCTATGCCTACTTAGGATATGCAAAATTAAAATATTTTGTTTCGTATACGGTAAGCAAGCAAATTTGTATATGGAATGTCAAATTATGTCGTTTTATTCCATACGACTTGCTAAAACTCTCTATTAACTACCTGTTGTGCTACGTTGAAACAAATGCTATTTTGGCATCGCGTCCTTTAGGTATGCGTATTTGTTACGTAAAGGAATGTATCCACATTACTATGTAATGCGGAATCTTTTGATTTAAACGACCGTCGTTTGCGGTTTAGCTGCTCTTTTGTTTCAAAAGAAATTCTCTTAGCGTAAATGAGAACTCGTTCAAATCAAACGATATTTTTCAAACGAATACTGCGTTCAATTTAAATGTGGAGCTTTTAATATGAATGTGCGTTTTTTTCTCTGAGTGTAGGTACTATTTTATTTATTTATCTATCTTAGTTATATTATATCTGTGGCGGTTAGAATCTTTGTTGGAGCATAATGTAAGTGCAAGTAACTAAGTAAGCTGTGAAATAAATTAATGCATAAACTGTCATTTTGTCAAATTAGAAGTGGCTAACAGTTTTATGCCACATCTCCAGGTAAGAACTAAGAAATTATTTCTTTTTCTAACAATTCCATTATTTTTTTAGAATAACATCGAGTATAAATTGGAAAATAATCCAGCCCAACCGAGGATCTATCTAGTTGGTTTAAACAACCCCACTGCGTATGTTGAATGAAATTATTGAGAAAATCTATATGTTATACAATCCGCTGACCGCATTTGAGACATGCTTCAAATTATTTTAGCATTGAATTCGCAATATCCATTGTCAATGTCAACACGTATGGCATTTTGTACAAAAAGAAATATTTAAAATAACGACACAGTCCGACCGTCCATCAGCTATAGTCGAAACACTGTCAAAAGAGATTGAACATGTTAAACTGTACATTTTGTAAGATATCCATGCCAAGTATTCTAATAGTTTTTTAAAGCACACAAAAACACATTTTGTTAATACAGCTGTAATTTTTAGTACAAATTATTTTATGAAAAATAAACAACAAACTTAAATATAAAAATGAATTTGTATTATTTGTGGCTTAAAAGGACAATTTAAGACCAATACGATATTATATATCGATATTAGCTATAACATGCATACTCATTTTCAATATGAATGAAACAGATTTAATTATATCTCTCATAGATAACCAATATCTCTTATGGATATTACAGTATAGCTGTGAAAAGCATAAACATATCTCCTATAGAGAAATAAACTTATTTCAGTAGAGCTAAATTTTGATTCTCATAGCTATATTAGCACATATAATATATTAGATATAATATGGCCTCATATGATTTAATATATTTGCTACGGATAAAACCTGAAAATATTATATCTCCGTCTTTTTATATCTGCTACAGATATATTTTTTTTGAGTGTAATCATTTTTAATCATTTTGTTTCACTTAGCTAGCTGGTATAGCTTTGGAGATATTGAACTTTGAGCCGTGCAATATTTACGTGATTTACGTAGCCGCCTAGATATTTTCGAATGTGTTATTCCAATCCTTAGAGAAAGCATAGTAACCCATGCCATGCGTTAGTCCAGAGTGGCCATCAGAAAATAAAAATGGCACCGTTTTCACACTATTGCAGTTCATAGTATGCGTGAAAATTTTATTCAAACGTCAATTTTTTTTTACAATTGACAATATAAAATCCGCGTAATATTTATTACACTCTTAAAATGCCAACGTGATATTTAACCCTTCTGTTGGCGTATAGATCCAGACAGACCATTGGTACTATATCTTGATGAAAAATGGCCACAAATGCGATCAAACGTTCGGCGAAATGTAAACTATGTCTAAAGAAACGAAAAAACGGCGCATCATCGTAAGACATAGTATGTAAACTGTTTCAAGATCCAAAATTAGACCTCTTCAAAAATTAAGATTGATTTCACAGCAAATTCAGCTACACCTTAGGCATAATAGCTCGTAGGCGACGACACAAGGGTTAATAATTGCATCGACAATATTTTGATGTTTGAATTATTTCGTCGAGTGTAGTGTTATAAACACATATGGGTTGTGTGATCACATAGTCATTCTGGACTAACGCATGGCATAGGTTACTATGCTTTTTCTAAGCTGCAATCCTCCTCATCGGCTCCTCGTTCCGTTGTAGCGTCGTCATTGCTCCTTCCTCCATCCTGGTATTCTTCTTCCTGATGAGATTTGATATCACGGTTCATATCCATTCTTCCTGTCGGTTTCAATGATATGTACCTCCTCCTTTCGAATCGCTCCTTGCTCAGCGGGACGGTGTATAAGCGGTGAATCATCGAGTGGAACTGTGCCATCTTCTGTGGAAAGGAATGGTTGGAATTAGAGGGGATAGTGCGCTGCGTATGTGTAGGTTGTCGATAGATGTCAAATTCGAAACCGCCGTTGTTCCTGATGACCATAAGGTCCAGAAATGGACCTTGTTCAAGTTGGTCAGGATCCTCTCACCCTCTTCCTTGACGATGTTTGCCAGCACATCTCCACGTATCTTAACCAGAATCTCAGTAATTGATTCCTCTCCTCCAGTTGTCCCTCTATCCTGTTCATAAATATTTCACTTACGAACGGAGAGAGTGGATTCCCCATAGCTACCCCTTTGGTACCCTTGTAGAACCTGCCCCGGAAGGTGAGGTAGTTCTCTGTCATGCACACCTTGGCGTGTCTCATGAGCAGGTTAACTTCTCTCCTCCAGGCAGGCGACGAAGGGCCCTTCGATAGCAGCTTTTCTTCCAGGTGGGTGAGAGCATCCATCACCGGGATACTGGGAAAGAGCGCCTTGAAGTCAAACGATACCAGTTGCTCTTGAGCTGAATTTCAATGAATTTCAATTTATTGGATTAGTACTTATTGAGAGTTGACTGTAACATCAATCTCCTGTATAATATGCGAGATGACGAAAAGTTTTTTAAATAAAATTATTTGATTTAAAAAATGAAAAGAATAATTTGCCTTATACTGAGGATTTTTTATTTTCAAGTGCAGACACGTGTTTCGGACACAACTTATGTCCTTCTTCAGTGCCTATACATTACATACAATTATTAAAATTATTTGCTCAGTGAATCCTGGGGCATGAGGGGTATTTTTATAAAAGCGCTTTGCGCTACATATTTAATCATATTCTGCTTACCAATTTATTGATTATGGTGATAAAATCGAAACTAAATTGCTGAAGAGTTTATGAAAATTGCATGATATGATTGGTAAAGCTGAACTTGATGGAAAAAAGAACTTGAATTACAAAGTTCGGATTTTAATGTTGAGACGTGGAATAAGCGTAGGCATTTCATTCGTTTTAAGTGTAAAAAAAAACGCCAAAGAAGTCTATTAAAGTATTCTCATAGTGCTGTAGATCGTCTCAAACTCCTTGGAGTTACAACTGAAATACCCGAACATTTCTTCCTTTTTATACCCTTTGCTCATAGAGTGAAAGGGTATATTAACTTTGTCATGAATTTTGCCACGCATTGAAGGAAGCATCTCCGACCATATAAAAAGTATACATATGTATATGGGGAGTCGATTGGGCGTCCGTCTGTCTGCTGCGACGCGTTTTACTCGGCCAATTTAAAAGCTATGAAGGTTAAATTTTGCACAAATGCTTCTTTTCGCTATAGGCAGTTTGTATGTTTGAATCGGTAAAATCGGACAAGGGGGTCATGGGGATGCCATACAAACCCAACTCCCCAAATTAGGTCCTTGTAAGAAAAACTTTTGTAATTATGCACCAATTTCAACCTCATTTCACACAAATGTATTTCTATTGATGACACAGAACATATCTAAGAATAGATCAAGTCGAACTATGGGGTCATGGGGCTACCATATAAACCTAACCCCCCAAATTGGGTTCTTCTAAGAAATTTTTTTTACTTGTGCACCAATTTCAACCAATTTCACTCAATTGTATTTCTATTGATGACACAAAACATATGAAAGAATGGATCAAATCGGACTATGGGGTCATGGGGCTGCCATACAAACCCAACCCCCCATTTTAGTTCTTCTAAGAAAATTTTTGTACACCAATTTCATAAAACCTTGAATTATTGTGTCTTAATCAAAGCAACCAAAAATATTAAAACACATCCCCCAATAAAATTTTCAGAGTAAATATTTTTATTAGCCCACTTATTCCAACCAAACCCCACACAAATATTGTTTTGTCGACGCAACGGAACTATTGTGAAGACGGAAATGGAAAAGAATGGGGGGATTAAATACAAGTTGTAGGTACGCCCGAAAAAACTTTTAGCCCGGAGGAGAGCGAAGGGTATCCAAATTTCGACCGCGCCCAAAATTAGCCGAATTAGTCTCGTTTAAAGTGCCATTAGAATTAGACGACTCATGGAATTGAAAGTTTCCGTGGATGTATGTTGTTGTTGTTGAATTCGTAGCAACAAGTTGCTTATTGAACACCCCAAGCCCAAAAAAAATAACTGGCGCAACAGCCCAACAGTGGATTAAGGTTGCAGATGTGTTAGTGACATCCAATTTCCAAGATCTTAGCTGCTTTTTTGTTGTATTAAGGTATTAAGATCAATAGCTCGCTCAGCAGTGTTATTTATCCATACATAAATGGGTACTCGTTTAACATCTAAGTGAGACAATATTCTGAATACACCATAAAATAAATTCTTCCACGGGGAGATTCGAACCCATGACCCTGTCCACGGAAGGTGTGCACACTAACCACAACACAAACCAGACTACTACCATATGGTATAGCAACTTTAATAATTCTATGTACATATGTAGTTATTAAGTAAATGCAATCTAGCAAGGACCAAAAAATTATATCAGTCGGCACATTTTCACCAAAGTTTCGCAACTAAATGCTTAAAATTAATCGAACAATAATGGATAGTTGAAAAAACGACAAACTCTAACTGTAAAAATTAATGCATTCTCTCTGTCTCATTCTTTGAGGAATTTACTAATGCGCTCTAAATTCCAAGAAAATGACAGTTTGTATAGCAGGACAGTTTGTATAGCAAGGGCAAGTTGTACAAAACGGTTGTACGTCCCGCACTCATGTATGGATCAGAATGCTGGACCATGTATGAAGGTTACGCGAAACAAATGACAGCGACTGAAATGAAAATGTTACGCATGTCAGTTGGTGTAACGAAAAGGGACCACATCAAGTCATCAAGAGTAGCTACATCCGAGGCAGCTTGTCCATAGACCAACCAATCACCGAAAAGCTCGAAGACCGACAAATGGATTGGTATTGCCATGTTCAACGGCGTCCGCCTGAGAACCCCGCAAAGAAAGCGATATCAATGGAAGTTCCCCTTGATGGACCCAAGGCCAGAGGCAGACCGAAGAACACCTGGATGTGTCAAATGAAAAAGCAACAACAACGCATTGGTCTCGGCGATGACACGATCCAAGATAGAGCTGCCTGTAGAAATATGCTGAGATATTATCGCCAAAACGGGCGATGTGCCTACACTGCAGGTCGAGCAACGCGAAACCATGGAGCGGTATAAAGAACGAGGCAAGGAAGAAGAAGAAGACAGTTTGTATAGCAATTTTCTTGCGGCTTAAATTTCAGGTTGAAAAAAAGACCCTTAAGGTTCATTTTCCTCGGCACGACGACAGCGACCCGCTCATTCCATATAGAAACTCGCATGAGTGTAGCCAGGATTTTGGTCTGGGACGAGGACAAGACCGAAATTTTCTTAGGAGTTGAAATCGTTGGTCGCAAAAATATTGTTAGGCAAAATTTAGAGTAGTCTGGCTGGTGAGTGCGCGCACCTTCGGTGCACAGGGTCGTGAGTTCGAGACTCACCGTGAACGAATTCAGTTTATGGGGTTTTTCGAAATCACGCCCCCTTGTGACGAATTATGATCTCACTCAGATGTTAAACGAGTACCCATTTATGGAGGATCTTGGAAATTGGATATCACTAACACATATGTGGCCTTAGTCGTCTGTTTTTTTTTTATTTCTAGAGCTAAATTGTAGGAAAGGACAGTCGAGAATGATTTTCTGCACCATTTAAAGAAAAATGGCCACTGAACGTGTTTAGACTTTTACTGGTGATTCCGATTACTTTCAACTGGCCTCCGATTCTGCTTTTCAGACCGTAGCTCGTCTATATTCAGTGCTATTTTTGGCTTTTGGACTGCATATTCCACTTGCGAGATCAATGTTATTTTTAAATTCTGGCTTTGCTTGGCTCTGCGGTCGTGCCGAGGAAAATGTACACGGTTTTAAATTTTTACAGCTTTCAGAGTAGGCAATTGGTTGCCAATTTTCAGAGTTGTACATTTACAGCACGAAATTTACGTTAAATAAAGCATTTCCAATTACATCAATATATTTAACCCATTTCCAACAAAGATTTAATTTTAAATTCTTAGAGGGAAACAAGTCCCATATCCATGGGTAAAATTAAATTTTTATTTAAAATTAACTTAACGTTAACTCAGCCGTTTATAGGCAATTTCGAGTCAACGTTACAATGCATATAATTTCGGAGTGTATATAATGTTGCAAGCACTATATACATATTTCCTATCCTCACATTAACGGAAATTTTGGACCACGCCGAGATTCGATCTATGGACCTCTAGATTACTAGCATCCTAGAGTGAGACTCAACCAAGTGAGCCACAGAGCGTGGCAGAATACTATCGACAAGATTTACGAAATGTAAAAATGAAATGATGAAAAATTACATTCATTTGATTTAATTTTACATTAAATGATGAAAAATCACATTGACTTGATTTAATTTTACATTTTTTGTTTGTAAAATTACAGTAGCAATGTGATTTTACAATATTTTTAAAATTTAATAGTTTATCATTTATTTTAACCTAAAGAAATGTGTAAGATTAAATTTCAAATTTTTTTTTTAGCTTTTTTTTGTAGTAATTTCTATTACACTTTGTGTGGGAAATTCAATAAACTTTTTACTGTGTACCTTTTTTCTCTGTTGGTCTCAATGGCGAGCCTAGGAATTTATTCTGGGGGAGATGGCCATGAAAATAATAATAATACATAAAATGTCATTTGTAACTCGACGTATTCTTCGGTAGACGTATAGGATCAGAGTCCAACAAAATTAAAGATTTTCAGCAGTCACTAAGATATTTCATAATATCCTTATATGGATGGTGAAATGATTATCATTATGGTTTGTTTTTTTTTTTTCAAATTTTTTCTTTTGAAAAACTATTTCAAAATTCAATCCCCCCTCCCCTTGGGTTCTCCCCTTGCTGGTCTGAATGTAGAGAATTTCAAATTATCGGGATAAAAAATATTTTGCTTTGCTCGCTACCTAGGGTCAATCCTTTAAAATTCACCGTCAACTATTCAAAAATGTTGACACCAACTATATCGCAAAACAAGTATAGTGCAATCAAACTTATTGAGAGAACCAGAATCATCGTCAATGTGGCACGATAGCCCGACGTCGGGCTTTGGCCGCCTGAATCGCTGACCTCCAATTGTCGCGGTTACGTGACATTGTCCTCCAGTTTCGGAAGCCCAGCAGCTGGTGGGCGTCTTCACCCACGGAGTTCTCCCAACAAGCTCTCGGTCGTCCACGCAACCTCGCTCCGTCAATTCGTTGTGCGTTCATCACTTTCTTTGGCATGCGATTATCGTTCATCCGTTGTACATGCCCCGCCCATTGCAAACGTTGAAGCTTCACGATTTTCGATACTTCCCAGCTCATCGTACCGGATACGCCATTGATCTCGCTCGCTAACGGCTCCGAAAATTCGCCGTGGCATGATGTTGATATCGTCGGCGTACGCTACTAATTGAGTCGACTTGATGAGTAGCGTTCCGTTGCTGTCCATATTCATGGCTCGAATTACATACTCCAAAGCAAGGTTGAAGAGCGTCGGCACCAGCCCGTCGCCCTGCTTGAGTCCAGTACGAGTTTTAAATAGGTCAGTGAGTCGGTTCTGCACTCTGACCTGCGAGACGGTATTAGTCATCGTCATCCTTGTGAGTCGCACTAACTTTGCCGGTATACCAAAAATCAGCATAATGTTGTACAGTACACTTCGATCGATACTGTCGTATGCCTGCTTGAAGTTGACAAAGGTTTGGTAAACGTCGATGATATATTCCCAGCACTTTTGGAGTAGTAGCTTCACTGTGAAAAGTGAATTCAAGAATTTTCGATAAATTCTTATATGCTGTACAAACTAATGATATGCCCCTGTAATTCTCATACTTCAGCTTGTCACCCTTTTTGTGGATTGGGCAGATTGTGCTTTTGCGCCAATCTTCGGGGATTACCTTGTCGTTCCATATTTTCAGCAGTAGCACATGTATAGCGTTGGTCAGGCACGTTCCACCATGATTCAGCAGTTCTGCTGGGATCTCGTCAGCGCCGGGCGCTTTATTATTTTGAAGCGACTGTATGGCAAGACTCACCTCCTCTACTGAACCAGTATAAAATTGTTAAATTTCCATTGGATTTATTTCACGGTAATTGGTTTTCATGGGTTTTTCGTTGCGATTAAAATACATTTTTATTTTCAAACATTAGAATAAGGCTCTGCAAATTTTCATTTCCCCGGGTATCAAAAATTCACCTTACTCTATTTTCTTTCCTTTTGAAATGCTAAAGTGATTGTGTAACCCGACTGTTTAATCTCTATACATACTCTTTACAAACACAATTAAGTTAAAAAAAAAACTAAAAAAAAAATGATGGGGGTCGAAAGAAAATGGTAAACCTGAAAAGTGCATCAAGAAAATCAAATTCCAGTTTTCATGAGATTCTTGCAATGTTGCATGAGATGCAGTATCTACGGCGCGTATGCAATATGGGTGGTAATGTATATTCGCATGAACGAGTACATGGTCGAGGTACTCTCGGTATGTGCGCGCATTTATGGCCAATTGCACTTTTTAATTGATTGGGTAACAGCATAAAAGTGAACGCTATGACCAGGTGAATGACAGAGTAATTCGCTGATTGACTACCGTCAGTATTGCTGGGACTATATTACCTCGATTAACCCACATTCCATAATGGATTCCACGACAGTATATCAGCTATGCGCGTGGCTTCATATTCAATAACGAAAGTTCCTGATGATGGTCACGGAATAGGTCTTAAGGAGTACAATCTTAATAAATATGTACCCATAATTGCAGTAGACATTTTTTAAACTTGTATTAGTACATAGATACACATAGTTATACTTATTACATAGACACTGAAGAAATTAATCGACATAAAAATTAGTAGCATGAAAAACCTTAAAATTGTTGAGTTATCCATGCTTAAGGCCGCGTACACATACAGAGCGACGCCGAGCTTTTCCGGGCCGGGCGATGCGATGCGACGCGATGCGATGTGTGCACACTTCTTGCGATGTCGGGCGGGGCGATGCGATGCGATGAGATTTGTTGCGAGATAATGCGATTTGTTTTCATGGCAAGAAAACCTGATTTTTCAATGGACTTTATACCAGCGCTGCCTCGTGTGGTTTGGCGCTCTTTGATGATAATGCGGTTATGATTTTAGATCGGCCTCGTGAGTTGGCGCTTCAAGTGTAGCATCATGGGTATTTTCTATATACATACATACGTGTCGCTATGTTTATGATAGTTTTGTTGTAATTATGGGTATCCATGAATGGATTGTTGTAGGTAATAATGAATGGGAGAAAGAGCTAGGCAACCTTTGTAGGAATTTTTAGTGTTAGCTTACGCGTTTCAAAACAATATTCAGGCGGCATTTGGGTATACAGTCACTCCTCGACTTGCGTAAGCATTTCGTTCCACAAGTCTATGCGTAAGTCGGAATTTTACGTAACTCGAAATGTTCCTTATACGCATATAATTCTTATTTCAAATGTCCAAAAAGTCAAAAAATGTGTTCATTTTAGACTTAAATTAACATGTGCAAGGATTTTCTTAAATCTCTTTTTTAATTAAAGAAAATAGCTGGGATTTTCCCTATACTTAAATTTATTTAAATGGATCATCGAAGGATTTTTCATGGGTTGTGGCTTTTACGTAACTGCGGAATTACGTAAGTCCGCCTTACGTATGTCGGGGAGTTACTGTAGTCTAAATTGTTGTTAATGGGTGAAATAGTGCAATGAAACCTAATTTGTAGTGTTCGCGCTTCCGGCCCCAAAATGACCTCCCTGTTTTCTCGAGGAAATACGCGTTCGATTGGCGTGGCAGAAACACTAAGTATACTTGGGTCGCTGATTTCGAATTTGAGGTCAAAAACAAGAACAAAATTTTAGGGTTGCCCGCCCTAAAATGGCAACCCTGTTTTCTCAGGGAAATACTCGTCCAATCGGTGTGGGAAGAAACACTAAAAGAATTATGGGCCGCTGATTCCGAATTTGAGGTCAAAAACAAAAAAAAAATTTAGGGTTGCCCGCCCCAAAATAACAACCTTGTTTTCTCGGGGAAATACTCGTCCAATCGGTGTGGGAAGAAACACTAAAAGAATTATGGGCCGCTGATTCCGAATTTGAGGACAAAAACAAAAACAAAATTTTAGGGTTGCCCGCCCCAAAATGGCACCCCTGTTTTCTCGGGGAAATACTCGTCCAATCGGTGTGGGAAGAAACACTAAAATAATTATGGGCCGCTGATTCCGAATTTGAAGTCAAAAACAAGAACAAAATTTTAGGGTCGCCCGCCCCAAAATGGCAACCCTGTTTTCTCGGGGAAATACTCGTCCAATCGGTGTGGCAGAAACACTAGGTAAATTTTGGTCGCTGATTCCGAATTTGATGTCAAAAACAAGGAAATTTTTTTAGGGTTGCCCGCCTCAAAACGGCACCCCTGTTTTCTCGGGAAAATACTCGTCCAATCTGCGTGGGAAGAAACACTAAAAGAATTATGGACCGCTGATTCCAAATTTGAGGTCAAAAACAGAAAACAAAAATTTGGGGTTGCCCGACCCAAAATGGTACCCCGGTTTTCTTGTCACCGTATGTTCCCACAACTCACCTATCTACCGCTACCTTCAATAATTCATTGCAAATACATGCGCAGTCCGAAACTTTCTTACACGTAAGCGTACGCTACAACCCGGGTTGTGCTGCACTGCATATTTCCACAAATGTTATTTCTTTGACCCATTCATAGATTTATACAACAACAACTGTCAAATCCGAATGCCATTTTTTGGGGGTACGCGTACGCTACGAACTGGGTTGGACAGCACTGTAAATTTCCACAAAGGCTTTTTAGTAGACCGATCCATTATAACATTACATACATACGGCTATCTATTCATTTCATATCTACAAATCTATAACATTATACACCATCCGGCATGTATGTATGTATACTCCTCAAAACAAAATAAGGGCCACTAATGTCCGTTGACTTTAACAACGTCGTTTGGCGAATTTTCAGTGTGATCATAATTTCAAATATGCCATTCTGTACCTGAATGTGATGTGAGTTATCACAGTATGATTCGTCGACATTAGCTTTAACGGAACTGGCTTAAACAGTTCTTTTGGGGTCACGAGTCATACATTTGGTAGTTTTGTTTATTTCTCATTTTGATTAAGAATTAGTTTTCGCAAAGTTCTTTAAATGCAACATTAGTTGTTGCACTTTTAAAGATAAGGAGAATCTGTAAAATACAAAATACCAACAATTCGGCGCCATTTAAATTTAAATGCTTCGTCCAGAGCCTTAGAAATGTCGGAGGAAGGTCGTTCGCAACGTTCTTTGGCCCTGCAATTAGGGTATTCGCGAAGAGCCATTCAAAATCTTTGGAACCGTTACGAAAAGACAGGAAGTGTCTCCCGTCGTCATGGTTCAGGCCGAGTTCGAATAACCACCCCCTCTCATGTCGATATCAGCATCAAACAGCACGAAACCAGCCTTTCTATGTACAATGTACATACATATAATACACCATGCCACTACGAAACCGATCTAAACACAAATCGTATCGTCCATGTCGCTCCCTTCGGCGACAAGGCACCTTACAGCTGCTCAAAGCACGATGATTCGACATGGAAAAGTTCTCCGTCTTACAACCACATGTCACTACGAACCCGATCCAATCACAAATCGCGTCGTCCATGTCGCTCACATCGGCGATAAGGCACCTTGCAGCAGCTGTTGAAAGCACGATGATTCGACATGGAAAAGTTCTCCATCGTACAACTCGACGTCGCATCGCAAGCAGTCTGAATGGTACAAGCAGGTTCGTGCTGGTTCCTATTTAAATGCTAAGAAATTTTTTTTCTTGCGATGCTTATCGCATCGCATCGCGTCGCCCGGAGTGTGAATGGGCTGTAAAGGTGTATATAATTTATCATTAAACAAATATTAGTGATTTTATACCCACATTAAAGCTCGTATAGTAAAAATAATTTAATAATATTACAGCCTCCCTGAAAACTGGTATTTTTTCCTTTCATTCAGTTCACCCTTAAAATATCACCAGCCAATTACATAAATTTAAAAAGACCAGAAAACAAGGGCAATTATCAACAAGATGCAAACTCACTTATGGCCAGTTTCTTGTACATCTTATCTAATGGTTAGTTTTATCTATCACTATTTACATTATGTTGAATTGAATTTTTGTTTATTTTGCATTGTAATGCCGTATTTTGCTTGGTATTGCATGAAATTACGCAATGATTTTTTCAATTTCAGATGATGGCATAACGAAGCAAAATATGCCAAAACTATATGCGAAATAAGCAGAAATTCCATTCAGTATAGTGTAAAAGCTTTCGTAAAATAGTCTGGACGATAAGACTAACCACTAGATAATCTTATCTACGATAAGAGAGACTGACCCTAAAAATAACAATCCAACATTATCATCATCACATAGTAAACTGATTCGCTAATCCATTTAACAATTCTTTTCAATTTCGGCAAGCGACAAACTCATTCCACTCTACCCATTACTCAATAAATTTACTTAGTCGATACCCAACCGATAAAAAAAAATAAATCGAAAATTTAAATAATCCTCAGAGCCAATTTGGCAATATTCAAAAGATCAAAGATACATAATGCTTTACAACCATATTAATTCCACCACTGATCAAAATCCAAGAGAAAACCTCATTTCCAATCCAAACAAAACCACAAAATTTGTATTTTGATTACATAACCGTGTAGTCCTTGCGAGGCACGACGATAACATTATAAATTCGATTCGGGCTGAACCTATTGCGGGTACGTCCCGAATTTATGTTTTTCTTTCAAACGCACATTATACATACAACATTTACTAGAGAAATACAAACAGCCGAAGAAAAAATTATAATTGTGCATGGCAAAAAAAACCTGAACAAAAGAGATCCCCACGAAAACAAAACAACATCCTCTGTAATTTAATGTAATGTGTAATCCACTCTGTATTATTTCAACCCTATCCTGATCCTTTTAACAGTAATGAAAAATGTCTTTCGAGTTCAGTGTAAATTACATGTTGTGTTGAACCGGTGGAAGTATGCCCAAGTAAAAAAACGCAAGTACGTATGTACATAGGCAGTACACAGGATCCTTTCGATAATTGCGTAGGGCCTGCGTAGTCCCTCCGTGCGATTATGTGAGTCCGAGTCCAGTCAAAAATGCCAAGGGATATATTACACCTTGACTTTGTGGTCGACTGCATTTATTGTTGTTGGCGGATGCATTCTTTTGTGTGCACATTCCACGTGAAATAGATTTGTTAGCAAGCCACCGACAACCCTTCAGGCAGAATAGACATAGGCAGGCGTACCGACCGACAGCGGACGGTTGATCTCCGGGACGACTGTGCGTTGTGTTGTCAGCCCCCTTTTCAGTTCGGTTGGAAAATTAAATCTGTTTTTATAATTCAAAATGTGAAATGATCCGAATCAGCCGAACCTGAATGGAATCTGGTTGAACAGAATTTTTCTAAAAAGGACCCAATGTGCAGCGATATGGAACAGAATTTCGGGAGTTGTGTTACGATTTGCGTTTAGAGACTACAGACGGCATTTTAAGCGTTTTGACTCGTGGCACATTGGAAAACATAGATAGACATTATGAATGAAAGAGTCATCCTGAAGAGGATTAAAAAGACACTTCAAAATGTGAAAAAAAAAATCCTTATTTGTACAGCTAAATAGCTACAGCCATAATCAATGGTTTAGTTTTCTCCGATTAATGCTTTTTGCGTGGTACGAAACGAATGTATGGCTATTTTGACCGTATAAGAGAGTATGGACCAGTTTCTCGTACATCTTATCTAATGGATAGTCTTATCGTATAGAGAAGACGTACACAATTGTCAGAGAGCTTTTACATACATTATACATATGTATTGAATTGCATTTTTATTTATTTTATTTTGCATCTCTCTCTGGTTCCTTTTAACCCCTAGCGGGTCATAGGACATTGACTACGCCTCTTTTCCACCTCTGCCTATTAGCAGCCATCGCCTTTAACTGGTCCCACGATTTGCCTATAGATTTTCCCTCTGCCTGAACAGATCTTCTCCATGTATTTTTGGGTCTGGGAGGATTCCGATCTAGGGCCTGTCTTGCAATGTTTTTTGGCGCTTTGCGAAGTGTGTGACCTATCCACTGCCACTTCCGCCTTTTGGTGTCGATCCCTATCTTATTTTGGCCAGTAATTTGGAGGAGGTCGTCGAGATTACCTCAGGCCAGTGAATTTGTAGGATGCGTCGAAGGCACTGATTCACGAAAGTTTGTAGTTTGGTTGTAATATCACTGGTCACCTTCCACTGAAACACCCATATAAAAGCACGAATTTTACATTGCTGAAGATCCGGAGTTTGGTATTTCTGGAGATGTTTTTGTTTTGCCACAAAGGAATCAAACTGAAAAATACTGCTCTGGCTTTATTTATGCGCGACTCTACATCAGCATCAGCCCTACCATCCGCTGCTACTACGCTCCCAAGATAAGTAAAGTTCTCGACATTTTCTATCGGCTGTCCGGAGATAGAAATGTTTCTTTGCCTTTCTGATACCGTCATTTGAGACAGATGATCTGCTGTGTTTGAAAGAAAGCAAATGTCGTCGGCATAGTCCAGGTGCTGAAGGTAATCAAATAATTTCCACCTGATACCCTTACTTTTATGGTCGCCTAGAGCGTAGCAGATTACGTCGTTGATGGTAATAAGGAACAGTATTGGTGATAAAATACAGTCTTGTCTAACTCCATTATTCACCTCAAAAGGACTAGACAATTCGGCCTTGTGCAAGACGTGACATTGGGCTCCGTTATATGATGGCAATAAGTTTCTATGGTATGCCTCTCCTACGTTAGGCTGTCCAGATATAAGCCCGGTCAACGCTGTCAAACGCCTTCTCAAAGTCAACGAACAATAGATGTAACGGGGATCTCCATTCAGGGAATGTTCAATTATAATTCGGAGGGTGTTGATATGATCGCTACATGAAAAACCCTCACGAAACCCAGCTTGTTCATTGTTCAAAGTACGGTCGATCGTTTTCTTGATCCGGTCCAACATTATTTTGGCCATCAGCTTAGAGACTGCAGGGAGGAGACAGATTCCACGCCAATCCTCGAGACTTCCTTTTTTGGGGATTTTAACAACGACGCCCTTCTTGCCATATCTTGCTGAGATATTACCGCCAAAACGGGCGATGTGCCTACACCGAAAGGTCGAGCAACGCAAAACCATGGAGCGGTATAAAGAACGAGGCAAGGAAGAAGAAGAATAATGACGCCCTTCTTCCATTCTTGGGGGAGAGTCTCGGTTGTCCAACACCCTTGGATCAGGGAAGAAGAACATCCGCTGAAGCATTGATATCCGCTTTCAAAAATTCCATCGGGATACCGTCTGCCCCGGGGCCTTACCTGCTTCCAATGATTGAAGGGCCTTAGTTATTTCCACCTTGGATGGTACGCCGGTGTTAATTCTGGCCATTTGCGGAAGACTTACTGCCTCCTGTGGAGATGGGCTTAAATGGTTAAAATTGTTGTTAAGAACCTCCATGAAATGCTCTCTCCATCGGCGAAGTTGTTGTTCATCTGTGACTAGCAGAGACCCGTCTTTATCTTTTACAGGATACTCATTGGTAAAAGATTTGCCAGTCAGTGGCTTTATGAGCTTGTAAAGGGTTCCAATGTCACCACGGTAAGCCGCATCTTCTGCCTCCAAAGCTAACGCGTTGATATTGTTGCGTTTATCACGTCTAACGCTCCTCTGCACTCTTTTTGGTTACGCGATCACTTGAAATTTAAAAAATCATTGCGCAACCAAGCAAAATATGCCATAATAAACAAAAATAAACTATACGATAAGACTAACCATTAGATAAGATGTACGAGAAACTGACCCAATAAGTGTCACTCTTCTGTTTAAAAAATTAACCTCCGTAGTGCGTACACGACGTTATCACCGTATGCCCCATTCCTGTCTGCAATGGATCTATCTGCAGAGCCCTGATTTTTGATCGGATATTTTATTTTAGTATGCCGTAATGGTTCTTGGTTTATTACCCAAAAACCTTTCTTTTGACCCTCCATCGGGCGCACCTCAAATCAAAACAAGATCGGGCGCACACAGCCTGTGAGGCCACTCATCTAGTTAGGTCCTTTTTATACCCTTCGCTCATAGAGTGAAAGGGTATATTAACTTTGTCATGAAGTTTGTAACGCATTGAAGGAAGCATCTCCGAACTTATAAAAAGTATACAGATATGATCAGCATGACTTGGGGAGTCGATTGGGCGATGTCCGTCTGTCTGTCTGTCTGTCTGTTGCGACGTGTTTTACTCGGCGGGTATTGAAGCTATCAGGCTGAAATTTTGCCCACGAGCTTCTTATTGTTGCAGGCTGTTTGTAGTTTAATTAAGCGAAATTAGATCACTGGGTCATGGGGCTGCCATACAAACCTAGCCCCCCAATTGAGGTTCTTCTAAGAAAAACTTTTTTTTTATAGACCAATTTCAACCAAATTTCATTCAAATGTGTTTCTATTGATAACACAAAAGATATCTAAGAAAGCATCAAATCGGACCAGGCGGTCATGGGGCTGCCATACAAACCTAACCCCCCAAGTTAGGTTTTTATAAGAAAAACTTTTTTATTTGTGCACCAATTTTAACCAAACTGCACACAAATGTGTTTCTATTGATAACACAAGACATATCTAAGAATGGATACAATCGAACCAGGGGGTCATGGGGCTGAAATACAAACCTAATCCCCCAAATTAGGTTCTTATAAGAATAAATTTTTTATTAGTGCACCAATTTTAACCAAATTTCACACAAACGTGTTTCTATTGATGGCACAAAATATACGTAAGAATGGATCAAGTCGGACCATGGGGTCATGGGGCTGCCATACAAACCAAACCCCCCATTTTGATTCTTTTAAGAAACATTTTTTATACCAATTTCACAAAACCTTGAATTAATGTGTCTTTATAAAAGCAACAAAAAAGGCCAAAACAAATGGAATCGTACTATGGGGCCATGCTCCCCACTTACCACTTTCAACCAAACCCCACACAAATATTGTTTTTTCGACGCAACGGAACTTTTGTGAAGATAGAAGGAAAAGAATGGGGGGGGGGTTAAACACAAATCGTAGGTACGCCCGAAAAAACTTTTAGCCCGAGGGGGGGCAGAGGCGGTATCCAAATTTCGGCCACGCCTGAAATTAGCCTCGTTTCTTAATATGTTACCAGTGTCTCTTAAGCTTGTTGAGTATGGGTCTATCTGAATATCGATTTCTTCTGGGTTAAATAAAGTCTTAAAGGTTGAATTTGCTAGGAAGTGTGTCTCTCTCCCAGTTGTTGGAGTATTTGAATCTTCAAGTGAATGCTACATTATCAGGAAAAATGTGTTCACAATGTTAACAAAGACACAACAACAATTACGTATCACAAGTTTATCTGCGTATCACAAGTTTATCTGCGAATCTTTTAACGATTTCTTACAAGTTCACAGTGTTTACACTGACCTTACCAAAGCATTCGACACTATAAATTTTAATCTTTTAATTAAAAAACTTTTGAATTTTGGATTTCATGGTTCCTTGTTGAAATGGTTAAATGACTATATCCGTGGCCGCTCTTTAATAGTTAATCTTCAAAGCAATTATTCTCAACCCTTTTCCCCAACTTCAGGCGTACCTCAAGGTTCGCATCTTGGACCGCTCTTGTTTCTCATTTTTATTAATGACATTAATTTAGTTTTCAAGGAAGTTGAGTTCTTATTGTTCGCAGATGATTGTAAGATATATAAAGCTATTTCCAATCCAGATGACTTATTGATCTTACAATTGAATTTGCGAAATTTTCAATCTTACTGTGAAGATAATCTGTTGTCGATCAATGTAGAGAAGTGTGAATACATAGTTTTTAATAGAACAAATCTAAATTACGATTTCACTTACACACTTAATAATATTCCTTTGAAACAAGTCGCTTTAGTTCAAGATTTAGGTATTACATTAGACTCATCACTTCAATTTTCTGCTCATATTTGTAATATTACGGAAAAAGCACTGCGAATGTTAGGTTTTATAATGAGGAACACAACACATTTCCATAATATTAATGCTCTAAAAATGTTATATTTCTCACTTGTGAGAAGTAATTTGGAATACATAGCTGTGTTATGGAATCCTCATTATCAAACATACAAAGATTTGATTGAGAAAGTGCAGCGGAAATTCTTAAGATATTTAGCGTACAAACTGCATATCAGGCGTGATGAAATTGACTATGCAAATATATTGAGCCTAATTAATACTGGCACCCTTGAAGAAAGAAGATCATACTATGATTTATTATTTTTATATAATCTTTTAAATGGTTTCATTGATGCTCCGAATATCTTGGCGGAAATAACATTCAGAGTTCCCCAAAAACGCACTAGAAGTATCGTTCTTTTCCAATTACAAACCTGTAGAACGAATTATATTCAATTTTCGCCTATTGAACGTTTTAAAGCTATTGGCAATAAGACTTGTAGTCAAATTGATATATTTAACACTAACGCTCATTCATTGAAAAAGGTTATGAACATTTAATAATACATAAAACGTAATTTGAAAAATATAATTAAAATTAGTTATAGTTTTAGAATTAATAATAGACTGAATTTTTAATGATTAAAAGAAAAAATATATATAAATATCCTGTTTTTTAAACTACTGAATTGTACTATCATTATTGTATGTATGTATAAAGGACGTAAGTCCGTTGAAATTGAAATAAATAAATAAATAAATAAATAAACAAAGAGAGCTTAAAACCCAAACATAAAAAAAAAATTGTTGATGCCAAATTGTTGAATACTCTGCCAAGTATACGCAGTAAAAAGTTACACTAAATTGCGTCATGGGTTAAGGGGGGAGGGGGTGGCAAATTAATTTTTTTGCAAATATCTATGGAAACTGTGAGTCTGACCGCAAAGCGTATTGAATACGAAATGACCTAATAAAATGACCTTTGTAATGATATATAATGCTCTACACATTTTCTCACAAAATTATACCCTAGACCCAAAAGTATAATAGTGAATTAACACTTTTTGAGTTTTACATTTCGCACTGAATAGACCTAGAGTCATAAAATTTTGTCCACATACTGCTTACAAAAATCTCATGATTTGAACCAAAAGTCGAATGGCTCAGGCCATTGACACACATATAGAGTATTATATATCATTACAAAGGCAATTTTATGGAGTTCGTTTCGTACTCAAGACGTTTTGCGGTTAGACTCATAGTTTTGCAGATATTTGCAAAAAACTGAATTTTCACCCCTTGCCAACCCCTCCCCCTGAACTCATGACGCAGTTTACTGTAACTTTTTACTGTGTATACTTGACAGTGTATTCAACAATTTGGCTTCATAATTTTTTTTTTTGTTCTGAATGTTTGGGTTTGGGCCAATTGTACTATACTCGTACTAATACTCCAACAGTGATGCGGCAAACAGAGTGAGTTTCGAGCCGATTTCGGCTAATAGTACATGACGCGCTGCCTCATCAGATGCCTCTACTTATACAGCGCGTCATCTACTATCAGGAAAAGCACGACCGGATTCAACCAGGCAGTGTGTACGATCCTCTTATGTAGGACTCGAAATATACCCTGGCATCGAAAATTTTTTGAGTGGGGCTAGTCAATGGCACGGCCGTCGTTTCTGACTACATGCCAGTCAACGGAATGTTGAAAGAGATAAGTGTTGATCTAATAACGGTTACTAAGATCGTTCAATAAGGCTTAAGTCAGAAAGTCTTTTTTAAACTAAAATTCAAGAAATCAAGAAACAGATGACTTCCGATTTAGTCCATATAAAACATCATTCGTTCCACTATGTAAAGAATCATTGCAGGAGCTCTAGCACGAATTTAATTTAAGTGGATTTAGTTTGCCTTTAAACAGAATATTCTGCTGGTGGTCGTTTAACTTGGCCAGAATCTCAAAAACTCTTGAGCTAGTTGATGTGATCCTCAGGACAATCATTTTTAGTCTAGAATCAACGACTGTTTCGAGGCAAGTATGTAGGGGCGCTCCTCAAAGTGGTCTCTTTATGCCTCTTGGATTTTGTGATAAATAGATAATCCCACAAGTAATTGTTCAAATTTAAATTTTGTCTCAAAAAATTAAAGAAAAACCTTTGAAAGAAGTTGATGAATCAGAAAATGTCCGTTGCTCTTGATAATTTTTTGCCCTACAAATGCCCAAAAACGTTACGCCACTGTTTAAAGGATAAATTAATTCTCCATATACTTATTTAATATAGTTCTACCATATCCTGCAAACCAGGGATAAATCATCCAGTCATTTCTATGACGTACAAAATATAAACCGACATGTTTTCTTTATAAATTAAATTTTTGTTTTCATACGACGAGGCTCGGAAGCGTAAAGAAGAAAAAACATACTTCGCCTACAATAACGTCAATTACCGTCGTCTACATCAGATTTATTCAACCATTTGCTTCGGTTTTTACCGTCGCCGTCTGTTCCGGGAAAAAGTTTATTTTATATGGGAATGAGGGTTGAAAGTTGAAACAAAACCCAGAATGAAATGGAAAACACACATTCATGCTCCGTTAGTCATATTGAAATGTAATAATATTTATAAAAGGGAAAATTCCAGGTAGCAACTACGTTAAAAAAATAATATGTATGTGTATGCAGAATATCTGCAATTTCTCATCCGCGCTCATCATCGTCGATGTGTCGTCCAAACATACCATAGCCATAGCCTTGAGCATCAATTTTCTGACTTCCGTGGCGTCACATTTCAATTTGTCATCAAAAGGTAAACACCATTCAATCATTCTCATGCATACATATATGTACTCGTATGTGGAGAGCGAGGTCTGACTCTGGTATAGTATAGCTGCAACATATATTGTACATATCTATCTTATCTACCTTAAAGTTACGCTAGAGCAAAGTGTTGAAGCAATTTTCAGTGCATATAGCGTTCATCAACAACAACATCATATCGTTGTCGTCACTTTTCACCCATTCCACACCGATTTACACATAGAATAGAGCCTAGCTTTTCTAAGTAGTCTAGAAACGTTGAACAATCCTGAACCCTCCTCCAAACGGGTCTTGCCATTGAAGACAAAAAATGGCTTTTTTAAAGATTCATCCTAAATGTCTGTGTAGTTTCTGCACAAGTGCCAGGATATTACAATAAAACTTGTCTTCAAACTATTTTAAGTAAACAGTTCGGACGAGTCTATTTCTGGATGCTGTGACATACAGAGAACCTAAAAATGTGATGGTAACACATTTCCAACTGTTTTGCCCCGTTTTACATTAAACGCCTTCATCCAACATGTAAATATGTGTTTAGACTCTTGATGTTCCGGCTAGATTGCTGCAACTACACATACTGCACACTTTTGCCACCCTCTCTACTCCGATGTGACTGTAGATCTTCTAAAAGAAGTGGTATCCACGAGTATAGAGTATCTTCATATGTGCACTCCCGTGAAAGATTACTTTTTTGTGTAGTTTGTTATTTTTTTACTCTGCAGATGCTCCAGATACTCCGGCTCCATACTTTGGTTTTGAGTTTAAAGTTCCTTTGGAAAAATGCACATACGACGAACATTAAATGGAGCTTACGCTGAAAAGTCAGTTGTTGGTCCATGTGTTGATGACAGACACTATAGTGAGGAGCAAAAAGAGTACTTTACTCTGGTTCTGGTCTGTTCATTACAGAATAGCAGGGCCAACTATAGTATGTAGCTGCATATTAAATGGGCTTCCATTGTCACTGGACGGATGATATGATTGCCAGACACAGAAATGCTCCAACGTTTCCATTCGTATGTATGTAATTCATATTAACACTCAGAGCAATGAGTTTATTTTAGCCAAATTCCAGTTGGGCTAAATGATAAATTTTTCTATGAAACCTTTACTTGAAATCTCCATATTTTGTAAACAATTATTGTGTTCTGAAGTTTATAAATGCTTCAAATCCAAAATCATCAAACAGTTGAACAAAAGGATTATCCTGCCGACCAAGGCCTCTTTTCTTTTGCATATACCTGTACACTCATTCAAACATAAACACCATCTATGTTGACAATTTCCGGAAGGTCCTTAATTGTTTTCATATGCAAAGTCTCTTTTCTATGCTTTTACATTACACACTTATGTACATATATTCCAAAATAGTCACAGCAGCCCAGCCAGCCAGACTACACTTAATTGTTCACGCCGCATAGGGACTCAACTCTCAAACACGCAGAGCTCAGGAGTCCGTGAGAAAGTGGAGGATACAATCTCTGAAGTCTGACATGCTCATAGGAACTTGTTGGAGGATACAATCTCTGAAGTCTGACATGCTCATAGGAACTTTTTGGAGTTCCTTGCCGGTACGGCAACCATATAGAATCTTCACAACGACCACCAGAACTATAACCATAACCGCACAAAAATACGATTCAACATACAATTTATAGCCATAGCCAGACAACCAGCCTAGACTCCATCTCATTAGCTTACCACTACATTCTCGGTTATGCCGGAAGCTGGGATGATGGTCTTTATGCTCTTCGAGCTCCACGGATATCTGCAATTCGTTATACACGCATACTATCCGTTTATGGTATTTGTAGGTAGTGTACTTGCTCTATTATTGCTGGTTGCCTGATCTCATACTCTCCCAGAGATTCTCGTCAGCTGGCAAGCTAGCTGGATGCTGGATGTGTTGGAAATGGATAACGGCTGGCGGGTTATATTACGATAAACTGACGACAACTCTTCTCTAGCTACATGGCTGTATTCTGAAGTTGAATTCAAGAATTCAATTGAACGGTGCGATGGGAAGAGATGGAGAAAGTGAATGCAGTGGCGTGCTTAAATTCTATTTTAAACAAAAAATTCAATGGGCTCGCGTATTTATCCGAAAATGTATTGTAAGCATTTTTCTGAAGATGTATGGAAAAGATGTTTATGACGAATTGATGCCGAATTTTGCCTGCAGTCAGCTTTCCGACATCGGTTAGTCATAATCAAGAAAAATTCACACAAATTAACTATATATGTACATCAAATGAAATAAACGATTTCGCAAATGAAGTAACCTATGTATCACAAGTCAAAATAATCATTCAGCAAATCACTTCTTTTTGTCAAATCGTTAATTTAACTTGTTAGAACGTTAATTTCTTTTGCGAATTTTTAAAAGCGTTAATTTCATTTGCGAAATCGTTAGTATCATTTGATGCATTGTTAATTTGTTCTAGAAAAAGGTAAATTTGTCCTATGAAAATGGTGTATCCGTGGAACTCTAAGATCTCCGAGCTAAGAGCTACGTGTAGAAGTAGTTTCAATAGAGCTAAAGCCTCAAGGCTTGAATCGGATTGGAACTCATACAAAAGGCATCTCAGCTCTTTCAAAAAAGAGTTAAGAGGAGCTAAGCGTAAAGCCTGGAGAAGTTTTTGCGAAAACATTGAAGGGTCTTCCGAAACATCTAGATTCAGGAAACTCTTGGCGTTTAACCCATCTAATCCAAGCTTTCTTCAAAAAGAAGATGGCTCTTGGACGTCATCAAGCATTGAAACCATCGAATGTCTGTTTGACACACATTTCCCTGGCAGTTCAACGGCTGCTTTACCTGATCTACAGACAGTTCGCATAGAGCCATGCGACACGGAATCCATACTCAGTCATAAGAAGGTTATGTGGGCCATAAACAGTTTTGAGCCCTTTAAATCGCCTGGGCCAGATGGCATTATTCCTGCGGACCTGCAACAATGCGCAGACATCATCGCCGTTAGAGGCAAGTTTCCTGACACACTTAGCGGACTTTTGGAGAACGCCCTTGTTATCCTAACAGACTGGGCAAGTCTCAGCGGGGTTGGGATTAATCCAGCAAAAACGGAGTTAGTCCTGTTCACAAGAAGGCGTGTGATCCCCACTTTTAACCTCCCTAAGCTAGGAGGCATTCAACTTGGTTTCTCCGACAAGGACAAATTTCTTGGCCTTATCTTGGACAAGAAATTAAAATGGAAACCTAACATCGAGGAAAGGGTGAACAAAGCTACTGTGGCACTGTATTTGTGCAGGAAGGCCATCGGGAAAACCTGGGGCCTTCAACCAAAAGTTGTATATTGGATGTATACAGCTATTGTGCGGCCTATTCTGCTTTATGGCGTTAGTGTGTGGTGGACCGCACTTAGCACAACTGCCTATCATAATTTACTTGTTAAAGTGCAAAGGTTGGCTTCTCGTCTGATTACAGGAGCTCTTCGTACAACACCTTCATTCGGACTAGACATGATTTTGGGACTGCTGCCATTGGACATATACGCCCAACGGTCAGCAGCTTACACGGCCTTACGCCTTCGTGAAACTGGTCTGTGGCGTGCGCTGGATTATGGTCACTCAACGATACTTGGTAATTTCAGCCTGCCACTGGCTACTGATTACACTGTTCCCAAATACTTTTTTGGTAGGAACTATTCTACCTTAATCCCGCCTAGGGAAAGCTGGAGCAACGAAACGACCCAGTCCATCAGGTCCTTTTCCATCTACACTGATGGTTCCAAGACGGACGCTGGAGTCGGCATTGGAATTTACTCGGAGGAACTCGACATCAGCTTGTCTTTTTGCCTCCCTAATTTTTGTAGCGTCCTCCAAGCAGAAATCACTGCAATCTCGGAAGCGCTTTTATGGCTAGGTAGGCACGTTGTCACTGGTAAGGATGTCACTATATACACTGATAGTCAGGCTGCAATTCGATCACTTGAATCAGCATTTACAACATCTAAAACTATTGAAGAGTGCCGCTATGCACTCAGAGAAATGGGTCATTTCTTCAACATTACACTATGCTGGATACCGGGACATAATGGCTTTGCTGGTAATTGCTGCGCAGACGATTTGGCTCGGAATGCGGTAGCAAGTATCGTTGAAGGCGACCACGAGAAGATTAAAACACCTATTGCCGTCTGTGCATCGATAATTGAAGCCGCTTCTGAACGTAGGACCAACGCGAGATGGGCCTGCGGATATACTTGTGCTACGACGAGGATGATCTGGCCTATACTAGATATATCCCGTTCCGCCATATTACTGTCGCTAGACAGGAAATATATACGCAACATAGTGGGTGTTATTACGGGGCACTGCCCTATTGGGGAGCACGCCAGGAGACTCCGAATTCCATACAACGACTTCTGCAGAAGTTGTGATGATGAAGAGGAGGAAGAGAGTGTGCATCACTTTCTTTGTGAATGTCCGGCCTTATCCGAGAGAAGGAGGCGTGCACTGGGTTCGAGGTATCTTTACGATACAGATGATCTTCGAGATGTGAGCCCTACTTTGCTTAACAAATACATTGTTAGCACTGGTTGGTTTTAAACGGAACGTAGGAACTATGGTGGTATCACAATGGACCAATTTTTGGTCTAAGTGCGCATGGCGCTAGTCAGGCGGCCCCTTTACCTAACCTAACCTAACCTATGAAAAATTCAAAATTATTCACTATGTAAAATTTCATACTATTTTTTACAAATCATATAAGCCATAATCTCCATCAGCGGCATTGCAATCGAAAAACTTTCTAATTCTAACTTTAGCAATTTTCATTCGATAGCTCGATGAAAGATCTGTAGTTATGTCGAATGTCGAAATCTTTTATTCGAATCTCAAGTACTATAGACTACACATCCGAGGGTACTTAAAAACTGAAAATTGATACATTTTGTTACCTTTTAAATACTATTTCTTAACTAATTTATAACACTATTGCCTTTCATTGATTTGTCTTAACATCTCATCTCATCTCATCTATATGGCTTATTCTCTCAAAACTTATCGAATACAGGGTGGCCCATTAAAAATGAACTAGTGTAAACCATGCATAACTTTTTTATTTTTTTTTTATATTTTTTTATATAAAACATACGCGTTAAGGAAAGGTGATTTAGGTAGGTTTTATGAAAGAGTTTATTTTTGAACCATTTCATTCACAAAAAGTACTTAAGCGGACAGGTAGAATGAAATTTTGCTAACGATTCATTAACTCAATGTTTAAAAGGTAATTACTGCGAAAATTACCATTATTAGACAATTTATTTAGAAATTAAGTCGTAAAAATGCGTCAGGTAAGGACACCATAATTACAAAAAATGAATGAATGGTAATGAATGCTTGTCTCGTTGCTCAATTTCATCAAGTTTTTATAAAATTACATTGATAAAATAAAAGGAAAGGATCCATATGCGTTAGTATTGAAAAAAAAAACATCATGGAAAGATACGGTTGAGCAACGAGTTCAAATAATACAAATTTACACGCCGAATAATAATTCGATTGTCGAGACACAGCACGAGTATCGACGAACGCTTCATGTAAGAGTTGCTCCCTCGAGATCGACGATTCGCAGAATTGTTCGCCGTTTTCGAGAACGAGGAACCGTTAATAGCCCTCGATGAGCCCAGAGAGGAAGTGCGAGGACGGACGAAATCATTGAGCGGGTGGAAGCCAGCTTCGAATCAGATGCAACAACATCAACCCGAAGAATGACAACGATATTGTTAGATGCTTATTCGTCTTTTTGTCCCAAACCGACAAGATATGTGGTTTCAGCAAGATAGAGCGCCTTGCCATACTGCTGGAGCCACAATAGAGATTTTAACGGATGTTTTCGGCGAAAGAGTAATTTCCTGAGGATCTGCAATTAACTGGCCGGCTACGACTAGATCTCCAGACTTTACTCCACTAGATTTTTTTCTGGCGGGATACCTTAAGGGAGAGTCTACAATAATAAACCAAGGACAATTCAGGAATTGAAGCAAAATGTTGTAGGGGAGATCCGAGGTTTGCAGCCAGAAATATTGCGTAAGGTAATGGAACATACCCTAGAACGATCCCGTCTTTGCAAAGCCGCCCGTGGCGGTCATCTAAAGGATATAATATTTCGAACATAGTGTAAACATATCTCCCAAGTGTCTATTTTTTATGTGAAAATTTCAAAAAAATCGGTTCAGAAATAAAAAAGTTATTCATGGTTTACACTAGTTCACTTTTAATGGGCCACCCTGTAGAGTAGACACCCACAATTTTCATAGAAAGCTTTTCCAGTATATTGAATGGAATTTTTGTTTAATTCGCATAGTTTTGTTATCTTTTGTTCATTTACGCGGTTGTATGAAACTGCGCATTGATTTTTTCAATCTAAGATGATGGCGCAACCAAACAAAATATGGCGTAACAATGCAAAATAAACAAAAATTCCATTCAATACAAGGGAAAAGCTTTCTGAATATTGTGTGTCTTCTCTATGCTATAAGACTAACCAGCCGCTAGGTACTGAATAAGAGCTATCAGAAACCGGGCCAATGAACAAAAGCAATAAAATCCTACAACCGAATTTTATGACGGCCGGAAAAGGATCTATGATAGTCGGTACGATTCGTACATTCATTACTAAAACTTTCTGGGTTTGAAAATTGAAACCCACTGTTACCACATGGAAGTTTGTGTTATTTTCATAATAGAAGAAGAAGAAAATATTCATACGGCAGCCAGTTCTTCATTGGAAATCGTCCTCTACCCCTTTTTACAACAGCCATGAGCTGCCAAGACTTCTTCGATTCAAAAAGAAAAAATCTTTTAAATCAGTATACTGCAGCAATCCTTTCGTGCTAGCTGGAAACTTTCTAGTCGTATAGGTACTCGAATATTAAAAAAAATTGTTTGTTACTTTGCGGCATTGTGCGTGTACCGACATTGAAAATCAGTTATTTCTAGAGTCATTGTCCGGGAAACCTATCAATTACCAAGACCAATCTGAAACGCAAAACCGTCAATTTAAAATGGAAATTCATGAAAATAATTTTGAAATACGTCAATTCGACATGTTTATTCGTCAACATGATTTCGAAATTCATCATTTATAAATGGAAATTCGTTATTTCGATATGGGATTTCATCAATTTGAAATGGAAATTTATCAAAATCATATCGAATCAGAACATCGTTAATTTGACATGGCCATTCGCGAATTCGCAATGGAAATTCGTCATCATACTTCCGATTTGCAACAATTTGAAATAGAATGGATTTGCCAATTTAGATTTGCAATGTCGTAAAGGAAATTCGTCAACATGATTGTAAAATTAAATTGGGACATGGAAATTCAAAAATTTGACATAAAATTTCGTCAATTTGAAATGGAAATTCGTCAACATGATTTTGAAAATCGTCAATTTATTTTGAAAATTAGTCGATTTGACACGTGGAAACTCGTTAACATATTTTGGAAATTCGTCAATTTGAAACATGATTGTGAACTTAAAGCATATATTTTAGCTTTAACTTAGGGAATAAATCGGCGATATTATTTCTGCACTTCTGACTCTGCGGCTTGACTTAGGACAGGGGTGTCAAACTTAAAACATGACCCGGGCCCGGCAGGATAAAAATTAAGAAATATATTTTTTATTCCAATTTTAATCATAGAATATTTCTATTAAAATTTGTCAATAAATCAGAGTCACTAACGAAATCGACATTATATCCTTTATAAATGCCATCCTTTCCAAAATGTACTTCAAACAAATTTAGAAACTTTAGACCCGTGGTTCTCAACTCGCAGATGTCTGCAGAAAACTTAGCCTGGAAATGAATTGCTGCGGACCACTAATACGAAAATTGATTAACAACTTTCGAACATATTTGTATGCCTATTCACTCAGTAAGTAGTGGGCCAGGGTTTTAAATTTTGGATTTTGCTTGTTTCAGCATTTCGCCCTTTCGGGTTGATGCACTTTTCGCAGTTGTAAAGGTTTTTAGGCCTTCGTGATAGTACGACTTCAAACTAAATGCTTCGGCTACTGCTTGGAATCGTGTTCTGTCCACCAGTGGTGTAGAGAAAGGGAGGGCATCTGTGGTCAACACTTACTTTTCTATCGTTCAGAGCAAATTCATTAAATTGAGTGGTGAAGAGCAATTCTAAGCAAGGTATCTGCGGCAATTGTCAGGGGAACTAGCATTGTGTGTCACTTCACATACAAAGCTCGAAAATCCCTCAAGAATATTTTGTAACGACATCCAGTATGTAGCAGGCAATGGCAACAAGGCCAAGCACTTTAACTTTTATGCTATTATAATTAGGTGATTGTCTTTCCTCGCTACTAAAAATGTGGTTGAAATATCAGGAGTCACCCAAAACATATCGCGATTTTTTTACGGATAGTCAGGGCTTTCTTACAATATTCTGTTGCAGAACAGTAAAATTAGTCCCGGCAACACAAAAAACGTTTGGATAATTGATTGATTCACTTCAATTATTCAACATCAATAAAAGTAAAATTAGTCCTTAATTTGAATTGAAAATCAGGACCCTACTGCACAAGCAACAAACACAAACAAAATTTGAATTTTTGATTTACTAATAGAGAAATATTTTATTTTTAGTGACAGACAGATTCTTCAGCGGACCACCTCTAAGACTCTCACGGACACCCTTCGGCTCGCGGAACACCAGTTGGGAAATATGTAGTTCTTTAGATAGTTAAAATATCAAATCATCAAAATGTGGTTGGTACCAATACTTTGTGAATTAATTTCCGCAAAATTTTAGACAGCTGATGAGAACAAGGCTGACCTTAATGAAGTTCGAATAGAAAGGTGAAAAAATAGATATAAATTCGTTTCAGATGTATTGGTTGAAAGAAACGTATGCACCATTAAAGCTAATAAGCTAAAGGGCAGCAAAGAAAAGAAGTCATTATGTTTTCGATTTAAGTCTTTTAGACTTAAGTCGATTTTTTCTGGAACGTAACCCTAAATCAGGATATTCCTCTACAATATGGTACAATTCACTGGCGAACACAATTTTTGTCACACCAACTTTGTTATCATTTTTGTTTAGCTTAGTGTCCCCTCATTACAAAAACACCATGACTTCGTTCCAGTCACGTCCTGTTATTTTTTTACCGCTATGTATTAATTTTTCCATAATTTACGTGGTTTGGTGTTATTCTTTTAAATTTCAGTGACGTTATTTCTATGAAATAAATTATGCAGGGATGTTAAAATTCTGAAAACATACTGCTGGTGTACCCTGAAGAAGAATTGTAAGCAGTTTGTATGAGAAGTCCGTCCTTTTAGCGAATTTCACAAGTCCTAATGAACGAAAGTTGTAATGGTTTTATTCCTTAAATGAAAATTCTCTAAACGGGTATATGTGAAGGATAATAACGGGATGGATATAATGAAGGATGTTGGCTGTTGGCTACCAACAGCAACTACATGATCCTACAGGACCCTTTGGGAAATATTTGGTTAATATTGTTAATAAAAGTTTAGGAAGCAATGGAGCTGAAAATTTCTAACATTTATTTAATGAACTTGACGAAGGTTTTCCCTGCACCATAATCGAAAATATAGCAAAAGCTCCTAATTTGTTGTAGAAAGCTCTAAAAATGTGAATTTTAACCACTGCATCATACTGCTACGTAGCCTATGGTTCCACGGGGGTTTAAATAGTCCTACGTGCAAGAGAGGAATGCATGTTTCCACAAATGTTACTTATTTTACTCATCCACTAATACCATACAACAGTTCATTCGAAACTTAAATGCTCAATCGGTCAGTACCTAAGCAACTCATTTCAAATCTACATCTTTTTCGGGTACACCAACATCGAGTTGTACATATTACACTGCACCTGTCAAATTCCTCCATATTCCACGACAAAGTAATCATTTATAGTATAAATTTCACTCTCGAGGTTTACGCATCCCTTAAAGAACCACATATACGCAAACGGGAACGACGCCACTGAAACTGACTGAAGAGTAAAATGTTCTGCTGTGTAGGCTTGCCAACTCTAGCTAAAAGTAAGTAGATCTTCTTACTTTTTTGCATCGCTACTTACCTACTTACTGATCATTCAATTCTACTTACTTCTGATAACAATTCTGCACCGATATTTGTATTGCATTCATTTGATGTAAATACGATTCCATTACCAAAATTACAAAACCTTCTTTATTTAAAGCCCTGAAGTATATTATTAATTAATTGATTTGAATGAAATAGCAAATTTATGGCACTCCCCTCCGCTCGCAATGCAGATTTTCTACTTCATGGTTTTGTATGTAGATGGTCTTGCAAATTTAAAAAAATCGACGCCAAATGCCTTTATTGGTTTATTATTTCACTTTTATAGCAAGGAGTGTTCTCCAATTACTATAGTGGGGAAAATATTCTAATAACTCTTAAAGTCCTGGATAGACCTGGAGCGTAAATGAAAATGAAACGGTAATGAACCGGCATAAAAACCGTGGTGAAATTAAAATTTTAGCTTCGAGAATTGCTACAAAAGCGTTTTACGTCCTAAATCATCTTAACCCTAGATAACCAACGTTATTCTTTCTACATTGTAGCCAATGTTAGTCAATTCGACTAACACCATATTAAGACTCCTTTTTTGAACCTAGGGATGCATCAAATATATTAAAAGCGGTTCTAACGAGAAGTACAATCATTACATTTACTAAATGTTATGCCAAAAGTATCAGTGTCAGATTTTTTATTTTATTTTAAAGAAAACTAACTGCCTACTTATTAAAGGCATTTTACCTTATCACGGTAGCAAAATAAGTTGCACAGTACAAAATTTGGTATTTTTGATCTGCAGTACTTTGGTTTAACGATACACACCTCCTCACTATAGCTGAAAATAGGTTTATGTTTGATGATATCGATACTTAACTGACTCACCTCCTAGGATGTGAAAGGACGCAACTATTTAGTGGAAGAGCAAAAAGCAGCAACCAAAGGAAATATCAATGGTAGTCGAAACGACTAACATTGGTCATGTAGGGTAAAAAATAACTAAAAAAATGATTTCCCCCTTGTCCAAATGCATTTTCAACGTGAAAATGAGATGATTCGGTAGCATATTCTCCGTCGGGCGTGGTGAGTTTTGGAAATGTCAAACCGATTCACTGTCCACGACGAGTTCATCGTGGAAATTATATACAGGGCCGGCCTTAGCATTCAGGTGGCCCTGGGCCAAATCGATGATGGTGGCCCCTACCAACACCGAAACAATAATTTTTTATAGAGACAACATAGTTTAAATTAAATTGTGTATTTTCATTCACCATTTTTTCGTTTATCCATGAGCAATCATGTTAACCCTTCTGTCGGCACCTACTACAATATGCATATTCTATTTTCTATATTATTATATTCTACTGAGAATTTTTTTTTTTATTTTTTAGAAACACTGAAAATTTTTTCGTTATAATCATTCTACCCATTCTTTACAGAATATTTATAAACAATAAAAGCATTAAAATCGTTTTTGTAGATATACTAAAAGCGTTTTTAAGAAGACATATATTTTGAGGTGGTATTAGTACCACCAGTGTTTCTTCCTTATCTTCTTCTATTTTTGCTTCTCTTTTTTCATTGCGTATCCGTACAGAAAGTTTGATCAAATTCTCCAATTCAAATATCTTTGGGAAAATATTTGGCGCTTTGTTGGTAGATTTTACCCCGATATTAGTCTGCAGATTTGGGGAAATAGATAGGAAGAAATAGGGAATTTTCAAGTGCAAAAATCATTTCATTCTAAATTTTCCGTAAATATCTCAATTAAATCAATCAAGAAACACCATCGTAAGTCACTAATACTTAAATCATACTATTACAAAGGAAATAAAACTCGTTTGAATTTCCTAGAATCAAATCTCAGTTGATTAGGTGATGTTATAAGTTGGGATAAATTTAGGCGTACCCAATTTCCGAACTACGCGGCTTTTTAAAGCAAAATCTCAGAAAATTTTATCGTTTATCGTACAAAATGAATTTTATAGACATTATTACATCATAAATAGGAGATCTTTAAGAGAATTTAATTATTTCACTTTTTACCTCAAGGCGAAAATGGGGGGGAAACTATAGGTCTGGCCAGACCTATTGGGTATCAAAAAGCACTATAAATTGAAAATCATCAAAAACATAATCAAAACTTCAACCGATTTTTTTAAATTTTTGCAAAATGCTTCTAAACATATTATTCTAGGATATCATTAAATATGAAGTCGCTGCGATTTCATCTTCTATAATTTTTTAACCAAAATATAGTGTTAAAGGTCTGGCTAGACTAGATTTTAAGGAAATCTATAGACATCGCTGCTTGTTTGAAGGGGGTTGTTTCGTTACAATTTCATTAACTCTTAGTTAGTACAATTGTAGCAAACATTTCCTTAAATGCCACTTCCTTTCAGGAAATGAACCAAATTCATTCGAGCTGCTCAGTAGCTGCGAAATGTTGCCTCAATCGAATATTTTCTTTTTCGATAACAGTGCACTGGGCTACAAGTGTAGCTCGCCTGCCCAATCATGTATCTTTTGTGGTAGTCTTCGATATCATTTAAGAATTAAAAATATGATTATAAAACATTTTATAAAATAGCAGCAGTAAAATGTTTGATGGCTCCAGTACACAGTCATATTTGTCCATATTTCTATTATAATATGCTTTTAAGCCTACTTGATTTCGCTTACTGTACGTCTAAAAATTTATACTGAATGAATCGAGTAGGCTTAGGCAAATGACATACATATTATAATAGAAATATGACTGTGTAATGGAGGCCTGACAAATAAAAGGCGTTCAGGATAAACGTACAAAAACTAGATTGTTTTTTTTTTTATGAAAAACCTGGAGTCGAACGTCTAAATTTCTTACTGTGTGCATATGTCACCTGATGCTATCATAGCTTAGTTTCTGGATAGAATTTTTATCAATTCTCGAAAATAGGGAACAGTTAATATAAATATTGTGAGTAAAATTTCAACCACCATGATTCAATATTTGTAGCTTCTTAGGAAGTAACTGTACTCTCAGTTTAAAAAATTGTGAATATTTGGTACGCAAAAATAGTTTACAATTCCACAAAGCATTTTACACTGCATACTCTCGATTGATGTTTCATTTCAAAGGTTTTTTTTTTGTTGGTTTTTGAGAATATAAATATTTTGTATATTACGCCTAACCACGTGGCAAATAGGTGCGTGCCTAACGAATGGTTAATACTGATCCATTTGTGAGCTGTTTACTCGGGATAATTTTTTTCCGGGAGTCCTGTTTTTTCAGTGAAGTTTTTTATATCTCTCGTGACATCTGCGAATTTCACCTGGTTGGAAGTTCTTTTGATGCTCAGCTATTTTTTCCATACTCAATTCCAATGGCAAGTTCAACAATTTATAAAAAGGGACACTCCGTTTTAGGTCTTCTGCAAGTTTCTTCAGCTCCTGAACGACTAATACTCCTATAACGTCATCTCCTTCCAGTTGTTGCGGAGCTATACTTTCGAGAATAATTTTAGAAAGACAATACTCTCGTCAATTCGTCACCAACAAATTGTTTTCTCTATTAAACTCATTGGTATTACTGACTTCCGATATAGGTACTTAAAGCGTAAGTTGGATGATAAAATTACCAATTTAGGGATTCATTACTGCTCACAGAAATTGTCCTTTCATTGTATGTCTTATGGAATAGAAGTATCTATCGATACTCGGTAAGGTCTATCGCACGTTGGCAATTACACACGGTAGTCGTCAGCGCACAATGCTCCTCAGGAGTTAGAGCAAAACAAGAAAACAAACCGTCCACACTTGCATTGTTTTTTCAATTACTTAATTCAATTTCCGATTATGTATGCCGACAAAATTGTCTTTGTGCACAGGGAAAACCTACGCGTTAAGCTTACTAGTTATTCTAGTGTAATACTTTTCGATCAATTCCGAGAATGAGCAAAAATGTTTAATTTATTATCGCATAAAATCATCATTATTACGCTTTGTATCAGCTGCAATATAGTCTTATATTTCAAAAGAGTATTGCATGGAGGCCTCTTGAGAAACTGCCCTTTCCGAGTGGTGGCCCCCGGAATGCAAACTTTCCTGGAGAGTGGTGGCCCCTTCAAAGTGGTGGCCCTGAGCGACAATTATCGCAATTATCGGAATTACATCGCAAGAACATGTTTTTGATAGTAAATTTTAACTCTCGGTAATAGCTTCGAAGTGGAACAATCTGCGTTTTCAGTACACAACTCTAGCTCATCTAAATGAAAAAAATGTTGTCGCTTCAATCATTTACTCTACTTTTTCCGGTTCTAAAAGATTTTCTCAACAACTTTGGACCTCTTGGCCATAGTGTCAATAATAAATTTGATTACAATTTGTAATTAGTAGCCAAGGACCTTTAATAGAATTAATATTAAATAAAAAAAAGAGGAACAAATTTAAAGAAGCTTGAAAAATATTGATTTATTTGTACATTTGGTTTAGGGACAAAGGTGCTTCTTCTTCTTTCTCAAAAATTATCACGTAATTACTTTCAGAATTTTATTATGAACCAAGGCTGATCACTAGACAAAGATTGATTGTAGGGTCTCTCAGGCTGGAAGTACGACAACTGAAACTACTCCCCGGTGTTTTTCAATTTTTCCACTAGCTTTAGAGCAGGGATTCCCAAACTGGGGGCGCGCCCCCCTAGGGAGGCGTGACGGTTTGGGAAGGGGGGCGTGAGTACAACTTATATATCGCTGTAACAATAAATTTATTTTTATTCTAGCTAAGAGTCTCTACCCAAAAGAACGCTGGAAATATTTTAGGCCGAAGTCACTTGATGATATTGACGTCTAGACTCGTGTGGAAATAATTTTCTTTTGATTTCTTTTTATTTATTTATTAGAACACCTTCCGATTGTGGTAGCTCTAGTAATAACAGTTCTTTACTTATCGCAAAGCCAAAAATATATATATATATCTTGTGTTAGTGTTAGGATAAATTATTTCGGCAAAAGTCAATTTTCAGTTAACATTTGCGTCTTGCGTTTGGGGTCCAAATCCACACCAAAAATTAGTCTAGTTACTATCGTGGAGATAGCCTAACTTCCAACGAAACTCACGTTGCGTACTTTTCAAAAAAGTCCAAAAGTTCCAAACTTGGGCTCCACTAACCAACAATTGTGCTTTTCTATGCAGGATTGAGATATGGCTGGACAATTTTGTGGGTAGCTTGGAGTAGGTACATATCTGGATTTATTAATGAGGCAAATCTATGCATTGGAGTTGGTCATAATTTATATTACAACAAAATTAATCTTGAATTCTGTCCAAATTGTCCACATCTGTTTTCGGTTTTCGGCCACATTTTCTAGAGTGGCGTCAGTCCCACCAGATTTGGCAAAGGGGGGCGCGGACTGAAAAAGATTGGGAACCACTGCTTTAGAGTAAGATCCGTAGTTAATTTTTCGACTTCGAAGTCGTGTTGTGTTGCCTCGATAACATTCATAAAAAAAAAATCCGCAGTTCATTTAGAATTTCGTCTTTCGGTAATTTTAGATGGGAGGAGAGAAATAACCTGATTAGTGACTAGATGGGTCGTGCAACTACTATGAAGCCTTGAAGCGCTTTTAACGATTTCTTTACTAACGTAGAGCGGTGAAGTTGTTTAATTATCGAGCATTACAGAAAAAATCTCCAATACAAATTAAACGAAAAGAAAATCGTCAACCTTCTTCCTAAAACACCTTTCCAAATATTTTCTTGCGTACGATCCTGCATGAAACACACAGAAAATTTGATTCTGTTTCCAACATTCACGAACCCAAACTTTTCTTTTCATTCTCCCGGCGGCCACTTTTCATCTTCTTAAATAACATGAGTCCTTTTAAATAACAAGAGGCAAGATTACGCCTTCATGCAAAGTTAGACTGATTTTCTATAGAACGAAAATTTATTCAGCTAAACCTTTGCAAATTCAACAAAGAAATGAAACAATGCCAAATAGCCACTAAATGCATATTTAATCAAAGTTAGCGGGGATTCACACTTCCGACAGGATTTACTAAATTCTCGATTTGATTAACAACTGTACCATATTCCTCACGATAGCAATCAACAAGATACTGTTTTGAGAGTAGGAGATTGTGGTCACGTATTGGCACAATCAATTTGGCTTCAAACGCCACCATTCCACTGCGCATGCTATCTCCACTTTTCAAGAACACGTCTTCTCCAACCTACGTGAACAAAAATGCACTGTAGCTTGCTCATTGGACTTAACCAAGGCCTTTGACTCTGTGTGGCATACTGGGCTAATTTACAAACTTATCAACCTCTCTTGTCCTACTCCAATCCTAAGGATGGTCATAAGCTTTTTAAGAGATAGAAAATTTATAGTAAAGATTAATAATATAGCCTCAAGCCCTCAAGATGTTAACTCAGGAGTCCCACAGGGTTCAATATTGGGGCCCTTTCTTTTTAACCTCTACTTGAATGACTTCCCAGTTGGATACAATCCCGTTTCTTCAATGAGCCATTCTCTACCCACATCTGGAAGCATATTATATGCCGATGATACTATCATCTTTGCTAGCTATACTAGCCCTCTTCGAGCAACGGATATCAATGGTTAATAACTGTACGAGCTACTTTGAAAAATGGGCTCTCAGAATCAATGCCTCCAAATCTGAACTTATATGTTTTAGAAACACTGGGCGCAGTTGTAAGAACGGAAAGTAAAGAAAGTAAAAACATAGACGTCAACGTTAACGGAGTCTCTGTACCTCGTAAAGACTCGATTAGATACTTAGGAGTCCAACTTAAATATGATATGAGATTTAACCCCCATGGAAGACTACAAATCAAAAAAGCAAAAAAGGCTACCTACGCTTTAAAAAAAATCCTTTCGCGGAAAGCTATTCTTCCGCGTACAAAATGTCTTCTCTATAAAACGCTTATACGCCCCATTATTTCCTACTGTTTCCCTATTTGGACAACTATTTCCCCCTGTGTGGCTAAAGAAATGCAAATTTTTGAACGCAAGGTATTACGTGCGTGCACCTCTCTATATCGCCGTCCGGACAAAAAACACTTTAAAAATGTTATACTATATAAGAAAACCAAAATCATCCCACTTATGCAATACATGACATTAATAGCTGCCAGCCGAACTGCAAATTGGATTAATCATTGTAACCCAATTATAAAAATTATTGCGGAACGGAGCCAAACAATTTCGAACAATAACTTTCATGTGCCAGGGCTCCCTATCATACTCTCAAAATTTCCTGATATGTTTAACTTTGGACACGGTCCAACATTCCTATCTAAATTCTATACTAAAAAATCGGGGCAAATCCGTAGAGGATGACTTAATAAATTATTTATGTAATATACTTTCATGCCAACACTAAATAAGATGTTATATATTGTACTCAGTCTCTTTATTATCAAAAACTATGTAATTCAATACAATCGAATAAAAATTGTTTTCTGTCCTTCTGTAATTAACATTCTCTATCAATATTGTAATATAAATATAAATTTTCCTACCATGAATCTAATCAAATTCAATTTCTTTTATAACGAAAATTGATTCGTAACCGCCTCTGCATTAGTTTTTATTTTTCTTATTTATATACAAAAGAAACTACTATGTAAAATAATAATAATCGTTTATGGAATATATATATATATATATATATTTTCTTTAGATTTAAGCCAGTTAAGTTGTTAGATTTAAGTTAGTTATTAAGTTGTTAGAATTAAGTTAGTTATTAAGTTGTACATACTTCCATTTTAAATAATTGTGATCCTCAAATGAGCATCGAGGTATCTTTATCATTTCATGTAACTGAATTAATTACACATCCCACTGATAGGTGGAGATTAAATAAATGTCAGAGTGACATAATTACTAGTCACCGCCATTCGCTCAAATTTGTAACCCAAACATAGGTTAAGACCTATATTGTTGTACATATATGTATATTCGCTCAATAAATTCAGTTCAGTTGTACTGCAATTTGAATGATGCAAGTTCATTTTCCGATGCATTTCGAATTAAATGACATACGATTCAATCTAGTGTCCAGGCTTTTAACTGAATTAATTTTAATCTACATCAGGATTTACTGCTAGTCTATATCGGCTATTAGCTTTGGTATTTTTTTCTGAAACGGTCATACTAGTGTGATAGGAGAATTTGCCTTGGTCAAACAAATGACCTAAAACCCGACTGACTACATCATTGGCCAAACACATTGGTCATTTGTTTGTCCCGTAGTGTAATAGGTCTTAGAGCGCCGGCACACTACAAACTTTTAATCGGCCGATAGTTTGATCGTTCTTCTAATCAGCACGAAACCATATGGAAGTGCGCACACTTGAACGCATATGGTCCCGTGCTAATTAGAAGAACGATCAAACTATCGGCCGATTAAAAGTTTGTAGTGTGCCGGCGCTCTTAAAAAACACCTTTGGCCCTTGCAAAAGTTGAACAAATTTTGTTTGCTCCACTGGACAAACTTTATTTGAAAGTGTAATATCACCTTAAAGTGTTAAAATTGTTAGTTGGGTTTGGTAGTATGGTTTTCCTTTTACTCTCTTTCTTAGGATTTTTGCAACTTTCTTTTTTTTTTGAAACGTTGCAACACCTTGGCCGGGTTTCTGATAGCTCTTATTCAGTACCTGTCGGCTGATTAGTCTTATCGCGTAGAGAAGACACACACCATATTTAGAAAGCTTTTCCATTGTATTGAATGGAATTTTTGTTTATTTTGCATAGCTACGCCATATTTTGCTTGTTTAAGCCATCATCTTAGATTGAGAAAATCATTGCGCACTTTCATCCAACAGCGTAAATAAGCAAAAGATAACATAACTATGCAAAATTAACAAAAAATCAATTCAATATAATGGAAAAGCTTTTTAAATATTGTTTGTGTCTTCTCTGGGCGATAAGACTAACCATTCTATAAGATCTACGAGAGAATGGGCCCTTAATTGTTTTAGTAGATTGCATTAATGTGTGGTTTTTCAATCTACATACATACAGTCTTGACTCGATAATCCGGATCTCCTTTAATCCGCATATCACGCTAATCCGGACCACTAAATATTTCCACTATGTATTCTATAGTCCGGATTTCGGCAGCAATTTTGACTCTATAATCCGGATATTTGAGATTTTCAGGGTGAAATGGTAGATTTGGTCTCGTACTTTTTTACGGAACTGTTTAGCAAATGACATGATGCTGGCTAATTTCTAAGAAATAAAACAATTATCGACTTTTGTTCCGCCTTTTTATTTATTTGGATTGTTTTTCCTCAGAAAAGTGTGATTGCGCTAATCCGGATGTTCCGATGATCCGGATTACCCCTTGCAATAATTGATCCGGATTACCGAGTCAAGACTGTACTTACTTTTATACCTTTCTACTTACTTTTCCGAAAAAAAACTACCCTCATCGAATAAATGAGTTGGCAGCACTGGCTGTGGCTCCCACTGAGTACGTAAATGTAAATGATTCCCAATTGCATCCGCTCCCCATCTAACGCCTCTCGCGTCACGCATTATCCTTCAAACATCACCTTATTTGAGAATTATAAACTACTTCGCCGATTTAACAGCTGATGAAAGAATGCCCAGCACAACATTGGCGAAAATGTTTCAAAGAGAAAAACAGCTGGACTACTGCAACTGCAAGCAACATCCATTCAAACATGTTCCGAGCTTCCACTCTATCACTTTATCGTTGTTTCCGGTGAAAAAAACATACCGGCATCCAGTCCAGCTCCAACAAACATTTATCTCGTATCTCCACTCTCAATCTCCAGCCAGCGCCTGTCTGTTTCTGAATTGTTTGTTGTGCTTACCCGGTCCATGCTTCGCTCGCATATTGCACTGCACTTCTTGGCTTCTTTTGCTGTGCGCTGTGCGCTGTGCTTGTTGTCTTGTTGTTTTCTCTCTTCGCTGGGCTGCGGCTCCAACTCCAAGCAACATTCACACAACCAACTCGCCGTGGATACATGGGGCAACATCGCTCGCTAGCAACGGAATTCAACATGAATCCAAAGCGAGCCAGTCTTGATTTCGCGTTGTGGGAGTGAAGGTTGTATGTACGTTGCGTTATGTGACGCTGCTGGAGATTCGTTCGCATTTCGCAGCTCTCGTTCTTGTGCTTGTGTTCTCAAGTTGCCTAACATTGTCGCGTCGTATTCTTCACCGTCTAGAACCATAGAGACGACTTCTTGTTTGTTGAGGTGTCTCACGCGTTGTCTTATCATATACACGACAAGGACGACCAAGACGAACCGGTATATTTATTTATATTCCCACGGCAATTGCCGTTATCAGCGCGTTGAACGCGTGCTTATCCGTGGCATCGTGTTGTGTTGGTTGATTTTGATTGAATTGCGTTGTGACGCCCGGACCCCGGACCGGCAACAATCGTGTTTGATTGAATTCCAAACGCCTCAATGGTCTTGTCAATTGATTAGTGGAGGAATATCGCGAGTGACGTAAACTGTGTGTGATGCGTTTATTGTCAAGTGATTTGCTGATTTCCTGATTTTCGGCTCTGTGTTTGCTCAGTGAACGGTGATCAACTTCCTTGTTTTGTGAAAAATTTATTTTTGCGCCTTTTGTTTGACATAATCACATTTTCGCGAATATTTTTTCGTCTCCCCATACCCGAGATTGTGTCGTGTGTTCTTTTTTGATGTGGTTTCTGTTTACCCAAAATATGAATGAGGGATGAATAGTGAATACATAAAATGTTAGCCAGCAAGTGACCGAAACCCGATGCCGACCTGTTGAACTTGAAAGAATCAAGGTGTGAAATTGTTGTTGTTTATGTTTTGATGTGATGTTTCCTTTTTATTGTTTCTTCCTTGTGGTTTTTAAATACTTATTTTGTTAAAACGTGCCATGCGTTCCATTAAGGCTTCTACGAAAGCCTTGCTGGACGAACGAACAAGGAGTCGACCCCAATTCAATGGATTTATGAAGCTCCTTGGATGTTTGCCGTTTTAATTTTTGATGCTAAGTGTTCCGGATGATTTCTATTTTTGGTCTGTAAAATGGTTTGAAGGGTGAATTATTACATAATTAAAAAATGTAGATGGTGACTTGAAGGTAGAGAAATTGTTGGGCATGATATTATCGGTTGTAATTCCAGGACATTCGATAAATTTTGTACAGGTAAAGTAGAAGTGGGAGAGTTCAATTAAAGCTCACAGGTTACTGAAGAAGAAGCAACAAATAGATAATGGTGACAATTTATTCAATCTTTTGTGAGTTTAACATAATCATTGAGTATCACATACATATTTATAGCGGCTCGTTTAAATAAAGAGTTGGCTAATTTAGTTGTTGAGCAGGGCTGTGGACAATGTAACACTATGGGCAAAAGAGGAACTACTCGTGACAATTTATGGCCAGCCATGGTAAATGGGATATTGGTATCTGTAGCTCGGCATTATCATACTGGCATTTAAATACAGTTAGTCTGAAACTTCTTCGTTTACGAAAACACAATGCCGGCGCCCCACTGTCCCTCCACTACTTTGATCTTTTGTACCGCGCAGCTCTGCGGACTCCGATCCATATTGGGCAGGCATAAGGCCGAACCCAAAAAGCACGGTATTCGCCGAACCACGCGCAAAATATCAGTGAATAGAACTTTAGTTTAGCGAAGTTTGAAAAGAAAACGATCCGAAAAGGCGGTTTCCATTTGTTTTACATTAGGTTCGTTTTGTTTTTTTGCTACATCCCGTATAGTTTTGGGTAACGAGCTCCATGTAAATAAAATACACTTACCCAGGTATGTTTTACGTGGACCAGTAACCTGCACGGGATACAGCTTAGGGGATACAAATGTAGATGATGCATGGATGGCACGGAAGGATGGATGGACATGTATTACATACAATCTGGTAGATCGTAACGATCCATCGTCAGATCGATTGGACAGTGTAGGGCAACTCTAAGGTCAATCCGACTTGGATGTTTCAAATAAAAAACAACAACAGCGTATTGATCTCGGCGATGATACGATCCAAGATAGAGCTGTCTGAAAAAAAATGACAGGTATTATCGTAAGAACAGTCGATAGGTCTACACCGCAAGTCGTGCAACGGGACGCCGCCAGCTGCAAAGAGAGACAACGAAGAAAGAGCGGGTTTCATCGAAGCACGTGATACAGTTCGGCTGAATCACTCCCCCACAATGAAAGGGGAGGGGGTAATTTTTTCGCTGGGCCTCAATTCAGAGTGCCATTATACTCTCCACCAAAAACTAGTTCAATAGTATTAAAACTAGGAGTACCTTTGTTACAAAAAACAGCAAATATTCAATTATCGTATATAAAACCGTCAAAATTACATTTTTTACGCCTATCTATTTTTGATAAAATAACAATTCAAAATAAAATCATAAAATAAAAATAATAAAATATGTACTCAGAATATTTTAAAAGAATGGACTCTGAATCTCGAATATTCTTTTATTTACACTCAATAATTCGAAGACCCGATACATCTCTCTCGAAATAAGATCCAGTTCCTTTCAGCCTCGAGTTATCACGTTTGAACTGTACTTTCAAATTCGCGACTGGTGAATGTTAGGAATGTTTCATAAAAACACTTTTACCCATTGGTCGCAGCAAATACCTTTACTATGGCTTTGATTTATTTTTTTTAGCACGATTCCTTCTTTTTCAATTCGGTTTTGAGAGTCGGAATCGGGCGAATCGTTGATGCTCCTTATGCTCTTCAAATATTTCTTGGACATTGAACCGACAGCTAGTCTGACTGGTGTAGACTTCGGTGCACAGGGTAATGAGTTCGACACTATTTTTCGAATTCACGAACCATGTGACGGACTATGATCTCACTCAGATGTTAAACGAGTACTCATTTAACACTGCTGAGTATGCTATTGATCTCAACACCTCAACAAAAAAGCAGTTAAGATCTTGGAAATTGAATGTCACTAACACATCTGCGGCCTAAGCTCAATGCTATGGCCTGTCGCACTTGTTATTTGTGTTTTTTTTTTTTAACCGAAAGAAATTGCGGCCCCCATATTAATCAAAGCTTTTATTATTTCACTAGCCAAACATTCGAAATATCGATTTCTGTGGGCTCAAAAACTATGGGTTAGTTATGTTTATCATCGGTAGCCACCGGAGTGCTTATTAGACAGATTGATAATTTTAAAATCTTCAACAATTTTGCGTTTTTTTTCGTATGCGTGGTTTTTGATTCTTCAATTAAAAGCAATTTAAGCCTATTTCCTATTTTTTGAAATTTTCGGATTAGCTGAAAGGCCCTCGCGGAATTCCAGTGTTCCACGCAACCATTTTGGATGCACTGGAATAACATAATCAAACATAATTGGTTCCTGCCGCAAGTGTTTCAATTAGAAATAGAAACACCGATGAGTAGAACATCGTTATGGCTTCTTAGAAACGCGGTGCTCTTCTTCCTGAGCTACACTGTTTCTCACTGACTTCGCAATAACTAGTGTCACCTTCTACTTTATCCATGAATATGTTAGCGATCACATGATCGTACATCGGATCTGAACGAAACATAATTCATCAAAATTAGCAAACCTTTCCATCGCTGGCCAGTTGTTGAGATTCCGACCGCTCAAAAGTGATCGATGCGATCGATGTATAAAAACGTACTGGATTCGTCAAAATTTGAATACTATGGTAGCGAGTTTTTTTCATGCCGTCTATAAAGCGTTTTGAGGTTTTTGCAAAGTTTGTTTTGAAACGAAATTTTGACGCCAAGCCAAAAATTTAACTTACACCTTGGCACTCGAATTAATGAGTAGGTATCCTGCCAGTGTAGGGTATAAAGCTATTCACTAGACATATAATTGAACACTAGACTGCGGGCTTCAGCGAACCGCAAAATGTATGTTTAGTTGATTCAATGTTTTCATGGATATGCCGAAATTTTGCGCGTGGTTTCGCGAACTGCGCCATATTTGAGCTGGCCTAACTGTTCTTTAGCTAAAAAGTGTGACTTTTTAAAAGGGAAAGTTCATTATTTGCCCGTATTGGAAAAGGGAGAGCATTTAACATTAGCAAATGAAAAAAAACTAGGGGGCTTCGCCCCCTGCTCGCTACGCTCGCCAACCCCCGGGGCCGAGGCTACTTTCGGGCGCGGCCGAAATTCGGATACCCTTCGCTTGGGCTAAAAGTTTTTTCGGGCGTACCTATGACTTGTATTTAATCCCCCTCCTCATTTTTTTTCTTCCGTCTTGACAAAAGTTTTGGGCTTGGTTGAAATAAGTGGGCAAACAAAAATATTTACTAGGAAAATTTTATTGGGGTTGCCGGAGCATGACCCCACAGTACGATTCCATTCGTTTTGAACTTTTAAGTTGCTTTGATAAAGACACATTAATTCAAGGTTTTGTGAAATTGGTGTAAAAAAATGTTTCTTAGAAGAACCAATATGGGGGGTTTGGTTTGTATGGCAGCCCCATGACCCCATGGTCCGATTTGATTCAATCTTACATATGTTTTGTGTCATCAATAGAAATACATTTGTGTGAAATTTGGTTGATTTTGGTGCACAAATGAAAGACTTTTTCTTAGAAGAACCTAATTTGGGGGGTTGGATTTGTATGGCAGCCCCATGACCCCATGGTCCGGTTTAATCCATTCTTACATAAGTTTTGTGTCAACAATAGAAATGCATTTGTGAGAAATTTGGTTGAAATTGGTGCACAAATAAACAAGTTTTTCTTAGAAGAACCTAATATGGAGTGTTAAGTTTGTATGACAGTCCCATGACCCCATGGTCCGATTTGATCCATTCTTGCATATATTTTGTGTTATCTTTAGAAACACATTTGTGTGAAATTTGGTTCAAATTGGTACACAAATAAAAAAGTTTTTCTTAGAAGAACTGAAATTGGGGGGCTAGGTTTGTATGGCAGCCCCATGACCCCATGGTCGGATTTGATCCAGTTTTACATATGTTGTGTGTCATTAATAGAGACACATTTGAGAGAAGTTAGGTTGAAATTGGTACACAAATAAAAAAGTTTTTCTCAGAAGAACCTAAATTGGGGGGTTAAGTTTGTATGGCAGCCCCATGACCCCCTTGTCCGATTTAAGCGATTCAAACATACAAACAGCCTGCATAAAAATAATAAGCATGTGTACAAAATTTCAGCTCTCTAGCTTTTATAGCGGCCGAGAAAAACGCACTGCAACAGACGGACAGACGGACAGACAGACAGACAGACAGACGGACATCGCCCAATCGACTCTCCAAGTCATGCTGATCATATATGTATACTTTTTATATGGTCGGAGATGCCTCCTTCAATGCGTTACAAACTTCATGACAAAGTTAATATACCCTTTCACTCTATGAGCGAAGGGTAAACAAATATATTAAAACCAAAAGTTGTGCATTATCTCGATCGATATCAAAAGAAGGTCAGCCAAATGCGCCCTGTGGTTCGTCGGTGATACACGTTGTGATGTGACACCTAAGCTCGTACATGTTTTGAATACTCTGATCTACTGAATTGTGACGAAAACACAACCCGATCTAAGTTGTTCTAGGGCAGTGATTCCCCTAGGGAGGCGTGACGATAAGGGAAGGAGGGCGCAGGCACAATTCTAATATTGATGCCATTAATTAATTATGACTTGCTTGCCTTTAATGTATTATGGTTTTCTTGCGAACTTCTTTCGAAATACATACAGGGTTAATCGGTTGTTGCAAATCGTTGCAAAATGTCATGTTGTATTGTCGTCGATTAATGCGCCAGGATCAGCAGATCTCGCAAGGGGGCCCGAGCTGAACAAGATTGGGAACCACTGGTCTAGAGAGACATGTCCCTCAGGCGAAATTGACGGTGCCGAACGCTCCACAATTTTTTTCAAAGTATGTATGTGATATTTCATCATCAAGTATTTCAAAGCGATTTGGCTGGAATATGGAACCGTTTTCCTACATATTTTATCTTCCTGAATATTGTTTATTGAAATATTAGCAAGCGGTTAAATTTGTAGAGCTCGTCCTTTGGAATCCAACCTCTCCCTCCCCCCCCCCCCCCCTAGGAGGGCATGTAGATTGGCCAAGAAGGCACGGGTACATGTCTAATTTTGATGCCTTACCATAAATTTACCACTACATAATATGAATCACGACTCTAAAATAGTGGCGAATTTAAGAGTTGATTTCGTGAGCTTGAATATTCATAAAATGCGCATCGCCGCCGTTGAAATTTATTCACGAAAGTTTACAGATCGATCTTCCTGTTCCTCATATAGCTTTCATTTTGCGCAAGAGTATTATGAAGCTTTCGAAGCTGGCTTTCGTGCGGTATTATTTTTATTGTGAAGCTTTCGAAGGGTTTTCAAGCGATGATGTTTTTTTTAATTAAGAGAACCCTTCAACTGTGACTATACCCTTCCAAGGTAGCGAAAATGTTTGACTTGCTCATTGTTTGTCAGCTTCGAAAAATGCCTAAGAAAATGAACTTTAACCAAATCAGGTGATCCTTAGCTCGGAGTCGAAAATACAGGAAACTAAACAAATTCCCAAGGGGGGCGTCATACTCTTCGGACTTTGCAATGGGGCACGGACTGTAAAAGGTTGAGAACGACTATCCTAAATGGTTAACTTTTCTAGCAAATGATCGAATTGAGATTAGTAAGCATGAATGGCAAGCATTATAAGGTCATACTTATTTATAATTTGCGTAGCATACGAATAGATGTCGATAGCTAAACGATCACTCTCTGTTCGGAAAATTTGTTGCTATATGAGACACATATGACTCATTATGAAGAGCACCATGAGTCACAGGCGCCTCATAAATATTATATGTTTCAAACAAACAAAACTTATATTTTTGTGTTTTTAGGGTTTTTTTAGATTTTTTTCAAAAAACCCTTATGAAATCGATTTTGTCCGTCCGTCCGTCCGTCTGTTCACTAAATACCTCGCGAACGGCTCCACCGATTGTCATGAAATTTGGTAGGAATGTGGTTAATGGTTACAGTCTTTGGCACAAATACCTTAGAAGTTGGTAGGACGAAGATAACAGGGTGTCCCGAACGTTTGAAAAAAGTCGACTTTTTTAGTGTTTATCTGAGATTAACGTATGGGTATTTAAATCAAAGATCTAAACGAGTACGTCTCATATCAGTTAAAATTTTTTATTTTCGAGTAACGGTAAAAAAGTAAATTGCGTTTAAAGTTAAACTTCCTTTTCGACCTCCGTTTTTCTAAACCGTTATAGGGATCGATATGAAAGTTTGCACAAAGATTGGTCAGTATGGCCTTATATTCGTTAAACATTAAGACTGTTGACTTTTGCTAAGGAAAAGTAAATAACAGTAAATTTGTAAAATTTCAATTTGTTCGTGTGTAGCCCCTCTTAGGTTTCCAAATATGAAAATTACATACTTTTAGAAAATTACATACTGAATATTTCTACGAATTTTCATTCGAATAACTGTATCCAAACCGGAAATACATATAGCCAAGCAATTATTTAGCAAGGGCCTTTCACAATGCAAGGGAAGCATTTCTTCAATGCATATCTTTTAACTTTATGAAACAATGAACATGAAATTTGGTGGAAATGCATAAAATGGTAATAGTGTTTGCCACAAATATTTTTGAAGTTTGTAGGACCAAGTTAACAGGGTGTCCCTGAATAGCTGCAAAAGTATACTTGTTCAATACTCATAGGAAAGCTTGCGTGGGCTCTTATGTCATGAGACACATTGGAATCGTTTCTTATAAGTTGCTTTTCCTTGATTAAAAAAACAGTAACAGTAGATTTACAGCTAATAATTCAGTTCAATATAATAAAGCCAAGCCATCCTTACATTTGCCTGAGTTTCTTTTTGCTCAAAGGCCATCAGAAATCTTAAATCGAAAAATGCCTGCGTAGATTTGCCTTAGAGTACTTTTATACAAACAGAGTAAATAGTAAATCTATCTTTGGATTGGTCTAACTAAAGGCGCTAGCCTTTCATTCTGGAACGCGTTTATTTAGACCAATTCAAAAATAGATTTACAGGAAGCATTTCATTGATGTTGTGCACAATTCTTATTTATTGCTTATAAAATATATGCACAAAAAATATTCACTATGCATTAAAATTCTAAAAAACTCTCGTATTGCGGGCGCTGCCCTCTGTACGCCAGTATTTTTCTATTGCTTTGAGCTTGATACATTTTTTTCCTTTTTAAAAAAGTTTCGGATGCATTACAGCAAATTTATACTAAAATTACAAAAATTTAAAATACAACCAACCTAAAATATCTGGGCGCGACATAAAGAGTGCTAAGATAATTTGGATACAATTTTAAGTACATTACGAATATAGCGTTTCCAATAAAATAGCATATAATTACTAAAATTACCTGCTATTTTTCCTTGCTTTCATTTCATTTATTGAATCTGCATTTATTTTTATAACAAAGTTATTGAAAGTTATGCTTTCTGTACTACAATCTTACATATTTGTACTACATAATTCCATCAAAAGCTCCATCAAGTGGGTAAGCATTCAAATAATAATAATAATATAATAATCCTCTCAAGTATAAATTATGTTAAACTTCTTCATCCTCACGTATTCATAAATTTTATAAACGAAACTCTTTCCATCGTTTCCTCTATAACCATTTCCAAATAGCCACACTCCCACACACATTCGTAGGCAAGGAAGGACGAAAATTGGTAAATTACCAAATAATGATTGTTTATACAAGGCAATAAAGCACGCCGCGTTCTATGTTGATTTTGATGACGGGGTCATGATGGTTTGTTTGTAATTGTTGCGGTGGTTGGAGTTTCGGAGTATACTGTGTGTATGTACTGTACATACAGTATGTTACACGATTAACGAACTAACGTCACAACAACGTACAGAGAGAGTACACATGCAAGGGCAACCTAATGCAAAACAAACATTCTAATTAGGCAAACAATTTACCCCGACACAAAACTCATCTCCTACATACGCGAATCCATGTTGTCATATGGCTGTCCTCTGTTGCTATACTTTGTTTTTCTACATCCGCCCGGCTGAAACAGATGTGAAGCAAAATCGACGTAATGTTCGTAAAAATGAACAAAAAAAAGTCAGTATTATGCCCCTAATAAAGTTGAAGCAATTTTAACTCTGTATGCATACACTCATTTAATTAGCTGGTTATAGACCAGTAACATGGAGTTTGAGTATCATACAAATTTCAATTATATTTTTTCACTGACCTAGCATAGCAAGTGATAAAAGCTTTACAGTTGCATGTGCAATATCAGCTATAAAATTTGAAAGTTTTGTAATTGGTTGAGCCTATACAATTCGCGCGATGTAACCGCACCGCAACCCACATCAAGGTAGAACTTCAAAAAAAATGTATTTTCACCAAAGTTCAACCCAATAACCTAATAAATGCACAGAGTACCGAGTAATAGCAATTAATGTTGAACCTTCGCATCACTTGATTTTTTTTAAATTATATAAAATCATCAGTTGCGATTAAATTTTGGAGTAATAAATTTAATGCAATGTAAAAATAAATTTATTCAATTGAACAGAGTTACAAAAATGTAAGTAGATTCTCTCATATTCAGATTCACGACGCCATACCATCAGACATTTCTTATGATTTAAGCCAAATGAAAAGCAGTAAGTACGCACCCATAAATCTTTTTCACTTAATTGAATCAACTGAAAAGAAACGGACACTATACACAAAGAGGCATCTCAACGTTCAGATAAAAATGCTGAATGGAATAGTGTGTCGTAATTGTTCATAATACTGTAAACTTTTATCCGTAATCCGATTTAAATGAAACTGGTTGATAGTAAACAGAACGCGTGAGCTAACATTAACCATATTCGCGCTGATTGAACTCGACGCTCAACTGTATCAATCTATGCGCGTATAGTGAAATTTAACTATTCTTAACCTCCAACACCGGTTCAGTGCGAATCCGCTGTAGACACATAGATCTAGACTAGAATATAATCTTGGCAGGCGTCAGATTGGCTTGCATCATCGATTGGTCTTTCTATGGTTACCGATAGGTTGGCTCATTAAATTATTAACAGGTTTTGTGGAATGGACTTTACGCTCTATGGGTCTCCAACGATTGGGAAGCAAAAAACGGCTGAAAGTGTTTAGATAACACACCACTGACCTAGAGAGAAAAATAATGACTGATATTGGAAAAAAAAACATTTCGCCTCGTAGTTGAACTGCACAGCTATTCTTTTGGGCATATTGTGTTTTGTAGATTGTTGCTAATCCCTATTGAATTTTAAGCCTACATCGAACTCTGGCTGTTGTAAAGTAATAATCGAATCATAAACGTATAACTGCGACTTTCATCATCTGAGTTCAAAATGGTTTCCATACAAAAACTAAATCGCGCAGTGTTTATATGGATTTCATTTTGAAGAAACGTTTACCGCCTTTTGATGATGAGGCTTTTTTTCAGTAAATATTCAATGGAATGCTTAATGACAATAAACTTTCATAGTTCCATTGTGCCACCAATTAAGTCACGTTGTGGTTTTTGCTATAGCATGTTGAGTTGAGACTATGCACAAAGCCATCAACGGACAGTGAAAATATTAAGTTAATTATTGACACTTTCGTTTTCAAATGCTTTTTATTCGTGAGTTAACAGCGTCGCTATTTTTATTATGGATTTTTTTTTGCATTGATGCACGACACTGTGACGTTTAATGGGTTTCTTTTGTTTAGACCTCAATGTTTCTGTTGGTGGAATTGAGTAAATTTATGTAATTTGAACTTTGACCGAATATTGTTTAGAGAACATACGTACGTAACCGTATCACTATTCAAAATTTTTTCCAAAATCAACACTTTAAACAATTCTTATTGACGAATTCATGGTGATTATTCACTATTTTATTAATTTTGAATCAGAATTAAATTTAATCAAATGTTAGGTCCGCTTACCTGTATGACTTAACCTAATCGGATGTCAAAGCACAACGCTCTTTGGTTAACGACCGTAAAATCCCATAAACGACTCGAACTGAAAATGCTCTAATTTAATATTCAGTACATAACCCTTTGTCGGTGCATATTTGAAAAAGGTTAAAACAAAACAATATATCCTGTTCCTTGTATTTACCAAGCGAAAATGTAAAATGCTATGTCAAATATAATGTTAGCTCATATTCCCCTCTTCACACCACATTTCGTATTAAAAAAAAAAAGAAAATTCTTTCTGAAATTCCAAAACACTATGGAAGTCTTCACATCAGATTCATGTGCGCGTCATCGTCTTCACGATCCCTGTCGCCTTGAAAACAGAGAACAAGAGTACTTTCGGGAGATTTACTATCTGGAAGGAAACTTGTCACAAAATGTAAACATTTTCTTTTATTTATCCAAACAAAAAATACAGAAAAACATTGTACGCTATGCTGTGGATGCTGTGGCAACACATTAAAAATACGCGCGTACTCGCATATTTTAGATTTGGATACGGAAAAAGATCTTTTCCCCGGTAAACATATTCAGAGTAGAGTTAGTAAGTTAAACTAAAAGTAAGCCCTTTCTTCCAGACCTTCGTCGTCTCTCCACAGAAAAATAAGCAACGAGTATAGATGGAAAAAGAACAAAAATAAAAGTAAACAAGAAGTTTTAGAGTTTTTAATAAGAACGAGTATGTATGTGATATGCTGGTGAGATTAAATTGCATCTAAATTTAGAAAAAATTCGAAGATGCCACAGTACATAGTATACTGACAAATGGCGCTTCAAATAAAAAATAATTGATAGAGAATTTGGCGCTTAAAAATCAAGTTGGCATCAAATGAAAAAAATGATTTAAAAAGAAAATGAAACTGTGATAATTTCTCCATTGCAAATATTTTATACAGTAAAAATGGCCGTGTTTTTTTTACATCGGGGGCAGGTTTGCTAACCCAGACGCGCAAAAAAAAACTATCGAGAGTAGCATCCAGGTTAAATTTCAAATTGTCACGTAGGCATTGCCATTAATTTCAAAACATTGCTCAAAAATATTAAATCCCCGTTTTCACTTTACAATCGCAAAAGTTAACATGTCATTTTTTTTAATGAAAACATATTTTTATGTAGGAATCATAATTTTGTTAGAATAAGAATTCGACGAACAACATTTTTAACATGAATTTACAAACAAAAACTATATTTTTTGCACACACTTGTGTGTTGCATGTAAACTATACCTTAGAGCTTTTCATTTCAAAATTTAATTTTTGCTAGTCATTGGAAAACCTACTAGAAAATAATTGGGATTGCATACATTTAGGCGAGTTTTGGAAAGCTCATTAAATCTGGATAGCAATATAATTTCTAACCTGAATAAAGTCACAGGTTAGCGTTTGTATGAAAATTACCCCGGATAGTGTAGGTTAGCTAATTAAAAAACACGGCCAATATATTAGTATCTATAAATGGAGTGGTCGTGAAATTCGTCGGAGGTTTTAACTTTTAAACCGAGGAATTGCTCAGAAATTTGGAATCGAAAATTACTAAGTTGCCTTAAGCTCTTCAGGGGCATAGCGCATGTACTACACCTACTGGCCATCGCGTACGGTTTCTGTCCATGTATCGTATCTGGCCCCAGTTTATTCTCAGAGACGCATCGTCGACGTCGCCCCATTCAAAAGTGTTGACGAAAGTTTGCAGCTTCTTGATAGCTGCAGCGGAAACGCCCCCTTATAAGAGCAGTGAAAATATCAGGGAGCGAAAGCGAACCAGCACCAGTTAAGTTTTAAGACTGAGATAACTGCTTTGCTTGAGTTTGGACAACATGCAGAGAGAATAATTGGCATGGTTAAAGCGACGAACGAAAAATTCGTCCACCTGTTCTTCAGGACGCCCATTTATACGTATGGGAAGAGCGGAATTTCCAGTCAGGGTAAGCATTTTGGTCTTGTTTGTTTTAAACTTTAGCGTGACCCCAATTGCCTCCCTCTCGAGATCCATAGCTAAAAGTTTCTTCGTACCATGCTCTTACAATTAGTGGATGTAGTATTTATGCTGTAAGGTATGGTGCTGCTTGGTAAAGTTCGACAGGAACGCCGTCGAGCCCAGCAGCCTTACCACGTTTTAGTGTAATAATTGCATTGATTAAGTATTTCGTCTTTGTTGTCGTTGTTGCTGTAGCGGTACAGAAAGGCATGAACTGCTGTGCATGTATGTGGGTGTGCTCTATGTTTTGTAGTCTTTCTCGCCGTTTGTCTCAAGCGACAAGAACGTAGCAGCTGCATTAGTCCCGTAACGCCCTCGAAGTGAGGTTAGTGGGTGCAGCGGGGTAGCGAAACATTGGTCTCAGGAGCTGCCGGCCAGTGCATTATGTTCCTACTATGTGTTTTGTCGATTACGTCCTCGACATGATTTTTCGACTTCATCATCGTGTCTAGATAAACCCATTCAGTCGGGCACACATACCTTTTAAATCATTCCCCGTGGTGAGTACGGCGCAATCATCCGCATTGGAAATTAGTTCAATATCTTCCGGGGGTGTTGGAAGGTTCGCCAGGTAGATGTTAAACAATGTAGGAGAGAGTATGCTACGTTGTGGAACTCCCTGCTAAATTTGTCTATGCGTAGATCATTTGCCTCGAAACTCTGTTAGTCTAGGAGCCAGGTACCCAACTACCTTCCTCATAAGGTAACCGGCTGAAAATGTGTACAGGTGGTAGTTCATCACCGCTTCTGTGCAAAACTGCTGGTCAGCCCAAAATGTAGCGGTTCCTTGTTAGGGAAATTACGCAATATGTGTGCTAATTCTGAGGTTCAATCTTCCTCATAAGGTGGCGTTGGTTCTACGATGTCTTCTATTTTCAAAGGGCTTTGTTCGCCGTCAAACCAATGGAGCTCCAGCCTTACCGAATCATTCGCAGTTGTGGTTTTCCATCCGTACCTTGTAGGAGGTAAAACTGTACATGTTGCCTTTGTGGCATTTCGCCACATTGTTGAAACGTATATTGTCCTCAATATTTTTTGCTTCAATGATTTCCAGCAAGGAGGAATCAAAGTTGAATCAAAGCCCCTTATTTTTTTTTAGAAATTGCTCTGAATTTTTTTTTGCTAGCATACATTTTCTCAAAAATTTCTACGTGAGCTTTATCTACGCTATCGCAATTTCTAACAGAGTACATTAACGCGGTAAACTCTTGAATGCCACTCATTGTGTCTTCATCATCCACGTCAGACTCCATTATTTTCTGATATCTTACAGGGTCAGATTTTCCCCTTTCTGTAGAATGCCGCAGTGTAGTGGCTACCTGTAAAGGCATGTAGTGCCGGCAAATCCTTACATAAATTTGGCTCAAGTACCTTTGATAGTTCGGTACAATTGATTTCATGTTTGCTAGCCCCAGCCATCCATATCTCTAAATAGGGGAAATTATGTTTATTACATAATGTAATAATTAAAATATCTGTGTCATTCGCTTTGATGAGAACTTTTGGGTAGGGTTTTCTTCTGCAATTTTGGATGCATGGTAAATTATCCTTGTGTCTGCTTCTTCATGATAACATACATATCCACGTTTTTCTTTTCTCAACACCTTATTATTGAAAACTCTATAAGAAAAGCATTTTTCCTCTACGGTGAGAAACACAATTTTATCTAAAGATAGGGACGACAGAGTCACTAGACGAGTGTGCAATGATGTTTTCAATATAAGATGATGGTGTAACCAAGCAAAATATGGAATAACTATGCATGTTTTTTAAAGTATTCCATGTTTCCAAGCTGCACGCTTCGGTAAAAGCAGATGAATTGAAGGAATACGTAATGAAAAAACTTGATTTAAAAGATGACACTTTTCTTTCGGTTTATGCACTTATAAAAAAAGATTGTGATATATCCAAATTAGTTTCAATCAGTTTTGGTTTGAAAATTCCTCAAGAATATTCAAAGCAAGTGTTTTGTGCCAACTTCTGGCCCAAGGGCATCAACATATCACCATTCAATTTTTCAAAAAACGGCAAACGCCAAAACAGTGCCCAGCTAAACACATAATTTCCAATTCAGTTTTTTCAGTTTATTATCAAAATGTTGGTGGTCTTCGTTCAAGAACAAATGACTTTTACCTTGCAGTTTCACTAGAAGATTATGCTGCCATTTGCTTAACCGAAACTTGGCTCCACGCAGACATTTCAAATGAGGAACTTTTCATAAGAAACTATGATGTCTATCGCCGCGATCGTTATGAGACTTCAACAAAGAGAGGAGGTGGTGTTTTGGTAGCTATCAAAACAACATTCCCATCTCATGAAGTTGAGCTTTTTCATAAGGACGTGGAACAGATATGTGTTTCTATTAATGTTTCTAGTAGCGAAAAAATATACATTTTTAATAGCTATTTACCACCTTTGAGTTCAGTTGATGTTTATAAAAAACATTTAGATAATATCTCCAGATTATCCTTTGAGGAAAAAGACAAATTGATCGTCGTTGGGGATTTCAATCTTGGTAATATAAGTTGGTACTGGAACGACGACGAGAAAAAAATTCTGCCGCGTAATTTACATCTCGAGTGTGAATTTGTTCTAACAGATTGTTTATTTGCCATGGATTTGATGCAAATGAACTTTGTTAAAAATTCAATTGGTAGAATTTTAGATTTGATTTTTGTTAGTACTGATTTCAATGCTTCTGTAATTAAAGTAGATAAACCATTTTTGCCCAATTCAATGCATCATAGTGCTCTTCTTCTTGAGTTTGTTTTTTATGATTACATTGAAGAAGAGGCAGAAGTTACTCTTACTAGAAATTTTCAAAAAGCTGACTTTACAAAATTAAATTCAATATTTCGTAATATGGACTGGGCTTCAGTTATATCAAATATAAATCTTGCTGAAAGTTATACAAATTTTAAATCAATTTTATTGGAAGCTATTCATAAGTACGTTCCTTTACAAAAGAAAAAAATAAAAGCAAAAAATCCTTGGGGTAGTAAAGAATTGTTGAAACTTAAAAGAGCTAAAAATAAAGCTCATAAGTTGTATAAGAAGTCATCCTCTCTTGCCAATAAAGAACATTTCTTCAGATTGAGAAGAGAGTATGAATTAATGAATAAAAATCTTTACAAACAGTATATCGCGAGAGCTGAAAATAATATAAAAAATGACAGTAAGACATTTTGGAGTTTTATAAACAGCAAGCGCAAGAATACAGGAATACCCAAAAATTTAGAGTTCAATGGCAATTTTTACAACGATGTTCAATCGGTTTGTGATGGATTTGCTAGATTTTTCAATTCAGTTTACGAAGTGCCAGACTCCGTTTCACCAGAAATGAATACTAACACCAAGCCAAGCCACAGTGCATTGGTCCCTCGGATAGCTCAGGAGGACCTTACGAGTGCTCTTGAGATTTCTGAGGATGACCTATTGAATGCTTTCCGTGATCTTGATGTTAGTATTCAGGCCGGACCTGATGGCATTCCTAATATATTTTTGAAGAATTGCATGCAATCGTTATGTCGTCCTTTAGCCCTTATTTTTAATTTGTCCTTGTCTTCAGGTGTTTTTCTTGATGAATGGAAAGTTTCGTACATAACCCCTGTTCACAAAAAGGGTCCGAAACATCTTATTGATAACTATAGACCCATAGCCAAACTATCAGCAATACCGAAGTTGTTTGAAATGCTTATTAAAAATAAAATAGATGTTTTAATTAGCCGTTTAATATCACCATGTCAACATGGATTCCTTAAAGGAAAATCAACTACAACAAATTTGGTATCATTCACTAAATTTGTTGCAGATGGTATTGAGCAGGGAATGCAGGTTGATGTGGTTTATACCGATTTCTCGAAGGCTTTCGATAGAGTAGATCATAATATCTTACTTAAGAAACTAGAAAATTTAGGTATACAGTCGGTTTTTCTTAGCTGGGTGAAATCCTATCTAACGGATAGGACGCAGTTGGTAAAGTTGAATGGCTGTACATCGCGCTCTATCATAAAGTGTTCGTCAGGAGTTCCGCAAGGAAGCCATTTAGGACCACTTTTCTTTTTAGTTTTCGTAAACGATATCATACAAAATTTTCAATTCGTGCGTGTATGGCAGTATGCCGATGATATGAAAATCGCAATGAGAATACGCAATATAGGTGATTGTCTTAACTTGCAATCCGATTTAGAAAAACTGCAAATTTGGTGCCTTAATAATAATTTAAATTTAAATGTTAGTAAATGTAAAGTACTTAGCATATATAAATTGAAAACTCCGATCTTCTTTGAGTACTCCTTAACAGGTAGTGTTCTTCTAAGGGTTGCCGAAATATCAGATCTTGGTGTAATTTTCGACCATGATCTTTCATTTCGACAACACATTGATTACATTATTTCAAAAGCGAATAGTATGTTAGGATTTGTTAAACGTAACGCTCGTGAATTTAATGATCCTTTTACCTTAAAAATATTGTTTACAGCTTTCGTTCGCTCGCATTTGGAATATTGTTCTATTGTGTGGAATCCGTTCTATAAGGTTCATATCGAGCGTATAGAAAGAATTCAACACAATTTTACACGGTTTGCTATTTATCAAATTGGCTGGCGTTTCAAGCCAGAATATAAAACTCGCTGTTCCTTATTGGGTTTACAAGCTTTAGATTATAGAAGAACGTTTTTAAACGCTATGTTCATTAGAGATCTGTTTTGCTCTCATATTGTTTGTGAAGATATATTAAATAACTTTGAAGTCAGAACTATTCCTCACAATTTACGGCGGAACAACCTTCTTGTTCAGCCTTATCATAGAGTAAATTATGGTCTTAACGAACCAATTACAAGGTCAATAATTCTTTATAACAGTTTGAAGGACTTAGTTAATTTTAATTGCATTAACAAATTAATTTTTAAAAGAAATTATTTTGATAAATTTCCTTATTAATTTATTTTTTGTTTTAGATTTTATTTTATCGATCTGCTAGAGTTTACACTCGATTGATTGATTAGTCACTTACGTACGCATAGTAAGTAAAGTGATGCCGAGAAGCCCTGTCCCGGGGCAGAAGCTTCTGTGAGGCAAAAAAAAAAAAAAAAAAAAAAATAAACAAAAATTCAATTCAGTTTAAAAGAAAAGCTTGCGTGTCTTCTAAATACGATAAGACTAAACATTCGATAAGAGTTTTGAGAAATCGGGCCTAAGTTTTTCCAAAATGACGCAGTTTGTATTGTGTACTTGGTGTATTTTTGCATATCTCGAATCGGTAAAAATGCGTCAAGGAACCGGTTTGGTCTGGGCTGACCGGTACTTTCGAGACTGGCGCATTAGGATCTGTCATACGAACATTAATTTAATTGGGTGAATACTTAATATCCCCCCAAAATTAAGTAGATTATATTGTGTACTTGGTGTAAATTGGCCTATTTCGAATCGGTAAAAATGCGTTAAGGAACTGGTTTAGTCTGGGCTGACCGGCACTTTCGAGACTGGCGCATCAGGATCTGTCACACGAACATAAATTTAATTGGGTGATTACTTCATATCCCCCAAAATTAAGTAGATTATATTGTGCACTTGGTGTATTTTTACTTATTTTGAATCGGTAAAAATGCGTCAAGGAACCGGTTTGGTCTGGGCTGACCAGTACTCTCGACACAGGCGACTTGAGGTCTATCATACGAACATAAATTTAATCAGATGAATGCTTCATATCCCCCCAAAATTAAGTATTTTATATTGTGTACTTGGTGTATTTTTGCTTATTTTGAATCGGTAAAAATGCATCAAGGAACCGGTTTGGTCTAGGCTGACCAGTACTTTCGACAGAAGCGAATTGAGATCTACCATTTGAATACAAATCCAGCCTGGTTACCAAATCAGGTATGATCAAAAATCCATTTTTTACGAGGGTATTTTCAATACTTTAAACCGGTTAAAACCGGTCAAGGAACCGGTTCAGAGCGGTCAGCCCACTATGTTTCGATACGGTTAAGCGAGATCTATCGTTTGAACATAAATTCAGCCGGTTACCTTATGAGGAAGGTAGGGGTCATTTTTTTGCAGCTTTGAGGCGGTCAGCATAGGTGAAGGAACCGCTAAAAATTGGGCTGACCGGCACTTTCGGCATCTGGAAGTCGAGATCTAACACATGCACTTAAATTAGCCGGTTACCTTATGAGGAAGATTGAACCTCAAAATTAGCACACATATTGCGTAATTTCCCTAACAAGGAACCGCTACATTTTGGGCTGACCAGCAGTTTTGCACAGAAGCGGTGATGAACTACCGCCTGTACACATTTTCAGCCGGTTACCTTATGAGGAAGGTAGTTGGGTACCTGGCTCCCGTACTATGTGTAGGATTGCCTCCCAGCTATAGATAGTTTGCAATCAATCTAACCTCTTGTGCAGGAATATGCATATTAAGGAGATCGGCCAACATCGATCGACAGGGCAAGAGCCACTAGGACGGTTCTGTCACTTTTCTGGTTGAGGCCATTGTGGATGTAATGGGTTATCAGCTGTGTGCATCTTTCTGAAACCATGCTGGTGAGAAGCTAGGTCAGCATGTGATACAAGGGTGGGGTGGATGAGTGCTTCGAGTGTCATTGCAGCGGGTGATAAAATTGTTATTGGACGGTAGAAATCGGCGGGGCTTAAGAAGGGGGATGGTTCTAAAATCCAGGAATGACAAGCGTAGATATCGACAAGTTGAGCTATCGTGATATATGATGATGGCCGAAGATCTAGATGTTTTTTTCCCGCTTTTAGTTGGGGCAGTTGACGTTATCAGCGTGAGAGGGAACCTCGCCATTTGTCATACGGTTTAGCGAAGTGCTCTTTCCAATGCCTCATCTCGTCTTCGTGCTGAATAAGTAGCCTTTCATCGGTATCCTTTACGGGATGTTGATAAGACCCCACCACCTTTAAACTCCTTAATCTTTGATGATGACCCTATATACAATATTTAAGTTCCTATTCCTTGCAGCTTGCTCCGTCGAAAAGGGTTTATGTACGCCCTTTTATCACGACGACGCGACGCATTGACGAACTTCTTGGGCTTTTGAACGAAGCAGGAGCTCAATGTCGTGACGATTTTCGATTATTATCGATGGGAAACGTACCCTGAGCTCTTTCCGGTCTACAAGCCATTGCCATGTTGCGCCCGCATCCAAGGCTCCGTCCGCCAAGCCGGTTTTGGGTCAAAGATGGTGTAGCTTTCTATATACGTATTTTTAATTGCATCGCAGTTTACATTTAAGTCAGTAACAGGGAGGCTAATAATCTCAGGCCGTGTTTTTTTCAACAGCTAACCTACACTATCCGGGGTAATTTTCATACAATTGCTAACATGTAGCCTTATTCAGGGTAGAAATTCAAACCACCCGAATAGCATGCTATTCAGTTTTAATGAGCTTTTCAAAATTCGCCTAAATGTATGCAAAGCCAATCACTTCTAGTACGTTTTCCAATGACTAGCTAAAATTAAATTTTAAAATGAAAAGCTTCTAAGGTATAGTTTACATGTTGCATACAAGTGTGAGCAAAAAAATAGTTTTTGTTTGGAAATTCATGTTGAAAATGTCGTTTGCCAAATTATTATTCCGTAAAAATTATGGTTCACGCAAAAAAATATGTTTTCATTGAATAATAGCATTTAAACTTTTGCGTTTGTAAAGTGAAAACGGGGCTTTAATATAAATGAGCAATATGTTGACATAAATTGCAATGCCTACGTGACAATTTGAAATTTAACCTGGATGCAACCCTCGATGGGTTTTTTTCGTGTCTGGGTCAGCAAACCTACTCCCTATGTTGAAAAAACAGGGCCTCAGTTGTTTTCTGCGCTAGATGGTTACAAAATTATTTCGCAATAGCTTGGTGTCTCGGCGAGATTGCACGGCGGCGATCCGCAATCGAACAGTATAGTACCCTTCAAATGGTGATTCCTACCCTTACCCACATCGGCACCTCTCTTGTTAGAACATCCATTCTGGTATTACTGGACAGTGTTAAGTAGTTCGTAAAATGAGTCCTTCGCTCCGGCGATGCCAGCCTCGGTAGGAGCATAATATTGTATGTATTATTGTGATGTTTGCCATTCATGACCGGAATCTGCCTCTGTCACAATTCCATCTGTCATTGGTTCCCAGCTAAGCAGGCAGCTATGCGCCGCTCTGGTTAAAAGAAGCCCAACTCCAGATTCGCGGACACTATCAGTCCTAAGCCGAGGGCTAGTAGATGTTTCGTTAGCATAATTAAAATTTCAGATGTGCAAGCTTCTGGTATCCCTTTTGTCGCCTTATCCGACAAGCTGGAAATTCTGTGGTGAATTCTATCCTCTCACCACAGGGGGTTACTCGGATAATGTGGGTAAGTAACGCCCCGTGGAGACACATAAAAATTCGTCGGACCGTGCACCTATGAAGGTAAGTGTCCGCCATTGGGAATGGGCAGCCTATATCTTCTCCCTTACGGGAAAAATTAGGTTCTTCTAACAAAACTTTTTTTTGTTAACTAATCTGAATTAAACTACACTCAAGTGTATGCCAAGTAAAGTAAACGGATGGAATCGGAACACTATTGTCTAACAAACCAACCTCTCAAAAATTAAGTTGAAAGAATTTTTTTCTTTAAGAATTTATCTTAACTATAAACTTCATCTAAAAGTATTCCTACACCCAGAAAAAAAAAATACTTTTATTAAAGAAAAATTGCATAGGACGTATGAAATTTTGGCTATGATTTGGAGCCGATGAAATAGCCTTTTTGGGACAATGATAGAAATATCATTGAAAATATTAAGTGAAAATTCGATTATAACAATGAGATTGTTCATCGATTCTATGTAAAAATTTCACTGAATTTTATTTAAAAAAAAAATGGAAAGAATATTTCTTTTATTTTTTTTTACTTCTTTTTCTATTTTTATTTTTTTTTTTTTTATTTTTTTTTTTTATTTTTTATTGTGATTTAATTTTATTTCAAATTCTTATATTTTTTTATTCATAAAAAACCTTATGCCGAAACTTGGATTCGAACCCGGTCCGCCTGAGTGCCAGTCCATGCACATTGGCATGAGACCAGAAGTGGAATGTTGTCAACGTTTCTAAAATCTGAACTACTTGATACGCGGTGCGATACAAACTTAAAATGTTTATACATAGAGGCTATGCAAAATTATCATAGTTCCCATGAATTTGATTTACTTCATTCTATGTAATTTGTTGCATTAGTTGTATGTGGGCAGGCTATAATTCTATTACTACTGAAATCATAAATTCTATGAAAGTGTATTTGACCCAATGGCATTTTTAATTAATTATATTCAAACTTCATACGTTTAAAGAAATTTTCTGTTTACTAGAAGTGAAGTAAAAACTTCATTGGATTTAATACACGTCATTTGCTGGGTGTAGCGTAGCCTCAACACATCCAGGAACAAATAGAATCGGAAGGGCCGCCGGCGGAGCCTAAGTTGCGCTCTAGGCGGGTATTGAGCCTCTTGTCCGGGATATGTTGAACGCTATTATCTTTATAATTCAAATTAACAACAATGATCATATAAGCTGAAGAAGCATCATCAACACATCCCTAATATAGCCAAGTATAAATAATCAGCCGTAAACATGGCGAAGTGACCGACCCGTTACCGAACTTATTACGGGCCATAGTTGATACTGGCAATAATTGCTTTGGTTCAAGGTACGGCCCGGAACACTCTCCTCCAGAGTATCTGAGTCGCAAGGGAATAGAGAAAAAAGCGGGCTAAAACAGCTGAAAGAAATTGTTGGAAAAACAAGCCGATTCCTTTCTTTCTGATATGACGTGTCATTCGCAGTTTTTCGTTACATATGTATGAATTTGTTTTGTTTTTTCATACGCCCCTTCGAGCGGCCAAAATTTGCGCCCCTGAGCGTTACGCCCTAGGTGGCGTATCTTAATAATTCAAATTAACAACAATGATCATATAAGCTGAAGAAGCATCATCAACACATCCCTAATATAGCCAAGTATAAATAATCAGCCGTAAACATGGCGAAGTGACCGACCCGTTACCGAACTTATTACGGGCCATAGTTGATACTGGCAATAATTGCTTTGGTTCAAGGTACGGCCCGGAACACTCTCCTCCAGAGTATCTGAGTCGCAAGGGAATAGAGAAAAAAGCGGGCTAAAACAGCTGAAAGAAATTGTTGGAAAAACAAGCCGATTCCTTTCTTTCTGATATGACGTGTCATTCGCAGTTTTTCGTTACATATGTATGAATTTGTTTTGTTTTTTCATACGCCCCTTCGAGCGGCCAAAATTTGCGCCCCTGAGCGTTACGCCCTAGGTGGCCGCCTACTTTGGCCTATCCACTCGCCGACCCTGGAACATAGGGCTGCTGTAGAAATGCATTCAAATGTGGTGGGTAATCAGGTGAATATCGGCGGAGCCCGTATTTAGCCTCGGTCTCATTTAATTTCAATTTGAGCAAGCAGTTTTTAATACCTTCAGGGTATTCACGATTTATTTTTTTCGTTCGAAATGTGTTTATAGGAAGCAGCAAACTTAAGCAGTAAATCGTGCCATTTCTAAAGCTTTAAATAAAAAAATGTTGTTAACAGTAATTCATAGCCAAAACTACTAATTTTTAAAATGGTTAAATTTTGCTTTCAATGCAATTGTTTGTACTCCTTATGCATATTAATTGCATTCTGTTAATATCACTGCACTCCAAAAAGACGCAAATATTCAATTAATTGCAAAGTCAATTGAATCCACCTCCACATCGAAACATTCAGCTATACACCGCTGACTTGCCATGACATCAGTTGTTATTTTTGAAAACAATTTGCTCATGAAAATACTCGTATGTTAATAATGCTTATAGAAAAAGTTGTTAACGATGCTTCTTTAAATGGACCATCGTCGCCAGCACCACCTTAGCCATTTAGCCATAAAATTTAAAACAAAATAATTGTCACCATATTCGGTAACCGAAAAATGTATATCTCGAATATTGAATGGAAATTCAATTTGTTTGCTTCAAATTCACTGCGCGGTAACCAAATGGATACAAAGTTTATTTAATTTTCTACTCATCCGAATTAAAAGCCATGTGCGTAGTTTGAAATCATCTTCTCCCATCCAAAAACCATACTAGAACGACCAATAACCTCTAGTCTAGTACATACTCATAGTAGGTGGGAATCTTCTAAGCAACCATCATTTTACCTTCAATTTGAATGAGAAACTCATCCTATTCACATAAGAACTTGTTCAGTATATCCTAAATTTAGAAATCAATTTTCCACTTTTCCAAGTGATCCTAAAAACATTTTAGAGATTTGCAACAAGATTTCAGAGTTTGATTCTATTTTCGGGAAGTATGTATGTATGTATTGGGTGGACTTTGAAAAGTGATTCTAAATTCTTACTATACATACAGCACAGACCGAATGTCGTTCTGAGAGTAGTAAAGTAAAAGGTCCACTTTTAATGGATTCGTGGAATAAATTTTTGCAAAGACGGTTTAAGGATTATATACATACAAGGTGTCCCGCATTAGGTGGTCAATACTGTAAGGGTTGATAGTGCAACTTGTTTCAGCAAGAAAATTGCCAATACAATCGGAATTTTTTTTACCGTTACCTTGTTATCGCTCTTTTTGTGAAAGTCATCGAAAATCGTGACTTGTCATGCATAATCATAATTTGCAGCCCTCCTGATAACTTAATCCAAGATTTGATTTCAGTTTCAGAAACTACATAAAATTTCACAAAAACTGAAGTTTTTCCTGTTGTCAAGATTATCGCCACTTTCAAGATTTTATTTTTTTTATTTTACTCTCGCAATTTTGAAAATTTGTTACATAAAAATTAAAATAAAGTTTTGAATATGAGAAAGAACCAATAAACTAAAAATATTAACTAATGATTAAATGGGTCTGTTTGATGAATTGGAATAATGCAGACTCGACACCTGCGGCGAATGGAAGAAACGGTCCGAAGGATTTCAGGAGGGTGTTTCTTTATGTGTCACAAGCATCATTAATTCGCTGCAGCAGCAGTTCCCGGGAGGTAAAATTTGCAAAATGTTATCCTCGTCTGAAAGTCGCTCGGTAGTAATTCCTGAACTTGCATAAGGTGGTACGGATACCGGCTGTCGGCTGAAGAGTCCTTTGGATCGTCATCCGAGGAATATCCAGCTGAAGTGCTGCTCTACGCGTGCTCAATTTTGGGTTAGTATCGAAGAGATTAAGAATCTCTTCTTTCTTCCGACACTAGTACGGCGAGCTCCTTCTCTACCGGTGTGGTTTGGTGTTCGACCTGTCTCTCCAAGAAGCCGATACGTTCTTTCGAAGGTACGTCTGCCTGGAATTCGTCGCTGTGGGAATCGCCGACTAAACTCTCGAGCTACTTCAAGTCCATTTCCTCCTTCAACCCCGTACACAAATACCATACTCTCTATCGGAGAATTGGTTTTCCACCATCGCGATTTTATTTAATTGGTCTAAAAATGAGGGCTATATTCGAAAATTAAATTGTATAAGAAAGACTAACAGCTTTTCGATTATAAATAGCAAATATTAAATTTTAACTTTTATAAGTACCGTTGTATTTGCCAAACAATGTACAAAATTTCAAATATCTTACAGTTCTGGTCAAAATAATGTAGCGAGACTATATCGAATTATAAGGGCCTTTGTTTGTTATTTTTCGAGTAAAGGGAAAATTGTTAGCTATTCCACGGAAGCCATGATTTTTACCATTCAATGCGTGTTTCCATAAAATTGTGCAATGTACATTTGAAAAGTGATATACCGTTGGAAAGCCAACATGTTGAAGCAACTTTTATCAACTTTGCAGAGTTGTACGTATAAAGCACCGTTATGAAATTACTGTTTGAATTTTCGATGAAAAATTTATTTTAAAATTTCTATTAAGTTTGAGTCTGTATCTTGAAAGTGGCGCTAATGTTGGCAACAGGAAAACTTCAGTTTATGTGAAATTTTATGTAGTTTCTGAAACTGAAATCAAATCTTGGATTAGGTCATCAGAAGGGCTGCAAATTATGATTTTGCATCACAAGTCACGATTTTCGATGACTTTCACAAAAAGAGCGATAAGAAGGTAACGGTAAAAAAGTTACGATTGTATTGGTAGCTTTCTTGCTAAAACAAGTTGTGCTATCAACCCTTACAGTATTGACCATCTAATGCGGGGCACCCTGTATATGTGAGTGGAAGTGAAAAGTGGAAAATTCTATAACTTTATTGGGACGGAAAAGAAAGTCATTTGAGTGAGAATTTGTTTTGTAAGTAGGCGATTATGTCCTCTTTTAGATTATTTTATAGAGATACGACAGTTCACTGTCATTGTTTTTAGCATCATAAATATGTATACAAACTATTGTACCCAGCAAACAATTTTATCGATTTTTTCGAAAAATCACAAAAATGATTCGAAAGCGATATTATTCAAATGAAAAATTTATGGTAGACTTGTCTCCCCGACGAAAAATCATTTTATTGTCATCAATATGTCAGGAATGCGACTCCTATTAACGAAATATCGTCTTATTATTGCAAGGATGATAAAATAGTAATCCCTCACAACGAGAGAATGATGAAATTGTCAAAAAATAAAACGACTAATTTATTCCCATAATTTGTAATCTTAGATAGCTCAGGTGTAGGACGTAGGACTACGAAACGATAGGTGCCCGGTTCGATTCCCAGTAGAAGCAAAGTGTAAAAAGGTAAAGTTAAAATAAGGTAAAAAAAAGTTAAGGATAAAATAGAAGAAAAAAATTAGAAAAAAGGGAAAAATAAAAAAAAATTTAATTTTTTTCACTTTTTCTATGTATTAGTCTATTATCGCCAAATTATCATCCTGGCGAATTAATATCGGTCACTATTCCTTCACGAAGGGAGTGACGCCTTTAATCCGAAAACGATATGAAATTCGAGAAATGTTTTCTATCAGGTGAATTGAATTCGTATCGCGGACGATAGAAATTGTTTGCTGGGTACTTTTAAATTTTTTGGCAACAAAATACATACACATTTCCCATCAAATATGAAACAAAATCAGGAAATCATCCGGAACCAGGCATCACAAATCATTAATTCGTCAAGAATGTTTTCTAATGATATTATATTCTTTCGCAGGCTTTTTTCGTCGAATCCAGAAAACGAATGAAAGTGTTGATAGAATTTCATCCTTAAAAAAAAAGTTCCACTCTTAATATTAGATAAATAGTGTAAGTGTAAAATGTCCATTCAGTACCTGCTGATAGTTATAAAATTCAATCGTGAAAAAATCAAATAAAAGTGAAATCAACCTTACCAGCAAAATTATGCTCCATAATATCGAAATAAGCTAATCGTAAGCTTGATCTGCATTTCCCTTCATCAATTTGTGTGTAAAATTTCGTTAAAATTAATTCGTCTACGAAAATAAGTTCATCTAAAGTTACCATCATGTTAAAAATACAAATGTTAGAACAAATCGTTACCAGCGATGCAGCTGATAATGAACAGAACGAACAAAAACGTTCTCAAGAGTCGACGTCAAATCACCATCAGCAGCAACAGCAATCGCCGTCGCATTCGCAACAGTTGCAGAAGGAGCGACGACAATTGCAACAGCAGCAACAACAACAAAAATCAGGATTACCAAAGAGTTCCTTGAGCCGTGGATCATCACCATCTGGGTTAGTATTGCGTGTTTAGTTGTTGATGATGTTCTTGTTCTATCCATTCTTCTCTTAAATGTCAATCAACATAGTTTGCATTTTAAATAATACCTTCCTTTATTTAGCATATTATTTTTTTGAATGAACTGTTCGTAAAATTTTCAATTGACCACTTTGACACGCCCGATTCAATCAAATTCCATTGACAACATAACCATTTAAATATGCTTTTAACACTCAATAAAATGTCAATGAGCATACTTCTCGTGTTGAGAGAAAAGCCAGAATAAATTAAATGTGATATTAAACTTGAGATTCAAACAAGAAACATTCATTCATCGAAAAGTATCTCATGAAAAATTTGTTATTCAAATTTGTTCCGTTCCCATCCCATCAGCATCATAGTCGTAGTCGTGTGTTCAATGCTTCAAAGCTATACAAATGCATCTCCTAAATTACGACAAGAAACATGTTGTCTTTTCATAGACTACGATATTATCCCATTCAAAACACATCTCGTGTAGACTTCTTAAGAGAAAAAGAAAAACAAGATGCTATGGTTAACTTGAGAAATTTGTCAAATGTTATTATACAAGCGAGCCGGGTCGCACTCATCGAAAAGTGCGATGAATTAAATTACATCACACACAATACAATTCGATACGCTTGTGTTTGTGGTCTGTTAAGGTCAAGCGCAAATCTGCAATTTCAATTTGGTTTTGTTGGGTGATTAATTTGAATAATATTGACATTAATATTGATACATGTTGATAGGGATCCCCTTAAGAGATTGGTTGGCGTGTCTGGTTGCATTGAGATTACTAATTGACAAATGAGATGATAGGCGGTTTGAATGAAACAGCTCTATGAATGTGCTTATGGAGCAATTAGTAGTGTTGTTGACACAGCTCATTTGTTGGAGTGCTGTAAATGATTTGATAAGGATTTCAGTATTAATACGATTAAAGCATTTTGTATTGATTTTTGCACTTATTGAAGTACGAGTTGAAGAGAGTTATGGACATAGGATTTCATGTCTATTTAAATTAATTCAGACTGAGTTATTTAATGAGGTTTCTCCTAGTTTTAATCATTTCAGTCGCAAGGATACAATTTGGTTTGGGAAGTAACGTCTACATTTTGTTTCTGAATAAATCAGAAACTTAAAAAAAATGCCTGTAACGAAATTATTGATACTTCTTATAAAATACATGGGTGTTTAAGCTTTTGGCTTCTCTATTTACTCCTGTGGTTTATCTCATGTAAGAGCTCTCCATTATTGTATCTCCAAAACCTGGCCCGGGCCAAATAACACTCTCCCCAGGTTTGGATGGGCCGCAGGAGGAAAATTTCAAAAGTTGTTATTATAATCTTATTCTTATTACGAAAGTTGATTACAAAATATAACTTTTCAAATGTGGCAGTAAGTCTGGGACTATCCGTGAGAACTTTTCGAAAATGTTCTTCAGGAACATTAAAATTAAACATTAATTAAAACATGAAGCGAAAACGTAAAATATGATCGACCTTCAAGTATAGCCACTATTTGGCAATTACATAATTTGCGCCAAGTTTTAGACAGATGATATGTCGCACCGGTCAACCAGGTCGCCCAAAAAAACATTGGGAGACAAAACGTTCAGATTAAATTAATTTCGGCAGAGTCAAGGATGCCGAATTGAATTGAATTGAATTGATCTTTATTGAGCGATATGTACATTACATGAGAAAACTTATAACCTATGCATATGTAATTATGGTGACTATTCAATTATGTCACTCTGACATTCATTTTCAGCTACATCTATTGACGAAACATACAAGTTATTTCATGTATTCAATAAATTAAATGTCATTTCCCATACTTTTTCATAGAAATCACTTATATTCACGAGTCAATGCATCCTTGATTTAAGGAGAAACTCAAGGAAACCTTAAAATTTTCTATAGTCAACCTCACTTGAAGTCAAGGTAGCTACCCAGGTTCCTTGAAATATAATATTTCAAGTCTATTGAAAACTATGAAAAAGTATGGGAAATGACATTTAATTTATTGAATTTCGGCATCCTTGACTCAAGGTCTCCTTGAGTTAAGGAATGTTCATAAATACGGGCCTTAGTCCCCAATTCCAAGATTTTCATAATACATAACTACATTTCTGGAAAGAACAGCTTCATGAAGAGACGTAGTATAATTTCCTGTGCATAAGCCACTGACTTTCTTACTAGTTTTAGGAATTTCTAAATACTTCAAGTTCAACGGCTGAATTTTTCGCTTCGACATGGCGGCGGGCCGCGAGTTTGACATGCCTGTCCTAAACGATAAATTTAAATTTTATGCTAAACTCAATAATGCAGTACCATGTTAAAAAAAATGCAACGCAGAACAAAAAACATGAAAGCTTTGACTAAATTTGGACTTACCGAGTTAATTTTGTCACATTTTCCAAGCTAGGAAGCGTTCATTTGTAGGAGTTGCCTTTGCAAAACGGGCATTAGGTTAGGTTAGGTATAGGGACGGCTTGGTTAATACCCAGCGCACTTAGACCAGTACTTGGTCCGTTGTGATACATCCGATTGAATTAAGTCTATATAAACCGCTTAAGCTGATAACCAATTAATCGATGAGCTGAAAATCATTATTAAATCTTTTGATAAGATGAGATATGAGATAATAGAGAGTTTTACACTAACGTAAAAAATACAGTATACGTAATACGAAATTTCAAAGGAAAAAACCCGCGCTCGTACCGTACGTGAAACTTTTATGAGAGTTTTAAACTGATAATCACGACAAATACAAATCACGACCCGACCTTTTTGACTATTTAAAGACCGTCAAATACACGGAAATACACCCATGTCTACTTGGGACATGCAAAATTCTGAATTTTTCCTTTAGAACAGTGGTTTAAATTGGTAAATTGCTGCGGACCACCATTACTTTTTCCTCTTTCTCTAGGATTTTTAATTCTATAATAGCGGGATTCTTGGAAAATTGTAAAATATATAAGAATTATTCACCCCGTTGACCTGTACATTTGATCTGCACGGCTCTACATATTCTGCCCAATGGGATAGCCTAGAAATTGCATAGTTTCAAGTGCTGCTATACATAGATGTCAATGTGAAGTGGTAATTTCATGCTTCAAATACAATGACGACGACTATGAATATTAGTATAGTACAGATAGCTCAAAACCCAAACATAAAAAAAAGAAATATTTAATGCCATATTGTTGAATACACTGCCCACTATACGCTGAAAATTCAGTTGTTTGCAAATAATATCTGGAAAACTATGAATCTGACCTTAAAATGTCCTGAGGACAAAACAAACTACACAAATTACCTTTGTAATGATATATAACAGTCTAGACATTTTCTTAGAAAATTATACCCTAGCAGACATGTCAAACTCGCGGCCCTCGGGCCGCATGCGGCCCTCTTCGCAGTTTTGTGCGGCCCGCGGCTAGGTCCAAAAAACTGAATGTGTATCAGCATAAATGCTTCAAAATTAAAAAAATGTCAAATGATGTCTACTATTAGTAAATTTACTAAAAAGCGTCAAGAAGTCGGTGGCTTATGCAAGCTTAAACTAATGTAGGTATTTTATGCATTTTTTCTCATGTTTTATAAATCAATTTGCTGACAGTTAATTGAGATATATTGGTTTAAGGCCGCTTTTTAACAGAATAATATGAAGTCCCTTTGTAAAATTGTTTTGTCCCGAAATTCGGTTCAGAGCTTACTGAAGCTTATAGTTATCTGTCACGATTGCATTAAATTTCGTGTTTGCATCTTTTAGGTAATGGAACAAGTATATCTTGGATTGGGATTTATTTGAAAAGAGACCAAACTTTAGTAACTCCGAAATCATGTGTATTTTATGAGAAAACCACTTGGATATGGAATTTCTGAAACATACCTAATAACTTCAGTCCATTGACCATTTTTTTGCTGCCCTTTACTCGTAGCTCTAGCTTTACTGATGCATACGTTTCCACATCAGAAACAAGCTTTTATCTAGTTTTTTCCACCTTTCTATCCGAACTTCATTTAGGTCAGCCTAGCAATTTTTACTGGAAAGGTAGTTTTGATTTTTTAGCATTTTTCGATTGGCGCCACCAAAAAATTGTACATAATTGCTTAGTCGCTTGTGCAGTAGGGTCCTGATTTTTACTCAGCCATTAAAATTAAAAGTCTAATTTAACTGTTTTTTTAGCAGAAAGCCGTGACTATCCGTATAAAATTCGCGAGCAGTTTTGGGTGCCTCCTGATATACGAAAGGGTGTCTTTTCCAAAGAGAAAAAAAAATCACCTAATTATAAGAGTATAAAAGTGAAAATGTTTGGCCTTGTTGCCGTTGCCGTGGTTACTATATACTGGATGTCATTACAAAATATTCTTGAGGGATTTTCGAGGTTTGTATGATCGAAGTGAAACACAATGCTAGTCTCCCTGACAATTACGAAAGATACCTTGCTTAGAGAAGGTCTAAAAACCTTTACTTTTAAAGTGCATCAACCCGAAAGGGCATAAATTAAAACTCTGGCCACTACTGAATAGGCATACAAATACGTTCGAAAGTTGTTCAATTTACGTATCAGTGGTCCGCAGTAACTCATTTCCAGGCTAAGTGGTCCGCAGACATCTGCGAGTTGAGAACCACTGGTCTAAAGTTTCTATATTTGTTTGAAGAACATTTTGGAAAGGATGGCATTTACAAACGATATAATGCCGATTTTGGTAGTGCATTTGATTTATTGTTAAATTTTACTAGAAATAGTCTATGATTAAAATTAGAAAAAAAAGTATATTTCTTCATTTTTATCCTGCGGCCCGCGTAAACCTAACGACAGTGATATTTGGCCCGGGTCATGTTTTGAGTTTGACACCCCTGCCCTAGACCCAAAAGTATTATAGTGAATTTACATTTTTTGAGTTTTACATTTCGCATTGTAACTCTTGAGAGAATAGACCTAGGGCCACAAGATCTTCTCCATTATATTACCAACTAAATTTATTTTATTTGTACCAAAAATTGAAGTGCTCCGACCATGGACGCCCCCTTACTCCTCCTAACATTTTTCAAAAAGGCTTGCCAGTAGCTTATTTTCAAATTAAGCCAGGCAGATCAAATTTGGTGGGGTGCCTAGTCTAAGCCCCATTATGCATCTTACCAAAAATTATTACCATCCAATCAAAACTAAGGGTACCCCCCATACAAAGTGACCCATAATTCTAACAAATTTTACATTTTTTCACTTCTAAATTCTATATAAAATGGAAAAATGAAATTTATCTCTTAGAACGTCATTATAACAGTTAATTGTAGTCTTCTGAATGTATGTTCAAAAGTTTGCACCAAAGAGTACTCTACAAGTATCAACAAATTGGGTTTGAAGGTCATTGGTACACAGTTAAAAAAAGACGGTGTAAAAATTCACCATGCTTGGATAAGTAACATTTTAACATTAGTTGGTCTTTTTTCATTGAAAAATATTTTCCTCTATGTGGGGTTTAAAAAAGTCAATTACCAAGTGGTGTATTTGGAACATATAATTTCCAACTGGTGATTAATATAGAAATTCTAATTAATTTCCCAGATGAGCATTACCAAAAACACCAAAAATGCAATAGACAAACATGTTTGGTTTGGTATCAATAAATTATCCGATTGGGGTTTTTTAAACACCAATTGAGAATGTTCGCATTTCCATATTGACATTTTATGATGGTTCTATGATATCAGTGCAAGTAAGCGCTCTGTAGCTCACTTGGTTGAGTTGCAAGTAATCTAGAGGTCCGGAGATCGAATCTCGGTGTGGTCAAAAATTTCCGTACATGTTATTTTAAATTAAAAAAAAACAGCAGCATTCTATAGGGTGGAGTGGAGTTCTTGTTTAATCTAAAAAATAAATTTAGAAACTCCCAATTACGGTTTTTGAAAAACACCAACCCGGAAAACAATTAATGATTTTTTCGAATAATCAAATATTTCCCTTCTGAGGTAATTATTATACACTGATCTTTTGAAATAAAATAGACACCAGTCGAGGGCGGACTCCATGGAACACCGGATTGGGGTTTTATTAACACCACTTTTGTTACAGTGTACCAGTTGTACGGCTATTTCCGAATATATCGAGTAACGTGTACTAGCAACCTTCAAACCCGATTTTTCGTACTTGTAAGGCAAGGTTTGGGTTTGGGGCTATTTTGAACCAATTGTACTATACTATATGGTGAAAAAAATTCTAGAGGTATGCATTTTATTTCGTGTGCCGTGTAGATTTTAGTAGCAACAAAAAAACCATAGCGGAGCGGACTACAAATACATGGTTATTTTACCGGTTTAAGAGCCATTTAAATGTCATCAAAACTACACGAGATACACAATAAAACGGGTTCAATACATGGCCAAAAAATCGCTCAAAATGGTCATCAATCATCAGAAAATCGCAGTGGAGGATCCATGCGTAAGCGGGGTTAATTTTTCAATAAAAAATATGTTTATTATGTAAAGGGGCAGTAGAGGCATGGTGCGGTGCACATTCTGCTGAAATGACTGTTAGCTGTCTGCATTCAGAAGTCACAGCCGTTCAAAGATTTGACCCAAAAACAAAAATAGATGGCAGTGACGGATTAAGTGCAAACGGGGTATAACTTTCATGGGAACCTATAACAAACAAAAACGAGTAAGCACGATGAGTGTATACCCTATACCCATGTACAGACCTAGAAGGCACGCAAAACCCAAAATATTCAATTTCATGTTTTTTGTAGGGGAGGGAGGGGTAGATGGGTCGGACCTGATATGTCTTATAAAGGCATCCAACAGCTACCATTTGATACTAATTTGGAGGTTTTCGCAACATTCTATCAAAATATGGCTGAATATAATTTGTACGGGAGGTAGGGGTAGGAGTAGTCGGACCTACTCCACTTTTCATCAACTCAAAGTTAATGTCTGAATGAGGCACTGATAAAAATTTCAAGTCGATAGCGATATTCTATCGAAAGTTATGGCCGAATTAAAATATCAAAGAGGACCACCTCCGAGACTCTCACGGACCACTTTCGGTCCGCAGACCACCGGTTGGGTTGGGTTGCTTTAGAATGTCTATTATGTCTACTATCTATGTCGTACAATTTTGTATGCCATGCTAAAACTCTCTAATTCCACCCACATGAAAAGTCATTCAAAAGTTCGGCTTTTGAATCGATTCCTGTGGATCTGGTTTGCGGAAAATATACTGCGAATATTCAGTTTTTGGTATACTTAGGCATATGTATTTTTCAGCCAAAAATTTTATACAACTCTTCTGAAATATGGCGACCCTATAAGAACTCCGCAGTGGCCATATTTGCTGAAAATTTTATAAATCTGTCTACTAAGTGTTGGAAAGTTATAGTTGTCCAACAATGCTAATTAATGAGTAAAATTTGACCTCGAAATAACTTGGGAACGTCCGATAACTCCAGAACCCATTGGTCAATCTTTCTTTGCGAAACGATTGGATTAATCTGGGAGTATTCTCTAAAAAAAGTGACCCTATTTAGTTTGATTCCTCGTTAGAGAGTTGCAGAAATTGAACCGTACTTCCACGTACACTTGCTCGTTTCTTTTTTTCAAGCGGGCCGCAGAATAAAAGATTTTAAAACTCGTATAAAAAAACTATGTATTTTGGAAATTTAATAACATGCGACTATAAATTTGAGTCAGTAACTTCCTCGGGATGATGTCCTTTAGAAATTCCATCTTTTGAAAAGGTTCTTCAAATAAATTGAGAAACCTTAGACAAGAAGTTAGAACGCCAAAATTTTGTTGTTCGGTCGACCTTTATTTATGAATTATTTTTCCGCTCAATTTTGAACAGCTGATCAGAACATTGTAGCACCGGTCATTAAAAAAAAAAAAAATCCAGGTAACCCAAAACAACCTTGGGGTGAAAAATATTAGTCTATCATAGAAGGACATCTTTCTGGCCAAAAAAGACAAAAAAATTGTTTTGTTATGTGATGTGAAACAAACCTACATGCGTTTGTTGTACCAGTAAAGCTTACTAAGCTTAGTAAGGTGACAAATCGTGTATGTGAGATGAAATCGTGAGGTTTCCGAAATTTCCCATCCAGGTGATTTCCTCAGCAAATATACAATTTAGGAGTTCTTAGAGCAAGGCCCTCAAATAAATCTCACTCCATGATGTTTTTATTGAATAAAATGTATGCAAAAGCGAATTAAAATTCGATCGTGGGAATTGACTGTCAGGTTCGGCAAAGCCTAAAAGTTTTTTCTCGACCGAAGTTCGGGATAAAACAATTTCACGAAAGGGCTTAATACTTTTATCCATCCATCCAACCTGCGTCTACCTCGCATTTGTCATTGAGAGTTCCTGAGCCAGGTGGCCATAACCTCCCTCCCTTGCGGGACGACAAGATTTATCCGACTGATAGCCGGAAGGGTGTTCTCCGCCGTGATGCCTCCCTTTGGAACCCCACCTTGGGATGCGACTCTAGCTGGTCGGCTTGTCTAACACCACAAGCCCCCTCGAGTCCAACGCCTAGATGGGTAAGGACCATGGTTCCCTGGGCACGCCCATCCCCGAGGTACACTATTCGCTGAAGATTTCTTAATAGCAGGTGTGATCCTCTCTTGGCCCCCTTTCGGTAGACCTAACGAATTCGGCTTGCCAGCTGCAGGATCGTTATGCCTGTTTACTACTCGTCGCGTCGGCTTAAAGCAGACTCGTAACGCTACCGGTCACATAGGTCTGGCCCCCGTCCCACAGTGGGGCGAAATCGATGATTTGTTGGACATCGCATATTTGCGAAGATGTCCTGTTGCAAAATGTACCATGTAAAGGACTATAAGTTGAATTTGTTTGTGCTAAATCGAATGGTGAACTCAATTTTAAAATATGTCCTGTTCGAAAGAAGATATAGCGGTTTTAAGGATGCTTTTACCAACCCCATAGTATAGATAATATACCGTTTCTTCTGACTGATGTTACAAATGATGCTAATAGATAGTACGGCTTATTTAGAGTAAAATATTCTATAGCCATATGGCTTTCTTATTTACCGTTACAAAACTGCACCATTATTTATTAAATCTTTAGGAAAACTAGAGTTACCAAACAAAACCCTAAGTTATTCCGTCTTGCTTGGTGCAATTTAGTATTTGGCTAAGGTTCTACAAATATATACATTTGTTGTAATTTCACTACTCCCCCGTTGAAAAACTCAATGTTATTTCGAAGAAATAGTAATTCAAACATCGAAAAATTACAAAATTTATGCGACGTAAAAAATGCACATGCTAATATCATAACGGTTCTTTGAATGGATAAATCTGAGTTATTCACAAAAGTTACTCTTTTATGTAAGCTTTTCAGGAGTTTATAACAAATTATGAAAAATATGGAAATATCGAAACAAACGACTTTTCCCTTCACGAATTACGAGCAGCTAAGACAATTTTTCTGGTAAATTAAGATCTTTTATAGGGGAGGTGGTGGAACCTTTGATTTAATCGAACCTGTATTTGGTCCTGTCGAAGGGTATTAGATTAAAAACTTATTAAAGTAACTTGAGCGAATTAGCTTAATTTAGCCAAGAGTTATTACTAATTTAATATGTTTTTACATAAAATTTGTAGGGGAGGTGCGGGACCTGTTGCTCCGATTTACCCTATTTTCAGAATCAGATAAGCTCATAACATTGCCAACATGTAAGCACAATTTTTAAGTGGTAAGCTACATCAAAGTGAAAGTTATTATGCAAAAAGTCCAACATGAAAAACAGAGGTTAGTCGATAAAAATAGCTACTGTAGCCGGGGTCGCAGGTGGTCGCAGCCAAACTCTGGGTTTTTATTGACTCCATTAATTGCGGAATAATATGGTTTAATTCATTTCCCGGCCAACTACGGCCATTTTTTGTTTTTGATGAAATAAAAAAATATCAGGGTTTTTGGCCTGTATCTTTAAAATGTACCGTTATGTTCCTTGTTAGATACGCAAATACATACCATAACAAGGCCTTCCTATCCAAAGGCCTAACATGAAAAGTATATTTATGTGCCATTGTATTAAGTAAGGTGGTTGATACGGGGATTTGAAATTTTGATGGTATGTGCTAAAAATGCATTTCTTATTGAACAAACATATCTGTGCAATCAATACTGTTACGATTAAAAAAAACAATGGTTTTCGATAGCTTATACTTTAAAGTGTAAAACCATAGTCATATCTGCCATATTTAAATTTAGTTTATTTGCCTATGTCCGAATTTTTGTTCTAGTCCGTTTACTAAGCAGCAATTTGATTCAGGCCGTGTGGTCATCAATCCACAAACCAGCTAGGCGCGTAGGCCATTCTCCCAAACTAGCCCCTTCGTGGCTTGGGTTATGCGAAGCCGCCAGCTCCGAGACTGGACACGTACGCTTATAATGTGTTTCTCCTGGTATGGCTGACTTTTCGAAGGAATAGGAAAAAGTCAGCCATGCTGTGTCACCCATACATGACTAGCGAGCTCGGGAACGTCATCGCCCGTCGGTCTTTGTACAGATCCACGCCATGGCGTATCAACCATACCAGGGGCCTCCCTGCGCTGCTCAGGTACGTAGTGTCGCAACCCACCAACGGCCTGTGCCACAAGGACACTGACCCCCTTGCGGGATTAATACTTTCATCCACAAAAAGACTGTTATTTTTACGGATTTTGGTGCTAATACACATTCGGTTTCGTTGACCATCCCGCGGACCGTGCAAAACAGCCTATTGCTAAAGGATAAATATTGCCAATGGAAGATTTAAATTAAAATTTGAAAGTGTAAACACCTCCCCAGTAAAAATAAAATGTTGTTATATTATTGTATTGTAAATTGTTGCTGGATTTGTGGAACGCCGAACAATCTCGATAGCAATTTATTTCGCCGAAATGAAGAATTGGTGTAACGATACTGATGTTAAAGGTCGTAATCATTTCATCGAGCAAGCAAAAAATTCATCTATAATAAGGATGGGGGTAAGTCCCGCCAGACAGTCAACGAAACGCTAATTGAAAAGCAGGTCATTCTAATAATATGCAGGCAAGTGCGATTGATCCATTCACAAATAAGTACATTATCAATACAAATAGTGAATGGCAACGTAAATGTAACAAAATATTAATTTATATGAGAATCGAGATGTAAAGATTAAATTCAGGCAGCTAGATAATATCGTAAGGATAAACGGCTGTCAGTTCCTGTTCTGAATCTATTTTGAGTAAATCGAGTTAATGCGAACTCAACTCTAAAAGTATTTGGATATTAAGGCAGGCTTAAAGCGACGTTTCCGAATGACAGTATAAATGGATGTCAATTTATTTACAAGGAATCGCCACTACAAAGAGCATCCACAAGCGAAAGGATAACATTTAGGGATGCAACAATGTAATTCTAATGCCCGCTAAAACTATACGCAAATGTCACTTTATTTAAATAAATTATGAACTCAAAAGGGAGTCGCAATACGGAAAAGATTGGGAACCCCTGTCTTAGCCTATAATTCTACGGGTTCTTTGCTGGTGTCATCATACAGCTTCCATATTGACACAAAAATCCAATCATCGTTCGAGAACAGCGCAAACGACTTTTTAAACATGTAACTGTTGCGTGTCCCGTAAAAAAATGTATAATACGTAACAACACCTTTTAGGGCTCCCGCGATTGTATTATTCATACGAGCCTAAAGGTGCGCGGGAGTGTAAAGCAATTACATATGTAGGTTTACCTAGTATTTGCAATAGGTATACAGTTTCATAAAACTGGGAATTTCCAAAACAGAAAAATTTACCTTTGAAATGCTTTCAATGTTTAGAATAAATTATGCTGAATAAAGTAATCTGGAATAATTTTACGATATTTTTTATGTTATACATATGCAAAATCGAGACAAGTTATATTCCATCAAAATCTGATCTTTGAAAATTAGAATTAGAATGCTGTAAAATTTGTAATATTCAAATTATGTAGCGTTAAGACGAGAGGTCTGTTTGTTTTAATATTCATAAATAAAAAAAAATAGGTCAGTTCTTTGGATTATTTATTACATTTTTTATCTACTGCTAACTGAATAACAGTAAATACACTTTGTTAAATTTATCAGGAAAATTAAAATTATGAGATTAATTTACATAACAAAATGAGATCTATTATTATCTAATATTTGACAACGGTAGAAGCTTGATAATCTTACATATGATAAAATTGTGCATTAATGCTTATTTATTTTATCATTTGTTTATATGAAACACTTTTCTGTGCATTTGAAGAGCAATTTTACAAAATTAAATTGACAGCTTTTATTAGTAGATGCAAAACCATTTCTGGAAAATGTCCAAGTACCTAATTTGTAAAGGCAACTATAGATAGTTAGGTACATACTTAACTATTCAATAAAGGCATAAAACCAAAATTATTTTGACATGTCTTGCATGCACACTCCCTGGACTAAACCACAAAATCATGCATTCGTGATAATTAACCGGCAAACTCAGTGATTCCGACAGCTTTAATCAATAACGATGTTTTGTATCAATAACAAAGAAATTCCATGCCTAATGGTCCAATTATCGCGGCGCGTGAACCACAAACTTATTAATATTGTTTTTCTTCTTTTTTTATTAATTTTACCACAATTTTGCAGTTTTTCGCGTTTGCACGTAAGCTTCTCAATTTACAAAATTTTGCCAACAAGCTACATACGAGTATAATAAGCAAACAATCAAAGTATCAACCGATCGCCACAATAAGGCATGGGGGGTATGTTTTGTTGTGCATTACATATTGCATGCAAACAGTATGACGTGTGCGTATAGAATTAGTTAAGTGTTGCTAAACAGCGAGCCTCGCTAGCCGTTTGAGGCTTGTATTCGCATATAAGATGACGGCGCATTTATTTGGATTATTGTTGCACTTACTGTGTGCTGCGCGCATAACTTGAAACCTCAAAATGTGTCTTTATCATTTCATTACGGAGCACTTGAAAGTATCTCTAAAGCACCGAATAAATGCAAATGTAACTTGTAATTAGTATTGTTGTGGCTTGTATTTGTTTGCCATAAGTGTTGATTTTGCTTGCGTTGAAAATTATATTCATATACGCGCTTGTTTGTTGCATGATCGTATGCCTATATTATGAGTATATTATTTTGCGGCATTCCAATGACGACGATACGGTCAACTCTCACTTCTTATTTTCAAATAACAATGGATAAAAATGGAAAACATTGGTAAAGAGGAATTAATCAAAGGAAGTACAGACTGACTAGACTTATCCTGGAACTCTCAATGCCAAGAGGAGTTACTGTGGTTGGCTGTGCGGACGATATCGCGGTAGATATACTAAACCGAGAAAAATTACGTCCCTTAAAATTAACTCGATATCCTTTTGAAATCGAGTTACATTCCTATTAAATATAATCCTTTCCTTTTAAATATATATCGCTTTAATTCAAATTCATTCTTTTTGAATTAATGGGAAATCCTTTAAATCCAAATTTTCAATAGGAAATCTTTTGAAATTAATGGGAAATCCTTTAAATCCAAATTTGCAATAGGATTTTTTGGTCGGCAGTGTTGTAGAGCGATGTCACAATGTATGGTGGAAATTATAAACGTCGTCCCATATAGTCTGTGTGGTGTAGTAGGTAGGGGCGTTAGTCTTCAAATCATAGGGTCGCAGGATAGAATCCCTCTGTAGGCAGGTAATTTATTATGCATTTTAGAGCGTAAAGAGGTAAATGAAATGTCGCCAACACCTATAGCGAGGTCAGTTATACAAAACTCATTTATGAGTAATTTTCACAGGGAAAGAACACCCTGTGAAAATTACTCCTTTTGGTGTAATTTAAAGTATTCTTTTGAGTACATGCATTTGGATCCTTTAATTTTAAATAAAATGATATCCCTTTAAAACAAAGAGTCCATCCTTTTAAATTAAAAATCCTTTCGATTTATGGTTGTGACCTGATTAAATTGACACTGCATCGCTTTAATTTAAAGTGATTATAAATAGACTTTCAAAACGAATATCTTATTAGTTCAAAGGGAAATCCGTTTGAAATAAAAGGATTATACAATGATTCAAAGGGAAACAAATATGAAGCAAAATCATATTTGAATCTCTTTGAATCATATGCGTATTTTTTGAATTTACAGGATTTTTTTTTCTCAGTGTATAGGTAATCCAACATTTTGTTAGCAAATTTTGCAAATTTTTGCAGATACACTAGACTAGATACATTTTACGTGAAAAATTTCATAGAACAAGCTTTGGTTTGCGTTACGTAAATAATGTAATCGACTTTATAATAGTTTTAAAATTTATAGATTTGCTTGATGCTACTATGTGAACTGGTCGCGAACGTATACTCCTAAGGCATTTACATTGTACAATACTTCCGGTTCGTTGTTCAGATTCAGACTGATCGTTGTAATAAGACTCATAAAATACATTATTTACAACTTCAACAAACAGAGTGAAAAATTTGCTCATGTAACTATTATCTAATGCGTAGTCAAATTAGCAATATGGTTGTACAGAGAAGCAACGAAGCAAGCAACAAAGAGGACATTGCAAAATTAAAAGAAATCGAAAGTATGTATGTAAAAATCAAAATGTGGATTGATTTGAATTGGTTTTGTGTGGTAGCAAGTCAACCTGCTCAGAATTTACTAATTAAAATCCATTGGTTGCTGAATTTTTCTAGTAAAATTTTCTCGTTCACCGATTATTCCAACAGCGCCCTAAATTTCAGAAAACTTAAGATTGAATAAATGAACTGCCATACCGATTTAAAGCACAAGTGTCCGACCCCTATGGAGTTCTGCAAATGTTTTGCATCTGGGCTCATACAGCAGACTGTAGAAGCGAGTACAGTCTTATACAACCCTCAACTGCTTACTGCCAAGGGGGTGAACAATTTCGAGCACCAAACTGTAATTGCCCAATTTAAGTCGCAGACAATTGCAATCTAACCTCAATCTACATTTGCGAAAACTATGTACGTAAGGGGCACTTGTCCCCCTTGATGATCTTGGCAAACATATTTTCTCGTATATTTGTAATATACTCTATAAAAAATCGCTGCACAATACAATGCCTGAAAGCGTAAAAATGGGGATTTGACTTCTGGCACAAGACTAAAATATTCGTAGTTTTCCGGCCTTTGATGTCCGGGACTTCGTGTGAGTAACATGCGTTTCATCGACAACATGATCGGATCCAGAAACCTCGCGTTTCGTCTATATAGTCATTGAAAACCTTAAGCTAATCCTTAGTTATTCCTTTCTGGGAGTATCCTTTATTTTCTATGTTTCATAATTTCATGAATTATGGGCTTACATGGAACATTCATAATCTCTTTGCTGAAACCAAGATCAATAACAGACGAAACAGACAAATCTCGATCTACATTTTTCAAATTAGAAGTAGAATTCGCAGTGCAGGGAACATAAAAATCAATCAGAATAGAGAAGATAACGTATCGTAAGGTGGATGTAGTCAGGAGTAAAAGTCAAAACACGTCCAGTTGCCAATATTTATCATTAAAACGCGAGCAAGGTTATTGTCGGTGGTCCCTTTTCAAAATGTGGCTTTGAATTTTGCCAGTATTTTTGCAAACGACATCTTAATCTGATGGGAAATCAAAAGTGAAAATGGACGTTTCTCGGTGTATTTTGGCGTCTCGATTTGTTCGTATAAACATGGGAGAATAGGAATAGCAATACATTTAGAAAAAACATTCGATTCGATGAGGTGGGTTCCAGAACCGTCTTACTCTAGGCGAAATTAGCCCTCATCCAGCGGCAGATTTTGACAACGTGTGTTGGCGGCAAAGGTACATTTGTTTGAATTTGGACCGTTAAACCGTTTTTACCGAGGATGTTTAAAGAAGTTGGGTTTATGCGGATTTTATTTTTAGAGTGGGTGAATTTAAAAAATCGGCGAAATTTTAGAGAGAAAAATGAAAAATTTTAATTTCAAAAAGCCTAAAATTCATTTACCAGTATAGAAAGTATAAAACGGTTCAAATTAAGTCTTAAATGATTTGAAAAGTGCTGTATGGTTTGGGAATTGTGGAGCCTTTGGTTGAAATAACCCCCAAAGCAAATAAAAGCAAAATATATTGCAGAAATGTGTAAATGTGTTATCAGGAAGACAGGTCCTGTTAAGCATCAAGCAAGTAGAATCGGTGAGGATAATTTTCTGCCTCTAATCTTTGGAAATTTAAACTTAAGCCAATTGCTGTAGTGTAAAAATATCTAAAAAAAAAACTAATTGTGATATTTGTTGGTAAATCGTAAATTATTCTAGCAGATAGCTACATCTAAGAATCGCTTGAAAAAAATTGAACCAAAGACATGTGACAGCAGTTATCCATACAGATAGAACAGCATACAATTCATTCAAGTTTATATTCCTGCTCCTGCTCTCTTCGAGCAGGAGGACCTCGGATGGACGTCCCAAATTTCACAAATAATAAATAATTCGTGATAGAATACAAATTATAGGAATTTTATTTAAAGAAAATCAAGCGCTAAAATCCAAAGTATTAGCATTTGCTACAAATCTAATTACCACTAGGTGCTATGAAAAAGGAGGTGTAATTCATTGTATTTGGTTTCCCCAAGCCTTCAATACCTCAAAAAGTTTGCTATGTCGGTAAAAGTGTTTAAATTGATGTCAAATAACCCAGAAATCGCTGTCTGATTTGACCTGGTCGTTATAGTAAATCGATTAATACAAAGGGCTTTGATCCTAAATAAAATACTTATGTAATTCACTTGATTCTCAACTTATTAGTGCTATCATATGTCTCTCTAAGCATTAGCATTCACCAAAAATATTTTATTTACGTCTTTTGTAAATTGTCTTTCATATGAAGGTACATTCGTACCTTTGCCGCTGCGAAAGGGTATAGAACAAATTTAGCTCCCTGCAATTTCTGAATTTTGGCATACATATTCTTAACTAAAAACGTAGAAAAGTCACAAAATTTCAGACAGATCGGACCCATAGGAAAAAGTTATGCCTTGGTTACACAGTGCGAGCTATCGTGCGAGTTGGCCTAGACAGCTACTGCAGAGTAGCTACTTGCACCATGTGACCGCATCACGTATGATGCGGTCACATGGTGTATGCCGCTGGATGAGGATTGATCATCCAATTTAGTTTTAGAACAATTTTTTTTTGCAAAATTTATTATTTCTAGTGCTGGAAATCTTTATTTAGACCTTTAGAATTTTTCCTGCGATGGAAAACTGGTGCTCAATCGATGACCCTTCAAGGCAACTGATAAGAACATTTATTCATCTTTATGGCACAATAGTCCGCCAATGGATTCTGGCCGCATTTTTATAGTTAACCTCCAATTTTGGGGTCCCCTTCAATTAAGATTTGAAAAGAAAAACAACTTTTTTATCTGTGCTGTTATTTCAGCCAAACGTCAAACAAATATTGTTCTATCGACGTCACAGAACTTCTGTAAAAACGGAAGGAATACAACAGGGGGTTCATGGGATTACTTAGGAATCGGAACACAAGTCATAAAAACGCTCGAGAAAGTTTTCGACCACACCAGAAATTAGCCTTAGTTCGACAGTAGATCAATAACATGACATGTGCACAATCATGGCGCGCTGCAAAAGAATCTTTTGGCCTAACTTCTTCTTCCTTGCCTCGTTCTTTATACTGTTCCATGGTTGCGCGTTGCTCGACCTGCGGTGTAGGCACATCGCCTACCAATCGTGTCATCGCCGAGACCGATGCGTTGTTGTTGCTTTTTTATTTGACATATCCAGGTGTCCTTCGGTCTGCCTCTGGCCTTGGGTCCATCAAGTGGAACTTCCATTGATATCGCTTTCTTTGCGGGGTTCTCAAGCGGACGCCTTTGAACCTGGCAATACCAATCCATTTTTCGGTAAATAAATCGGAATGAGTGCTATATATGAATGTTGCAAGGATTCACCTCTGTTCAGGCCCTCAGGTGTTTTGCGGAATCAATCCACACCTAGAGCAGGTCGAAGTTTTCGGTGATTGGTTGGTCTATGGACAAGCTGCCTCGGATGTAGCTACTCTTGATGTGGTTTCGTTTGGTTACACCAACAACATGCGTAACATTTTCATTTCAGTCGCTGTCATTTCTTTCGCGTAACCTTCATACAACATTCTGATCCATATGAGTGCGGGACTTACAACCGTTTTGTACAACTTGCCCTTTAGCTTCAGTGGCATTTTCTTATCGCAGAAAATTCCATAGTTTTCTCGCCACGTCATCCACCCAACCTTTGTACCATGTTTGATGTCATCATCGTATGTTGTTTACCATCGAGCCTTGGTACAAGATTTAAGCTGCTTTCTTTTGACGTACATATCTGGTATCGGTGCATCTGGGTCTGAGAATGGGCAGCATAAGAACTCAGTCTTTGTTATATTTACCCTCAGTCCATACTCCTCCAGTATTGCACACCATTTTGTAAGTGCAGCTTGCAAGGCAACGATGTTTGGGCTACTGAGGACTATATCATCGGCAAAAAGAAGAGATATTTCTAGGCCGTCGGAGATACGTGTTAATAAGTAGCACATGATGATATTGAAGAGCAAAGGACTCAATACACTGCCCTGGTGTACTCCGACATTCACCGGAAATTCTTCTGATTCACCGGCTGTGCATCTAATCTTAGTCGTAGCTCCATCATACATGTCTCGTATCATCCTGACGTATGCCTCAGGGACATTAAGTATGCTCTCAGGGCCAACCATATCGGATCACGAGGTACTCTATCGAATGCCTTTTCCAAATCGATGAACACAAAGTGCAAGTCCTTTCGTGCTGCTCTATACTTTTCTATCGCAATAGGAATGCACTGAATCGCATCGACTGTAGATCGACCTTCCACAAAGCCGCATTGATTGCCATTCAACCGCACAATCTTTCTCAATCGGTTGCAGACAACTCGCTCGTAGATCTTCTGTGTATGAGGTGTTAACTTTATAGCCCTATAGTTGTTGAGTTTGCGTGAGTCTCCCTTGTTCTTATAGAAAGGAAGAAGAAAACTTTCCCTGACGCATCAGGCATCGGTTGCCCACTTTTGATTTTGAGAACTGTGAGCCAACTAAGCCCGACATTTTCCATTTTCAACCAAAATTCCGCGGGGATTTTGTCCGGCCCGACTGCCTTCCCGCGTTTCATCTGATGCATTCCCTCCATCACCTCTTCCTCTGAGATATCTTCAATATTTGTGGTATTCGGTTCAATATCGTGAAAAGCTGCTCGAGGAATCTCTTCATTTAGAAGTTTGTCTAAATACTCTCGCATCCTGCTACAAATTGCCGTATCGTCAATCAGCAACATTCCCTGCGAGTACTGCACGTACTTTGCCGCCTGTATTTCCCGAGCGTTCCTTCTACTTTGGGCTCCGACCCTAAATATCATGGCGTCGTGCTAAGGTCTCTCGCGCAAAGACAGTCCTTCGGTCGCAGTCTGAGTTTCTAATTCTTGATAGAATTTCTCAGCTGCCTTCGCCCTTGCTTGAGCTACCACGCGCTTTACGTTCTTCCGGCATTGCATATAATTTTCGCGAAATTGAACCCGTTCGGCTTCACTGCTTGACTCACATTTCGTCCATGTCTTAAATGCGTTCGATTTGGCTTGCACTGCTTCCTTAGCTTCGGTGTTCCACCACCATGTTTCTTTCTACGTGTGGAGTGGATCTTTCGAAACTCCAAGTGCCTTTTCCGCCTCACCTACTGACATTTCAGCGAAACTATTGCACATTAGTGAAGGGACAAATGAGTATAATAGTAGAACTGCTGAGGTTCCAAAGGGATCGGTATTTGATCCGTTTTTTTTTTTTAATGTAAAGTGTAATGCTATCCTAAAGCTTCCTATCAAACTGTTGATAACAACGTTGGGAAACGATCTTAGAACTAACAAGATCATGTACATACTCCTTTTAAGCGAACTCCGTCTTTATAAATGTGTTAAATTGTCGCGCAAATTGCGAAACAGAGACTCAGTTATAGCCATGTAAATCTGAAAGAGATGAAAAACTTTACTGTTTCATTCAGTACTCAATTTTGCGTTCGAAAACTATGCTATATCGGCATGTGATCAAGCCTACATTTACCAAATGTTACTAATAGTGCAGTCATATTAGCATTTCAAATAGAAAAAAATAGAGTAAGGCTAATTTTTGTTGTTTTTCAATCAGTGGGCTCCCAGGTATCTACAACTGATTTTGCTAAAAAAAAATTTTGATAGGAAAGGTCCCAAAAAGGACAAAAAAGGATACTCTTAAATCCTCGACCGGAGGTCAGCATGCGGGGTATCATATCAAAGGGGACGTCGAGTACATTACATATCCGGTGTTTGTTTCCTGTTTCAAGGACTCTCAACGGAATAAATCGAGCTTAAATGGAAAATTTTCGCGTTTCTCATGTATCTTTTCAAAGCCAAAACTACGAGAATAATTCAAGTTGTCACGACTTTTATCACTTTCCAGAATCTATAATAGCTGCAGATTCTACCATTAAATTTGCTAAGAAAAAAGTTGATCGGAAAGCTCTGAAAAAGGACATCAAAGGACACTAATTGCACATCTAAGTCGAACGTGGGCATGTGGGGTGTCATATCAAAGAGGATGACAAGTACATTCCATATCCGGCATTTGTTACTTGTTCCAAGGACCCCCAAAGGAGAAAATTGGGCTCAACTTAAACATTTTTGGGTTTTCCCGTATCTGACCTGTCTAAAGCCGTAATTTTCCATTTAAGCCCGACTTATTCCATTTAGTGTCCTTGAGACAGGAAAGAAGCACCGGATATGCAATGCACTCGACGTCCTCTTTGATATGACACCCCACATGCCCACGTTCGATCAAGGTGTGAAATTAGTGTCCTTTTATGTCCTTTTTCAGAGCCTTCTGATCAACTTTCTTCTTAGCAAATTTAATGGTAGAGTCTCCAGCTATTATAGATTCTAAAAAGTGATGGAAGTAGTGACAACTTGAATTATTCTCGTAGTTATGGCTTTGGAAAGATACACGGAAAACTCGAAAATTTTCCATTTAAGCTCGATTTATTCCTTTGAGGGTCCTCGGAACAGGAAACAAACACCGGATATATAATGTACTCGACGTCCCCTTTGATATGATACCCCGGATGCCGACCTCCGCTCAAGGATTTAAGAGTATCCTTTTTTGTCCTTTTTGGGACCTTTCCGATCAAAATTTTTTTAGCAAAATCAGTTGTAGATTCCTGGGAGCCCACTGATTCAAAAACAACAAAAATTAGCCTTACTCTATTTTTTTCTATTTGGAGGCCTGATTTGGGATATTTTGACTGCACTATAATACATCTATAAAGGCGAGCTGAGCTACCCCAAAGATGCGGACTAATCAGGGGGTGCGCTTTGTGATTGAAGCTCGCTAGTCTACAAGCAGATAACGCATTCCGCGTATGCAGAAACCTTTAGAATTTCTTTATTGGTTGAATTAAAGTATCACAGTCCTAGAAAATCGGTTATCAAAGTTAAATATGCATGCTGCACACTATAATTCAGCACTGGCACGCACTCTAAATTTTTCTTTTTGCATGAACAAAAGTGGGGCACGCATGCTAACACGCCTACAAATCTTCATTGCTGGATGTTCCTCTCCGAAGATTTTTAAATGATGCTATTTAAGTCATTCTACACGCACTATAAAAGTGCGTTGACGTCTGTTTTATGTATGGCATATTAATAAGTGAGTGCATTCGCTTTGCATATTGTGCGTAGAATGATACGACGATATATTTATACAACGAGGTGGCTTGTTGCTTGTTGGCAAATGGTCATTGCTCCAATTATAGATTTACTTGCTCAATATCTGAATTCACTCTGGCGTATCGATTTGAAAAACTTTGATGAGTGCATCAAGCGCCTATACTCCATTCAAATCGAGCACGGCAAACATGTTGGCATAGTCGTCCATGATACACTTTTATGCACAACACATACTCAATTTGCACAATTAATTCGGCCACCGGGTCTGGCTGACTGCGCTTGTTTAATTAAAACCCCATGTTAAGTAGCTTCACATTTAGTCGTACGAGTATGAATCTTAGTTTCGTGCAGTGCATTACGCAAAAGTTCAACGCCTTGTAAACAATTTCACATATGTGAGGAATACATTTGGCCAAAGTATCGTAGACAAATAGTGTCCACCACTTATGCAGACATTTTGTTGTGAAAAGTGTGGCGAAAGCTGGGACAGCAGCCGCGAAAAAACAAATAGTCTTCCACCCACCCATACGGGCGAAGACTCTCTGGTGATTCATCTTTACATTCAACTATTTTCGTCTGTTAGAAAAGTACGCAAAATCTGCATACTGACCACAGCACACGCCCGTAGATGGTATCTATGCCAACCGTTTGATAAGTATGGAAATCTCATAATCCTCCGAAATACCCATTCCCTTGGGGCCATCTTGCTTACAGCAAACCGAGATATACAATTTATCCAACCGTCCAATAGTAGCGAAAATAACGCTGACATTTCGATACGTACGACCAATTTGTATAGATACGTGATCGGCACTACAAAACCTGACCGCATATTTATGGTTACATATTCAGTGCCATATTCGCGAGTTTTCCACTCGCAGCTGAATCCAATTCGGGAAGGACTAGCCTGTATGTTTCGAAGTGTATGTCCGATGCACCTTTGGTATGGTGAACGATTTTATTACTTAATTTCAATCTATAGGATATTGAATTGCCGACGATTGAAATTAAGTTTTACGATGAAATTGGAAAAATGTTACATAGGAATGTGAATTGCTGTATTATTCTGTTGTCTATATCGATTGGAAAAAAATCGTTTTCAGATAATTTTATCGAAATTCAAAATAAATGTTTTGTAAGTTTTAACCTCCTGTATTGTATGGACTAGTGAAAGAAATCTGTAATCTATGTCATAAGTCTGATGATGGATAATACATACTTGCAAACTTATCGTGTACATGGTACAATTATTCCACTTCCTAACTTGCGTTCTCCATTTCGCACAACAATTATAAAACTAGGAAATTACAGTCCATATAGAAATATAAATTTCGAAACGCCCTGAGCGTATTTCGCATGAAACAAGTGCCAAGAAACGTTACCATATTTTCAGGTGGCATCAGGTGCGACACGATTACGCTCCAAGCCAGAAAACAAGCAGAGCCATAGCCATTTTCACAAGAAATTTATGTGAACGATAGTGCACCACTGTAACATGCCTCATTCGCATTGCATTTCGCAGCATTCTGGTTGCTGTAGTTGCACTCTAGCCTAGCTAAAATCTATAGTCCGAGCTGTAGAGTATGTTTCTGACACCTCTGTGTTGACTCTGTTTACAAAAACAAAAATTCCATTCAAGGCGACTTCCATTCAATACGATCAATTGTTTGCATTGTTGGTTAATTGCCAATAACCCACTATTGCAAATATGTATTTTCTATGTACGCAATTATTTTCATTGACACTAATTACGGGTAGAATGTTGTGTGTGTGTGTATGTTATGTTGTATACCCAGGCAATCTGCTTAAGATATCAATATGGCAATTTCATGTCCACAAACACTGCAATTGAGTTGTTCGCGCGATTTGTAATTGTTTTCAATCAATCTGGAGATGTCGGATAAATTTATTCTGAATTGATGGATTTCGTTTTTTGACGTATTGAAACAAAGTGTATGATTTTGATACTAATCCGATCGGGGAATCGGTAAGGCCGCTTGGCGGGGTCCGTTGGCTTAAACGAAGCCCTTTCACAGCGACGGTTTTAAAAGGTTTATCAGTGAGCCCTTTGCTACTTAAACCCCACCCGCCAATGTACGAGTGGCAAAAAAAACATCTTGTAGAATCCATATCTGCACAAAGCTGTCAGTAGTTTTATCTCAGCAGGTCGCATACAAGGCCCAACTTTCCATCAGCAGCAGCGTCAAAATTGTCTACGACAAGTATCAATTACGGAGTGCAGACCCCAGGGACCCAGGGAAAGTGCACCCACAACAGAAGACAAATATTCGTAAAAAAAATTAAATTGACTGGAGTATGAACACTTTTTAAAACGACACGTCAATAAGTCTTTCCCGGTGAATAGGAGAGGTGAATTTCGGCTGAGTGTCTGGGAGGAAGAGTCCCATTATACTTTTTAGAAAAAATTATGCCAATCTTATCAAAGCTAAGGGTACATCCAATGTAAGCTGACTTGATTTGATTCTATTTAGCAGACAACAGCCAAAAAGTGTTGGGTAATCGTCGCCAAAAGCAAGATGTTGACGACTCTTTCCGTTAACGCAGTGTTCCCCAATCTTTTTCAGTCCTCTCTTTGCGAAATCTGAAGAGTGTGACGCCTAACGTGTTAAAAGTCCTTAGAGCCTTTTGAAGTAAATTTACACCGTTTTGAGTTACAGAAATAAAATCGAAACCGATTGCTAATTTCGGGCGCGTTCGAATATAAATGCCCTTCTGATTTGAATGAAACTTTAGTTTCTCTTGTATTAATAGGTTCTACCGCGACCATCTGTTCCTGAATATGTATTGAGGCTTTACTACGAACATACTTAGTGAATTGAAGCTTGGTTCATTACGAAATAAGGTTTTCTTAAAAGAATCTAGTTTTGAAGGTCTTATATTTATATGAAAGCCCTATGACGTAGTGTTCTAATACCATCCGTTCCTGGATATGTTTTGAAGCTTTACTAAGGACACGCTTTGGGTGAAGTTTAGTTAAGATTAGTTCATATAGAAAAGTTTTTCTTAGAAGAACCTAATTTTGGATTTTCTATTGGTTTCTATGGAAGCATAGAACACCATGGTCCGATTCCATTCGTTCACTAGAAAGGGAGTTATACACAAAATTTCAGCCCCATAGCTTAAAAACTGAGGGAGAATGCATAGAAACAAGGAAATAGACAAACTGACATTGCGCAATCTATATCCCTCGTCAGACTGATCAATAATAATATACATATATACTTTACTTAAGGTACCCTTTAACAGGATGTGAAAGATATAAAAATGACCACGTATTCGCGGGATATGATTTTTTTTTATAAGATAAAAATAAAATAAAAAATATGTGCTGGTTTTTTGTGGAACCACACTTCTTAGTATTCATTGGGTGCTTGAAATAAGGATTTCCCTTTTTTTTTTGATGCTATGCTTACAATTCAGTTCTTGGAAATTTATAAAGGATATATGCTGTACACAAAACCGTGTTAAAAGTATTGAGTTTTCCTATATTCTGATCAAAAATCAATTGTTATTTTGCAGCGAAAATATCGCAAATTTTGCATTTTTTATCAGCTTCTTCCAGCTTTATGATTAGAAATTGGGTTCATCGTTTCGTGGAACTGTGTTGTTTGGTAGTCAAACTGCGCTAGGGAATATTAGACAGCTTAAGCATGAAAATTAGAGTAAAAATACGGAGTTTGTAGCCAGAAACATTACAATTTGTAATGAAGCAGATTAACGTGCGCATATATGTCTGTACCGAGCCAAATAGTGGACATTTTATCTATTTTTTTGTCTATTTTATTTTTTATAAAAAGTTTCCATAAAATAAATTTCATATATAAAAAGAATCGAAGAAATCAAATGGTATTATCAAGAGTTATGCGCATTTAACATTGGTCATTTGGGCCATCCTGTAGAAATTATGCGACGTCCACTTTTGCTGTGTTATTTGTACAACAGACAACACAGACAAAAAGTGCAGTTTACTAAAAAAGTAATAGATGATTTTGATAGGATGTCATGGAACATGCCTTAAATTGAAGAGGTACGTCAATCGGCGTGGGCAGTTATCAGGTCAATCAAGCTAGATAATTATGACTGGCTTTTTTATTATGCTCAAATTTGCAAAAGTATTTGGTTGTCTTACGCTTTTTGTCTTCACATACATACATATTATTGAAATGCACAAAAATAAATACTTTTAAGATAACAACATGTTGTTTGTTGTTCAGCAATCTAAAAATAATGTTGGCCGACGTCTGTAATTGCACTATGGGCCAGTTTCTGGTACATATCTAATGATTTGTCTTATCGTATAGAGAAGACGCACAAAATTTTCAGGAAGCTTTTACATTATATTGAATTGAACTTTTGTTTATTTTGCATAGTTATACCATATTTTGCTTGGTTACGCCATCATCTGAAATTTAAAAATCGTTACGCAATTTCATACAATGGCATAACCGCAAGCAAAATATGGCATAACTAGGTATGCAAAATTAACAAAAGTTCAATTCAATATAATGTAAAAGCTTTCTGAAAATTATGTGCGTCTTCTCTATACGATAAGACTAACCATTAGATAAGATGTACGAGAAACTGGCCCTATGGCTGTTAAAATAGATGATTTGATTGTCAGTAACAAAAAAGATACTAAGCAAATTTTCCAAATTCACCTATAACTACACTGTAAAAAGTTTGTTGAATTTCCCATTTAAAATTTAGTAAAATTTACAATTGGAAAAAAAATAATGAGAGAGAGAATTTTACACTTTTCTATTGTAATGAGTAAAACTTTAAGTCAACTATAGGAAAATTAGATTAAATATTGAAAAATCACATTGGTTTCGTAATATCCAAAACAAAAAATGTAAAATCAAGTAAATTGAATGTAAAGCAACAGAAAATGTTTAAAATTACCGACTTAAGTCGAAACTTTTCCGCAAGGGTTTGTATTCTGTTGCAGTTCGCATCTTAAATTTTGAGAGTATCGGTAGTTTTTACTCCGGTTGTCGGAGCGGAGCACATTTTTTAAAGTGAGCTGACAGCGACGAACTATGTACTATTGTTTCCCTGAATGGAAGAGAACGCCGCTATCTGTGACAATTTGAGGCCTGACATGTGTCAAGGCGGAATATTACGCTATCAGCTTCGTAAGAAGAATTTTCTTGTTCTTGTTATCGACACTAGCG